>OY970828.1:7615518-10015518 GCA_963853835.1 Calendula officinalis | reverse complement strand
TAATTTTCACTCCTCCATCTTTGTAGCTCAAGATCTATGGATCTTGAAGCTTGGGTTTGAAACCCTAGTTCTTGGGGTTATGGGTTATGGTGAAATAAATGATGTAAACACTTAATAGATTGTATTTTAACAAGGGAAACAAGTGTATGGTTAAGATTGGTATGAATCTTAAGGGTTGGTTAAATCTAGGGTTTGGTAAATCACCGAAATTGGGGGAATGAGATAGTAAGTGGTATCTAGAGATAAATGGATATATTATTAGTAGTATGTGATGTTGAACATCTTGTGATTGTTGTATTAGGCTTTTGGTGAAGTCTTGGAAACTTGATCGATTGTTGGAGCAAGGAAATTGGCGGAAAGAATACGGTTGGAGCATTTTATTGCTAAGGTGAGTACGTGTGGACTTTACTGAGTACATAGCTATATTAAGTATTTTGATTACTTATGATCGGTCTATTTAATGTTTGTCTAGACTTATTGTGTGTTGAGTTAGTATATATTACTGATAATATTTAACTAACTTGTTTGATGATTGATGTGATAGCCGAAGGCTTTGACTGGCATAACTGATAGAGTTATGATTAGAGATAGTTGGTGGTGACGCGGGGGTGATCCCGGTCACTGAGACGAGTGTACATATGTTTGTACACTAAGCACACGGGTGCTTCTAGTACGCATATGTTTACGTACTAGGTGATCTAGGGATCTAATGCATATATGTTTATGTATTAGGTTCGCTTGTGTTCTAATACATATATGTTTATGTATTGGATATGACTGTGTTCTGGTACATATATGTTTATGTACTAGATATGTATGCTAGGGAAGCAGGATCAATGGAGTTACCATAGGGTGACTAGACTGTGTTGGTGAATTATAAATATGTGTTTATATACAATGTGAAACTTGATATTATTGGGGTCTAAACCCATGTAGCTCACGAGACATTTTTGTGTCTCACGTACTCCTTGTTGTTTTTGCTATGTACTCAGGTTCGGGATCGAAGGTTTAGGTACGCATGGATAGAGATGCGGGGCCTAGAGTAGAAGAACATTAGATTGGATTTATGCTTAGCTTTGGTTTTGATCTATTTTGTAACACCAACTTTATACTCTGATTTTCATACCAAAGGTTTTTGTAAATCCATATTTTTGGAACGGTTCTTCTATTTATGAAAATGATATATATTTTGGGTACGGCCGAGAGAAAAAAAAAATTAATTTGAAAATTTTTCAAAAAGATCTCAGATGATAAAAGACACTTTAAATATGTCCTCGACTTTTGAATTGGCCAAAAATGACAATCGAGTTAGAAACTGGGGCTCAAAGAAGTTTGGAAATTGACCGAAAAATCACAAAAACGCAAATAAAGTGATCGAAACAAGTCTTTTTTGGGCCGGGAAGTCGGGTAAACTGCCTACGGCGTTTACCACGTCGTAGCCTTCGTCTTTAGCTTAGATTTGGTTACTCGTGGGCTGGAAACTGACACACGAGCTGAAAGTTATGATCGTTTTAGTATAGCCCCTTTTGTCACACGATCTTGGGTTGTTCGGGCCGAACTATGAAAGTGTTCGGGCCGAGATCTTTGTTCGGGCCGAACTATGAAAGTGTTTGGGCCGAAGAGTGTAAGAGTTCGGGCCGAAGAGTTTAAATGTGTTCGGGCCGAAGATGGTGTTCGGGCCGAAGATGGTGTTCGGGCCGAAGATAGTGTTCGGGCCGAAGATTGTGTTCGGGCCGAAAACTTTGGAAGAGTTCGAGCCGAAGATGGTGTTCGGGCCGAAAATGGTGTTCGGGCCGAAAACTTTGGAAAAGTTCGGGCCGAAAATAGTGTCCGGGCCTGGAACAGTGAAGTGTTCGGGCCGAGCTTGTTCTTGGCAGTGACGAACGAACCAGCTATTTTTCTCACTAAATCGATCCTAGAATGCTCAATACTTAACCAAGTCGAATGATTCAAATCCCAAAAGGCTCGAAAAATGAATTCGCACGAAATGGTATAATAAAATCGATCAAAACACAACAAATCAGATGGTAATTTCGATTTAACAGAGGAAAAATGTGTTTAATTGGTTTTCTTTAAAATCAACGAATTAGGATCAATTCTTGATGGATTTAATCGAAACTTGATTCTAAAATGCTTAGAATTACAAGATGAATGTAATGAACAAAGAATATACACGATTTAATACCTCAAATTCCGATTTTGATTCTTGAGTTCTTCACCAAAAACTTCAAAAACTAGCTTAATCTTCACTGAAATGGATCGAATCAAAGAAGATTTATGCTCTGATACCAATTGTGAATCCGTATATATCGATTTAGCAACAAATTAAGCAATAACAATGATGAATTAGAAGATTAAATGAAGAACAAGATGAAAGCTATGCAATGACAAAAACGTACGATCGATTTCACTGTGTTGGCAAGCTTAAACCAATACTAGGTTACAACTAGGTATTTATACCTTGGCCTAGTATTGACTAATGACATGTTTAACCCTTAGACTGTTTATTACATAAATGATCCCTAAACTATTGATTACAATCAAAGTGTCACATTACACCCCTTGACTATTGAATACACTAAAATGTGACCCAGCATATTTACAAAGCAATATCTCATAAGATATCGTTCAAAAGCAAAGCCAAATTAGATTACACAAAAACCAAACAAAAATTAAAACAAAAATAATAAGTTGTCTGATGATTAAGAAATATAAAATTAAATAATAATTTATATGTCATAAGATTTTGACAAAGCAATATGTCATAAGATATTGCTCAAAATCAAAGCAACATGCTAGCTTCATAATCCGCCTGAATGGGCAGGCTAGCTTCGAAAAATTAAAATTAAAATGCTAAAAGTAAAACTTAAGAAATCATATAGTAATACATTATTGAAATGATTATAAACGTGTTTTGATACATATCACAAATGGTACACAAAATGTAGAGACGAAATAAAACATCTTTGTATACGACATTTGTTGTTGACGTAGTGTAATTGTAATCTTGGTCGTAACAAATAACTTTTAATCCTTTCAATCCATATATTTTACAGCTCTTTTAATTCGGGAAACATGAATCAAATACTTTCGAATCATATATTTTAGAAATTATCTATTTTAGAGAAATTCTTAAAATGTTCATATATTTTAAGATATTATATTCCAATTAGTATATATACAATTGTCAAATTAGATGAACACTAAAACATCTGACGTAAGCAGTTTTGTTCTTTTCACAAAAGCAATTTTTATTACGGAGTATTTTCTAAATGACTTCCGATAGAGGATGCCTATTAAGAATATTATAATACTTTTTTTTGTTTTTATTTTTAAGACAGCCCCTCACCTTTTAACATTTACTATCTTTATTTAAAACTTTGAGGAATCATTTTTATATCTACTTTTTGTTCTTATTTTATTTATGATCATACTCATTCAAAAATTACATGTAATCTAATAATTATTTTTTCTTATATTAATCCATGATATTTAACATATGTCTTGATCATGTTGGTAGACAAATAAGTATACACAAATAGTAGGCATCAATACCATTACTCTTAAAAGTATAAATATTCTATAAAGTTATATAAAGTTAACCATACATTAATATATATCGCATTTTCGAAGTTCACGTGACAGAATAAATAGTACAATATTATATATATTATTCTATTACCTTGGAATGTCTATTTGTTCTTCTTAAGGGTTTTTTTCCTTAAACGAAATATTTGTTAACCCAAGGTATGTTTTCATTAGAAGTTGACATCTAATATAAAATTTGTATATTTATTTCAAAGTTATGCTATCAAAAATATGTTAGAACTTATATTTCTTTTTCTTAATATAAAATGATCTTTCGGGTGTTGTATGGATATCAGTAAACAATATTTTGGTAACTAAATGAAAATCCCCGCATCATCGCGCGGGTAAAAGTTCACTAGTTTAAATCATTTGACAATGCATTCTTATATTCAAACAAATTTCTAAAGATTAACTAAAATATATTTGACATCAAATCAAATAAAAAAACCCTTATATTAAAACAAAATCAAATTTAAATATATTTCCAGATTTCACCTAAAGATATCGTTTGACAAAAATTCAATTTTTTTAATTTTCCCAAATGACTAATTAGTCCTTTGAGTTAGCATTACACATTATTATATAGGATCAATCAAAAGATGTGAAATGGACATGTTAGCATAATATGTTTTTGTCTTAACCCCATAAATAGGTTATTGTTAATTATATATTAAATTATAACCTGTGAAAATTCACGAAAGATTATAATTTTGTTGAATGTAAGTTTTATATAATACAACCATGAATTGTTAATTATATAATTATTATTTATAAGATAAAAATTATATGATGGTTATATAACGTAAATTATGGAACTGAATTGTTAATTGTTAATAATAATATAGACGAATATATGATTTCTAAATATTAAAATGATAAAAATAATAACAAATAAAACAACTTTAATTAAAATAAGCACAGTCACTAAAAAATGTGCGATTGTAAAGATTTTTTATTTAATCGCACAGTTGTTAGTAATCTTTATTTTATTTATTCAAATTTTAATATTATAATTTAGGATTAACCAATGAAAATTCATGAGTGCTTAATAATTTGTTGAATGTACCTTTTATACAATTCATATATGATAGATTAATTTTAATAATCTTTATTTTATTTATTCACACATTTTCCCCTCGATGGCCTCTGATTTAATAAGCTTATTAAAAACATTTGTGCAAAGCTTCTAAAATTACTATATATAAAAATAACAACCTACAGAAAACATTTTGTTAATCATATAAACTTATTTTAAGCACGATTTATCTTATTACTTCATTAAAAAACAACAAAAGGCCGTTCTATTATTGAGAATTTGAGAAATACCGATATTAAATGAGTAAAGTATGATCTACTAATAATAATAATAAATAAATGTAAAAAGAAATATACTTCCTCCGTTTCAAAATAAGTAATACACTTTCTATTTTTGGGTGTTTCAAAATAAGTAATACACTTTGAAAACTTACCATATTTGGTAAAATGTAGTGGGGACCACACCCACTAACTATTTCCTTTAATAAGGTGAAAAGACACATGTACTCTTACTTTTACTTTTAAACATCATTAAATTCACTTTAATGAATATATGTGGGACCATCATCCACTAACTATCAAATTAAATCTAGTTAACATTTATTATCATATTTTGCCTCAAAAACCGTGAACTATAATTTGTATCACTTATTTTAACACGGAGGAAGTATAATTAAATAATAATTTATATATCATAAGATTTTGACAAAGCAATGTCTCATAAGATATTGTTCAAAAGCAAGTCAAATTAGATTTCACAAAAACTAAACAAAAATTATAACAGAAAGAATAAGTTGGCTGATGATTAAGAAATATAAAATTAAACAATAATTTGTATGTCATAATATTTTGACAAAGCAATATCTCATAAGATATTGTTCAAAATCAAAGCAATATGCTAGATTCATAGTTCGCCCGAATGGGCAGGCCAGCTTCGAGAAATTAAAATTAAAATGCCAAAAGTAAAACATAAGAAATTATATAGTAATATATTATTGAAATGATTATAAACGTGTTTTGATACATATCACAAATGGTACACAAAATGTAGAGACGAAATAAAACATCTTTGTATACGACATTTGTTGTTGACGTAGTGTAATTGTAATCTTGGTCGTAACAAATAACTTTCAATCTATATATTTTACAGCTCTTTTAATTCGGGAAACATGAATTAAATATTTTCCAATCATATATTTTAGGAATTATCTATTTTAGAGAAATTCTTAAAATATTCATATATACAATTGTCAATTTAGATGAACACTAAAACATCCTACGTAAGCAGTTTTGTTCTTTTCACAAAAGCAATTTTTATTACGGAGTATTTTCTAACATGACTTTCAGCCGATAGTGGATGCCTATTAAGAATATTATAATACCTTTTTTTTTGTTTTAATATTTAAGACATCCCCTCACCTTTTAACATTTACTATCTTTATTTAAAACTTTGAGAAATCATTTTTATATCTACTTTTTATTCTTATTTTATTTATGATCATACTCATTCAAAAATTACATGTAATCTACTAATTATTTTTTCTTATATTAATCCATGATATTTAACATATGTCTTGATCATGTTGGTAGACAAATAAGTATACACAAAGAGTAGGCATCAATAACATTACTCTTAAAAGTTCAAATATTATTTAAAGTTATATAAAGCTAACCATACATTAATATATATAACATTTTTGAAGTTCACGTGACAGAATAAATAGTACAATATTATATATATTATTCTATTTTTAACTTGGAATGTCTATTTGTTCTTCTTAAGGGTTTTTTTTTTTTTTCCTTAAATGAAATATTTGTTAACCCACGGTATGTTTTCAATAGAAGCTGACATCTAATATAAAATTAGTATATTTATTTTAAAGTTATGCTATCAGAATTATGTTAGAACATATTTTTCTTTTTCTTAATATAAAATGATCTTCCGGTTGTTGAATGAATATCAGTAAACAGTATTTTGGTAACTATTTGAAAAGTCTCGCGGCATCGCGCGGGTAAAAGTTCACTAGTTTAAATCATTTGAAAATGCATTTTTATATTCAAACAAATTTCTAAAGATTGACTAAAATATATTTGACATCAAATCAAATAAAAAAACCCTTATATTAAAACAAAATCACATTTAAATATATTTCCGGATTTCACCTAAAGATATCGTTTGACAAAAATTCAATTTTTTTAATTTGTCCAAATGACTAATTAGTCCTTTGAGTTAGCATTACACATTATCAATTATGATCAATCAAAAGATGTGAAATGGACATGTTAGCATAATATGTTTTTGTCTTAACTCCATATATGTAACACCTCAAAATCTGAACCATTTTTTTTTTACAACACATGCGGAAGCGTTTCAAAATTTCACATATATAACTTGTTATTCACAAGTTATAAAGAACATAAGATGTGTAGTTTTACAAAAGTTAACTTTCCATTACAGTGTTATTTAACATTACAGCTCGACATCAAAATCATTTCTTTAAGTCTTGGTCAATCATTCCTATTCATATTCTCCAAAAGACTCATCCATCTACAACATGTAAAAGATTCAACATAGTGGGGGATTAGCACGAAGCTAAGTGAATGAAAATATAACACTTTATATTGTCTAAGTACAACAATCTCGATTCACAATCTTCACTGATTCACAATCTTTACAGATTCACAAATAACGAGAGGTCCGGCGGTTTTGCAGAACCTTACAACTGTTGTGGGCCTAACAACAGCTTACCGATAGCCCTTTACTCATTAGCAATGGTAAAGCTTCCTTAAGACACAACGAATATGTCAAGGTACAATTACCGTTATCTAACAGTAAACGAAAGCCCAGCCACCCAGTCAAGCTGCCTCTATACTTTTTCATGTGCACATATCATTTTCCATGTGCACATATCATTCAATTAACACATAGCTAGTTAATTATCATTATACTACTAATACTGGTCCAGAAATAAGAGAGCAGTACGAACGGATCAACACTAACTAAATCAGCACTAACTGATCAGCACTAACTGATCAACACTAACTCATCAACACTAACTGATCAACACTAACTGATCAGCACTAACGGGGTCAGCACTAACTGATCAGCACTAACTCGGTCAGAACTAACTGATCAGCACTAACTGGGTCAGAACTAACTGATCAGCACTAACTGATCAGCACTAAACACTTTCAATTGCAACCAAAACCATTGCAATTTAAACAATACAAAGGTTATAAATCCACTCACCTTTGCCAAGTCTCTTTCCACTCAGTTGTCTAATATCACTGAGCCTCTTTTCCCTTTCCTGCAATCACAAGTAACACTCGAATTAGTAATCGTTTAACTTGAAATGTGTAAAACTGCACAATACACTATAAAGATATAACAACAAGTGTACTAACTCAAAATCTGCACTACAATCTTGCACATTGACACTTTGACTCACAAAAGTCAAACCCGTTCAGAACTTACACAGTTGGTCCAATTTAACCAAAAATACCCAAACGGGTCAAAAGCCCATCTTATTACCTTACTATTACAACTAATTTACAATACAATTACCAAATCATAATTATCATCCAATTAATAATAAAATCCCAGGTTTGACCTAATACATAGTCAACAACTTAAATTATGACCATAGATAAAACCTAGAATCTGTCAAAACCCGCGACAGCTCACCACAACTACCATAACTTTCAAACCATTTATCCATTTTTTACCAAATGTTTACAGCTTACTCTAGACTCATAATTCTACAACTCGTATTCAGAACACTCGGCCCGAATGTGACCCGAAAGGCCTCGAAACTGCATTACAACACTGCAGAAACGCACAGTATTTCAGCACTGCGACACTTTACGAAAATTGTCGTAACTCACAAACCGTAAACCCTATTGACGAGAGGTCAGCGGCCATGGAAAGCTAACTCATCGGGCTACAATAGACCAGAAGACCCGGAGCCCGGATTATGTCCCAAACAGGTACGAAAACAGACCCGAACATGATGACAGCAAGCTGTCCCGAAACGCAGCACAATACAAAGTAAACATCTTTATCAAAACACTAACTTAAACAATACCACTTTGCCAAATAAACTTACTACTTTTTAGCACTTACAATTACCTCTTTGACTTATTAAAGTCAAATTTCACATTAACTTTATTTGAACAATTTATCTCCATTTTGGCCCAAACGGGTCAAAACCCGACTTTCATTTATAAAATTAATAATTCATGATCATTTTATTAAATAACTACACTACATTATTTTTACGACTAATTAACATCCAAAGATTAAGTCAACTTTCAGTTTTGACTTTGTCAAATCAATTTCGTCTAATTTCTTACCCTTTCACAATTAAGGTACCATTTTGACCCAAACGGTCAAATTTCGTTTCTTCTCTAAAAACACTTCAATTACCAATTAACAACTTCACAATTCTACAAATTATCATACTTCATGATCAACTATCAAATTATAAGATTTTGACCTCTATTAAGTCAAAAGTCGACATATAAATTACTAGTTCTTCACTTGATCACTTTTATTCAATTTCAACAATTCTATTAAGTCTAGGTTTCAATTAGTTAACAATATCAATTATAACTCTAAACACAACTACTTAACCTAAAATGATCATAATTAACTCAAAATCCCCAATTCTAGAAATTAGGGTTCTTCCCCAAAATCACCAATTATGATAATTCCATGAACTTTCTTCAATTCAAGATTTCTACCCAAACTAATATGTTATAGACTCTACAAACACTTAAAACATGTATAGAATCAATCAATTTCATATATAATCAAGAATCACCAAAACCTAGTTCATACTCTTAAACAAGAACTTCAACTTTTAAACCCCAAATCAATAAGAAGAGTTTACCTATGAGTTCCTTGCTTAATTTCGAGTCTAGGGCTGGAATTTGCAGAGATTTAAAGCTTGAATTGCAGATTTTAGGAAGAATTTAGTGTATGTATGTGTTCTTGAGGTAAATGACGTGAAAAGAGAAAGGCCAGGCAAATGGGTTTTACACCCCTCATCCTACACGTACACAACACGTGTACTTCTCATAATGGGCCACAATTTCATTTTATACAGTGTAATATTGTATATCTGATTCACAGTTGATTCATTTAAAATATCTAACTAACTCTGATTCAGGCAACGAAGATATATTTGGAACTTTGGTTTAGAAGTGAATCTAATGATATAAAAATCATTAAAATACCTAAATATTATAATTTCAACTAATTTTAAACCATTGGTTAAAATACTAATTAATTCAAATAAATTAGTAAATAATATTTATAATTTACCGAAAGTGATAAAACACTAGGCCGGGTCTCGGGGTGTTACAATAAATAGGTTATGTTTAGTTATATATTAAATTATAACCTGTGAAAATTCACAAAAGATTATAATTTTGCTAAATGTAAGTTTTATATAATACAACCATGAATTGTTAATTATATGATTATTATTTATAAGATAAAAATTATGTAATGGTTATATAACGTAAATTATGGAACTGAATTGTTAATTGTTAATAATAATATAGACGAATATATGATTTCTGAATAAGAAAATGATAAAAGCATAATAACAAATAAAACAACTTTAATTAAAATAAGCACAGTCACTAAAAAAATGTGCGATTGTAAAGATTTTTTATTTAATCGCACAGTTGTTAGTAATCTTTAATTTGTTTATTCAAATTTTAATATTATAATTTAGGATTAACCTATGAAAATTCATGAGTGCTTAATAATTTGTTGAATGTAACTTTTATACAATTCAAATATGATAGATTAATTTTAGTAATCTTTATTTTATTTATTCACACATTTGGCCTCTGATTTAATAAGCTTATTAAAAAAAATTTACAAAATTTTTAAAATTACTATATATAAAGTTAACAACCTACAGAAAACATTATGTTAATCATATAAACTTATTTTAAGCAAGGTTTATCTTATTACTTCATTAAAAAACAACAAAAGGCTGTTCAATTATTTAGAATTTGAGAAATGCCGATATTAAATGAGTAAAGTATGATCTAATAATAATAATAATAAATAAATGTAATAAGATATATGTAATTAAATAATAATTTATATATCATAAGATTTTGACAAAGCAATGTCTCATAAGATATTGTTCAAAAGCAAAGTCAAATTAGATTTTACAAAAGCTAAGCAAAAATTATTACAATAAAAACAAGTTGTCTGATGATTAAGAAATATAAAATAATAATTTAAATATCATAAGATTTTGACGAAGCAATATCTCTTAAGATATTGTTCAAAAGCAAAGCAATATGCTAGCTTTATAGCCCACCCGAATGGGCATGCTAACTTCGAAAAATAAAAAGGAAAATATCAAAAGTAAAACTTAAAAAATCATATAGTAATCTATTATTGAACTGATTATAAACGTGTTTTGATACATATCATAAATGATACACATTTTTGTATACGACATTTGACGTTGAAGTAGTGTAATTGTTATCTTGGTAGCAACAACTAACTTTCATTCCTTTCAATGCATATATTTTACAACTCATTTAGTTCGGGAAACATGAATCAAATATTTTCGAATCCCATATATTTTAGGAATTATCTTTTTTAGAGAAATTCTTAAATATTTTAAGATATTATATTCCAATTCAAATTCATTTGACCATGCTATCTTATATTCAAACAAATTTATAAAGATTTACTAAAATATATTTCACATCAAATCAAATAAAAAACCTTATATTCAAACAAAATCACATTTAATCATATTTCCGGAAATCACCTAAAGATTCCGTTTGACAAAAATTAAATTTTCAAAATTTGCCCAATTGACTAAATAGTCCTTCGAGTTAGTATTACACATCATCCAATAGGATCAATCAAAGATGTGAAATAGACATGTCATCATAATATGTTTTTATATTAAATTATAACCTGTAAAAATTCACGAATGATTATAATTTTGCTGAATGTAAGTTTTATATAATATAAACATGAATAATTAATTATATGATTATTATTATAAGATAAAAAAATAATATAATGGTTTTATAACATAAACTATCGAATTGTTAATAATAATATAGACGAATATATGATTACGGAATAATAATAAGATAAAAATATAATAACAAATAAAACAAATTCAATAAAATAAGCACCATCACTAAAAAATGTGTAATCGTAAAGATTTGTTATTTAATCGTTGTAACGACCGTAAATTTCAGTCCATAATTTAAACAGAAATCTTATATTTAAGTGGTATTAATGTTAACATCGAGCCTTAAATGTGTTCTTTTATGATATTGAACGTTTTATGATTTTCAGATTTGAAACGGGTCAAAAATCTGGGTTTGTATAAGAAAAAAGAACATTTCAGCGAAGTTCACGCCGCGAGCTGGTGGATTTGCGGCGCGAAAAGTGGTAGCAAAGGGATGAATCAAACAAAAATCATTTTTAGCTACCGCGAAGAGAGTCGCGGGGCGCGAAATCAAAGTTCGCGGCGCCAAGTGAAGTTTACGGCGTGAACTTTAGCGCGAGAAGTAGGGATCCCTTGAAAGTTCGAGGCGCTAAGTGGAGTTGGCGGCGCTAACTTCCCCTAAAAGCTTAATAATGTGAAAACTTGGGGTTTCACCCCCATTTCCATCATTTTGAAGTGCAACTGATTTGGGAGCTCTTAGGGGGCGCTTTTGGTGTTCTTGAGCTTATATCTTCACCATTTTTAGAGAATTATACATCTAAGGTAAGGATTATTGATTGATGGTGTATTATAGTTAGTTTATGGTTGATTTGTGGGGGGGGGGGTGATAATTGTAACACCTCAATTTTTAAAACACCTTTTAAATCATATTTTTAAATAAAAATATTACAAAGTCAAATATCCGAAAATACGGTTTAACAAAAACCTTTTAAAAGATTATCACAGTTATAGAACACGGTGTTACAAAGATAATATCATAACCATAGGATAACGGGATCTACCTATAAGCTCCCGAACTAAACATCTCTAGGCCACCTCTATCGCGACCTTCTAATCCTTCAATCTCGAACCTGAATACATAGCCAAAATCAAAGTAGTACGTGAGACAAAATAGTCTCGTGAGATACATGCGTTCGCGAACCATGTTTGCGTCGTGAACTTCGCGTGTCGTGAACTCCTCGCGTTCGGGAACGGGTCGTGAACTCCAAGATCAACAACCCCAAATTCTCTGTCGATAGTTCGTGTTCGCGAACTCCTGCCGGCAGCTAGGCTGCACGTTTTGTTCCTGGTTTCGACCTGGTTTCGACCTTAACCATATCAAACGATGTCCAAATGACACAAAACCAATTCCCACGTGTTTTAAACGATTTATCCTTATTTATCATATTTTATATAATTATTTGATTAAAAATTTCGGGTTGTTACAACTATCTACCCCTTAAAAGGATTTCGTCATCGGAATCAACTCAAGGATTTTTCAATCCCCATTCCGCTTCCGTCCTCTTGTATCTATTACCATCAACCTTTCTCAATCGTGATCCAATAACAATTATACATTTAAAGGCACTTAACACCGTTATGCCCAAACGGGTCAAAAATCCATCTTAAGCCCTTAATACCCCAAACGGGTCAAAATTCCATAACTCGACTATAACACTTTTAATCATTTAACTAAATCCTTTTATCCACATACGAACGACATGACCAAATCATAACTATTATTATAATCAATTAAAACGAAAGTCAATGTCTAGCTTCGACCAAGTCGCCATATCCCAACTTTGTCAAATATTTGACTTAAGCACAAAGTCAACCATACTTTGACAATTTCCTTTCTCACTAAAGGTTTCATTAATCATCATTTCCTTTACAATCGACCTTACATTCATGATTCATCAACAATCATATACTCGACTCCCAAATTCGACCCGAAACACCCAACGGTCAAAGTTGCATACTATAATTATTTCCATCAATTTACCATTAACATATACATGTAGGCGATACATTATGTTCTTATACTCGTCTAACCATTTAAACGAAAGTCAAAACCCAAGTTTGACAAAAAGTCAACAATCCACTAGTTGACCAACCTTGACTTATGATAAAGTCAAACTTACTTTGCAAAATTCACATATCCTTTACTAGTGAGACATCACTTCCCAAATTTTTTATTCCCGATTCCAATTTCTATACCTCTTTTTTCAATTGTTTCTTTTTTTCCTTGATTTCTATTTCCACAATCGATTCACAATTTCCATCTAAAGCAATACCAATCTCTATTGTTTTTTTTTTTTTAATTTCCATTCAAATACTTATACGATTTACAATTTCTTTCAAATATTCTCATACCACACTTGCAATTCTCGATTACCGGCTTTAGAGCCTCATTCACATCGAATTGTGACCTAACCACTTATCATCCGATTTTCTCCACTCATCGGCTACCATTAAGCTTTGCTTCCTATAAGCATCTCTTCCCCTAACTTATATACTTGTAGGCATCTCCTACACCTACCTATACTTAAACACGACCCGTGTTTACAACCCAAGTTCTCATTTGCCATAAAATCATATCAATAATTAACCATATGGTTCTACATACGACATATATAAACATCATAATACTGACACATCTTATCATACTTTAACTATGAAATCAAGATGATCGGAAAGCCTCCAATCCATCAAGACCCAACTGTCACAATGATCGGAAAGCCTCCAATCCAAAGTGACTCATACAATCTCATTAATCAGAAAGCCTCCGATTCAATAAGATCCAAACTTTCTCATTCTATCTTGCATACCATACTAGTATGCATCATATAACTTTAACACTTTCTTACACAACTAGTCGTATATCTATTCATCATACAATTTATCAGATTCTTTATTCGACTTACAGTTCCCCACATTTCACATAATATTATCTTCCTACAATCAAATGCCTTTCATAGGCCATTAGTCCCACTTATACCTTTATACCACACGCTATCCATAATCATTTCTAGTGTTTTCCACCAATTTACTCATTTATCAATCGTCTTTAGTCGATTCATTTTCTCATCATAAAAATTTCCAATCTTTCTTTCACCACCTAGGTAACCACCATTGCATTCATTATCCACATTTTTCCCGAATCACCCGGTCAACTCGAGTCAACCAATTGACTCCGATCCATAATCCAAACATAAGCTATCACACTTTTTTCTAATGTCCTTTTTCCAATAATTGATTGTTGCCCTTGACTTAGCATACAATTTGTATGACATTTTACCATTAATTATCCTTTTACCCCTAGTATCGAATCCATCATCCATGATACAAACTTTTGACATGACTAATTGTCAACTTTTACTCGACCATTTTCAATTACTAGATTTGTCATTCCCAATATTTATCCTTTTTAACACCTCATATTTCCTATTTACGAGTTTTAAAACTTCACTATATCTTTGATCAATCTTTTCTTTACCATTATCATACGCTAATACCACATCACTTATCCTTATTCCCGCAAGGTGCTACAGTTTTACTTTTGAACTTTTCCTTTCTTTGGTTTCCCATCCATATATATATATATATATATACTATTCTCACTAAGTCTTAGTACTCAGGCGTACTACCATCCTTTTATTGAATGATCTTACACGTCATGACTGTCTTGAACGTACGTCATTCCCTTTCATTCGATTCAGAATCATTACCCTCTTTTGCAGAAGACCTCTCAACACTGACTTGCTATCTGAAGACTTACTCTTCATACTTGAGTTGGAATCAACCTACTTATCCTCATTCACCACTTCTCTTTTCTGATTAAACAGATTCCGGATAATTTCCACAGTTACCGAGGTTGGCTTACATATAAACCGGAACCCTCTCCACCATCTCCGTGAGTTGTCAGAACTCGATTAAAAGTCTCTTCCTGGTTTAGCGGAGCTCGTCCACTCTTCGTGTTCACCCTTTTTCTTATATAATTGTTTCCACAATTCCAAGTTCAAACGATCCACTCCACAGTCGAATACAACACAAGTATATCAAACATGACATTTCTCTTAGGGTTCGACCCTATCACACTCGCATTTTACGGTCTCAATAGACTTATCATGGACATCCTATGGAACATATGGTCCTACTTAGCATAACTTAAGACTAGGGAGGTCAAACCTACCTAATTCACTTAAACTATAGCTCTGATACCAAGTTGTAACACCTCAATTTTTAAAACACCTTTTAAAACATATTTTTAAATAAAAATATTCCAGAGTCAAATATCCAAAAATATGGTTTAACAAAAACCTTTTAAAAGATTATCAAAGTTATAGAACACGGTGTTATAAAGATAATATTATTACCATAGGATAACGGGATCTACCTATAAGCTCCCGAACTAAACATCTCTAGGCCACCTCTATCGCAACCTTCTAATCCTTCAATCTCGTACCTGAGTACATAGCCAAAAACAAAGTAGTACGTGAGACAAAATAGTCACGTGAGATACATGGGTTTTCGACCCATTCTCAAATATAATAAAAGTCATATTCATTACTTTTCTTTATTCATTTATTACTTATTAACTCGTGATCTTATCATTTTTATACATATATACCAGTAAGCTAACAATAACCCACTCTCATCAAAATCACATACTTGTAAGCTAACATGTGCTTACACATACTTTATCACATACGCTACGGACCTCTCCGAAGCAAACTCCCCCGATGTGGGTTATCTAGGTAAACTCCCACGTTTCCGGGTTATCTATTGATCCCCCGATTTCCGGGTTATCTGAAACTCCCCCTCTTTCCGGGTTATCTATTTCTCGACACACTACCCTTGCGCAGGGTGGTACCGCCCCAAGTAGGTGTCACTAACTCCCCCAACTTGTGTGGGTTATCTATGATCCGGATCCGTTTCTCAACACATATTGAAATCATCAAATACGGGCCTATGCCCCAATAATACATACTCAAACATAAATTAGAATACATCTATTCTAATTATCATATTATTCTCGTTTCTTATTCAATTTCAATATTAACTTTACCAAGTCCTTTATTAAATAAAACATATTTATCATTTATCAAAATCATATTACTTTAACTTCTCTTTGACTAGAATACCAATCTAATTCTAGTCACTTTATATTTATTCTCCTAGTCTTTCAATCACTACTTTTATTAGCATAATATAGTAATCAATACTTGATACTTAAAAATCATTGGTGTTAGCTTAATTAATACATATTATTAATAAGACAAATATCATACTTTCTCAATCTTTACTCTTAGTCAAACATCATATTAATAAAGAATTATTAATTACTTTTCATTATCATAATCTCTTTCAAAAATCATTAGTCATTTAGACATACTTAAATAGTCTATTACTTGCATTCTCTTACCTTTTTAATCATATCTTTATTAAAAAACATTTATTAATAAAGACTCATAAAACATCATAGTTTTCAAAATCGTTTGCTATGTACTCAGTAAAAGTCTCATGTACTCACCTTAGCCAAGCTAACTCCAAATCGTGTCCATTGACACGAATCCTTGCTTTCCAACTTGTGTAATGTCACCAATCTTTAGGTCTTCTTGACCTACCATCAATATCATCATATAATCTAGTTATTAACCATAACTAGTTACCAAGAACTCCATAACAACATTCCTAACCACCAAGTTCATCCAACTTGGTGAAACCTCAAAACCCTAGTTCAAGATTTCTGTCAACAAAACCCAGATCCAACATGAACACAAGGTTCTTAAGCTTACTAGGAGTGTTTTACACCCATCTTAGTCATCTTCTCCAAAGATAACTTGGTAGGTTACCCAAACCACCATTTTTTCCGAAATAAAGTCATAACTAGCTAGATAACATCAACAGTCAAGAAATCCCACCTTTAATGTTTGAATCTCCAAAGATGGTGAAGATTTGAGCTAGGAATCACCAAAATCGCCACTTCTCTCTAGAATCGGCTGCACACTTTGGGTGGAGAGCAATGATCAAAAACCCTAGAAATCCCGTTTTTAAAGCTGGCCTCGTAATAGTTCGCGTTCGCGAACCCATGTTCGCGTCGCGAACTTCGCGTGTCGTGAACTCCTCGTGTTCGGGAACGGGTCATGAAGTCCAAGATCAAAAACCTCAAATTCTCTGTCGATAGTTCGTGTTCGCGAACTCCTGCCGGCAGCTAGGCAGCACTTTTTGTTCCGTGTTTCGACCTGGTTTCGACCTTAACCATATCAAACGATGTCCAAAAGACACGAAACCAATTCCCACGTGTTTTAAACGATTTATCCTTATTTATCATATTTTTATATAATTATTTGATTAAAAATTTCGGGTCGTTACAATAATGGTAACTTGTCAAGAATCTTAACTAAGTTTGTTAATGGAGGTGTAAAACACCCATAGATAGTATGTGAACCATGTGTTCAGGTTGGATTTATGATTATTGGGGAAATCCTTAAGTTAGGGTTTTCCAAATTTGATGAACATGGTGGTTAAGGGTATTATGTTGATGTTAGATGATGTCTAGTTATAGCTCGATATTGAAAGCAAAATACCACCGGCACTCGATTACGGTTCGACTACACACACAGGAACTGAAGGGTTTCACTTAGTCATACTGATTCTAACCACACTGGTATGAACATGAACTTGTTCATACCGGTTGAACCAAATAACAAGTTTAATCCCTAAAAGCGGAACTGAGATTAAACTTAATCCTTAAACCCTAAAAGATTAGGATGTTGGAAATCTAGACATGAAGATTAACAAGGAGATAACTTGAACGAAGAACACCAAGAAGGTTCGGTTCCACCAGAGATGATGCAAAACGAGATGCATTCTTACGAGAAATTGCAATGAACAACTCCTCAAACTCGATCAAGAACGAAGAACACAAGAACCCTTTGGTTCTTGTGTTTCGGTCTAAAGGAGGAGAGGGGAAAAGGAGAGGAGGCTATGGTTTTCAATTGTGGATTAAGGATTAAATGAATCCTTAAGGCTTCTATTTATAATAGAAGAAGGTTCATTAAAGTCCCTCTAGTTTAATTAAGATTAATTTCTTAATTAAACTTCTCATTTTTCGTTTTTAACCTTTTAGTGTAACTAGTTAATATTATTATCCTTTAACTACTAAATATCTAGTATTATACACTTATATATTTCGGTATATACATATGAAATATATACTTGTATAATATACTTTTAATAACTAGTTATATAAATAACTTTGTATAATTTAGACAACAATATTATCAAAATACTATATGGTTTAATTGATATAAATCATATTATGAATAATGTATAACTAATACATTATATTTTTACTTAACTAGTAAATACATAAATGTTTGTAGGGCCCGGATCCGGTGAGGACTCAAAAACTGGTGAGGACTGCGAGGACTCCAAAAAAACTCTGAAAGTGATCCAAAACAAAGTTTTTTCAACAAAAAAAAATTTAAAAATCGCAGCCTATAAGATTCAAAAAGAAATAAAAAATTTAAAAATGATCCAAACAAAAATATAGATCTTAATTTTGATCCACAAAAGAAAATATGGATCATTGTTATGATCCGTAAAAAAAAGTGGATCATAATTTTTTTTTAAATTTTTTTTTTGTCAAATGTAGTAATAATCATGAGGAGTTATATATATTTTTTTGAAACTTTTTTTAAGTGTTCTCACGAGTCCTCACTGTTTTTGAGTACTCACTGGATCTCACTTCAATACTTGTATTAATTAACTAGCTTAATTAATATAGTATAACGTTAAATTTAACTTAATACTTCTTGATTTATAACATCTATTATAAATCATTACGCCCCGAGTATCATTGCATAACTACTCAATTGTTACATGCACTCACCGGTGTAACCCTTGAGTGTCCAATAAGACTGGATGTGACATTATATGTCGATCAACTGTGCACATAAATCCAACAGGACCTACTCGTCACCCTACTGTTCAACGATCTTTCTTTCTCGGTCAGCGCTCAAACCCGAAAGCCTCTGCTCGATCCCTCTTCTCTCTTGCTCGCATCCAGCCTTCAACCAAAACAAAAACCTTCACCGTCAAACCTTAACAAACATCCCAATTCCTTTGAATAACCCCACCGTCCAATAACATAGATTACACCACCAGTCCACCACCTCACTACGTGACCTGCTTCACTTCCTAAATAATTCAACCTGCTTCCCTATTCAAACTCAAAATCGCGACCTGCTAGCTTGCTTCATCATTAGGCGCACGTGTCAAAACCAAACAACAAGAAAATTGAATTTACTACTAATGGTTCTCTAAGTCGGTCGAGATAAAACGAGAAGAGGGGCGTTACATCCTCCTTGTGAGGAGGGATAATGACGGCTGGGAAACAAAAATAAAAAGATTAGGGTTATAATCCTCCTTAATTAAATTAATACCACAAGACTCTTAGCCCGCTTCCTCACCCGTCATAACTCGGCACTTGGCTCATGGTCGAGCCTCGACTCATAATAAAGTACATATCTTTCAATTATTAAACTGGTTAGAACCCGAAGTGTTCACGTGACTAATTAACGTCTAACAAATTGTCGTCTAAAACTTACGAGACGACTAACTATTTATTAACTCTCTTGAATAAAAGACTTTATTGATTAATAAAAGTAAATAATAATTAGTTAATTAATTAACCCTGACATATCTAATTTAATTAACGTCTAATAATACGAGACGTCTTAACTATTTAACTAAAAGTGTCCAATTAATATAAAATTAATTATAAATAAGATAAAATGTGATTAAAATAGTATTATTTAATCACTTCAAATTTCAGGGCGTTACAAACATATAACGAAACAAAAGTATGATCCAAAATGTTAACATTCAAATTTATTATGATTAGAAAATGTCATAATCAAAAATTGTTATGACTATAATTAATTAAAAATTGTTTATCATTTTCTAAATCCAATCTGATGAAAATAAATATAATGGGTATCAATTAGATGCTTAATTACCAGATATATTGGTTTCAAAAGCTTCAAAATCTCTGCATTTATTGATGTAATTATCAGGACAACTATATAGCAATGTTTGTTAACGACGAATTGAGGTCCGAGCTTCGCGACGGGTTGCAAAAATATACATCATAATTATAAACTAGCATATTTGACTTATGTTATTTTACTTCAAAAGGTTGGTAAAAGAAATACAATATGTACAGTAGTAAAACGTGTATAGTTCAATGGTTCAATTTTTACTTTTCCTTTTATACTAATGATAATTTTGTACATTCAATGACACCAATTATTCAATCAAAACGATCGTTGTGAATACTTCAGTGCAGAATTATATCAGATTGTATCCCAAATTCCCAATCAAAGGAAGTATTTCATCCGTATTAAAATAAGTTAATTACTTTCCTTTCGGGTGTATCAAAATAAATGAATCACTTTAATAATTTACCTTATTTAGTAAGTTTTTATATTTAAAATTATCCATTTACTCTTATTTATCTCTTTTTAAATATCATTAAAGGTGTGAGGTCCATCCATTTTTGTCATCTTCCTATAAAAAGCAACAAAATAGTAAAGGTGTGGGGACCATCCATTCTAATTACCCCATTTAATTTCACTAATCTCTTACTATCTTATTTTGCTTCAAAACGTAAACTTCAAAATGATTGACTTATTTTGATACGGAGGAAGTAAAAGATTTACTTATTTAGTAATTGCGGCACTTTTCACCAACTATACAACTATTTTCATGATATCGATATTTAGTAATTGCGACATTATAATTTTGTTTGACTTCTTTTTTTTTTACCAACTATACACCTATTTCCATATAGTTTTGTGACCGAGAATCCAATTGGTGGTTCACAATTATCCAGATCTGGTCTGACAAACCTGATGATATGACCGATACGGAAAGGTTTATAGCCGACGCAAAAAGAACAAAGGCAAGGGACCGGAACTGTCAATGATCAAGATATTTCGTATTAATTAAGTAATTATTATGTTTTAATTTATGAGGGACCCGCATGGACTAATTTCGTTTGGGTTGCCCTATTAGGGTGAGGCGCTGTTTGTGGCTAACCTCATTCATAACTTTTGTCGTATTTTCCTTTTGTTCGTTTAGGGAGACCACCGGCTTCTTCAATTGCCGGCACTATCTTGTTACTTTTATCGTTGAATTAATATCATATCGATTTGATTCTATCAAATTGGTATCAGAGCAGTCTTCCTCAGGACTGTGGAATCGGAATTGAGATGGCCAGGAAAGTTATCGAGGTTGATGCTGATCTGATTCAGTTTAAGGTTGATGTGACGACCAATCAGGCTGAAACCCGGGAGCAGTTGTCATCGATGCAGGCTTCCATCGATCGAAACAAGGCAGATAATGATAAGCAGATTGCCGAAATCCTCTGAATGTTAAAAAACTTACAGCCGCCGGTGAACACCACCAAGCCGCCGTCGAGCAGTGTGGCAGCTACGACGGTATCGGTCGCAGCAGGTGGCGGCGGGTCAGTACCGATCGTCAGCTCCCCATTCCGTGGGGTGGTCCAATCGACAGCTCCGATCGTGAACGCAACAACACCGCAGTCCGTGGCATACACGAGTTTCTCAGGGTTGCAATTCGATTCTCAGGGTTTTTCGCAACCCACCTAGGAAGTTCCGCAGCGTCCGCGACACCATGAACGGACAAACCAGAATTTTACGGACATATCCAGGGGTTTTAATAGTGGGTTTATCGGTCAGACACACCCAAACAATTCGGGTACTAGTCACGATCGAGGTCGGGGTCAAGGTAATGATTATCGGATGCGGAAACTCAAGATGCCTATATGTGATGGTGAAGACGTTTTTGGTTGGGTTTATAAGGCGGAAAGGTACTTTGAGGTTCAAGGGCTACACACGTCCGGCGATCGACTCTGGGCAGCCGTACTGAGCCTGGAAGGTGCTGCCCTAGCATGGTTTCGATGGACCGATAATCGAAGTCCCTTCCGGGGGTGGGAAAAGTTGAAATCCCAGTTGCTACTTAGATTTCAACCCTCTCAAGAGGGCAGCTTATTTGAACAATTCCTCAACATTCGTCAAGAGGGCACAGCCCGAGACTTTGTCGCATTATTTGAGAAGATGGCAGCACAACTAGGCGGGTTACAAGAGGAAGTATTGGTGGGAACATTTATTAAAGGGTTAAAGCCCGAATTACGCAATGCAGTACGCACTATGCAACCGAAAGGGGTGACATCAGCTATTCAGCTAGCGTTGGTGGTAGATGAAAACCGAACAGGTGGAGAATGGGGCAGATCATCGACCGCAAAGTCGAATATTAAAACGAGTGGGAACACAGCCAGGCCAGCTGTACCAACCGCGGGCTCCACGGTAACCAAAGCAGGGACCGGTAACACCGGACAGCCCTTCCGCCGGATGTCGGACACTGAATTCGCGGACAAGAAGGCTAAGGGGTTATGTTTCCGTTGTGACGGCAGATATATGCCGGGGCACAAATGTCCAGAGAAATCCTTACAAGTGATGGTCGTTTATGATGGGGAGTCCGACGAGGATGATGAAACCCCGGGCAAAGAGGAAACCGAGCCGATACAGTTAGAAACCGTCGAGTTGTCAGCAAATTCCGTATGGGGATTTACTAGCCCCCGATCCATGAAAGTTCGCGGTACGTTGGAAAAAACAAGAAGTGGTGATCCTGATCGACAGTGGGGCGACCCACAACTTTGTGTCATTACAGATGGAGTCATTACTCGGGTTACGGGTCGATAAGAATCAACACTTCAGGAATCCGGTTGGGTAACGGGCGATTTGATAAGAGCTCGGGATTGTGCCGATCCATGGTTCTGCAATTACCAGGGTTACGCGTAGTGGAAGATTTCTACCCCTTGGAGTTGGGAAGTACGGACGTAATACTTGGTTATAACTGGCTCGAATCATTGGGTGATATGTACGTCAACTGGAAGACATTTACGATGATTTTTGAAGGGCCGGAAGGGAAAGCGATACTGAAAGGAGATCCGGGATTGACACGAGCAGAAACGTCCTTGCAGGCTATGACACGTGACACAGACGGCGTGTCAGAGGGATTCTTAGTCAGTTTGGCTCGAGTCGAGACAACACAGTCCCCAAATCAGCCTACCCCGCCCGAGTTGGATCCCATTCTGAACCACTTTGCCGAGGTGTTCGAGATGCCGGACGGGCTGCCCCCGAAACGCGATCACGAGCACGCCATCGTCCTGAAAACGGGCACCGAACCCGTGAACGTCTGGCCGTACCGTTACCCCCAGCTGCAGAAAGATGAGATTGAAAAGCTGGCAGGCGAGATGGTGGAATCAGGTATCATTCGACCGAGCACCAGTCCATTCTCGAGCCCGGTCCTGCTCGTTAAGAAAAAAGATGGCAGTTGGCGATTTTGTGTGGATTATCGTGCCTTGAATAAAGCGACGGTACTAGATAAGTTTCCGATCCCCGTTATAGACGAGTTGCTGGACGAACTACACGGGGCGGCGATTTTTAGCAAGCTGGATCTTAAGTCCGGATACCATCAGATCCGAATGCAGTCAGAAGACGTACCAAAGACGGCTTTCCACACACATGAAGGCCACTACGAGTTTCTAGTCATGCCCTTCGGACTGACCAACGCACCGTCCACGTTTCAATCCCTGATGAACCGGATTTTTCGCCCACACTTACGGAAATTTGTGCTTGTTTTTTTTACGATATTCTTGTGTATAGCAGGTCACTGGAGGAATATTTGCAGCACTTACAGGCGGTGTTCGAGAAGCTCAGACACGAGCAACTATACTGTAACCCGATACAGAAAGGTTTATAGCCGACGCAAAAAGAGCAAAGGCGAGGGACCGGAACTGTCAATGATCAAGATATTTCGTATTAATTAAGTAATTGTTATGTTTTAATTTATGAGGGACCCGGATGGACTAATTTCGTTTGGGTTGCCCTATTAGGGTGAGGCGTCGTATGTGGCTAACCTCATTCAGAACTTTTGTCGTATTTTCCTTTTGTTCGTTTAGGGAGACCACCGGCTTCTTCAATTGCCGACACTATCTTGTTACTTTTATCGTTAAAATTAATATCATATCGATTTGATTCTATCAGTATTCTAGTCAAAGTGAAGTTAAAGTAATATGATTTTGATAAATGATAAATATGTTTTATTTAGTAAAGGACTTGGTAAAGTCAATATTGAAAATGAATAAGTAAAGAGAATGATATAATAAATTAGAATGGATGTATTCCAAATGGTGATGCATTTGATAAAAGGAGCTAATGCTCATATTTGATGAAAGGAGCTGAGGCTCATAAGTATTGAATGAGATATCCGGAATAAGAGCGCCCAGAAATGGGGGAACATGAGACGTCTACTTGGGGTGGTACCTCCCTGCGCAAAGAGTAGAATGCAACAGTTTACGACACCCAGTGTTGGGTGAGCATGACGACCCGGAAATGGGAAGAGCTTATGAATCTCGGTAAGATGGGGGCTCCCAATTACCTTGATAGTTTACCTATGACGTCCCATATCGGGAGAGTTGGCTTCGGAGAGGTCCGTTGCGTATGTGATAAAGAAAGTGTAAGCTTGGAGATAGCTTACAAATATGTGATTAGATGATGGATAAGCTTATGGTAAGCTTATTAGTTTATACGATTAAATGAATAGAAGATGAGTTATGAATTAATAAGAAATGATAAGGATAAGTATTTATATTGTTATGAATATTATTTATAAATCTTTTTGAGAATGGGTCGAAAACCCATGTATCTCACGAGACTATTTTGTCTCACGTACTACTTTGTTTTTGGCTATGTACTCAGGTTCAGGATCGAAGGATTAGAAGGTCGCGATAGAAGTGGCCTAGTGTTGATTAGCTCGGGAGCTCGTAGGTAGATCCCGTTTATCCTATGGTTATGATATTGTTTTGTAACACCGGTTTTAATACTCTGATAAACTTTTAATGGTTTTTGTTAAACCGTATTTTGAGATATTGGACTTTGTAAAATTTTTATTTAAAAATATGTTTTGAAAGGTGTTTTAAAAATTTAGGTGTTACAACTTGGTCCATTTTCCTTCTTATGTAACCTTTTGCTTTAATCCATGACACTTAAAATGTAGAATTTATTCATAAATAAATGGGTAAAAGTTACCACTTTTAGGTTTTATGTTTGTATCATGTCCTTTGGGTTAATTGTGTGTGGTTCAGTTCAGGAACCACCCATCTTTGGCAAGAAGACTATATTCACAAAAATTGTTTCTTGGTAAGTATTAGCACCTTGACTTATATGAGAAGATTATTTCTTCCAATAAAATATTTGTATTTATAAATATATAGTTAATTAATTATTGTGTAGGTAACAAGAACAATGGGTTGAATATATATGGATATAATTATGAATTTATGGTTTTGTTCGGGCTCCCTCATCGGGTTATCGGGTCGGCCTCATTGGGTTTGAGCCTTAAGGTAAAAAAATCATAACCCTAAACCTGACCCGAAAAAGAAATTGGATGGTCAGGTGATAGAATCAAATCGATATGATATTAATTCAACGATAAAAGTAACAAGATAGTGCCGGCAATTGAAGAAGCCGGTGGTCTCCCTAAACGAACAAAAGGAAAATACGACAAAAGTTCTGAATGAGGTTAGCCACAAACGGCGCCTCACCCTAATAGGGCAACCCAAACGAAATTAGTCCATCCGAGTCCCTAATAAATTAAAACATAACAATTACTTAATTAATACGAAATATCTTGATTATTGACAGTTCTGGTCCCTCGCCTTTGTTCTTTTTATGTCGGCTATAAACCTTTCCGTATCGGGTCATATCAAATACATATTTATTACTAGTCACTTTATACTTATTCCCCTAGTAATTCAATAACTACTTTTATGAGTATAATATACTAATTGATACTCATTACTTAAAAATCATTGTCTTAAGCTTTATTAATACATATTATTAATAAACCGATTATCATACTCTATTAATCATTATCTTTATTCATGCATGTTATTGATAAAGAATCAATAATTACTTTTCATAATCATAATCTCTTTCAAAATCATTAATCATTTAGACATACATAAATAGTCTATTACTTGCATTTTCTTATCTTAACAATCATATCTTTATTAAAAACATTTATTGATAAACACTCATCAACATCATAGTTTTCAAAATCATTTGCTATGTACTCAGCAAAAGTCTCATGTACTCACCTTAGCCAAGCTAACTCCAAATCGTGTCTATTAACACGAACCCTTGCTTTCCAACTTGTGAAAGTCAACACAATCTCTACTTCTTAATCAAAGAAGTACTTCCAATCTCAAGGTCTTCTTGACCTAACATCAATATCATCACAATAACTAGTTATTATCCATAGCTAATCACTAATCAATTCTAAACACATTTCTAACCACCAAGTTCATCCAACTTGGTGGAATCTCAAAACCTAGTTCAAGATTTCCATCAATAATCCCAAATCCAACTTGTACACATTGATTACAAGCTTACAATGAGTGTTCTACACCCATGTTTAGTCATCTTCCCCAAAGATCACATGGTTGGTTGTCCAAACCACCATTTTTACCCAAATGAAGCTCACAACTAGCTAGATAACATCAACAATGAAGAAATCTTACCTTTGATGTTTAGATCCTTCAAGATGGTGAAGATCTAAGCTCCACGACATCAAAATCGCCCACTCTCTCTCTAGAAATCGGCTGCACACTTTGTGGGGTTGAAGAGAATGAGAAAAACCCTAAAATTCGACTTTTTATATATTCCAGACAGGGCTCCCTTCGAGCTCCCAACGCGAGGTTACGCGGCCTCGCTTATATGCAGGCCCTCTCATTCTCCCACCGAGCTCCCATCGAGACTTCAGCACATAAATTCTCCCATCGAACCTCTGAAATCCCTGTTCTTTCCTCCCATCGAGCTCCCATCGCGAGAGTTGCATGCCTAAGCCAATCTTTTGATCTCCAAACTTGTTTCAAACTAAGTCTTGACCCGTTTTCGATTATTTCGAGTCATAAACGATCCTTTACCTATAATAACACATCCAAGGCTCGATTAAATATTTTACCACATTTATTTCTCAATATTTCATTTAATTTATTAACCGAAATTTCCGGTCGTTACAACTATCTACCCCTTA
Source organism: Calendula officinalis (assembly GCA_963853835.1). Lineage (NCBI taxonomy): Eukaryota > Viridiplantae > Streptophyta > Magnoliopsida > Asterales > Asteraceae > Calendula > Calendula officinalis. The sequence goes on along the minus strand of OY970828.1, from coordinate 9,987,718 downwards.
AAAAGGATTCCGTCCTCGGAATCTACTCTAAGATTCTCGTCCACATTCAACCGAGCATTCCCTTCTCATCTACTTGTGTTTAACACGACTGTACCTTTTCCGTTGCAATCCGATAACAATATACATTTTTAAACATCCACTTATCCCCGTTAGGCCCAAACGGGTCAAAAATCAATCTTGAATTCATAATACCCTAACGGGTCAAAAATGCACAACTTGACAATGACACTTTCAATCATTTAACCAATCATTTTATTCACATAGGGACGATATGACCCAATTATTACTATTAGCCAATTAATCAAAACAACAATCAACGTCTAGCTTTGACCAAATTGTCAACATTATCTAATCTTTGACTTAAGCACATAGTCAACCATACCTTGACAATTTCCTTTCTCACTAGAGGTTCCATTAATCATCATTTCCTTTACTATCGACCTTATATTCATGATTCATCAACAATCGTATACTCGATTCCCAAATTCAACTTGAAACACCCAACGGTCAAAGTCGCACACCATAATTATTTCCATTAGTCAATTAACCATTATCATATACCTGTAGGCAATACATTATGTTCTTATCCTTGCCTAACCATCTTAAACGAAAGTCAAGATTCAATTTGACCAAAGTCAACAATCCACTAGTTGACCAACCTTTACGTATGAATAAAGTCAAACTTACTTTGCAAAATTCACATATCCTTTACTAGTGAGACATCACTTCCTAAACTTTTTATTCCCAATTCCAATTTCTATACCTCATTTCTCAATTGTTTCTCTTTTCCTTGATTTCTAATTCCACAATCGATTCACAATTTCCATCTAAAGCAATACCAATCTCTATTGTTTTTTTTTTCTTTTTTTAATTTCCATTCAAATACTTATACCATTTACAATTTCTTTCAAATATTCTCATACCACACTTGCAATTCTCGATTACCGGCTTTAGAGCCTCATTTACATCGAATTGTGACCTAACCACTTATCATCCGATTTTCTCCACTCAGCGGCTACCATTAAGCTTTGCTTCCTATAAGCATCTCTTCCCATAACTTATATACTTGTAGGCATCTCCTACACCTACCTATACTTAAACACGACCCGTGTTTTCAACCCAAGTTCTCATTTTCCACTTAATTATAGCAATAATTAATCATACGGCTCTACATACGTCAGCTATTAACATCATAATCATGATACATCAAATCATACTTTGATTATCATATCGAGATGATCGGAAAGCCTCCAATCCATCACGATCCTAACTGTCACAATGATCGAAAAGCCTCCAATCCAAAGTGACTCATCAAATCTCGTTAACCGGAAAGCCTCCGATCTAACAAGATCCATACAATACCATTCTATCTTGCATACAATTCATGTATGCATCGTTCACTAAGCATCATGCTATCATTTTCTTTCATATTAGCATATTATCTAATTAGAATACTAGTTAACATGTTCCTCAAAACATTTTCTTTCTATTATCATATGCCTTTCATAGACCATTACTCCCACTTATACCTTTATACCACACAGTATACACATAATCATTTCTAATGCTTTCCACCAGTCTACTCATTTATCAATCGTCTTTAGTCGATTCATTTCCTCGTCATTAAAATTTCCAATCTTTCTTTCACCACTTAGGTGACCACCATTACATTTAATTATCCACATTTTTACCGAATCACCCGGTCAACTCGAGTCAACCAATTGACTCTGATCCATAATCCAAACATAAGCTATCACACTTTCTCTATGTTCTTTTTCCAATAATTAATTGTTACCCTTGACTTAGCATACCATTTCTATGACATTTTACCATTATTTATCCTTTTACCTTTAGCATGGAATCCATCATCCATGCTACAAACTTTTGTCATGACTAACTGTCAACCTTTACTCAACCATTTATTTATTACAATTTTTTGTCATTCCCGACACTCACTCCTTTCCGCATATTTTCTATTTAAAAGTTTTAAATTTTCTCTAAACCCTCTAACCGTTCTTTTTCTTACCATTCGCGTATAATAACATTGCATCATTTATTCGGATTCCCGACAAACATTAAAGTTCCATTTTCAAAATCACTATTTCCATAGCTTCCCATTCTCATTTTACAATTCTTACCTAAAGTTAGTATTTCATTGTACTACTAACCTTTCATTGGAAATATTCATTATCTCACGATTCATCTTTTGATATTCCATGACAACACAATACTTTATATCCTTGCTACTTGCGTCACCGTACGCCAACTCATCCAACTATAACATCCCTATTTACATAACGAACCGGGGAGATTATCTCCCAAGTACAGATCCATATCAAACGATTTATCTACAATCCAATACGCCATTTCACTTGAGCACTAAATCGTGCGACAATTAAGCAAATAAACCACAAACCACATAACATAAATTTTATAATTGAGGAACACTTGCCACACTTTTGCACTTTCCAACATCACTATGATTTCACGAACTTTGAGTGAGATTTTTCTTTCTTTGTTCACTCCAAGCTACTATCGAACTTCCCCTTTTTTTTCTCCACTTGATGACGCTTCATGGATCTTTCGTTGAATAAACTTCTCCAAATCTCTAGCAATAAATTCTCTTAGAAATTTTTTTCCAAGTACACTTTCGGGACAAAACTTCCCTAACAATCTACCCGCGAACTCCTTCCATGAGATCTAGTACCATATCACTTCTCTAGACTTTCATACATCACATTCTTCCACAACGACGTCTCGTCTGTCACACCCCGCCAAAATGGTTTGCGGAAGAACGAGGTGCGACTAACATAGGTAGCATAACACATCAATAATAGTAAACTTCGCATTAATTGAAAAAGGGATTGACAATGTCGTTTACAAAAACCAAAAAGAAATAGTTTGAACATAAACCAAAATAAATGTTGTAAATGAAAACTTGTGTCATTAAGACTTATTCTTGAACTAAATGCTTGACAATCTTGACCATAATCGAATCTTTGCAAAAAGACTTAATTTCCATCACCTGAGAAAACATATTAGAAAAAGTGTCAACACAATGGTTGGTGAGTTCACAGGTTTTGTGAATCCATAATAAGTATCATCAAAATCGTTTCGTACATATCATGTACAAAAGTAGTTTTAGGTGCAATGCATAATCCCTCGCAAGCTCGCGAAGCAATACAAGTTAATGTATAATCAAAGAGCCTATAATCAATCCGAAATCTAATTGTTAGAATATAAAGCTCAAACTCGGTTGGGCTAGCGCATCACTAGCCATGAGCGGGGGATCAATCATGATAGTACTATCTCTATATTCCTTGGCTAACACATTAGCTAATGATTACTGTTAAACGTGGACTCGTAGCATGGTCCGTTGTCCTTCATTGCAGGTACGTGTTTACAACAATGATTATACAATATTATTTATTGCAAAATAGTTGAATAGTATATGTTTTCTCCCCCAGGTAAAATAGTTATAAAAATAGTAAAAGTGGGGCCGTGAAACTCACCTGATGCGAAGCTAGCAAAGTGCAATCGACAATAGTTGGGGCTTCCAACCAAACGATCATGCCGTCCTAAATGCATAATAATAAACAAATAAGTGACGGTCTAAATGACACGCCTAAGCTATATGATGCACAAATGATTCTCTAGACATGAACTTAGACTTGACCGATACGTTGGTGACTCGTTGAGGTTGGACTTGTATATTAAACATGTTTGTATAATTTAAGCACATTTTTGAAAATAAGTATACTTTGTTTGTAGATAAACGATTCGTTATTCAAAGATAATTATTTAAATAAATAATTTTAAATAATTATAAAGAACTGATTATTAATTAAATATTAAATAAAGAAAACAATTTTTAATAATTAAATAACTATAAATAGATAATTGTTAAATAAAAATTAATTGTATAAATAATAATATTGTTAATTAAATAAATAGTAATTATATAATTAATCATTTAATTAGAGGAAATTGTGAATAATGACTGATTAATTATAAGCAATATATACTTTACTGATTTTAGTTATCCATAAAAGTTAAAACAATGTTTGGGTTACTGAATTTAGATTGGCCGGACTAATAATCTGCTACAAAGAATCAAAAAGGGAGATGTCGGCATGAAGACTTTTGGTCTAAGTAAAACCCAGAAATAAAAGTCACACACACAAACGAAATACACACACGCATGAGCTAAGTAAAACAATATCAAGAGGATCGAGATTGGTATACCTATCGATGCGACGGAGAGAGACCGATGGAGAGATCTTCCGGACGAGTCGTCGGGGATGTGTCTGCTCGCCGGAAAGATGCTACTGGCCGGACAACGCTCAACGCCGGATAAACGTCTATGCTTTGTGGGGTTTGCTTTCGGAAAGATGCTTTCGACGGAGACTGTTGGGATATAAACATTCTAATACTGATGCTGCAGTTAGTACTGATCAACGATTATGGAAGTTAGTACTGATGGGGCAGAAAAGAAATATACTACTGATGCTACTGATCTTGGAGTTACTACTGACGATGGCAAATACTACTGATGTCTATTTATGGTGCTGATCGTGTCCGAGATTCTAGTAGAGTTAGTTATAGAATGTTTATCTTTTGTATATTGATTGTAATCGAATCCTAGAATAACTACGTTAATATTTTAGGCTTCAAGGACTATTATATATAGTTCCTTACGAATTGTAAACGTACGTGTGTATTGTTCGATTCATCAATATACATTGAAGCTTTTTGTGATTATTGTGTTCTTATTATTATTCGTATTCGTTTACAGTATTCATTGTTCTTAATCAATTAACACGAGTGTTGATCCGCTGCAACTTCTCGTTGTTAGTAGATCTGTGATTAAATAACTTGTTCGAGTTATTCGAACCTGACAAGTGGTATCAGAGCATTAAGGTTCTAGATCTACGAATTAAGAACAGCAAAAAGTTTCATACTTTCGAACTCAAAATTGTTAATCATGTCTGACAACAATGAAAGCACTCAGGCTAACAAGATTCCAATTCTCACTCCCAACAACTTTGGGATGTGGAAAAACAGAATCAAGCAATACATGTTGGTTACTGATTATTCCATGTGGGAAGTGGTTCTTGAAGGAAACAAGACTATTCAAACTCAAATAGCCACCACTTCAACTGAAGTCGACAAACTCAAGTGTGAGAAAGAAAAGAAGGACAGAGGAATCGAACTCAAAGCCCTAAGCACTTTTTTGCTTGCTATCCCCAATGACTATCAACATTTATTTGTTGAATATGATGATACAAAGAAGCTGCGGCAGGCACTGGAGAAGAGGTTTGTAGGCACAAAGAGTACCAAAAGAAACATGAAGTCTGTACTGAAGCAAGACTTTGAAAACTTCAAAGGCCAGAAGAATGAATCATTGTCACAAGTCTTTGATCGATTCAACAAACTTATTGGTGAACTCAATCAAGTTGGCTTTGTACCTGACAATGATGATGTCAACAGAAAGTTTCTCAGATCTCTTGGTGAAGAATGGTCTATGTATACTGTTATTTATAGACAAGGAGATGCACTGGAAGAAAAAGAGCTGGATGAACTCTACAATGAACTAAGAGTGTTTGAATCTGAGGTAAGTAATAAAACTCCTAATTTACCTTCAAACAATGCTGCTTTTGTGTCTAGTACAGGAACAGGTTAGGACACTACAAAGATTGCAGGAGGTGAAGATGCAGCAAGAGAATCCTTTTTCACTAGTCATGTGCACACTGTATTGATTAGTGAAGATCTGGAACAACTTAATCCTGATGATCTTGAAGAGATGGACATCAAGTGGCAGATGGCAATGCTGAGTTTAAGAACAAAAAGGTTCCTCAAAAGAACTGGCAGGCAAAATCTGACTTACAACAAAGGTGATCGTGCTGGATTTGACAAGACCAAAGTCAAATGCTACAACTGCAGTAATCTTGGTCACTTTGCCAGAGAATGTCCTAGCAAAGATCAAAGATCAAATTACAACAAAAATAGCACTTCAAATTCAACTGCATTAGTATCTCAAGAAGGACAAGGTTATGACTGGAGCTTTCAAGCAGAGGAACATGCACAGAACCAAGCTCTCATGGCCTTTACTGATTCTACTACTGAGGTACATTCTAAATCTTGCACTCCTGAATGCATTAAAGCATATAAAGAATTAGAAAAACTTAACAAAGAAACACTTGAAGAGATGATTCTAAACAGAAATAGGAGAATTGAATATAATGGTTGTTTAGATGATCTTGAAAATCAAATTAAAATTTATAAAATAACAGATTAAAAGATAAAAGATGAACTCTTACAAACAACTTATGATAAAGAATATATAGAGTTAAAATTAAAAGAAACTTTAATTAAATTAGAAGAATGTCAAATGGAATTAGAACAGAATAAATTAACTATTAAAAAATTTGAAAGAAGTTCTAAAATAATTGATGAATTAACCAGTAATCAAACCACTGAAAAAATTGTGCATGGAGTGGGATATCATGCAGTTCCACCTCAAACTAATTTTATCCCTCCTCTTAAATATGCACAGAGAGAACATTAAATGAATTAAACATAGAAAATCAAACTGAAACCAATAATGAGTCATCTGATGATGATCAAACAACTGAGTCTATTGATAAGAGTTTCCACACCACACAAAGTCAAAATCCCCAAAATATAACTCAGAAAATATACCAAAAATTTTAAGAAGGAGAAAACAAAGAAACTTGAACCAGTTAAAGGAACAAAGAAAGCCTGTAGGTGCTAAGTCAACAAAATTAACATGCTTAATCTGTTACAAAGTTAACCACATAGCAAAGAATTGTCACTTTAATCCAATTAACTGCAAAGAATTCAAAGAGTTTAAATTAAGCAAAGAAAAAGAGAAAGCATTAAAACTAAAACAAACTGAAGAAGCAAAAGAAATTAAAACTTCACATGTTGAAATTACCAAATTTGGATGAACTGCACAAAGATTTGTGCAAAATATCAGGCATAAAAGTCCAAACAGAAGTAATTATTTCAAAAACAATGGAAAACAAAATCAATTTCAACAATACTCAAAGTTTTAAAACGTCAGTAGGAACTATTCCAGGTTTACTACTGATAAAAACCCTAATTATAATGTTGTCTGGTACAATTACTAAAACACTACTGACTATGCTAATAATTCTCATTACCCAAATACTACTGGTCCATCAGTAGTAAATTACTCAAAAGCCATAAACTACGGGTATAAACCTAGGTCAGTAGTAAAACAGAACACCAGTACTAACCAACAAAATAAGACCAAAACTGCATACAAAGCTCATACATTTAACAAAACTTACTCTTCAAAGGATGAACCCAAGACAAAACAAGCTTGGGTTCCCAAAATTAACTAATTCATTTACTTTATGTGCAGAGCATTCAGATCCCTAAAGAAGGAAGAACATGGCATATTGATAGTGGATGCACAAGACACATGACTGGAAATCTTCAAATTCTCAAAGATTTCAAGTCTTTTGAAGGTGGATATGTTGCTTTTGGTGAAAATCCAAGAAGTGGTAAAATTACAGGTAAAGGTACAGTATCAAATGGTAAGATTACTTTTGATGATGTATTTTATGTTGCTGAGCTTAAATATAATCTAGTCAGTGTCTCACAAGTCTGTGATAAGAAGAACAAAATTCTTTTTACAGATGTAGAGTGCATCATTCTTTCTCCTGACTTTATTTTAGATGAAAAATTTGTTGTTTTAAGAACACCAAGGAGAAACAATGTGTATTGCCTGGATATAGGGGGAGAACTCATTTCTTCAAATGATATCAAGTGTTTTATATCTAAGGCAAACACAAATGAATCAGAACTTTGGCATAGAAGGATGTGTCACACAAATTTTAAAAATATGAACAATTTAGTCAAAAAGAATTTGGTAGTTGGTTTACCACAAAAAGAATTTATGTGTGATCATCACTGTGTTGCATGCCTAAAAGGCAAGCAATACAAGATTTCTCATAAGACCAAAGCAATAAACTCTATTTCTAACCCTTTGCAGCTCTTACATATGGACCTTTTTGGACCTACAAATGTAATGAGTATTGGAAAGAAACAATACTGCCTTGTTATTACTGATGATTTTTCTGGATATACTTGGGTTTTCTTTCTTAGGACCAAAGATGAAACAAGTGAGATTATAAAGAATCTAGTTGTCAAGCTGGAAAATACAAGAAATCTCAAAGTGAATGCCATTAGATGTGATAATGGCACAGAATTTAAGAATACTAATCTAATTGATTTTTGTGATCTTAAGGGTATTGACAGGCAGTACAGCTCACCAAGAACTCCACAACAAAATGGTGTAGCTGAAAGAAGAAATAGAACAATCATTGAAGCAGCCAGATCCATGCTTGCAGATTCAAAATTACCAATAACTTTTTGGCCTGAAGCTGTTAATATTGCTTGTTACGTTCAAAACAGAGTATTAATAGTTAAGCCTCATTTTAAAACACCTTATGAACTTTTTAATAAAAGAAAACCATTAATAAGCTTTCTAAAATCATTTGGTTGTCCTTGTACTATTTTAATTACAAGAGAACAAATTGGTAAGTTTGACTGCAAAGCAGATGATGGAATATTTGTAGGATACTAAACCCAAAGCAAATCTTACAGAGTATTCAACAAACGGGTAAGGATCATTGAAGAAAGTGTTAATGTATCCTATAAAGAAAACTTAATGAATGAACAGGTAAATGGTCCAGATTGGTTATTTAACATTGACAATCTAACCAAATCTTTTGATGTGAACTATGATTTTAATACAGGAGATTCAAACAATCAAAATCAACAAGGAGGGTCATCATCATCCAATGGTAGTCAAGACAATATGAAGTACATTCTGGTTAATATTGATCCCACAGTTGATACTGAGGACAGTAGTAACTCAGATAACCCTAACAATCTTGATACCAGTAACAACTCAAATTCTCAAGATACTACTGATCCCAGTAGTAACTCAGAAACTCAAACAAATGATGATGAGCCAATCAATTTTGATGTCAGTACTAACAATGATCCACCAGAATCAAATGAATATCATGTTATTACTGACACCAGTAGCAATGAAGAATCCCTACAAAATACAGACAATCAAGAAGAAACATGGACAGATGCACAAATCCCTGATTCCAATGAGTCAAATCTTGACAGTCAACTAGTTGTTGACAAAGTTCATGGCACCAGAATTGAAAAGAATCATCCTTAAGATCAAGTCCTAAGTGATGTCAACTCAACCATGCAAACAAGAAGCAAATTCAATTTTTCATTCAATTCAAATGTTTGTAACATCAGTCTAATCTCTAATGAATGTATGTATGAATGCTTTTTGTCATAGGAGGAACCTAAAAAGATTCAACAAGCCATGAAAGACTCAAATTGGATCATAGCAATGCAAGAAGAACTTCTTCAATTCAAATTACAAGCTGTATGGACACTTGTACCTCTACCAAAAGGAAAAAGAGTCATTGGAACAAGATGGATCTTCAGAAACAAGAAAGATGAAAGAGGTATAGTGATCAAAAACAAAGCCAGACTTGTAGCCCAAGGATACACTCAAGAAGAAGGAATCGACTATGATGAAGTATATGCACCTGTTGCTAGAATTGAAGCAATAAGAATATTTCTGGCATATGCTTCATACAAGAAGATCAAAGTCTACCAAATGGATGTGAAAAGTGCTTTCCTTTATGGGAAAATTGAAGAAGAAGTGTATGTGTGTCAACCACCAGGATTTGAAGATCCAGAACATGATGACTATGTGTACAAACTAGACAAAGCTCTATATGGCCTTCATCAGGCACCAAGAGCTTGGTATGACACATTATCATCATACTTACTGAAGAACAATTTTAAAAGAGGTGCAATTGACAAAACTTTGTTCACTAGAAAGGTCAAAGATGATATATTACTGGTCCAAATATATGTAGATGATATCATCTTTGGATCAACAAATGATCAACTGTGCAAAGAATTTGAAGAATTGATGCAGATCAAGTTCAAGATGAGCTCAATGGGTCCAATGAACTTCTTTCTTGGACTCCAAATCAATCAAAGATCAGATGGTATTTTGATTAACCAATCAAAATATGTCAGAGACATTTCGGAGAAATTTGCAATGAAAGACTGCAAAAGTGCAAGCACACCAATGGAAACTCACAAACACCTACATTTTGATGTTGAGGGGGAGGATGTAGATGAGCATCTTTACAGATCAATGATAGGCTCTTTAATGTATTTACCTGCATCAAGACCTGACATTATGTATAGTGTTTGTGTATGTGCCAGGTATCAAGCAAGACCTAAGGAACTACACTTGCAGGCTGTCAAAAGAATCTTCAGATACTTGAAAGGAAAACCTTCTCTTGGTCTATGGTATCCACATGAATCACCATTTGAACTCATAGCCTACACTGATAGTGACTATGGTGGTGAATGTCAAGATAGAAAATCTACTACTGGTGGATGTCAATTCTTTGGATCAAGATTGGTGTCCTGGCAATGCAAGAAACAAACCAATGTTTCAACATCAACTGCTGAAGTAGAGTATGTAGCTGCATCTGCTTGTTGTGCTCAAGTTCTATGGATTCAAAATCAACTCCTAGACTTTGGTATATCTATTCTTAAAACTCCAATTTTCATTGATAATCAAAGTGCTATCAGTATTGTGAATAATCCAGTAAAACATTCCAAAACAAAACACATTGAAATAAGATTTCATTTTATAAGGGATTGCAATGAAAAGAAATTAATCAAAGTAGAGAAAATTCATACTGACAATCAATTGGCCGACCTTTTTACAAAAGCATTTGATGTAGGAAGGTTCAGCTTTCTGGTTAGCAGTATTGGAATGATTTTAATAAATTAATGTCACAAATAAAATCATATGTATAGTGTTTGTACAATTATTTATAAGTATGTTTTACTACTGGTTATCCATTACTACTGATCATGTGTGAGTCTTACAACTTAGTACTGATAGGGTTTTTCTTAGAATTAGGTGAAGTGTAAAAACAACATTTACTACTGATGTTTTTACTACTGATACATAATTACTATTGATCGACCGTTATCTGTAAAATACAACCTTTTACCATACAGGCCCCCATGAAAATAGCCGTTGGGTTATGATTTGAAGGGTATTTCGGTCCTTTTGCAGGTTAATTCTTAAAATATAAATAGCTGAAAAAGATTAATTTAGCATTATCCACACCTCGATTCGATAAACCCTACGATAAACCCTAAACTCGATCAAAACCCTGCATCAGTAACAACAAAATTCACTTCACACATCTCTCAAACGATCAAATCTCTCTCTGAAATCCATTATCTACACATGAATTTCAAGTTCAAGATCATTCAAATGGCTACCCTAAAGTCTCTCGAAGTCAAAACTGATCTCAAATATTCTGAATTTCACAATATGTGTGCCTTTTTAAGGAATCCTGATGGCACAAAGGACTTGCGACCCATAGTCATGTTCTTGAAGAACTCCTACATAAAGTTTGCTCTAACTGTCAATCCCAGGGTATATGAACAACATCTGGTTGACTTCTGGGAAAATGATGAACGGATTGAAGACACAAACATGTCTAAAATCAAATCCATTGTAGATGGAAAGACTATCATTATCACTGAACAGTCCTTCAGACATCATCTTCAACTGAGTGATGAATCAGGTATGTTTTCTTTACCTAAGGAAGATCTTGTTGACATTTTACAAAAAATGGGGTATGAAGGAAGACTAGATATTGTTACTTTTCAAAAGGGTCTTCTTTCACCTCAATAGAAATATCTTGTTCATACTATTCAACGCTATATCTCTCCTAAAAAGAGTATTTGGAATGAGTTCAACAAATCAATAGCATCTGCTCTTGTTTGTCTGTGCACAGTTAAAGTATTCAATTTTTCAAACATGATTTTTAAAGGAATGCTTGCAAATTTATCATCTTCTAAATTTTTAATGTATCCAAGATTCCTTACTCATATTATCAACTGTGAAATTTAAAATCTCCCAAAACCTAAAAACATTTTTTTTACACCTGAATTGAATAAAAAGGTGTATTCTAATATGAGAAAACAATTTAAATTTTATGGGAAGGTTACTCCACTGTTCCAAAACATGATCTATGATCAACCCCCAACAGGAGAAGGTTCAAGTCACCCCATTGAACCCCAACCCACTCCACCACTAAATACAGCCCAAACACAACCCATTCAGTCCACTCAATTACGTGCACCAACAGATGTCCTGAATGTGTCCCAGGTACCTGAAATTAATCCCCAGAGTACTACTCTTCACTCTGAGGAAGACCAGACCATTGCCAAACAAATTTCCAAAACTTACAAAAGGAAGAAAACTTCCTTAAATGACACCAGGGGACCAACTGAGTCAAACCCCAGACTCCAAGAGTTGTCCTCCAAGGAGGAGAGAGGACATGAGGAAAGGGCTCTCACTACTGATGCCCCAAAGGTGGGTGCACAGGCTAGTGAGAACATCATTAGGACCCAGACTTCAGCAACTCTAAGTGATGACTCAGAATTTGAGGAATTACTAAGAGGACCCCGGTGCCAAGAAACCACAAGGGGGGCACTACTGCTTCTTCTAGGAAGAAGAGAGGGTCCAAAAAACCCATTTCATCACCCAGAAGTGATGAGGGTAGAGAGTACCAAACTGAATTGACGGATAGGATGGAAAACCTAAAAGCCAATGTACCAAATGAGCCCAATGATCCACCCAAAGGGGCTGAGGGCATTATTAAACCAAAACAATTGACGGATAGGAAGGAAAACCTTAAAACCACTGTACAAAATTGTCTGAATTTATTAAATAATCAAGGAAAAACCATGGCTTATATGAAGCACTACATCAATACTCTGAACAGACGACAGAAGAGGTTCGAGTACAAGCTTCAAAGGCAATCAAATATGATCAGAAAGTTACAAAGAAAGATTGCAGATAGTGAGGCTCAACAGGTTGAGATCACTAAGGGGGAGAAGGGTCATATTCAAGGAATGATTGATCACTCAATAGCAGCAGCAGCCTCCCTTCTGAACTTAAAAGAAGCTCAAGGTGAAACAGGTCAAGATTATGGTGAAGACTTGTACAAAAGGAATACAAAGTGTGGATGAGGATGTATTTGTGTCTGCAAGTCAATCACCAATAGCAGAACAAATACAATCTCCAGTTACTACTGAAGTCATAGAAACTACTGATCCAATGGATATTGCTGATACTAAGGATCAAGAGGTTGTTACTACTGACCTCAATGAAGAAGAAGAAACACCAGTAGTAAATGTTCCCACAACTACTACTGATGCCCTAGCAGTAGTAACTACAACAACAACCTCACCAGTAGTAGACTCCTCACAACAACAGTTGGTGGTATATACAGAAGAATCAACACCAGTAGGAACTACCTCGGTTACTACTGAAGATGAAGAAATACCAGAAGTTCTTGAATGTGAACGTACTGTAGTCGTATCAAGACCTCCAACTTCAGAATTTCAAGCACTTATCATACCTGACATTGATGATAATGTGAAATGGTATGAGGTTGATGAATGTGCACTACCTCCTCACCCAAAGATACTTCCATTAAACAAGATCACTAAATTCTCTCCATCAATAACCATACCAGAAGTTACTGACATGAAATACACTCCACCTATACTTACAGCTTGTGATGGAAAAGGGAAAGAACTATTTGATGATGACTATCCAAACAGAGCTTTAGGTCACCACATGGTAAAAAAAATGAATCGTGTCAGATCAGCAAAACAAGACAAATGGAAGGTGAACAGAATGAGGTACTTGAGGAAAGTAGCTAAAACTCAAGCTCTTGAAGACAAGAAAAAGGCTGAAGAAGAAAGACTGAAAAATGCAGCTATTCAAGAGGTAGAAAAATTCCTGGTAGAAGATCAAAAGGTAGAATTTGATAAACAAAGAAAAATAGAAGAAGAACATCTGAATTGCCTTGAAGATCTTGTGGCAGAATGTAAGAAAGAAAAAGTTGATCTACCAGATGAAATTTTTGAACAAAAGACCAAAATGATTGATTATTTGAAATCAAAAGGTCATAGTGCTAAATCCTTTGGCAGAATGAAAATGATTACAATAGTAGATAAATATTGTACTGCCAAGAAAAGAGAATTAGCAGAATTAGAAGCAGAAGAAGAAAAAGAAAAGATATTATTTGAAATTGATCCCACAATCATACTCTCCAGAACACCAATATCTGGTGAATCATCTAAACCTCCTTCCAAAAAGAGAAAATCTCTTTAACTTGAACAAGAGGAAAGGAAGAAAACAAAACAAACAGAAATCATTCCAGTACTTGATCTTCCTGTTGCTCCTCTTGAAGATAATCCAATTATCAATTGGAGAGTTGTAGATAATGTCATAGAAGTCATAAGAGAGGACAAAACAACTCAAAGATTTACTGGTTGGAAGCCAATGGTGAGATCATGTTCAAGAAGTGACATAATCAAAGTATTGATTATTGGAAAACCAAGAATGGATAAGAAATCATTGAAAAACTCAGGAGCTGGTTACTTGACTAGAATGATTGATGTTGCTTTCTATCCAGACAACTATCCTGAAATATTCACTAGCAAAGAAAATGTTTATGCATGGAATGTGCTCCCGACAGTAAACATGTATTTCTTTGAAAGAACCAGTAAGAAGTGTGAGCTGTACGTATATGAAAAAGAATATCCTCACCCAGAAGAAACACTGTATCAAATCACCTGTTGCTCCTTCATGAAACCATATGATGCTGTCATGTTTCAAGAAAAATATAATTACTTTGTAAAATGAAACACCAAGTATATAATAGCACAAAGGAAGAAGCAAAATCAAAGAACACTTGAAAGAAGAGCTGCTTTATTAGAAGAGAAAAAGGAGAAGGAAGAAGAAGAGAAGAAACTTGGTTAATTAAAAGTGAATTAACAAGTTTAGGGGGAGATTGTTGGGATATAAACATTCTAATACTGATGCTGCAGTTAGTACTGATCAACGATTATGGAAGTTAGTACTGATGGGGCAGAAAAGCAATATACTACTGATGCTACTGATCTTGGAGTTACTACTGACGATGACAAATACTACTGATGTCTATTTATGGTGCTGATCGTGTCCGAGATTCTAGTAGAGTTAGTTATAGAATGTTTATCTTTTGTATATTTATTGTAATTGAATCCTAGAATAACTAGGTTAATATTTTAGGCTTCAAGGACTATTATACAGGAGCGGAATTGTAGGGTAGCACACGCTAGCACGTGCCACTACTCAAATTTTTGTGCGTAATATAAAATTTATCCGAATTATATTGTTATTTATATACTAAATAACGAAAAGATAGAATAAAAATCAATTTGCCCCAGTGGTTTCCCCCTTGACTTAGTGCTTCCTCCCCAGAAGGGATCCGAGTTCGAATCCTGGCTTAAGAATTCTTTTTTCTTTCTTTTAAACCTTTAAATGTAACAATTTACCCCTTAAACTTTAATATTTCTTTCATTTTATCCCCTAAACTTTAATATGTTATTTTTCAAAACTTATAAAATAACACTTTACCTCCTAAACTTTAATAATGTGGATAATGTTGAAAATCATTTATTAATTTTCAGTTTTATAGAAACATTTGATACTGTAAAAGATCATTTCAGTTGTAGATTATGAATCCTTTATATGTAACTCTTTGCATAATGATTACCGATTCGCTAGTTTGAAGGGAATTGCCGACCTTTCTAGTATGTTGGTGATAACGGGGAAACATCATTTTTATCATTTGGTTTATAGTGTTATTAAAGTTGACTTTGGTTATACCTGTCGCGATTGCAACAATGGAAAGATGTTTTTCCGCGATGAAGTTAATAAAGACCGACTTGCGTAACAAAATGGGTGATGATTTTATGAACGGTGCATTGATTTGTAATGTAGAAAATGAAGCCCTTATGGAAGTTAAGATTGAAGATGTAATAGATTGCTTTCAGAAAATGTCTACACGGAGATGTCAACTTTAAAATGCAAGATCTCACACTATTTTTGTTATATTTGATGCAATCGTAATTTTATAATTTTTTTTATCTTATTATATTGTATCCGAAAATTTTTTTTGTGCTACTACTAGTGAAAGTTCCTAATTCCGCCCCTGCTATTATATATAGTTTCTTACGAATTGTAAACGTACGTGTGTATTGTTCGAATTCATCAATATACATTGAAGCTTTTTGTGATTACTGTGTTCTTGTTATTATATGTATTCGTTTACATTATTCATTGTTCTTAATCAATTAACACGAGTGTTGATCCGCTGCAACTTCTCGTTGTTAGTAGATCTGTGATTAAATAACTTGTTCGATTTATTCGATCCTGACAGAGACACGTTGCGATCGCCGGAGGTGCTCGGTTGTCGAAGAAGGTTTAGATGTTGCCTGAGATGGATCACAACGAAAGGTGGTGGTGGTTCTGAATTCAACCGTGGAGGGAGAGCAAAGGAGATGATGTATGATGAGGGTGATGGGTTTCTGGTCTCTGTTTGCGTCGTCGGAAACGAGAGGAGGTGGTGGAGGCTTTCTGCTTTATGTTTACGGGAGAGAGAGCCAAGTTTGATGGTTTGTTTTTGCTGGGTTTTACGTTCATGGAGAAGACGAAGAGAGAAGTGTAGGATTTTACTTTTTATGTTTGTGTTGATGATAGAATTGATCATGGTATCAAAATAACTAAAATACGATTGAATAAGTACGTAACAAGCGGGTTTGACCGGATAAATGGGGTGGTAGTTCTGTACATGCATAATGGACGTGGTGGTGAGGTGATAAGAACAAGTTTGAACTTTTAATTAGTTAATTTAATTGGAAACTAGTATTTATGTGTAATGATACTCCAACATATTAAATTATTTTAATCGGTGTTTTACTTGGTTTGTGATTCCAATCATTTACTGATAAAAGTCTTTTGCTCCAGTACATATTTAATTACTTTTGACATTCTCGCAGTATACTTAATATTATACTTTGTATCCTTATTTTAAATAGATAGTTTGTACACATTTTCATGCCAAATAGTTTGGTTTTCTTAAAACTTTATTATAAAATATAATGTCTAAAATTTTAGTCTCGGTTGGTCACCAACTCGCTAAATTAAAGTTTACCACTGTACAAATAAAAATAAACAATCTCTTGCATCAATTCTTTTTTGCACTTAATAGTACATATTGTGCATGTGTTTAGCTACATTTATATGTGAAAAGAATATTTATTAATGACACATGAATTCTTCAATGATTTAAGTTAAAATAAGTGTCGGGTCAAATACCGAATTTCGAGGGTTGTCACATCGTCCTTCAATAACCGAGATGCAAGAGTCGTCATATTATCCTTCATTCACTTGCTACTCTCTAGCCCTTGCTCCGTTTCACGAATCCACCGAATCGTCACCTTTGGCTCGGAACTTCCCAAATACGCATCGGCTTACACGCCATGAATGCCCCGAACGGACATCCTCCCCTTTCTTCCGATTCAGAATCATTACCCTCTTCCGTTGAGGACTTCTCAGCACCAACCTTGCTACTCGAAGACCTATTCTTCTTACGGTTGTTAGAATCATCCCGCCTATCCTCATTCATCCAGTCATCCACGATCCGGCTCACATCTTATTCACTACTTCTTTCATCTGATTAAACAGATTCCGGAAAATTTCCAAATTAACGGGGTCGGGTTACATCTAAACCGAATCCCTCTCTATCATCACCACGACATGACGAAACTCAATTTAATTTCTCTTCCTGACTCAGAGGAGGTCATCCTCTTCTCGTGTTCACCCTTTTGTTATTCCAATATCTTCACAATTCAAAATTCAAACGGTCGACTCCGCAGTCGGTTACAATATATGTAACTCAAACATGACATTTCTCTTAGGGATCGACCCTATCATACTCACACTTTACGGTCTCAATAGACTAATCATGGACATTCTATGGAAACATATGGTCCTACTAGCATAGCTTAAGACTATGGAGGTCAAACCTACCTAATTCAACACTAGGCCACTTCTATCGCGACCTTCTAATCCTTCGATCCTGAACCTGAGTACATAGCCAAAAACAAAATAGTACGTGAGACAAAATAGTCTCGTGAGATACATGGGTTTTCGGCCCATTTTCAAAAAGATTTATAAATAATAATCATAACAATATAAATACTTATCTTTATCATTTCTTATTAATTCATAACTCATCTTCTATTCATTTAATCGTATAAACTAATAAGCTTACCATAAGCTTATCCATCATCTAATCACATATTTGTAAGTTATCTCCAAGCTTACACTTTCTTTATCACATACGCAACGGACCTCTCCGAAGCCAACTCTCCCGATATGGGACGTCATAGGTAAACTATCAAGGTAATTGGGAGCCCCCATCTTACCGAGATTCATAAGCTCTCCCCGTTTCCGGGTCGTCATGCTCACCCAACACTGGGTGTCGTAAACTGTGACATTCTACTCTTTGCGCAGGGAGGTACCACCCCAAGTAGACGTCTCATGCTCCCCAATTTCTGGGCGGTCTTATTCCGGATATCTCATTCAACACTTATGAGCCTGAGCTCCTTTCATCAAATATGAGCATTAGCTCCTTTCATCAAATTCATCACCATTTAGAATACATCCATTCTAATTTATCATATCATTCTCTTTACTTATTCATTTTCAATATTGACTTTACCAAGTCCTTTACTAAATAAAACATATTTATCATTTATCAAAATCATATTACTTTAACTTCTCTTTGACTAGAATACATATTTATTACTAGCCACTTTATACTTATTCCCCTAGTAATTCAATAACTACTTTTATGAGTATAATATACCAATCGATACTCATTACTTAAAAATCATTGTCTTAAGCTTTATTAATACATATTATTAATAAACCGATTATCATACTCTTTTAATCATTATCTTTATTCATGCATGTTATTGATAAAGAATCAATAATTACTTTTCATAATCATAATCTCTTTCAAAATCATTAATCATTTAGACATACATAAATAGTCTATTACTTGCATTTTCTTATCTTATCAATCATATCTTTAATAAAAACATTTATTGATAAAGACTCATAAACATCATAGTTTTCAAAATCGTTTGCTATGTACACAGTAAAAGTCTCTATGTACTCACCTTAGCCAAGCTAACTCCAAATCGTGTCTATTAACACGAACCCTTGCTTTCCAACTTGTGAAAGTCAACACAATCTCTACTTCTTAATCAAAGAAGTACTTCCAATCTCAAGGTCTTCTTGACCTAACATCAATATCATCAAAATAACTAGTTATTATCCATAACTAATCACTAATCAATTCTTAACACATTTCTAACCACCAAGTTCGTCCAACTTGGTGGAATCTCAAACCCTAGTTCAAGATTTCCATCAATAATCTCAAATCCAACTTGTACACATTGATTACAAGCTTACAATGAGTGTTCTACACCCATGTTTAGTCATCTTCCCCAAAGATCACATGGTTGGTTGTCCAAACCACCATTTTTACCCAAATGAAGCTCACAACTAGCTAGATAACATCAACAATGAAGAAATCTTACCTTTGATGTTTAGATCCTTCAAGATGGTGAAGATCTAAGCTCCAAGACATCAAAATCGCCCACTCTCTCTCTAGAAATCGGCTGCACACTTTGTGGGGTTGAAGAGAATGAGAAAAACCCTAAAAATCGACTTTTTATATATTCCAGACAGGGCTCCCATCGTGCTCCCAACGCGAGGTTACGCGGCCTCGCTTATATGCAGGCCCACGCATTCTCCCACCGAGCTCCAACCGAGCTCCCATCGAGACTCCAGCACATAAATTCTCCCATCGAACCTCTGCAATCCCTGTTCTTTCCTCCCATCGAGCTCCCATCAAGCTCCCATCGCGAGGGCTGCATGCCTAACCCAATATTTTGATCTCCAAACTTGTTTCTAACTAAGTCTTGACCCGTTTTCGATTATTTCGAGTCATAAACGATCATTTACCTATAATAACACATCCAAGGATCGATTAAATATTTTACCACATTTATTTCTCAATATTTCCATTTAAATTATTAACCGAAATTTCCGGTCGTTACACACATTATAAAGGAGTAAGATAAGATATGCGTTATGTTGAAAGATGAACAAAAGCTTCTATCTTCTTAAGATACACTTATCGGTAGTATAGTAAATTTAGGAAGTAAATTAATTAGGTGGTAAGTATATTCTGAAAAATTATACTGAAAAATTAGTATAGTCAATAAGTGTTGAATAGTCAAGACGTTTCCGGAAAATTAAATTGTAACGGAAATAAAATAGGGGAAAAATGCGAGCATTTTTAGTGATATGTGCTTTGTTTTTTTGGGATAAAGCAAAGTGTCATTTAGAGTAATTGGTTAACCACAGTCAGATTTCACAAGAGGTCTTATTTTTGAATCCTGGAAGCAACACTTTTTTATTTTTGTGGTGTTGGAGAAGTTAATAAAAGTGAAAATATCTTTAAGTTTAAGTTTAAGGAGTTATAATGTTTAGTAATCCTAAATGCTTTATATATAGTATAGATTTCTTGTATTATTTGTGGTAATGGTAGTATTATATATTATTTTTTAAAATCTTTACAAAGTAAATGGGTTGGCGGGTTGACCTGTTTCTATATAAGATAACCCGAACTCGACCTGATATATAAATAGGTTGGATAAGTCGACCTTTTTCAACCCGAATTTATTTATGATCAACCCAAACCCAATCTTTTCGGTGTTGGGTTCGTGTTGGTTGCGTCATTTCCACCCCTAGAGAAGCCTAAAATCAGTTATAATCGCCACTGTTACGCAGAGTCTCCACGTACACAACCACACACGAGTACACGACACACTCGCTTCCCTCAAAAATGGCAACGCCGCCTAAGCAGGTTGAGGACGGCGGCGATTGGGAAAGACAGTCCAGGTTATACGAAGCTTACAACGAATTGCACGGACTAGCACAAGAGTTCGAGACGCCGTTCGACGCTCCGGCGGTGTTAGTCGTCGGACATCAAACGGACGGTAAAAGCGCACTTGTGGAAGCCCTAATGGGATTCCAATTCAACCACGTCGGCGGTGGTACGAAAACTCGTCGGCCGATTACTCTACATGAAGTTCAATCCGGAATGTGATTCTCCCCTTTGTCACCTTATACTGATTCTGATTCGTGTGTTCCTCAAGTGAAATCACTCCGTGAAGTTCAGGTAAATGTCAATTTGATTAATTAGTTATGAATATATAGTAGCATTACGTTAATGAATTCGTATAGTGTTTGCTGTGCTAACCTAATTTCAATTCTGCTACTTCTGGTGGTTAATTACATAGGAATACATAGAAGCTGAAAACATGAGACTGGAGTGTGAAACCTGTCAATTTTCTTCCAAATAGTTGAATTATAGACACTCCTGGACTTGTTGCTCCTGCTCCAGGAAGGAAAAATCGAGCTTTACAGGTTATTTATTCATAATAAAATATTCCATTTAACAAATTTAATTCTTTTTTATATGCATTAAATGATAGGGATTTTGATATTTATATATCTTGAATTATTATTTATAGGCTCAATCTCGTGCTGATGAGTCCCTAGTGCATGCAAAAATGCAGCATAAGGAGTTCATTGTTTTATGTCTTGAAGATTGCAATGATTGGAGTAATGCAACTACTAGAACAGTAGTTATGCAAGTATTTTTTTTTTCAAAACTACATTACATTATTTTTTGCTTTATATTTTTCTGTTCTTTGAATTTTAAAAACTGTGATTTTGGGGTTTCAATTTTCCTGGAAAAGTGCCCAACGTTCTTCAACTAAACAAGCTCTAAATATCTTAATGAATTATATGCAGATTGATCTGGAACTTTCTAGAACCGTTGTTGTTTCAACTAAACTGGATACAAAAATACCTCAATTTGCTCGTGCTTCAGATGTTGAACTTTTTCTTTCTCCACCAGCATCTGTTCTTGATGGTTTCATGCTTGGTGATTCACCTTTTTCACATCTGTACCTTCTGGAAGAGTTGGTTCTGGACGTTAATCGGTTTACAGATCCAATGATGAATTTAAACAGGTATTGGTTTAGATTAAAGATGGAAAATTTGACCCGTTTACGTATAAATGGGCTGATTCGGGCTGTATTTTACCTCTAATGTGTCAAATGAGTAAATCAAAGAAATTATCTTAAAAAATGGCCGAAACTCGGTCAGAATATGTTTCTAATGCGTAAAACATCCTAA
This sequence comes from Calendula officinalis, assembly GCA_963853835.1. NCBI lineage: Eukaryota > Viridiplantae > Streptophyta > Magnoliopsida > Asterales > Asteraceae > Calendula > Calendula officinalis. Next base: position 9,965,391 of record OY970828.1, on the reverse strand, counting down.
ATTATTTAAATAAAAAATAAGATCATTATTGAAGTTTTATACAGTAATATTTAGGAAATTTACATTTTATGGTAACACACTTCTTTCTCTTTTCCTTAATAACAGGATTATGCTACCCTAAACTATTCAATTATGTTAACTTTTACCGGAAAAATCTGAAATAAGTTTTAGCTTGTTACAGAAAAGATTAATAACTTTGAAAGATGAATAATATAATGTGTAAATGTGGAAGATGAGTAAGTACAAACATCCAAATGGACAGATGACATGGATTTTCATTGAATTCTAACCGGTTGAAAAATTGATAATTTGGGATTACCCAAACTATGAAAACAAACATTCCCAAAATTAGAGGAAAAAACAGTACATTACCCAAACTATGAAAACAAACATTCCCAAAATGCAATTTTCCCTAATTCTTACATTTTTATAATAATAATATTATGAAGAAAGAAAAAAAACCAAGATTTATAGCTATAAAAAGTCGTATCACCAGTGTTTTTTTTTTCTTTATTTTGCTAGTACTTTAGATAAAGTCAAACTAAAGGAAAAAGGAAAAGCTTTTCATGACATTTTCCTGACTATTATTAAAAGGAACAGTTGTTGCACCACCAGATAAATTTGGTAAACTGATTGACCTTAATTCATGAACAATTTAAATAAACAAATAGTAATTAATTAATTACTTTTTTTACTTGTAGGGGACACTGCAAGATGAGAGGGTTAATGGTGGAGCATTAATTGGTATTGATGGCTCTCAGTTTCCAGACAAGCTAATACCTGTAAGCTATATAAGTATATATATATTCACATATCTGTTTTTTGCATAATTAATGAATGTTGACTTTTGTTGACCCAAATAGTTTTTGTTTTCATGATCAGAATGCAGGTATGCGTCTATACGGTGGTGCTCAATATCATCGTGCAATGGCTGAATTTAGGTTTGTTGTTGGAGGGATAAAATGTCCTCCAATTACACGTGAAGAAATAGTTAATGCGTGTGGTGTTGAAGGTATTCATGATGGAACTAATTACTCTAGGTCTTAATTACTCATTTAATATTGTTAACGTTTAGCGACGTAATAAAATTTTAAATAAATAATTAATAATTTTGGTTCTTGTATGTATAGGACCGCATGTGTTATTGCTGTTGCAAAAGCTCGTGATGCTTTTGAACCTTTTCTTCATCAGGTGCTGAGCTGTACAGTGCTCATTCATTTGTTGTATTTATAAATTCGTTTGCTAATATATTTTTATTTATTTCGGGTACAGTTGGGCAGTCGACTTCTTCATATTTTAAAAAGATTGCTTCCCATTTCTGTTTATCTACTTCAGGTATGGACTTATGGTGGTGTTTGGATATGGAATATCACTAGAATCAGATGATTAGAAAGGTATGGACTTATTTATTGCAGGACATTTTTAAGTTATTTACTTCAGGTATGGACTTATTTATTGCAGGACATTTTTAAGTTATTTAAATTGAAAATTACACTGTTTTATATTAGTTACAATATTTTTATGATAAAAAGTTGTCTTTTTTCCTAATGAATTTTTTTAACAATAAGAATACTTTTTTTAATATTAACACCGTGTTCCCGAGCTTTTAAATGAAAGAAAATAGAAGATAAAATCGAGAAGAGAAAATAAGAAAATATTTTTCTTCTTTGTGTTCCCGAGTCAGGCAGAAAAGAAAAGAATGTTTTTTGTGTTCATGATTTGGAGAGAAAGGAAAAAAGTTAACAAATTTGTAATTATACCCTTAAAATGTAAATAAATTAGGAACTATCAAGGGTAATTTGGTAAGTGCAATTTTACATATCCAAACACCACTTATATTATGTTAGTTGTTTTTTATGCAGTTAAAGATGTTTGTGATGTTGATAAATTACATTAACTACCCCTTAAACAGAAAGAAGGTGAATTTTTAAGTGGGCATGAAGTTTTCTTGAGACGTGTTTCCTTTAACAACTTTGCTGAATCCACTGAAAGATCATGCCATCAAAAGTAACAGAAAAACATCATTATCTTATTCATTATTTCATTTCATTTCATGTAAAATTATAATTTATTGAATTTGTTGACAGATGCATGGAGGATTTAATAAGCACCACCCGATATGTCATCTGGTCCCTTCCCTTCACAATAAGGTTTTAAATTTCATACTTCCTTTTAATTTCTCCAATTTATTTATTTTTTATTTTTTTGCAGAACCGAGCTGGATTACGCCAATTTTTGGATTCTTTTGGTGGACCAGAACAGCCTGCTAATGGTGGTAATAACATTTTAATTAATTAATACTTTTTATATATTTTTCGGGTATTGTGTATGAGAAACAGAAATCGAAATGAAAGGGGTATTTTTAGATATTAATTAGTTATTGTTCATATTCCTAATGCGATTATATAATATATTTAGTGATCGGATTGATTATATTATTTCAGTAATCATTTAATTATTTTAAGATAGAATATTAAAATAGTTTAGGAGGTTTTATTCATCAAAAATACACTTTGGGCTACTTTCAATCCGTTTGAACTGTTTTCTTCATAGCTATTATTTTTTCTTACTGTTTAACTTGTCAGATATAAAACATAACCCAAATTATGTCACTCAAAACTCAAAAGTAAATTCTAATAATCGGTTATTAAAGCTAAATCATTGAATGTTGTGGTATTTGCAGATTGAGAGGCTTAAAGACAAATTTAGAAAGACTCATGAGCAACTTAGTTTGCATCAAATTACAGCAGGAACATGACTTGTTCTTCATCATGCAAGCTCAGAAAATCCAAGTTTATTAAATATCTTGGTAATTTTCCTCATCATTTGTAGTATTTTGTGTATAAACATACAATTGTAGCATGAAGATTGTGATGCCCACTTCAACAGTTATTTGAAATATAAGAATTTGTTGTTAAATTGAAAGTTAATGAGCTCGAGTTACCTAAAACGAAAGCGTAAACGGATTACTTGCGTATACGATATATCAATATTCTTGGTAAATAACAACACATAAGTATGAATTATTTGTTATAATTACTTGAGTTTGTAGACACAATTTGTAAAAATCAACAGAATTTGAAAAAAGAGTTAAGGACCACTTTTTATGTGAAAACAGGTTTCCATTAGATTGATGTCAAACATGGTTCAGTTTTTGTCATATTGATGTTACTTCAGCTGGCACTTCAATAACTTACTTATGCCAACAATATCACTTTTTGTTAGTTTTTTGGATCACACCATTATAATATATACACACAAAATATCTTATTAAAATACCTACCACTTGGGCCCACCAACCCTTTGTTACCAGTTGGCACCCGTGTTAGCTGTTACCAGTTTTTTTAAGTTTATACCTAGTTGGGAAAGGCTTGAGATTTAATACCTACCTCTTGGGCCCACCAACCCCTTATTAAAATACCTACCTCTTCTGTCGCCGCTGATGTTTTATCAGCCACACCTTCCCCCCTGTCAGAGATCGTATAAATCATTTGTGTGCTTTTATTTAAATTGGTTTTTTAAAGCAAGTCTGTGTGACTTGAAATGGTAGCAAAAGATGGTTGCAGCGAAGCAATGACGATGAGGTGAGCAATAAAAAAGGAAAAACTGAAAATGAAATTAAAATGAAAATGGAAATGGAAAAAAAGATAAAGAAATCAATTAATAAAGTAAATTTCACTGATGATCCTTCTGGTTTAGCATTTATTACATGCGCAGTCATTTATCTTCATTTTATTATAACAAGCCGAAATAGTAGCTTGACCATTTAAAAACTTATCGGTGGTAGGGACCATAAGTGTAACAAGCTTCATACACAAGAAATGTCTGATGTATTAAATAAAATTATAGGATTGAGTTTGTAATATGTGACAAATCACAGGCATCTTCATTGTAATTTGCTCCTAATTTTAAGAATGTAATTTTTTTTAACTATATTCCTAGATGCAATGTTTAGCATTTTCATTTTACATATGTTTTAGATAAAGTTTCTGATATAGAAAAGAATATGATTTGATTTAACACATCAAATTCCTTTTAATGATTTTTGTCTTATTTTTCTTATTGCACATCATTTTTATAAAAGGTATGCTCGTTGTAAATTGTAATGGATTTCTAGCATAACAGAGCTTATACTCATGATGTACTCAGTTTTAGAATCAGTCTTATGTTGTTTTCAAACCTCTTTTTAACCATTTAGTAAATATTTACCCAATGAAAGATTGAACATGTAACCTCTAAAAAAGACATTCGTGAATCTTTACCCCTATATAACCACCAAATAATTTATAACACATCAAAAATTGTCATATATAAATGATCTCGCCTTTGAAAAGAAAAAAAAAATTGAACATAAGATGTAGCCCTTTGTTACACGGCTCTAAGTTTATTAGGATAAGGTTGATAAAGATTAAAGAATAAAGTGTGAAAATGGTTGACGATGAGCATGGATTCAGGTTGAATTAATTCCATGGATGAGATTAATTAATTTTACATGTAATTATTACTTCTTTTGTTCACACCTTCATAATTCATTATCACTTCACTATTTTGGATTGATCATTTACCTAACCATGATTTCTCGTATAAATAATTACCTTTGACCTTCTTCTTTTTTGTCATTTACGTGTTTTCAGAAGTCAGGTTTTGGATCCGTTCTTGTTTCAAAAAGAGGGGTATTATAATTAGTATCCATCATAAAGATGTCCGGTAATTCGGTTTGAGAGTTTGAAGATTTCTTTAACATAACAAATTTTCAAAACAATATATTTCCACGACCTACAAATGAAGTACCACATGGCTATAAGTTGACACACGTATACATAGGCACATACATATTCATATGTATATGTATACATATAAGGTCAATTCGATGTAATTTCAAAGTGTTTATTGACTTATTGACTTCTTGATAAACAAAATCAAGAAGTAAGGAGTTTCTTACTTTTTGATTTTAGCTTCTAAGAAACCGGTAATAAATTATCACTACAGAATGGTGAAATAACATAACTTTTTATTTCTTTTTAGTAAGATATCCACTAACACATAAGAAAGTGCAGTTAAAAGTGAGTTAGATAAAAACCTATAATGATAAAAAAAGAAAAGTGTAGGTAACATATTTTTAAGTAACATGTTAGTAATTTAAAATTTAAAATGTTCTTAGAACGAGTTGAATTAAAGTTAAATTCTATGATTTTTACCCACTTCTCAAAAAGTATGGATGCAATTTGAAAATGTGCAACTAATACGCATATATAATGACATTTTTCTCTGTATATAACTAAAATAAGAGTCAATAAAATATCAGTTGTACTTGAATTTAAGCTATCTTCAGCTATGCCAAGTTGGTAAGCACCTTCATTCCCATATTCCCCTCCTCCAGGTCATGAGGTCGAGTCCTGGAATTGGTGTTTTTTCGTGTGAGTTTTCTTTGCATTTTCTTTTGGAAGGCATCAAACTATTTAAATTTAAATACGCAATATATTATAGCTAAAAATAGTATTTAATGTAATCAGACCGGTGCCAATGGTGACGGCAACTGACGCCGTCAGTTGCTGCCAACTCAGCGCCACGTCAGCATATAAACTAACTAACACTAAACTGACGTACCCATGCCAACAGCACTCCGTCACTTCACCAACTTTGGGCCCCACCACTTTTCTTTTTCTAATAAAATATACAACTAATTAAAACATATAACTAATAAAAATAAATTACATTAATTAAAAAAAGACATTATATAAAAAGTTTATTTTTTTTAAAAAAAATTGAATTTTTTAGATTTTTTCTGAATTTTTTAGATTTTTTTTAGATTTTTTTAAATATTATTTTTTTTAAAAAACTTTAAAAAAAATTAAAAAAAAAAATAAAAATAAAATATTACACTCTCTCTCTCTTCCCCTCTCTCTCTCTCGCTCCAGCGCTCCGTCTCTTCCCTCGCGAGTTTGCCGACCGGCGGTCCAACCGGCGGCCAACCGGCGGACCGTGCCAACGGCGCCGGTTCCGTCGGTGGCCAACCGACGGCCAACCGGCCTCCCGATGGCACCCGTCTCAAATGAAACGAATTTTGTTTATTATTAAAAGGATACACTTTAACTAAACTACAGTATCTTTATGTTTATTTATTTCAATTCATTAATTAGCTCTAATGTCCCGGTTCTTTATTTTTGTGTATTACATATATTTGTTCAATTTTATTGTAATTTATATGATAAAATTTAAGAGATTCAACCCGGAAAATTAAAACAATGTTAAACATGAGAAGTTCAATTTACAATTTTAGGTGTATTCGGATAATTGGCATGAGTATTAAAATAAGCTTTTGGGTTATAACTAATATTGTTTTCAAGCCGAATGAATAACTAACATAAGATTCATAGCGTAGCCCTAACTACACTGGTCAGCAAACATCAAGTGTACAAAAACTATGTTACATTAAAACATCAAGGGCTAATACAGTTTGGGGACTGTGTAGCTACTCTTCTTCGATTTTTGCACAACCTAATTTTCTATATAATAATAGTATAGTTAGAAAAAGTTCTTTACAAGAATTTTCTTCATTGTTTAAAGGGAAACAAGACAACGTCACAAGAAAATCTATTCTTTGCAATTCTCCAAATCCTTTTAAACAAACTACTTCTTTTGATTTTTAGAAGTGTATATAAAAGCCAATTACATTAGGTAACGAGTTATGGGGATTTGAAATTTAAACCCGACTTTGTGGTTGCGTAGCGAGGTTACGAGTTTAGGTCATGGGTCGATTTCATCGCGGTGGACTAGTTGTTAGAGCTATTTGTTAGAGGTTACGGGTTGGTTCAATGGTAGGTTGCTACTCAAATACTGAATGATTGTTAGAGGTTATCGTCGATTCCATGGTTGTGGACTAGTGGTTGGTAGATTTAGCATTATAGTTAGTTTTTTGGTCTATAACTTTTGTTAAGTTCTAAATATGGCTTATTTATTGCTAGAAGCTGTTTGTCCAAATAGACCTTGCTACAAAAACGTTTTTCCCATTCCAAAAATTACTTTGAACGATAAGTTAAATTCACACTAAAATTATTTTTGTCTCTTCAACATGATTTTAACATTCACCTCAAAATTATTCTAGTTCTTTTAACATTCCTATAACATTCATTTAGAATCCACAAAAAATAACACAAACCAATCACAATTTATAAATAGTAGAATAATTATTAAACGAATGTTATTCCTTTGGCTGCCGAGGGTGGTATGGTTTGGAGAGCTTTGGCGCTGAGAAATTGCCTTTGGCATGGCTTTGGCGATACCACGCCTAGCGCTCTAAGACGAGCATTCGTAATAGAAATTACATCGTATGGCCAGAAAAATCCGAACATTTAGTCATGTTTTTCTTACCGTACTCATTGTGTTCTTCAAACCCATGTAATTTGTGTTTTGCATTGACTTTGAGATGGAATTATATGGAAGTGTCTCAACACACTTTGCAATGAATACTACTTTAGTCTGCCTGTCTCCTTAAAACCTATCGCTCCACTATTAACTTAATTAATATCATTTTGTTGCTAATGAAATCATATCCCAACACAATTAACGGTAAATCTTTCTTATAAGTGTGGTTATGAATAGTAACTAAAAATTAGAGCTTGAACTCATCACTTTGAATTTAATATTAGTTTAATTTGGTTGTCTCCTTAAAACATATCACTCCACTATTTAACGTAATTAATTTCATTTCATTGCTAAGGATCGAAATCATATCCCGTGTTTAGAAATTAGATTGAAGACACTTGAATATATACAGTACTGAATCGTGTAAATATAATTTTTCAGTGGTCTTACAAGAGGTATGACCTAAGCATGAGGCCTACCCTATTACTATACAACACTACCATTATGGTATATTCCAACATATCTAAAACATCAATGTACAACTCTTGAAGCATACACTAAAAGTCGTTTTGTGGAGAGCGACTATTATGATTCCTTCGATCATGACCACATATCGTCACTTCTTGTCAGGATCGATTAACTATGAATTAATTAATAAACACCTTTAGATCTAATTGATAATAGAAGTTACAGCGGATTAACACTATATCAATATGATTAAGAACAATGAATCTGTAAGAACAATATGCAATAATAGTAAGAACACAGTTTCACAAAAAGCTTCAATGTATATTATTGATTAACAATACACACGTACGTTTACAATTCGTAAGGAACTATATATAATAGTCCTTGAAGCCTAACTATTTACCCTAGTTATTCTAGGACTTGATTTACATCGAATTATAAAAGATATACATTGAATAACATTCTATAACTACTTCTGCGAAGATCTCGGACTTGATATGCTTCCAAATACGCGTACCAGTAGTAATTGCATTCACCAGTAGTAAATATGCATCGTCAGTAGTAACTCTGGTAATCAGTAGTAAGTCCAAAACCAACGTCAGTAGTAACTACTAATGATCAGTAGTATCTTCAATATGTGCATGATCAGTGGTAAGTTAGTTATAGTCTTCACCAGTATCAACTCATCAGTAACAAGTGTTTCTGCCCCATCAGTAATAATCATAGTCTTCATCAGTAGTAACCATGATCAATACTAACTGCAGCATCAGTAATAAGTTGAACTGTGGTTTGTTCCAACAATCTCCCCCTAAACTTGTTAATTCTTTTTGAATTACTCAAGTTTCTTTTGTTCTTCTTCTTCCCTCTTTCTTTTCTCTAGGGTTCTTTGATTTTGTTGCTTTCTTTGTTCAATGATGTATTTGCTGTTTTTCTTTGTAAAATAGTTCAATTTATTCTGGAACATCACAGAATCATATGGTCTCATCATGGAGTTTGTAAATATCTGATACATGATCTTTTCAGAATGTGGATATTCTTTTACATACAAGTATAGCTCACATTTCTTGCTTGATCTTTCAAAGAAGTGCATATTTGCAGTTGGGAGTACATTCCAAGCATATACATTTTCTGGATTTGTAAATAGTTCTGGGTAGTTATCTGGATAAAATGCAGCATCAATCATGTTTGTTAAATATCCAGCTCCAGAATCTTTCCATGATTTCTTTGTCATTCTTGGTTTTCCAATGATCAGAAGTTTGATTACATCACTTTTTGAACAAGATCTAATCAATGGTAACCATCCAGTAAATCTTTGAACAGCTTTGTCTTCCCTTATAATTTCTATTACATTATTAGGCATAACTCTCCATTTGATGATTGGATTGTTTTGAAGGGGAGCAACGTCAGGTACTTCAAGAACAGGAATAATTTGTTCTGTTTTTGATTTCTTTTGAGCACTCTGTTCTTGAGTAAGAATCTTTCTTTTCTTGGTTTGGGGAGTTGAGGATTCACCAGTAGTTGATATACTACCAGTTTGAATTAACTTTAGACTTATTGGAATTAAGGCTTTTGATGTCTTTTCTTCTTCAGCTTCTTGTTCAGCCAATTCTTTTTTCTTGGCAGTACAATATTTTTCTACAATTGTGATCATCTTCATTCTGCCAAAGGACTTTGCACTGTGCCCTTTTGATTTCAGAAATTCAATCATATTTGTCTTCTATTTAAACACATCATCTGTTAATTCACTTTTTGTTCTTTTACATTCAGATACAAGATCTTCAAGACAGTTTAGATGTTCTTCTTCAACTTTTCTAAGTCTTTTAAATTCTGCTTTTTGAGCTTCTAACTGAATATCTTTAATTTGAACAGGTACTTCAGTTTCTTGAGTTTGTTGATTGTTTTTCTTTTCTTCAAGAGCTTGATACATAGCCACCTTTTCTAAGTATCTCTTGTGTTTCAACTTCCATCTTTATTGTTTTTCAGCTCTGACAAGATTGATTATGTTCACCATGTGGTGACCTAGTGCTCTGTTAGGGTAATCTTCATCATAAATTTCTTTTCCCTTTCCAATACAAGCTGAAGGTGGAGGTGGAATATATTTCATATCTGGGATACCTCTGAGTATTATTGATGGAGAAAACAATCTAAGTTCATTCTCTGGAAGGATCTTTGGATGTTGAGGAAGTGTGCATTCATCTACCTCAAACCAGTTCACATTATCATCAATGTCAGGTATGATAAGTGGTTGATCAGGTGTTGGTGGTTTGGTGATGATGACATAACGTTCTCTTTCAATTAACTCTGGGATTTCTTGTTCTTCCTCTTCAGTAGTAACCAAGGTAGTTACTACTTGTGTGGCTTCAGGAGTTACTACTGATAGGGCATCAGTAGTGTTTGGTGCAGTTGTTTCCTCTTCTTGATTTACTACTGCTATGATATAAGTAGTAGGAATTACTACTGATACTTCTTGTTGAGCTTGTTCTTCCATAGGAGCAGTAGTAGTAGCCTCATCATCAATATTCATCGTTTCTAGGCCTTCATCATGAACCTGGCCTTCATCAACTTTTGTTTCTTTGAGATTGAGGAGAGAAGTTGCTGCTGCTGCAATGGATTCATCTATCATACTTTGAATGTTGTCATTCTCCCCCTTAGTGAGCTCAACTGGTGGAGCTTCACTATTATCAATCTTCCTTTTCAATTTCCTTATGATCTTTGTTTGTTGAAGAAGCACGTGCTCATACATTCTCATTCTCTTGTTGATGGTGTTAATGTGCTTCTTCATATATGACATGGTCTTTCCTTGATTTGTTAGGTATTTCAGACAATCTTGTACAATGGTTTCAAGGTTTTCCATCCTATCCGTCAATTGGTTTTGTTCAATACTGCCCTCACTCCTTCTAGCAAGATCATCGGGCTCACTAACAGGTACATTGGCTTTGAGGTTTTCCATCCTTTCCGTCAATTCAACAGTTTCAGTTCTACCCTCATCACTTCTTGGTGATGAAATGGGTTGTTTGGACACTCTCTTCTTCCTAGAAGAAGCAGTAGTGCCCCCCCCCCCCCCTTGTGGTTTCTTGGCACCGGGGTCCTCTTAGTAATTCCTCAAAAGAGTCATCACTTAGAGTTGCCGAGGTTTGGGTCTTAGTGATGTTCTCACTATCCTGTGCACCCACCTTTGGGGCATCAGTAGTGAGAGCCCTTTCCTCATGACCTCTCTCCTCCTGTGAGGTCAACTCTTGGAGCCTGGGGTTTGACTCAATGGGTCCCCTGGTGTCCTTTAAGGAAGATTTCTTCCTTTTATAACTTTTCTGGATTGATTTGGTCAAAGGTCGGTCCTCTACAGAGTGAAGAGTAGCACTCTGCAGATTTAATTCATATTCCTGGGACACATTCAGCACATCTATTTGAGTAGGTCATTGAGTGACTGTTTGGGGTGGTGTTTGGGCTGCATTTGGGGTGATGGAGTGGGTTGAGGTTCAATTTGGGTTATATCTTGGATTGAACCTTCTCCAATATGTGGTTGATCTTTGATCATGTTAGGAAACAGAGGGGTTTCCTTGCCCGAAAATTTAAATTGTTTTCTCATATTAGAGAAAACTTTCTTGTTCAACTCAGGAGTTATAAAAATATTTTTAGGAGTTGACAAGTTTTGAAATTCACAGTTTATTATATGTTGAAGAAATCTGGGATACATTAAAAATTTTGAAGCACTAAGATTTCCCAACATTCCTTCGAAAATCATGTTTGAAAAATTAAATACTTGGTCTGTGCATAAACAAACAACAGCAGATGCTATTGATTTGTTAAACTCATTCCAGGTACTTCTTTTGGGAGAAATACAATGTTGAATATTGTGTACAAGAAATTTCCATTGTGGGGAGAGAAGACCTTTTTGGAAAGTGACAATGTCAAGTCTTCCCTCATATCCCATTTTACTTAAAATTTCAACAATGTGTTCCTTAGGAAGAGAAAACATACCTTCATCGTCATGTAGTTGCAGATGGTGGCGGATGGATTGTTCAGTGATAGTGATAGTTTTGCCATCCACGGTTGATTTGATCATTGACATAGTCGACCCTTCAGTTCTTTCAGCATTGGTCCAGAAGTCAACCAAGTGTTGTTGATATGCTTTTGGATTTACAGTTAATGCAAATTTTATGTATGAGTTCTTCAAGAATTGTACGATTGGACGAAAATATTTCGTTCCGTCTGGATTGCGAAGAAATGCACACATGTTGTGGAACTCTGAGTATTTGAGATTTGTATTAACGTTGAGGGATTGTAGAGTTTCCATTGCTTATGTATTTTGAGAAGTTTTGATCATTTGATTTGAGAGAAACAAGCAAGAATGTTGTTACTGGTGCAGGGTTTATGATCGCGAGTTAGGGTTTATCGAGAGGATTTAGCAAATCGATGGAAGGATAATGCTAAATTAATCGACTTCAGCTATTTATATCTTACGATTTGACCTGCAAAAAGACTAAATTGCCCTTCGAAGTATAACACAACGGCTATTTTCATTGGGGTTAGATTGGTAATTTGACAATTTAAAGACCAGTAGTAAATTAGATACTAGTAGAAAAACATCAGTAGTATCTATGAACATCAGTAGTAACTGTAGACATCAGTAGTAACTAATGAAATTTTAATACTGACCTAATTTACCAACCCTAGCAGTAGTAACCACCTTTTGGAGACCAGTAGTATATGTGAGTACAATTGTTTACCAGTAGTAATGACCTACCAGTAGTAAAACACTTAAAAAAATAACTTTTTACAACAAAAAACTTTACACATGATTTTGAGTGAGAGATTAATTTATTAAAATCATTCCAATACTGCTAACCAAGAAGCTGAATCTTCCTACATCAAATGCTTTTGTAAAAAGATCTGCTAATTGATCATCAGTATTAATTTTAACTACTTTGATTAACTTCTTTTCATTGCAATCTCTTATAAAATGAAATCTTATTTCAATGTGTTTGGTTTTAGAGTGTTTTACTGGATTGTTCACAATACTAATAGCACTTTGATTATCAATAAAAATGGGAGTTTTAAGGATAGAGATACCAAAGTCTAGCAGCTGGTTTTGAATCCAAAGTACTTGAGCACAACAAGCAGATGCAGCTACATACTCTGCTTCAGCAGTTGATGTTGATACATTTGTTTGTTTCTTGCATTGCCATGACACTAGTCTTGATCCAAAGAATTAACATCCACCAGTAGTGGACTTTCTATCTTGACATTCACCTCCATAGTCACTATCTGTGTAGGCTATGAGTTCAAAGGGTGAATCATGTGGATACCATAGACCAAGTGATGGTTTCCCTTTCAAGTATCTGATTATTCTTTTGACAGCCTGCAAGTGTAGTTCTTTAGGTCTTGCTTGATATCTTGCACACACACAAACACTATACATAATGTCAGGTCTTGATGCAGTTAAGTACATCAAAGAGCCTATCATTGATCTATATAAGTGTTCATCTACATCCTCCCCCTCAGCATCAGGATGTAGGTGTTTGTGTGTTTCCATTGGTGTACTTGCACTCTTGCAGTCTTTCATATCAAACTTCTCCAAGATGTCTTTAACATATTTTGATTGGTTTATCAAAATACCATCTGTTCTTTGACTGACTTGGAGTCCAAGGAAGAAGTTCATTGGACCCATGGAGCTCATCTTGAATTTGATTTGCATGAGATTTTCAAACTCTTTACACAATGAATCATTTGTTGATCCAAAAATGATATCATCTACAAAGATTTGCACCAGTAGTATATCATTTTTGACCTTTCTTGTAAACAGAGTCTTGTCAATTGCTCCTCTTTTAAAATCATTCTTCAGTAAGTATGATGATAATGTATCATACCATGCTCTTGGTGCCTGATGTAGTGTAACACCCGTATTTTTATAACATCGTTTAAATCATTTAAAATACAATTTCCCAACATTTGACACATTGTCCAAAATACAGTTTATCAAAAACTTTAAAACCTTTATCAGAGTTTACAAAAATACGGTGTCACCAAGTATATCAAAACCATAGGCAAACGGGATCTACCTATGAGCTCCCGAACTAAGCATCTCTAGGCCACTTCTAGTGCAACCTTCTATCACATCAACCTGTACCTGAGTACATAGCCACAAAACAAACGTAGTACGTGAGACAAAATAGCCTCGTGAGATACATGGGTTTTAGACCCCAATAATAGTCATTTCATAAATACATAAACATATATATAAACTACATAAACACCGTCTAGTCACCCTTTATGACTCCAGCTACTTTGCTTTCCTAGCAAACATGTCTAGTACCTAGTCATATAGGTACAAGAAGCCCAATCATATCTAGTACATAAACATATATGTACCAGAAGCCCAATCATGTCTAATACATAAACATATATGTATTAGAACCTAACATACCTAGTACCAAACATATGCGTACTAGAAGCACCAGTGTGCTTAGTGTATAAACATACATACACTCGGTGTATAAACATATATACCACCGTCCAATCAACATATCTAATACATAAACATATATGTATTAGAACCTAACATACCTAGTACCAAACATATGCGTACTAGAAGCACCCGTGTGCTTAGTGTATAAACATATATACACTCGGTGTATAAACATATATACCACCGTCCAGTGACCAGGGGTCCCCCGCGTCACCACCATCTATCTCTTACCATAACCTAACAGTTATGACAGTCAAAGCCTTCGGCTATCACATCCAACGTCAAACAAGTTAGTTATCTAATACTAACGACATATAATTAGTTCATCACAGTGTGAACGTACCTGTATGGTCCCATGGACCCGATCATAAGCAACCACAGTTACTTCTACATCTATGAACCCCATGAAGTCCATACTTACTTTATACATAAGATACATTTCTTATCTATCGATAACATAATACTTTTATCTCTTCCTTGACTATAATAGACAATTATTACTAGTCACATCATATTCTTGCTCATATATATTCGTTCTTTACTTTTATTAGTATATCTTACCAATAGGTACTCGATTATCTCATTAATATTGTTAATTAACATAGATTCCATAACTACTTGAATTTATCATAATTTACTCCAAATTCATCAATCATACTAGACACATTCTAGTATCACATTCTACATACTTTCATACATTTTCAACTACTTTCTTTATGAAAATATTTGTTAATAAAGACTGATACAATATCATATGTACTTTCAAAATTAATTGCTATGTACCCAGTTTAAAAGTCTCATGTACTCACCTTAGCAATAAAGTGCTCCAACCGTATTCTTTACGTCAGTTTCCTTGCTTCACAATTCGGTCGACCTTCCAAGACCTCACCAAATGCCTAATACAACAATCACAAGATTATCAACATCACATTCTACTACCAATGTGTCCATCTTTCTCTAGATAACACTTATTAACTCATTTCCCCCAATTATGGTGATTTACCAAACCCTAGGTTTAACCAACCCTTAAGATTCTTACAAATCGTAACCATACACTTGTTTCCTTTGATAACATACCATCTATTAAGTGTATACATCACTTATATCACCATAATCCATAACCCGAATAGCTAGGGCTTCAAACCCATACACCCAAATACATAGATCTTAAGCTACAAAGATCAAAGAGTGAAGATATAGCTCTAATCTTCAACTAGGAGTGAAATCTATCAAAGATTTGAGAAGAAATCAACCAAGATCTGCACTTGAGCTCCAAAATCGCCAAAAGGAAGAACTAGGGTTTGAAGATGGCACAAATGAGCCAAAACCCGACTTTTTTATGTTCTGATCGGGAGGGCTCGCGCCCCGCTCGCGCCGAGCTCACGCCGCGAAGAGACGCGGGTCTGCCCACTAGTCGCCGCTTTTACCAGACTTCGCGCCAGGCTCGCGCCTGGCTCGCGCCGCGAAGTCGACGCGAAGTCGACGCGAAGTTCTCGCGTTCCAGCTCTGGTCCTTCTGCCCAACCTCGCGTTTCGCTCGCGCCAGGCTCGCGCCGCGAACCTGCCTGTGCAGCAGGGCTGCACTTTTCGGTCTAGGTTTCAACCCAGTTTCGTCCATAACTTTCTCATACGATGTCCAAATGACACGAAACCAATTCCTACGTTCTTTAAATGATTTATCCTTAATTATCATATTTTTATAAAATTTATTTATCTATAAATTTCGGGTCGTTACAACTATCCACCCCTTAAAAGGATTCCGTCCTCGGAATCACTTAGAAATTTTCAACCCACATTCGACCGAACATTCCGTCCTCATTACCTTATGGTTATTACCATCAAACTTTTCCCATTCCAAGTTTGTCAACAGTATACATTCAAACATTCATTTAACTCCGTTAGACCCGGACGGTCAAGACCCAAACTTTTTTTAAACTCATAATACTCAAACGGGTCAAAATTTCACAATTTGATCAAAACACCGCCATTCTCTCGACCAATCCTTTCATTCTCATAACAATGGTATGACACAATCATACCATTAGCTAATTGATTAAAACGAATGTCAAACTCTAGCTTTGCCCCAACCGATATATCCCGACATTGGTATATCCATACATTGTTTACCCTTTGACTTAAGCACAAAGTCAACTAAACCTTAACATTTTCCCTTCTCGTTAAAGGTTTCATAAGTCATCCTTTCCTTTACAATTTACTTTTAATTTATGATTCAACTACAGTCTTACACTTGATTCCCAATTTCAACATCGAAATCACCCAAACGGGTCAGGTCGTATAAACTGACTACAATTCAATCAACCATCCCATCAACTTTTTCACAAACACACAATCGACACATTATGCTATCAATATTCATTAGTAAATCAAAACGAGAGTCAAAGTCTATCTTAGACCAATTCAACCAATCACGGGTTGACTAACGTTGACTTTTACATAAAGTCAACCATACTTTTCCAATTAGCAATTTCCGTACACACGGCGTATCATTACCGACCCATCACTCTCAGTTCTACCCATTATTACTTTCTCAACAGTCGTCCGCGTTAATCCAAGGGTCACACCTTAACATAAGGTCACAACAACATTTACCGTTTCTTGACCTTCACTTGGTCACTCATACTATCACGTAGTATTCTTTCAACTATCTTTGTATCACATTGATCAACTTAAATTATCGGTACTAGGCCCTCTACCGTAATACGTCCCACACCCTTATACGGTGTACAATGTCTTGTTACCACATGGTAATTTGCTCACTAGGAGTTTCTCTTTCCTTTTATTCTATAAATCGTAGGCATCCCCTACATTTACATGACCTAAATGCAACCCGCATTTCAAGCCCAATTCTCATTTACCATAACATAATAGTAATATTCATTAACCACATGGTTCTACATTCATCAAATAAACACATAAACATACACATACATATATATATATATATATATATATATATACATATATATACATCACGCCAATTCAATATAAACACCTCTATTGTGCACATATACAAACATATGTATTTGTCACCAATACCATCTATACATCTCTATTGTGCACATATACAAACATATGTATATGTCACACCAATATCAAATAAACATCATCAAATCATTTATCGTGCATTCTAGCACCTCTTCCACAAGACGCCTTATTGTTTCCTTCCCATTCGTATGTCTCCCATATGACATATTACTTAGCACAATTCATATGACATAATATTATCTTTTCACAATTATATGCCTTCCAAGGTCATCATATGATGCACATGCATCGTACCCCGCGGGTAACTAATAACATTCTCTATTCGTTATTTACCATTCCACTTACACATTAACCGTCATTAATCGGTTCATCTCTTCATTACCATATTTCCAAATCTTTTGTCGCTACCGAAGTAACTATCACTCAATTCTATTAACCATAATTTCACCGGTCATCCCGGTCATCTTTGAGTCAACCAACCGACTCCGGTCTATGACTAAAAAAAAAATAATACGAATTCATTCAACCCGGAAGATTATTCCCACGATGACTATTCACGTCATACAACTCATCTACTAATTCCCGTAAGCACCAAATTGGGCAACAATCTAACAATATGGCTATACTCACACCACATACTGGCTTGGTGCATAATCATCCAATCCATCTCAATGGTCCTACCAAATGCCACTACTCTCCTCGACAATTATTCAACCTTGCTAATTCAAATCTTTCAAGTAAATAAATTAACAATAGAATTCTTAACATTAAAAAAATATGTTCTTAACCAAAGCATTCGGAAGGATTACAATAATACCCAAAACTAAAATCTTAGGGAAACAAATGGCACACCGGCCTAATCATCCAATGCTACAATTACGGGCCGCTTTATTCCTTAGCTCCCGAACCTGACGCCCCATCGCGCGCCTCCTCCCGTGTGAGTAGGAAGGATCGTCCTCTCACCTTTTCCGGCTCCGCCTTCTTTTGAGCCGCTGACACAAACGTTCCGGTTTTCTTCTTCGGGCACACGTGGCTATAATGCCCTTTCTCATGGCACGAGTAACATTCAACCTCGGCCATTGGTTTGGATCTACAATCTCGGGCCAAATGTCCCGTCTTTCCACAATCATGGCAAATTTTTGGTTCCCCACGGCATTCGCCGGTATGATTCTTCCCACACCTCTTGCACGAGGCTACACTTCCTTGCCTAGAGAAGTTCGTCGTGAACTTTCCCTTCTTAACCGTACCCGATCCACTCTCGGCATTCCTCTTATCTCCCACATACGCCCTCTCGGCAACTTTTGCCACGTTCACCTCTTCCACACCTCGGGCGGCACTAATGGCCTCATCTAGCGTGACCGCTCTCTTTACCTCCAACTGATAATCCCAAGGTAGCCCACTAGCATACCTAACTACCCTCAACCTCTCCTCGGAGTAGGTCTTAGCAACAAACGGAAGTAATCCCGTGAATTCCCTCGTGTACTCCTCGATCGACATCTCACCCTTCCTTAGGGTCACAAACTTCTCATGCATTTTCTCCAAATCCCGGTCGGGACAAAATTTCTTCCTCAACCTCACGGTAAACTCATCCCATGACATTCTCTCTACCACCTCCCTCCCGAGGGTCTCATAAACTATGTCCCACCAGACCATAGCATCCTCTTTTAGCAATTGAGATGCATACAACACCATATCGGTTTTCTTGCACTTGCTACTTCCGATGACCCGCTCGGTCTCTCGGATCCACCTCATAGTTACCTTCGGGTCCGAACTACCCGTATATATGTTTGGCTTACAAGCCATGAATGTCTTAAAAGAACAACCAAAATTTTCATCGGGCCTCGCCCTTGCATCACTACAACCACCTGTGGAGGATTTCTCCACTCGAGTGCCACCACCCCTGGTTTTCTCATCCGATCTAGCCTCGGATACACGATCTCCATCCGACCTCTCACGGTCCCCAATTATGCGGTGCACCTCATCGGCCACCACTCCCTTGAATTGATCAATAATAGTTTGGAGGTCCGCCATGGTCACCGGAGTTCTATTAGCTCCGACCTCCGATTCACCCACCCGGTGCATCGACGGTTGACTTTCCTGTTCAACCCCAGCCTCAACATGAGGTGTATCCTCCTCCCGGCCTTCCGGGGCTTTCCCACTTCTTCGAGTGTTAACCATTTCTTTCGATCTTGACTATACGAAAGACATTAAACAATTAGTACCTCGTGTACGATTCATGAGTCTCATAACACTGATTATCCATAATCACATCACTTTCATAGGTCCCCTAGGTTCAACCCTAAACTTAACATAAAGTCTCAAGGTCAACCTAATGATCTCAAGGAATCTTACATTCCTAATGCTACAGTCTAAGACTAGGATGGACATCCAACCTAATTCACTTAAACTATAGCTCTGATACCAAGTTGTAACACCCGTATTTTTATAACATCGTTTAAATCATTTAAAATACAATTTCCCAACATTTGACACATTGTCCAAAATACAGTTTATCAAAAACTTTAAAACCTTTATCAGAGTTTACAAAAATACGGTGTCACCAAGTATATCAAAACCATAGGCAAACGGGATCTACCTATGAGCTCCCGAACTAAGCATCTCTAGGCCACTTCTAGTGCAACCTTCTATCACATCAACCTGTACCTGAGTACATAGCCACAAAACAAACGTAGTACGTGAGACAAAATAGCCTCGTGAGATACATGGGTTTTAGACCCCAATAATAGTCATTTCATAAATACATAAACATATATATAAACTACATAAACACCGTCTAGTCACCCTTTATGACTCCAGCTACTTTGCTTTCCTAGCAAACATGTCTAGTACCTAGTCATATAGGTACAAGAAGCCCAATCATATCTAGTACATAAACATATATGTACCAGAAGCCCAATCATGTCTAATACATAAACATATATGTATTAGAACCTAACATACCTAGTACCAAACATATGCGTACTAGAAGCACCAGTGTGCTTAGTGTATAAACATACATACACTCGGTGTATAAACATATATACCACCGTCCAATCAACATATCTAATACATAAACATATATGTATTAGAACCTAACATACCTAGTACCAAACATATGCGTACTAGAAGCACCCGTGTGCTTAGTGTATAAACATATATACACTCGGTGTATAAACATATATACCACCGTCCAGTGACCAGGGGTCCCCCGCGTCACCACCATCTATCTCTTACCATAACCTAACAGTTATGACAGTCAAAGCCTTCGGCTATCACATCCAACGTCAAACAAGTTAGTTATCTAATACTAACGACATATAATTAGTTCATCACAGTGTGAACGTACCTGTATGGTCCCATGGACCCGATCATAAGCAACCACAGTTACTTCTACATCTATGAACCCCATGAAGTCCATACTTACTTTATACATAAGATACATTTCTTATCTATCGATAACATAATACTTTTATCTCTTCCTTGACTATAATAGACAATTATTACTAGTCACATCATATTCTTGCTCATATATATTCGTTCTTTACTTTTATTAGTATATCTTACCAATAGGTACTCGATTATCTCATTAATATTGTTCATTAACATAGATTCCATAACTACTTGAATCTATCATAATTTACTCCAAATTCATCAATCATACTAGACACATTCTAGTATCACATTCTACATACTTTCATACATTTTCAACTACTTTCTTTATGAAAATATTTGTTAATAAAGACTGATACAATATCATATGTACTTTCAAAATTAATTGCTATGTACCCAGTTTAAAAGTCTCATGTACTCACCTTAGCAATAAAGTGCTCCAACCGTATTCTTTACGTCAGTTTCCTTGCTTCACAATTCGGTCGACCTTCCAAGACCTCACCAAATGCCTAATACAACAATCACAAGATTATCAACATCACATTCTACTACCAATGTGTCCATCTTTCTCTAGATAACACTTATTAACTCATTTCCCCCAATTATGGTGATTTACCAAACCCTAGGTTTAACCAACCCTTAAGATTCTTACAAATCGTAACCATACACTTGTTTCCTTTGATAACATACCATCTATTAAGTGTATACATCACTTATATCACCATAATCCATAACCCGAATAGCTAGGGCTTCAAACCCATACACCCAAATACATAGATCTTAAGCTACAAAGATCAAAGAGTGAAGATATAGCTCTAATCTTCAACTAGGAGTGAAATCTATCAAAGATTTGAGAAGAAATCAACCAAGATCTGCACTTGAGCTCCAAAATCGCCAAAAGGAAGAACTAGGGTTTGAAGATGGCACAAATGAGCCAAAACCCGACTTTTTTATGTTCTGATCGGGAGGGCTCGCGCCCCGCTCGCGCCGAGCTCGCGCCGCGAAGAGACGCGGGTCTGCCCACTAGTCGCCGCTTTTACCAGACTTCGCGCCAGGCTCGCGCCTGGCTCGCGCCGCGAAGTCGACGCGAAGTCGACGCGAAGTTCTCGCGTTCCAGCTCTGGTCCTTCTGCCCAACCTCGCGTTTCGCTCGCGCCAGGCTCGCGCCGCGAACCTGCCTGTGCAGCAGGGCTGCACTTTTCGGTCTAGGTTTCAACCCAGTTTCGTCCATAACTTTCTCATACGATGTCCAAATGACACGAAACCAATTCCTACGTTCTTTAAATGATTTATCCTTAATTATAATATTTTTATAAAATTTATTTATCAATAAATTTCGGGTCGTTACATGTAGGCCATATAGAGCTTTGTCTAGTTTGAACACATAGTCACCATGTTTTGGATCTTCAAAACCTGAAGGTTGGCATACATATACTTCTTCTTCAATTTTCCAATATAGGAAAGCACTCTTCACATCCATTTGATAGACTTTAAACTTCTTGTATGAAGCATATGCTAGGAATATTCTAATTGCTTCAATTCTAGCAACAGGGGCATATACTTCATCATAGTCTATTCCTTCTTCTTGAGTGTATCCTTGGGCTACAAGTCTGGCTTTGTTCTTGATCACTATACCTCTTTCATCTTTCTTGTTTCTAAAGATCCATCTTGTTCCAATGGCTCTTTTTCCTTTGGATAGAGGTACAAGTGTCCAAACAACTTGTAATTTGAACTGAAGGAGTTCTTCTTGCATTGCCTCAATCCAGTTTGAGTCCTTCATTGCTTGTTGAATCTTCTTTGGTTCATCCTAAGACAGAAAACATTCAAACATACATTCATTAGCAATTAAACTTATGTTACACATATTTGCAGTTAGACTTTTGTGTAATTTGCTTCTTGTCTACATGCTTGAGTTCACATCACTAAGGACTTGATCCAAAGGATGATTCTTTTCAGTTCTGGTGCCATGAACTTTATCAACACATAGTTGGTTTTCAAGATTGGACTCATTTGTCTCAGGAGTTTGTTCCTCTTGAGGTTCTTCATTGTCATTGATGTTTGGTTCATCATCATTTGCTGGTTCATAGTTACTACTGGGATCAGTAGTATTTAAGTTATTACTGGGATCAGTAGTGTTTAGAGAATTTAGGTTATTGCTAGGACCAGTAGTATTTTGAGTATTATTACTGGTCTCAGTAGTATTTGAATTACTACTGTCCTCATTATCTGACTCACTACTGCTTCCAGAATTTGTGTTATTACTGTCCTCAGTATTAACTGTGGGAACAGTATCAACTACTATGTATCTCATCTCTTCTTGACCAGTATTGAACGATGATGTCCCTTCTTTTTGAGTATGACAATTTGAATCACCTGCATTTAAATCCATGTTAGTGTTAAAGGATTTGGTTAGATTGTCTATGTTAAATAGCCAATCTGGACCATTTCCTTGTTCATTAGGAACATTCTCATTAAAGGATACATTGATGCTTTCTTGAATTATCATTAATCTTTTGTTGAACACTCTGTATGATTTGCTTTGAGTAGAGTATCCCACAAAGATTCCATCATCAGCTTTGCAGTCAAACTTACAAATTTGTTCTCTTGTAATCAGAATAGTACAAGGACAACCAAATTATTTTAAAAAGCTTATGGAAGGTTTTCTTTTGTTGAAAAGTTCGTATGGTGTTTTGTCGTGTGGCTTAACTATTAATACTCTGTTTTGTACATAACAGGCAGTATTAACAGCTTCAGCCCAAAAAGTGATTGGTAATTTTGAGTCTGCTAACATTGATCTTGCTGCTTCAATGATGGTTCTATTTCTTCTTTCAGCTACACCATTTTGTTGAGGAGTTCTAGGTGAGCTGAATTGCCTGTCAATACCTTTAAGATCACAAAAGTTAATTAAGTTAGCATTTTTAAATTCTGTGCCATTATCACATCTTATGGCTTTAACTTTTTGATCAGATGTGTTCTCCAGTTTAACAATTAAGTTCTTGATGAGTTCACTTGTTTCATCTTTTGTCCTGAGAAAGAAAACCCATGTATATCTGGAAAAGTCATCAGTAATAACAAGACAATGTTGTTTCTTTCCAATACTCATTACATTTGTAGGTCCAAAGAGGTCCATATGTAAGAGTTGTAAAGGAACAGAAATAGAATTTACAATTTTGGACTTATGAGAAGACTCATGTTGTTTACCTTTTAAGCATGCAACACAGTGATGATCACACATGAACTGTTTTTGTGGTAATCCAATTACCAAATTCTTTCTTACTAAATTGTTCATGTTTTTAAAGTTTTTGTGACACATCCTTCTATGCCAAAGTTCTGATTCAGTAGTGTTTGCCTTGGATATAAAACAGTTGACCTCATTTGAAGAAATGAGTTCTCCCCCTATATCCAGGCAATACACATTGTTTCTCCTTGGAGTTCTCAAAACTACATATTTTTCATCTAAAACAAAGTCAGGAGAAAGAATGATGCACTCAATGTCTGTGAAAAGAATCTTGTTCTTTTTATCACATACTTGAGACACACTGACAAGATTGTATTTTAGCTCAGCTACATAAAATACATCATCAAAAGTAATTTTACCATTAGTAACTGTACCTTTGCCTGAAATCTTTAAGAATTTGCAGATTTCCAGTCATGTGCCTTGAGCATCCACTATCAATGTGCCATGTTCTACCTTCTTCAGGGATCTGAATGCTCTGCACAAGTAAGTAAAGGATTAATTAAGTTTGGGAACCCAAGCTTTATATGTCTTGGGTTCATCCTTTGAGAAATAAGATTTAGAAGTTTTAACTTTGAACATTTTTGGTACCCATACCTGTTTAGTACTGGTGTTTTCTTTTACTACTGCCCTTTTTGATTTGTTACTGGTGTCTGAGTTTACTACTGATCTTGGTCTATACCCATTATATTTAGCTTTTGAATACTTTACTACTGATGGACCAGTAGTATTTGGGTACTTACCATGTTTAGGATGACCAGTAGTGTTTTTAACCTTTGGCTTGGCAGCAGTAGTATTTTTAAAATTAGGGTTTTTACCAGTAGTGTTTTGGTACTGGTACCCAACAGCATTGTAATTAGGGTTAGTATCAGTAGTAAACCTGTTAAAGTTTCTACTGGTGTTGGAAAAATTAAAATATTGTTTATTTTGATTTTTTTTCCATTATTTTTGAAATAATTGCTGTTTTTTGGGCTTCCAACTCTTTTATTTTGCACAAACCTTGGTGCATTTCTTCTAAATTTTGGTGTTTCAGATTTTTGAGATTTTTGAGATTTTATTTTATTTACTACTGAAGGACCAGTAGTATCTTTTAACTTTTGTGTTTTTGCTTTTTCTTTAGAATTTTTAAATTCTTTGAACTCTTTACAGTTAATTGGATTGAAGTGACAATCCTTTGCTAAATGGTTTACTTTGTTGCAAATAACACATCTTAATTTCTTATCCTTAGCACCTTCAGGTTTTCTTTGATCTAAGAGTTGAAATTTATTTCTTTCATTTCCCCTTCTTAAAATTTTTGGTATATTTTCTGCATCATATTTAGGAGATTCATTTTGACTTTGTGCTGTGTGAAAACTTGTATCAATTGAGTCTGTAGTTTGATCATCATCAGAAGAATCATTTGATTCAGATGTTTCATTACAAGTTTCAGTTTTATTTGACATTTTTAAATCTTCTAAAATTCTTTCTGTGCTTGATTTAAGAGGAGGGATAAAATTAGTTGGAGGTGGAACAACATGATATCCCACTCCATGCACAACTTTTTCAGTAGTTTGGTTATTTGTTAATTCATTAACAATTTGAGAACTTCTTTCAAACTTTTTAATGGTTAATTTATTTTGTTCTAATTGCATTTGACATTCTTCTAGTTTGATCAAAGTTTTTTTTAATTTTAGTACAAAGTGTTCTTTTTCATAAGTGGTTTGTAGCAATTCTTCTTTTATCTTTTGATCAGTGATTTTATAAATTTTAATTTGATTTTCAAGATCAGCTATACAACCATTATATTCAATTCTTCTATTTCTATTTAGAATCATCTCTTCAAGTGTTTCTTTATTAAGTTTTTCTAAATCTTTGTATGCTTTAATACATTCAGGAGTGCAAGATTTAGAATATACCTTAGTAGGAGAGTCAGTGAAGGCCATGAGAGCTTGATTCTGTGCATGCTCCTCTGCTTGAATGCTCCAGTCATAACCTTGTCCTTGTTGTGAAACAAGAGCAGTTGAGTTTGATCTTTTGTCTGGCTGAGGGCATTCTTTAGCAAAGTGCCCAAGGTTGTTACAGTTGTAACATTTGACTTTAGTCTTGTAAAATCCAGCCTTGTCACCTTTGTTGTAGTTAAGGTTTGTTCTTCTAGTCCTCTTCAAGAACCTTTTGGTTCTCAGGCTTAGCATAGCCATCTGCCATTTTAGATCCATCTCCTCAAGATCATCAGGATTCAATTGTTCCAAATCATCACTAAAATTTAGTGCAGTATGCACATGACTAGTGAAGAAGGATTCTCTTGCAGTATCTTCACAATCTGCAGCCTTTGAAGTTTCCTGACCTGTTCCTGTACTAGACACAAAAGCAGCATTGTTTGAAGATAAATTAGGAGATTTAGAACTTACCTCAGATTCAAACACCCTAAGCTCATTGTACAATTCATCCAGCTCCTTTTCTTCCAACGCATCACCTTGTCTATATATGACTGTGTACATAGACCATTCTTCTTCAAGAGATCTGAGAAACTTTCTATTGACATCATCATTGTCTGGTTTTACACCGACTTGATTTAATTCACCAATGAGTTTGTTGAACCTATCAAAGACTTGAGATAGTGATTCATTCTTTTGGCCTTTGAAATTTTCAAAAACCTGTTTTAGTACAGACTTCATGTTTCTTTTGGTGCTTTTAGTGCCAACGAATCTCTTTTCCAGTGCCTGCCATAACACCTTTGCATCATCATATTCAACAAAGAGATGTTGATAGTCATTAGGAATGGCCAGTAGAAGAGTGCTTAGAGCTTTGAGTTCGATTCCTCTGTCTTTCTTCTCCTTTTCACACTTGAGTTTGTCTGTTTCAGTTGCAGAACTTGTTGCTTGACCAGGAACGGTTTTGTTTCCTTCGATAACAACTTCCCACATGGAATAATCAGTAATAAGCATGTATTGCTTAATACGATTCTTCCACATCCCAAAGTTATTGGGAGTGAGTATATGGATTTTATTTGCTTGAGTACTTTCATTGTTATCAGTCATGATTAACAATCTGTGTGTTTTAAAGGTTTAAAACTTTTTGTTGTTCTTAAAATTTGTAGATCTAGAACCAATAAGCTCTGATACCACTTGTCAGGATCGATTAACTATGAATTAGTTAATAAACAGCTTTAGATCTAATTGATAATAGAAGTTACAGCGGATTAACACTATATCAATATGATTAAGAACAATGAATCTGTAAGAACAATATGCAATAATATTAAGAACACAGTTTCACAAAAAGCTTCAATGTATATTATTGATTAACAATACACACGTACGTTTACAATTCGTAAGGAACTATATATAATAGTCCTTGAAGCCTAACTATTTACCCTAGTTATTCTAGGACTTGATTTACATCGAATTATAAAAGATATACATTGAATAACATTCTATAACTACTTCTGCGAAGATCTCGGGCTTGATATGCTTCCAAATACGCGTACCAGTAGTAATTGCATTCACCAGTAGTAAATATGCATCGTCAGTAGTAACTCTGGTAATCAGTAGTAAGTCCAAAACCAACGTCAGTAGTAACTACTAATGATCAGTAGTATCTTCAATATGTGCATGATCAGTAGTAAGTTAGTTATAGTCTTCACCAGTATCAACTCATCAGTAACAAGTGTTTCTGCCCCATCAGTAATAATCATAGTTTTCATCAGTAGTAACCATGATCAGTACTAACTGCAGCATCAGTAATAAGTTGAACTGTGATTTGTTCCAACACTTCTCAAACACTATCAATTTGGATGTTATGATATACCACAAAACTGTAGTACAATTGTTGATGCTTAGAGTACATGACATTAATTCCACAAAAGATAGTGTTGTGTGGTTCTTTACTTTCATATGACGGTGACCCGCATATGATAATACTACAATGAACACATTTAAGATGATGCATCTTGAGTACAACTATAATTGCATATGGAACAAGTTCATTAATCCGTCCCTTCAACATCAAGAGAGCCCATGGCTTGTTAACTTTCCAAACGTTCCGTTTTCCCACTGCAACTGCATTAGCCGCCTTTCCCACAGATACGAAACTTCTACATCACGTCAACCCTTCTCTCTCACATCATGCACTTTCTCTCTCTATATGACTATATGTATATATATGTGTGTGTATATAGATACTTCAAACACTATAAAATCCCATAAATTCCAATACTTTCGATCATAATACATCGATCATAAAATCTCACGTCATATATATACAACTTGATTCCTTATAAAAAAGAGATCATATATGGCTGATCACAACAAGAGTGTCATGAGTATGCCACCTGGTTTTCGGTTCCGTCCAACCGACGAAGAACTGATCGTCCATTTTCTTCAACGTAAAGCTTCGATCTTGCCTTACCACCCTGACGTCATCCCTGATCTTGATCTCTATCCTTGTGATCCATGGGACTTAGATGGTAATTATAACACTTCGATTTTTCTTTCAAAAATACTACCAAAGGGTTGACTAACTGGTTAATTAGCTCTCTATTTTTCTTTTCAGTTAAGATATTCTATTAATAAACATGCAAAGAGGGCAACTAACTTAAAGTGATTGGTTAAATACTTAAATATGTCATAGCCATATAGTAACAAAATTTTCTGTCACTATGTTGGTTACTAAATTGACCTATTTAACAGTATAACTCTGTTGCATTTAAAATCGTACAAGTACTCGAATTAATTTATTTTACTGAAACCGATTAAAGAACTATCCCTGCCAATTAACTCTTATGAAAAAAGAAAACAAATATATCAGTTTATATGGTGTATGCATGAAGCATGATTATGTGTTGCAGGTAAAGCTATGGTGGAAGGGAAAAAATGGTATTATTTCAGTAGAAGAACACAGAATCGAGTAACTGTGAATGGTTACTGGAAATCTTGTGGTGGGGAAGACCAAATCATGAGTTCAAATGGTAGCAAAAGAATTGGTGTGAAAAAATACTATGTATTTCATGTTGGTGAAGCTCCTGAGGGCATGAAAACTGATTGGATAATGCATGAATTTAGAGTTTGTGATGGTGCTAATTCGTCTAGATCAAGAAGAAGAGACAACTTCAAGAATGTAAGTCATCATCAACATATTAATCTCTATAATTATTTCTAAAGTAAATGAATGATCAATAATATATATACACTGCATAATTTTTAATAATAGTCTCAGAGCTAGATGTTATGATCCACATCGGAAAAAGTATAGATTAGGCGCGAACCAACTTCTTTTTATGTACTAGTGCCTCCATCTATCAAGCTAGACTTTGGGGTGAGCTGTTAATGTAAACTCAAAAATAATAATACAGATTGACCCGTTGATTCTACGAACACAGGACAATCTAACTAAAATCCATATTTGACGTACTCAAAACTAACGTAGATTTGGATCTTCAAAACATGTTCAACTCAAGAACACAATTTTCTGAGACAAAATCAAATTTCAAAAGATATTCAACTAATTATTTCATTCACTAAAAGTTAAAACACACTTTAAATAAGGGTTAGAATTTCAAATGGGCCAAAAAAGACAAATGATCCGTAAAATGGGTCTAAAATCTAAATCAAAGTCCAAAATAATAAATAAAAAACATAAAAATGCGAATAAGCCACCAAAAATATCTTTTTTGGGCCCGAAAGTTCCGTAAACTGCCTACCTCCATTTACCAGCATCTAGCCCTCGCCGACACGAAATTTTTGGTGCGTCCATTTACATTTGGACCTGAATGATGTAGAATGAGACGGTTCGTATCACCCTGTTCATATGAAAGATATTTTTTAGATACTTTTTTATGCGAAGAAATTTTCATTATTGCGTTCATTAATTGGCTTGATGATTTGTATTATTTCTTTTTCTTTCTAGTAATGTTTATGACATTATTTCAGGATTGGGTTATATGCCGAGTGTATGAGCAAAATTATGAAAATGATGATGATAATGCTGATGGGATGGAATTGTCGTGTTTAGATGAAGTCTTTATGTCGTTGGACGATTTCGATGATATTAGTTATCCGAATTAGATAAAAGAAAATTAAACAGAAAGTATGAACCGATGGTAATATTTATTATACTTCACGAAAAAAAAAATCAAGTTCAGAAGTTCTTATTGTAATATTAAGAAGTTACAGTACTGTAGTGAAAAGGATTGAAGTTTATAGAGTGAAAACATACAGAGTGATTTTCTAATTGGGTAATTTGTACAAATTAATTAATTAATTAACTAGTGGGGGTGATGTGCAATTTGGTTGAAAATGAGTATTAATAATGAAAGGTAAAAATGTGATAAAAAGAACCCTCATGCAAAAACCCACCAAAGCCCTCAAATCGAGGCCTTTGTGGCCACTATTTCTTGGATTTTCTTGCATTTTATGGTCATTCATTTTTATTAAATTATCATAAGTTTTATGTATATATGTTAATCTATTACTATAAATCATTTAGACCTTCCCAAATTAAAGGGAAGGTCTTAAACCTCCCTTGTCTTTTTTTGAAAAGTCTTAATTTTTTGAAATTAAAATTAAAATAGAAATGCAAGGATTCAAATTCGGGAATGTGGGATATCAAGTAGGGGTGGCAATTCAGGTCGGGTTCGGGTTGACGAGTTCGGGTTCGCGGGTTGGCGGATCAGAAACGTTCAACCCGAAACCGACATGTTTATATAAACGAGTCAGATATTTCAACCCTAACCTGTTTAACTTCAACCCAAACCTAATTCATATAACCCATTTAATAACAGGTTAAACATGTTATCAGGTCAAACAAGTTAAACGGGCCAAAATGTTGTTATTATTACACAAATTCATAACAAAATATTAAACACCAAATTCCTAAGTAACATTTTTAATTTTTATCTAACTATTAGTTACGTTTTAACTAGTAAACTATAAATTAAGTATAAATATATATGTTTTAAAATATATATTTTTAATAATTAAACGGGTTGGCAGGTCGACCCGTTTAAACGGGCAACTGACTCAACCCGAGATTGACCCAATTATTTTTTACCTCAACCCAAACCTGTTTATTTTCATGTCGGTTTCAGGTCGGGTTTCGTGACGTGTCAGAAATTGCCACCCTTAATATCAAGCAACACCCATAACCACTTGGCTACTCAGCCACTTGGATTTTAATTTACGTACGCAGCCGCTCCTATATATCTTGCTCATGTTTTACCGCATCTTCCATTCGATATTTCCCCAAAACCATTTTTTGCCTGATTCATTGCCGTGTTTTGAGTTTCTCACGATGATCTTCAGCGTTCCAATACAAGTTTGATCCACCAGAAAAGATAGTTATGTGGTAACTGCCGTCGCATTGTGCGGGTACCCTGCTAGTTCTTTATTAAAAGACTACTATTTTTTTCTAAATAGTATGAGACTGGTGCCAACAACACCTTTAATTGAATGTCGGTTCTCTTCCTTAAAATGAGACTATTGGCACACTAGTGTAGGTTGGACCGTTGCTAAAATGGTTATTGTGCGGGTACCCTGCTAGTTCTTTATTAAAAGACTACTATTTTTTTCTAAATAGTATGAGACTGGTGCCAACTGTAACACCCGTATTTTTAAAACATCGTTTAAATCATTTAAAATACATTTTCCCAATATTTGACATATTGTCCAAAGTACGGTTTAACAAAAAAAAACTTTAAAACCTATATCAGAGTTTACAAAAATACGGTGTCACCAAGTATATCAAAACCATAGGCAACGAGATCTACCTATTAGCTCCCGATCTAAACATCTCTAGGCCACTTCTAGTGCAACCTTCTTTCACTTCAAACCTGTACCTGAGTACACAGTCACAAACAAACGTAGTACGTGAGACAAAATAGTCTCGTGAGATACATGGGTTTTAGACCCAAATAACAATAATAGTCGTTTCATAATTAGATGTATATGAACATATATATATATACATATACTAAATCATTATAAGCTAGCCACCCTATAGTGACCCTATCGTTCCAATGCCTTCCTAGCAATCATATCTAGTTATCGGGTTGCCCCCGAACTAACTAGAATCTCAACATATCTAACTATCGGGTTGCCCCCGAACTAGCTAGAAGCACTATCCTATCTAACTATCGGGTTGCCCCCGAACTAGCTAGAACTCCAATATATATATCTAGTTATCGGGTTGCCCCCGAACTAACTAGAGTCACAAACATATCTAACTATCGGGTTGCCCCCGAACTAGCTAGAAGCACTATCCTATCTAACTATCGGGTTGCCCCCGAACTAGCTAGAAACATCACCATGTCTAGTTATCGGGTTGCCCCCGAACTAACTAGCATCACATCATCTCGTTCTTACCATAACTCATCAGTTATTCCAATCAAAGCCCTCGGCTATCACATCAATCATCAAACAAGTTAGTTATCTAATAATAACAACATATAATTAGTTCAACACAGTGTGAACGTACCTGTATGGTCCCATGGACCCGATCATAAGCAACCCACATTTACTTCTACATCTATGAACCCTATGAGGTCCATACTTACTTTATACATAAGATACATTTCTTATTTTATCGATATCATAATACTTTTATCTCTTCCTTGACTATAATACACAATTATTACTAGTCACATCATATTCTTTTTCATATACATTCGTGTTTTACTTTTATTAGTATATCTTACCAATAGGTACTCATTACTATAAAATCATTCCCAATTGCTTTACTAATACATATTTATTAATAAAGGCTCCGTATACATTCTTTTAATCAATTACTTCCTTATTATTGTTCATTAACACAGATTCCATAATTACTTGAATCTATCATATTTTACTTCCAATTCATCAATCATACTAGACATATTCTAGTATCACATTCTACACACTTTCATACATTTTCAGTCACTATCTTTATCAACATATTTATTAATAGAGACCAATAAAATATCATATGTATTTTCAAAACTATTTACTATGTACTCAGTTTAAAAGTCTCATGTACTCACCTTAGCAATAAAGTGCTCCAACCATATTCTTTACGCCAATTTCCTTGCTTCATAGCTCAATCAACTTCCAAGACTTCACCAAAAGCCTAATACAATTATCACAACATGATCAACATCACATACAACTACTATTGTGTCCATCTATCTTTAGATAACACTTATTAACACATTTCCCCCAATTATGGTGATTTACCAAACCCTAGGTTTAACCAAATCCTTAAGATTCTTACAAATCATAATCATACCCTTGTTTCCTTTGATAATATACCATCTATTAAGTGTATACATCATCAACATCACCATATCCCATAACCCATGAACTAGGGTTTCAAACCCTTACATCAAAATGCATAGATCTTAAGCTACAAAGATCAAAGAGTGAAGATATACCTTTAATCTTCAACTAGGAGTGAAATCTATCAAAGATTTGTGAAGGATTCGACCTCAATCAGTCCTCAAGCTCGAAAATCGCCAAAAGGGAGGAACTAGGGTTTGCACATGCCATTAATGAGCCAAAACCCGATTTTAATGCTGCTCGAAGGAGTTCGCGTCGCGAACCCCAACTTCGCGTCGCTAACTTTGCGTCCTTATGAACTTCGCGATCGTTAACTGGCCGGGAACTACCTCACGATCGAAGGCCAATTTCCCTGTCGCTACTTCGCGTTTCGCGAACCTAGTTCGCGTCGCGAACTTCGTATGCAGCCAGGGCTGCACTTTTTCATCATCGTCTCGACCCGGTTTCGCCCATAACTTCCTCATACGGTGTCCAAACGACACGAAACCAGTTTCTACGAGTTTTATATGATTTATCCATAATTATCATATTTTTATACATTTTATCTATTTACAAAAAAATTCGGGTTGTTACAACTATCTACCCCTTAAAAGGATTCCGTCCTCGGAATCGCTAAGAATTCCAACCCACATCCGACCGAGCATTCCGCTCTCATTCCCTTGTGGTCATTTCCATCAAACTTTCCTCATTCATATTCCGTTAACATTACATATCCAAACGTTCACTTAACTCCGTTAAGTCCGAACGGTCAGGACCCAAAATTTTTTTAAAATTCATAATACCCAAACGGGTCAAAATTTCACAATTTGACCATAACACCGCCACTCTCTCGACCGATCCTTTCATTCCCATAACAATGGTATGACACAATCATACCATTGACTAGTTGATTAAAACGAATGTCAAACTCTAGCTTTGACCCAACCGATATATCCCGA
This sequence comes from Calendula officinalis, assembly GCA_963853835.1. NCBI lineage: Eukaryota > Viridiplantae > Streptophyta > Magnoliopsida > Asterales > Asteraceae > Calendula > Calendula officinalis. The sequence continues at coordinate 9,931,238 of OY970828.1, read as the reverse complement.
CATTGGTATATCCCCACATTGTCTACCCTTTGACTTAAGCACAAAGTCAACTATACTTTAACATTTTCCCTTCTCGTTAAAGGTTTCATTAATTTTTCATTCCTTTACTATCGTCTTTAATTTCATGATTTTATCAATAATCATATACTCGGTTCCCAAATTCAACCCTAAACACCCAACGGGTCAAAGTCGCACAATCCGACTATAACTCTTTTAGTTATTCCATTACCCTTTTTCTCGCACATAACATCGACACATGATGCTCTCAATATTCACTAATTGTTCATAACAAGAGTCAAGCCCATCTTTGACTAAGTCAACCAATCACAAATTGGTCGAACTTGACTTTTGCGTGAAGTCAACCATACCCCTTTCAAACTAACCAATTTCATACTCACGGGGCACTATCATAATATATCACTTCCGGTTCTACTTATTATTGTTTCCTTAACAATTGTCCCCGTTTTTCCACACCTTCAATATCTCCCCAATTATGCGAGAGTTGCACATTCAAATACGGTCACATCGACCTTTACTGATTATTGACCAACACTTGGTCACTCACACCATCACTTAGTTTTCTTTCAACCATCTTTGCATCGCAACAATCAATTTCATAACTCTTATTCTCAATTACCGGAATTTGTTCTCCTATCGCAACATATTCCGCGATTTCATACAAGTTTACCATACTTTGGTTATCAAATGATAATTTGCTCACTAGGAGTTTCTCTTTCCTCCTATTCTATAAATCGTAGGCATCCCCTACATTTGCATGACCTAGATGCAACCCGCATTTCGAACTAGGTCCTCATATACCATAACATAATAGTAATACATTATCAACCACATGGTTCTACATTCATCATTTAAACACGTAAACATATACACACACACACATATATATATACACATATGTATCACGCCAATTCAATCTAAACACCTCTATTGTGCACATATACAAACATATGTATATGTCACACCAATACCATCTATACATCTCTATTGTGCACATATACAAACATATGTATATGCCACACCAATGTCATCTGACATCCATCTTTTCGCATCGTGTAGCCTTGCTACTATCTTACTCATTCGATCATCAAATCATTCATCATGCATTCTAGCACCTCTCCCATAAAATCACATTATCGTTTTCTTTCCTATTCACATATCTCCCATTGGACATACTACTTAATACATTTCATATAATATTACCTTTCCATTATCATATGCCTTCCAAGGCCATCACATAATGCACATGCATTGTACCCCGCGGGTAACTAATAACATTCTCTAATTGCTATTTATTGTTTCACTTACACAATAACCGTCCTTAACCGGTTCATTTCCTTAACAATTTCCAAGACTTTTGTCACCGCCGGAGTAGCTACCACTACATTCCATTAGCCAAAAAAAATCACCGACCAATCCAATCATCCTTGAGTCAAACAATCGACTCCGGTCCACACTCGCAACCAAAAGCCCAACACTCGGTGTTCTACTTGTACACGTCGTGGGACTCCGAAATATTCCTTTTCAAATCGTAGTCTTACACTACGCTATGACATACATTGTCACACTTATTACTATGGTATTTTACCAATAATTGTCTTTTCACTCTTGACATCGAATTTATCAATATTATCACGAAACTTGCTATGGCTATGCGCCAACTTTTACTCATCCGTTTTCAACAATCAAAATTCGTCATTCCCGACACTTATTCTTTTCCACATATTTTTCATTTATAAATTCTAGGTATCACTATACCTTAGTCATTCTTTCCTTTACCGTTCCCGTATAATATCACGTTACTTATCCGGATTCCCGCCGGAAATCCAAATTCCATTTCCAAAGGTTCTATTTCTAAAATTTCCATTCATACTTATCAAGACTTAGTACTCCATTGTACTGCTATCCTTTTGTTGAAACACATTTACCATCCTCGTGGTTTTTCCTTTGATACTACATAATGGCATCAACCCTTCTATCCTTACTACATGCAACACACTTGTCTATAATCCTTTCCAATGCACACTTCCATACACATAACTAACCGGGAAGACCATTCCCAAATATAAATCTCCATGACGTACGACTCGTCTCCAATCTCTATAAGCACCAATTCGTGCAACCATCAGGCAATTAAGCAATATTCACATAACCTCAATCTTCACCAAAGACCTCCGAGGTTGCATCATGACCCCCTCTAGATTTCCTTCCGGGAAAAACTCCCCTTTTTCAACTCACTCGTGAGTTCCTTTCACAACATTTTGTACCACGCTTTTTTTTTTCCTCAAGGTCTCATACAACACGTTCCACCGTGTCAATACCTCATCCTTCAATAATGGTGACGTCAATGTCGCCATATTGTTCTTCCTTCATTTGCTACTCTCTAGCACTTGCTAAATCTACCGAATCCACCACATCGTGACCTTCGGCTCAAAACTTCCGAATTACTCAACGGTTTTACATGCTATGAAAACCCTATACCACATCCTTCCATTTCTTCCGACTAGGTCTTGTTACCTTTTTATGTAGACACCTCCCACTACGGGATTCACCATTTGATTACTCTTCCTTCCTATGGGTATTGGAATCATTCCACCTACCCTTATTTATTCAATTATTCAAAAATCTTGTTCACATCATCATTCTTAACCTTTCCCAACTTAGTGGAGCTCACCCACTTTACTCATTCATTCCTTCGCCATAACAATGTATTCAACAAACAAGATTCAAACAGTCGACTCAACAGTCGAAAACAATACAATTAGATGAAAACATGGCATTTCCCATAGGGGTCGACCCTAGCTTACCAATGCCCTACGGTCTCAAAAGACTTCACATTGCACATTTCCTAACAACTTCTATAGGTCCCCTAGGTTTAACCCTAAACTTAACATAAAGTCTCAAGGTCAACCTATCGATCTCAAGGAATCTTACATTCCTATTGCTACAGTCTAAGACTAGGATGGACATCCAACCTAATTCACTTAAACTATAGCTCTGATACCAAGTTGTAACACCCGTATTTTTAAAACATCGTTTAAATCATTTAAAATACATTTTCCCAATATTTGACATATTGTCCAAAGTACGGTTTAACAAAAAAAAACTTTAAAACCTATATCAGAGTTTACAAAAATACGGTGTCACCAAGTATATCAAAACCATAGGCAACGAGATCTACCTATTAGCTCCCGATCTAAACATCTCTAGGCCACTTCTAGTGCAACCTTCTTTCACTTCAAACCTGTACCTGAGTACACAGTCACAAACAAACGTAGTACGTGAGACAAAATAGTCTCGTGAGATACATGGGTTTTAGACCCAAATAACAATAATAGTCGTTTCATAATTAGATGTATATGAACATATATATATATACATATACTAAATCATTATAAGCTAGCCACCCTATAGTGACCCTATCGTTCCAATGCCTTCCTAGCAATCATATCTAGTTATCGGGTTGCCCCCGAACTAACTAGAATCTCAACATATCTAACTATCGGGTTGCCCCCGAACTAGCTAGAAGCACTATCCTATCTAACTATCGGGTTGCCCCCGAACTAGCTAGAACTCCAATATATATATCTAGTTATCGGGTTGCCCCCGAACTAACTAGAGTCACAAACATATCTAACTATCGGGTTGCCCCCGAACTAGCTAGAAGCACTATCCTATCTAACTATCGGGTTGCCCCCGAACTAGCTAGAAACATCACCATGTCTAGTTATCGGGTTGCCCCCGAACTAACTAGCATCACATCATCTCGTTCTTACCATAACTCATCAGTTATTCCAATCAAAGCCCTCGGCTATCACATCAATCATCAAACAAGTTAGTTATCTAATAATAACAACATATAATTAGTTCAACACAGTGTGAACGTACCTGTATGGTCCCATGGACCCGATCATAAGCAACCCACATTTACTTCTACATCTATGAACCCTATGAGGTCCATACTTACTTTATACATAAGATACATTTCTTATTTTATCGATATCATAATACTTTTATCTCTTCCTTGACTATAATACACAATTATTACTAGTCACATCATATTCTTTTTCATATACATTCGTGTTTTACTTTTATTAGTATATCTTACCAATAGGTACTCATTACTATAAAATCATTCCCAATTGCTTTACTAATACATATTTATTAATAAAGGCTCCGTATACATTCTTTTAATCAATTACTTCCTTATTATTGTTCATTAACACAGATTCCATAATTACTTGAATCTATCATATTTTACTTCCAATTCATCAATCATACTAGACATATTCTAGTATCACATTCTACACACTTTCATACATTTTCAGTCACTATCTTTATCAACATATTTATTAATAGAGACCAATAAAATATCATATGTATTTTCAAAACTATTTACTATGTACTCAGTTTAAAAGTCTCATGTACTCACCTTAGCAATAAAGTGCTCCAACCATATTCTTTACGCCAATTTCCTTGCTTCATAGCTCAATCAACTTCCAAGACTTCACCAAAAGCCTAATACAATTATCACAACATGATCAACATCACATACAACTACTATTGTGTCCATCTATCTTTAGATAACACTTATTAACACATTTCCCCCAATTATGGTGATTTACCAAACCCTAGGTTTAACCAAATCCTTAAGATTCTTACAAATCATAATCATACCCTTGTTTCCTTTGATAATATACCATCTATTAAGTGTATACATCATCAACATCACCATATCCCATAACCCATGAACTAGGGTTTCAAACCCTTACATCAAAATGCATAGATCTTAAGCTACAAAGATCAAAGAGTGAAGATATACCTTTAATCTTCAACTAGGAGTGAAATCTATCAAAGATTTGTGAAGGATTCGACCTCAATCAGTCCTCAAGCTCGAAAATCGCCAAAAGGGAGGAACTAGGGTTTGCACATGCCATTAATGAGCCAAAACCCGATTTTAATGCTGCTCGAAGGAGTTCGCGTCGCGAACCCCAACTTCGCGTCGCTAACTTTGCGTCCTTATGAACTTCGCGATCGTTAACTGGCCGGGAACTACCTCACGATCGAAGGCCAATTTCCCTGTCGCTACTTCGCGTTTCGCGAACCTAGTTCGCGTCGCGAACTTCGTATGCAGCCAGGGCTGCACTTTTTCATCATCGTCTCGACCCGGTTTCGCCCATAACTTCCTCATACGGTGTCCAAACGACACGAAACCAGTTTCTACGAGTTTTATATGATTTATCCATAATTATCATATTTTTATACATTTTATCTATTTACAAAAAAATTCGGGTTGTTACACCAACAACACCTTTAATTGAATGTCGGTTCTCTTCCTTAAAATGACACTATTGGTACACTAGTGTAGGTTGGACCGTCGGTAAAATGGTTTTTCTTTGGAGACATAACAGGCAACGAAGATTCAGGGTAATTATTGAGTATTGATATTTTGTGTGTGTTATATTTAAAAAAGTAAGTGAAAATGTATTGTTGACATGAGTGTGTCAATTGAGTGTCAGCTGACGTAAAGCTAATTTAAAAAAAAAAACTAAAATGTCAACTGGTATCATGGTTCGAAGATACCTAAATTAATTAATAAAACTTAGAGCATCATGTGTCATGACTCAAAGACATTGTGTCAAGTCACGACCACCTCAAAATTCTCATTTTCACATTCACGCATCAAAATACCTTTTCACTTATCACTCAATTTATTATACATCTTTTAATACCCACCATTTTATTTAGTAGGGTCCGGATCCGGTGAGGACTCTTTTCCCGGTGAGGACTGCGAGGACTCCAAAAAAAAGTCTAAAAAATAATCCAAAACAATTCTTTTTTCAAAAAAATTCTTTTTTAAACATTAAAATCGCAACATATAAGATCCAAAAATTTTTAAAAAATGATCCGAAAAAAAAATATGGATCATAATAATGATCCACAAAAAAATATGGATCATTGTTATGATCCGCAAAAAAAGTGGATCATAATTTTTTTTTCAATTTTTTTTTTGTCAAATGTAGTAATAATCATGGGGAGTTATATATATTTTTTTCAGAATTTTTTGAAATGTTTTTGAGATGTCCTCGCGAGTCCTCACTGTTTTTTGAATCCTCACAGGATCTCACTCCTTATTTTGTAAATGTGGTTTATATATGAAAATTTTAAACTATTTACGAATCATCATTCTTTACTATATAATCCATCTTTGACTTCATATCGTCGTGACCTAATTCAAAATTATAAATAGATAAACAATTTGGTTTGGCATCGGAATTAGACCCAACAAACGAAACCGAATTTTAGAAAGAAAAAAAGTATTGAAACAGTAATTTGTTCTTAATAGGTTATATAGCTTAATCCATGATCCTTTTTTGCCCAATTCATCGAATGTTAAGGAAAGTCAAAAGATAAACTTTCTTAATATGGAACTAATGATTTATCGTATTTTTCGGGATGAGATGCTCACGTGAAGGAAGATGTGGGACACAATCGCTAATGGGCTTTCAGGGTGGGGCCCAATTTTAGCATAATTTCCATCTTGAGATAGCCCTTTTTTTGTTTGTTGCTTTGTGCACAACTCACAAAGCATTGGAACAATAAATTTCAACTTTCTTTAAAATACTCTTTTGGCTAGTTGCTTAGGATAGCATGTGTCACATGTGATGCAAGCACCCCAATGCTAACGACATGTGTTTGTTTTGTTGGTACTTTGCTCAAGCTTTCCCTAAACCGGTCTCTTTTTCCAGGTAGAGGTACAACTACATTTTACATCTCGCCGCATATCACTTATTTGAAATGATTGAGTATTGTTGGTGTTGATGTCGTCATTCTTTGATATTGAAATACTCTTTTTTTTAATCAATTTACCCTTGTTAGACTGTGCGCAACGAACGGTCGTGGTTCTTTGTAGGTATTATAGGCAATTGGTGACTGAAAAGAACACTATGTTAGGTCAAATAAATGAATGAAGGGTATATGAGCATTAAGCATATCAAGACAAGACTAATAATATGCCTCCAAGATTATTTTCATTAATAAAGACCTTGTAAAAATAATAATAATATTGAAATGCGATATGTTCAACCTTGCTCCCAATTAACCAAAAACCCATATAACGGAATTACTCATTCTCTTAGCCTTCAACCAAACACTACCAATACGTTGATGCATATTATATATTTGAGTTTTATACATGAAACAATGTTATACGACAATACAAACACTTTACACGAGGAACTTTGTGTACGATATAAGTGTTCCAAAAGCACACCACATGATGAAAGTCCCACAAATGTTCTTTTGTGTTTATTTAATCAAAACATTGGTTAAAAACCGAACTAGCAAAAAGAAATCATATTTAAGAGTAAGCATGTAGCTTTTAGTGAAGGCTAATTTATACTATAAAGAAGGTCAAAGGGAAAGCCGCATAAAAGTCAAAACCACTTGTGCGGCTTGTAAAGTGAATGCATAGAGTGATTTTCTTTGTGGTGTCAAATTCATGATTTTAGAATATGCACCAGTATAACAATTAGTTTCATTTGTAAGATCGCACCCAACCATGTAATACTAACATTTTAGTTTTTGTTAAATTAATATTATGTTAATTGTACTCAGCTAACTCTCCAACTGACATAGATATACGAACAATATAACTTCACTTTATATTTTTAAACCCCGCATTATAAAATATACACCAAAATACCCACTTTTACTAAAAAAATCCCACACGACTCGTCCCGCAATCTGTCTCCAGACTGAAGCGATTAACTGACACTCCTCATGGAAGCGTGTCAACAGTGCCGGCCGTCAGTAGCCAACCGACAGAAGCGTTGGCACCCATATAATATTGTAACAGTATTCTACTATTTTCAATATAGTTAAACAAGTGTTTTAGATCAACCCAAAGCAATAGTACCAAAACTACATGTAATTAATGGGATTCAAGACATGTCAAGAAAGATGAATCTCGTCTCTAACCAAAACAAATGTGTATTAAATTGAAAACATGTCAACAAAAATGCATCTCACTTTTCTAACCCAAAGATTTGTGCACAATACACATCTCATGTGGTTTTTCAGGCATTATTAAGTTTTATATAAATAAATGGTTCATCTTGAAACAAGATGATCGATCACGAAAAAGTAACTACCGATAAAAATAAATGAAGTAATTCCACTGCGAGCCATTCGTAACCAAATGCCACGAAAAAGTATATTCCTATCTCGTGGATGGATTCCTGTCAGTCTTTCAAATCTCTTTCCTGGTAAAGTCCATCTCAGAAATTTCCTTTCCATGGTAATATACTGCAATTAAATCGTTATATTAATTATAAAAACAAAATATATGTGTCATGTGCATGTCACATGTTTCATTAAAAAATAAGTACCTTTGGCAGCACAAGACACTGGGATCGACATTTGGCAGTGTCAAAAGAATGAGATGCAGCTGCAGCAATTGAGCCTGAAAATCCAGCTGCAAGACTAACTGCTAAAGGGTGTAATGGTCCAATATCTTCATCCGAGCTAAAATTACCAAAAATAATTTACAATTACTTTAATTGCAGTTTGAATATCAAGGTTTGTTTACTTTTGTGTTTTGTACAGGTGGCAAAATGGGCGGGTCAACAAGGATAATCTTTTGTACAGCTTGGTTTGGCCCAAAAAAGGGTTTGAGTAAATTACAGAAATTGTCCCTGTGGTTTTACGAATTCACTGATTTTTTCGTGATTTGTGTCCCTAAGGTCTTCGGATTTCATCTTTTTTGTCCATTTTGACCTAATATGACCAAAATACCCTTATTTTATTGATTTGTTAAAAATTCTGAAATTTTTTTGTAAGGGTATTTTGGTCATTTTAGGTCAAAATGGACAAAAAAATATGAAATTTGAAGACCATAGGGACAAAAAAAAAGGTTTAGGGACAAAATCAGCAAATTTGTAAAACCACAGGGATAATTTCTGTAGCTTACTCAAAGGGTTTTCTCTTTTCTATCAACTTTTTCCCATACGTTTTTAATCTTTCTAGTTAATTAGAGTGAAAATTTAATTTTTTAACAAAATGCTTTTATGCACTATAAATACACTTAGTTGCAACATTTGAACGGTTCTCTTTTTCACTTACTTGTTTGACCCATTTATAAGTAAACGGGTCAAAATTGCTACATCTACTTCTTGATCTAAGATCTAATAAACTAAGTTAACTAACTAAACATATCTTCCTACAACAAAATGCTAAAAATACATAAAAAAAATTAAGAACAAAACAAAAAAATGTTTAAATTTGTACACAAACCTCGGTATCGGGTCCATCCCAACAGCTTTCCAATCCAACATAACCCGATGCAAAAACTGCCAACTCGAAAAAAACACACCGCCAAAAACCGAATCACGAACTAATCCCGATCGAATACCCCTCCACAAAGCACTCCATCCTTCTAAAGAAACAACATCAATGGGCTTTCTGACATGATAAACGGGTGGGGCCCGCCCGGTACCCGTCATCATCCACGGGTACTCTTTTAGGGCCCCAAACAAATTTGACCCGTTTGTATTCAAAGTCGACAAAAGCCCAACCGAATGGTTCAACGCGTTGATGTTGGTGGAATGCCCGTGTAGTAGTTTTGCAATTGAAGATGAAGATGATGATGTCATCGGTTTTTGTGAAATTGTGGAAGTTTTTGGGACGCGTGAAGCGGTTGTAACTTGTGCACGGATTGTGAAAAGTTCAAATGGAGAAGTTATGAGTGATTCAGTTATTCCTGATGCAATTCCTGCTATTAGGGCTTCTGATATGTATACATAACTGTCTTTACGACCGTCTGTATGAAAATGGGACCCACAAAATGAAAATATGTTATGCTCAAGTTTTGATTTGGAAAATAATAATGATGTTATTATTATTGTGTTATTCTACTAACCAATAAGTATAATGCCAAAAAGATGAAGAGTCCACCTTTATAGAAAGCGGTTAGTAATTCGTAGGTGCCGAAACGTGCTCCTATGCCTAATATTCTCCCTGAAGCCAACCACCCAAAACCATTGTACAACCCTACAATAATTTTAAAGAAAAAATCATGAAATTAGTTAACCTAAGGTGCTAATGTGTCAAAATGTAAGTAACTCGTACCTAATAAATACTAATGCGTTTGATAAATGTATAATATAACATTAATTAAACTCATGATACAAACAATTGCAAGCAGGTGGTTAAGATTATGATCCCTAATCGACAAAGTATAAGCAAAATTACCGGAATTGCCAGATAATTTGCGAACTCTATCAAACACCTGAGCTGCACTCAATTGTTTATCTGGCCCTGATCCAACCTGTTCGTAACATCAGAAAAGGAATTATAGTTCCAATAAATATTGATTCGTTCCCATAAAACGATCACACTGTGAATTATTAACCATGGAGTAGTGAAACGAACAAAAACAGGTGTAAATCTACAGCTAAAATTCATGAATTTATAGATTTAAAACAAACCTGAATAAGGGTTTTGATTGTGTCGATGGGGTAGGTGACAGCAGTCCCTAATGTTAGGGCTCCTGCACCTGCCACTGCGTGGATTGCAAATGTTTGATTCTTTATGAAATCTTCCATCTGAAAGAACAAGAACAAGCACAAGTGGGGTTTTGGTTCTATGAGAGGGTTTTACCTCTGAAGTTTGATTTAGGGCAAAAAGGGTCTAATTGTTCTCATGATTGTGGAAATATTAAAGGGGGTGTTTGGATATAAGGGGTGTTTGGTAAAGTTTATTTAATAGGCTTCTTAGTTTATACTTCATCATAGATATATGAGGTGTTTGGAAGGTTTATTTATAGGGGAAAGATTTTAAGGTTAATAAGCATAAAATTTATTTAAACTTATGTAAACTTAAAAATAAAATTTATTTAAACTTATCTAAACTTATAAGCTAATAAATAGTTAAATAAATATTATTAAACTTATAAGCTAATAAACAGTTAAATAAATATTTCTAAACACCTATAATTAGTAATGACTTGCTGACTTTTACTTATATTATGTTACCCGCTAAAGTCGTGACTAATAATCTTTACATATATTTTGTTATTTAATCGTGTATGCAAGATATGTATTTATGTAATATTCATATCATACAAACTACTTCCCACACCATACTGTACAAAATTTAAAGTAAACTGTACGACTATCCAAAACATAATATGTGGTATAGGAATTAATTTGTGTGGTGTCAATATTAATTTGTCTGGCAAAAGAATTAACTAAGTTCTGCTTTGGCCGAGTGGTTTGCTGGAAAGGTTGTAAATCCACTTCTTGAAGACTCTAGTTCGATCCTTGCTACCTACTTCTATTACATTTTTTTGATTTATTAAATTTTCAATTTTAAATAACCAAAACATCCCTACTCCTTAATTCATATGAAACCTTTACATTATAAGCCACCGCAGCGGAACGCGGATTTATAATCCTTGTATATATACAATAGCCATTGAGAATTCACTATTCATAAAAATTTTCAGTTTTAGTCCCTTAATTTTTGTTTTAGTTAAATTTTAATCCTCATTTAACAAACAAATGAGTTAGTTAAATTCTGCCCCCTAAACGTTTATTTAATTCAATTTTGCCCCTAAACTTTTGTGTTCAATATCAAAGAAGTTTTATTTTCTATGAAAATTATGTATTCTTTTAAATCCCGTTATAACGCACGGACCACTATTATGACTATTATTGAACCATTGTATACTTTGTAAACATTTTGAAAGAGTCGGTGGGTGTTAACATTAAATTTGAGTTGTAAAAAGATTTTTCACACAAACCACCTATTTTTAAATTTTTATGATGGTCCTAGTGTCCTTACGCCTTATATGAGATGACATGACAGTAGCAATGGATGTCGGGTCTAACAATAGAGTCAAACCTTGTCATGACTAACATCTCCTTTGACATTTTACGACTTTTTCAATATTTTATTAGCATATTCTCAAAACCTTGTTCAGAATCTCAAAAGTGAAACAACTTTTGGTAAGATCTCCTCACATAAAGAACTCAAAAAATGGGGCATGGAAATTCAAAATCATGCTCGGATTCTGCAGACGCTGGTAATTCAAACTCAAAGTCACCGCCGTCGTATCGCGACAGAATCAAGAAGAGACTCCACCTCCACCGTCGCGCCACCACTTCTAACGATCCTAAACTCAACAGTCATGAGGATTTCGCCGGTATCGCGTTGCTCACTCTCATCAGCGTAAGCTTTTTATTCTATACCACTGTTACTTATTCACAGTTATCTGAGATAATTTTTTTCATTACTTGTGTCATTATTATTTAGGCGGAAATGAAATTCAAGGACAAATGGCTTGCTTGTATTTCAATCGGTGAACAGACGTTCCGCACCTGCATTTCTGATCAGTTAAGCATAACAACTTTTGTTGTTAGGTTTTCAGTAATTTATTGTTAGCATTTCTCAATCTGAATTAGGGTTTCGTTTTTAGCAAAATTTGTACGTTACTTCATGACCTTTCGAAGAATCTAACTGGTGCAACTTAAATTGGACCAAAAGTAGTTACGATTTCTAATTGGTGACTTTGTCCTTTTACTAAGTCAAGGAATTCTGGGGATTATAGAGGGAATGTAGTTGATAACCTGATAAAGTGGTGGTTATGGCTCAATAGATGCACCAAAATATAGCAATATTTTTCTACTAATCCAATATATTATATTATTAGTTAATAATTCTGTCAAATAACATCTTCTGTTTGTAAATGTTCCTTCTATCATACCTATTGTTATTATTATTTTATTTTAAATTGCTACTTTTTGGATAATATGCAGGACCGACAAGCCTACATGGAACTCAGTGAGTTTATCCATTTTTTTGTTTCCAGTTTTTTTCTATATTTCAGTTACTCAGTTGTACTTAAGGCTTTACATGCTTTCTTTTTAGTCCTTTTTCTTAATATATAAATAACTAAAAAGATAGCATCTTTTATAAAAAGAAAAAATAAACATGTTAGCTGGCATTGGTACGCACAATGACATCACATATTGTTCTTCTGCAGGAGAAAAAGTTTGTTTTGGAGAAAAATGGGCCACACATTGCAAAAGTATCAGTATTTGAGGTTTGTAACAGTTGTAACTGAATTTTATATTAGTAACAGCTTTATGAAGCATAATTTTTTACTCTATATTGTTTTTCATTTTTAATTTTTTTTTTGTGATGTAGACCAATAGAGTATCAAAGAACAACCTCGTTGGGTATTGTGAGATTGATCTTTTCGAGTTTCTCACTCGCGTAAGTTTTTTCATATTCATTTTTTCTTATTAATAATTCTCTCTTATATTCCAGTTACATTATTCCTTTTATAATTTATTTTATATTACAATTCTTTGGTCTTCATGTGTTGCAGGATTCGGATTCCAACGTTGAGGTGTGTGAGTTATTTGATCCATCATCATCCAATATAGCAGTTGGCAAAATATCTATCTCATGTTCTGTTGAGGTGAGCCATAAATATAAAATAAATGCACATTTAACATTTTCATTTCGTTAATGGTTTCTTAAAATTTTAATATGATATTTTTATAACATTTAACTTTTTCATTTGCAGGACCCGATTGACACAGAGAAAAGTTTTGCAAAACGCATCTTGGCTATAGTTGTATGTTTAGGATCATCTTTTACTTTCTTGCTAATTTTTATTTTCAACAACTTTTTGACTTTTTTTGACTCTGCAATTATGTAGGATTACAATGGTGATGGGAAATTGTCGTTTTCTGAATTCTCAGAACTAGTAAATGCATTTGGTAATCAAATTGCAGCTACAAAGGTCTGAACTAAATCTCACATATTGACTTAATTTCCCAATTCCATTTATTTGTTTGACTTCTTATTTTTATTTATTTATTTATTTTTAAATGTTCCTCTACTAGAAAAAGGAGCTTTTTAAGGCAGCTGATGAAAATGGAGATGGTGTTGTTAGCTTGGATGAATTGGCTACACTTCTAGCTTTACAACAAGAAAAGTAGACTATTCTTTTATTTTAAATTTTTTTTTAACATGATGTCATAATTATTTTATTTTATTTTATTTCTTATATATTATTTACAGGGAGCCACTTATTAGTTGTTGTCCTGTTTGTGGGGAGCTTCTAAAAGTTTTTGATAAATTAAATGCAATGATTCACATGTCACTCTGTTTCGATGAAGGCACTGGAAATCAAGTTATGACTGGAGGGTTTTTAACCGATAACCAGGCTTCTTATGGGTGACACAATTAATTTTTTTTTTTTATTTTTATATTAAATTACGAAAATGGTCCCTGTGGTATCCTCAAAATTAACAATTTTGGTCCATCTTTGATACTTTTGGCTGATATGGGGTCCCCAACATTACTATATTGTTTCAGTTTTAGTCCCTTTTCTGTTAAATATTTTAAATTGACAATTTTTCCCTTTTATAACTTATATTTTGACCCTTAACCTTGTAATAGTTTCTGGTTTGCCCAAAAACAGATAGATGTTTCAACTTTTTTCTTTTATTTTATTTTTATAAAAAGAAATAATTACAAGTTTAAGGGTCAAAAGTATAAGTTATAAAAGGGTAAAATGGTCAATTTAATAGCCCTTTAACGGAGGATGGACCACAAGTATCGAAGAGGGACCAGAACCTTTATTTTGTAATTTTTTTTTTTTTGATTTTATAAGTAGTTATATATTATATATGTTAATTTGGACACATGGTGTAATATTAATGTATTTTTTTTTTTTTTTTTTTTGAAGGTGGATGTTTAAACTATCTGAGTGGGCCCATGTTTCATCCTATGATGTAGGGTTGAATTCAGGTTCAAGTGGTTCACATATTGTGGTTTTTGACAGAAAGAAAAAGAGGCTTGTAGAAGAAATAATTGATGGAAAGATTATTTTGTCAATGAGAGCTATTTATCAATCTAAAGTAGGGCTTGGAATTATGGACAAAGGTATTTTATTTACTTTTAACCATATATATATTTATTTAACTTATCTGTTAATATTCTGGTGACCTAATTATAATGGGATATAGGAGCTAAAGAAATATTGCAGAGTTTATCAGAAAAACAGGGAAAGAAAATGAGTTCAACCGAATCTGCTAAAGATATACCAGCATTTCTTCAATTCTTCAAGGCAAGATAATATTTCTGTTACTACTTTTTTTTTTCTTTTTTAATTTGTTTATTTATAATTGTTTTTATTAATTCAAGTGATTTGTTTGTATTCCAGGACCAAATCAATTTGAGTGAAATTAAGTACCCTATGGATCACTTTAAGGCAAGTCAGCTACCTATTTTTTTATTTCTCTGCATAAAATGGTGATTTATACTCTCTAATTATTTATTATTTTGACTATGCAGACTTTTAATGATTTTTTTGTAAGAGAACTGAAACCTGAAGCACGACCAATTTTATGTGTTGGACGTGATGATGTGGCAGTCTGTGCTGCTGATTGCCGTTTAATGGCATTTAAAACTGCTGAAGAAAGTCTCAGATTTTGGATCAAGGTAATCTTTAACCACATGGAATTTTAATTATAAACAATTAAACCCATTAATTAATATTACAAAAACAATATTTTTACAATAATTATCTAAAGTTTTGGAAAATTATTAGGGTAAAAAGTTTTCAATCCAAGGTCTTTTGGGTAATATTCCATGTGCAAATGATTTCAATGATGGAACCCTGGTCATATTTCGTTTGGCACCACAGGTATATATTTTCTTATTAAATAGTTGACTTTTATTTGAAATTTTGACTTTTATATATCTGATATTGTTTTTCCAATTAACTGCAATTACTAAAAATTTGGCAGGATTACCATCGTTTCCATTTTCCAGTTTCTGGAACTATTGAGCAGATTGTTGATATTCCTGGATGCTTATATACGGTATGTACATGAATCATGATCAAATAATATTACATATATTTATTTATTTGTTAGTTAGTATAAATTTCTTAAAATTGGTGTATTTATTAATTTTTTTAGGTTAATCCCATTGCTGTGAATAGCAAGTATTGCAATGTTTTCACAGAGAACAAGCGCGCCGTATCTATTATATCAACTGCAGATTTTGGCAAGGTTATATTTCATTTACTAATTACTAGTTTAATAATATTTAAGCTTTAAATTCTTATGAAAAATAAGTAAGCAATTATCCTTTCGTATTTTTAGATAATTATATGATATAAAGAGTTGACTAGTTTGACCATACTACTTCAGGTAGCATTTGTTGCAATTGGAGCAACGATGGTTGGCAGTATCACATTCACTAAAAAGAAGGGAGATTATGTGCAGAAAGGAGACGAGGTTAAATTATATCATTAAGAGTAAATTTCATATATTGTGGTTTAAATGAAATTTAGAATTTCATCCCTTGACTTTTTTTTATTACACGGATAGTCCCTAAAAAGTTTTAAAATTATACGGATAGTCCCTAAAGCAAAAAAGTTTGTAAAGTTTGTTTCTGGGACGTTGATGTTACAAGTTTCAAAATTAGGGACTATTTGTGTAACATAAAAAGTAAGAGACAAAATACCAACCACAAGGACGATTTATGTTTTTACTATATAATTTAATCACTTAATGCTGCTGCTTATCACATTCAGTGAATATTTTCTTTGAATTAAAATACAGTTTGGTTATTTCTCGTTTGGTGGAAGTACAGTCATTTGTGTATTTGAAAAGGTTAGTATATATCTAAGTGTTTTTTTTTTTTTTTTTTTTAAATTTGATGTGTAATATTTAAATGGATCCAATTATGGTGAATGGTTTTGCAGGAGTCAATAGCAGTAGATGAGGATCTTTTGGCTAATAGTGCAAGATCACTTGAAACCCTAGTTTCTGTTGGTATGCAATTAGGGGTTTCCGTTAAGAAGCGTTCATTGCTAGATATCAACAACTGTGTTTTAACCTCTTGAAAATCTTAAATCTCATGTAACTATGTAACTAACAGTAAGAATCTTACACTTGATATATTATTAACGACATATATTAGATTAGATATATAATATATAATAGGCTTCTTGTTTGCCTTGAGATAACACTCATAACAGACCATGGGATTACTTAGTGGGATTTTGTTAACAAAAATGGCTGGAATATCATATCTCATTTCTCTTTTTGTTATAAAAACTAATAAATTTCATATTACACTTAAAAATTATGCATTAATGCTTATACAATCCCGATTCTAACATTTTTTTGGTCCGTGATACCCGGTTATATTTTATTAGTGATTTGGAAAGCTTACATTATGTCCAATGCTAAACCTTTCTAAAGGTTTATACTTAGATCCGTATCAAAATAAGTGACACAAATTGACTTACACGTTTTTTAAAGTAAAAGATTAAAGTAGATGTTAAAATATATATAAGTACATAGCTAGTGAAGGATGGATATTACTTTTTTTGAATAAAGTGATATTACTGAGTTTTAAAATAAAGTAAGGGTATAAGGGTAATTTTACTTTATTAAAGTGGATAGTTAGTGGATATGGGTCCCAATATTTTTACCAAATAAGAAAAGTTTGAAAATATGTCACTTATTTTGAAACACCTCAAAATGAAAAGTGTATCACTTATTTTGATACGGAGGAAGTATATATTTTTCATTTCATCAACTTATATACCTTTTAATTTTATAAACCATCTCTACTATCTATAAACCTATTAAAGCTTTAGGGTAAATTACAGAAATTGTTCATGAGATTTTCCAGATTCTGGGTTTTTGTCCCTAAACTTTTTTTTCCGTTTTTTGGTCCTTGACGTTTTTAAAATTCCGCATTTTTGTCCTTTCGTCCAAAATCTTCCGTTAACTGACGATAATTTTATCCATTTTTCCAAATTACCCCTATTTTAATCTTTTTCTTTTTATTTTGACATTTTTCTTTCTTCATCTTCAAAGATCTTCCATCGTCCTATCTTCTTCATCAGATCTAGGGTTCTTCAGTACAGAGAAACCCAAATCCATATCTTCTTCCCCAAATCCATACAAACCTGCAGAATACGTAAAAGAACCAAATCCTAAACCTAAATCAAATATCAATCCTAAATCAAATCAAAAAGCGCAAGGTTACTGGAAAAGAGATTGTAAAGGGCAAGCTTCACTTTTTCATGTTATTGTTTCAAATCTCAATCCTAAATCAAATAAAAAAAAAACGCAAGCTTCGTGATGAAGAACCGGATCTTTTATTGTTTCAAATTCCTCAAGTTCATGATTTGTCATTGTTTCAAATTACCCCAAATCAACATATCAACAACTAAAGAAATGCAGGAAACATCATCGTTATCTTCTCTGGATCTGTTAAAGGTTCCGACCACCACTACCATCTTCTCCGGCGGTAATGAAGCAACATGTGGTCATCTTCTTCACTTAGCAACAAACCTTCTTCCATCGTCTCCACCTTAATCACTGGATTTGGACCTCCTCATTTCCGGTTGTCGTCCCCACCTTCATCTCCGGTGAACCATCGGTACAACCTCCAGTTGTCGTCCCCACCTTCATCTCCGGTGAACCACAAACACAAACACAGTCGCCTCTGATTATAACCTCCGATTATCAATCATTTTGCCCTAATTTCCTTTTCTGTTATTCCGATGGCT
Source organism: Calendula officinalis (assembly GCA_963853835.1). Classification (NCBI taxonomy): domain Eukaryota; kingdom Viridiplantae; phylum Streptophyta; class Magnoliopsida; order Asterales; family Asteraceae; genus Calendula; species Calendula officinalis. The sequence continues at coordinate 9,912,604 of OY970828.1, read as the reverse complement.
GAGGGTTATCATCCTAAAACCCGGCCTAGTTGTTTTAGGTATATATTAATATTTGAAAAAAGGGTAAATTACAGTTTTTGTCCCTGACCTATGGCCGATTCGGGGTTTTTGTCCCTAATGTTTTTTTGTCGGTTTTTTTATCCTTCAAGTTTTTAAAATTCTGGAAATTTGTCCTTTCGTCTATTTTTGGTCGTTAAGTGACGAAAAATGCAAGGCATGTGAGGGCATTTTGGTCATTTTCACCATTCTTCATCTTCTTCCCCAACACCCACAAACCCTAAACCCCCAATACCACTAATTTAGAAAACGAAGAATGTTCTTTTTTACCAGCTATGAACAAAATCTCACGTTTCTACATCAAAACGAAGAATCCAAACTATCAATTCTTCATCAAAACGAAAACGAAGAATGTTCTTTTTTGAGTGTTTGACAAATTAATAATTTCCAAAATTGATCTGTATGATGTGTCTAATTTGTCGAATTGATAGATTGGAAAACTGATATGTACCAAATTGTTCTTCAAAAGCCATAAGCTCGTTATCTCTGATTTCTAATGGCGATGGCAATGGGGTTTCTGAACCCAATCAAGTACAATCCTACTTCTATCAACAACTGCAAAATTGACAATTTCTACGCGCTTGATGCATCATATGTGAGACGTGCTGCCGATTTGTCTGACAAATCCGCCTGTTACACCTCACCACACCCTAACTCCGGTAGGGTTGTTGGAGAAGGATACCTTTACGCGCAAGGCACAAAACCGGCGGAAGTTCAGGTAGTGGAATCCGCCGGAGAACATTCTGGTTGAACACTCACCACCAGCATCTTCATCGGTGGTGATTTGAAGCTCCCCGTTTTCTGATCGATCGTCAACGATGGAAACCCAGAAATCAGCGATTTTGAAGCTCCCGATTCGGGGTTTTTTCTAGATCTGCCTCCACCGTGAACCACCGTCTTTTCCGGCGAAAGACTGAAGCTCCGACCGGAGGAATCAGGGTTTGCTGTTTTGGGTTTATCTTGATTTTAACTCAATTTTAGAAATCAGATATGAGATGGGTTTCATTAGGTGTTTTTGATTTGCCTTTAATTTGTCTGGTACTGGAGCAGAGCTTGGTGGTGGCGATAGAGCGGCTGCCGGAGAAATCAAGGGTAATTTGGGGATGATGAAGCTTTTGTGTTCTTGATGTTGATAGATGTTCATAGATGAAGAAAGACAAGATGGATTTTGATGTTCTTGATTTTATGATGAAGGAAGACAAGATGGATTTTGATGATGATAATAGGGGTAATTTGGGGAAATTGACAAAAAAATCGTCAGTTAACGGCAAAAAATAGACGGAATGACAAATTTCCAGAATTTGAAAAACTTAAGGGACAAAAAAAACCGACAAAAAAACATTAGGGACAAAAACCCCGAATCGGCCATAGGTCAGGGACAAAAACTGTAATTTACCCTTGAAAAAATATCTATTTGACCCTATATGGAATAATTTGATTAAATGTTAAATGAATTGTTTGACCTTTTGTCCTTTTATGATATTTTAATCATGGGATTAAAATATCCGGTTTCTAAAATGTTTAAAGGATTGTATGATTTTTATATCTTTGGATCCTCCTTTTAATATCGTTTCCGAATATATTTGCGTGGCGAAAAACAGAGTCCGTTTGATATTTTAAATAAATTAACTACGAAAGGGACTTTTTATAATGTATTGTTTTAAAATTGGAAAAAGACAAAACTGGGGCCCTCCCCTTGTTCTCGGCAGATTGTAAAAGGGTGGGGTTAGGTGGCTCTTATCCATAACTTTCTCTTCTCCCTTTTCTTGCATTCAAAAACCCACTAAAACCCCAAGACTTATGTTTTCTTCTATTTCTTTGGATAAGCTCATGATCCTTCCATTTCTAGCTTAGATTCTAAAATCTTGCAAACATCTAGGTAAGATGTTGTTCCTTGTTCTTTGTTCTAAGTTCTTGTAAAATAATAAACTAGTGTTTTGGGTTCTTGTAATAATTTTGCTAGTTGGGTTAGGATAAAGATATTTTTATGATTATATGAGTTTAATAGGAGGAATGCATGAAAATATATGTGAGTTGTTCATTGTGAGTATGTCTTGTTTGCATAAGTATAAGTGTTTTAGCAAGGTGCAAGCAATTTTGCAAATCGACATTTGTTATGTGTGCGTGCGCAAGTGTGTTTGAATGTGTGGCTTTGACTTTTTTGTTGATGATATATCACTTGTACAAGAGTTTTAGATAACTCATGCATGACACAATAATATATTCCATAATATATAGTTTTAGCAAAATCAAGTGGTACAAGAAAATGGGGATTTTCTAAATATATACATAGAAAAAAGATAAATAAATAAAAATGGAGATTTCCTTAGTCATAATGTTTTATGGTTTATATGACTAGTTTATGTCAAAATGACTTGCTAAATTGTAGGATATGAGCTATAACCAAATAAGGTGTGACTTGATAAAATAGCTAGTTTGGAAGTGTTTGGGTGATATTGTTAGTTTTGTAAAAATAACATACTAGATATTTATTTTTGGTGTTTGTTAATATTAGTCAAAAATAGTTAGACTTGGGTTTTGACCTTGATAAATGACTAGTTAGCTATGAATTGCTAAATGATATGACTATAACTTTAAAGTGGTGTTTGGAAAGTGCTAAAGTCAAATATAACGTTTTGACCCGTTTGGGTAAATATTGTGAAAGTTGATTAAATGTGTTTTAGTATGCTTTGACTTGAACTAGGAACGTCAATAACATGATAATTACATATTTTGGTAAATTGTAATGTGTTGACTTGTTGTAGTTAAATTCGGGTCTCGACCCGTTTGGATGTATTATGCTATATTGGTTAGATATGGCTTGGTTATATTTGACATGAATTGCAAAAGTGTAACATGACATGTTTATATGATATTGCAAGTGTTTAGTTATTCATGTGGTGCAAGTGTTGGTGTTAAAGGTATATTTAACATTGTTTATAATTTGGTTGAATTATGTACTAATTCGTATTCCTTTGGTGTACAGGAACTGGGATCGAGACTCAGAAATATTAGACCTCTGAGTTCGACAAGTGGAAGTAACGGTGAGTGGATTTAACCTCCACCTTGTGTTTAGTTACAATCGGTTCGGTATTGCATGTTTGGCATGAAAGATGCAGGAAAATACAGGAAAAATGCAGAAAACGGTCCCTGTCGTGAGCTCACGATCGTGAACTCTAGTTCACGTCGTGAACTATAGTTCACGTTCGTGAACTATTGTTCACGATCGTGAACTTCAGATTGCAGGTTCTCGGGTCGTTTTTCGGGCGCGAATCTTTGACAATTTGCTTGTGTGGTACCTGTTTGATCGGGTTAAGCGAGATAGGATATGTGCACATAGATGAAAAGGTTTTGCTTGATTGGTAGCAACAACTCGGTTAGTGGCAATCGAGGATAGGGACGAGGTCTGTGTCGGATGGATAACGGCTGGGCATAGTGTATCGACTAACAGGGTATTCGATCCTTACCTGTATTTGTTGCATGGTTAAGGGGGATTTACCCGGGGTGTTGGGTACAGGCCAACGGTTACTGTGATTTTGGCCAACCACGGTTTAAGACCCGCAAAGCCACCGTTCCTTAGTGATAGTGATTACCCAACGCGGAGATGTAGTAATACTTCCGTGTTTAGCAATCGGAGATGTAGAATTACTTCCGAGGTTAGTAGGCGGAGATATAGAATTACTTCCGTGCTTAGTGATTAGACAGTTAGTGGTTGCTGGATTAGTGGAACAGTGGTTCGGTGGAACAGTGGTTAAGCGGTTACTGTAACGACCCGAATTTTGTGAATAAATAAATTGTATGAAAATATGATAAATAAGGATAAATCGTTTAAAGAACGTAGAAATTTGTTTCGTTTCATTTGGAGAGCGTATGAGAAAGTTACGGGTCAAAGACTTGACCGAAACAACCAAAAAAATCGAGTATGGGGATCAGTCAGGCTCGAGCACACGAGCTGTGGGTCGTCGAGTACGCGAGCGGCACCGAAATTGGGCAGAGGGATTGGTCGAGTACGCGAGAGACCCCATCGAGCGGCGCGAGTCGTGTTCGAGCAGCGCGAGCGACTGTCGAGCCGCGCGAGCGTCCCTGCTGTCTGATGTGCATATAAAGACGGGTTTTGGGCGTTTGTTGCTCAAATTAAACCCTAGCTCTCTACCACAAGTGTTTATACATATTTTGAGTGGAAAAGGGCATTTGGAGCTGATTTTGGACTCCAAATCACGTGATTCTTCTTCCATTTCTGAAGTTTAAGGTAAATCTTCACTCTTTGATCTTTGTAGCTTTAGATCTATGGATTTCTTGGCTTGGGTTTGAAACCCTAGTTCTTGGCGTTATGATTAATGGTGAAATAAATGATGTATACACTTAATAGATGGTATTTTAACAAGGGAATCAAGTGTATGGTTTGGATTTGTAAGGATCAAATGGGTGGTTAAACCTAGGGTTTGGTAAATCATCATAATTGGGGGAAAAGTGTTAGTTGATGGTATCAAGTGATAAATGGATACATTAGTGGTAGTATGTGATGTTGAACATCTTGTGATCGTTGTATTAGGCTTTTGGTGAAGTCTTGGGAAGTTGATTGATTGTTGGAGCAAGAAAACCGGCGGAAAGAATACGGTTGGAGCATTTTATTGCTAAGGTGAGTACGTGTGGACTATTAGTAGGTAGAGTTAGTTATATATTAATATGAATATTAAAACTAACTTGTTTGATGATTGACGAGATAGGCAAGGGCTTAGATGGAATAACTCAAGAAGTTATGTTGAGTGATAGATTGGCGGTGATTCGGGGGATCCCCGGTCACTTTGGATGGGGCGGATTGGGCGTCGACCCATGGACCATCATGTGATAGGAGGCTTGCTACCGGACGTGATCCGGCTAGAAGTCGGGTAACGGTAGATTGGGCGATTCCCTCTTGCCGTTACCATAAGGCTTATTAAGGCGGGTGATCCTCGATTAATAAGTGCGTGAGATTATGGGTTATTTGGAGATGTTCCGAATAACTAGATGTGATTGCTAGGGAAGCAAATATCGATAGGGTCATAATAGGGTGACTAGACGTATGATGATGAGATATATAAATATGTTTATATATATAATGTGATACTTGTTATTTTATCGGGGTCTAAACCCATGTAGCTCACGAGATGTCTTTGTCTCACGTACTCCTTGTTGTTTTTGCTATGTACCCAGGTTCGGGATCGAAGGTTTAGGTGCGCATGGATAGAGATGCGGGGCCTAGAGTAGAAGAACATTAGAACGGATTTAGTCTTAGCTTTGGTTTTAATCTATTTTGTAACACCTAACTTCATACTTTGATTTTCATACCAAAGGTTTTTGTAAATCCGTATTTTGGGAATAGCTCTTCTATTTATTAAAATGATATATTTTGGCCAAATGTTTTGTTTTAAAATTGAGGTGTTACAACTTGGTATCAGAGCTATAGTTTAAGTGAATTAGGTTGGATGACCATCCTAGTCTTAGACTGTAGCTATAGGAATGTAAGATTCCTTGAGATCATAGGTTAACCTTGAGACTTTATTTTAAGTTTAGGGTTGAACCTAGGGGACCTATAGGAGATGTTATAACTATGAAAATTAATATGGATATGAAATGTGAGTCTCATGAGACTAATGGATTGTACATGAGGTACTAAATGTTTAATGTCTTTCGTATAGTCTTGAACGAAAGAAAATGGTGAACACACGTAGGAGTGGAAAGGCTCCACAAGATCAAGGGGAGGAAATACCCCGTGTTGAGGTTGTGGTTGAACAAGGAAGTCAACCGTCGATGCATGATGAGTCGGGGGTCGGAGCTAATAAGACTCCGGTGACCATGGCGGACCTTCAAACTATCATTGGTCGAATCAAAGGGATGGTGGCCGAAGAAGTGCACCGTATTATGAGAAACCGTGAAAAGTCGGGAAGTGATCTTGAATCCGAAGCTAGATCGGATGAGAGAGCCGGGGGTAGTGGTACCCGAGAGGATAAGTCCTCAACCGGTGGTGGTGGTGATGCTAGGGTAAGGCCCGATGAAAAAGATGGTTGTTCTTTTAAGTCTTTCATGGCTTGTAAGACAAGCGTGTACACGGGTAGTTCGGACCCGAAGGTGACTATGAGGTGGATCCGAGAGACCGAGCGGGTCATCGGAAGTAGCAAATGTAAGAATGCCGATATGGTGACGTATGTGTCACAATTGTTGAAAGAAGATGCTATGGTATGGTGGGATATTGTGTATGAAACCCTCGGAAGGGAGGTGGTGAAGAAGATGTCATGGGATGACTTTACCACGAGGTTGAAGAGAAAGTTTTGCCCCGAAAGGGATTTGGAAAAGATGCATGAGAGGTCTGTAACCTTAAAGAAGGGTGATAGGTCGGTTGAGGAGTACACAAGGGAGTTCACGGGATTACTCCCGTTTGTTGCAAGAACTTATTTTGAGGAAAGATCGAGGGTAGTCCGGTATGCTTGTGGGCTACCTTGGGATTACCAATTGGAGGTAAAGAGAGCGGTCACACTCGATGAGGCCATTGGTGCCGCCCGGGGTGTGGAAGAGGTAAATGCGACGAGGAATGCCGAGAGGGCCCATGCGGGCGAGAAAAGGAAAGCCGAGAGTGGCTCGGGAACTTACAAAAAGGAGAAGTTCACATCGAATTTCTCCAAGCAAGGAAGTGTTGCCCCGTGCAAGAGGTGTGGGAGGAACCATGTCGTCCAATGCCGAGGAGATTCGAAGGCGTGCTACAATTGTGGAAAGGTGGGGCATATGGCCCGAGATTGTATAACCAAGGCGTTTTCCGAGGTGGAGTGTTACTCGTGTCACGAGATGGGACACTATAGCAATGTGTGCCCGAAAAAGGGGACAGAGCCAATGGTGTCCGCGGCCCAAAAGAAGGTGGAACCGGCTAAAATGAAGGGGCGTTCTTTCCAACTCACTCGAGAGGAGGCAAAAGAGGCGCACGATGTGCTATCAGGTACTTTATTCATTAACTCCATGCAAACTTCTATATTATTTGATTCGGGTTCTATTTATTCGTTTGTGTCTCATGAGTTTGGTAGAAAGTTAAATGTGCCGACCGATGTTGTTAGACGAAAAATATGAAATAGAGGTAGCCAATGGGAAAATCTCAACGGTCGAATGTGTTTATAGGAATTGTGAGTTAGAAATAGATGGGGAAAAGTTTAAAGTCGATCTATTGCCTATGAGAAAGAAGGCTTCTGATGGGATTATCGTTATGGATTGGTTGGGTATGCACCAAGTCAATATGTTATGTGAGTATAGCTTAATTGTTGAGTTGTCGCACGAATTGGTGGTTATAGAATTGGAGATAAGTTGTATGATGTTGATAATTATTTTGAGAATAGTCTTTCCGGTTAGATATGTGTATGGAAATATATATTGGAAAGGATTGTCAACAGATGTGTCACATCTAGTGAGGGTACGAGGGGTGATAATATTATGTAGTACCAAAAGAGGAACCGCAAGGACGGTAAATGTTTTCAACAAAGGGATAGTAGTACAATGAAGTACTAAGTTTTAGTAAGAATTGTAGTAAGGATGGAAACTTTGGAAATAGAAACCTTGGAAATGAAACTTGAGTATTCGGCGGGAATCCGGATAAGTAATGTAATGTTAATTTACGTAAATGGTAAAGAAAAGAATGATTAAAGGTATAGTGATGCCTTAGAACTAATGAATGGAACATAGATGGAAAAGTAAGTGTCGGGAATGACATATTTTAATTGTAAAAAAAAAGGGTGGTTGAGTAAAAGTTGGCATGTAGCCATTACAAAGTTTTGTGATAGGGATGATTGATTTGATATTAAGGGTGAGATGGCGATTATTGACTAATGTCATAGTAATGGTGTGATAGAATATGACATAGTGTGCGTGAGACTACGATTGGGAAATAAACATTTCAAAGTATCGCGATGTACAAAGACGGGAACATGGAATGTCGGGCTAATGGGTGCCAAGTCATGGGTTATGAATGTAGACCGGAGCTGATTGGTTGACTCAAAGATGACCGGGTTGGCCGGTGAACTTTAGCTAAAGGAATAGATTGGTGATTACCCCCGTGGTGACAAAAGGTTTGGGAATCGGTAATAAGGAAATGGACCGGTTAAGGGTGATTAATGTGTAAGTGAGACGGTAAATGATAATCGGAGATTTTATTGGTTTACCCGTGGGGTACAATACATGTGCGTTGTGTGATGGCCTTGAAGGCGTATGATAATTGAAAAGTAATGTTATAGGAAACGTGTTAAGTAGTGACCAATGGGAAATGTGTGGAATATGAAAGAAAATGATAACGTGATATTATGGGAAATATGTTAAATTGCATGGTGAATAAATAGACGATTAAACGGGTAAGATGGTGGTAGAGTATGTGATGTGAAAAGGTGTATACTAGTGTAATATGCAAGATAGGATAAGAAAGAAAGGATGTGATTAGTTCGGGGGATCCCCGGCTACTATGATTTTGGGTTGGAATCGGTTGGGCGAATCCCAATGGTTGCATTCCGTAATCGGAGGCTTTCCGGTTAACGAGATTGTGGGAGTCACCATGGATTGGAGGCGTTCCGATCGTTGTGACGATTTGAGATCTTGATGGATTGGAGGCTTTCCAATCATCTTGATGTGATAGTTGAGGCTCGATATGATGTGACCGTGTATGCTGTTTATAATGTGCGTATATAGAACAGTGTGGTTAAGTATTAATACTATGATTATTTGATAAAGGAGCAAACTGATTAATAATGCGAGTTGCATTGGGTCATGTAGGGGTTGGGAATGCCTACGACTTTTAGAATGTGAGAATGGGGATGCTTTTAGAAAGCAATTGTTATTGGTAACCAAGATATGGTAAATTTGTGTGAAATTATGGAATGTGATGCGGTAGAGGATCTAATGCTGATAATTGAGAATGAAAGTTATGAAAAGATCAATGTGATGCAAGGATGATTGAAATGATACTAAGTGATGGTATAAGTTACCAAATGAAGGTTAAGAAACGGTAAAGGTTGATGTGACCTTAAGGAAATGTGAGAACTCGGAGAAGTTGGGAAAGATTGGAAATTTTGGGAACATGAACGGTTGCTAAAGAAACAATAATGGGTAGAACGGAAGCGGTAAGTCGAGAATGGTATCCCGTGAGTGCAGAATTTGTTAATTGGAAAAGTATTGTTGACTTTAGGCAAAAGTCAAGATTAGTCAACATGTGATTAGTTGACTTGGTCAAAGAGGGGGTTTTAACTCTCGTTTTGAAGGACTCGCGAATGATGAGAGCATAATGTATCAATTGTGTGTATGTGAAAAGGTTAATGAAATAATAAAAAGGTTATAGACGAATCATGCGACTTTTGGAACGTTGGGTATTTTCGAGTAGAATTCGAGAATCGAATGGAAATGATGGTTAATATATGGGACCTTTAGCTAGTAAAGGAATTATAAAGGCATAGTTGACTTTGTGCTTAAGTCAAAGATTAGACGACATTGGGTCATATCGTTTCTGTATGTACTAAAAGGATTGGTTAAATGATAGGAAGTGTTATAGTTGAGTTATGGAATTTTAACCTGTTTGGGGTATTAAGGGCTTAAGACGGATTTTGACCCGTTCGGGCTTAACGGGGTTAAGTGAATGCTTAAATACTTATTGTTGACTAATTAGAACGGGAAAAGTTTGATGGTAATAACCTCAAGGGAGTGCTCGGTCGAATGTGGATTGAAAATTTCTAGTGATTCCGAGGACGGAATCCTTTTTAAGGGGTGGATAGTTGTAACGACCCGAATTTTGTGAATAAATAAATTTTATGAAAATATGATAAATAAGGATAAATCGTTTAAAGAACGTAGAAATTGGTTTCGTGTCATTTGGAGATCGTATGAGAAAGTTATGGGTCAAAGACTTGACCGAAACAGCCAAAAAAATCGAGTATGGGGATCAGTCAGGCTCGAGCACGCGAGCTATGGGTCGTCGAGTACGCGAGCGGCACCGAAATCGGGCAGAGGGCTTGGTCGAGTACGCGAGAGACCCCGTCGAGCGGCGCGAGTCGTGTTCGAGCGGCACGAGCGACTGTCGAGCCGCGCGAGCGTCCTGCTGTCTGATGTGCATATAAAGACGGGTTTTGGGCATTTGTTGCTCAAATTAAACCCTATCTCTCTACCACAAGGGTTTATACATATTTTGAGTGGAAAAGGGCATTTGGAGCTGATTTTGGACTCCAAATCACGTGATTCTTCTTCCATTTCTGAAGTTTAAGGTAAATCTTCACTCTTTGATCTTTGTAGCTTTAGATCTATGGATTTCTTGGCTTGGGTTTGAAACCCTAGTTCTTGGGGTTATGATTAATGGTGAAATAAATTATGTATACACTTAATAGATGGTATTTTAACAAGGGAATCAAGTGTATGGTTTGGATTTGTAAGAATCATATGGGTGGTTAAACCTAGGGTTTGGTAAATCATCATAATTGGGGGAAAAGTGTTAGTTGATGGTATCAAGTGATAAATGGATACATTAGTGGTAGTATGTGATGTTGAACATCTTGTGATTGTTGTATTAGGCTTTTGGTGAAGTCTTGGGAAGTTGATTGATTGTTGGAGCAAGGAAACCGGCGGAAAGAATATGGTTGGAGCATTTTATTGCTAAGGTGAGTACGTGTGGACTTTACTGAGTACATAGCCTTTGAAATATGTTTTCTTTACACGTGTTCGGTCTATTTGCTTATTTGTGTAGACTGTTAGTAGGTAGAGTTAGTTATATATTAATATGAATATTAAAACTAACTTGTTTGATGATTGACGAGATAGCCAAGGGCTTAGATGGAATAACTCAAGAAGTTATGTTGAGTGATAGATTGGCGGTGATTCGGGGGATCCCCAGTCACTTTGGATGGGGCGGATTGGGCGTCGACCCATGGACCATCTTGTGATAGGAGGCTTGCTATCGGACGTGATCCGGCTAGAAGTCGGGTAACGGTAGATTGGGCGATTCCCTCTTGCCGTTACCATAAGGCTTATTAAGGCGGGGGATTCTCGATTAATAAGTGCGTGAGATTATGGGTTATTTGGAGATGTTCCGAATAACTAGATGTGATTGCTAGGGAAGCAAATATCGATAGGGTCACAATAGGGTGACTAGACGTATGATGATGAGATATATAAATATGTTTATATATATAATGTGATACTTGTTATTTTATCGGGGTCTAAACCCATGTAGCTCACGAGATGTCTTTGTCTCACGTACTCCTTGTTGTTTTTGCTATGTACTCAGGTTCGGGATCGAAGGTTTAGGTGTGCATGGATAGAGATGCGGGGCCTAGAGTAGAAGAACATTAGAACGGATTTAGTCTTAGCTTTGGTTTTGATCTATTTTGTAACACCTAACTTCATACTCTGATTTTCATACCAAAGGTTTTTGTAAATCCGTATTTTGGGAATAGCTCTTCTATTTATTAAAATGATATATTTTGGCCAAATGTTTTGTTTTAAAAATTGAGGTGTTACAGTTACGAGGAGTCACAATCGTGGAGATGTTGGTGCTTGCTTGTCGAGCTTTACATAATTTGTAGTTTATGTTCATTCACTTAGCTTGGTGCTAATCCCTCCCTCGTTGAATCTTTTCAGATTGATCGGTGCTTTGGACGGGATGATTGACCAAGCTCAATGGGTTGTGTTTGTAAAGTGAGGCATGTCGTTTAAGTGACACCGTTATTGTATTGTTTAAGCAATGTTTATTTTGGAAGCTTATTGTGGGACCTTGTTTGTAAACTAAACTAAACTAACCTAGAGGATAATCTAATCGTCTTCGGGCATTTAAAAAAAACGCTTTCTAAATTTTGCGGTGTTACACTCAGTGATGAAATCATGGTTCACAGTGATGATAAAACAATATCTGGACTAATTTATAAGGTGTAATTTATACAGAGTAAAGCAATCCCCAGATCATCGATTTACAGGTTGATTTGTTCGATTTGTTTTGTAGAGGATTGTTCGAGGGATATGAAGTAAATTGAAGTATAAGTTAATTTAAAAGGAATAATTTAATTCTAAACTGTTTGGTTGTCATCAATCGGGGGATTTTGGTTTGTAGCTGAAGAACAAATATGAAGAACATGAAGGAGGGGAAAAGGAAAAAGAAAAGGGAAAAAAGAACTAAAATGCTCTCATATCTTTTGTATTTGAGGTCACTTAACGGCCAAAATTGGACGGAGGGACAGAAATGCGGAATTTAAAAAATGTAAAGGACAAAAAAACAGAAGAAAAAAGTTTAGGGATAAAAATCCAGAATCTGGAAAACCTCAGGGATAATTTCTGTAATTTACCCAAAGCTTTATTAAAGAAATAGATATTTAAACTATAAATATGGTAAAGATCTTAAAAAATTTCATGCCACGTAAGCATAAACAAGCTTTCATGATTCACAAAAATCATTTTCAAGTTTTCTTTAACTATTCTTAAACTCTTAATAGGAGAGGCTCTTACTGTATTACAAGTTTACAACATTTGTTTGGCTATACTATTTTCAAATATCTTTTAAAAAGCATTTCATATTAGAAACAGAAGGATTGTAGGTTAAATGGGCTGAAGAAAGCCCAAGGCCAAGCCCCTTCCCAAATTGGTGTCATCTCATCTTAGTTTCAGGTTGGGTTGGCGTTTTTCATAGTTCACTTCATATTTTCTCATCTTTACAAAACTTAGCAGCCCAAATATGAACCTTAAAATTCGCTGTTTCTAAAACTTAATTGTGAATCCGCACGTTTAAAAAAACAAATAAAGGACAAGTGGAAAGTGACAGGACGAGAATAATAATAATAAAATACGATATCAAGATAGCAGTACAGTGGTTGTAGTCAAATGGTGTGTGCTTGTAGTTACATGTCTAACAAATCAAGATTTGTCGTTATCTCAACTACAAATCTTTAAGACGAACACCAAACTCTCCTTGTAAATACCAACAACACAAAGCCTAGAATCCACACTCACACTCACCACCACCTCTAACATAATAACCAGCACTCGATCCACTTCAAGTTTAAACCAAAATGGGAGCTGGTGGCCGAATGACCACCCTCTCCGATGACCAAAAGAACATCTTAGAACGCGTTCCATGCTCCAAACCGCCGTTTTCATTAGCCGATCTCAAGAAAGCAATCCCACCACATTGCTTTGAACGATCCCTCATTCGCTCATCTTACTACGTTGTTCATGATCTTATTGTCGCCTATGTATTTTACTACCTAGCAAACACATACATACCTCTTCTTCCTACCCCTTTCGCCTACTTAGCGTGGCCCGTTTATTGGTTTTGTCAAGGTAGCATTCTCACGGGTGTTTGGGTTATTGGTCATGAATGTGGCCACCATGCCTTTAGTGAATACCAATTGATTGATGACATTGTCGGGTTTGTTCTCCACTCGGCACTCTTCACGCCATACTTTTCTTGGAAATATAGTCATCGTAACCACCATGCCAATACGAACTCTCTTGATAACGACGAAGTTTACATCCCGAAAGTGAAATCCAAAGTTAGGAATTATTCAAAAATCCTCAACAATCCACCGGGTCGGGTTTTCACTTTGGCCTTCCGGTTGATTTTAGGGTTTCCTTTATACCTATTGACCAACGTTTCCGGCAAGAAATACCCACGATTCGCCAACCATTTTGACCCATTAAGTCCAATTTTCACCGAGCGTGAGCGAGTCCAAGTCTTGCTTTCGGATCTAGGACTTATAGCGGTTGCTTACGCGGTTTACAAAGTTGCATTGGCTAAAGGGGCGGCTTGGGTGATGTGCATTTACGGTGTTCCCGTTATAACCGTTAGCGCGTTTTTTGTTCTAATCACTTATCTTCACCACACTCATCTCTCACTCCCTCACTATGATTCAACCGAATGGGATTGGATCAAAGGCGCTTTGTCAACCATCGATAGAGATTTCGGGTTCTTGAATAGGGTTTTCCACGATGTTACACACACTCACGTCTTGCATCATTTGATCTCCTACATTCCACATTATCATGCAAAGGAAGCACGGGATGCCATCAAGCCGGTTTTGGGCGAGCATTACAAGATCGATAGGACACCGATTTTCAAAGCCATGTGGCGAGAGGCTAAGGAATGCATTTATATCGAGCCCGATGAGGGTAGCGAGCACCAAGGTGTATACTGGTATCACAAGATGTAAGATTAAATCAATAAATGGTCTTCATGATCATGAAGGCAAGTAGCCTTCATTCCAAGCCTCTAAAGGGCTTTGTTTGTATCAATTTGAATCTATTCCTTATCTATATCTATATCAATATATAGTGTTCTGAAAAAAAAGAGCAACGTTCAGCAGACAAGTGCCTAATATGTAATTTTCTTTCGCGTTAATTGCGTTGTTGTATCTCTTCAATATATTTACAATAAGCAACCCAAAACACCCCTTATTAGTTCTACAATAAGTAAATGTCAAAATGTATTTTAGTACCTGAGAATCCTAACCTTACACATATGGGTGAGAAATATAGGTGGTTACCCGTGGTGAATTCTTGGAATCGGATCGGAACTGTGATAAAGGTTACTCAATTTTTTGACTAGGAATCACCAATTCTGGCTTTGGTTCCACTTACCCTGTCTAGAAAATCATAAAAGTTTAACAATTAAATGATGTCAAATGTCAAAAAAGAGAAAATGTCATTGTATCCTACTATTAATTTGTGTCTACTTTATCTTGCTACTCACAACAAGATCACATATGTGATCCACTCATTCTCTTTCCTCATATCATCTCTTGATTTTAACACTTTTCATGCTCTAAGTTAGTAGAAAAATAATTAAACATAGATTATAGGAAGCAATAACATTTCTCGTCAAAAAATTATCCAAGTTTATAGTAATACTACAATTAACAATTAATTGAAAACACAATCAACAATAATAATTAATAAGTAGTTCAGTACTATCCGTCTAGACTAGCCTAAACAAATACATTTGACCCATAAAACTTACGGTAGAATCGAACATTTAAACCCAACTACAACCAAATATTTAGATACTTTAGCAGACTGGATTTGGTTCAAAATGTGCAAAACTGTATAATGCTTGTAAAACCCATATAAGATAACATAATTCTTTTCCAAAACAATCCATCGTATGACCGTATGACCGGTTAATGCACAAGACATAGCCCAATTAGACCCAAACGCTTGCACAAAAAACCCAAATGGACCCATCTTAGTAATTCTTTCTAAAAATTAAAAGTCCTAAAAAGTTGAGACTTTCTAAAAATTAAAAGCCTTAAAAATTAAGGCTTAATAAGCTAATAAACTTAAAAGTCTTCTAAATAACCTTTTCTAAGCAATCCGTAAGTATACATAAAAATTACTTTTTGGGCTACTTTTGGCTCGTTCGTCCATCTTATTTGTTTCCTTTGAAGCTTTATTATAGTTATCGCATTAATTATTTATGAAAATAAACACAGAAATATAGACAAAAAACCGTTTACGGGTCAACCAACTTGAACGGCCCGTTTCGAATCCTGTTCATCTTTCTGGCTCCTAACATACCTAGACAATTTATATAAATCTAGTATATTTATGCACTATAAACATAACTTGAATACCTGGGTCAAAATCTACTTCTGATGTATTTTGTCAAACATTCGTTTAGTAATCAGTATTTGTGATGCAATTGCATCCACAATCAAGTTGATATCTAGCTATGGGAGAAAACCAAAATAAACTTCATACCATGAGAAACAAATAATCAAGTTGATCGATGTTTTAAAACAATACGATTTTATTTATTTCATTAAGTTTCCCACTTTTTTTAGTTTTTCTACTCTTGCATGTTTCATTCACGAAGGTTTCAAAGATAGTTGTAACTACCGAAACGTTATGTTATGTCACTGAATGTCATAGTCACTGTATGTCACTTATGGCGTAGTGTATTAAAAAAAGACATTTAATCACGATTAGTTTTTTGAAGTGCAAGTCCCACTATCAAAGGCGTGTGCTTCTCTTTTTTTTTTTTTGAACAATCAGTTAGTTAGTAAATTAGTAGTTCAAGTCAAATAATTACACCTACAAGGGGCGGTATGCGGATGTCTTTCTTCGAACCGTCCACCTATGGGGAATAAACCTCACCATTTATTCACCAGAGGAAAAATCTTCAGTAAGACTCGAACCCAAGACTTTGTGAAGGAAAACCCCAAAGATTTTTTTTGGTGGCCAGTTGATCTACGCCAACTTATTAAAGGCGTATGCTCTTAATACTATCTTATTGTTGTTAATTTCCATCACCTAAAGCTTAATTGGTTCTTCAATTCCTCTCTATAAATGACAGGAGAAATCCCTCTCTTTTTTCCACAAGCTAGTTTCAATTAAATCTCATAATTAAATCCTTAATTGACTTGCTTATAACATCCTCTTTAGCATTCATGGCTACTAATAATCAGAATGATTTTAGTTCTGTTTCAATTCCTCATGAGGACCAATCATCTGGTCATCCAAAACCATTCCAAATTATGGGTGCAGAGGATACTACTAATTACTCGAAAAGGGGACAATGGCTTCGTGCAGCTGTGTTGGGAGCCAACGATGGGTTGATCACGGTTGCGTCTCTAATGATGGGTGTTGGAGCCGTCAAACATGACGCCAAAACCATGATTCTTACTGGCTTTGCTGGTCTAGTTGCAGGTGCATGCAGTATGGCGATTGGAGAGTTTGTTTCTGTATACTCTCAGCTGGACGTAGAAGTGGCTCAAATGAAGAGACAAAACAGAAATACTGACGAAGAAAAAGAGAAAGAAAAGCTGCCAAATCCGATGCAAGCAGCAGTTGCATCGGCTCTGGCATTCACTTTAGGAGCAATTGTTCCTTTACTTGCGGCTTCGTTCATAAGGGATCATAAGGTGCGGTTGGGTGCGGTGGTTGCAGCCGTGAGCTTGGCGCTCGTTGCTTTCGGGTGGGTCGGGTCTATTCTCGGTGGGACTCCGGTGGTCAAGTCTTGTTTTAGGGTTTTGTTTGGAGGGTTGATGGCCATGGCTATCACTTTTGGGCTCACCAAGTTCATTGGCTCGAGTGCACTTTAACTAATCAATTGCAATAAAATGCATGTACGACGTCTTTCTTTTTCTATGTAAAACATGATATGTACCCCGTGCAATTGTGTAATAAAAAGTATATTTGTCTATGATTACTGTTATTTTAGGCCTTAGAAACTGGAGTTGTTCCCACAAAGTTCGATAACCCCATTAATCTTACAACCATTAATGTTACAAGTGCTGCACTCAAAAAGTGTTTGGCGGTTGATCTACATAGCCGACCATTCTGAGCGTTTGGATTATGTAATATATTATCGTGTTCTTATTTCTTTTCATACTGGTTAATCAGCATTGTATTTATTCGTGAGTAGTTTGGAGAGTTTCAAAATTTTCATATTGATATATAGTAGTACATAACTTTTGTTTAAATATTTTTATATCCTAAATTTCTTTTGATGAAAATGTACATGACTAGTCTAGGTTCCTTTAATATTACCTGATAAATTACCAGAGATGCATCAACGTTGTTAAACTACAGGCTGGGCTTGGTTCTTAAGTCTTCTAGTTAAATGGATAATAATAATAAAAAATCTAGCAAATAGTATAATGATTTTAGAGATCAAGTAAATCCCCAGAGAGAATACATCATGAACCATAGAAACATAAATTTGATGCTCAACCAAATAAGAAAATAAGTAACGGTCCAATCAATTTCTAGGTCCGGGTCAGAATATATCTTAAAAAAGAGCATCTTAGAATAATTCTTTTACCAAATGAATAAAATTCTTTCATAGAGTTAAAAGTATCATCTCATTGGGTCCTTGATTTAAGTGGGATCACACACATGTATATACATAAACTTTTTTATTTTTGAATATATATGACCCCTAAATAATTTTGTAGGCTTTGGACAGCCGGACAGCCGCACTGGTGACACATGTCCAAAACCAGCCACGAGAAAACCGATTCAATTTGAAATATTAACTCGGGCTTAATCTTGTGACCTAAATTGAGCTTGCGCTCGACTAATAATACATGAAGAAAAAATTATTTAAAACATGATATATATGGCGTCGTGTGGATGCCACACTCCGTTCATTAATTAAGTTATTTTCTAACTGCTTGTGGAATACACACTTCCTTTTAATTTATTAGCTAGTAAGAAATTTATATGGGTTTTTCGTAAAGAAACATAAAGTCAACAAGCAAACAAAACATGATCTATATTGCATCGTGTGTAATCCACACTCCCTAATTAGGTTTGTGGTTAATTAGTAATAAACTAAAATCTTGCAATTAATTGTTTAATATTTCGTTTCCAAAAAAAATTGTTTAATATTTTATGTTAAGCGCATTACAGTGTAAGTAATCGTGTCCATATATACCAAAAATCACTGAGTTGTGAACAGAAAATTTTATTCCAGCTTAGTGTGGTAGGCACACTCCCCGTTTATATATAGAAACTAATAAGATGTCATATATACAAAACAGAGATCACTTTGTTGAGTGTATTATTACACATATTAGTCGCGTTAATTTTTAGAATTCTTAGAATAATATATTTCAGAACCATGTTGATTCAAACAATGCCGTAGATTTAGTCATAAAAAACGGTTTAACTCCCCGAATTTCGAATGGGCCTAAAAAAACAAACGGGACATTCACGGGCCCTTAAACAAAGTCCAAAAACTGAAAATAAAAAAACTTAAAATACAATTAACTCATAAAATATTAAAGCATTTTTGGCCCTGAAATTAGCACATTCTCCTAAACTTCAATTTAACTGGTTATGGGTCTGAAATAGAGCCCTTTAGCCTATGTCCATTTTACTATGCATGTTTCTTGCATGATCTTGGGCTATCAAAAACAAATGGTTCGTTCCTCTACACTTAAGCCTGTATCATTTGTGTCTTCGTCAATTTTGTACAAATTCACCGTGATTGGTTGTAATTGCTGAATTAAGGTAAGAGAACGTAGTAGTTAAGAAAATTAGGCAAAACCATCTAAATGTTTAGCACTTCCCTATAGACTGACATATTAGACGAGAGAAACGTTTAAAGTGGTCCATTATTTTTATCAAGTCCCGAGTAACAAATCTCAACCATTGATCAATAAGATCTAATGGTCAAGATCAATCACATATTTTATACATAAAGGAGTATTTTGGTCATTTGGCACTTAAAAAAAATTTTGATTTTTTTTTTTATTTTTGATTTTTTTTTTATTTTTTAATTTTTTTAAAAATTATTATTTTTTCAGTAATAACACAAAATGTGATTGCGTAGTGAATCACATGTGATTGCATAATGAATCACATGTGATTGAACAAAAACATCAAATGTGATTAACTTACTAACTTGCCGTTCAAAAAAATGTAATTAAATATACAATCAAATGTGATTTTACACTAAAATTACATGGGATTAAATCATACACGTAATTATCAAATAAATATTTTTTTAATGAAAAAAAATAATAAAAATAATAAAAAAATCGAAAAAATATTTAAGTGCCAAATGATCAAAATACCCCTTCATAATAAAAAAATAAATAAAAATAAGAAAAATAAAAAAAAAATATTTTATTTTTATAAAAATGACCAAAATACCCCTCAATATATAAAATATGTGATTAATCTTGATCATTAGATCTTATTAATTAATGGTTGAGATTTATTCCTCGGGACTTTATAAAAATAATGGACCTCATTGAACGCAACTCTTCTGGACGAATACAAAAACATAGTGGTGACTGAATAGACCTGAAAATAAGAAATTAAGGTGGTGCTTGCTTTACACACACTCCCCGGATTATATATACAGATATTCATCTTTAAAACTTTAGTGTGGAGAGCACACTCCTTTGATCGAGCTTCATACTAAATAAAACATCCTCGAAATATGATTTGTTGCAAGTGGTATCCTACACATCCATCCACCCTCTTAGGATTTCTAATGGTCCTTTTCTCTTCACTCGATCGGGTGGTCGTCCCTGTTTCAACCTTTTTAATTAAGTTATATGATGCAGACCCAAATGTAGATGAACAAGACTTTTTTAACCGTTTCAGGCCCAAAAATGCCGTTCATGGATACTTATTTGCATTTCTAGTTATTTTTGTTTAAAATTAGGGCTTGTTTTAGGCCCTGAGTTCGACACATTTCTATTTTTCGGCCTGTGTGAAATTCTTGAGCTTATTTAATGTTTGTTTGAAACTCTGAAAGAGTTAGTTGTGATTTTATGAAAATTGAGTTTTTCTTCTGAAATTTCCTTGTTCTTTGTGCTGAACAGGTTTTGAAGATCCAAATATCCACAGTGTTCTTGAATAAACGTAATTTTTGGTTTAGATTATCTTGGGTATTAATCTTAGAATCAACAGGGCTGATCTGTACATGTTATCGTTTTTTAGTCTATATCATTATACGTATGTACATACTTTTGCTTACGAATCTAGAAGACAAATTTGTAACGCTTCACTGAAAATCGCACCATAAGTTAAAGCACAGTTTATCAAATTTAATACAATTTTGAAATTTACTAATTTATTGCCAAAAGTATAATATTAGTAACTTGTAGTTACTCTCAGCTAATTATATATGCAACTATAGATGTGCATGAACACCATGGCTAAGTTCTTGATCGACGAGAGAGAGGGAAATCAGAAAATTAGGTAAAACTCCTTTAATGTGCCGAGCTCTTGAGGAAATACGTTAGCACATAGTGACCAGTATATTCAATTTATCCATTATAAACAATAAATTAAAGCATTTTACACTAGCTCTTTCATTATGTTGGTGATTCAGCGGTGCTTAGATTATACTATATAAATATTAATTTTTGCAACTTTAGTGTGGAGTGCACATTCCTTGGAATTATATATATATAAATTAACATTAATTCCCAGATATCTTACTGATCTGATGCTAATGGTATCCTACTCAGCCCTCCATCTTCTCAGGACTTGTTATTGTTTTTTTTTCGTTCAATTATATTTTGAGGCAGTTGCACTACTAGAAAGTTGCCACCAATAACGGACACAATGCATTGCTAAACAAGGCAAATTCCATTGATTACTCTAAGAAATGGTTGATGCTAAAATTGATCGATTTGGCAATGGTATTAGTGATATCGTTGGTTAATAAAACTAAGACTGAGTACAAGTGTCAAGTGAAACTATAATTATTTCAAGTTTTAGTCCCAACTTAATGTATCATATGCATGTTATGTATAGAGGGGTGAATACACTTACTTAGTTCACTAGCCATAAGGACATGGTGTCTGTCATATAATTAATATAAAACTCTTTTTTTTTTAAACCGTGCGGACAAAAAGTCGTCGCCATATATACAGATGAAACTTTTCAGCTATAGCTTGTGGTGCCGACTTGTCGTCGGGACGGGCTATCCCAAATACTTGTCGTTGCTATAGTGTCAAAATATGTCGTCTGGATAAGGTGTTTTTTTTTTTTCCGGTGCATAAAAGTGATAAAGTCAAAGTTAATTGGTTTAATTAATTAGACTTGTGACCCTTTTGCTACTTCAATTCCATGTAATTTCATGTTTTTTTAACAGAAAAGGATTTTATAGATAGAACTCTAGCAAGGAGTTAGAATTAAAGAGAGGTACAACAAATTAGACTAAGTTAGGGCCGGTTACAACTTCAATCTACATTAAAATTTCCCCCTTATGAAATTCCATGTAATCCCTACAACCACTAGTTTTTTGCTATTGTCCTAGATTTAATTCAAATTCCGGTATATATTCCAAAAAAAACTAACACTTTATCACCGCAGTACGTTAAAATTTAATATTAATGGTTGTATGGAACATCGTGGGAACAATCTAGTTTTTTATGCTTACAAGTTAAAAAACCATACTTTTTTTACATAATTTCATGGGTACATGTTTTACCTGGAAAAAGATAGACATGCGTTTTTACTATATTACCCTGCTTCGAAGAATCGGTGTATCGAACTTTGTGGGAGCAATTCCAGTTTCTAATACCTAATATAAGAGTGATTGTTGGAGCAAATCACAGATCAATTTAATACTGATGCTGCAGTTAGTGATAATTATGTTTATTACTGATGGGGCAGAAACATTTACTACTGATGAGGTTGATGCTGGTGTTCTCTATAACTTACTTACTACTGATCACCAAGTTTACTACTGATCTTCATATTTACTACTGGTGATTAGTTTTACTACTGACAACGCATATTTGGATCAAATCAAGTCCGAGATCTTCGCAGAGATAGTTATAGAATGTAAATCAATGTATATCGTTTATAATTAGATGTAAATCGTATCCTAGAATAACTAGGGTAAATAGTTTAGCTTCAAGGACTATTATATATAGTTCCTTACGAATTGTAAACGTACGTGTGTATTGTTAACTTGATAATATACATTGAAGCTTTTTGTGAAACTGTGTTCTTAATATTTCTCATATTGTTCATACAGTTCATTGTTCTTAATTATTGATATAGTGTTGATCCGCTGCAACTTCTATCATCAATTAGATCTAAGGTGTTTATTAACTTGTCTATAGTTAATCGATCCTGACAAGTGGTATCAGAGCTTATTGGTTCTAGATCTACTATTTGTTAAGAACAACAAAAAGTTTTAATCTTTAAAACACACACATTATTAATCATGACTGATAATAATGAAAGCACTCAGGCCAACAAAATTCCTATACTCACACCCAATAACTTTGGGATGTGGAAGAATCGTATTAAGCAATACATGCTTATTACAGATTATTCCATGTGGGAAGTCGTTTGTGAAGGAAACAAAACTGGTCAACTTCAAGCAAGCAGCTCTGCAACTGAGGCAGAAAAACTTAAATGTGAGAAGGAAAAGAAAGATAAAGGCATCGAACTCAAAACTCTAAGCACTCTCTTACTGGCCATTCCTAATGATTATCAACATCTCTTTGTTGAATATGATGATGCAAAAATACTATGGGAAGCACTGGAGAAGAGATTCGTTGGGACAAAGAGCACCAAGAGGAATATGAAGTCTGTTCTCAAACAAGACTTTGAAAATTTCAAAGGAAAGCCCAATGAAACACTCACTCAAGTGTTTGACAGATTCAACAAACTAATTGGTGAACTCAACCAAGTTGGTGTAAAGATGGATCAAGAGGATGTCAACATGAAGTTTCTAAGGTCTCTTAGTGAAGAATGGGCCATGTACACAGTGGTGTACAGACAAAGAGATGCTTTAGAAGAAAAGGAGTTAGATGAACTCTATAATGATCTCAGAGTGTTTGAAACTGAGGTAAATCACAAAAACCCTTCTATTTCCTCTAACAATGCTGCTTTTGTGTCTAGTACAGGTCAAGGACAAGAAACCTCCGCAGGAAAGGCTGCAGATTCTGAGGATACTGCAAGAGAATCATTCTTCACTAGTCATGTGCATACTGCATTGATTAGTGATGACTTGGAACAACTGAATCCAGATGATCTTGAGGAGATGGATCTTAAATGGCAGATGGCTATGCTGAGCCTAAGGACCAAAAGATTCCTAAAAAGAACTGGAAGAACAAGCCTCAATTTCAACAAAGGTGACAAAGCAGGATTTGACAAAACTAAAGTCAAGTGTTACAACTGTAACAACCTTGGTCACTTTGCAAAAGAATGTCCTCAACCAGACAAAAGATCAAAATCAACTGCTCTTGTGTCACAACAAGGACAAGGATATGACTGGAGCTTCCAAGCAGAAGAGCATGCTCAAAATCAAGCTCTCATGGCCTTTACTGACAACAAAACTGAGGTAAAATCTAAACCTTGTACTCCTGAATGTGCTAAAATTATTAAAAATCTAGAAAAAGAAAACACTAAATTAAATGAAGATCTAGCAAAAGCAATCAGAAGAAATCATGAGTTTGATGGGGTGATTGCTGATCAAGAACATCAAATAAAGGTGTACAAGATGATTGATCAACGGATCAAGGAAGAATTGCTTCAAGCTGTGGATGAGAAAGAGTTTTATGAAACAAAAAATAAAGAACTAACAAGTAAAATAGAAGAATGTCAGCTTGAAATTGAACAAAATAAATTAACAATTAAAAAGTTTGAAAGAAGCACTAAAATTCTTGATGAATTAACTAATAATCAAACTACAGAAAAGGTTGTTCATGGGGTGGGATATCATGCTGTACCACCTCCATATAAAATCATTCCACCTCTTAAAAACAGTTCAGAAAGAATCATTAATGAATTAAAAACTGAAAATCAAACTGAATCATCTAATGAAACATCTGAATCAAATAATTCTTCTGATGATGAACAATCAATTGAATTTACTATATCTCAAAGTGAATCACCAAAATCAATTGATACAAGTTTTCACACAGCTCAAAGTCCAAATGAATCTCCCAAATATAATGCAGATAATGTACCAAAAATTTTAACAAGGGGGAATGAAAGAAATAAAACACAACTCTTAGACCAAAGAATACCTGAAGGTGCTAAACATAAGAAACTAAGATGTGTTATATGCAATAAAATGAACCATTTAGCAAAGGATTGTCACTTCAATCCAATAAACTGCAAAGAGTTAAAAGAATTTAAAGTTCTTAAAGAAAATGCTAAAACTCAAAAGTTAAAATTTACTACTGGTCTTTCAGTAGTAAATAAAATTAAAAATCCAATTGTTGAAGATCCAAGATTTGGAAGAAGTAAACCAAGGTTTGTTCAAAACAGAAGAGCTGGAAGCCCAAAGAACAGCAATTACTTCAAGAATAATGGAAAATCCAATCAAAATAAACAATATTTTAAATTTTCCAACACCAGTAGAAACTCTAACAAATTTACTACTGGTGTTAACCCTAATTATAATGCTGTGTGGTACCAGTACAAGAATACTACTGGTAAAAACCCTAATTTCAAAAATACTACTGCTCCCAACACA
This sequence comes from Calendula officinalis, assembly GCA_963853835.1. Taxonomy (NCBI): domain Eukaryota; kingdom Viridiplantae; phylum Streptophyta; class Magnoliopsida; order Asterales; family Asteraceae; genus Calendula; species Calendula officinalis. The sequence goes on along the minus strand of OY970828.1, from coordinate 9,887,607 downwards.
ACTTTCAAAAATACTACTGGTGTCAACCCTAAAAACACTACTGAACATTCTAAACATGGTAAGTACCCAAATACTACTGATCCATCAGTAGTAAAGTATTCTAAAGCTAAAAATCATGGGTACAAACCAAGATCAGTAGGAAATTCTCACACCAGTACTACTTTCAAAAGGGCAGTAGTAAAACAAAACACCAATACTAAACAAGTATGGATACCAAAAGTGTTTAAAATTAAATCTCCCAAAGCTTATCTCACAAAGGATGAACCCAAGACATATAAAGCTTGGGTTCCCAAACTTAACTGATCATTTACTTACTTGTGCAGAGCATTCAGATCCCTGAAGAAGGTAGAACATGGCATATTGATAGTGGATGCTCAAGGCACATGACTGGAAATCTGCAAATTCTTAAAGATTTCAAGTCCTTTGATGGTGGATATGTGGCTTTTGGTGAGAACCCAAAAGGAGGTAAGATCACAGGTAAAGGTACTGTTACAAATGGAAAGATTACCTTTGATGATGTATTTTATGTAGCTGAGCTAAAATACAATCTTGTCAGTGTGTCTCAAGTATGTGATAAGAAGAATAAAATTCTTTTCACAGACATTGAGTGCATCATTCTTTCTCCTGATTTTATATTAGATGAAAAATATGTTGTTTTAAGAACCCCAAGGAGAAACAATGTGTATTGCCTGGATATAGGGGGAGAACTCATTTCTTCAAATGAGGTCAACTGCTTTATATCCAAGGCAAACACCACTGAATCAGAACTTTGGCATAGAAGGATGTGTCACACAAATTTTAAAAACATGAATAATTTAGTAAAAAGAAATCTGGTCATTGGACTACCCCAAAAACAATTCATGTGTGATCATCACTGTGTTGCATGCCTAAAAGGTAAACAACACAAGACTTCTCATAAGTCCAAAATTGTTAACTCTATTTCTGTTCCTTTACAGCTCTTACATATGGACCTTTTTGGACCAACAAATGTAATGAGTATTGGAAAGAAACAATATTGTCTTGTTATTACTGATGACTTTTCCAGATATACATGGGTTTTCTTTCTCAGGACAAAGGATGAAACAAGTGAACTCATAAAGAACTTAATTGTCAAACTGGAAAACACATCTGATCAAAAAGTGAAAGCCATAAGATGTGATAATGGCACAGAATTTAAAAATACTAACCTAATTAACTTTTGTGATCTTAAAGGTATTGACAGGCAATACAGCTCACCTAGAACTCCACAACAAAATGGTGTAGCTGAAAGAAGAAATAGAACCATCATTGAAGCAGCAAGATCAATGCTTGCAGACTCAAAATTACCAATCACTTTTTGGGCTGAAGCTGTTAATACTGCCTGTTATGTTCAAAACAGAGTATTAATAGTTAAGCCACATTTTAAAACACCATATGAACTTTTTAATAAAAGAAAACCTTCTATAAGTTTCTTAAAATCATTTGGTTGTCCTTGTACTATTCTGATTACAAGAGAACAAATTGGCAAGTTTGACTGCAAAGCTGATGATGGAATCTTTGTGGGATACTCTACTCAAAGCAAATCATACAGAGTATTCAACAAAAGACTAAGGATAATTGAAGAAAGCATCAATGTATCCTTTAATGAAAATGTACCTAATGAACAAGGAAATGGTCCAGATTGGCTATTTGACATAGACAATCTAACCAAATCCTTTAATTCTAATATGAATTTCAATGCAGGTAATTCAAATTGTCTTAATCAAAAAGAAGGAACATCATCTGTTTATACTGGTCAAGAAAAGATGAGATACATAGTTGTTGATACTGCTCCCATAGTTAATACTGATGTCAGTAATAACTCAAATTTTGAAAGCAGTAGTAACTCTGAGAATGAAGTCAGTAGTAATTCCAATACTACTGGTACCAGTAATAGTACTGAAAATACTACTGGTCCCAACAATAACCTAGATTCTCAAGATACTACTGATACCAGTAACAACAACAATACTACTGATCTCAACAAAGACAATAGCAGTAGTAATTCTGACCAAGATGATGATGAACCAAACATCCATGACAATGAAGAATCACAAGATGAACAACTGCCTGAGACAAATGAGTCCAATCTTGAAAATCAACTAGTGGTTGAAAAAGCTACAACTACAAGGACTCAAAAGAACCATCCATTAGACCTTGTTCTAAGTGATGTCAACTCACCACTTCAAACAAGAAGCAAATTAAATAAAAGCTTATCAGAAAATTGAAAAAGAGGATTGATGATAGTGAGGCTCCTCCAGTTGAGCTCACTAAGGGAGAGAAGGATAACATACAGACAATGATTGATGAATCTATTGCAGCAGCAGCTTCCTCCCTCTTGAATTTAAAAGAAACAGAAGTTGATGAAGGACCAGAGATGATGATTACAGAAGATGAGCCCATTACTACTGCTACAATGGAAGAACAAGTTGAAACAGAGATACCAGTAGTAATAGTACTGAAAATACTACTGGTCCCAACAATAACCTAGATTCTCAAGATACTACTGATACCAGTAACAACAACAATACTACTGATCTCAACAAAGACAATAGCAGTAGTAATTCTGACCAAGATGATGATGAACCAAACATCCATGACAATGAAGAATCACAAGATGAACAACTGCCTGAGACAAATGAGTCCAATCTTGAAAATCAACTAGTGGTTGAAAAAGCTACAACTACAAGGACTCAAAAGAACCATCCATTAGACCTTGTTCTAAGTGATGTCAACTCACCACTTCAAACAAGAAGCAAATTAAATAAAAGCTTATCAGAAAATTGAAAAAGAGGATTGATGATAGTGAGGCTCCTCCAGTTGAGCTCACTAAGGGGGAGAAGGATAACATACAGACAATGATTGATGAATCTATTGCAGCAGCAGCTTCCTCCCTCTTGAATTTAAAAGAAACAGAAGTTGATGAAGGACCAGAGATGATGATTACAGAAGATGAGCCCATTACTACTGCTACAATGGAAGAACAAGTTGAAACAGAGATACCAGTAGTAACTCCTACTACTGATGATATAGCAGTAGTAAGTCAAGAAGAGGAATTAACTGCACTAAACACTACTGATGCCCTATCAGTAGTAACTCCTGAAATAACACCAGTAGTAACTACTCTGGTTACTACTGATGAGGAAGAACTACAATTTCCTGAACTCATTGATGCTAGAAGACATGTCATCATTACCAAACCACCAACACCTGATCAACCACTTATCATACCTGACATTGATGATAATGTGAATTGGTTTGAGGTTGATGAATGCTCACTTCCTCCACATCCAAAAATACTTCAACAAAATGAACTTAAATTATTTGCTCCCTCTGTTATAATAAGAGGAGTACCAGACATGAAGTATATTCCACCTCCTCCTACAGCACATATTGGAAAGGGTAAAGAAGTATATGATGAAGATTACCCTAACAGAGCTCTTGGTTATTACATGGTAAACAAGATTAATCTGGTGAGAGCTGATAAACAAGATAAGTGGAAGGTGAAGAATAAAAAATATTGGGAGAAAGTAGCTAAATATCAAGCTCTTGAAAAGAAGAAAAATCAAAGAGAAATTCCTGCTAAATTACCTGTTCAAATTAAAGATGTTCAGATAGAAGCCCAAGAAGCAGAGTTCAAAAGGCTTAGAAAAGTAGAAGAAGAACATCTAAACTGTCTTGAAGATCTTGTAGCAGAATGCAAAAGAACAAAAGGTGATTTACCAGATGATATATTTGAACAAAAGTCTCTTATGATAGACTTTCTAAAGACAAAAGGTCACAGTGCAAAATCTTTTGGAAGAATGAAGATGATAACCATAATTGAAAAATACTGTACTGCAAAAAAGAAAGATTTAATTGAACAAGAGGCTGAAGAAGAAAAGAAATTGAAAGCAGCAAAAACCTTAATCCCAATAAGTCCAAATTTAATTAAAGATAATAGTGTGTCTACTATTGGTGAATCCTCATCTTCTCAGACAAAGAAAAGAAAGAATGAAACTCAAGAACAGAGTTTTCAAAAGAAAGCAAAACAAGAAAAAATTATACATGTTCTTGAAGTACCTGTTGCTCCACTTCAAAATAACCCAATACTAAACTGGAAAGTCTTGCCCAATAATGTTCTATTAGTTGTAAGGGAAGACAAAATCATTCAAAAGTTTACTGGATGGTTACCTTTGATCAGATCCTGTACAAGAAGTGATGTGATTAAACTTCTGATCATTGGAAAACCAAGAATGTCAAAGAAATCTTGGAAAGAATCTGGAGCTGGATACTTAACAAGAATGATTGATGCAGCTTTTTATCCAGATAACTATCCAGAGTTATTTACAAATCCAGAAAATGTGTATGCATGGAATGTTCTCCCAACTTGCAATATGTATTTCTTTGAAAGATCAAGTAAAAATTGTGAGTTGTACTTATATGAAAGAGAATATCCTCACTCAGAAAAGGAAATGTATCAGATATTCATCAACACTCTAATGAAGCCCTTTGATGCAGTTATGTTCCAAAATAAATTGAATTACTTTACCAAGAAGAACAGCAAATACATAATTGAACAAAGACTTCAACAAAATCAAAGAACTTTAGAAAGAAGAAAGAAAGAAGAAGAAGAACAGAAGAAAACTTGATTGATTAAAGGATAATCAATAAGTTTAGGGGGAGATTGTTGGAGCAAATCACAGATCAATTTAGTACTGATGCTGCAGTTAGTGATAATTATGTTTATTACTGATGGGGCAGAAACATTTACTACTGATGAGGTTGATGCTGGTGTTCTCTATAACTTACTTACTACTGATCACCAAGTTTACTACTGATCTTCATATTTACTACTGGTGATTAGTTTTACTACTGACAACGCATATTTGGATCAAATCAAGTCCGAGATCTTCGCAGAGATAGTTATAGAATGTAAATCAATGTATATCGTTTATAATTAGATGTAAATCGTATCCTAGAATAACTAGGGTAAATAGTTTAGCTTCAAGGACTATTATATATAGTTCCTTACGAATTGTAAACGTACGTGTGTATTGTTAACTTGATAATATACATTGAAGCTTTTTGTGAAACTGTGTTCTTAATATTTCTCATATTGTTCATACAGTTCATTGTTCTTAATTATTGATATAGTGTTGATCCGCTGCAACTTCTATCATCAATTAGATCTAAGGTGTTTATTAACTTGTCTATAGTTAATCGATCCTGACAGTGATTATAGACAATACGTCTTATTAGATAATTGCATGGGATACATGTTTTACATAGAAGGAAAAAAAAAAAAGACGTACACGCATTTTATTGCAATCAAGTTAAAGTGCGCCAGAGCCAATTAACTTTGTATTCCATAAGCTGAATCTTAATGGAGGTACAACCGTGGAGGAATAAGTCCTTTTGATTTGGGAGACCTAAGTTCGCATGAATAAAATATTTGCGGTAAAATGGGTATACTTAGGTCACATTCGACTAGTCAAATCAGCAACGAGGAAAAAACACGGTGCTAATCTGTCGTTAAGAAACTTTGGTCCCAAAAACTTTTTTATTTTATGAGTTATTTGCATTTTTTTAGTTATATTCCTTTTTCTTTTTTTACTTTGTTAATGGGCCAGTTTTTAGTTCGTTTGTCTTTTTAGGCCCATTTGAAGTTAAATCTATTTTAAGGTTTCATTGAAATATTCTAGCATTAAGCTTTGATTTTTTTATGAAATTTCGTCTTTTTCTCTCAATTCACAAAATTTGTGTTTGTTTGGAAAAATCACCCTGATTGACAGTTTGTTGAATCAACAATAATTAGAAGAATTGATGCTGGTATTTGTCCGAATCAATAAGGCCTCTCCCAACAGTGATGCGTCACTAAACCCGTCAGTAGCGCCACGTCATCACATCCTTACTGACACGCTACTGACACGGTCGTGTCAACCCTACACATCACTAACCCATCACTAAACTCATCCTTTCCATATCATCATTTTTAATTAAACATAAATATAATATATTATTAAAATAAAAATAAACATTTATAATATTTTTATAAAATAGAAAAAAAACAAAGAAAAAAAAAAGATTTTTTATAAAAAAATACAAATTGTACAAATTTTTAAGCATAAAGTACAAGTTCCCAACCCCCACCCCTCCCCCTTCCTCTTCCTCCACTCCTCTTCCGCCTAAAAATACTCCACGACACAAACTCCTTCACGTCCTCCCGGAGACGCCCAAAAACGACGCGGGCCACCGACGTGGCGGTGCCAACGCCGTCGGTGGCTGACGGGTTCAAAATCACCCACGACGGGTTTAGGGACGGAGCGTTGGCAGAGTTCTAAGTACAGTTTGTATTTATCTCGTTTTAGTTTACTATCCAATTTTCAGCGGGTCACCATCAGTTTCTTTATTCAGCCTCCACACTCAACAAAAAAACACATATCGCATAACTAAATATCCACGATAATACTTTTTGAGTGCAGTGATTAATGGGGGTATCGAACTTTGTGGGAACAACTCCAGTTTCTAATGCCTAAAATAAGAGTGTTCATAGACAATACTTTTTATTACATAAATGCATGGGGTACATGTTTTGCGTACATGCATTTTATTACATAACCAGTAAAATACAAGGATAATGAACCTATTACAAGTTAAAGTGCACTGGAGCCAATGAACTTGGTGAGTCCAAAAGTGATAGCCATAGCCATCAACCCTCCAAACAAAACCCTAAAACAAGACTTGACCACCGGAGTCCCACCGAGAATAGACCCGACCCACCCGAAAGCAACGAGCGCCAAGCTCACGGCTGCAACCACCGCACCCAACCGCACCTTATGATCCCTTATGAACGAAGCCGCAAGTAAAGGAACAATTGCTCCTAAAGTGAATGCCAGAGCCGATGCAACTGCTGCTTGCATCGGATTTGGCAGCTTTTCTTTCTCTTTTTCTTCGTCAGTATTTCTGTTTTGTCTCTTCATTTGAGCCACTTCTACGTCCAGCTGAGAGTATACAGAAACAAACTCTCCAATCGCCATACTGCATGCACCTGCAACTAGACCAGCAAAGCCAGTAAGAATCATGGTTTTGGCGTCATGTTTGACGGCTCCAACACCCATCATTAGAGACGCAACCGTGATCAACCCATCGTTGGCTCCCAACACAGCTGCACGAAGCCATTGTCCCCTTTTCGAGTAATTAGTAGTATCCTCTGCACCCATAATTTGGAATGGTTTTGGATGACCAGATGATTGGTCCTCATGAGGAATTGAAACAGAACTAAAATCATTCTGATTATTAGTAGCCATGAATGCTAAAGAGGATGTTATAAGCAAGTCAATTAAGGATTTAATTATGAGATTTAATTGAAACTAGCTTGTGGAAAAAAGAGAGGGATTTCTCCTGTCATTTATAGAGAGGAATTGAAGAACCAATTAAGCTTTAGGTGATGGAAAACAATAAGATAGTATTAATTCAGGGCACACGCCTTAGTTTGATAGTGGGACTTGCACTTCAAAAAACTAATCGTCATTATCTTTTTATTATTTATGGAAGATCTTAGTGAAGCCTTTTTAAGGACCGAGCACTAAGAAATTAAGCTCCCTCTTCTTCCGCTTTTCGCCGTTCAAAAAAAAAAAAAAAATTTCTTTGTAATTCATGTGATTATATTTTTCAAATGGAGCATTTATAAAAGGGAAGGACTAAACTGCTACAATAAAGAACATATATATGTCTTTCCAATAATGGGAGGATTTGGAATTTAAATGCTCTGAGCAATTTCTCCATTTCAACACTTAGGTCCATCGACACACATACTCTTCATAGTGAATGGGCTCTAACTAGTTGGAACAAACTACTTGTGCTAATTAATTAAAGTCATACCGCTAAACAGAGGGTACAGAACCAAAGAATGTCTACCCTGATGAATTCACAAATGTATTTCCATCCACAATAAAAATCGAGATTTACAAATGTATTTCCATCTTATGAAGTCTAAACCAAATATCGATCTTTTACTAAAGCCTCAGCAGCCTTCCTCCCCAAAACCAAACCCCCATCAAATGTTGCAAATTTACCCCTATAAGTCCTAAGATACATCCATGAGCCCACAACTTTCGGCCCAAACCCACCACTAAGCTCCTTAATCACTTTAATCCTTAACTCCTCATCAGATTCATCTCATACAACCCAATAAGTGAGACCAACACTAAAACCCCTTAAATAACATTTCCCAAACAGCCTCAAGTCGTAGTCCAACACATTAAGGCTCCGTTTGGTTACGGAAAATTTTCCACTTTTCCAGAGAAATTTTTCAAGAAATCAAAAAGTTCGGAAAACGCGTTTGGTTCCATGAGTTTTCCAAATTTTTCCAAAAAAATGAATATTTTCTATTTTTCAAATTTGTGAAGGATTTGGAAAAATTTTAAAAAGTAAATTTTATTGTTTTCCATACTTTTTCATTTCCAAACTTCTCTAAAATATACACATACCCACTCTCCACTCCACTCACCCCATCCCCAACACACACACACACACACATGTATAGACATTGGTAAATATTTGTGTAATTCTTGCATTGTTTCTATGTGTTTATGTATCTTTAAATGCTTGTTTTTTCTACGTGATGAATATGCACAAGTGGTCTTGTTACATGGGATTGTCTACATTATGTTAAATTACATTCTATATTTCCGGTTTTATTTACTTTGCCAAATATACTTTTACAAATTAAATATTGAAGCTTACATCTCTTAATAAAAGCTCTGGGTACCAAATAGTTTTTTCAAATATATTTTAAAATTAGAAACCAAGCTAAATTTTTTCTAAAAAGTTTGTTAGCATTATAAAATTTAAGTTAACAACTGTGGAGTAACTATAAATTGACTTGGTTAAAGTTGAATATACAATTACTGACATCTTTTTTATTAGGTTGTATATATAAGTTAGTTATTCTAGTTTTTTTTAGAAGATTAACATAGTATGTATCATTTAGCTGCAAGGGGATATTCGGATAAAACTAGAAATTTTATGCCATATCTACGAATTGAATCCCATTCCTATCACATACTATAAGGATTAATTATAATTTCTTTTGTTCTGCAATAAGTAATATACCAAACTACCCGTTAAGGCGTCAAATGTTAATTCCGCATGCATGTTGTGCATTGCATAACTACATAAGGATGGAAGATAGTGCAGACACTTTATTCACCACCTTTGGTGATGAAAATATTGAAGTCCTTGAAGAGGGTTTAAATGTGGTTCAAGAAGATTTCCTTTGGATATGATTCGTCAAGATGAAATGCTTCAAGTTAGAGATTCAATTGTTGATATGTTATGGGCAAAATACTTGCAACGTCGTCAAAGACGTTTGCAATCTTGATACCATTACTACATGTTTGCCTCACTTAATAGTGACGGGAGGAGACAATCAAAATTAAAATAGCCAATACAATATGCTTCATGAACTTAAAATTACTTGCAAGTGGTTATCTACATTTTTACTTTGTTGCTTTCATATACCAACACAAAAATATTATACTAATATGTCATGCAATTGGATACGAATTTACGTCACCAAGCCCATTTACCGAAAATAACAAACTATTAAATGCAAACAAATGAGTTGGATATGTTCAAGCATATTAAGGAATGAAGTTGACAACAAAAAGATTGCATAATGGCATATATTCACTGTTATTTGAATCGAATCTTATTGCATATGCTTTTTACTTTAAAATTGCTAATGGAAAATGAAAAATGAAATCTTTTTTACAATGTCATTTGAATCGAATCTTATTGCATACGGATTTTACAACAAAAATATGTTGTATATTGTATTGTTTAAAATAACAAAATATAGAAATGAAAACATGTGGAAAATATAAAACTAAACAAGTTTTTTAATTTTCCAAAATTGAAAATTGAAAACTTAATGTTTTGAACCAAACGCGTTTTCAAAAAATTTCATGGAAAATTGTAAATGAAAACCATTTCATTTTCCTAGAAAACTTTTCATAGAAAAATGAAAACCTTTTTCCGTAACCAAACGGAGCCTAAGCTTTTGAAAAAAAAGTTTATTGATTCCTACTAAATCTTCCTACTGCATCCTCCAACCCATAAAACGATTGATATATGAAATCCACTAATTCTCTTCCTAATATCGTCCTTTGATTTGGACACTTTTATTAATACCATCTTTCTTGAAAAATAATCTAATCAAGATTTATCAGTACCAACATCTTAATTACCTTATACCGTATATACATAAAATATAACCACACAAACAAGCTAATATAAAAAAATTGGAACAACAATATAAGCTATATAGACCAATATTACTCATTTTATGAATTATGTTCTAGTATAAGCATGTACCAACTACAACTAACAACCAACCAACATACACAGTTTTACTTGTACATTTGAAAAATCAAAAGGGGTTAACCAAGTAAACGTCTTTCTTCGTTTATGTAACTCATTCACAAAAGAATATACTGAGTATTATGCATATAGTAACGGTGTGTGCGTGTTAAAAGTGTGAGCAGTATTTAGACTAACTGTTTTATTCTGGGCAAATCTCGTCGAACACTGGCAGCCTCTTAATTCTTCTGGATCCATTAACAACATTGTTTATGCAAGCATCAAATTCTTCCTCAGATGGAATGTTACCACTGTCAGTTTTGGTCTCAATTTCATCATCCAAAGGGGACCAATTAGTGCTTTTAAGCTTCACAATTGTGTCAATCTTGGTGTTGTTGTTGGTGTTGGTGGGCTCATTCTGTTTGATGGTTGAAGTGGTAACTGTTTTTGCAGGTGTTTCATTGTGAAGAAAACGACATCTGGATCCAAATGCACATGATCCTGAAGTGCTGTAGTGTCTGCAAGGGGCGATCTGTGTATATTTGGCAAAAACAGATATAAAGTTAGGATTTTTTTAAATCTTAAGTAAGGATATAGTTGAGAATGTGGTTTAGTTATACCTCAAGTGTGTTCTTGTAAGGAAGTGGTGGTGGACGGAGTTCCTTGTTTACATGTACAAACTGTGTGACAAATGAAGTGGTTTAGTTATAAATTCATCATGCAGTATTAACTTTTGTATATAATTTTTTTCCTGTAAGTAATTCAAAAGCAAAGATAGAAAAAAACCTGGCAATTTGTTCCATATCTGCAGAATGCAGGATTCTCCAAGTAAGCCAAACAAACGTCCCTGTTAAAATTCCTACCACCAGAGGATGAAGATCCACTCGAATCAATCAAAGAAGATGACAGAGATTTCCCCCTATCAACTGCAGGATTCTTCACAAGAACACCATCCATCACAAACACATCTTCATCAGCCTTCAATGGAGAATTACCAAAATGAACAGGTGGTGGCCTTGGTTGATTTGGTAATCCCATTATTGACATGTTTTCAAAGCCCCTGTTAACATTGTTACCATGATACGTGTATTCAACAACAGGCTGATGATCTCTAGCAGCAATTGGTGAGTTCAGAAATGGCCTTGCAGGTTGCATATATCTAAGGTATGGTGAATTCAAGTTATTCAGAATGTGACCATCAGGCGATGCATATGGATCCACCACAGGACGATGTTGAAAGTAAGGATTCGGTGGTCTAAAGTTGTGTATTGGTGTGCGATTATGAGGATTTGAGTTGTTACTGCCATTGAAGTTATCCATCTGTACCTAATTTCACAATCACAACAGCAGAAGTCAACAAAATTGATTATAAACACTAAGCGTTGAACAATTTCGTCTACAATGCTCTGATCGCACAATTAGATAAAGAAACTATCAATTCATCACGAAACTAAATCAATAATTCTGTTCGTGAACATGTGAAATCGATTAATTTTACTACTTAAGTACGAAACATCAAATCAATACAATGATACAAAATTATGATGAATTGAACGTTTAAAATCCCGCCTAAATTTGAAATTATAACGATTCTGCAAATACACGATGATGATGAACTAGTATTCGATCGATTTCTACATTATATCATAATATGGATCGTAATTCGAGAAAATAAAGTAAAATCAACACAATTTAGTAGAATATGAATACCTGTGTAGATGATGCTTCGAATGCACGGATCAGAGAAGTAGAGAAAGACGAGGAAGCTAGAGGTAATGTGATGGAGTTGAGATATGAAGAACTAGGTGACCTCCACCGCCATTGAAATGGTTCTGCTTTGCTCTGTAACTGAAGACGATGGTAAGTGACGTGGAGGAGAATTTTAAGTATTTATACAACGACGACGATGAACCAAAGTGTTCCGTCCTCTGACTACGCGACCTGAAAAGTCAAAAGGCTTAAATTTTCAATAATGCCCTTCAGGTCTAGTGCACTTTAAATTAATACCCTCGTGTCATAATTCTATTAAAAATTGGCGATTATTTGATACTAATTACATGACAAAGTAATGAAGGCATTCATATTTTAAAAAATTTATATACCATAAAAATATTACAAAAATAATTTATAAGGATTAAGATTAGTAGATTTTCTATTAAGGAATTTAATATTAGTGTGCTGAATTACTAAAGTTGAAGATTTGAAAAATTATATTCATGCGAATTATTTCGTTGGTTATCCCATTAAGTTTATTCTAAACAAAATTAGTTCATTCGTGTTTTTTCTAATTTAAGTAAAGCAAGATCAGATTGGATTAAGATCTTAAGATCGTGCGCTTTTGGGTAAAATTGTATGGAAAATGTGAATCGGCATGTTTTCATTGATTACGATTGTAAAACCATAAGACAATAAGATTTAGATGGATGTTTTAACAACTATGATACAAATCGATATAATCTAAGCATGTCAGGAGAAATATTGTAGTGAGTTGAGTTACGCACTGTGTATAAAAACAAAGGATCCTATAACTGAAATATAAACTCATCCCATGCAATGCATTGTCGTATATAACTTTTAAGAATCTCATTATATCAAATTTGTAACCATTATAAACCACTAAACTAATGCTAAGAGTTTCTTCCTAAAACTTGAAGTTGATTTTGCATTAATGATTTCTAAAACCTGTCATAGCAGTATCGCCTAAAATGAAAGTTACCTTAATATCAATAACCCGTTAAGTATATGTCATGAAACTCAACCATATACGAATATTAATTTAACACTTAAAATGAAATTTACCTTAAATCAACCCAAATTCGAAATTCGATCTCAATTCTTTGGATAGTACTCTAAGGTTTTAATCTTTGTTAGGTGTTAAAACTTTAAAGCAAACATTATATATATAGCTATACGTTGAGGGAAAACCAAAAACGATTCGACTCAAAATCTAATTCCTTAAGTTTGATTCTTGTTCAAAATACGCCCCTCCATTTATTGCTTTGACATTCTAACCCCAAAATCGAAGTTACTATTTTTCAGATTAGTTTGATTACAAAAAAAAAATGTTAAATATGTCTACTATACGTGCTTACCGACATAAAGATGACATGTGTCATTAACTTAATCACACACTCATAAATTTCCAAATGGCTTAGTATATGAGTAGTCTTATAAAGTATGTACATATAACAATATAAGAATTTTTCATAACCATATACAGTATATTTTATGACAATATTAGCCCAATAAAGTCTAATATATTATCCTACAGAATCAACACATGCGAAATCACTACATGTTTATTAAAATTTTCGTTTACAGGTTACACAGACTTGTTTGAATGACATCATCTTTATTATAATATTTGATTATTTTTAATATCTATTATATTTTATTATTAAAGGATAATAGTCAGCAGAACGTACAATGAGTCACATAAATCATCAAGAAAGATCATAACAGCTGATTTCAGCATTACATATATAAAATAAACTGAGTTATTAGAAAGAAAACAAACAACAAATTCTTAATTTCTTATCTTACAAAAATCAACATGAAATAGTCACCAATTAAAAGGAACATTTATACAAATAACTTCAACAAATCAAACACTTACCCACCAAATTCAAAAACCTAACCATTCCATCACACCCCATCAACGCTAGCGTTCTTCAAATTTCCTCTCAGCAACGACAGCAAACCGCCACCATGCACCCGCCCTTCCGGCACCGCAAATCCCACGCTCCTCCTACTGCCGCCATTATCTCCGCCACTTCCTTCACCGGAAAATGGGGATTTCATCGAAGGTGGAACAAGTACTTGTGGTGGAATCAGTTTTTGTCTTTTTCCCGGTTTTTCTAACGAGTCAATGGAATCAGAAACGATACTGATTCCCGATGAAGAGTAGGTGTTTTCAAAGCTGCTAACAACGGTTGAAACGGGCCCCGGTACAAGCCCGTGAAACAACCCGGGCCCGATCCCAATCCCAATCCCTAAACTACCCTTTTTGTTCGGGTTACCGTAACCATCTCGTTCTTGAACCATACTAGTATGAGCAGCACATAATCCACTTTTTCCTCTAGCAAACTTCTCACATGAACCATCACCGCCCCAATTACACCGCTTACCGCCGCCATGAGCTTTACAAAAATCCGTACTCCCTTGGGCGGATTTAGTACAATTCTCCGATTTACACCGCTTACCACCGCCATGTTTCACACAACAATCGGTCCTCCCACGAGCACTTTTCGTACACCCCGCCACCGAACACCGCTTCCCGCCGCCATGCGCCACACAAAAATTGGTCCCACCGTGCACACTTTTAGGACAAATCCCACCACCGTCGTGCAAACACCGCTTCCCGCCGCCATGCGCTTTACACAATGGCGTACTACCTTCCGCACCTTTCGTACAACCGGCGAAAACACACCGTTTCCCACCACCGTGAGCTTTGCAATACATCGTGCTCCCCTGAGCTCCTTTACCGCATCCCTGAAACTGACACCGCCGCCCGCCGCCATGTGAGATGCACAACCCGACCTGACCTTCGGCACTCCGGGTACAACCTTCCACCTTACACCGCTTCCCGCCGCCATGCTTGATGCAAAGTCCCGATTTGCCCCTAGCGGCTTTCCCACAACCGGAATCGTGACCGCACCGCCGCCCGCCGCCATGAGCTATGCAATATTCCGTCCTACCTTCCGCACTTTTCGTACAACCGAGATGGTGACACCGCCGCCCGCCGCCATGCGCCTTGCAATAAGCGGTTCGGCTCTCGGCGCCTTTATTACAACCCGGTTTCTGACACCTTTGACCGCCACCATGACCGATACAAAGACCAGTAGCACCCCGAGCTCCTTTCGTGCACCCGTCAAACTTACATTTCTTGTTATTACTCGTTTGGTGGTCGGAAATCGCTCCTAACGAATAATCCGACATAGCCGACGGCTCAGACGATAACTGCGGGCCATGGTACGAGGTTTCGCCTGGCTCCAACATTCTTGGAGCTAAAAGAAGAGACGGCATATAACCACCTGATTTCTTTGCCGATGTGGACCCCTCATCAATAGGTCCGTTCCCAAACCTATTATCACCTTTGTAAGAATAACAAGACGTATTTGTATTTGTATTCGTATACGTATTTGTATACGTATTCACATCGCTAAGTGATGTAACGCAATGATCAGAAAGACCAAGTTTAAGAACCGAATCACCGTCACACGATAACCCCATGTTTGAAACAGACACGGGTTTTTTGCTTGTGGAAAAATAATCATTAGAATACACGCTCGGTGTGGGGCCCAACCCGAGAACCAATCTGCAGCCGTCATCGGGTGGGCTCGTGTTTTGTTCACATGTTTTTTCTCGGTTTCCACCGTAACTAAAGCAATCCAAGCTTAATGTGGTATTATTAGTACCATTACCAAAATTGCAACTTTTATCCAGTTCGCCATTATGAGAAACAAGTGCAAGACTGTTGTTGAGATCCATTTTTGGGTTACTGTATACCATTGTAGGAAGTAATTGAAGAATTTGGGGGTAAGTTTTAGAAATAAATATATATCACATCTATAATAATGGGTATATTAAGATGAATAGATGTAAAACATTTCTTAGTAGGCTAGCTCCACCACTTACGAAGCCAGATGTGTCCGATCTGTCCATTCAATTGTCGGTTTCAGACCTCATAAATAAACGCCTCTTTTCGGACGTATGTCTAATAACATTTTGGGATGATTGACAAAACGGTAAATTCTTTTGTTTCTTTTTATAAATAAGTCTAAAGATTCATTCACCTGCAATCAAAGGAATATCTACATTTAAATACCAGAGGTTTTACATAAATTTTTAACGAAAGATTGAATTAGATGGTGATTGTAGCAAATTTATATGATAAATTAGTGAATTATTAAGTAGACTGTAGTAATTTGTAAAGATCTTAAGAACCCAAAAAGGTACTTTTTAATGTCCCACATGATAAGAAAATTATAAATTTGAGCTGATTTTGTTACAATTCACTTTCTAATCTCGAATTTATTGCTCCCAAAACATCATCTGATTAAATTTAGATGTACAACCAATAGCATAAGCTAATTCTCTCTCTTCTTTGTTGTTTTCAAACTTCAAAACCTAAATTATCAATCTGTTTTAAAATTCTATAGAAATTAATACTATAAACCTATTAAAAAAACTCAGATAAAACATATGTAGTTATGTAATAGATAACGACAAAAAAAGGGGGGAAAGATGAACAAAGTCGATTTAGCAAGCAACCACAAATTAAATAAACCCTAAATATCAGCCGCTAATCCTCGATAAGTCGATATGAAAATCTAGCCAATTAACAAACTGTTAACCTACAAGAATAAATAAAAATCTCTAAAGAAACGATGATTAAAATTCTTCAATTATGTAAACCCTGGGTGTATCAGATTGAACTGTAGAAGAAAACTAGGAGAATTTATCAAATTATCAGTAATAGAACTTGTTTTACAGCTGATTTTAGAAAGAGAAATTAAAAAAAAGTATGAAATTCAAAAGGTGAGCAGAAGTATACCTCAAGAAGCAAAATATGGCGAAGTTAACAGATCTAAGAAGCCATTTAAGACATCAGAATCCACCCACCAGCAAACAGTTAACAGATATGGAAAACTGATTGGAATGGGTTTTGGAGAGAGAAAGGGGGGAGAGAGGATGTTTGCACAAGTGGAGTAATAATTTGGTGATGACGTGAAAAATAGAAATCTAAATTGGAGAGGATATTTATTAAAATTTTGTCACTTACTTCGGAATACATATTTGGTCCCTCGAGTTTGGTTTTGAATGATGTCTGTCTTATTGACATAGATAGTCCCTCGTTAACTTTTTGTATTTTATTAGATTTTGAGAGTGTTGAACTTTTAATCTAGTGTTATGGAGTAGGGGTGAATATGGTACGGTACTACGCATATTTTCTTCATACTGTGTACCGTATCAACTATAATTGGTACACTGATTTAGCTACCACTACCATACCAAGTTTACTTGGTACCAATTTGTTTGGCTACCAACAATCTTGGTTGGTACAAATTGGTAATGGTATATACCAACATCACTAACTCATATGAAATTAAAAAAATTAATAACAAAAGAACAATGATATTTTATCATTATCAATTAATTAAACATATTAACAAGTGTTCCAAACATGGAAACAAAATAAGCAAAATGATATAATATGTTATGTGCTATATAGAAATAATCTAGTACGATAAAGTAATAAAAGATGTAGCTATCTTGTCGTAACTGAATCACTGATTTATGTGAATGTAGAGATAAAATATTATATTTTCAAAGATATTTTTAGTTTCAATGATAAAATAAGTATGTGTTATTATATTATATTAGTTTCAGAGATATGTTTTTGGGCACATCTATAATTTAAATAAAATATCGTATACTTTAATATTTAATTGGAATCTTGGGCAAATAGGTTGCTAGTTTGGCATAATGTATTAAACTAAAAATCATATAATATATATATCTTGGTTGGTACGGTATACCATGGTATTTAAAAATTTTGTACCATTACCGTACCATGATTACACAATTGGTACGGTACTACCAACCAAACATGTTGGCTACCAACATATTGGCTACCAACTATTCTTGGTATGGTTGGTAGCATGTTGGCTGGTTTTATTCGGTACAAATTTGACACCCCTATTATGGAGTACTATGATGCGTTATTTAGCAAATCCTTTTCTTTTTATCTGATATATAATACTACGGAATATTTTTCTACCACATACTTTTGTCAGTAGTCTTACAAGAAGTAGAGTCTCTACTCTCAGGTAGAAGCAAGGTTCTAAAAAACGTGTCATGGCGTGAGGTGCGACTCCGCCATTACGAAACAGTCCATAGCGGCAGTATAAGGCGTGGCGGGAAAAAAACGCGATAAGGCGGCGTAAGGCGCGCCTTATGGCGAGTTTTTTTGAAAATTCTTGTAAAAATTTGAATTTTTTTTTGAAAAAATGATATTTTTTGAAAAAAATATGGCATGTAATTATAAATCTAGATTTAACATTTTTATTATAAACTTCACATTTGAAAATCATGTAAATTAATAGGGATGTAATTATTTTTGAATTTGATATACATATATATAAGAAATATATTAAAATTTTGGTCGCCTTAAGTAACGCCTTGAAAAACGTCATGGCTCACCATTACTCGCCATGCTCAAGGCTTGATGGTGCTGTCACGCCGCGTCTTACGTCTTTTAGAACCTTGGGTAGAAGTATAATTATTTACATTTCACATCTCTCGTACATCATCTTTGAAAGAATTGAGTATCATTTTGTCATAGATAATACTACGAAGTAATTTTACACTATAAATATAAGCATTATTTACTTAGTATATAAGTAGAAAAATATGTAATGATTTATAAAATCCTACAATTTGAAATGATATGTTGTTGCAGTATTAAAAACATTCTACGTATACACAAAATAATACATTGTCTTAGTGTAATCAAAAGTCAATGGTTGAATTAACCAAATTTGATGTATAAATATAGTTCTTATTCCTTTAATTATTATACTTCCTCCGCTTTCAAAATAAGTGATACACTCTCTATTCTGGATATTTCAAAATAAGTGATACACTTTGAAAACTTACCATATTTGGTAAAAGGTAGTGGGGACCACACCCACTAACTATCTCCTTTAATAAAGTGAAAAGACATATGTACCCTTACTTTTATTTTCAAACATCATTAAATTCACTTTAATTAATGTATGTGGGACCATCCCCACTAACTATCAAATTTAATCTAATTAACCTTTATTATCATCTTTTGCCTCAAAAATTGTGAACTATAATTTATATCACTTATTTTGAAACGGATGAAGTATAATATATACTTCGTAGTTCTTCTTCCTTTAATTATTTAATAATAAAAAATAATTTGATGTTTTAGTGTCTCGCTTGAAAACTTTTTAAAATGTAAGCATACTTTTTTATATTGTTTTAGTATATTTTTTAATATATATACGCAGAATGTAATCTTAATGAGCGAACATATTCAAATTATACTTGGAGGGTCAAACATGTGCTCTATGATATAGCACAAGGACCAAAAAATATAAATATACATCTCAATAATTTAATTGAAAATAAAAATATTTGGAGTGTGCAATACACATTGCATCTTTAACTTCTATTATTAGGCAAATTGCCGAAAATGCCCCACGGTGTACAACTGTCTTTTGGACAATCAAAGCGAAGACGACGACGGATCGTTTGATTACTTTTTAGCGACAGCGACATTATTTTCACTATTACTATATTGTCCCTATTCAGTGGGTGATGCCTGATAGAGCTCAAGGGGTAAGCTTGTCATTTGAGAAAAAATGGTGATGTAAGATGGGGTATTGGAAATTAGTGGAGGAGGTGAAGCGATGACGTGGCAATCCCGTGCCAACAACCAATTAAAAGTGCATCAGTTCAATGTATTTTGTCTCCACTCTATTCAGCTTCGAGCCGCCACTAATTCACAGCCGATGTTTTTTTTATACGCGGCTCGTTGGCTGAGGTAAGCATGTTAGGCCGGATGTGTTTTTGACTTGTTATGTTTGTTTAGGTTATGGGGTATGAGCATCACCATAATACTATTTTTTACTCCCTCCGTCCCTAAATAAAGTTCCCATTTCATCTTGAATTTTTGTCCCTAAATAAAGTTCCCATTTCACAAGTTGATGGGGTCCACTTAATAAAATAATATAATTACCATGGACCCCACTACTAACTATCCACTTACTATCTTTCTCTCTCCAAACCAACTTTATATTTTAATCAAATTTAATACCAACAACCTCACCACTAACTTTTTCCTTAAATATTGTGCCCAAGACAAATGGGAACTTTATTTAGGGACGGAGGGAGTATGTCACATCATCTGTAACCTCAACAATTATACACACCACTTTATTCAGGAAATACTCATCATATCACACCACACCATTTCATTTCATTTAATTTTAAATACAAAAAAAGAAAAAGAAAAAAGAAAATATTTCATCCAATCACAAATAAGCATTTTGTCTCCCCCTCTCGTTAAGATGTGTGACCGTGACCACACCCAGGGGCGGTACCAGGAAAAATATTCTGAGGGAGCAAAACTCAAAATGTTCCGTTCGGTTTCAGTACTGTTCGGTTTTGGTTCGGATTTTTTAGGCCAAAATATTCATCCTTTTTCAAAGACCAAACCGAAACCGATATAAATGAAATCGAAAACGATAAATTTCAAAACCGAAACCGAACCGATAACATGTTATCGGTTTCGGTCAATTTTCGGTTGGTAATGCTCACCATTACCTTAAACTTCAACCGATTTGAACCTTTTAGTGTAAAACGCTAGATTCAAACAGACTCGTAACACTTGATATCTGTTGAAGTTAACTTCACAAAAAAGAAGAAGACATTTGTACTTTGCATTTGGGTGGTCAAATATTGACATATTACATTTTATACCCTAAAAGAAAAAAAATATTAAAACTACTTGCAAATTGGAGGGGTGGTCAATGGCCCATCATGATCACCCCATCCTACCGCCCCTGACCACACCGAACAACATTTTTATCACCACTAGTGGTGGGGGTGGTGTTCCCCTCAACACCGAGGTTAAGATTGTCAAATCATCACTAAACCACAAGGCTTTTATGCCTATACCGTTTAGCCTTAGGATCTTAGGTGTTTCTACTATAGGAGTAATAATTTATATTAATGTGTCCCTAAATGGATGACAAATATCATTATTTTATAGGTAGGATTATTTGAAGGATTAGATGGGCATTTGTGCAAAAAATCCATTAATTATAACAGTTTAAATTGAATTTATACAAATTTAGTGATTTAAGTAAAATAATTAACTTATATTATTTTCATTTGTAGCAAAAATAACAAATAGCAAAAATAAAGTAAATTTTTCCATAATAATCAAGTGTTTGCTGAAGTTTAAATATTGTTGTTTAAAAAATAATTTTGTTAATGATAACTTTAAGAGCTGTCTTTAAAAGTATTAAAAGAGAAATTATATATTGTTGGTCCCCAGACTAAGTAAATAAGATGTGATGATCAAATAACTAAGAAGAATAAATCAGCTAAAGTATGTATCTCAGCTGAAGTACAAGTATATTCATAAACCTTCAGTTGATACGCACTTAGCTCAAGGAATCAAGTCAAATCAGCAGCTACACAAAGAGTGATCATTCGAAGTATATGGCCGAAGGACAGAAACCCGAAGAAGACCATTCAACTGATAGTGGAATCAGTTGATGGTATGTGCTACAGATAAGGACTTGGTGGAAAATGTTCTTGACACTTTGAACATTTTCTTTTCTCGCTCAAAGAAGAAGAAAACGATTAAGATCTTCTATTTTGGAATAGAAGATACATTTTCAGAACTTCATCGTTTGTCCCTCCAAACATAAAAAGGGAAAGTCAACTTCTTTTGTACTATCATAGTACACCTTTTCACTGTGCGTCAGAAAATGTGGTGAAAGAAGTTGACACAAAGTACAATCGGGACTCTAACATATGCAAGTGCATCTAATGTTTCTGTGGACAAGTCTATATCAACGAATAATATGTTTACACGTGGATTAACTTGTGGACAAAGAAACATGGTTTTTGGGCTATATATAGAGACGTAAATGCTTGCATTTATATACACTTTTAAACATTCATAGCACAAATACATTCTTTGAGAGTTTGTTATTTGTCTGATATTAAATCCTTCATAGTTAATACTCAGGCATTAAATATCAGTTGTTCGTATCAGCTGATAAAACTCATTGCATAAGATCTTAGTTTGAGCGATGAAAAGTGTCACTTCAAGTATAAAGTTTTAGTTAGTTTGTACTATCTATTTTCGCAAACTTTGTACCGCATTAAGTTGTTTTAATAAACTCTTAATCATTGAAAATATTGTGTGTTCTTTAATTTATTATCTTTACTTAGCCGTAACGTAACACGTTAGTGTTGTTGGGATCCAACATATATCTTTCTACCTTTTCTTCCTACCCTTATGTCTATCCACTTATAAACTTACATGTTTAATCCACCAATTCTATTTCCTCATATCATCCTTGATTTTGACATTTGTCATGATCAAATGTTAGACATATGGGTAGGAATAAAATGTAGGAACCAATATTATTTCTCGTATTAAAAATGTACATTAATTTATAAAAGGATAATTCCTAAAATTCAAAAATCGATTATAAATTAATATATAAATTTTGTCGTTTGTTCAAGGTAGTACATAAATTTTATCTAGTCCTAAAGGGACAATTATTAACACTTAGATCAGGAAAAAGTCAAAGGTCAAGATCAAGATTCAAACCACCACCACCACTACAAACACATGTGCTTCAATACATCAATACCCCACTCACCTCCGGCGGCCGGATACAGCGGCCGGCGGCGGCCGGAGGTGGCGGCCGGCGGTGGTGGTCGTGACTTGAAACACATGTGTTTCACCTTTTGAAACACACGTGCTTCATAGTTCACATGCTCCTCTTTGTTTTAGAAACTCATGTTTTTAGTGAAACACATGTGTTTGAACACATGTGTTTCACCTTTTGAAACACATGTGCATGCCCCCCCCTGTGTTTTAGAAACTCATGTTTTTAGCGAAACACATGTGTTTCGTGACTTGAAACACATGTGTTTGAAACACATGTGTTTCACCTTTTGAAACACGTGTGCTTCGTAGTTTGCATGCTCCCCTGTGTTTTACAAACTCATGTTTTTAGTGAAAGGCATGTGTTTCGTGACTTGAAACACATGTGTTTCACCTTTTGAAACACATGTGCTTCGTAGTTCGCATGCTCCCCTGTGTTTTAGAAACTCATGTTTTTAGTGAAACACATGTGTTTCGTGACTTGAAACACATGTGTTTGAAGTGACTTGAAACACATGTTTGAAACACATGTGTTTCGTGACTTGAAACGCATATGTTTGAAACACATGTGTTTAATCACCACTACCAGCACCTTCACTCTCAGCCACCACCGCCGCCGTCGCCGGCCGGCGGTGGCTGTAGGTGGCTAGGGATTTGATCTTGATCATTTTGATCCAGTGGTTAGGATTTGTCCCTTGAAACTATGCAAAACCCTTGTACTACCTAGAACACAACTCTATAAATTTTGTATACATATTTTAACATTTTAATAATAATTTTAAAGGTTATTGTTATCATTTTCATTTAAAAAAAAGCCACGAAGCTGCTATAATACAGTAGAGAATAGCACGATTCAGTACAATACCATGTGATACATCCACATAAAATAACCTTCAATACAGTAGAGAATAGCACGATTCGCAACAAATAACCTTCAATCCGTTCTTGTTCTTAACTCGTGATACATCGACATAAAATTGACCATGTGAGAATACTGGTTTTTGAAGAAACAAACCAACTTGCGACAACGTCTGACATTGGCATTTTTAGTACAATACCACCCCAATAAACCTGCAAAATTATATTAAAAACCAATCGTTTGGGTGCAGGCATTTTTAGTACATTGGGCACTTTTATCTTAAACCCTTTAGATAGCATTTTGGAAAATAAACTCTATCATCAAAAGGTTGAAGTCTAAATTACAAAAGCTACTAAGAAAATAAATTAATCTATGGCTGCTGAAGGCCTAATACCAGCTATTGTTTCCAATTAGCTAAAAGTGTTTATGGGTCAAATGGATTGAGAATTATCTTAAGTGTATTTCTAATGCGTACAGCATAACGCCTCCTAAATTGTCCTGAAATAAAATATTTAGATTATCAATGCAATAACATTTTTTTGTGATCGTATTGAACACACTGTTTATTAAAACATGGATTTAAAATGTTTGTGAATCAACCCAAGCTGACCCATTTCAGCTTAAACTGTGTTGACAAGTTATCCAACCCACTCATTTTTGCACATCTAGAACCTAAATTTTGAAATTGTAAAATCCAATACCTGCTTGAAAATAGTGCTTTTCCCAGATCCTTCCATACCAGAAATATTCTGCTCAAAATTAAAAAAAATATTATTATGATTTAAAACAAATAAATAAATCACATGCTGAAAGAAATTGTGAGCATCATCTTCAGGTAGCCTGCCCTTTTCAACAATACAATTAAAAAGCTCATCGGATTTGACATACTTAATAACATAAATAATATTAATATCTTGATTTCCATTTTAACTACAAAAATTCATATCAACATGCTTTAGTGGTTCGGAGCACATAATCATTTTCCTTTGAGAGGTCTATGTCAATCCACGAGGGATCTTGTATTCATCTCCAACTTTTTAAATAAAATAATTAAGGAGGTTATATGCATTACATATACATCCGGGCGATTTTTGAACATCTCAACCAACCCATTTGACCCATATCATTTTAACTCAATTTTCGAAAAATAAAAAGGAAAATACCAAAAAAGAAAAATTTATTATATGGTCAAAGTTAATATGGTCAAAGTTTCAAATACATCAGCTACCACATCAGCATTTTTTAAAGTTTGTTACATGAAAACAAAGTTCTTTACGTAAATAGAAGTACAAACAAATTAAAATTACTTACATTGTTGAAATACCCCGAGCTTGGGGTGAAACAAAGGAATTTGCAAACACAAATGCGCCTACTCCAAGATCCATCTAAAAGTCACCAACATAATAAAAATTAAAGCATAACATAAAAGATTAGAGGTTGTTTAGAAGTTCCTGGTTTGAAAGGATCGTATTTTATTGGTTTCAGCTTCTGATTTTGTATCATAACGCTACAAAATCAAATCAAATAAATATAACTTGCCATCATGTTAATTTAGAAGGATGGGCAACCAATTATGATAAAGGAAATCTTTTTTAGGCAACCAATTATGATAAATGAAATCTTATTTAGGCAACCAATTATGATCGGATATTATTGGTTTCAACCATTTATTAAATCAAATCCTTTTTAGGCAACCAATTGATAATTTAAAACTAATTTTGGTTTTGGTGTGCAAGTGTACTTATTTGCAGGATAGTAAAAGTGTTATTATTTGCTCTTCTTGGTATTGTCGAAAATAACAAAGGTGGCATATTTGAATGGTCATAAGTTGAGTAATATTTGATCTAAAACAGTTCAATGAGCTAAAAGTCTTAGAAGCATGAAAGCATTTAAATGAATAACTTTGTTGACAACTTTATTTGTAAAATCAAATTAATGTCCTAATTTTTCTTTTATATTTTGGCATTTATATTTAAAAATTTGATAAATGATCATTCTTGTTGGCATTGACGAGAAGTGACTACTTATCATCATTCTTGTTTCCTTAAGAAAATTATCACAAATATGATAAAATCACAGATTATTGCAACATAATTGAGCAGCCATGTTTAGTAATAAGAACCAATTTGCACAATTTGCAAGAACAATTAAGAACAAATACAAAATTAAAGGCAAGAAATAGGGACTTAACTCACCAAGGTATTTCATCAAACACTTGGTGTGCGCCTAATCAAACACCATACCAATCCAAAACTACATATAGAAACCAAAAACATAACAGTGGATATATGACCCGTGAAGCTGGAAACTGTTGGAATTCGGCATGAATAACAAAATACCCGAATTAAGGTTCCCGTGAAAGGGTATATTGCTGATGAAGTCGCACAAAATAGATCAATCGTCAAAAGATGTTGAAGATGAAACAAATACCGGTTGACGATTGGCAAAGGGTTAATGTACAAACTAATTTTGGTTTTGATATTAATGAATTTGATTCATTCGGATTATGTGTAGCTGTAATTGTTTTTCAAATTCACGTTATTTCGGCGATTTGCGATGGGATTCTTATTCAAAATCCTATCAAATCTGGAATTTCAAATTTGGAAAATTGGAAACTGGCATCCCGAATAAATTGCCATAACTGGTTGGGTTGTATTTGACAGGCTGTTCGGTGAAATATTGTGAGGAATATTGTGAGGAATTCGTTGATCAATGGTGTAATTACACTTGGCATTATGGATCAATGATAGAATAGAGTTCCAAAGTAATAAGTTGTTATGTATAAATCAAATGTAGGCTTATATATATAGGAGAAGATATATGTGATGTTAAGTTTGAACTTTGAAGGAACGGGAAAATGGTTTAGCGAAATTAGTAAGCTAAAAGAGAATATATTTTTTAAGATAAATATTATCTAAATATTGGCATATTGGATCCAAGTGGCATTGAACTTTATAAAAGTAGCGGCTCGAGCTGTAGCCAGTCGCCAACACACAACCTCGAGGCACACGTGCTTCCATTGATTCCAATTTGCTGCATCCGATCTATCTTGTTGTGCAATTATCTGCCACGTGTCTCCATTACATTGGCTAATTTGTAAGTAAATAAGTCCCCTAGGTATCGACCATAAGTAACGTCAGCTCCTTAGATCCGTGTTTGCGCCGCGTTCTCCAATTTTCTTATTTTCCAAAAATTTTTATTGTCTAAGTTAATAATTAAGTAGCATCGCACCCGCGAAATGTGGCGATATTTATCATGTAACTATATCTTGTAATAATGATAGTGATGATGGTGAGTCTCGTGATGGTAGTGATTATGGTTAGTGGTCTTACATGGGTGGTGATTGTGGGTGGTGAGTGACAATTGTAAGTAATGTTAGTGGTGGTCAATAGAATGATATTAGTATCTTACTACTTACTAATACATTTAGGTCTCCCCTTTTAGTAAGTTTAAGGAGCTCCTTAATTTTAAGTTTAAGGAGATTTCCACTTTTAGTAAGTTATTTAACTAAAAAAAATAAAGGGTGGCTTACAAGATTCGAACACAAGACCTCTCCTAAGTAGTCATTATGTGTTAACCAATTGCTATAACTTACACTTTATTTCAAACCACCAACACTAAATGCAATAGGCTGTAATTCCGAGCATTTGACCACAACACCTTATATTTCTGGAAGTCAATTAATGTACCTTTTCAGTTTCGGTTTGTATTTCCGGAAAATAAAATATAATAGGCTGTAATTCCAAGCATTTGACATGCCCTTATATTTACGGAATTTAATTAATTGAGCTTTTCGATTTCGGTTTGTATTTCCGAAAATTAATTAATTGACCTTTCTTACCATCTTTTATTTCCGTTTTGCTTTTTATTTCCGGAAACTATCTTACCATCTTTTATTAATCCATTTTGACCTTTCTTACCATCTTTTATTTTCGAGCTACGTTTTTTTTTCCGACCACAACCTACACATAAACACAACCTACACATAAACACGATGCTACAAATCAGGCGACGTTTTACCCATGACATATGATCCGGTGTTAAGGTTTGTTGTCCGTTTGAGATCATATATATCTTACTACTTACTAATGCATTTAGGACTGCCATTTTAAGGAATTTTAAGGAGCTTCTTAATTTTAAGTTTAAGGAGATTTCCGATTTTAGTAACTTCTTCAACTAAAATAAAATCAAAAAGTGTTGCTTACATGATTCGAACACAAGACCTCTTCTAAGTAGTCACTATGTGTTAACCAATTGCTATAAATTACATTTTATTTTATCCCACCAAGACAAATTATAAGAGGATGTACATCATCGCATTTGACCAGCCTTTATTTCCGTTTCTTTTTATATTCCGGGAAACTATTGACTATACTAAATTGTCTTACCATCTTTTATTTCCGTTTCGGTTTATATTTCCGGAAACTATTAATTGTCTTGCCACCATATTAATTGACCTTTTGACTATACTAAATCTTCTTCACGCATATCTATACTACTATTAAAACATTTAGACCTACTAATATTAGAAGGTCTTAAAAATAGTTTTTAAAACCTTTTAATACTAGTAGGTCTAAATGCTTTAGAAGACTAAAAAATAATAAAAACGCAGCTTAGGGGAATCAAACTCGTGACCATTTGGGATATAGGTGTGTGTGCAAGGTTCTACAAAGCGTAAGGCGTGGCGTGGCGGCACCGTCAAGCCTTAGCCAAGGCGGGTCATGGCGTTTTTCAAGGCGTGATTTAAGGCGGCAAATTTTTTATATAATTTATATATATACGTATATAAAATTAAATTTTTTTATAGATCTGTTGATTTATATAACAATTCAAAGATAAAGCTCATAAAAAATATTACATCTAAATTTATAATTATATATTTTACCATTTTTTTTAAAAAAATCATTTTTCACAGCCGCCTTAAAAAAAACTCGTCATAAGGCGCGCCTTATCGCACCTTATCACGCCTTATCTCACGCCACGCCTAGCCCAGCCGCCATGGTCTGTTTCGTTACGTCGACACAGCGCCTCACGCCTTGGCGCCGCCATGACGCGCCTTTTAGAACCTTGTGTGTGTGTGTGTGTTAACCACTTCAACTACTTGATTACTTTGATTATTCCAGATACTAATATATATAAGCTTTAACGTTACCAGAACTCAGCCATCACTTCTCTATTTAAACGGCCCATATTTACTTCCACAAAAAAGGCCAATTTCGGATCTGATCCTACCATCACTAATATCGGCAACTACCATCACTACGCACCACCACTCATCACCATCGCTATTGCCACCACCACCGGTACTCTCGTCACTTCGAAATATAGACCCGCCGCCGCATTGCGCGGGTACCCTACCAGTATAGATTAATAAAGATATTATTGTACATAAGTGATTGCAATCAAATAATTAACATTTACTATCATACTAGCTCAGTTGGTGAGAGCCCTTTGATAATAACATGAAGTTTATGGGTTCGGTCCTGACTTATATTTTTTTCTAAATATAAATATTTCAGGAAATAGCAAGTTAGCTATGTGAAAATTATGTATATCTAAATTAGGAGTGTCCCAAAAGTATCATATACAGTGAAGATATAAAAGCATGTAGTGTGTGACACCAACTATAGGCTTATTATGGGATCACGATCGAACGATGCATACACCACATGGTTCAAAGTGAGTGTATTCGTAGTTGGGTCACGGAAGTAAACGCTCATATTTTATCGTATTGGTTTTTTTATACTTCCTCCGATTCAAAATAAGTGATACATTTTCCTTTTTAGGGTGATTCAAAATAAGTGATACACTTTGAAAAGTTTTCTTATTTGGCAAAAAAATTGGGACCCACACCCACTAACTATCTACTTTAACAAAGTGAAATGACTCATTTACCCTTACTTTTTACTTTTAAATATCATTAACCATACTTTATTCAAAAGGTGTGGGACACATTCCCCACTAACCATCCAATTAATCTAATTTAACCATCATTATAATCTTTTGCCTCAAAAACCATGAAACCCCAAGTGTATCACTTATTTTGAATCGGAGGAAGTATAATTTTTCTAGAGTTGTATTCTAAGAAGTCCAAAGGATTTGTCTAGTCCCAAGGGACAAATCCTAGCCATTGGAACAAGATGGACAAGATCAAATCCCCCACCTACAACCACCGCCGGCCGCCGCCTCCGGCAACCTCCGGCCGCCGCCCGCCGTCCGCCGTCCGCCGCCCGCCGCCGACCACCGCCGCCCGCCGCCGTCCGCCGTCGGTGGCCGGCGGCCGGCGATGGTGGTGGTGGCTGACAGTGAAGGTGCTGGTGCTAATGGGGGTGGTGGTGGTATTAATGTATCGAAGCACATGTGCTTTACTAAATACAACATATTACTTCGAAGCACATGTGCTTCAGGTCACGAAGCACATGTGCTTCAAGTCACCATAAACATGAGTTTCTAACACACACAAGGGAGCATACGAAGCACATGTGCTTGACGTTATGAAGCACATGTGCTTCACTACACGGAAAAAAAAATCAAAACAAGTGACGAACACATCATTATGAAGCACATGTGCTTCATAAAGCCAAGCACATGTGCTTCATAAAGCCAATGCTTCATAAAGCCAAGCACATGTGTTTTTGTTCCTGAACACATGTAACTTACAAACAAGTCATTTGTGTTTGAATCACGAAGCACATGTGCTTGACGTTATGAAGCACATGTGCTTCACTACACGGAAAAAAATCAAAACAAGTGACGAACACATCATTATGAAGCACATGTGCTTCATAAAGCCAAGCACATGTGCTTCATAAAGCCAAGCACATGTGTTTTTGTTCATGAACACATGTAACTTACAAGCAAGTCATTTGTGTTTGAATCACGAAGCACATGTGCTTGACGTTTTGAATCACATGTGCTTCACTATACGGAAAAAAAATCAAAACAAGTGACGAACACATCATTATGAAGCACATGTGCTTCATAAAGCCAATCACATGTGCTTCATAAAGCCAATGCTTCATAAAGCCAAGCACATGTGTTTTTGTTCCTGAACACATGTAACTTACAAACAAGTCATTTGTGTTTGAATCACGAAGCACATGTGCTTGACGTTATGAAGCACATGTGCTTCACTACATGGAAAAAAAATCAAAACAAGTGACGAACACATCATTATGAAGCACATGTGCTTCATAAAGCCAAGCACGTGTGCTTCATAAAGCCAAGCACATGTACTTCATAAAGCCAATCCTTCACAAAGCCAAGCACATGTATTTTTGTTCATGAACACATGTAACTTACAAACAAGTCATTTGTGTTTGAATCACGAAGCACATGTGCTTGACGTTATGAAGCACATGTGCTTCACTACACGGAAAAAAATCAAAACAAGTGACGAACACATCATTATGAAGCACATGTGCTTCATAAAGCCAAGCACATGTGCTTCATAAAGCCAAGCACATGTGTTTTTGTTCCTGAACACATGTAACTTACAAACAAGTCATTTGTGTTTGAATCACGAAGCACATGTGCTTGACGTTATGAAGTACATGTGCTTCACTACACGGAAAAAAATCAAAACAAGTCACGAAGCACATGTGCTTCCAGTCACGACTACCACCACCGGTCACCACCGCCGGCGGCCACCTCCGGCCGCCGTCCGCCGCCGGCCGCCGCCGGAGAAGCACATGTGCTTGTAGTGGTGGTGGTTTTGAATCTTGATCTTGACCATTAATTTTTCTTGATCCAAGGGCTAATAAATATCCCTTGGGACTAGATAAAATTAATGTACTACCTTAAACATTTCACAATTTTTCTACCCCAAAATACACTATAAGTAGACAACTAATTAACTCAATTCATAAACCTACAAATCTTTCTTCTATAATCATTTTTCAACTTCCTACTTCTTCTCTTACAAAAATATCATGATTTTCAAATGTTGGTTTTCAAAAAAAAAAAAAAAACATCAAAGAAAATCTAAAACCCAGCACAACCTCATCCACAATCCATATACCTATGATCACTTATTTTTAGATCTACCAGGTTCCAATAACAACCAATTTATTTTTCAACCAAATCATGCAATTTCCTAGCAATGATACCCTCAATAACCACAACAACCAATGTTGCTCCTTTAGGATATTCACCCAAAAGGCAAAAGGAACAACATAACTAATCTCAATGATGAAAATTCCTCAGTTGAAGAACCCCTCGAATGGTTGGAGAAAAAAAATAGGCTAAAATGAGTAGATCTAGTTTGTTCGACAAAAAAACTTCCTCATCATCCAGCATAAAAAAAATGTACGGAAAATGACTTGATAGTTTAAAACAAAAGACAAAAATTTAATTTTTCTTTAGCAACAAAAAAGAAGGCAACGAGATGAGCTTCGACATTGCCCGTCCGAAGACCTCCAAAACTAATATTAAAAAAACTTGATTCTAGCAAAAAGCTACACTATATCAAAGAATTACGAAGGGTTTAATAAACCAATCAACCCATGGAATCTTAATTTTAGAATTCTGATGGGTGATCCAAGAAAAAAAAATAACTTAATACTATCTACTAGATCAGATTTACGAGATTTTACCACTATCAAACAAATAAGAGTTCCTATATCTCTAAAGGAACCAACAAGTGATATTACCAATGACTTGAGCTTTTGTTCTTCGGAAGTTTATGTTCGACAAAGAAATCCAACGATTCCACCATTCTGCACTATAATAGCCAAGCTGCCACCAACTATAAATTTCATATCAAACATGATGCTTTAAGAATTAAGTAATAGGTAAATAAATAAATTTCATATTAAATAATTAAAGAAATAGCTTTCCATGTAGGGGTGTTCAAAAATGATATCCAGATTTTCAGATAGTTTTTTCACTATCAAAATCGGTATATCTGGTATCCAAAAAAATAAATTATTCATTTATTTTTCAGATTTTTCAGATATTACGGATATTTTCCAGATATTTCGTGTATTCTTTGTATATTTTTCAGATGTTGTTTTATATTTCGGATATCGGATATCCAAAAAATTTAAAAACACTATCCGGATCGGTTATCATAAATTTATATATGAATTTTCAAATATCTAGTTTTTGGATATATTTAAATACCCCTACCTATAATCATACTCATTGCCATATTGTCTACTAATTAACTTATTATATTAGTTTTGTTTCATTTCAATGTGTTTTCTTAATATAATTCAAAATAACAGTTGTCATGGTTATTAATATATTTATCGAGTTCTTTTTAATAAAGAGTTGACTGCATCTTCTAACTCTTTCGTATTAGTTTGATTTGGATTAAAGATTTAAGCATAGATGTTTAATTCATTAAATTTAATACATATATTGTACTCCTTTTTTATTTATATAGTTACTTTTGAGTTTGCTATGTGTCTTAACATTCTTGTTATGACTCTAATTTATGTGACTGTTTTGAGACATATTTTAATGATCATCTTAAAACGTTACCAGTTTAAATTCTAGTTTTTTTAGACAAAGAATTGATAGTGTCAAACTGTCAATAGTTAAATTTATATGGACAATTTTTAGAGGAAATATTGAATATATATGGTATTGTATAATTTTTAAAGCATTATCATCCAATAACGATTGGTTTTTATTTAAAATTGTTGGCTCTTGTGGTTAAACTTTAAAGTATATGCATTTCAAATATATAACAAGCGGTTGTAGTTATCAAAATTTCATTTTAAATTAGCAATTAGACAACACAATCAAAGTAACTATCATATTGAGATCGTTTTCATTTCAAAACAAAGTTAATATCTTACTCTCATATAAATCACTTATTTCGAAGTTCTTAATCCTTTTTTTTTTCTTCAAATTTTAAGTTACATTTCCAGTCTCAAAATAATTATATCATCCATAGTTAAAACTAATTTAAAAGAAGCATGTCAACTAAATTTATATTTCAACCAATAATGTATTAAAATAAATCAAAATAAAATAAAAATAATTTATATCGAAACAATATTTCATATATTTTTCAATATAATTTTTTCTGATTATATATATATTTTAGTTACACATATCCCCAATCACGATTCAATTGCACAATTATATATAATAATCAACCGTTTTACGCAATTAGCAATTTACTTATTTCATAATACGTATATGTTTCTACACACAACCATTTACTTCACATGTATAAAATTTTATATGTACAAATCCCCTCCTATATTAGAGTGCAAAAAGAAAATATAAAATTGAATAATGTCAAGTTGGTTTTTTTATAAGGTTGATGGAATCTAAGTTATATGATTGTATCACCACGACCCCTTGATTCCCACTATTTCTTATTGGTGTTAACGATTAATCATTTATTATATCATAATATGCATTATTTTATCTTTTTTTCGTTAAATAATGCGTTTGTGCCTTGGAATTTCTAGACTTTTGGGACCATGATGACGATATCTACAATAACTTCAGTTGAAATGTCCCAATATTTTATCATAGAAAAATTATATTGTTTGTTACTAAATTTATTTAAACTTCCTAATTATAAAATGATTGACATATGAAATCCATTAAATTATTTTTCTAATCTTATTATATGATATGGACACTTGTATAAATTACATGGGTAGAGAAATAAGTAAAAGGATTTAGTAGCAAACAATATCATCTCTTTATTATAATAACAGGATGAACTTATTAAGATAAATTAGATCGATAACTTATCACTAAAGTTTTAGTATCTTTTTTCTTGGATTTTACATAAAATATGACACCCTATATAATGAAACGGGGCACATTGAGAAGAATGGGTGACGTCAATTTAGGATTCTGAAAAAAGTTTGGAAACATAATTTAGATAGGTCGATTGTTGATATGTTGTTATCATAAGTATTAGATATTTATTTGTTGGTCAATCATTTGGCTACCTCAGCTTGTAGCAAATTTGCAAAGTTCTTTTTGTCATGGATTTTATCTTTATTTTGAATTGAATTGCTCATACATCTTTAATTTTATTTATAGAATTTTCCGACCGTACTTTATTAGATTTCAAGGAGTTCACGATAAATTACAATAGCTAACTATTGAGACCGATTTGTTCGACAATGTCTTTCCCCCTTTAAAATCTCGGCTCATTTGGAACCGCTTATAGAATGTTTTTTTCGGTGTACTACGAGTTTTCAAAGAAGTAAGCTGCCACTAAACGGTCATAAGCACTGTAACGATCTCTATCTACCTGCTATTGTGTGGTTAATGGAATTGTAGAAGTGGTAGTCTCAATAAGTTAGCAACATCTTTTAAAAACTTTAAATTTAAATTATTAACTTCGATTTCTTCATATGCGTCATTAAAGATAACTGATTGTTGTTTGAGTTGAGAAGTTAGACGTGTATATATATTTGGAGAATTGTTGAAGATGAGAAATTGTGAAAAAGTGTGGAAGAAAAAGTATAAGAGAGAAAATGATATTTATAGGAGAAATATAATGATAAAAAATTACCCCAACGGGCATTCAACTTGTCGTGGCAAGTTTTCCCTTGCGTAGAGATATCCAGACCGACCAAACCAACACAAATTCCCGCATAGATATTATTTCAACACAACATAGGTCATCGAAGGGATCTCGGAGACCCACTAAAGCACGAAAGCCAGGATCTTTCAGAAAATGGATTCCTATTCGAAGAGTGCATAACCGCATGGATAAGCTCACACTAACCCGTCAATTTAGGATCCAATTCAAGGCTTTCCTTGAGAGGTATCGGGAAGGAATTGGAATGAAATAATATCGGGTCCGGGTAGAAACCAAAGATCTTGAGACCGATCCGGCAGAACAACTCAAAAGATTAGAAGTATCGTTAATTTCTTCATGCTCGTTCCAAGTTCGAAGTACCAATTGTACAAATAATAATCCACTTCGTTACTTAATTTTTTTTCATATAGACAAATATAAGATTGGGACAGTTACTTAAAAGTACATTTTGTAGTGGGATTCTCAATGCGACCAATACCCCCTCAAATTGGTCGCTATTACAAGTGGTTTCTAAGGCTAGCTAGCCCATTTTGAGATAATCGAAATTAATTATATCTGGATGACTTATATATAGTTACAATAATTATACGAAGTTAATGAAAATAAGTTTATTAATCAGGACACATTATCATACTTATCCCTTCAAGAATATATAAAACGTCCATAGATCGAACAAAAAACCTGTGGATCAACTTAAGTATAACAATGTTTTGTCTCCAAAGTCCAAATACTTCTATAAAATATTATTATATCACGATACAGAATTTAAGTTTAATCCTCGCTATAATTTGCTAAATCCAAATTTAGTGCGGCCCAACAGCCCAATAACATATCAACTTGGATTTAAACTTTTATATTTGAACCGGACCGGACTATCGAACGGAACCACCGGTTTGATGTTTATGAGTTCTGACGGTCTGGACTCTGGACTCGCATTAGTTCGAAATCAGTTGCAGGTTTCGAAAACCCTAACTCGCCGGAGAAGAAGATAACGCTATCATGCCAATTTCAGAACCAGTGTTCGTCTGGATGTAACTCAAATTGCGTATACAACAACCAAAAGCACTTAATCGTTTAGGTACTCTATTCATTTCCGTTTTTAGTTAAAAACATTTCTTCAATTTCTTCGTTTTTTCAGTTAGTGTTAATAATAATCCACAAAGATCCTTACATCTGCTTATTTATTAAGTTCCCCTTATCTTAGTGGTTGTAATTTTATTTTGCTAGTTTTCGCACGCAAGGTGTTCGATGAAATGCTTCATAGAGTAGATAGACTTACTTTAAATGTTTCTCTTTTCACCGTTTATTTTTGTGATTGATTTTCAGGTAAAGGTGTGCGAATAATCAAATATTTCAAAAGTTTGTTGTCAAACAGGTATTACTACAGCTTTTTGCTCTTGTTATTATAACTTCTGAGACATGCAGATGAATTAAAACTTCGTTTTTTTATAATCAATAATTCTATATTGAAACAAAATATGATGATTCTTATTGCAGAAATCTTACTCATCTAAAAGCATGGCAGATAAAGAGATCACCAAAGATGATGAATATGGAGTTTTATTATACTACAAATACACAAAAATCCCAAATCTTGATGATTTATTCAATTTCTACAATTCAAATTGCAACTCACTCTCACTTTTGGGCCGTGTTCGTCTGGCCCCACATGGTGTAAATGTCACAATCGGTGGAAAATTATCCGATTTAAACAAACACATTGCAATTTTATCCAAAAATCATTTATTTAAAGGAACAGATTTCAAGCTAGCAACATGCAATGAGCCAATAAATGACAAAATAGCAGAAGAATGTGGTTTCACTACTCTTTCGATCCGAATTGTGAAAGAATTAGTTACTTTTAATTCCCAACCACTTTCAAAACCACCCGAAATCTCAAATGCTGGAAAACATCTATCTGCAACCGAATTCCATTCATTTCTTGCAGAACGAGAAACTGAAACCGAAACAAATCCGTCTAAAAAAACCGTCCTACTCGATGCAAGAAACTTATACGAAACAAGAATCGGGAAATTTCACGCTCCAAATGTAGAAACATTAGATCCCGAAATCCGCCAATATAGTGATCTTAAATCATGGGTAGATTCTCATTCAGAACAATTACATGGAAATAATATTTTAATGTATTGTACAGGTGGCATTAGGTGTGAAATGGCATCAGCTTATATTAAATCAAAAGGTGTCGGTTTTGAAAATGTTTTTCAATTATATGGCGGGATTCAACGGTACATGGAACAGTTTCCAGATGGCGGGTTTTTTAAAGGGAAAAATTTCGTTTTTGATCATCGGGTTTCAGTGGGGTCCACTAATGAAGATTTACTTGGTTTTTGTCTTATTTGTCATTTACAGTTTGATGATTATTCTTCAAGAATTAGATGCAGTTATTGTAGAATGTTGGTTTTAGTCTGCAAAAGTTGTGAGGGTAATAATTCATTATATATTTGTGAATTATGTCAGAAATATGATAAAATTACTGAATCCGAATCAACTTCGATTGAATCAAAGGGTTCAAAAAAGTTGAGAATTTTGTGTTTACATGGTTTTAGACAAAACGCTTCTAGTTTCAAAGGCCGAACCGGATCTTTATCCAAAAAGTTAAAAAATTTGGTTGAATTTGTGTATATCGATGCACCACATAAACTGCAGTTTATTTGTTCTAAAGAACCAAAATCACTACCAAATAGAAAATTTGCATGGTTTATCGATCCAAAAACGGAAGAAAACACGAATCCCGATTGGGAAATTAGTCAAACTCCTTTTGATCCGTTACAATATCAGAAACAAACATCTGGTTTTGATGAATCACTTGCATATTTGAAAGAAATTGTGTCACAAAACGGACCGTTTGATGGGATTCTAGGGTTTTCTCAAGGTGCAGCAATGGCTGCTTGTGTTGCTGCAAGACAAATGAGTTTAAAAGGTGAGATTGATTTTAGGTTTGTGATTTTATGCTCGGGATTTTGTGTTAATTTGACCGAATTTGAGAAGAATTTGATTAATTGTCCTTCACTTCATATATATGGTAGTGATCATGGGAAAGATACACAAATAGCATTTGATGCAAGTAAAAAACTTGCATCGGTTTTTGAAGATGGTTGTTCGGTTATAATCGAGCATGATTATGGTCATATTATTCCTACACGATCACCGTATATCGATACAATTAAAGATTTTCTTCAAAGGTTTCTTTAGGTTTGAGGTTTTACTAAATTTATTTGAAATTTGGCTATAAACTTTGTGTTTGCTTGTTCAATTGAAGAATACTATGGTGAGAGGATTAGTCTTTGTTAGGATTGTGTTGTAACGAGTATTGTGGTACCCGCGCGTTGCTACGGGGTTTATAAAAATAAGCTTTTATAATTAAGATTTAGATTTATTTTTTATTAAATTGATACATGCATATATACTACTCGTCAACTACCTTAATAATATTTGGCTTTTTTTGCGTGGTTTAATTTAGTTTTATTTCATAAACGGCCTATTAATCTTACACCAAAGAAATGGTAAGCGAAAAACTATTATTTGCACATTCTATGTTATAATAATGAAATAGAAATAAGTATATGCAAATATAATAGATGAAGTATAAGTCAATATTAGTTTCTTCAAGTAAATCGATATAAACATAGAAAAATGATAATGATAGCTTGTAAGGCATTATTTACAAAAAAAATTAGTGTTTAAAAATATTGTACACAAATCATATAATTAATCATTAATCATTGCTCTAAGGATTATGGTTAACAAATCTCTAAATAAAAATTTGATTAGTTATAAAAATGAAAAAAAAAAAAAAAAAACCAAACCAAAAAAGAAACATCAAAAAGTGATGCTGAGATTTGAACACGGGTTCCAAAGGTTGAAGTCAAGCCCATGTACCATTCAAGTCAGTCTTGCATTTGCTTATTTTTTACCTTAAAAAACTATATTAATATATTTACTGTTCATAATGGAATGCCTACTGTATATAAAGGATAATGTATCTTTTTTAGTTAAATTATCAAGCTATATGTATTTTAATTTAAATTATTTTATTTTGGTTTGTATTTAAGACAAGTTTTCATGAAAGTAACCATTGTCACGTTTGTTGACTCAATTAATGTCAAAATGACATACCCCACATTGTAAGATAAAAAACATAAAATGCTAATACCCGTATAAAATACCTTATTTTTCATGTTTCCTTTTCCTTTGGCGGACCGAAGTACCAACTATAGTTGGCTTACTGAAAGCTAGGGGTGCGAGCATGGTCCAAGAACCTAATCGAAACCGAAAATAATGAAAATACAAAACCGAACTGAAAATCATAATCGGTGTTGGTTCGATTTGTTTACGGTCGGTTTTCGGTTCAGTTGGTTTATTATGCATAAATGATCACCCGTATCTGAGAACTAGACCGAACTGGACCCAAACTGGACCATACCGAAACTGAAAATCATGAAATTGCAAAACCAAAAATCATAACCTTCGACTCGGTTTATGTTGGTTTTCGGGTTGATTCATTTTTTTCGGCGCAAAATGCTCACCCCTAAGCGATGCCACGTTGGCATGTTGCCAACCATATTGGTTTAACGAAGGTCACTGAAGTCCAACCGAAAGAAGGGTTGGCACCGTAAATTATTACTGAAGTCCAGCTGAAGTTAGGTATAAAAACAGTTAATTTTTCAAGAAATTCGACTGTATTGTCTTTATTTTGCTCATAAATTATTACTTCTAATCACCCAAAAGAAAATAAATCTCGCTGTTAATATAGTTTTGCTATAAAATATTTTTTACCTGTGACCAAGGTGACAAGACAACACATGAACATTGTAACGAAACAGATAATTGATCACGGGTATTTCTTCTGATAAGCTAAATAAATGTGTGTAAGTAGTTAACCGTAATTATATTTATCAAATTAATAAAATATCTAATAATTTACAAAAAACAAATAAATAAAAGATGTAGATTGAGTGAATAGAAAAAAGACACATCTTACATTATATATCAAGCTTTCTTATGGTTTGTTGTTGATATAATAGTTGTCTTATGGCCCATTTTAGAAGTTCTTCATCTTAATTATTACATACACCATAAAGCATCAATTAACACATAAATTGATATTTGAGACCTACTCTATTTTGTTTAGGGTCAGTCTAATCACAAAGTTCATAGATCAATACATTTATGGGTGTCAATTGGGTTGTTGAGTCGGGTTAGGGAACTTATACGCACTGGCGGATCTAGATACATACAAGGGGGGTGTCATGGCCCCCATTTGGTGGGGGGCCATGTACAAAAAATCTGATTTTTTTATATATTTTAATAGAAAATTTTTTTGTTGGCCCCACTTGTTAATTGGTCAACTACTAGTGGACCCCGATTGATTTTGATCCTAGATTCGCCACTGCTTGTACGATCTAGTCTGTCGGGTTTGAGGTAAAAAAATCCTAACATGTTACCGGACCCGAATAGATCAGGTTGGTCCGGTCGGGTTTAAAAACGTACTATCAGCATAAGATCCGAATACATATGACCCGACTAGCACAATCAAATCCATGTCAGGTTAGTCCTAATTGAACTTTGGGCGCCCCTAAATGCACTCTTGATCGGTATAGCCGTATGTCCTCGTGTGGCACATCTTAGTTTACATACTTACATGTTTGGCTTCTAAGTTATAAACCCATTAACCTTGATTTTGAGTACACATTATTTATTTATTTTTAACGACAAATTTCATAAAAGCCTAGTAAGGAGCTAGACAACAAAGAAAACAAGGAACTAAAAACATGACAACGGATCCATGCACCAATCTACCCACCTATTCTTAGGTGGTGTTTGGTTCGCTGGAAAGTAATGGAATCTGAGGGAATTGGAATTCAATTTCATCAGATTCCAGTGTTTGGTTCAAAAAAATGAATGGAATTGGATTCCTAAATAATGGAAACATTCCACCAAATGAAGGAATCTCAATTCCATCCA
Organism: Calendula officinalis; assembly: GCA_963853835.1. NCBI lineage: Eukaryota > Viridiplantae > Streptophyta > Magnoliopsida > Asterales > Asteraceae > Calendula > Calendula officinalis. The sequence goes on along the minus strand of OY970828.1, from coordinate 9,846,426 downwards.
AATATTGATGGAATTGAATTCCAAGATTGGATGGAATGTTTATTTTACCTTTATACCCTTCACCTACCGCCACCACCTCCACCCACCGCCACCCACCGCCACCACCACCAACCGTCACCGCCACAACCACCTACCGCCACCACCATCACCAACCGCCACCGACCACCGCCGCCACCACCATCAACCACCACCCACCGCCATCACCAACCACCACCCACCGTCATCACCAACCACCGTCGCCACCACCAACCACCACCCCACCGCCACCGCCACCGCCACCGCCGCCGCCACCCACCACCACCGTCGCCACCACCACCAACCACCAACCACCGCCACCACCAACCACCTCCACCACCAACCACCGCCACCACCAACCACCACCAACCACCGCCACCACCACCACCGCCACCACCCGCCACCACCACCATCATCCACCGTCGCCACCATCCACCATCACCACCACCCACCGCCACCACAACCACCCACCAGCACCACCACCCACCACTACCCACCGCCACCACCACCACCCACCACTACCAACCAACCACTACCATTAATAAGGGTAAATTCGTCATTTTAGATGATTGCAATTCCAATTCATGTCGACCAAACAGAATATTGAATTGGATTCCAATTCCCTTCTATGCCAACCAAACAGAGTATGGAATTGGATTCCAATTCCTGACGGATTCCAATTCCTTCCTAGATTCCAATTCCATCAGAAACATTCTGCGAACTAAACAGCACCTTAAGGTTATAAGGAGCTCTATATTTAATCCAAAAATACGAAATCGCCAAAATATAGCCCCCTTTGGAGTACACATTGTCATTAAAGAAAAATCAATGGAAAATAAGTTATTTTTTAATATTTTCGTATTGTTATAGGATTAAGTAAATATTGTGGGCAAAAATATGATTATTATGAGTCCAAGAGTCAGGAGTAAATCAACATTGTTTTGAAAAATGTAATGTATATAAATTCAAATGCCACAAGTATAAATTAGTCAAATGTAAACGGGAGAAGGTAATAAGACAAAATTGAAGTGAATTAATTATTATTTTATTTTGGCTAAAATGCAATTTATACAAATAAAAGGCTTCTAATAAAAGGAAAATTTCGAATATATCCTTACAAAAATAATAAATTACCTTCATTTTTTTTAATTTTTAGATTATTTTTATATTCTTATGAACTTTATAACTACTTCTATATCCTTTCAAATCTTTAAACTCTCATTTATATTTAAAAATCTATTTTAATATTTATTAAATTATTATAATATCAATTATAATTATCATCAAATTCATTCATTTAAAAATTACATTATTAACCTTATTACATTTAAATCTAAATTAAACGTCTATCTACTAACGTAAGTAAATCGCAGTGTAATATTAAATTAACACCTTGAAAATCCCAAAACCATATATATGATCGAACCAACTATGTGTCTAAGTTATCCCTCTACAGACAATAAATTATACGTCTGGGTACGGGCGGACCTAGAAAGAAGAGAGGAGAGTTCACCACCAGTCAAGAAAGGAAAAAGTTGGTTCAGCATGGCAAGCGTAACCTGAATATTTGATCGAACCAACTATGTGTCTAAGTTATCCCTCTCTCTTACAATTTATTCACCTCCATTTTAAAACACATTCAAATACTTTTTTGTTTAATCCTGAATCATTGCACTTTAAATATATTGATTGATTTGATCAATTACTGGATTGTTGCGATTAACCCGTGTGGTGATTGGAATCCAAGTGTGGAATACATTGATGAACATGTTTGTAATTGGACCTTTAATTAAGGTTTGCATAAAATAAAGCTAATATAGTAATTTTTAGATAAATAAATTTGATGAAAATGATTATTGATATTTTAATGATTTAATAAATATTAAAATAAATTTTTGAACATAACAGAGATGTTTAAGTGCTTAGAATGATATGATCATAATTAAAAAATTTAGAAGGATATAGAGATAATTTATAAATTTTAGAAAGACAATAATAATTTATAAGTTCTAAAAAATGTAAGAGAAATTTTCTTTTATTTTTCCGCTAATAAGAGTTTCTATGTTCCTTATCTTTTTATTATTTTGTGGTTGATAAATATGGTATATGTGCTAATATAAGAAACACTTTGTTTACATTATGCGTGCTTTAAGCATGTTACAGTATTCTCATTATTATTGCAATAGGTTGTGATATGAATTAAAAAGTATGTACTCCCTCCGTCCCACAAAAAAGTACCAATTTCTCCTTAAACTTTTGTCCCACAAAAAAGTTCTCATTTCTCAAATTGATGGGGGTCCACTCAATAAAATAATATAATTTTCAAAGACCCCACCACTAACTATCCAATAATTATCTTTCTCTCTCCAATCAAACCTTATATTTTAATCAAAAGTAATACCAATTACCCAACCACTAACTATTTTCTTAAGACTTGTGCCCATGAGAAATGGGTATTTTTTTGTGGGACGGAGGGAGTATTATATAATAGGGTTTTGGGAGATATTTAGTGATTATCACTCACTTTAAGAGAGTTTGGATTTTAACCTACTACGTATTTTTTATTCCTCGACGGTTTTGACCACCAGCATAATAGTCACCTTAGAGTTATCTTAGTTTTTTTTCCTTCTTCGCTTAATGAGTATTCAAAATCTCGTAAGGCAATTAATGTTCATCTAAATCAATTGGTCTAGATCAAATGATTACTAAAGAAAACTTTAGAAAATTTGCCTTTAAATTTGCCTTTAAAAAATCATAGATTCAAGATTTGCTAAGAGCATTCCTCATACAATTAAAAAATATAGGAGGTGACATTTATTCCCCAAAAAAAAGATATATTCTTAAAATGCATATAACGCGCTTAAAAGTTACTGTATTACTTGAACCACTAACTAACTAACTAGTCATTAAAAAGATTAATGTTCAACTAAAATATATCTCGTTTTATGTATTTAACTCTCAAAAACTATTAGTATATGTACCGAATGACTTTAACAACATATAAATAGTTATTTATTTTTATTCTTTTAACTTTATTTACTCTGTATTATACCATGTCATATATTTGATATTATTTTAGTCATGGAAAATGTTTGTATGAATCATGTTTTAATGATTCCTTTGTTTCACTACCTAACGCCATTTAATCACATTAAATTGTTTGCAGACATGGCTATTGTTGCAATATTACCCCGTTACTCTCAATACTCTGTTTAATCAAGTATGTAGAATAAATGCGTCATCTTATGGCCACATATGTTCATTCATACTAAGTGCGGATTAATCACAAAACATATAATCGTCCTAAAATTAGTCCATTCGAAATATATTCTCAAAAGAAAAAGTAATACACGAACCGGACAAGTGGAGATGGGAGATTGGTAGTGAGGGGGTGTTTGTAGTCAAAAGTACTAGACGTTGGCTTGATAATCTTGTCTTGCCGTCGTCTATCATACAAACACGATGGAATCCTTTAGTGCCCCGTAAAGTTAATATTCTTGTTTGGAAGGTTAATTTGAACCGAATCCCTTCTAAAGTTAATTTGTTAATGAGGGGAATCTATTTTGATGACTTAAAGTGTGAGATGTGTGGAGATGGTATTGAAGATGTTGACCATTTATTTTGGTCGTGTGATGTGGCAAAAGGTGTTTGGTGGGCCATTGGAAACTGGTTACAAGTTATTGACATAAATGCGAATGATTTAGATGAATTTTTTAATAAATTGGATTCTAGCACTATTAGTACTAAATCAAAGTTGATTATTGAGGCGGTGGCGTTTACTGTCATTTGGATCCTTTGGCGTCATAGGAATGCAATTATGTTTAATAGTGGTGATGTTCGACGGAATACCTTGGTGGACTCGATCAAAGAAATAGCGTTTTTATGGGTTTGTAATCGGCGACCAAAGTTTAGAGTTAGTTGGGCCGAATGGCTTATCCTCCCGTATAATTGACGTTTCGTTGTGTGCTGTTTGAATGGTTTTGGTTGTGTTTTGTAAGTTTGGTCTAGCTTTATGCTAGTTTGTTAATATATATGAAAGATGTTTCAAAAAAAAAATACACAAAAATGAGTTTGTTATTTTCGGTTAGGAAAGACAGTCTTGTATTCCCTGAATGGTACAGTATTTAACCAGGTGGGTCTATATGCAATTATTTTTCTTTTTTCTCTAAATTCGTGGTACTTGTTGCTAAAAACGGAATACGAAAAAAATGGTACTATGTGTGACTACTTTTGTAATTTTATTTGCTTGTGGACTTCGACCCATCGACTCATAAAATCATTCAATGAATTTAGGTATGACCAAAGTTTTAATGAATGTCTCGAATTAAAAATATAATTGAACGTAAATCTACAAATAGGAGTGTGTTCGGTCTAGAAACCGAAAATGATAAAAATTTTAAAACGGTACCGATTACATGATTCCGGTTATGGTTCGGTTTGGCTTCGTTTCAGTTCGGCTTCGGTCTGATTACATGTTGGTCTTTTTCTATTTCTTTCTATGTTTTTTTTCTCCCTCCTCTCCATCATCTTCCCAATACTTATTTGTTTTACCAGGCTAATATGAACAAATCAATGATCGTTTTGCATCACGATTTCGATATGAGCAGCTGTATGCCGTCTTTATCGACAACGATTGTTTCATTGTCAAAATCGGTTGCCGGCGGACTTTCATCGTTGTTTTCTTCTTCCTCAAGCTTCACCTATGCCGGATTTGAAGAATTGCCGTTCATGATGGATGTGTTGAAGATGGATTTGATATATATATATATATATATATATATATATGTATTTTTTTTTTTTTTTGTAGAAATTGAGTTTAAAAACCTGTAAAGAAATAAAGAAAATGTATGTGGATGTGTTAGATACAAGTGATTTTTTTAGATCTTCGATTTGATTTTTGTAGATTTGATTTGTTGGTTTTATAGATGATGATTTGATTTACAAGTTTGTTTTTTGAAGATGAATGTGTCGAAGAAGATTGTGATGTTTCTTTTTAAATTAAAGAACACAGTAAATATGAAAATACAAATTTTAAAATATATGGTACAAGTTATTTGGGAAAAAAGACAACAATACCTTCATATGTTTGGCTTTGAGGTGACTTAGACCACTCCCAATAGTGAGTAAAACTGACACCGTCAATTTTTGTCAAATTAGCGTCACGTCAGCTCATTCTCTAACCGACATTAGACTGATGTACACATGTCAATGATACTCACTTCCTTCAGTTTTTTGGAACTCATCATTACAATATATATACACACAAAATACTCCTTTAATTTAGTCCCACCTTGAACCCCCTGATCCCTCCCTCACTCCCGTCCCCAAACTCACTTGATGTAACCAAAGCATCAAGTGACGTCTCCATGCCAATGGTAAGATTCTATCCCAAACTAACACACTCCAACCTACGAAATGGTTGGCAGTTGTCTTAATAGAGGGAAATTAATGAAGTTGAACGGAAGGACAAATATAGGAAAACTTAAAATAATACAGGGATAGAAAAAAGAGACAAAGTAATATATCAGGAATACGATAAGGACAAATTCTGTAATTCACCCTATGTATTATTAATTAGGGTTATAATGAACAATTAATTTAAACTTCGGTCCCTGGTTTTAGACTCGTTTCGTTCTATTACCCGATGTATCTGACCCTGAAACAAGACATAACCGATTTCACAAAAAAGTTGGCTCTGAAACCAAACTAATTTTTAGTAAACCGGTTCCAAACGATTATGGTTCCTACAGACACAAAATAAAAAATTTCAGTACTATATCTCATCCATACATTTTTCTAAAACAGGAAAAAGAGAATTCAAGCGAAAAGAGTTTTGACTCAGTCACCACCCACACAAGAGACCCATAACTAACATAAAAGTTTGCAATAAGCTAAAAAAAAAAATATCAAGAAATATAAGTACATCAATTAAAGAGCCAATTGAACGAATTGAAATCTACCAACCCCTATAACCTCTATTTTTACGCCCAAAGTAAGAAATTAAAGAAACCCCTGATTTTATCTTTTAACGATATTTTTAACGAAAAATCCTAATATACATTTAAATACCACACAAATACATATGTTCACAATAGAATTGAATCTCTAACCTCAAAAATAGGGGACAAACACTAGGTTTGTAAACGAATCGAATGAGCACGAACGGGGCCTTGTTCATGTTCATTTGTTAAGGAAAAAATGTGTTCGCGAACGGTTCGCGAACACTTATCGAACGAAATTTTGTGTTTGTGTTCGTTTGTTAAGAAAATTTTGTGTTCACGAACGGTTCGTGAACAAGGATAACAAATATAAATAAACACAAACGAACATAAACGAACACAAACGAACATAAATGAACACAGACGAATATAAACGAACACAAACGAACAAAGTGTAGGAAAATGAACCTTAATGAACACATATAAACGAAAATAAGAGTATTAAATGAATTGAAGAAGAAACTCTAAACATAAGGGCTTTATATATTTATGTTTTTTTTTATTTTAATTATAATTAATCAATATTATAAATAATATTTTATATTTAATTAAAAAATAAACGAACCTTAACGATCATATAAAGGAACGTCAAACAAACACGAACGGATGTCCACGAACGAATGTTCACGAACGTAAACGAACGAACATGTCTTTGTTCGTGTTCATTTGTTTAACTAAGCGAACACAAAATGTTGTTCGTGTTCGTTTGTTTAGCTAAACAGACGAACATAAACGAACTCCCGTCGAACGGTTCACAAACGGTTCATTGAACATTCGTTTCGGTTACAGACGTAACAAACATTAGACTAATTTTTTCTAAGGTCGAATTTTTTCTAAGGATTTGTTAATGAGGTATTTTTTTTTTCATTAAATTAAATATAATCAATTTAGTAAAATCATGAAAAAATTGTGAATTCCGTGAGGGCTCTCTCTTTCCTAATAGGCGGCGGGCAACGTGGGCTGGGTCCAATCCCGTGCGTGCGTTTGACCCCGTTATTTCTCTCTCCGTCATTTTCTTTTTCTTTCAAATACTTGCTTAATATACACAAGAATATCAAAAAGTAAAAGCATCCATCCATCAAGATTTAAAAAAACATCACTAATTGCAAAAAGATCAAAACTTTATTAATTATTTCCTTCAATAAATTCGTTTACTACATTACTACTACCGAAAGAGTATTAAAAAATTATTTTTCATAAAAATAAAAATAATGAGATACCCACTAAGAGCGAACTATGCAAAAACGTCATGTTCACACCAAAATGAGGTGACACCTTTTTTCGCACCGTCATCCCAGGCCTCCATGTCAGAATTCGTTTGAGCTAGGTCTCATACGAATCCATTGGCGCCGAAAATTGATTTTTTTTTCTTTTCTTTTGTAGTGTGATAAGACATGAGTGAAAGAGTATTTTAATGGTTCTAAAATGAATATTTTAAATTGAGTTACGAGGAAAAAATCATTTAAAGATTTAAAAAAACTGAATTAATATTGATATGATATTAAAGCAAACGTTTATCTCAAATCATGACACTACCAAAAAGATCAAATCTTTATTAAGTATTTTTCTTCAAGAAACTCGTTTTACTACATTAGTACTTTAGTACTATTATGTAGTTAAAAGGGTATAAAAATAAGGGTTTTGCTAATAACAGCTCTTAGGGCTGTTAATAGACATGCATCATAATTTTGTATTTTAACTTTTAACTAACTCCCGGATTTTAGGAATTACCACACCCTTTGAATTGATGTACAATTCTTTATGTCTTAGGACTGTGATTAGCAAAATCATAAAAAAAAAAAAAATCTTAGTTTTTTAAAGAAAATTCTTGAGAGAGAAAGAGGTTGAATACCCACTATTTTCTTCTTTCTCGCTCTCCATTCTCTTACAACCAGTTGTCTTGATGAGAGAGAAAACACAGGAAAAGAGAACCTCTGACTAAATTACACGAAGACTTCCCCCATCTCTAATTCCATTTTACCTTCTCTCTTCAATCTTTCTCTCAATTTGAGCAAAACCCACAAATTTTTGCTTCAAATTTTATCATTTTCAACGTTTTCGCGAACTGGGTTTCCTGTAAGTTGTGGTTGATTTGATTTCTGGATGATATAAAGAGGTTTCGTTTCTTCGTTTCAGCTGTGTTGAAGTTTAAAACCTAGGGTTTGGTATTTAGGGTTCTGGGTAGTTTGAATTTCTTGATCTGAATTAGTAATTGATGAGAAATCTAGGTTTTTAAGTTGACCGACCCGACCCAAAACCCGGTTTTGTGAAATGGATCGGCGAGTTTCTCTGATTTCAGCTTCTGTTCTTGTCTGGTTCATTTTGGTGTTCAGCAACTTGTCAAAAGTCTATGGGAATGCTGAAGGTATCTGCTTTTTTGTTCCTTTTTTAGCTTTTAATTTCAGTTTTGTTGACTTCTGATTTGAGTTTAATGAATGTGTTGACTTTGATTGATAATATTACTGCTTGATCAAATTTAGTAATTAATGCAATTGGGTTATGTTAGATTGATTTAATTCATTATCCCCAATTTTAGTAGTTTTTACTTTTAGTACTAATAATAGGTGGTAAACCTAATGAGTAAATAGCTGAAATTGTTCTTTATTTCTGACATTAATCCACAATTGGATGATTTCTATCTAGTTTTGTCATAAAAGTTTACTGATTTTTGGTGTTTTTAAGGTGAATTAATGATTGATTTTGATTAATAAAACAGGTGATGCATTAAATGCCCTAAAAACTCAATTAGGTGATCCAAATAATGTTCTTCAAAGTTGGGATGCAACACTTGTGAATCCTTGTACATGGTTTCATGTTACATGTAACAACGAAAATAGTGTTACAAGAGTGTAAGCGTATTTATTGTTTAATTTTTTAAGTTATTATAATTATTATTAAAGTAATTTGTGTGTTGGTGTTTGTTATACATAGTGATCTTGGAAACGCAAACTTGTCCGGTCAACTGGTTCCACAGCTTGGTCAACTCACTAATTTACAGTATTTGTAAGTCATCTTTAATTATCATGAATATTAATATAATGGTCTTTTCCATGGTAATGTTAACTAACTGTTTTTTTCTGTTTGTAAATATTATATTATAATATATTTTACAGGGAACTTTACAGTAATAATATAACCGGAAGGATTCCTAATGAACTTGGAAACTTAACAAATTTAGTGAGTTTGGATCTTTATCTCAACAAATTAGATGGTGGTATTCCAGATACTTTGGGCAAGCTTCAAAAGCTTCGTTTCCTGTACGAATTCTCTTAAATTTCTTTGATCTTTTATTTATTTATTTTGTCTTTTAACGAGATCACTGTCTGTAGCAATTATAGATGACAAAAAAAAGATATTAATTGATGAAAACCTAAACATGTGTAGCTTAAGTTTCTTATATTTATGATGGTTGACTTATTGACCATATCTGTTATTTGGGGATGTTTTTGCAAGGACAGTCGTCTCAACAACAACACGTTAACAGGAACAATTCCTATTTCATTAACTACTATAACTTCACTACAAGTTCTGTAAGTATCAAAACACTTTCCATTTTTCTTTATTTTAATGCACATATATAATTATTTATACACTAAATTATATTATATTTTCAACATGCAGTGATCTGTCAAACAACAATCTAAGTGGAGATGTACCAGTTAATGGTTCATTTTCTCTTTTCACACCTATCAGGTATGTAATATTTTTTTTTTTTATTTTCCATCTTTTTTAAGAGTCAAATGTAACACTTCGTGTAAATTTAATTATATTATTTCTTCCAGTTTTGGTGGTAATATCAATTTGAGGCCTCCTGCAGTCATTCCTCAATCTCCATCTCCACCAAGTTCCCAATCTCCTTCTGGTATTTTTAGTATTTAAATATTTAATTTTCCCCCATAAATACATCTCTATTTTGCTAAATGTGATAATTTACAATGTTCAAAATAAAAACCATATGTCCATATCAAAATAACTAAATTAGTCGATAAAAACCTTCAAATTTGTTTTTAAATTTTTTGAAGTAAGTTTGACTTTTGTGGACCTTAACCAATTTGATCGATAAATTTCACTGATTGCTAGGTTGATAAGCGGCTACGCGCTGCCTAGACCGATTTTTACAACACTGCTAAGAATTTGTACACAAATACATAAAATTATAAAATATTATATTCTAATTTTGTATATAAATGCTGACGTGGCATTTCAGTTGGCAATAGTGCAACCGGAGCAATTGCTGGAGGAGTTGCTGCGGGGGCCGCCCTGTTGTTTGCGGGCCCCGCAATTGCGCTCGCCTGGTGGCGGCGGCGCAAACCACAGGATCATTTCTTCGATGTACCTGCGGAAGAAGATCCAGAAGTGCATTTAGGGCAGTTAAAAAGATTCTCCCTTCGGGAACTGCAAGTTGCAACCGACAATTTCAACAACCGACATATTCTAGGGCGAGGTGGGTTTGGTAAAGTTTACAAGGGGCGTTTGGCAGATGGAACACTTGTGGCGGTTAAAAGATTGAAAGAAGAACGAACACAAGGTGGAGAATTACAGTTCCAAACGGAAGTTGAGATGATAAGTATGGCTGTTCATAGAAATCTGTTGAGATTAAGGGGATTTTGCATGACACCAACTGAACGGTTGCTTGTTTATCCATATATGGCTAATGGCAGTGTTGCGTCCTGCTTACGAGGTATAATTATGCTTTCAATTATGACCAAAACAAAGTCAACACCCACTTCTTCCAACAAACTTTCTAACAAACTTTGTAACAAACTTTTTAACAGAACGACCGGACACGCAAGAACCGTTGGATTGGCCGATTCGGAAGACAATTGCACTGGGGTCAGCAAGAGGACTTGCATATTTACACGATCATTGTGACCCGAAAATCATTCATCGGGATGTGAAAGCTGCAAATATATTGTTAGATGAAGAATTTGAAGCGGTTGTTGGTGATTTTGGGTTGGCTAAACTTATGGATTATAAAGATACTCATGTGACGACAGCTGTCAGGGGTACAATTGGGCATATTGCTCCTGAGTATTTATCGACTGGAAAATCGTCTGAAAAGACGGATGTTTTTGGGTACGGTGTTATGCTTCTTGAACTTATAACGGGACAAAGGGCGTTTGATCTTGCTAGACTTGCTAATGATGATGATGTCATGTTACTTGATTGGGTAAGGATTTTCCGCCATTTTTTGAGTTTTTTTTATTGGATAATAATCATAAAATGAATGGAACCTATATAGAACCCATATACAACATAACTTAGAGTAAATTACATAAATCGTCCCTATGTGGTCTTTATGAAATTTCGAAATTTCGTCCCTCGATTATTTGTATTAGATTATTTGTATTACACAGATAGTCCCAAATTTCGAAACATGTAACACCAGTGGTTCTTAAAGCAAAAACAAAAAGATTGTTAAACTTGTAACACCATTAACGTACAAGTTTCAAAATTAGGGATTATAGATGTTACAAGTTTAACAAGAGTGAAAGTTTCCAAGAAAGGTACCTAAAAATATCAAATTTGACAACGTGGGTGCCAAAAAATGAGGGAAAGTTCAATTTTTAAAAATTCAGGAAAAAATGTGTATATTTGGGTCCTTAAATTTGTTAAAAAAAATGAACTTTTACGCCTAAATTGTCAAAAAAATAATCCCACTCATAAATTTGCCAAAAATTGAACTTTCACTGCTTTTGATTAACCAAAAAAAATTTGGTTCTCCATGTTGTCAAATTGAACTTTTATACATTATTTTCTTACCTAATCAGATCTTGATGATTAAAACTTCCAATATGACATCCAAACGGCCCCTTAGTTTTAACTTTTTAAGAAGGCACATTTTGTAATTCTATATAAAATCTCAAACTTTATACAAAATCACTTCAAATGTATTTAGAAAAGATTATAATTTATTGATAAAAAAAATACTTGACAGGTGAAAGGTTTATTGAGGGAAAAGAAATTGGAAACCCTAGTAGACGGTGACCTAAAAGGGAATTACATAGACGATGAGGTGGAACAACTGATCCAGGTGGCGCTTTTGTGCACACAAGGGACACCATTAGAACGACCAAAAATGTCAGAAGTTGTCAGAATGCTTGAAGGCGATGGATTAGCAGAAAGATGGGAAGAATGGCAAAAAGAAGAAATGTTTAGACAAGAATTTAATTCAACACATAATCCAAGTACCGATTGGATTATTGCAGATTCTACTTATAATCTTCGTCCTGATGAATTATCTGGTCCCAGATGAAAACACATAATTTTGGGTTGTATTTTACGCGTCATTGTGCATATGAAAATTATTGTTGTTTTTGATTTTATGTATAAGACGTACGATTGTGTCTAGAGTTTTTTTTTTTCTTTTTTTCTTAATTGTGATTATAGATTTGGTTAAATGGAAGGTTTGGTGGTGAGTTTTCGGGTGAGAAGTTGACCACAAACATCCAATGTATTTTGGTTTCTTTATGTTGTAAACGGGATGAACAAAATAAATACATTTTCTTGCTATTTTAGGGTTTCTTTGATACTTGTGTTCTTTTTTTATTTGTCTTCAGCTTTAAACATGTTTGATGAGATCATTGTTTTTTTTAACAAGATTTTTTGTTCCCTGGAAAATAGGTTCTATAAAATATTTAGGTTGGGCTATGAAGAAAACAATTCAAATGGATTTAAATTCTTACAACCTCTTAAATTGTTTAGACAATACATTATTCTTATTGTAGTAGTAATAATAAGTATTATTACACGCATTTACAAATGGGGTAATACTGCACATGCAAATGTTATGTTAGTTATTAATCATCGTACAAGTTCATAATAAATATCACCTTAACAACAATCCAAACCTTAGGGGAGTCATTATCATTTTCCTCATATAAATCTTTAGTATTTATATAATTTAACAATAGTTGTGATAATGAACAATCTAAAACAATGATCCCATTTATAATTGAGGCAAGAAGAATAGGTACATAAGCAGTAACTGTTGAACATTAGACATACAAATATTACAACAAAAAACAAGTCTAAGATGATACAAAATAATGTCTTCCCATATACAAACTGATAAAAACTAAAATGAGCCACATGTCTTTATTTCCTTCCACTTGTTCCAATACGAGGCTTCCCCTTAACCTCAGATTCCTGTCATATTATTACATTAACAACCATACAGCAAATTCTTAAATAATATAATAATAAAAAAAAAAAGTTAAAAAAAGAATGTAAATATTGAGACCTGTGGCAAATGCAAGTAAATATTTGTCTTTGCTGTTGCTGGATTATGATTTTCTGCACCCTTGCTCCAATCATAGCACACCTTCACATATAAATTAAATTCTCATTCATATGATATAAATAAACAACATTATATATAAATATATAAATCATTACATACAGCATAAGCATATACGGAGCCATCACTGTTGAAGCTGCTGCATGGTATAGGTTGATTGCATCTTGACATTGCCTGTGGAAAATCAATCAAAAGTATAAATTAAATTACTAATTACAATTACTGTCATAACTATTATCTACAGGGGTACAAAGGTAATTTGTGTATAAAGATTACCTTCAATCTTTGTTTGCTATCTTTGTCCCAGAAATTAAAAGCACCATCAGATCCAGCAGTTGCAAATGTGTGATGGACCTGAAAGTGACAAAATGTTAATTAAGGTGTTGAAAATGAAAATTATTAACAGCATTTAATAATTCTTAATCTTACTTACAGGATGAAACTGAAGAGAATTAACCGAGTATATATCATTTCCTTCTCTATGACATTTAAATGTGAAGTTTTTACTTTGTTGTGCATCATCAAGATGATGCACACCAACTCTCCCTTCAATTGACCCAACCTAACAACCAAAATTAATATTAAAAAAAATCATTTATATTTATTAAAACAATATATATTAATAACAAAGTAAAAACGTACCAAAAAACCTTGCTGATCTGGAAATGCAGCAACACACCTTGTTTGGTACTTTAACGGAGAGCTAATTCTCTTAAACTCCGCCTGTTAAACTCAATATTTTATTACCATTTTATGAATTAAACAAAATAAAAGATAAAATCTCAAAATTATTTAATTTAATTAAGTACCTGTGGATTCTGCAAGTTGAATACTATAAGGTTTCTATCTGCAGTTCCAACAACCATTAATGGGTGTCTTACTGTAAGTGCATAACACCGTTCAGGAAGTTGTTGAGTGTGAACTGGACTTTGTTGCCTCAAATCCCAGTATCTAAAAACCATTAAATAAACTTTAAATATAATAAATTAAAAAATGGGTAAAATTATCCAAAAATTAACAAAATTTGAGACCTTAAAGTCTTGTCCCAACTTCCAGATACCAAAAGATTCATCTCAGGAATCCAAGCAACTTCTTTAACAGGAGCATCATGCATAGCCACAGTTACTGGTTGACCACCAGATAATAATGGCCACATTTTCACTTGTTTATCACAACCGCCAGAAAACACAGTTGTTCCATCATCTTTCCAAGCTGAACATAAAACCTAAAACAAATCAAAACAGAATAATTATCAAAATGTTGAAGAAACATCTGGAATTTGTTAGCTGAATTGTGTGTATTACTGGTTGGTCATGTGCTATTGAAGCTTTTCCAACAGATCCAATAGAATTTCCATTTTTTGTTATTTCCCAACATCTCACCTGCAATTGTTACATGGTATGAAGAATATAACAAATGATAGTTCACCAAGAAAACTAGATATAGCAAAAGGCATAATCACAGATTTCAAAAACTAGATATCTTAGCCAGCAACATAAATCTCCAAATTTATCAAGAAATCACAAAATTCAGAAACATATTACTCAAGTGATGCAAGTAATAAAAGGATCATGTAATAAATTACAGAATAGATCATTAGTAAACCTAATTGAATTGCTTAACATCACACTAACCTGATTATCCCATGAAGTAGCAACAAGGTAATTCGCTTTGGGACTGAAACAAAGGCTTGATACAGCATCCGTAGGAGGTGATACAACCTGTATACAACCGATAATTACAATAGAAAATTTCAAAGTCAAACAAGAGTCAATAAACGCTTTACTGAGAACCATAATTCGCATTAAATAAGGGAGCAAAATAACACACAAACCAGAAATCGGCAAATTCATAAAACGAAACAATTAGTTCACGAATTAATTGAACTAAAAATAACATATAAACAAAGTGAGATCATTATAGTTTTCGTTTTACCTCGGTTGACTTGTTTGGATTGGTATTGGCAGCAGAACCAATGCCAAATGCAGACATTGGAGCCAAATTTCAAGTTTAGTGAAAGAGATTAGTACCGGAACCCTAAATTTGCGTAGAACAGTAGATTTTCACCGGCGAATTATGAAGAATCTTGTGGAATTGTTTGAACTGTGGAGATGCAAAAAGCGTTGCAATGACGCTAGAAGATGTCACGGAGTTGGATCGGGTCGGGTAATCAATTCGGGCCGAGCTAATTTAGATTTAACCCGAAATTATTTTGTGATATTTTTTGAACTATGAACTATGTAGCTACTAGTCTATAGCAGTATAGCCCACCCCTAATTGAATTTTTGGACTATGTACCTCTATATAACTACACCAAGATGGAGAATTTTTTTTTAGTGGTTTCAGTCGGATAATACAACTTTTGAACTATGCAAAAAACTTCGCAATATGACAATTTTTCTAAAAATAAAAATATCGTAATATAATTTAAGAAAGTGGTTGTGACATGAATTGTTACGCTTATGAGAAATAAATCTCACTACCACCTATCTATCTGAGGAAAAACCTTAAATAAAACTCGAACTTAAGAACTTTAAATGAAAACCCTCAAAGATTAGACCAACCGGTTATAAGATAAAGAAGCTAATTCATCAAACAAAATCGCGTGTTTTGATTGTGAGAAATTCTTTTTCACTTAATCTAATTATATAAAAAAGTTGGCACAGATAAAATTCTTAAACTTAATAAAATTTTGGAAAGAAAGAAAACAAGAACTCTAAAAGAGGCATACTCACAAAAAGCAACACAGAAAAAAACTCTTTGATTTCTTGCTACTTGCTAGGTTAATGAATGGATAAGTTTTGTTTTGTTAACTTTATGAGTTCGACATTGTTAGATTTATGAATTTCGGCTTATTATTCTCTAGATAATTAACAACCCGAGTTTAATAAAACATGGATTAATTAGTTGTATGTTTTTCCCGTAAAAAAGAACATAACATAAGGATCTTACGTGGCGACACTTATAAGCTTTGTTGCCCTTTAAACTTTTCATAATATCGCTCATGTATGTAATAACACATTAAGTATATGCGATACGTGATTTGGGCCCACATACATTTTCTAGCGATAACTGATATAGAAAATTATCAAAATAGCACACTTAAACTATCTTTATATATAATAAATGAAAGTATTTTTGAATTCTTGCCACATAGCTCTTTCCACGTCATAATGATGTCATTATTCAATGTTGACATGACCGCCACTTGTCTGCCAAGTCATCCCACATTCAAGTGCCTGAAACACGAATTTTGCCCTGTCTTAGGTTATTATGACTTTAATAGCACTCAAAACGGAATGACTTTCACAACATTTATAGCATTAATGAATAGAGAAGAATCTATTCATTTGTCAGTATTTCCATTTACTATGAAATTTTTTAAAAACGGAATAGCATTTATACAGGAAAAATTGGAATGTTTTTAATATTATACAGCAAAAAAGGAATGTTTTTAATAGTATACAAAAACAGAATGTTTTACAACATTTATGATTCGTTTTCCTATTACTGCATATTATTATGAATTTTGACTTTTCTACGGCATATTATGAATGTTTTATAGCATTTATTATTCACGAATTTTGGCTATTATAGAGTTCATTGTAGCTCACCAGAATTTCCTAAAAATATTTTATTATTCAGCATTTATGTTTTCTTATTACGATGATGACCATATATTTGCTAATTTGTTCATGCTCACTGTATGGAACATGGTAAGTAACATGTATTGTTAATTTGTTCTCTTTTTAATAAAAAATTATAGATGATTAATAATGTAATGATTTTCAATTGATGTATTGTTGAATTGAGATCATTATAATATTGTTGATAAATAATAAAATGATTTCTGAATTGTGTTATACAAACTATAATCATTATATTAATAAAGCTAATGTTAACATGGTAAACAAACATTCATGTATGTTAATGAACGTACTCACGTCACAGAGTATTACAAAGATAAAAAAAATCCATGTGTATGATTTAATTATTTATTTAAAAAACAATAGTAAGTTCACAAGGTAAAAATGTTAAATTTTAGGCTTAAAAGATATCTAACATCATACAGATAATGCACAAGGGCAGGTGGATTAAGGGTCACATTGGTGCTGAGCATGATGATTTTACTTTCATTTTTGCTTCTGCTATGAATCAGGTGTTATTTCCTTAAATCTATCCATTTTCGTTTTTGTTTATGGATACAATAGTCTATTTATTGTAAATATTGACATTGTTAGTTGAGTTGGGTTGACCCATAAACAATTATTATGTCTCTTTTATTATATATATAGATTGGGTGTGTTGATTAGTTATCCGAAAAAGATTTTTTTTAATGAATTGAACGATTCCAATAGTTTAAGATTTGAATATATAATGATGAAAAAATCTCAGAAATAGGATTTGGTGTCCGGGTTTAATAATAAGTCAAAACGGGTCGGGTTAATCAAAAACAATTTTTGAATTGTATGGTTGAATGGGTATGTCATTTTCATCCTTTGAAGTATAATGCAAATAGGTATATGATGCTGATTGGTTTTTGAATCACTGGGTTTGCTGTGAATAGAAGTTTACAATTTAACTATTTATAACAATCCTAGAAAACTATCATCATCATAATTCATAATTACATGAGCTTGTATGGAAGAATTTCAACGCATTGAGGCTTTTGTAGTTTTGGTGTTAATATTCAATTTTATTTGAGAAGGCATCACAAGGGATCAAACGTTTGGAGTTACCCCTAATTCAGCAGACACATGATCCGGAGAAACTTTCTGCTCTATTAGGTGGTAATTTCTTCTTTTTATGATTCAATATATAGTTGTCTTTTGAAAGATTAAATTTACTGCTTGATTGTCACTTTTCAGGTAGTTTTTGTCCGAATCATGTAGCAGATTGTACATACAAATCCACTTAATAGAAAAAATCTCTCCTAAACATTTGAAGGCTGAAGATTAATAAAATGATTAAATCGGTGAAAGTGGGATTTGTTTCCTTTTTATGTTTGTGATTTTATGGTGGCAGTCACTACTTTTGATTGCATCATCATAACTTCACATGAAGTGTAGTTTTGACAATAGTTTGAAGAAGATGTATCTGATTAATCGTTTGTTACATTTTAAATTTTTTTACTCATAGTGATGATTCATTTTAGGTTGTATATTTGGCTATTAATGAGTTTGTAATATATATAAAAGATGTTCTAAAAAAATATATAAAATATTTGTTTTTAACTCCAATTTTTTTAAAAGTACAAAAAATTTAATGAATATAGTTTTTTTTAAGAAGTAAAAGATTACAAAAATTATGAATTTTTTATAAGTCACCTGTAATTTATCACGGATTATAAGCTAGTTTATAGTAATTAAATGGCACAAAGTAAAAAATCTAAACATAATATCTTCAGCTTTTTTATTTCATGTAACTTAATTATTAGTTAGTTAACATTTTTTTCTAAGATAGAATTCTGTATACTAGACACAATTAATTGAATGACTTATAGTATAAAAGTATTTGAATTTTCTACCAATTAAAAGGTTGTGCATTCAAGCATAGTTGAAGATATCATAAAATATTTAGTTGGTTACAAAAATAATTTTAACTTTTTTCTATATAGAACTGAGCTAGGAAAAATAAATAAATAAATAAGTAGTTGTCTATTTTTATTTAACTTATACTTCCCCGGATTCAAAATAAGTGATAAACTTTCTTTTTTGGAGTGTATCAAAATAAGTGATACACTTTGAAAATTTACCTTATTTGACAAAAAATAATGGGACCTACATCCACTAACTATCTACTTTACCCTTACTTTTACTTTTAAACATCATTAATTCCACTTTATCTAAAAAGTGTGGGACCCATTTCCCACTAACCATACCTCAAAATCCGTGAAATTTAAAGTGTATCACTTATTTTGAATAAGAGGAAGTATATATTTTCTACAAGTATTATTTTACATGATTTACCGCATTCCGACTTATTACCGGAGCATTCACCAAAAGTCAAAACCAGTTGGTATACAAAAGTCAAAATTCCCCGTCATTCGCCGTTTATTTTCACGGTATGGAATCGATGATGAAGGAATTCAATTGCTTGAACACATTAATGAACATGGTTTACTCATAAGTGTTCAGTATGAAGAAGAAGAAAAGGAAACAGATGTGAAACTCATAAATTGCAGAAAATTTCTAGTTTCCAACCGTCTCGATCAAATTCAGTTGGTGGGTCTTCTTCTATTAACAATCACATGTTTATAATTTCACGTTTATTTATTAAATTATTAAATTCCAATTCACCCCCAATTTTAATTGCTATCACCAGCTGGGTTGACCATAGGCCAATGCATGCTTTGACCAAACACTTTTCTCAATTTTAAATTCCTATATCCATTACGAATTATTGTCGGGAGTTTGAAGTTAATTATTAATTTCTATTAAGGGGTTGTTAGGGTTTCGAATCTTTTAGTTTCTAAATACATGATGAAATTTAATTTTTAATTTCACCAAATTGCCATTGTCGCGTTTATAACCAAAGCCATATTAAGTTATCATTTTATATGTTTTGGATTTATTTTAGTAATGTGATTTAATTGGCTGTAACAACCCTCGCAACCGGGTATTTGACCCGACGATTTTTATAGCTCATTTTGTTTTAATACAAATCATAACATTCATTGTTGCATTTAAGTCTAGCAAAAACATGCATTTGTGTCGATAGTACACATCATTTTTTAGACATGTGTCAGCTGTCTACATCTTGCACGGTTAAATTGTAATCTAGCGAGTTGGTGACTCAACGTAAACACAAACCGAAACCAAAATTTAAAGTTTTTATAACGATACATTAGCTTGACCGAATAAACTGGTATGAAAGTTCGTGCACAGAAAGACATACACAACTTAAAATATGATTTATGACAACTAAAATGTTAAGAAAATACTAAAAGTGACAAAAGTATATATCACCATAAACGTACACCTAATTACCAATTAACAAATCAATTAATTTAAAATTTTAAAATCCATCTTATCTTCTCTTTTAACTTCCCACGTGCATATCCATCATCCCCACAACTAACTATCCGAATTGCCATGGATACTTTGAGATTTTCGTTATCTTAAAAGATACGTCATTATCATCATCTTCTTAAACCCCAACATTGATAACCCACTTTTCACCTTTTTTCTTCTCCACACAAACGTACACGGGAAACCTCTCTACATCTCTCGTTACTTTCATCGCGAACACCAGGCAAAACAATAAAAACCTTTCTCCTTTTCTATCTTACTCGAAGCACACAATAGAACTTAAAAGCCAACAAGATTTCCGGCGACGAGGCAACGAGTTCCGGCTAATCTTTTTGCACTCTCACGTTTACACCCGCGACTTCCGGCGAAGTTCTATCTCGCACCACCGGTGGCATCAGAAACGTCTCCGGCGACAAACTCAAAACCCAGCAATCGTCTCTCGGTTCTATCTCACCGGAAGGTATATATACTCTCTTAAATTGTGTTCGTTTCATGTTGTCTTGACCACATAATACTATAAATCATATCTGTTATTGTATCACGTTTTCTGGGTTACATGTTTCATCGCCATATCCGGCGACACACACTAATGTGTGTGTGTTTGCGGGTGTTTCCCGGTAGGAGTATCGTAGTCATTTGTTTTGTTTGAACCTGTTTTCTTTACGTAAACGTGGGGTGTTTGTGGCACAAGTTTTTGGTCGTAATAAAACTATTTAACGGAAATTCCAAATAGTCGTCGGCAGCTGCCGGAGTATTTTTTTCTTCTGCTCGTTAAAACAAAACCCAAAGAATTCAGCTTGTTTTTTTTAATCTCCAAATATGTCCTTTAAATGTTTAAGCCCACATATGTTTAAATGAAAAGTCGGTCACTTTTTAAATATGTGCGTCTCACAAATCAGTAGCCCAAGAAGTTAAATTTTAAACCCAATCGAACTTGCTTGGCCCATTGTTTAACCGAAATTCAGATAAATGACCTTACTGTTTACATTTTATTAAGACTTTATAATCAAGTATGTAAATAAATTATATTTTATTAAACAAATAAATTAAATTGTCATTTAACAGTTGCGAATAGAAAGAATAGAAAGTTAGAAAGTTATGAATTATATTTAATTATTATTAATTTAATTAAATTTGTAAAGGAGAATGTGTAAGTTTATTAATTCAGGTATTCATTTATTAAATAATTATCTATTTATGATTATTTACAATCATTTTATTGAAATAGTTATACATTGTATCACCAAATCAATCGAGTCACCAAACGTATCGCTCGAGTCTGATCTTCCTTCGGGAATCATTTATGCATCATTCAGTTTAGGCGTGTCATTGAGACCGTCACTTATACATTTATTTCTACGCATTTAGGACGCTAGGATCATTTGGTTGGAGACCACGTTATTGTCTACAATTTTGGCTAGCATTGCATCAGGTGAGTCCACAGCCCCTCATTTTACTCTTTTTATTACGTTTTACAACTTTTGGGGTGAAAAACATATCAAAATCTTTTACAAATGTTTGTAACATAACAACTGTTTTATAAACATCTTCATAACTATTTATTTTACCGCGATGTTACTACTTATATAATATTAACTATCTTGCAACTCATGGTCAAATGAACTACTCGTTGTGGTAGGCGTTATTAAATGAACTACTCGTTGTGGTAGGTGATAATGTATGAACTATGAACTGCTCGTTGAGGCAGGCGTTACCAAATGAACTGCTCGTTGTGGCAGGCATGTTGTTATATGAACTGCTCGTTGTGGCAGGCGTTACCAAAATGAACTGCTCGCTGTGGCAGGGGTTATCGAAACGAACTGCTCGTTGTGGCAGGCTAATTTAAAACATATTGTTTCACTATTTTTGCCATGTTTGGCACACGTAAAACTATGGATTTCAAAACGTTTGCAAGCATTGTACTATCATACAGTTTATGCCACGTTCGGCACATGAAACATTGAATTTCAAATCATTTTAAACATTATATCATCATTTTTACTTATGTCTTATTGGTATATAAAAACTTTGGTTTCAAAACTCATATTAAACCTGTGGATTCACTCAACAATTTTGTTGATCATTTTTTTTCATATGTTTTTCAGGTAACTAAGTTGAAGCATGAGTCATAATAACATTGGATAGCAAGCATGCATGTGTCAAGATGCCACGATCACAAATCATTTTAAAACTATGTCTTTTGGATTTAAGTTATTTCATTTACGTTAATTTTTGTGACATTACTTTATTTCAAACCTTTATGAAGTCTTAAACAATTATTGTTTACAATAATCATATGCTTGTGTTACTCAAAATGTCCACGCCGTTCTTCCGCAAACCATATTTGGCGGGGTGTGACAGATTGGTATCAGAGCTATTGGTTATAGTGAACTAGCATGTCTAGTCTATAACTACAAAACGATTTTGGGTCAAAACATTTTCGTGGCATCAAGAGTCTCATTCATATAGAGTTGCATTTAATCTAGAGTCTCATTTCATATAAAGTCGCATTTCATGCATAGTCTCATTTCATATAGAGTTGCATTCATATAGGCCCTCATGGTCTAAACATTTGCATTTCATATCATTCACCAGTCGTATGACTCAGTAATAGGCCCTTGCTTCTACACATACCTTACACTCACATTAGATAGATTGCTTACACTTCACTAACCGCTTACACATAAACACGCATTCGTGAATTTCTACCGAATGTCTACGAGCAGTGAGTATCTTGGCTACTCGACTATACCGGACAAGGAGCATAGTGGCACAACATCAATCGTCTTCATGCAAGAAACACTTCTACAATTGCACCACATATCTTTATCACACCTAATGTTTTTTTTCTTTCACACTATATATCCTTTTCATATGCTATCCCTCACGCGAACTCATTAATAAAGTTATGAAGTGACAATGATGAAGAAACATTGTATGATGATATTATAAAAACGCCTGATCAACGGTATTATAATTACATGATACAATGTGGATTTATTAAAGTCATGGATTAATAAAAGGGTGCAAATGAATTCTTAACATAGTGCTTTACAATCCAACCCTCAGAAAATTTGCATTCATTTAATGTTCATATTCTTATAACCTTATTTCATTTGTATCATAATTGAAAAATGCCTGCAAGACGTAGAGCTACCCGAAATAGTCGTAGAACCGAAGAAGCCGCTGACAACGAAAATAGGCAACCTCCTGAAACTGTGGAAGAAATAGTAGCGCGTAGAGTCGCCGAAGCAATAGCACAATATGAAGCAAACAGGGTAACTCGTGAAAATGGCGAAGCTAATAATAACACCAATATTGGAGATGCAAATGCAAATCGCCAAAGATGTTCTTTTAAAACTTTCTCTAATTGTCGTCCTCCAACTTTCTCTGGTAACGAAGAAGCCATCGCAATAATCCACTGGACTATAAAGATCGAGTCTATTTTCAGTATTGTGAACGTTTCCCCAATTGACATGGTTAAATATGCTGCTAGCACTCTGGCAAAAGAAGCGTTATCTTGGTGGAACTCGCAGGTGCAAACACTAGGTCGTACCACTGCTGATTCTATGACATGGGCTGATTTCAAAAGCCAGCTGACCGATAAATTCTGTCCGAGGAGTGAACTTGCGAAAATTGAGTCAGAACTGTGGAACATCGCTATGGAAGGGTCAGATATTACTGGGTATACTACGAAATTCCAAGAGCTTGCACGATTAGTTCCTCATATTGTTACTCCTGAATATAATAGAATCGAAAAGTATATCCATGGATTATCTCATGTGATTCGAAGCTACGTAGTTTCTGCTGAACCCACTACTTTCGAGGATGCTGTAAACCCACTACCACGTTATTGTCTACAATTTTGGCTAGCATTGCATCAGGTGAGTCCACAGCCCCTCATTTTACTCTTTTTATTACGTTTTACAACTTTTGGGGTGAAAAACATATCAAAATCTTTTACAAATGTTTGTAACATAACAACTGTTTTATAAACATCTTCATAACTATTTATTTTACCGCGATGTTACTACTTATATAATATTAACTATCTTGCAACTTATGGTCAAATGAACTACTCGTTGTGGTAGGCGTTATTAAATGAACTACTCGTTGTGGTAGGCGATATTGTATGAACTATAAACTGCTCGTTGAGGCAGGCGTTACCAAATGAACTGCTCGTTGTGGCAGGCATGTTGTTATATGAACTGCTCGTTGTGGCAGGCGTTACCAAAATGAACTGCTCGCTGTGGCAGGGGTTATCGAAACGAACTGCTCGTTGTGGCAGGCTAATTTAAAACATATTGTTTCACTATTTTTGCCATGTTTGGCACACGTAAAACTATGGATTTCAAAACGTTTGCAAGCATTGTACTATCATACAGTTTATGCCACGTTCGGCACATGAAACATTGAATTTCAAATCATTTTAAACATTATATCATCATTTTTACTTATGTCTTATTGGTATATAAAAACTTTGGTTTCAAAACTCATATTAAACCTGTGGATTCACTCAACAATTTTGTTGATCATTTTTTTCATATGTTTTTCAGGTAACTAAGTTGAAGCATGAGTCATAATAGCATTGGATAGCAAGCATGCATGTGTCAAGATGCCACGATCACAAATCATTTTAAAACTATGTCTTTTGGATTTAAGTTATTTCATTTACGTTAATTTTTGTGACATTACTTTATTTCAAACCTTTATGAAGTCTTAAACAATTATTGTTTACAATAATCATATGCTTGTGTTACTCAAAATGTCCACGCCGTTCTTCCGCAAACCATATTTGGCGGGGTGTGACATTGGCTATTGTTGGTGAATAAATGATTATTTGGATATTCTTATTTAGTAGGGTTTAATGTTTTAATTTGACTAGAATTTGGACTGTTTTGTGGGATTATATAACAAACAATTAACACAATTTCAATGAAATTTAATTGACATTTTTAAATTAGATTAAGTCATTAAGTTCAACTGTTTGGTGGTTTTTGTTGTTTAATATTTGCATGTTGACTATCTTTGCAATCTTCAATATATAATTAGTTTTATATAATTAGATCTTACAAGCTTTTTATAAGATCTAGTTTATATTATGTCATCCATGCCATCAGATTTGATATGGGTTTGGTCAATCCTTGTTTATTTCCATTTTGGGACTATCTGCATGCCATCTTTTTTTATACTATTTTTGTTGAATTTTGGATTATATACTTGTAATATTTAATATATATGATTATGTACATCAAATTGCAGAAATTTTGCATGAATTTCACTGTTTTTAAAGTTAATAAAAAATTTCACATGAATTTCTGAAACAATATTTGAATATCAAGTTAGTTATACCAAAGTTTTCTAGCAACTTAAATGTGCAATGTGGATTGAACAAGAAAAAGATCTGAGCATGTTGAATTCTTGACCAAATTTGACTTCTTTTTATATGTATTTACTCCTTGAATTGTTTGTGTGGAATATAATGTGTTTACATACGAAAGAATATGATTTTGTATTCATAAACATTTAGTCGATTCATTTCTATAACTATTAATTTCTCAACACGTGTAAAGACTTCGTGGGTTTGACCTTTCTGTCAAAAGGTCAAAAGGACTTTTTAGTTGACTTTTTGTTACTTTTAAAATTCTGACATGGTGTCCCTCTTTGTCTCCTTGATTTATTCAAGCTCTAAATGTTTTCCCATTTTGATATTTTAATTTTACTGGGACCATTTACTTAGTGTCCAAAATGAAGATTTGATCAGTACGGTTTTCTTTACTTATTGTGTATGCTTTATAGCATGTTGATTTTTATTTTTATTTTTATTTTTTGCTTTCTGAACCATGAATGTATATGATCTTTGAGAAATTTAACAAGATTTTCCTTAAATGGACAAAAATACCCTTAAAAGAATCCTATCAGCTGCACTCTATCTAAAATGTGGCTGGTGTACTGACACGAATGGAGGAAATTTCTCATGCCTTTCCTGCAAAAAGAAATTTCTTGGACCAAATTACCCTTTTCTTCATCTTGTGGAATTGCTAGATTAGTTTAAAGTATGTTATAAAACTTTCTTCAAGTGAACGAAATTGCCTTTAGACTTTCCTACGCGTGTTTTTATGTGATTTTCAGTTATGATTAGTGATTTACAGTTGGATAATGAACTTTCTTGGAAGATATAGATATAGATACTATGTATCTAAGCTTTCAAGATTTTCCATTTTGTCATATATGGTGTGGAAATAAGTTAAGATGTGATATTCTGCATTATTGTTAGGAAAATAGGGAAATGACCCGTAAGATATAGGATGAGTATAAGTGTCAAAACGGGTCGGGTCGCGTTGGTTTGACCCATATTCACCTTTTGTTCTTTTTTAAAAATGTTTTATAACTAATTATTAATATTACTAGAATGATAAAATAGTACACTGTGTTAGCATGTAACTGATTTACAAAGAAATTTAGTCTTAAAAGAAGAATCTTTGAACAAAAAGGTGGTCTTAGAATGAATTTTGCATGCATTGAATGAATTAAAAATTTGAAAAATCAAAAAGGTAAAATAGTGACATTTTTGGAGAAGTGATTTAACAAAATCCTCTAACCGTTGTGTGTAATGTTAGTTATACACGTGTTCACATCCAATATTGACTATTTTTTAATATTTTATTTTATTATAAAACATTCCACGTAACAAAATGTGTATATAAAGCACATAAAATCTTGCTGATTTGCACCACTCACCTCACCATCAAAACATAACACAAACTTTTATAATTATCAAGATATCTTAAAAGCAAACATGTCTATATTTTCAACTTGCAATTTAATTTCTAATTCAATCTTGATGCAATCTAAAGCTAGGTAAATATTAATTGTTTTTATGATTATTATTTAATTTTGTATTTTGCATAATATACTAACATCTCAAATTGTTCTTACATTGTATTGTTTTGCAGTTTGAAAACACCAAATGAGAGTCTAGGTATGCAATACCATGTTTTTCTTTATATAAAAATAATAATATTTAATTATATGATTTATGAATTGTGAAAAATATTTGCAGCCACTGTTCATTGCACTAGAGTAGTTCGTAATGTAAACATGGAGAAATTGCGCCATAACTATTTATTTCCCGAGGTTACTTGATCTTTTTGCACCATTTTAATTTTAATTTATATAATATTTTATTTAAATTATATATTTTTTTTAACTAAAGTTACATTTTTTATTGCAATTTGTAGATAGAAGCAAGGGAGGTTGAACATATGAAGAAATATCCTGATGCAAACATCATAAGGCTCGGTATTGGTGATACCACACAACCCATTCCTGATATTATTACTTCAAATATGGCTGAGGTAAGAAAAAAATTATTAATATTTATTGTAACTCTTGAAGGGTATTTATGTCATTTTGCTAATATTATTAGTGATTTGTTTATATATGAAGTATGCACTGGCTCTTTCAACACGCAGAGGATACAAAGGATATGGTGCTGAGCAAGGAAACAAGGTATGTTGATTAATTTTCTCAACAAAATAATATTAATAATATTTTTATTTAAAAAAATAAAAAATATATTAAATTAAATTTACAGGCTTTAAGGAAGGCAATTGCAGAATCATTTTACAAAAATTTAGGTGTAAAACCTGCAGAAGTTTTTGTCTCAGATGGATCACAGTGTGACATATCTCGCCTTCAGGTTGGATTTTTTTCTCTTTATTTCTTAAAAATCATTATTTAACACATATATTGATAAAAAAGAATTACACTTTTTTTATATTTATTTATAATTTTTTTAACACAGCTGCTTCTGGGTTCAAGAGTTTCAGTGGCTGTACAAGATCCTAACTTCCCGGTATTTTTCACATAATTTCTTGGAAATTATTGTGTAATAAATCTTTTATACTATATGATAAAAATAATTATATATTTTTTAAATGAATTAACAGGCGTATATGGATTCAAGTGTCATAATTGGGCAAGCAGGAGATTTTCTTGATGAAACATTAAAATACAAAAACATTGAATACATGACATGTGGGCCACAAAACAACTTCTTTCCAGATTTGTCAACAACTTCAAGAACAGATGTTATCTTTTTCTGCTCTCCAAATAATCCAACTGGCCATGCAGCTTCTCGTGAACAATTAACAAAACTCGTTCAATTTGCTAGAAAAAATGGATCGATTATTGTTTATGATTCTGCATACTCTGTTTATATAACAGACGAAAGCCCGAAATCTATTTATGAAATTCCTGGTGCAAGAGAGGTAATTATGCTTCTTTAAGTAGTAATTAATATTTATTAATCTTGTTTTGAAATTTAGTCCTAAAAAGGTCAACCATCTTTCTTTTTCAAATTTCAATTGATTGACTATAAAAGTCAAACATAATGTTTTTCTGGAATTTGCTACAAAATCTTTCTTCCTGTGGTTATATTTATGGAATTTTTTTATTTATCGTCAAAATCATAATATCTCTTACGAAGATGAAGTTAAAAGTTAGACCGTTTGACCTGAAAAAGTCAACGTTTTTCAGTTTTGAAGTTATTGTTGAATGATGTGACAGTGTGCTATTGAGATTTCATCATTCTCCAAGATTGCTGGATTCACGGGTGTTCGTCTAGGTTGGACTGTGGTGCCAGATGAGTTATATTATGCAAATAAGGTTCCTGTCATAGTTGACTTTGACCGAATCGTGTGCACTTGTTTCAATGGTGCTTCAAGTATTGCTCAAGCCGGTGGGCTTGCTTGTCTTTCGCCAGATGGATTCAAGGTCTGTTTTT
Source organism: Calendula officinalis (assembly GCA_963853835.1). Classification (NCBI taxonomy): domain Eukaryota; kingdom Viridiplantae; phylum Streptophyta; class Magnoliopsida; order Asterales; family Asteraceae; genus Calendula; species Calendula officinalis. The sequence continues at coordinate 9,817,293 of OY970828.1, read as the reverse complement.
AATTTAATTAATTAATTAATATTTAAAAAAGAGTAAATTACACAAATGGTCCTTTAGGTTTGTATCATATTACATATTTGGTCCTTATTTCTGAAACTATTGACACGTTTGGTCCTTTACCTAAACAAACGTTAACTTTTCTAGTCAAACAAACGGGTTTTTATGGGTTTCAAATTGGTGAAGGGAAAGGGTAAATGACATATTTACCCCTCGTCCATCACATGTGACCATATTTGACAGGAAAAATAAACATTTGTTTAGGTAAATGACCAAACGTGTCAATAGTTTCATAAATAAGGACTGCTAGTGTAATTTATGAAACTAAAAGACCAAATATGTAATATGGTACAAACCTAAAGGACCATTTGTGTAATTTACTCTTTAAAAAAAATGAAAGTTGTTTAATTAATTTGAAAAACCCATTTCAGGCGGTGATGTCAGTGGTGGATTACTACATGGAAAATGCCAAAATATTGGTGGATACATTTACGTCACTAGGTTTAGTAGTATATGGCGGTGTAAATGCACCATATGTGTGGGTACATTTTCCTGGTTCAAGATCATGGGACACTTTTTCTGAGATTTTAAGGAAAACTCATATTATTACGGTTCCGGGCAGCGGGTTTGGGCCCGGGGTGAAGGGTATATACGGGTCACTGCTTTCGGGCAGCGAGAGAATATTTTGGAAGCTTGCAGCAGGCTCAGAAACGTTCTTTTGTGATTGAATTAATGATAATTTTGTAATAAAATGGGTTTGGTAGAATGATTATTGAGGGATGAGAGTTTAAAGCTGTTAATGAGAATAATTTATACTTCGTATATGAATAAAATTAATGAGTTATATGTAATGTAAAGCTTGTTATAATACCATGCTGAACTTTCAACAAACACATTGTTAGGGTCAAATATATTGTATCTAATAGTGTAGGGACTAGTTATGTAACATTGACTAAATGGTAAACTAGTCTTAAGGCTTAATTAGATGGTAATTAAGCTTGTTTACTTAAGAGGTATAAATACCTTGTACTTAGGCTTAATTTGTAAGCTTTCCTTTCACTAATTGATTAACCATTTTGAAAGCTCCAATATTCCCTCCATCTCTCTCAACTAACTCACACACACTCAAACACCAAGAACACACACACTTAAACAAATCTTCTATTTCTCACCTTGAATCATCATGAATTAGCTCAATCTCAGTTGCATATGATCAAACAAGTGGTATCAGAGCAAAAACTCTCTGTGAGTGGATCCAAATTCAGCTTAATTTGATCAAGATCTGAGAAAAAGTGAAGAAAAGTTGATGTTCGTCATGCAAATTTAATGTTGTAAAATTTTTGTTAGAATTGAAGATTTGATCATGGATTAGTGTTTCTCCAGTGTTTCTAAACACAATAGAATCAAAATTAGATTCATTCCATCAACAATCATCTTCAATTTGATGATTTTAGAGAAAAAGTGAAAAAGTTAAAAAGTTTATAAAAATCAACGAATTAGAGCTAATGTGTTATGGACTGAAGAAAGTAATCGGATCAAAGTGTTAGCAATTGTATTTCGATCGTTTAGCAAAAAGAATTACTGAAATCGGTGAAGAAATGAGCAAAAATCGATCAAAATAGTGAAGAAAACGTACCTACATTCTTCGTTGCACAGTAGTTCGGCTTGATGAAGAACTTCGGCCCGAAGTGAAAGTGTAGTTCGGCCCAAGTTCAAAGTGTAGTTCGGCCCGAAGTTCAACGTGTAGTTCGGCCCAACTATCAGTGTAGTTCGGCCCGAAGATATCTTTTCATGTTCGGCCCGAAGTTAGTCTAAAATGAAGTTCGGCCCAAATCTATTGAGTAGTTCGGCCCGAACTTCGATTCTTCACAAGTTCGGCAATTACTGACGAATCTAAAATCAATTGAACTTCGGCTCCCAAAATCAAAATCAAATTAAAATCAGACTATTTCAATTGAAATCGAAGGCACTGTTCTATCTAACACAACAATCGCTAAACTCGTTAGTTAACAATTAGCTTCAATCAAGGATCGTAAACTCAATGAGAATCAAAACCTGATCGTAAATCAAATACCTGAATCGTATAACTTGTTTTTGAAATATATCGTAAAACTGAAATTGAATCAGAATCGTAAAATCCCGACACTGAGTTCATAATACAAGTTCGATTTTGTTCGATTTTGATTATTTGATTCGATTTTGACAATCTTCCACAAGTTCGGCATCTATAGTTCGACTACCTAGTTCGGCTCACAACTTCAAATCTGATTCAACAATTCGATCTCTCGTTATCGTGAACCCTGAATCAGAATCAGATTCCAGAATCAGAATTAAACAATTCTTAAATCGTAACAATCAAATATCCAGATTTTGACCGTAAACTGCATCTGCGTACAATTTGATTGGAGTAGTCTGCGTACAAATTTGACTCAAGCTACATAAGCCCAATCTTTTATCGCCAACATCTTTAAGCCCAAGCTACAAAATCCCATAACAATAATTGTAAGTCCTCAAAACCCCTTTTTTTTTTTTTTTTTTTTTTTTTTGCAAAAGCCCAATCAACTTCTACTTGAAAAATTGTTCTCGGCTTCTACATTTTTAATTTTCCATTTATTTTTTTTCTTTCTTTTCATTTTAAAACACTTTTAAAATTTTGTTAACAACTTCTTTTCGTTCAAAATTTGATTTTGTGACACTTTTGGATGCTTAATTTGTCATTAAAAACACATTTTGTCACTAAATGTAGAATTTGTTACTAAAAGTATTTGTTTCAATGGAAAATCATTAAAGCACATTTTGTTAAAATCGATGTTGTTAAAACTCACAATTGGAAATTCAAAACTTAAATCCTTCTATTAGACCAAATTGTATTATCATATCATTTTTCTTGAAACTTATACATTTTGAAAATAAAAGAGCTAAAATGGATGACAATTTAATAAAATCACTTCTAAATAAAAACAGGGAGCTAAAAGAGCAAATGTCTAGTTTACAAACTCATCAATTACAATATCAAAAAGAAATTTGTGAATTAAAAGAATCCGTTGAGTTGTGGGAAACTACAAGTACACATAATTATGCTTTATTTGAGAAATCATTTTATGATAATGTTACGAATCTACGATTGAGTAACGACTACAAAGAAAAATTGGAGAAAAGTGAGAAACTAAATGAATATTTCAGAAATTGCAAAGTTAATATTTTAATTGATAAAGTTCAAACTCTTGAATCTGAAAATGCGAATTTCAAATCAAAAATTATAACTTTTGAAAAAGATTCTGAAACAAAGCAACTTCAGATTGCTGAATTAACAAACAAACTTCATGACTCAAATACTGTTAATATTTTGAACATCGAAAAATATGATTCTGTTTGTGCTGAAAATTGTATTTTGACTGATAAAATCAAACTACTTGAATGTAATTTTGGATCTGATTTACAAAAACAAATCAATATTCTTAATATTGAGAAAACAAAATTGCTAGATAAAATTACATCTCTTGAAACAGATCTTTCTTTGTCTCAAAATAAAAACGAAGGTTTGTTAATTAAGCTAGAAGAAAAATCTAAACTCTTTGACAACGACAAATCAGTTTTACAAACCAAAATTTTTGAATTAGAAAATAAAATTGATGAGTCACAAAAATCTTTTAATGAAGAGAAACTGAAGTTGCAAATACAAATTCAAAATTTAGAATCTAAATCAAAAGACTCTCCTTTAACTGCAAAGAATAAAAGTAAAAACTCAAGAATGTTTTCTCCTGTCATGGCATATCGTGATATATATACAATCAAGCAATCTCAGATTAACAGAGGAAAATCTAAACCTAGACAGAAATCACAAGTAAATTCCTCTACCAAGCCTACACCTAGGAGATCCACGGATCCATTAAACTCTGATAAGAAATTGAATGCTCTCAAACAAGTTAATAGAGGAAATTCCGCACCTAAAACTCCAAATAAATTAGGTTCCGCTTCTAGACTTCAGCATTCTCAAATGTATAAAACTAAAACATCAACCGTGTTGAAACATTCGGCCGCTTCAAAGAAAATCTTTTCCAAAACTAAATCTTTAAAATATTCAAGAAAAGATTTACTTTCCTTGGCACCTAAAACGACTTTTACACACGTGCCAAAAACATCTCCTGTTTATGTTTACAAAACATCCTCGATCTTAAAAGCTAAATGGGTTCCCAAAACTCCAAAATCTCAAATAATTCCCCGGAAATTATTTGAAAGTGAAACATCAAGTTTCAGCTTTTCTTGGAACTCTACATCTTTAAATCAAATCGATACGACTTATCGGTGGTTTCATTCCCACACTAACATTGTCGGACCCAAACAAAGATGGGTACCAAAAGTTGTTTGATTTGTTTTGCAGGAGAATGACTTATATACACTTCGGTATATAACTCGCGTTTCATCAAAATGACTTATACACAAAACGGTGTATAACTCGCACTTCAACTTAATGACTTATACACATTTCAGTGTATAACTCGCGCTTCATCTAAATGACTTATACACAATTCAGTGTATAACTCGCGTTTCATCAAAATGACTTATACACATATCAGTGTATAACTCGCTTTCAACATAATGGCTTTCAAGTACATCAGCTTGAAACCCGCTCAACACCAGTTTATCACATAAACGTAAAAACTCTTTCCCACCTCTCTAAAAAAAAAAAAACTGTAAATTTTTCATTATTTTGTCGAGGGGGAGAAATATTAATTCCAGGGGGAGAATTAGTATTTCCAGGGGGGAAACTTTCTAATATCAATACTTTTATACCCGTTTGAATTTTTTTTTAATCGACATATTTTTTTATCAAACGACAATACCTTCCTATGGTTTGCCAGAACCGGCCTAACCTTCCAATGGAAATATTTTTTAGCCAAAATTGGTAAATGTGAGGGTATAAGTCTAGGGTATAGATTTAGGTGAGTGCAAGGTGATGTGAGAACATGATAATATCAAGAAAACACACCTTTGAGTGCTTCCAAACCGAAAATAAACCGGGCAACCTCACAAAATTGTGTTCATTCATGTGTTGAATGTATCACCAGTCTTCACTGGCCCAGTCAAGCATTTGCACACCACCACCAACCACTCAGATTCCTCTCAAAAGGAATTTGTTTCAATTCATCAGGGGACGTAGCACATAATCTATCGACAACTCATTCGGAGTATGTTGGTATTGAAATAATTAACCTTCTGCCCCGGGTTACGTCTTCAATTGAATGCACAATGTGTCTAGATCTAACCGACAAATATTTCCAATTTAGGACACATACACTATTGAATATGAATCTCCGTGTATTCATCGGAACACTCATAGTGGCATCACAATCTGGTGTTTCACGAGGATTGAGTGGAAATCCTGCTAGAGCTAAAATCACGCCAACTCTAAACGCAGGTCACACATTTGAATCAATGGTTGTGCAAACGACTATCGATTCATACAATGTGTTAACGGATACTCTATGTGAGTCCGGTATTTCCTCAATTGTTCAAGTTGCTGTGCCTAAACTTTTAAATCATAAAGGCAACAACTTATGCCGGAAACACATTTTCCGATGAAAAATCCATGTTATTCTTACAAAGTAACATCATCAATGCTGATAAATTGCACATGAGCGTTATAGTTCACTCTCAAACTACTCCTATGATCTGCTATAACCGGCATGATCTTCCCCAGGAGCCACCTACAATATAGGACAATATGTAAGGGTACATAGGTCTAGGTGAGCAGAATCAAGTATCACGGGATCTTGATTGGGGTGCGCTGAGATACAATTTGAGAGGGGGAATGTAGTATGGGGTGCAATTCAGCTATACATGGTAAAATGAAATGAGGGAGTAGTCGAAAAATGAAAAAGTAAGCTTGAGTGAGGAGGGTGTGACAGGGTTAAATAAAACGAAAAACCCTTACCAAACTGATACAAAGCCGGGTTGCCACGTCTCTATCGGATTGCATGTGTTGCTCTCTGATATTGAAATAGACATCATGGACCCAGTGATGCAATGCACAACCCCCCAGCCACTCAAGTATTTCTTAAAAAGTACTTGTTTCATTTCCACGGAGACTATCTCATATGCTATCGACATCTCACTTGGAGATTGTTGATATTGAAATAGAGGACAAGCCTCTCCAGTCCTCGCCTTCGTTTGTCCACTAATTGAGTCTAGAACCGCAATATACTTTTAGGACACAAGGCATAATACCAAGCTTATCTTTGTGATAAAGCCGGAACATTCATAGTGATACCAACGTTCTTGGTATTCCACGATGATTGAATGGAAATCCTACCAGTGCTAACATCTATTCCAACACTGAACGTAGGTCACACAGTTTGTGTAACTGTTGTGTTAGCGGGTAATCTATGTGATCCCGGTTTGCCCTATTTTGTTTCGATCATTGCGATTAATTGCCAAACGATTTGATCGGATATCTATATCATCATCTTTGGTTCGGTTTTCGATTATACAATGTGATGTATCTTGATTCATTCAAAAGATGCATAAATCATTCTTCATCACATTTTGTATCCATGGGCTTCGAAGATTTTCTTCATTTCACCTCGACGAACTTCACATTTTTTTTCATGATGATTCCGATAAATCTTAATCATCATGAGGGGGAGAAAATTTACTAAGAAGTTCAGTTTATGAAGAAACATGCTTACAAGACTTAAGAGAATATATTAGCCCAGTTTACTCCACATCAAAAAGACATATGCACCGATTAAGGGGGAGTAAACAAGAAACCGAAGAAGATTTGTTAAAGAATAATTGTTTGTTTGAGGGGGAGCGTAAACCTTATCCACATTTTCCTCTCAACAACAATTATCAATGATCATAAATCGACAAATCCACAACTTCAACAAAAGACTTCCGCTACAAAACAACTCTATCCATGGGTCTACATTTTCGTCGATTTACATGAAATAATTTGTGAAGAAAAAGAAACCGACTTATCTTCAGAAACTTCTCACAAATCCTCAACATTTTCATTTCAAATATTAAACTGACAAATCATTCTATTCAAACCACAAATTCACATTCATTATTCATACACAAGCTTAACTGTACAAATCTTTTGTATCATACAAAATACACATTATACACATTCATTCAAATCTTAAATGTATATACCATTCTTTCCTATATACAAACCATACACACACTCACATTCAAAAACTTTAACTTTCAAATCATTCTTTACATAATTCAAAACCATCATTATCCCATCCTCACAAATCTCTATCCAAAACTAAATTCCCAGCATTTCTAAATCCCAGTCAAATTCCTACCAATCAGATGTTTCATTTCCAGAATTTTCAAATTGATTAATATACTCGTTTGAAGGAAGACAGGGATGTAGTTCTAAAAGTTCGAAAAGAGGGAGATTGGATAATGATCAAGACAAATTAAGTCAAGACTCCATGAAATCTTCTGAGTTACTTTATATTGGTTGAAAAGCCGATTAAAAGTTTCATTCTTATCTGATCATCATAAGCTGAAATTAATATTACATCAAAACTACTTAAACGATTAATTCAGTTTCAGACTTTGCTCGAAAAGAAGATTTCAAGAACATGCTATCCAAACTATTGATACAAAGGGGGAGATTGTTAGGGTCAAATATATTGTATCTAATAGTGTAGGGACTAGTTATGTAACATTGACTAAATGGTAAACTAGTCTTAAGGCTTAATTAGATGGTAATTAAGCTTGTTTACTTAAGAGGTATAAATACCTTGTACTTAGGCTTAATTTGTAAGCTTTCCTTTTACTAATTGATTAACCATTTTGAAAGCTCCAATATTCCCTCCATCTCTCTCAACTAACTCACACACACTCAAACACCAAGAACACACACTTAAACAAATCTTCTATTTCTCACCTTGAATCATCATGAATTAGCTCAATCTCAGTTGCATATGATCAAACACACATCGTAAGCAAAAAACATGCCATTATATACGCAAGGGAGGTGATTTTACATTACAGAAATTACTTTAAATACCACAATGTATATTTATTATAATAAACTGTACAAATATTAAAGTAATAATTGTGGTTTTTAAAGTGATTTGAATGGTGTTAAATCAGCTTCTTATATGTAAAGTTCAAAATTTGAGAAGTTATCTTACAAACTACATCACCATCGTACGTGTACCAACTATCACTTTGTTGGGTATCCTACGATAACTTTTGTACAAATACAGACAATCACAAGCCTACGTATCTTTAAGAATTTCATATCTCAATTAAGTAACGTGGTTGTAAGTATTAAAGCTCTAGTTACGTATTTGAATGATAAATCAGCTAAAACTTCATTAGAATTCGATGTTAACAAAACATTGAAAAAAATCAAATTGTTTGTATATATAGTAAAGATTGGTAGAGGTAAAAAGAAAGTGTTTGGTCTAAATGGAGAGGTGGCTTAATCATTTGGAGTTGCTAAATACTTTACCATAACAATTTTAGACTAACACACTTCATTCATTTCCTTTACCATAACACTTCTAGACCAACAATACTTTATTTATTTCTTTTAGTTGTGTCAATTTAGTGTTATATTACCACTTCTAGACTGACACACTTCTGTCAACTTCTCATCACTTCCTTAATTACTTTATTATATACACGCATCTACAAAAAAGCTCGTCGTTTAACAGAACAAAACAACCGATGAAGCAGCGAACGAGGCAATAAAAATTAATGGATTATTTTTTCACTAGGGAGACGTGTCCAGTTTAGAAGGTATATATATATGTTCAATTTTGAAGGTAAAAGTTGTTTTTATATAGAATTTTGATAATGACAGCATTAAAGTGTTTCGTAAGACATGCATTAGAAAATAGAAACTTATACATCATTCTATAACCAACTTTTTTTTTCTTCTTTTTTTTTTTTTTTTTTTGCTTTTTGGGTGCATAACTTTACATTTCGTTTTAGATTTGTCTATTCTGACCCATGAATATAACATTGGAGAAATTTAACAAAAATTTCGATCACTACTCTTTCATGGTAATATAATTCCATATATTACCATGGAAATCAGGAAATACTACTCTAGAAATAAATGCATAAGTTAACCAATTTGCAAGAAATAGCACTTTCCTTGAATGGACAAAAATACCCTTATCATGTTCCATATGCTGCTAGATTTCACTCTAGGCAAAATGTGAAGGAAATTGCTTGTATCCTTCCTATAAGAAGAACATTAGTGTTTTTAAGTGCTTCGATTATATAGATACGTTACGCATTTAAGCCTTCAAGATTTTCCATTTTGTCATATCTGGTGTGGAACTGTGGACATGCATTACGACGTGATGTGATATTATTGCCTCCATTATTGTTAGGAAAAACAAATTTCACTCAAAATTTTATTAAAAGAAAACCTCTAGCAAGGAGTTAGAAAATTACAAAAATAAAAAAGAATGATTTTGCATCCAACAATCCCAATTAAACTTAAATTTACAATGATTAGAGCACCAATTATATGTTAGCTAGACTATATCATCAAAAGTTACTGCCTTTCTTAAGGGAATTTTGCCAAAATTCACTTGATTTTAAAAACTCCATAAGCACCACCACATAACACATAACATAAATTCCAACAAAATCTTCAATTTCTTAGTCATATGAATATTAATCCCTCCGTCCAACAAAAAACTTAGAGCTGTCAAATCGTGCTATCGTTTCGTGTTGCTGGATAACACGACACGACACGACACAAATTCGTTCAACACGAAAACGACACGACACGAAGTCGTATTTTATTTTACTAACACGAACACGACACAATTAAAAAACGATAAACACGACAAACACGACAACACAAAATAAATAACAAATTTCTTACTTATTACATGTTAAAAACACGACAAACACGACAAACACGATAAACACGACAAAATCATAACTATCGTGCCAATTTCGTGTTAATCTCTGAACACGAACACGACACGACACGACTTCGTGTTTGTTTTACACAACACGAACACGACACGAACACGAATTCAAATTTCAGTTTCGTCCCAATTTCGTTTCGTTTCGTGTATTTTTGTCATGTCGTGTCAAGTTTTGACAGCCCTATAAAAAACTTTTCATTTGTCTCTAAATTTTTGTCCCACAAAAATTTTCATATCTCACATTTGATGGGCTCCATACAACAAAAAATTATTATTACTAAAGACCCCACCACTAAGAGCATCCCCAATGGTTAACCCCACAATAACTTATTACTTTTGCCACATCAACAATCTACTCATCAAAAACCCTTACATAAATAGCATCTCCAATGGTTAACCTTTCTAAAAGCTTTTTCTATTACAATATTTTAAATTTACCCTTATCTATCTTAAATATTTTATATATAAGCCTTGTATAATTTAACACTTTTTATAACATCCTTACTAAATATATTATTTTTTAAAATATCTCATTCAAATATATTATAATAATTGACACTAAATATTATATAATTTATTTATTAACTAATAATAATATAATAAAGAATTTATGTAAAATACATCTAAGGTTTAAAATGAAAGATTATTATACATAGGGACTAAAAAAGACAAACATTGGAAGTACATTAAAAACTTAGTAGAAAAAAAGTCTTTGCAATAAGCTTTTAAAAAAGCTCACCATTCCAATGGTAAAAAGTCATACAAAAGCTTATTGTAATAGTAATAATCTTTTAAAAAAGCTACCATTGGAGATGCTCTAATATTCACTAACTATCTTTCTCTCTCTCACACAACTTTATATTTTAATCAAAAGTATTATCAATGACCTCATCATTAATTATCACCTAAAAATTTGTGCAAAAGGCAAATGATAAGTTTTTTATGGGACGGAGGAAGTATTAAACAATGTAAGTCAATTATTCCTCAACGTTTCTCTCGCCAATGAGCAATTAAAAAGAAGATGAGACGTTGATTCTACTGTAACACTACATATATGAAATACAAATTACAATAGAAGTAATTTCCATACCTCTAAATGATAAACTAAGCTAGTATGAAGTTGATCCATATAGTCTTTCCAAACAATCACCTTAATTAATCGGGATGACACTTACCAAGGGTTTGATAAAGTCGATTTACCTCCAATTGAAAGAGTTTTCATCTTTAGAAAAGCCTTATAAATAACTGATAACCTCTCCTCAGATCCCATGAATTCTTACCATATTACCACCAACTTTAATACCAAGATACCAAAATGGTGTTGTAAAAGTAGAACCACCAAACTTACGGGCTTGAATTTACACTTTTGTGGAATAAACACCTATTCCCAACAATTTACTTTTTATCATGTTTATATTAAGCCCCAAGGCCATAAAAAACACTTCAAAACATGAATAATCATATGAATATTATCATCATTCCATTCACCTACAATCACAACATCATCAATAGAAATTCCTTTGAACAAACCGGCGTTCAACACTCTAGAAAACGAAATATGTAAAATCTCCATTACCAATATAAACAGAAAAGGATATAAAGGATCTTCCTACTTTAGGTCTTTATAAAATTAAAATTTTGACGTAAGACTACCATTAACTAAAACGGAACCGATTGCTGACTTTAAGTAACCACTAATCTATCACCGTCATGTAAAACATCATCCATATATTTGCATTCTCCCGGATCATAAGCCTTCTCAAAATCCACTATAACCTTCATTAACCACTTCACCGTTCATTTTTTAGAGCATTCTTATATATGATTCAGTGGCGGACACAGACCGAATGTTTAGGCTCCTGGGTATGGGCACCACATGTGGTGCCTGGGTATGGGCACTACATGTGGTGGTGCCTTTTTCTGCCACATCATCGCCACCTCAGCAACCACACCACCACCACACCACATCATTTGGTGGAAATACCCACCACACCACACCACACCATTTTATTTTTCATCTCATCATTTCATTTCCATTTATTTTTCACACAAATAATATTTTATATAATTTAAAATTACATTACATTAAATAAAATTAAAATGACAATACTTTAAATTAAAATGAAAATACTAGAAATTAAACATTAAAATACTAGAAATTAAACATTAAATTAAAAATTACAATAATTAAAATAAATTATTACTCTTCATCGTCGGCATGTGCGTTGTTGTAGAGATGGTCCGCCAAGTCCCGTCGAAGTCGTTCGTGTGTTGTTTCGTCTCGAATGTCGACAACTCTGCGCAAATACTCTGCACTTCACGGTACATACAAAGCATGTCGAGGACCGTCCGGCACATATGGAGAAATCATCCGACCATTATCTTCGACAACCATATTATGCATTACAACACATGCATACAAAATATATATTAATTTTTCAAGGTCATATGAACGGGCCGCGTTTTTGACAATGTGCCACTTCGACTTTAAAACTCCAAAAGCCCGTTCCACATCCTTACGTGCGGATTCTTGTTTTTTGGTAAACAAGACCTCTTTTGGATCAACTGGATGTCGGTAGGCTTTGACAAACGTCGCATGACGAGGATATATACCATCGGTAAGGAAATAACCGAATCTATATGGATTGTCATTCACCGTAAAAGGAGCATCGGGTGCCTTTCCTGATAACAAGTCGTTGAATATTGGTGACTGATCAAGCACGTTAATATCATTATTAGAACCCGCAACCCCAAAGTAAGCATGCCAAAACCATAAATCTTGGGAAGCAACAGCTTCTAATATCAACGACGGTACTCCATGATGTCCACCAGTGTACTCACCTCTCCACGATTGTGGACAGTTCCTCCAATCCCAGTGCATACAATCAATGCTACCAAGCATTCCAGGAAAACCATGTCTCTCTTCGTGTGCCTCATATAATTTTTGAACATCGGTTACTGTTGGTTTTCGCAAATAAATAGGTCCGAATATTTTCAAAACCCCTTGTGAAAATCTATACATACTTTCCCTAGCAGTTCTTTCAGACATGCGTAGGTACTCGTCAAGAGAATCAGGGGATGACCCGTAAGCCATAGCTCGAATTGCTGCAGTACATTTTTGCAAAGCAGTGAATCCCCGCCTACCTCTAGCATCATATCTCAATTGAAAAAAAGGATACCTGTTTTCTAATGCGGTACATATGCGCATAAATAAATTTCTGGACAGAGCAAACCTTCGTTGGAAATTGTTGTCGTCATAATCATGATCATCCGCAAAATAATCTCGGTATAGCATGTCGTGTCCAGCTTCTCGATTTCTATTTAGCTTTGCGGTTCTAGTGTCAAAGACTTCACTTTCATCATCGGAGGATATATCATCGAGGAGTTCTGAGTATATTGTTAGCATAAACGCGTCATCGTCGTCAGATGATGAACCAAGATAATTCATTATTTGTGAGTTGGGGTATTTTGATAGAGTTGTGGTGTGTTTTGGTAGTGTTTTGAGTGTGTTTATATAGGAAATAAATAAATTATATTAATTAATTAATTTTTTTTTTAAAATTTCCAACGACTCAAAATATAGTCGTTCAACGGCTATATTCTCGCAACCACGCTCGTTCTCCCCCGTTGTGAAGTCGCCGGATCTGTCACGCCAACCCCCCACGCCGTTTGGGGTGGGGGGGGGGGGGGATGGGGGGTGTTCTTCTTCTTCGCCACGCCGTGGCTAGGCCACATCATCCCACGCCACACCGGCGTTGGCCCGTACCGAGCGGCCTTAGGGGTAGCACATTTTTTTCCAACGTAAATATTAAAACACAAGTTAATTAAACGTTACAAAACGACAAACTAGATACTACATTTTAATGTTGTCTTCGTTGACCTGTTTTCTGAAAACTAGTCATTACATTTACATCCATAACCACCATAAGTTGTTTTTTTTTTTTACACTACAAATTAGTTTGTTTCTATTGTTCGACATGTTTTTGATTATTCCAATAGAGAGACAAAAAGGGTATAAAGTTTTTTTGTTCAAATTATCATAAAGTTTGAAAGTGAACTTTATTTATTATATTAAATTGAAATTTGAGCTACTTAATAATCTAAACCAATTTAGGACTTTCAAGTTTGGGCTACTTTTTTGCTAAAATTATAAGTGAAGGGTAGCCGAACACTTTTTTATGGATAGTGCCAACATATAGTTTATTTTAGTGTGAAAATATTATACTTCTAGTCGAAAATTAAGGGGTAGCACGGGACCCTCCTGATACGACTACTTCATAAGACATGTAAATTGACCGGCTAATATGAGGGGATATAATGAGTGAATCACATATCATATTAATTTACGTGAGTAGACATATAAAGTAGACATACAAAATAGACACATAGAGTAGACATATTTAAAAAAAAATTAATTATTATCCCCAACCTCTTCACGTAAATGTCAATTAGAACAATAGAATCATAATAAATTGGTCAATAAAGAAGAGCACCAGTTAACACACTGGATGGCTTTCTAAGAAAACAACCTCCTCTAGAGCTCAAAGTTATTTATCTTTTTTACCATCAAACTATCACACAAACAAAATTTAACAGCCTAAAACGTCCGGTATGGAAAAAAGACCAAACACGTCTATAAAAGAGCAAAAACCCAATTAAGCTATTAAATCATAGCTATTTCATAGATCATCATATTAAGATATGTTTCATCACCAAATTAAGCAAAGTCAAGATAGTTGAAATACTTTTGCATGTAGCATACCCACACCTAATCCATTATGCTTACCTACAAGATCAAATCTATCATAAATTCATGAGATCGCATTCTTCTAAAACATACATCAATCATAGAGTCCATGAATTAGATTCAAAGCAGTTTAAATAACACCGTTCGTCTCTAAAAGCAACAAGCTGTCAACATAACTCCTCACCAAACTAAAACCAAAAGTATAAACCTTTAGAAATTGATGATCATGATCGATAGTGAATTCTACCGTTTCATATATCCTAGTCTTGATGTCATAGAAACGTATACTCGTCACATGATACCTAGACAACTTTATTACAGAACATTGCCGAAAAATCTCTGAACAAGGATCACGTGCTTCACGTGATGAAGGAGGAAATCGGCTGACCCAAACACCATTTTCATAGTCTCGTAATACCCACAACCAGAATTGGCCACAACCAGCTCCTAATAAGCCGTCGATTTGAAACAGGAAACCATCGTTATTCGGATTGAATTGCGATGGAAGGTTGATTATTGAAAACTTCTCGGTTCTCAAATCAAACGCCAAAATTAATTTCAAACGTGGAAGCATCAAATGTATAATACTATTCACACAAACACTATCTTGAGTGCATTTAGGGTTCCGATCGTAATCACCGCTACCAACCGGAATAGGAATAGGAGTCGGAATCGGAATCGGAAGCTTCACGTTAACTTTTTTCCAGGAATAATTTGATAAACAGAAGATCTGAACCTCGACTTCAGTAGCAAGCATCCGAATGTTCAAAATCTTGTGTGCATTTGCGGATTTATCAAACCCAAACAGGTAAAAGAGACGAACTTTAGCATTAGTATGAATGTGTTGACGGGGAATTTCGAAAATCTTACGTATGCTAGGGTTTACAAGGAACAATGAAGGGGGCTGCTCAAATGTCTTACGGCTGGTGATTAGAAGCTATGCAGTTATACAGGTCAGAAAACGAATACAGGTCGAGGTCCTAGATCTGGGATATCGTTTATCTCAGTGAGATATCGGTGGGATATCGGTTTTTTTATATTGTACTGTAAAAATTATATATTATATATATAGTTATATATAAAGAGTTAAAGACATGTATATGTACATAGCATAAAAAGTCCCAAAAGGTCCCAAAAAGTAGTCAATATTGTCTAAACCATAAAAAACTAAACAACAAACATAGCACAAACAGAATTTAATTGCAATCCACAGGTTCAGCATCCGAATCAATATCGTCTAAAGCATCAACTTGTTTTAATGGGCTCAAAAAAACTAGGTTAGATATTATTAAAATTGGTACCGAAGTCAAGCAACAGATCCAAAAAAAATACAGGAAAAAAACCGAGATCCCGATTTCAAAATATCGGTGAGATCCCGGTCAATATCGCCGATATTCTCGGTACCTATATTTGGGACCTGTATTTGGGACCTGTATTATTTTTATCTCCGAGATCCGAGATCCCACTGAGATCCCACCTATATTAACTGCCCAGATTAGAAGAATCAAACCGTTGAGATGTTCGGAGGCTGTTATTGAAGATAAATATTGGTTGCGAAGTGTCATTAGATATGTGAGGTGACCGCCGTCACGGCTGCCGGAGAAAAAGTAGTTTAAGTGACAGGATGCGTCGTAACAGGAAAACAAGAGGGCGGGGCGGTTGCCGTGCAGGGCGGCGCGTGAGAATTGGAGTTGGTTGAATGATGGCCGGTTGATGACGGAGAGCCAATGTTTACAGACGGATCTGAATTGAAGTAGGGTTTTGAGCGGGAATCTTGAGATGATTTCTTCAATGATTTCATCTGGGAATGAATTAATCGTTGGTTGGTGCCGTCTGGTTTTCATTAATTGGGGGATAACGGAGGAGAGAAGCATCAATTTCGCTACATAATTAGCCAATCGAGATCGTCTAGTTCGTGTAGAACTCAATTGTAGGTCTTCCATTTGGTAAGGAATTGACTGGAGAACCAAATCGCAGGTGAACAAGATGAACAGAAATGTGAATAAATCCGAATCAGATCATGAACGTACATTGCGTAACAGAAAATTGGATTATGAACAACAATCGAAGAGTTGTTAGAAAACATATCGGATGCATGCAACGATAAGCGTTTGTATTAGTCAACGTGAGTTTGGGGTTGTTTGGGATTGAAGAGATCGAACACAAGACTTATCAATGAGCTAATTAGAATTAGGGATTTTTAACGTATGCCTAGGGATATAAATTAGATTACATTTAATACAACAATTATTTCTCAAATACATATACAACTAGAGGTGCACATATGGGCTTTAGCCCGAGCCCGGGCCTAAAAAAAGCCTGAAAAAGTCCGAAAAAGCCCGGCATGAAAAAGCCCGAGCCCAAGCCCCTTTTAGCCTGAAATCCTAAACGGGTCTGACTTTAGTCATGAAAGCCCGTTAAAGCCCGGGCCGGACCGGGCTAAGCCTGAAGCCCGAAAAAAGGCCTGAAAGCCCGAAAAAGCCCAAAAGCCCGGGCTTTTTAACCTTATAAAGCCCGGGCTATTTCTAAATCCCCAAAAATCTAGAGTTTCTCTTGTATTTTCTACCTTAATGATATAGCCATAATATGAATTATGAAGACTACCGTTGCATTATATAAATGAATTCTAGTTTGACAATTATAAGTTGTATGTACTTTATGTTGGTTAAGTATTGAAAGTAATAGTTTGTTGATTTATTTAATTAGTTATAAAGAATATTTGATTATTTATACTTCCTCCGTATCAAAATAAGTGACACACTTTTCCATTTTGGGGTGTATCAAAATAAGTGACACACTTTGAAAACATTCCTTATTTGGTAAAAATAGTGGGACCCATATCCACTAACTATCCACTTTAATAAAGTGAAATTACCCTTATACCCTTACTTTTACCTTTAAAACTCATTAATATCACTTTATTCAAGAAAAGTGGGACCAATTCTCCACTAACTATGTACTTTAATATATTTTAACATCTACTTTAATCTTTTACCTCAAAAAACGTGTAAGCCAATTTGTGTCACTTATTTTGATACGGAGGAAGTATATTTTTCTAATCATATTATTATATAAAAGATATAATAGTAATAAAAAAAAGCCCGAAAAAGCCCGGGCTAAGCCCGCTAAGTCCGTTTAGGCCTAAACAGACCTACTTTTTTTCTTAAAGTCCGGGCTAAGCCCGGCCCGGGCTTTTTTAGGCCCGGACTTTTTTACTCCAAAAAAAGCCCGGTCTTTTTTAGGCCCGGACTTTGTGCACCTCTATATACAACCATGGTTTTACTAATACGATAACAAACTTTTAATAAATAAAAAATTATTTAATTATAACAAATTAATATTTATAAGTCATTAATGTATGTATCTTTAGTTCTTTACTAATAATAAAGTATTTAGAACTATCACAAATACAAGGTCTTAATTTCCCCTTATTTTTTAGGAAATGTCTTAAACAAGACAAAATATTAAAACGCAGCATACGGGAATCAAACCCGTGACCATTTGGGAGTTAGGCGTGCGTGTTAACCACTCCAGCTACTTGCTTACTTTGCTTTATTGCAGCCCCTAATAAATATAACATTTAATTTTGTTACAACCAACCACCATCTTTACCTTTTTTAACCGGCCCACCATCTTACTTTTTTTAACCGACCCAAATTTAGTTCTAGAAAAAAACCCCAATTTTAGTCCGTTGTTTTAGGCTTTTAGCCGTAGTTCCTTCTTCAATCACGACTGCTAAAAAACTCATAATTTGTTTCTTCACCACTCTGTAAATACGACAGCAGCCACCACCACCACCACCGGTCGCCGTTAAATATCGCCATGAAGACCTACCAGTTGGTCATCGCCAAATATAGTCACAGGGTATCCGCCTCCGCATTGCGCGGGTACCCTGCTAATTTTAATAAACATGCAAAATTAAGCTTAATAAGCTAATATGTTTTCTCAAACATGCCCTAAGAAAAAAAAAATTGGTTTGATTTGGACAAAACCAAACCAACTTGTAATTTGGTTTAGATTGGTTTAGTTTCAAATTATTTTGGATCGATTCTATTTTAACGATTCAAAATCAAAAAACCATTTAAATTCACGGTTTTCCAAACAACACTCCCTATTCTCCACTACCATGGCCCTTCGTTGTCTTTAAATCTGCGACTGAACTTCCATAGATTTCGCAATGACAAGAGCAAGTCGACGATCAAAGAAGCGAAGAAAAACTCACGAACAGAAGGGTAAGATGCTTTCTTTCAGTTTCATTCACAACATCATCTCAAAACACTCTTCAATCTTCTATTTTTGCTTGTGAGCGTGAGTAATTCCTTCGTAGTTTTGCTACCAGTCAAAATTAGGGCAAAATGTAAAGCTAGTAACGTATCACAAGATATTATCAGTCCAAAGATTAAGAAGTACTGGCTACAACGGTACAGTTTATTTTCGAGGTACGATGAAGGTATCAAAATGGATGAAGAAGGATGGTTCTCCGTCACGCCGGAGGAAATTGCAGTCCACCATGCACAGCGGAGTGTTGCAGGTGGTGTCATCGTTGATTGTTTTGCTGGTATGGGTGGCAATTCGATTCAATTTGCTCAATTGTAAGTCCCGTTTTTTTATTTTAATAATTCAAACTTCAAAGGATTACTTGTTAGTCTCCACATGAAAAATTTAGTAATTTTGGTCAAGTATTGATATCGATTTTTGCTACATTGAATTGCATTGACCTTCAATTTCATTTCCTTCCTAGGGTTTTGAATCACCTTTCAATTTCATTTCCATCCTAGGGTTTTGAATCACCTTTCATTGAATGGTAATCTACATTAGGTGGTGGTCATAACTTATTTCGACGCATAGTTACAAGTTTTTGAACAATTAGGTTGAAGAAAAACTCGAAATAGACAAAAGAAACTTCAACTACCAAAATAGGCCTGATTTGTAATTACCAAAACATATAAAAAATAGTTACAATTACCAAAACAGACTACTAGCGTACGTATATTGTTGTTCTAGGACATTATCCTAAAAACAATGAGCCTTGTGTATTATGTATTCCAATTGCAAAGGCTTATTAACTCGAAAATGCAGTGAAACACACCAATTATATAAATTATGGTTCAAGTTTGCAGGGGATATCATGTTATTGCAATAGATATCGACCCTCAAAAGGTTGAAATGGCATTAAACAATGCAAAAATATACGGTGTGGAAAAATATATTGATTTCATCGTGGGAGACTTTTTGCAACTAGCACCATGTCTAAAGGTATTAATATCATTCATTCATATTAAAATTTATAGCATTATTTTTTCATGCGATTATAATATGATAATTTGCTTATTATAATTCGATTAAGGGTAATGTAGCATTTCTTTCGCCACCATGGGGAGGTCCATCATATAAGATGACAGAGAATTTTACTCTTAATTTACTGAAGCCAGTAAACGGGTATGCCTTACCATTATTTTCTTTAATTATTTTTTTTGTAATTAAAAATTATTAGTCGCACTTTTTTATTTTCAGGTACACGTTATTTCAAGTAGCTCAAACGATAACACCGAATATCATTATGTTTTTACCACGAAATGTTGATGTTTGTCAAGTTGAACAACTATCTTGGCTGTCTTCTCCCCCTTTAAATGTGGAGGTTATAAATATATTTATGTAATAATAATAATAATTATTATTATTATTATCATCTCGTTGATTAAATTAAATTATTGGTTGTTTGATAATTGCAGATTGAAGAAAATTACGTGCAAGGATTTTTAAAGGGTATAACTGCTTATTTTGGTAATACTGCATATTGGGGGGTAAATTAAGATTATAAAATTCATTAATTATATGTACATGAAATAGCTTTAAAGAAAGATATTGTATTTGGGCTTTTGGTAGTCTTGGTGTTTTTTTAAACAATTTTAGAAGTTCCATGTGTCATTGCTATCAAGTATAAGGTGCTGTTTGATAGGAATAAAATGATTAAGTGCTGAATGATTCAACGCTTAAGAGGTTTTGTATAAAACTTGTTTTAAATGTGAGAAACTTTTTTATAAGAATTCTGACTGCTTAATGATTCAGCATATGTTATAAGGAAGAATGATTCAGCAGCTTTTTGTTGTCCCATTCAGCATATACTTCATTCAGAGGCGCTAAACAAACGTACTGAATGTTGAATGATTAAGCATTCAGCGCTGAATGGTTTCATTAAGCTGCAAACAAACACAACCTAAGTGTCAAGATGAGCAGGTCAGGTTACAAAACAACTCAGATGGAGTTATGGGTTCGAACATGATATTTTATTATGGGTTGACACGCAACGTAATTTCTTGATCTATTTTCTAGAAAAACGTACGTGATTATTAACACGTTAAATTATTTTAGAAATATAATACCATTACAATGATAATCTAATTCTTTGAAAAAATGATTTAGGAGGTTGAGTACATTAAAAATAGACTGTGTTGGACATTCAACTCGTGCATCTTTTATCCTGTTTTTTAATTTAACTTGCTCTTGATAAAAACCCAACCTAAAACAATTCTACCTGTCACTGGGTCTAGTAAGAGGTGACATCTGACTTGATCCGAGTTAGTATTTATATTAGCAATTGACATGTTATATAAACAAAAAGAAGGGTAAATTGATCATTTTAATCATTGAGCGTAGTCATTTAGATACATAATCAAACAATATGGTTTCAGTTAGATATAGATTCAGTTAGAGCTCAAATACGATCAGACTTCTCACTCAGTTAGAACTAATCCAATCAACAACTATAAAACAACCCCAGATTATGTTTAGATTATATTTTTTATTTATTTAAACATCTGAAATTTAGTGTTTGTTAAGGCATATATGTATAATGGATGTCATTGCCATGATATTATTGAATCCAACCCACAGGCCATTATACACAGTTAATACCAAAGCTTGTCTGGTCCCTTTAATCCATTAAACTCACATTATGTGGGCCCATCTTTACTTCTACTCATTTGTTTTCTTCTTCAAAGAGCATAAACACATTGACCCACTGAGTCAACTCAACTCAAGTACTGAGTCATCATCCAAACCAAGTCCTTTACAGACAAAACCCACTGCATATATAAATTCTGATTTAAATTACATTGTACGGCCATAAATTAAAGCCTGAGTTCGTCAGAGGAATCTATTTACCTTAACTCATTTAGTGTCATCCAACATCTTAACCGTTTTCCCACTTTTTCTTACTCTAATCTTCAATACTCCCACCACCACTTTTAAATTTACACCCACCCAATTCAATTATTATCAATTTTGGCCTGTTTTTGACGTGTTTAAGTTTTCGGGTTAACAAATTCTTTCGTTTTCGATGTGGGTATAAAGTCGTACTCATATACTTCAACTTGCTTAATGCTATTTGATTTCGATACCTTCATTATTTGTAGACTTGCAATAAATTTTGGTAGATAAATATCTGTTTTGATTCAATTAAAACATGGCTACTATATATGTTTGTGTGTGTTTTTGTTGAGTGTGTGTGTGTGTGTGTTTTAGTAAGAAGATGAGAGGATTCATGTGTCAATCATTTGAGGCAACAACATCATGCATAAAACCAGATTGTTGTCGGTCTGTAATTCTTTCAAGGAGGTCTAGTGAACATGCAAGGTTGTTAAGTAACACAAAGTATATTCGACTTGCGGAACACCGTGGTTATGTTGTACCAGCAAGTAGGAGATTATCATCTTCTGGTGCTAATAGTGTGAAGTTGGACCAAAATGCCATCCCGTTATCGTCTGCCAACCAAGTCTTTCAGGTTGGTTTTTGCAGGCTTTTATATGTTTTTTTTACTAATCTTCTCATCTTATTGATTAATTTCTTTTGTAATTAATATGGGAGTTAACAAAGGTAGGTGTCTATGGTCAGTGGTTAGTATTTTTATTAGGGGTGGAAATCGGGCCGGGTTTGGGTTAGCGGGTTCGGGTTAGCAGGTTAGGAATCAGTCAACCCAAACCCGACATGTTTAAAATTCCGGGTCAGAAAATTCAACTCTAACCGGGACACATGTAAACCATGGTAACTCAGACATGACTCGTCTGACCCGTTTAACTTAACAGGTTGATGGGTCAAACGGGTTAGTGGGTAAGAACCATGTTGGTGTTTTAGAAATAAAAATTGGACCCAAATACAATATTAATCAACAAAAATTGAAAGATCAAACAGAGATTCAGAGATGTTTTGGGCGGGTTTAGACACCCTTTTTAAAAATAAAAATAAAAAATATATAATTAAATGGGTTGGTGGGTTGACTTGTTATACATAATCCAACCCAAACCCGTCCCAATTTATAAACATGTTGGACCTGTTTTTGACCGGAGTCATTTAGGGCTCAACCTAAACCTGATTATTTATGTTCCAGTCT
Organism: Calendula officinalis; assembly: GCA_963853835.1. Classification (NCBI taxonomy): domain Eukaryota; kingdom Viridiplantae; phylum Streptophyta; class Magnoliopsida; order Asterales; family Asteraceae; genus Calendula; species Calendula officinalis. Next base: position 9,794,234 of record OY970828.1, on the reverse strand, counting down.
TGATTTTTATGTTCCAGTCTTGATTTAGACATATCTTGTTATGAACGTTACAAATCAATTACATTTTCATGAAAACAAAGAATCTTAGAATTATGTTTTGAATAGGTGGTGGTGATGAGGGTATCCATCCACTGTCAGGGGTGTGCTGGTAAGGTCAAGAAACATTTATCCAAAATGGAAGGTAAAATTACTTTTCTACCCTTCTCATCCTCTCGTTAATGATACATGAATTAATATTTTAAATTTGTTTTTATTTATTGAAAATTCGGTTATAGTTGATAGATGATATTTGATGCAACTATGCTATTTTCTTTACACAGTTAAATATTTGTAACTCTACAACTCCAACAAATTTCAGTAAGTATTATGAAAGTGATTGGTAAAAATTGATTACAGGAGTGACGTCGTTTAGCATAGATCTTGATAGCAAGAGGGTAACTGTGATGGGACACGTGTCACCAGTGGCTGTGTTGGAAAGCATGTCAAAGGTGAAGAAAGCTGAATTTTGGCCTCGTTGAATGTTAATGCTCCCAATTAATTCGAGATCTCCTTTTTCTTCTTCTTTTACATTTCTCTTTTTTCTATTCACGAAATATGAATGTCTTGAAATAAGTTTGTATTTTCATGTTTTATAATGGCCATCTCGTCTTCTCTTTTTAATTTTTTCAATATCTGCGTGCAGCATTATGTTGTGAAGATATGAATAACCTGTATAAACAAATATTTAAATAATTACAAAATGTCAATCAACCAAAACTAAAGCATATAAATGTTTTAAAGTTAAAACAGCTGAATTTGGGTTGTTATAAATTTCAAACGGGTCAAATGGCTCAAATTAAATGTTTTGCCGAAAAAGGAAACATGTATTTTAAATTTTTGAAAACGGGTAGAATGTGTCTAATAAAACTGGTTGAATGGTTCTGATTTTCTGATTTCCTTATTCTTTTTGATTCACAAAGTTAGAAAAATGGACAAAAATGTTTTGTTAGGTAACCCATTAATTTTTCACAAAATTATGACCCATTTCTCTCCAAATCAGTTTTGACGCATTGCCTAACATCTACAAAATGATTTCATAAACTTATAACAAAAAGGAAACGGGTCAAACAAGTGAACATTGGGTGGAATTGTAGAAATTAATAATAATTGGCAAATGTCAATTCATTGTAAAAAGTTATGAAACTGACATTAAAATTAAATAAGTTGGTAACTCTAAATTAAAATTTTGAAGTGAACAAAAATTAAAAAGTTATGAAACTGACATTAAAATTAAATAAGTTGGTAACTCTAAATTAAAATTTTTGAAGTGAATATACTGAGAGGGCTAGGTGTAGTCGGCGAACAGTCGTGAAACTCATTGCTGGAAAGGATTCAAAATTTCAAATCAAACGACCTGAATTGTCAATCCTATCCTAGTTGCCAGAGTGTTTTTGTGTAATTTCTTAGATTATGAAGAGAGAAAAAACATGTAAACTTCAATCGGATCTAATCATGTGAGCCTGAAACCCGATAAAGGTAAGGAATCATGACCCACCCCGACCCGATAAGGAATTGAGTTGGTCATGCCAGGTTTAAAAACCCGATATCAACATAACATAAGAGTTTTGTTTGGAATCCCTAATCTGTGAAACCCTTAGAAGAGTATTGTATTTAAGCCTACCATTTAGACATACTCATAGGTCTACTCATTAGATGAATACACGTGTCAAAATCAAGAGATAATATTAAGAGAGAGATTTAGTGGAATACACATGTCATCCTATCAAGTGAGTAGACCTATGCATATGTCTAAATGGTATGACTAAATATCATTTCTCCCCTTAGAATACCTTCCTTATTTCATTACCCTATTCAGGAAATTGTATCTGAAAAGCTAGGATTGTTGACGTATGGTCATTAACTCATTATTTTGAAACTAAGATTGCAAACATATATAGTATTTATGGAATGAAGAGGAAGAAGCTGGAGGAGTCATGAGTCATCCGTTAAACATATACTGTACAATCTTTATCTTTATTTATAATAAATTTATCTAATATTCTAATCCACCTCAATGCTTCAAAGCCACCTCACTTGCCACGTCAGATGCCATGTAGAATTCAGCTGTAGAACTTTTTGGAGATACTCCTCTTTGATACCCTAAAAAGTTCCGATTCCTCAGTTTCAATTTCAGATTTCACAATTTCACTTATTTGTTCACGCTAGGGTTTCATTTTTGATCCTTGTATCTTCAATTTTGGATCGTTAATTCTGTTTCTGGAAGATTAGTAATTTATGGAGTTTAATTCATCAAATGTATTGTTGGCTTCTTTTTGGCTCCGTTAACGGTGTATTGGTTGTATTCTCGACCCTTAGTTTGACCAGAGCAAGTCGATTATTCAACTACAGGTATTATGAGCATATGCTTGTATTATTTACGTTTTATGTCCGTTTTGATGCCCAATTTGAGTTTTCGTAAATCAGCTAATATTAGCAGAGTGTGGGGTCTCTAATTTGCTACAAAATTGTTGAAGTTGTTGTAAATTCGAGATTTTACAATCTTGCATATACAAAATTGTTAATGTTTTTTTTAATTTGCAGGTGGTTGGGGTACATGTTATTTTCAGATACTTTTGAGTACACTGTGATAGCCGAGCTAATTCGTGTACGATGGTACATATTTTAGGTAGTAATTCGTGTTCAATGAGTATTCGTGAGATAATGGTACTTTTGAATAATCTGATTTTTATTGTGATTTGTTTCCGGGGATCAGATGCTTCTAGATTAGATTTTGATTGCGATTTTTATGTTCTAATGCAATTGGTTCTAGTTTGTTTACAAACATACCAATTTAAACTCTATAACATATTTTATGTACTAATGCAGCTGGGTTTTAGTATTTATAAATATGTATCTGAATACACAATTGTTTCCAAATTTAACATTTCAAACATTTCATGGGTTTGGGTCAAACGGGTCAAGGGTAACCCGAAGTGTATTTACCAGCTTACAACTTCCTAAATAGTTTAGTTTGCATAATCATGTTCAATAAGTAAGTATTTCGACGCATAAAGCATTAACTAAAAAACCTCACACTCAAGAAGTTAGTCTTACAACAGAAGTTCAGAAGGACTAAACTAAATTTGGATATGCTTTACTCATATTCAGGTTTAAATTTATTTAACAAATAATTCATCCTTTGACAATTTTAAAGCTTTGTTATATCTCTTGAGAATATTTTTTGAGTAAAGCTCGTTTCAAAATATATGCTTCGAAGATTTTTTCTCTCTAAACTCATATAATATTTTAATTAAAACTATTAACAATAAGTGACGCATCACTATCTCTTAAAAATTTATGCAAAATAAAAATTAGAATTTTACTATGGGACGGAGAAAACTAATGATTTAAAACTCGGGTCGTCCCGGCTGATTTCAACCCGGGACCCGGGGAAGACACTGGATCAATAGTAGCCGGGTATTTAATGAGTAACGACCCATTGAGACTCGGGCGATTTTGGTCAAACCCGGCGACCCGTAAATAACTCACCGAGTAACAAATTTCTTGATTAACGATGATATCCAGGAGATTTTTAATCGAATTAAATGTGAAAACAAAACCAAATATTAATATTATATCTTATCAATATTATGTGGATAACTTCAAATGTATAATAAGGTACAAACTTTACTACATGATGACATGAGGTACACATCTTTTATATAATACTAGTCTCATAACCCGCCCGATGGGCGGGCTAGCTTCGAAAAACAAAACACAAAAGTACACTACAAACGTATGAAAATGATTCAACGAACATAAAAACTTTCCAAATAAATTCAACCAAAACAAAAAGATCCCAAATAAATTAAACCGAAATAAAAATATCCCAAACAAATTCAAACAATAGAACCAAAACATTGTATCATAAACCACATTTCAAAAGGAGATTCCTAATCCTCCGGTTCCAACTTGACACTGACCAGGCCCACCGACTTGGGATTGTTCTCATCATCTGAATCTGTATCAATATCATCCAGATCTATGTAGACACGCCTCTTTTTAGCACTTGATGTTTCTCCACTTCCAGATGCAATATTTGATGACATAGGAGTTCCCATGTCAAGAACACGGTTGACACTTGTATCGGTCATGTTAACCTTTTTGATCAATGTTGCAGGAGTTGGGTTGGAGGAGGAGGAGGGAAACGGTGGGGAGAGAATGTGTGACTGTGTGTGTGGAAAAACCCTAGAATGAAGGAAGTCGTGAGATGTGGACGGTTTGTGGTGAATTTACATTGGTACCCTTTGAGTCAGCGTATGACTCATCATTAAGGAGTGATCTGGTTGGGTGGGCAGTCATCAAATTCAACTCAAATCATTGCTCCATATATAGGTGGGAGATTATTTTATATGTTCTTAGTTGATCCGAGTTGACCTGCCGGTTGAGTTGGTTAACCAGTGACCCGGCCATTGTACCAGGCCGAGTAATAATCCGGGTTTTAAAACATTGGAGAAAATATAAGACTATGCCTAAGGGGGTGCGTCCCCCTTACGGTCGCCCCACTCGGTCGCCAATTTGAATGCGTCCCTCCCTTGACACCACTTGACCTGCGACGCGTCCCTCAAGCACAAGGGTCGTCCAGACGACCGTTGAAGGTCGCCTGATTTTCAAAGGGGATGAGTTTTTTTTCCAAAGGGGAATGATTTGGTCACCCCTTAGGTTGGTTTGGTCGGCATTTTTCATGTGTTTGATCGCAAGAGAAAAGACGGATGTTGCGCTGATGTGTCAGGGTTACCCCTTACCTTACGCATATTCTAAGAGTCTGTTTGAGATTTTTAGCATAATAAGTAGATTTAAGCCCTCGAGTTATGAAGCAAATTTCCGCTAGTTAATAAGCTTACAAGTTCGAGAAAAAATGACTGGACTAAATAAATAAAGTGGATCGATTAAAGTGAAAATTTTCAAATATTACAATAACCAAGTAGTACTATTATTTGGAAACGGCAAATAAAACAGCGGAAGTGTACTCGCAATATTCCAGCAAGCACTCCGGATTCGAGCTCCTTTACAGGGTAAATCCAGCCCCCATAGAGATCTCCAGGAAAAAATCTCTTATAATTGACATCACAAGATGTGTTTACAGGATTGAATTCTAGACATCATGCTTTATATACGAGTACAACTAATGCATCAATCCAGCTCATCTAGATATCATTTGTAAAAGTACGTTTACATTAAATGAATTAGCAAAGTCTTTGGACATGTTTAATAAATATGTGTAACATTACTCTGTGACTTGGTTACATCTAATCTAATATATTATATAGAAATTTTTGAAGGTTAATTATGATATAATATTTATCAATAATAAGACGATAAGAAGGATATAAAATCACCGACCAGAAAAATAAAGGATAAATTAAGGGCATATGATATAAGCGTATCATATATAGTTTGAAAATGTCTTTGATAAGTGATTGAAATATGTTGCTCGTCTTTTACAAACTATATTTATTAAATAGTTAATTATTATGGTTTATCCACTATGCTTATAATATATAATGTAGAATATTTTGAGTAAAATAGCGTGTCAGTGTAACTCTATAAAATGGGTATAATACAACGTTCTAATGGTTATTTCTACAATCTACAATGACATCAAGTCTTTTTTCTTCGAAAACCTAGTTCTGACAGAAACCATAATTTTAATGTCGCCGGAAGCACTGTATTTTATTGGCCAATCTCGTTTTACCTTTTTTTTCAAATATAAATTTGTCTCTCGCCAAATTATGTAAAAATTTAGTTCCAGTAAAACAATATAATATTGATAATTTCACTTATGTTAAATTTGATTCTTTTGATTTTACTGTAAATGATTATGACATATACTCCGTTTTCTCTTCTCCGCACTCGCTACAACTCTTCTTGTTTCCTCTCATACATGACATCAATGTTTGTGTCATCCAGGCAAATATATTTTTAATTTTTTTATCTAATCATAATTTTATTTCTTATTTTAATGATGTATTATCCAATTGTCATATTTGTGAACTATCTAAACACTATTGCCAACCCATGACCACAAGTTATAACTAATAAGATAAAAGATATGATAAAACCATGCCTTATATATATACAAGATTAGATTAGATAGATACATGGCCATTGTATAATATTCTGTCATAGTTAAACTCATAACTAAGCAAAAAGAATAATCGTATACAAAACATTATTAGCTACGTGAATTAAAGCCTTAATAGCAAACCAAGTCAACTTCAATTCGGCCAAACCTATCTTTGTGGTGAATAAAATTATATTATTTCACCAATTACGTATATAAAATATAGATTAACTAAGTTTAATTATACTCATGACTTTAAACCGTAATAATTGTATTGTTTTTATTTATTACAAGCAATATTAAGCGACATATATTGTATATCAAACAAATCACATATAGAGACGGTACTATAAGTATAGTGATATCATCCAAGATGTTACATCATTCAGATATTATTCATTTAGATAATATCAAACAACCACTTAATGTACAAAATAGTTGAATCATACCTCTCGGATTTTTACTATATGGCTTGCTTTTAACTGAAACTTTCTCATCCTTTAATAAGCTATAATGTTTTGAAACCAAATGTGAAAGGAACTAGTTTATTTTTTGAAAACTAAGATCGCGTGAAGAAAGATACTACTTAAATAATATTTGTTTAACAGTCGGAAACGTTAGTTTTGATTTCAAGAAATATTGAGCGATTTCTCATACGATTCTTATTCTGTGTTAAACAGATTTTGAATATACAAATTCATGGTACTATTTGAATGAATGTGATTTTTAGATTGATTTGTTATGAGTATTCTTAAAATCAATCTCACCAATCTATTCATGATTTGGTTTTTAGTATAAATTATCTATATTTATATCTATGAGTGAATTAGACGGATAGTCCCTACGATTTGACTTGAGTTTTGGATTTGGTCCCTAAGTTTCAGAAATTACATCGATGGTCACTAAGTATCGAACTCCGTATCAGTATTGGTCTCTAAGATGGATGTTTGTTAAAAGAAGCTGTTAAGTTACATTAAATGCCTAAAATACCCCTCTCCTCCCTCTTCACCATCATAGTTTAACAGCTGCAAAAATAAACGAGATTCCAAAATAAATTCAACAATATCCAAAGCCTTGTCTTGAATCCATGGCAAATCGTCCTCAATTTCCTCCTATATCACCTCCTCCTTCTTCCCCGATTCCTTAGGATTTACATTTTTCCTCGCCGCCGAGTAGTGATAACCAGAAGGGATAGACATTATTAGGGTCTTAATAATGAGACTGAATAGCTTGCCGGTGAGAGTTTAACTCTGTGTGTGAATATCTCCGGTGGCGATGGTTGGATACGGTGGTGCTACTGCTCTGTTCACTTCACAAATTTCACTTCACACTATTTGGAAAAATCATATAAAATTAGAAATGAAAAATGTGTGTAATCAAATTTCATGGAAGTTTGTTTTTTCTTCTAGAAATAGATCTTAAATGTAACACCTCAATTTTTACAAACAACATTTAAATAACATTTAATCCAAAATACATAACATTGTATTGATATCAAATGCCGGTTTTACAAAAACGAAAATGTTTCTTGTTCGAGATTATCAGAGTTTACAAAAACGGTGTTACAAATTATATCTTAACCATAGGATAAGGACTCTAATCATCAACACCGAGCTAATCTCAACAAGGCCTCCTCTAAACGGGCCTCCTAGATATTCGATCCCGAACCTGAGTACATAGCAAAACACAAACATAGTAAGTGAGATAAAATTGCCTCGTGAGATACATGGGTTTTAGACCCGATAAACAACTAGTCACATAATATCATTTAAACTTAAAATAATATTACTAGGTTCGTTTGGGTCACTTCATTACTTTCATCATTTGGCCAATGTCAAGATAATCGGAATGCCTCCAATCTATCAAGACCGTCATATCCACGGTAACCGGAATGCCTCCAATCTACCGGGACTCATAGGTATTGGGTAATCGGAATGCCTCCAATCTACCACTAACCTTAAGGTACCGTAATAACCGGAATGCCTCCAATCTACTACGGCCCTAGGGACATCAACATTATCGTCATCACTTATCTTTTATCATTGCGAGCCTATGACCCCATCATTTCTCATTCAATTAATCGATTCCTCATCACATAAGCAATTCATCAAAAATCACATAATTAACTAAATTACTTAAAGACTCGGTAAAAACATTTAAATACAAACATTTACTAACTATGTACTCAGTTTTGAAAGTTCACATGTACTCACCTTAGCCAAGCTTAACCAATTGTTGTGTTCCTTAAACACCAATATCACTTCTCAAGACTTGAATGCCTCAAATCTTCCAACCGATAACCTATTATCAAAACAATACAATGGTTTGCATTAATCATCTATACTAACTACATAATCCATGGCTAGTCAACTACTAGCACCATTTTCCCCAAAGTTACCAACCCTAATTTCATAAATCACCACATTTTCGTATATCTATAACATGACCACGTTTTCCTTGTTAAAATACCATAGATCTAAGTCATATTACTTCCATTTAACCATTTATGTACAAATCCATAACTAGGGTTTATGATTCAAGCTTCCCTACTTGAATCTAAGACTTATAACACCAGAGGGATGAAGATTTACCTTAGATCTTCGAATGTGAGCAAGAATCTCCAAGAACTAGTGAAGATTAAGCTCCAATCGTCACTTTACACTCAAAAATCGCACACACCAAAAGAGAGGGGAAAAACTAGGGTTTATGTGTAATAAATGAGGTTTTCCCGTATTAAATGCTGGAGTCGGGCAAAGTTCACGATCGGGAACAAAGTTCGCGTCGTGAACTTCTTCACGCACGCAAAGTTAGCGACGTGACCTGATCGGGAAGTAGTTCGCGCCTGATTGTCTGATTAGCTGGTATGACTTCGCGATCCGTGAACCAAAGTTCACGGCGTGAACTTTCTAGGGCAGCTAGGGCTGCACTTTTTCATCCTTGGTTCGACCCGGTTTCGCCCATAACTTTCTCGTACGGTGTCCAAACGACACGAAACCAATTTCTACGTTCCTTAAACGATTTATCCTTATTTATCGTATTTTTGTACAATTTATTTATTTACAAATTTCGGGTCGTTACAACTATCTACCCCTTAAGGAGATTCCGTCCTCGGAATCTCATCATAGTTCACGAAGTTCGGGTATCTTTTCCGAATATCGTCCTTGACTTCCTAATTCAAGTTTGGTCCAAGTGAATGCTTCCACTTGACCAACACCAATTCAATTTCTTTATTCCGAAGTTTCTTGGTTTTTGACTCTAGTATGGCTTCAGGTTCTTCAATCAATCGGTTCGGGGCATCAACCCGCAACTCTTGTAACGGAATTATGTTTTCAACCTCACCCACGAACTTCTTCAAATAACTTACATGAAACGTATCGTGAACACCTTGAAGTTCAGGTGGGAGTTCTAACTTGAAAGCTTGCAAACCGACCTGTTTCAAAATCTTAAACGGGCCAACATACCTTGGCTCAATTTGCCTTTCTTACCAAACCGCATCACGCCTTTCCAAGGCGATACTTTCAACATTACCATGTCTCCAACATTCAAATCATACGGTCTCTTTTTCAAACCCGAGTAGCTTCTTTGTCGATCTTGGGCGATTTTCATATTGGTTTGGATTATTCGAATCTGTTCATTGGTCATCTTCACAATTTCGGGACCCGTGAGTTTTGTCTCACCCGCTTCGAGCCAACACGATGGAGTCCTACATTTCCTCCCATACAACGCCTCATAAGGTGGCATTTTAACAGTCGACTGGTAACTATTATTGTAGGAGAAATCGACTAACGGTAGATGTTCATCCCATTTACCTCCAAAATCTAGCACACACGATCTTAGCATATCTTCAACCGTTTGAATGGTTCTTTCACTTTGACCATCGGTTTGCGGGTGGTAGGCCGTACTCAACCGCAACTTCGTTCCCAACTCCTCTTGCAACGATCTCCAAAACCTCGAGGTAAACCTCGCATCCCTATCGGACACAATCGACAACGGGACCCCATGAAGTCTTACTACTTCATCCACATACAACTTTGCCAACTTCTCAAGTGGCATGGTTTCCCGAATTGCCAAGAATAATGCACTTTTGGTCAACCGGTCAACTATGACCCAAATGGCGTCGTGGTTCTTGCTCGTCTTTGGCAATCCAACAATAAAATCCATTGTTATGTCATCCCATTTTCCGGCCGGGATTTGCAACGATTGAGCTACCCCGTAAGGTACTTGATGCTCGGCTTTTACTTGTGCACACGTGGCACACTTAGAAATATACTTTGCCACTCTTTCCTTCATCCCGGGCCACCAATACATCTTCTTCATATCTTGATACGTTTTCATACTCCCCGGGTGGATCGAATACTTAGACTTATGAACATCGGTTAGTAACTCCTTTCGGGTACCCCCGAATTTGGGAACCCAAATTCGACCACCAACGGTTTTCAACCCTTGCTTGTTTTCCACAAAATGTTGGTTCTTTCCCAAACGTTCTTTCCTTAACTCATCTTTTTCCATCACTTCCCGTTGGGCATTCTTGATTCGTTCTACTATACTCGAGACTACTTCAATACGTGTTAACTTCCCTTTATTCGGCTTTTCATATACTTTTCGGCTCAAGGCGTCGGCCACCACGTTGGCCTTCCCCGCATGGTAAACAATCTCACAATCATAATCTTGTATCAATTCGATCCATCTTCTTTGCCTCATATTCAAGTCTTTTTGAGTAAAAACATATTGGAGACTCTTGTGATCCGTGTACAACGTACACCTTGTACCATATAAGTAGTGTCTCCATAACTTCAAAGCAAACACTATCGCCGCCAATTCTAAATCGTGTGTCGTGTACCTTTCTTCCGCATTCTTTAGTTGTCTCGAGGCATAGGCAATCACTTTCCCCCGTTGCATCAAAACACAACCCAAACCTTTATGTGAAACATCACTATACACGACAAAGTCTTCCATCCCTTCGGGTAACGTGAGAACCGGGACGTTACACAATTTTTCTTTTAATATGGTAAATGCTTTTTCTTGCTTTTCTCCCCACACAAACTCACTACTTTTTCGGGTCAACAACGTGAGTGGTGTTGCCACTCGAGAAAAGTTTTGAATAAATCGACGGTAATATCCGGAAAGGCCGAGAAAACTTCTCACTTCGGTTGGAGTTCGTGGCGGTTCCCACTTCATAACCGCTTCAATCTTCGACGGGTCGACTTTGATTCCTTCTCGGGATACGACATGACCAAGGAATTGGACTTCTCGAATCCAAAATTCACACTTAGAAAACTTAGCATACAATTTCTCTCGTTGTAGCACTTCTAACGTTTGCCTTAGGCGGCTCTCGTGTTCTTCTTCGGTTTTTGAATAAATAAGAATATCGTCAATAAATACGATAAGGAACTTGTCGAGGAATGGTTTGCAAAACCGATTCATAAGATCCATAAAAATGGCTGGTGCATTAGTCAGCCCGAATGGCATTACTAAAAACTCATAATGCCCATAACGTGTACGAAACGCCGTCTTCTCGGCATCTCCTTCTTTCACTCGAACTTGATGGTAACCCGATCTCAAATCGATCTTCGAGAAATAGTCGGCACCTTGAAGTTGATCAAACAAGTCGTCGATTCTAGGTAACGGGTATCGGTTCTTAATAGTCATCTTGTTCAACTCTCGGTAGTCGATGCACATTCTCATTGAACCGTCTTTCTTCTTAACGAACAATACGGGCGCACCCCATGGAGATGAACTAGGGCGAATAAATCCTTTGTCAAGTAACTCTTGCAATTGGGACATCAATTCACGCATTTTGGTGGTAGCCAAACGGTATGGAGCACGAGCTATCGGCGTCGCTCCCGGAACTAAATCAATACGGAATTCTACTTGTCTCTCCGGTGGCAATCCCGGTAAATCATCGGGAAATACTTCGGGAAAGTCCCGAATCACCTTCACATTTTCCACCGTCTTCTTCTCTTTCCTTCCATCTAACACATATGCTATAAAGGACGAACATCTTTGGCTAAACATTTCCTAGCTTTAACCGCGCTCATAAGACATGGAAAATGGTGTCGTCTCTCACCATACACATAAACTTTTTCGTTGCCGGGAGTCCTAATCGAGACTATCTTTTTCCCGCATAAAATCTTTGCTTGATTCTCACCCAACCAATCCATACCTATAACTATATCAAAACCCGCAATTTCCATGGGTAATAAATTCACCTTAAACTTTTTCCCGTCTATTTCCAATTCACAGTTTCGACACATGTGTTGAACTATGGAGGTTTTACCATCCGCAATTTCTATATCATAAATTTCATCAAGGAGTTCTAATGGCTCATTCAACACCACAACAAAATCATGCGACACAAACGAATAAGTAGCACCTGAGTCAAATAAGATCCGGGCGGGAATAGAATTTACGAGTAGGGTACCTGAAATGACATCGTGGACTTCCTTGGCTTCATCTCGGGTAAGTTGGAAGGACCGTCCCTTGACCTTTGTCGGCTCCGCTTTCTTTTGAGCGGTCGACACCATGGTCTCGCTTCCCTTCTTCGGGCATGAATTGCTATAGTGCCCTTTTTCATGGCACGAATAGCACTCGATTTCATCCAACGGTTTGGCCCGGCAATCCCTTGCCATATGCCCCGGCCTTCCACACTTGAAGCAAGATTTCGAATCCGCCAAACATTCTCCCTTGTGGTCCTTGCCACACTTCTTACACGCACCAACACTTGATTGTTTAGAGAAAGTCGGGGTGAACTTTCCTTTCTTCCCCGAACCCGAGCTCCCCTCAAACTTCCTCCTCTCAAACTTCTAAAACTTTGGCCTCTCATTGATTCTCCTTTGGCCCACTTCCTCCACATTCCTCGCCGCACTAATAGCCTCATCTAGTGTGGCGGCCCTCTTCACTTCCAACTCATACTCCCACGGGAGTCCATTAGCATAACGAACAATTCGGGATCTCTCATCCGGATACAATTTGATCACAAACGGGATTAATCCCGTGAATTTCATAGTGTACTCATCGACACTCAAACCACATTTCTTCAAATGAACAAACTCTTCTTGAAGTTTCTCCAAATTTCTCTCGGGACAAAACTTTGCCTTCAACCGTTTCACAAACTCATCCCACGTCATCTTGTACATCGCCCTTTTTCCCAATGTTTCATACAAGGTATCCCACCACACGAGGGCCTCATCTTTCAGTAACCGAGAAGCATAGATCACCATATCACCTTCCTTGCATTTACTAGCTTCAAGGACTTGTTCGGTCTCTCGGATCCAACGGATCGTGACTTTCGGTTCGAAGCTACCATAGTAGTTATCGGGCTTAAAAGCCACAAAGTTCTTGTACATGCACCCCTTCCTTTCCCTCGGCTCGGGGTCACTCTCCTCTTCTTCCGTTGAAGACCTCTCGGTTTGAGCAACACTACTTGACTTGCTTTTCGTGCGGGGTGGAGATTCCTTCCGCCTTTCACGTGCCTTATGCTCATTGAGGATTCGGTTCACATCCTCGTTCACTATGTCCCTCATTTGATTGAACATAGTTTGGAGGTGTTCTACGGTGACCGGGGTGTGAGTGTTCCTTTCAACACCCGAATTTTCCTCCCCTTCCCGAGGTTGAGGACCAAACACCGGTTCGAAGACAACGTTATTTGAATCTTGCCCTTGATCAAGTGGGCCTCTTGCACTTCTAGTTCTCACCATTTTGCTATAATAAGATATCAACCATTTAGAAGTCAATTTATCAAAGTAACGGTAACATTGACCGTTCCAAAACCAAACACGACCTATTTCTTTAAGGTCAACCCTATTGGACCTACTCTTAAGGCCTCAATAGTCAATTCATAAGTATCCTATGGAACCTACGGTCCTACTAGCTCAGTTTAAGTCTAGGATGGTCAACTCAACCTAGTTCACTTAAACTATAGCTCTAATACCAAGTTGTAACACCTCAATTTTTACAAACAACATTTAAATAACATTTAATCCAAAATATATAACATTGTATTGATATCAAATGCCGGTTTTACAAAAACGAAAAGGTTTCTTGTTCGAGATTATCTGAGTTTACAAAAACGGTGTTACAAATTATATCTTAACCATAGGATAAGGACTCTAATCATCAACACCGAGCTAATCTCAACAAGGCCTCCTCTAAACGGGCCTCCTAGATCTTCGATCCCGAACCTGAGTACATAGCAAAACACAAATATAGTACGTGAGACAAAATTGCCTCGTGAGATACATGGGTTTTAGACCCGATAAACAACTAGTCACATAATATCATTTAAACTTAAAATAATATTACTAGGTTCGTTTGGGTCACTTCATTACTTTCATCATTTGGCCAATGTCAAGATAATCGGAATGACTCCAATCTATCAAGACCGTCATATCCACGGTAACCGGAATGCCTCCAATCTACCGGGACTCATAGGTATTGGGTAATCGGAATGCCTCCAATCTACCACTAACCTTAAGGTACCGTAATAACCGGAATGCCTCCAATCTACTACGGCCCTAGGGACATCAACATTATCGTCATCACTTATCTTTTATCATTGCGAGCCTATGGCCCCATCATTTCTCATTCAATTAATCGATTCCTCATCACATAAGGAATTCATCAAAAATCACATAATTAACTAAATTACTTAAAGACTCGGTAAAAACATTTAAATACAAACATTTACTAACTATGTACTCAGTTTTGAAAGTTCACATGTACTCACTTTAGCCAAGCTTAACCAATTGTTGTGTTCCTTAAACACCAATATCACTTATCAAGACTTGAATGCCTCAAATCTTCCAACCGATAACCTATTATCAAAACCAATACAATGGTTTGCATTAATCATCTATACTAACTACATAATCCATGGCTAGTCAACTACTAGCACCATTTTCCCCAAAGTTACCAACCCTAATTTCATAAATCACCACATTTTCGTATATCTATAACATGACCACGTTTTCCTTGTTAAAATACCATAGATCTAAGTCATATTACTTCCATTTAACCATTTATGTACAAATCCATAACTAGGGTTTATGATTCAAGCTTCCCTACTTGAATCTAAGACTTATAACACCAGAGGGATGAAGATTTACCTTAGATCTTCAAATGTGAGCAAGAATCTCCAAGAACTAGTGAAGATTAAGCTCCAATCGTCAATTTACACTCAAAAATCGCACACACCAAAAGAGAGGGGAAAAACTAGGGTTTATGTGTAATAAATGAGGTTTTCCCGTATTAAATGCTGGAGTCGGGCAAAGTTCACGATCGGGAACAAAGTTCGCGTCGTGAACTTCTTCACGCACGCAAAGTTAGCGACGTGACCTGATCGGGAAGTAGTTCGCGCCTGATTGTCTGATTAGCTGGTATGACTTCGCGATCCGTGAACCAAAGTTCACGGCGTGAACTTTCTAGGGCAGCTAGGGCTGCACTTTTTCATCCTTGGTTCGACCCGGTTTTGCCCATAACTTTCTCGTACGGTGTCCAAACGACACGAAACCAATTTCTACGTTCCTTAAACGATTTATCCTTATTTATCGTATTTTTGTACAATTTATTTATTTACAAATTTCGGGTCGTTACATTAAAAAACCCACTTTACTAATGATTAGATCTATATAACTAGGGTTTGAAACAATGATTGTGGAGGAGAAGGATATGGTGCTAACGAAGGTTAAAACTTGTGAGTAGATGGTGATGACATTTGAAGGAAGAGATGAGCTAGTAATTTTGATGAATTTCTATCTCACGGAAGAGATCTGGAAGTTTGCGTGAGAGAAATCCGGGCCATGACTTGCGGGTGTTTCGCCGGAGAAGGAGGGTGGGGATGGTCGGTTTCACGTGGAGGATACCCGCGAGCATCACATATTTCCGGCGACAATCACATATCTCCGGCGAATGTAGTGGATGAAGAAGATGCATAGTTTTGTTTAATTAAAATTAAAGTATAAAGGGTAATATTGTCATTTGTGAAAATTTAACAGCAAATTCTGACGGCTGTTAGGCTTAGGGACCAAAACCGATACGAAGTCCGATACTTAGTGACCATCTGTGTAATTTCTGGAACTTAGGGATCAAATCCAAAACTCAGGTCAAACCACAAGGACTATCCGTGTAATTTACTCTATATCTATTCTACTCTTAATGGCTAATGCATTTAGACCTTCTAATATTAGAAGGTTTTAATCTTATAACTTCTACTTTGGGAAACATCTTAAACAACACAAAATAAAAAAAATTGCTTTAGGGGATTCAAACCCAAGATCATTTGGAAATTAGGAGTGTGTGTTAACCACTTCATCTACTTGATACTTTATTTTATCCCATCAACTAATACATATAACGTTTTATTTCAACTTAGCTAAAATGACCCATATTTTAAAAAACGCCAATTTCGGATTTAAAGAAAAATGTCAAATAGGTTTAATGGGTCAATTTAAGGAAACGCCAATTTAAAAAAACGCCAACTGGATTTAGGGAAACTTATATAATTTCGGATTTAAGGAAATATGTCAAATAGGTTTAATGAGTCAATTTAAGGAAACGCCAATCTAAAAACACGGATCATATCTATAATCTATAATACTTATAAAGCATTTAGGTCTTTCTCTTTTGGAATGTCTTAATTTTCTCCTTGCTTCTTTGGGAAATGTCTTAAACAATTAAGAACCCAAATTATTAAAACGCAACATCCAGAATTCGAACCCACAACCTCTCGCCCAACGCTAAAGCATTTAGGTCTTCCTCTTATGGAAGATCTTAATTTTCTCCTTGCTTCTTTGGGAAATGTCTTAAACAATTAAGAACCCAAAATATTAAAACGCAACATTCAGAATTTGAACCCACAACCTCTCACCCAACGCTCCAAATGATTCACCACTGAGCTAGAGGAGATTATTGGTTCAATATCAACTCTCGTTAATCTTAAACACATACTAAATCCTCACGTTTTAAATATTTTTCTTAGGACATTGTGTTTATAAAAAATATTCACCATGTAGGATTCGAACTCGAGACCTCTCTTTTATTAACACTATGCTCTAAGTACTTAAGACACTAGACCATATGCTCTTTACTTGACATAGAATATTTTTGTTAATCTTTACAAAATTAAAATTAACATCACCCACCATGCGCACGACCACAACCATCAGACACTATCACTACTGTCGTCACCACCCACTCTTTAATCGCCGTCAAATTTAGTCTCAGGGTACCTGTCGCCGCATTGCGCGGGTAACTTGCTAGTAATACTAAAATGCCTATAACATTAAAACCATGGGAAATATTTATGAAACATAGATTAAACAGTTGCAAAAGATCGTATTTCCTGCAACGACCATTATCACCATTGTTGCGCGCACTAGCTAGTGAATTTCACTTTCAAATTTCAATACGATTTCATAATTTCCTAAACTTAGCAAAACAGACTCGACAAAGAACATTAATGAATGTAATGCAACCTATATTTGGAAGCGGTGCATGATAATTATAGATAACACCTACACCATTTTTGCTTTCAGAAGACCATTTCATTCTCTCTCTTCTTTCCGCCATTGTAGGTGGTTGTTTTCCGTAAGTCAGATTCATCGAATCTGGACGCAATTCCGTTTTCAACGATTATGTATTTTGCCTGTTTCGAATTTCGCAATATAAATATATTAACACAAATTCATATCTGCCACACCAGCTTCGCCTCTTTGCCCTTCCACAGCCATGAAAGGTAATGTTTAATAAATTAATAGTTTAATAGTACCTCTTGTTATGTTAATTTAATCGCCATTGTTATGTGAGCTGCTCAGAAATTTGAATAAGTATGATTATTTAAACATTTCACGCACTGTGTTTGAAAGGTCATCGCGAGCTTTGTTTGATTGTGATTAAATTGAATTTAGGGTTTTTTTAATGGGGTTTGATGACTTCCCAGACACATCCACACGTTGACCGATTAAAAAAGTTCCTAAACGTTACTGGTGGAGCCATTTAAAGGATATCATTCAAACCTCTGACTTTTTAGGGTTCTATTTCTTAACCAATTTCCTGTTTAGATAACTCTTGCTATTTATAATAATTTTGGAATATAGATTAGGGAATTTAGGGTTTATAAAATTTTTATCATTATTAAAAGTGTTTTTTAACTTATAGTGCTAAATAAGCTCCTTATAAGCTATGTGTCGTGTTAAACGAACTGATGGAACACTTTCTTTTCAAAAGTAACACATATTTTCAAAAAATTTATTGGTTCTAATGTGGTTGTTTTAGAAATGTTTTCAAATGTATGGTATCTGGGATTTGAAAACCCGGATACTCCCTCACAATGCGCCACATGCCAATTGTTTGTCCCCTTGTGTCAAATCAACCACATTGTGGTGGAGTATTTGGGTTTTCAAATCCCGGATACTGTAAGTTTATAGGGTTTATCTTAAAACCAATTGGTTGTAAGAGTAGTAGCTCAAGACTCTTATTAACACATTACAGATTTATTTGTTGTCCAATCTGGGCCAATACTCAACACACCCCTTCATGTGTGGCGTCCTTTTTTTTCGCGCCTAACACGTTGATATTTATGGGTTACGTGGAGTCCGTGTGACTTTTGGCCAACAACGGTTGAACCTTGCTCTGATACCATGTATGTTTGTGGGGTTCCATTTTAAAACCAATTAGTTGTAGTAGGAGTAGATCATGACCTTTATAAATACATTACAAATTCATTTGTTGTCCAACATGAGACATTACTCAACAAATACCACACTTTTTAAAACATTTCTAAAACCACATTAGAAATCATAATTTGTTTGAAATATATATAACTTCACAGATTCTTAGCAACCATGCGTAACTATTGTTACATTTTCATGGGAGACAAAAAGTGATAGGCGATGCTTATGATGGTACATTATCATAAAATAATAGACAGATCGATGTCTAAGCAAGCAGAAGTTAGAAAATTTACCCAGTTTTAGGTGTTTATCCTTAAAATGGTTATGTGTAACTTCAGATTACAGCCATGTTTATGAAAATACAAAAGTCAACACAAATTATATATGTTCAACATGAATGTAGATTATTAATTTTCTTCCAATAGTTGCTTAATTAACTTCACCAGTTGCTGTCTCAACATGAAATTCTACTACAGGCCTATCTGTTTGTCATTTTAAAGGATTTGGACACTATATTATCCAGATTCATTATTGTATAAAATAAGTATAGTATAATCCTTAAACTTTGCTTATCTTGTTATAGGGTTGACTTTTTTTCAAATCAGCTTATAAGTAGGATCACCTTACTCACTACTTACACCACCACAACCCTTTTGATTATCAAATACATTCTCATTGGTAAGAATATTATGAAATATTATGCAACTGAAATACATTTTATATATATTCTTATGCTACGATTTTAACAAGTTGTATTTGTGTTTTTCGTTTTATAAAGGTGATAAGAGCAAATCAACGACAATGAGTGGGAGGATAGCAGCTGAAGATTATGAAATGAAGGGTTCTGATTTAATATCATCTTCAAGTTACAACCGAACGGATGAATTACCGTATGTTCACAAAGTCGGAAAGCCACCAAAACAAGATCTGATTAAAGAAATCAAAACCGCACTTAAAGAAACGTTTCTTTCAGATGATCCCTTGAAACCATTCAAAGACCAACCGAAAAGCAAAAAGTTTATTCTTGGTCTCCAAACATTTTTCCCAATTCTTAGTTGGGGTCAAGATTATAGTTTTTCAAAGTTTAAAGGCGATCTCATTGCTGGATGTACCATTGCAAGTCTTTGTATTCCTCAAGTAAGTTTTTAATTAACCCGTTGATGTCACAAGTTTCAAAAATAGAAATCACACGTGTAATAAAAAAAGTTCATAATTTAATACAAACCGTTGTTTATATACTTCCTCCGTTTCAAATAAGTGATACATTTTTTATTTTTGGATGTTACAAAATAAGTAACACACTTTGAAACTTTCCTAATTTGGTAAAAATACTGAGACCCATAAGGCCATACCCACTAACTATCTCTTTTAATAAAGTAAAATTATTCATTTACTCTTACTTTTACTTTTAAAAACTTCATTCAACTCACTCTAATCATAATATGTGGGGATCCATCACTCATTAACTATCTAATTTAATCTTTATTATATTTTTTTGCTTCACAAAACGTGTAAGTCAATTTGTATTGTTTATTTTGAAACGCATGAAGTATGTAATTTACACACACAAAAAGAAACTGATTTTTTAATTTATTTTTTTTCCAGGATATTGGGTATGCGAAACTAGCATATTTGGATCCTCAGTATGGATTGTGTAAGTTACTTTATACGGAGTATTTTAAATTGTTGAGTGTTTGTTTTTTGGGCTGAAATTGAAGTTGACTAATGTTGACCGCAGACTCGAGCTTTGTTCCACCTCTTATTTATGCATTTATGGGTAGCTCGAGAGATATTGCAATTGGGCCTGTTGCAGTGGTGTCTCTGTTGCTTGGATCTATGCTTATAGATGAATTAGATCCAATTAAACAAAAACATGAATATCAACGTCTTGCTTTTACTGCTACATTCTTTGCTGGAGTCACTCAAGCTGCACTTGGATTTTTCAGGTATACGTTTTGATGAAGAAAGTGAAATCGAAATCGAAATCGAAATTGATAGATATACTGAATTAAACTGAAATTGAACAAACATAACCCTAATCTACCAAAATTGGAAGATTCAGGGGGAATCCCTCTCTCGAAACCCTAGGGCTAAGAGCCTAACACAAATCGATACGTAATAATTCTATCATGTTTACATTACATCTTCAGCTGAGGTGGCAAAATCGACATCTATAATCTTGAGGTTCATGATCAAAATATATATGGTCGTAATCTGTATGATTTTGTATTTGTTGTGTTTACAGATTGGGTTTTTTGATAGACTTTTTGTCACATGCCGCCATTGTTGGGTTCATGGGAGGAGCTGCTGTTACTATTGCACTTCAGCAACTTAAAGGGTTGTTTGGTATCAAGGTTTTCACAAAAAAGACTGATATTGTTTCTGTCATGCGTTCTGTGATTAACTCATCACATCATGGAGTAAGTTTATATGTTTATGATTGTGGCTCACATCTAAAGAAAAATAATTATATTTTTTTAACTTAAGTAATTGATTTGATTTTTTCAGTGGAACTATCAAACAATACTGATAGGAGTGTCTTTCTTGATCTTCCTTCTGGTTGCAAAGTTCATTGTAAGAAATACCATTTTTTTTTCCTTTCACTCTTAATTTCTTTATTTACATTTTTGTCACTTATATATTAAAATTTTGAACAGGGTAAAAAGAACAAAAAATTATTTTGGGTGCCTGCAATAGCTCCGTTGATCTCCGTTATTGTCGCGACATTTTGCGTTTTCATCACTCGCGCAGACAAAGATGGGGTCCAAATTGTAAGTTTGATATAGTTTTTTTTTTTTTTTTTTTTTTTTTTTTTTTTTTGCAAAATGTATCATTTGTCCTTTACTAAAACGCCTCAATCAATATTTCCAGGTGAAACATATTGAAAAAGGAATCAATCCATCATCTGTGCATGAAATTTATTGGAATGGACCTTTTCTTGCCAAAGGTTTCAAAATCGGAGTCGTTGCCGGATTAATTGCACTCACGGTACCCTTCTTCTTCTCCCCCAGTTACATATATATATATATATATATATATATATATATATATATATATATATATATATATATATATATATATATATATAGGGGCGAGTTATTTGTAGAACCCATTTTTTGGGTAGAACCTAGCAGGACTCATCTTAGAAAATCAAAATTTAGTAAATAAATATGCAAAACAATAACATTTAATCTAGATCAAACATATACTTTAAGAAAAACATCTAAAATACTGAAAAACATATATGCACAAATAATGCAAAAATAACACTTATGTATACATACATGAAAACATACATGCGCAATAACATATATGTTTACGTGCATGAATAACATACATGCAACCCAATATTTGGGGGTCCCTCATCAAATCCCTTCATGTGTCTTCCATGATTATTTCATTCCGAAAATTGATTGTTTAGATTGAGTTCTGTTGATTTTGTAACTAATTGTTCATATATATATATATATATATATATATATATATATATTCATATATGTATGATAGGAAGCTGTAGCAATTGGAAGAACATTTGCTGGAATGAAGGACTACCAATTGGACGGAAACAAAGAAATGGTGGCACTAGGTTCCATGAACATTATTGGTTCTTTCACAAGCTGTTATGTAGCTACTGGTATAAATATAATATAATATAATACTATTAGAGATAAAAACATAACCTAAATCGACCGATTAATAACTAAATTACCGTTTTGCCCTTGTAGGATCGTTTTCTCGATCAGCAGTTAATTACATGGCGGGATGTAACACCGCGGTTTCCAATATTGTGATGTCTATGATTGTGATGCTTACTTTGTTTGTCATCACTCCATTGTTTAAATACACACCGAATGCTATTTTAGCTTCAATCATCATATCTGCAGTTTTAGGTCTCATTGACTATGATGCAGTGGTGTTATTGTGGAAGATTGATAAATTTGACTTTGTTGCTTGTATGGGCGCCTTTTTCGGTGTCGTTTTCATTTCTGTTGAGATCGGTCTCCTCATTTCGGTAAATCAGATTATATTAAAAAGTTTATAATTATTATTATTATTTTTTATATTTTATATTTTGTTGAAAGTAAGGTTGATTGTTTTTGTAGGTTGGCATATCTTTTGCGAAAATTCTTCTGCAAGTAACAAGACCGAGGACAGCTGTGCTCGGGAAGATCCCGAGAACAAGTGTTTATAGAAATGTTGAGCAGTATCCCGGTGCGACTAGGGTTCCTGGTGTTTTGATAATACGAGTTGACTCGGCTATTTACTTCTCAAATTCCAATTACATTAAAGAAAGGTACAAAAATTTTAATTTTAATTCTAATTCATTTACTTGAAATTAAGTAAATGTGATTTTGATCATGGATAATTCTTCTTGTAGGATCTTGAGGTGGCTATCAGACGAGGAAGAAACGTTTAAAGATCATCCACGAGTTGAATATTTGATAGTCGATATGTCACGTAAGGGACAATATTCAAGTTTTAATTACATTCTTTGATTCAAATTAAGTACTACCTCCGTCCCAAAATTATTGTCCAAAGACAAATAACACACAATTTTAAGAAAAGTACATTTATTACAATGTGCAAACAATAGAATTTTATCCTTACCACCTAACTATTTTTTTGTTAGTTGGAATTTTCAAGTTGACAATAAATTTGGGGCATATTAATAAGGAAACATGGACAATAAAATTGAGACGGAGGGAGTAATACACTTTCCATTTTTGGCAAATTCAAAATAAGTGATAAATTTTGATAATTTACTTTATTTGGTAAAAGGTAATGGGGCCCACACCCCCTAACTATCTCCTTTAATATAGTGAAATGACTCATTTACCCTCACTTTTACTTTTAATCATCATTAACCTCGCTTTATTCAAAAGATGTGGAACTCATCCAGATTAGTAGTATAATTTAACACTCGTTATAGTTTTTTTGCCTCAAAAATTATGAAATCACTTAATTTGAATCGGAGGAAGTATTACAAAACAAAATGATTTATTCCAAAACTTAATTTATTTTGAAATAATGCCAGCTGTAACTGATATTGATACGAGTGGGATTCACGCTTTGGAAGAACTACACAGTAGTCTCCAAAAAAGAGAAGTTCAACTAATTTTAACAAATCCTGGTCAAACCGTGCTCGACAAACTACACGCATCTGAATTTGCAGAGGCAATTGGGGATGACAAAATCTTCTTAACTGTTGCTGATGCTGTTCTAACATTCGCCCCAAAAATGGAACAAGCATAAAAGAAAAAGGCTGACTTTTGACTTTTTATTTGTCTTCTGGTTTTACACGGTTGCGTTACGGTTTGTTTTTGTGAGATTGGAGAAAGTTTACAATTTGTGAAAAAAGGAGCAACAAACTGGGAGGTAAATAGATGCTGTCAAGATAGAGATCGAGCTGTAAGATATTTAAAAGTATAATAATTACCGATATGTATATGTACATATTCTTCCCCAAAGTGTGTAATGTGTTTCTTGTTAACTTAAATGTAAAGAGTTACATCGTATTCTCTAATGTTATACTGTAATCTGTATCTATACATAAGAGTCGTGTTATTTGCGTGTTTACTTTTTTGCTCAATTACTTATACTTCCTCCGTATCAAAATAAGTGACACAAATTGGTTTACACGTTTTTTAAGGTAAAAAATTAAAGTAGAGGTTAAAATAGATTAAAGTACATAGTTAATGGAGAATGGGCCCCACTTTTCTTGAATAAAGTGATATTAATGAGTTTTAAAAGTAAAAGTAAGGGTATAAGGGTAATTTCATTTTATTAAAGTGGATAGTTAGTGGGTATGGGTCCCACTATTTTTACCAAATAAGGAAAGTTTTCAAAGTGTGTCACTTATTTTGATACACCTCAAAATGGAAAGTGTGTCACTTATTTTG
Source organism: Calendula officinalis (assembly GCA_963853835.1). Lineage (NCBI taxonomy): Eukaryota > Viridiplantae > Streptophyta > Magnoliopsida > Asterales > Asteraceae > Calendula > Calendula officinalis. The sequence continues at coordinate 9,769,563 of OY970828.1, read as the reverse complement.
ATACGGAGGAAGTAATACATTTTAGGGGGCGTTTGGCCCGACGTAATCCTCCGTAATGTAATTGAAATCAGTTTGAATACGGTTGTAATTGAATACGGTTATGTGTTTGGTTAAAATTTTGAGTTGTAATTCAAATGAATACTTATATTTTTTTTTTAAAAACTTTTTTAAATTGTTTTTTAATTATTTATTATTATTTTATTTTTTAATTTTTTTTATTTTTTTCTAAACTTTTTTAATTATATTTTTAGTTTATAAAAAATTAAATATTTTTATTTTTTTAATTATTCTTAATTTTTTTTAAATTTTTTTAAATTGTTTTATTTTTTTTTATTTTTTAATTTTTTTAAATTTTCTTAATATCTTTAGTTTTTTAAAAATTTCTTAATTTTTTAAAATTTTCATAATTTTTTAAATTTGTTAAATTTTTCTTAATTTTTCATTTTTTATTTTTAAATTTAAATTTATTTATTAATTTTTTTTAATTTTTCTTAATTTTAATTAAACGATTTTAAAATCTGAAGCATATAAAATATTCAAATTTGTTAGTTTACTAAAGTAATTTAGTTCTTAGGGTTTTGGGACGGAATTCAATTACAACGAATATCGTAATTCGAAATTACGTCGTAACTGAATTAAGAAACAAAAAATGTTCATCCAAACGTCCTCCGCAATGTAATTGAATTATAATTACGGAAGATTACGAAGGATTACGTCAAAACAAACGGGGCCTTAGTATTTTTAATTTTTAATTTTCTTGACTAAATCTTTTACCACCATAAACTATTCAAAGAAGCAGCATTGTACCTGGTATTGTATTCTAAACTTACAAAAATGATCAATTTATTACCGTGACTCATTAAACCAAATTGATATTCAACCGAAACAAAATATTTATGAAATTTAACGAAACTTAGAGATTTAAAAGGGACTTATGTAATTTAAAAACCAAATTTGCACAGCCTCAAACTGATTTTTGTTTATTGACTTGAAGATAGCCGATGGTTTTACTTTTAAGTTTATTAAAAGTTTTTGGGACATTCATAAGGATGATATCATCAATATGGTTAGTTGTTACGATCTCATATTGATCAAATGAAGAATTAAATGATGGCTTATAAGTTTAAATGTCTCCTCCTTCAAGCTAATGTTTGGAAGTGAGTTTTATATTTCAACTTATGACATTCAGCCTAGTATCCATGTGGCATCTATGCTTACGTGCAATTATAATGTGGCATTATCCACGTGGCAAAATTATAATGTGGCATTATCCACGTGGCAAAAACTGTATAGCTTTTTATAAATCGGGTATCCTATTAATTAGAGCAATCTCATTTTTTTTTATTTCGAGAGAAGACGGTAACCAGGGCATATGATTTTCAGTAGAGTGACGGAAAAAGTTCTAAGAACAAAACGTAAGAAGATGAAAAATCTTAAAGAGTACAATTTCTGTAATTTATTTAGGTGGTGGAAAATGACTAATATGATGTTCTTGACATGCTAGTTAACTATACGATTAAATTTTAAATGACTTTGATGGAAGGATAGAAATCCATAAAATTAAAGATCACAAGGACAAAAATCACAGGAAAAAAAAAAAGTTAATTTGAAATTGAAAAATCATATGGACAACTTGGTTAATTCACTCAAAAATAAATAATACCCCAAACCACAATATGCAGTGACATACCAAAACCAATGTTTAATGAATGAAACAGGAAGCTCATAAAATAGTGAAATAGCAATAAAATAGTACATTAAGAAATAATTATATAGGTCACTACCAATAAACTAGTAGAAGACAGTATTTAGAAAAGCTAAGTAGTACATACATATCCCACAATCTCAAGTCACAAAAAAAACTCACTTTCAATCACTAAATCATGGTGTTAAATCTAACAGAAATAAACTGATAGTAGCATAGTGAGAAAAACAGAGACTGTTGAGATTGTTAGCCCGAATGAACCCGAGCTTTGAGAAGCTGGTGTTGGAGCAACAGCCATCGACGGTCCCATTGCACCCATGTTTGGAGCCATGCCCACTGCCATTGGTGATTGAGCTGCAATTAACATCATCAGTTAAAACCCCATAGTACAACTTACAAAGCGCAATGCACAAGTAACTATGTACAACACAACATGGTGTTCATGTGATTGACAAATCCTTTTTTTTTCCAGAGCTGATTATAATATACAAAGTACTGTACAACTTACAAGCAAAACGTACAAGTCAACATGACAGGGACCATTACCGATGGATACCCAGATCCGGTTTCACTCGACATATGCATCAGGAGTTGTACCCAATGTACCAAAATAAGTACCTGGATACAAACTATGATGACAGCGTACAGACGAAACTAGAAAGAGAGCCTGGAAAACTGTCGGAGAAATAACTAGAGCCCAATTTCATTCTAAATAAATAGCCAAATATCTACAGATAAATTCAACAAGTATTCTAAAATGGAATAAAATTAAAAACATCAAGAAAAGGTTAAAAGTCTAAATAGAAATAAATTTAGCAAAATATGCATCCAATTTAGGAAAAATCAACAGAACACCAACGGAAAAAACAGATAGTGCTCAAATTTGGCCTTACGATGATCCTATAGATTAATCAAGTGCATATATAATACTGGTAATAAATCAGATCTGTACATACCAGGAGCTGTAGCAGTTCCGAGATTCACTGTGATCACAACAACAATTCAAAAGAAATTAGGGTTTCATCGAGGTCCAGATTACTAGAAAACAGAGGAAACCAACAAAAAAATGAATTAGAAACATGAAATATGCTCACATCCACAGTTAGAAACAGATGGAGCCTTGATGTTGCAAGCAGATGGTAAATCCATGGCTTTTGTGGTATTCAATTGAAGGCCTAACTGAGCACTGTTTTTGAATGCTTCACATAAACACTGTGCGTCTGTTTTCAACACCGATTTCAGACCTGAACAGCATGTTCCTTCCGGTTTCTTCACTGTGCTTCCGGCGGTCACGTACGATAGGCAGTCCGCCATGTTTAGTATCACCGTTGAGCAGTCCGCCGCTGGCGCCGGTGCACTCGAGTGGTGTGCCGACTGAACAAATGCCACATTCATCACCATGGCGGAGATGCATAAAATTAGAATGGCTGCCATTTTTGCCGGAAATATGTGTTCGTCTTTGTGTTTCTGTGGAAAAAAGATGATTTCAGACGAGGGTTTTTGCATTGAAGATGGTGAGACGGTGAGATGTTTAATAAGACGAAAGTTATGTTTCTAGGTCTGTATTATACTACAATAGCTTAACTGGCCCCTACATTATTACTTTGTGTTCTTTTAGACCTTTACTACATGATTAATTTTAAGGGTGAAAGTCGACTCGTGAAAAGATCGACAAAAACTCGGGTTAAATGAGTTTGAGTCGAACTTGAGCTTGACTTAAAGCTCATTTATTAAACGAGTCCAAGCCTAAGGTTCATATAAAGAGCTGATATAGAGTATTAATTATTATAAAAATATAACTATATATTTTTATATAATTTTGTGTATATGTATATTATACATACATATGTATATAATATAATATTAAAATAATATTAGTTTCGCAATTTAAAAAGGGATAGCGGCGCAGCTTGTTACTCGTTTACCTTCTTTATCCGTGTAAAGAAATGATCTTTATCAATAGAATGTTAAACTTGACTGTTAAATAAAATGTTACATATAAGTTAAACATTATATTCGAATAAAAGAATTACATACTTTTTGTATATGAGAGCTTAAATGAATCTAATTGAGCCGAGCCCGAGACTGTGAAAACTTAAACGAGTCGAGCTCAGGCTTTACATATAAGGTTCGAAACGAGCCGAACTCGAGCTCGAGCTATCTAAAACTTAAATGAGTCGAGCTCAAACATAGTCGAGCTCGGGTTGCGCTCGGCTCAATTACACCCCTAATTAATTTGATTAATATATCGTGTAATTTTCATTTTTACCTATTATGTGATAATTATATATTTACTATATATACATTCATAGTACTTTTTTACTGTTCATTAGAACTTTAAAACGGTGTTTTAATACCGTTCTGATTTTAGATTGTGGATGGAGTCATGATTCATGAAGCCTAAGTTACAAACACCTTTAAATATTTAGGGGACACCTTAGCCAATTTTAAAGGGGTGAGATATGAGATTGTGCATCCTACGACAAATTTGTTTTTCTTTTTCCTGCACCCTTTAACTTTTATCATTTAAATATAGTTTAGCTTTATAATTTTTTATTTTTTTATTTTTGCTCCGATGTTCTAAAATTTAGTTTTTATATATTGACAATTTAATTTTTGATTTTGTTTTTATATATTAATTAACAATTTAGTTTTTATATATAAAATTTTAGTTTTTGTATTTTTAACATGTTTCTGTTATGGCAAAGTTCCAAATTACCATTTGCCAATTAATTTTTATCACAGAGTATTAATGCATAATATCCTAAAATTAAGCAAATCTAAACAAAGAAATTTTAAAACCCGCATCAACGCGCGACATTTATTATGCTTGTTTCAAAACATAACAGTTGTGTTGCACAAGCCATATTTGTCAGCCCAACCATCCCACATGGCTGCCTTTCGGTACTTGGTGTTGACAACTTTTTAACCATCCATAATGATATGACACTAGACATATGTTGATAACTTAGCAGTTAGACAAAATATATTTTTAGCAAAAACTAGTATTATACAATCACCATTCAATTTACCGTTAGTTTACTATTCATAAAAAGATAATGCCGTTAAAGATTTGAGAGGCAAACACAATTCCTAACCGTATGAAAAGAAGAATAACAAATTCGGCGGAGGGTGGTGACCTAACATGCATGCTTTAATTGGTTTTAATTATCCTATTACACAATTATATATGGGTCCCTGTTTTAATTATCCTAATATACAATTATATAAGAACTCGAGAATATATAATTTACTCAAAATTTTAGCGTACATAAGTAGTTTTAAGTAGTTTTATGAAGTATACTTTTTTCTATAATCAATTTTTGTTTTAATCTAAATCACAAACAAGTCATATCTTAACATATAAAAAACTAGCTACAAAACCCGCCCGATGGGCGGGTATGCTGTAAATTTTAGTATGTAGAAAAATGTCCAAAAACTTTATATACTTCTAAATGACATAATAATCTATAGATGTGATGATGATTTTGTACAAAAAAACGGTAATGAAGAAATGTTACATATAAATGTTACATATAGTTATTTGTTTCATTCGCTGATTGATCTTTTAAATATTTATTTGTTTCCTTGTATGTAGGATCTTTTAAATAGTTATTTGTTTCCTTGTATGTAGGAAGCCGTATATGGAGCATATGAATGTAGACCGTAAGTCGAACCAGATTCGTTTGCCGTATATGGAGCATATGAATGTAGACCGTAAGCCGTACCAGATTCGTTCGCCGTATATGGAGCATATGAATATGAATGTAGACCGTAAGCCGTACCACATTCGTTTGTATTAGTGCAAATGACGTTGACCAATCAGGGAATTCCAAGTGGCATTATGGACGAATAGGAATGCTTGGAATTGTCATGGTGTCAAACCCTCTTCAAATTTAGGCCTCATATATAGGGTAGGATTGATTGAAATGAGAAAATATTCTTTACGTTAAAAAAGTTAGATTTAAAACTCCGCCGCAATGGGCCCATATAACATTGCTTGTTTAATTATATTTTTCCAAGGGGAACATGAAAATGCTAAATATATGTAAAATTCATATATATAAAATTTATAAAACTTTGATCTAATAATTATAGAGAAAACCAATACGGGTTAGTGCTGAATATGTATATGTGGGTTTATTATGAAGAAATGAAGATGATTTATATGGGCTCATAGTTCTTACATGTGAAGTGTGTGTACCAAATTTGTGTTTAACCTGATAAGGAAAATTTTGGTCATTTTCATCGAAATGTGTTTACGATATTTGTGTTTGTAACGACCGGAATTTTCGGTTAATATATTAAATGGCAATATTGAGGAATAAAGGTGGAAAAATATTTAATCGAGTCTCCGTTGTGTTTTATCGAGTGTTTGGATGTTTAGGACTTGGGGTAACCAAGTATGGGTCAAGACATGGTTGGAAACAAGTTTAAAAGGCAAGAAACTGACCCAGACAGACCTCGCGGCGCGAGGCTGGCGCGAGACAGTCGCGAGTTCAAACAGCAAGTTCAACGTCCAAACGCGAAGGTCTCGCGTTGACTTCGCGTTGACCTCGCGTTGAGGTCGCGGCGCGAGCCAGGCGCGAGCCTGGCGCGAAATCTGGAAAATTGCGGCAACCAGCAGGCAAAGCCGCGTCACTTCGCGGCGCGAGCGGGGCGCGAGGAGCGTCTGGAACATATAAACTTGTGTGTAAGCTAGGGTTTCATTTCACCTTCAACCACACACATTGTGCAGCCGATTTGGGAGCAAACTTGGGCGATTTTGGAGCTCAAGAGCTTAGATCTTCACCATCTTGAAGGATTGAAACATCAAGGGTAAGTATTCTTGATTTTCTTGCTCATCTACCTTGATTGTGAGCTTTGTATGGGTAAAAATGGTGGTTTGGGGAACCAACCATGTCATCTTTGGGGAAGATGACTAATCATGGGTGTAGAACACTCATTGTAAGCTTGTAATCGATGTGTACAAGTTTGATTTGGGTTTATTGATGGAAATCTTGAACTAGGGTTTGAGATTCCACCAAGTTGGATGAACTTGGTGGTTAGGGATGTGAATATGGTTTGATTAGTGATTAGTTATGGATAATAACTAGTTATTGTGATGATATTGATGGTAGGTCAAGAAGACCTAAAGATTGGTGACATTTCACAAGTTGGAAAGCAAGGACTCGTGTTGTTAGACACGATTTGGAGTTAGCTTGGCTAAGGTGAGTACATGAGACTTTTACTGGGTACATAGCAAATGATTTTTGAAAACTATGATGTTTTAAGAGTCTTTATTAATAAACGTTTTAATAAAGATAAGATTGATATGATGAGAAAATGCTAGAATAGACTATTTTAGTATATCTAAACGATTGTTGAAAGAGGTTATGATAATGAAAAGTAATTAGTGAGTTTTCATAAATGAAATGTATGAATAAAGATAATGATTTAAAAGAGCTTGATAATCGGTTTATTAATAATATGTATTAACAAAGCTTGAGACAATGATTTTTAAGTAATAAGTATCGATTAGTATATTATACTAATGAAAGTAGTTATTGAATTACTAAGAGAATAAGTAATAAGTGACTAGCAATAAACGTGTATTCTAGTCAAAGAAGAGTCAAAGTAAGATGATTTCTATAAAAGATAAATATGTTTTAAAATTAGTAAAGGACTTGGTAAAGTCAAGATTTGAAATGATTTAGTAAAGAGAATAATATGATAAATTAGAATAGGTGTATTCTAATAAGTGATGAATTTGATGAAAGGAGCTAATGCTCATATTTTGATGAAAGGAGCTGAGGCTCATAAGTGTTAATGAGATATCCGGAATAAGACCGCCCAGAAATGGGGGAGTATGAGACGTCTACTTGGGGTGGTACCTCCCTGCGCAAAGAGTAGAATGTCACAGTTTACGACACCCAATGATGGGTGAGCATGACGGCCCGGGAACGGGAGAGCTTATGAATCTCGGTAAGATGGGGGTTCTCAATTACCTTGATAGTTACCTATGACGTCCCATATCGGGAGAGTTGGCTTCGGAGAGGTCCGTTGCATATGTGATAAAGAAAGTGTAAGCTTGGAGATAGCTTACAAGTATGTGATTAGATGATGAGTAAGCTTATGGTCAGCTTATTAGTTTAAACGGTTAAATGAATAGAAGATGATTTATGAATTAATAAGAAATGATAATGATAAGTATTTATAATGTTATAAATATTATTTTATAAATCTTTTGAGAACGGGTCAAAAACCCATGTATCTCACGAGACTATTTTGTCTCACGTACTACTTTGTTTTTGGCTATGTACTCAGGTTCAGGATCGATGGATTAGAGGGTCGCGTTAGAAGTGGCCTAGTGTTGATTAGCTCGGGAGCTCGTAGGTAGATCCCGTTGATCCTATGGTTATGATATTATCTTTGTAACACCGGATTTTATAACTCTGATAAATGTTTTAATGGTTTCTGTTAAACCGTGATTTTGAGAACATTGGACATTGTATTATTTTTATTTAAAAATATAATTAAAGGGTGTTTTGAAAAATGAGGTGTCACAACTTGGTATCAGAGCTATAGTTTAAGTGAATTAGGTAGGTTTGACCTCCCTAGTCTTAAGCTATGCTAAGTAGGACCATATGTTTTCCATAGGATGTCCATGATTAGTCTTTTGAGACAGTAAAGTATGGGTATATTAGTGTCGATCCCTAAGAGAAGAGATAATGTTTGGGCTTTATGGGTTATGTTTGACTAATAAGTCAACCTTTGAATTCTGATGGTTTAAAATGTTGGTATAGCAAATGGTGAACCCAAGAAGTGGAGAGATTCCACGAGACCATGAGACGGATTCAAATCGAATCCCGACTCATCCCGGTAATAATGGAGAAGGTTCCGGTTTGGATGCAAACCAAACCCCGGTAACTATGGAAGCGATCAGAAATTTGTTTCATCAGATGAGGGATGAGGTGAATGAGGATGTGAACCGGATCATGACTAACCGGTTCAATGAGGAGAAGAATGATAATTCGAAGTCCCGTGGGGGAAGTAAGTCTTCGGGTAGCAAGACTCGTACCGAGGAGCCATCGACCGAAGGAAGTGATGATTCGGGGTCGGAGGAAAGGGAAGGTTGTACATATAAGGCATTCATGACGTGCAACCCCGGCGTGTATTATGGAAGTTCGGAACCGAAGGTCACGATGCGTTGGATTCGGGAAACCGAGCAAGTACTAGAGAGTAGCAAGTGTTTGAAGAGAGATATGGTCACCTATGCATCCCGACAGTTGAAGGATGAAGCGTTGACATGGTGGGATACCATGTATGAGACGTTGGGAAGGAAAGTGTACAAGATGTCGTGGAAGGAGTTCACGAGTAGGTTGAAGGAAAAGTTTTGTCCCGAGAGAGATCTAGAAGAGTTGCTGGAAGAGTTCATGTTCATCAAGAAGGGTAATATGTCGGTGGAAGAATACACCAAAAAGTTTACGGGATTACTTCCGTTTGTGATCAAGTCTTATCCGACGGAACGAATGAAGGTGGTTCGATATGCAAATGGACTACCACCGGAGTTTGAATTGGAAGTCAAGCGGGCGGCCACGTTAGATGAGGCCATTTGTACCGCTCGAGGTGTTGAGAGGGTTCTTCGGCGAAAAGCACAAGAAGCGACGTCAAAAGGAGAAGAGAAGAAGCTCGATAGTAGCTTAGGATCAACGAAGAAAGAAAAGTTCAAACCGAGTTCGTCAAAGCACGGTAGTATGGGAAGTTGTCAAAGTTGTGGGAAGAATCACCATGGAGAATGTAAAGCAAATTCGGCCATATGTTTCAAGTGTGGACGAGTGGGGCACCGAGCAAAGGATTGCAAAGTAAGGAACCTCGAGGAAGTGGAGTGCTACACTTGTCACGAGGTGGGACACTTTAGTAGTGCGTGCCCGAGGAAGAGAACCGACACGTCAGCATCAACCGCCAACAGGAATCGGGTGAAGGAAACTCGTGGAACCGCTTCAGGTAACCCGCTTATGAAGTTTTGATAAATGATTTTGATTTAGTTTCTTATATGTCGCACAATTTAGTGCTTTTGTGATCAAAGTATGAAAATAATTATAGATGGAATGTATGATGCGAAAAATTAAATTTGGGAGATAATCTCCCCGGGTTATTATGTGTATAGTCGAATGGGTTGGCGACCGGTATGTCGCGAGGAATAAGGATAAGAAGGATTAGGTTATCATAGAATGTTGAAAGGTGAATCACGAGAGTGGTAAACGTTGTCAACAAAAGGATGGTAGTACAATGAAGTACTAAGTGTTAGCAAGAATCATGAAGTACAAAAATATATGAATATATATATATATATATATATATATATATATATATATATATATATATATATATATATATATATATATATATATATATATATATATATAATGGAACCTTAGATATTGGGTATGATCAACTTATGGTTGGCATATAGCCATAGCAAATGTTCGTGTCGGGGGTGTCGGGTGTGACATCAAGAGTGAATAATTTATTTTTGGTAAAGATTTATAGAAAAAGTATGATAGTGTACGTATGGACACCGATCGAAGTCAATTGGTTGACTTAATATGGTCGGGTGAAAGAAAAAGAAAAAAAATAAAATAAAATAAGAAGTTTTAGTGATGATAGAATGAATCGAATAAGGACGATTGATAAATGAGTAGATTGGAGGAAAGCACTAGAAATGATTATGTGTATACCGTGTGGTATAATGTATAAGTGGGAAAAAAATTGAAGGTCAATTATGAAAGAAAATGATAGCATGATGCTAAGTGTATTGATGCATACATGGATTGTATGCAAGATGAAATAGTGTTGTATGAGTCACTTTGGATTGGAGGCTTTCCGATCATTGTGACAGTTTGGGATCGTGATGGATTGGAGGCTTTCCGATCATCTCGATAAGATAGTTAAAGTATAACTTGTTATATAAGGAATATGATGTTTGTATCTGACGTATGTAGAACCGTATGGTTAGTTGTTGTTATGATTTTTATGGCAAGTGAGAACTTGGGTTGAAAACACGGGTAGTGTTTAAGTATAAGTAGGTGTAGGAGATGCCTACCAGTTCATGATTCATGAAAAAGGAATGCTCTAGGAAGCAAGGTCGGTTAGTAGCCAATGAGTGGTGAAAGATGTATATGGGTGGTTAGGCCACAATTGGATATGATTGAGGCTCTAGAGCCGGCAATCGGGAATTTCAAGTATGGTATAAGGATATTTGAAGGAAATTATATGTGGTATAAGTAATTGGATGAAAGTTAAAAAGGTATAGAGATCGGTATCGATTTAGATGGAATTTGTTAATCGGTTGTAGAAAATTGAAATCAGAGAAGAGAGAAACAATTGAGAAAGGAAATTTAAATATTGGAATCGGGAACGAAAAGCTTGGGAAGCGATGCCTTAGTAATAAAGAATAGGTGGAATTTAGCAAAGTTTGACTTTATTCATAAGTCAAGATTAGTCAACTAGTCGATTGTTGACTTTGGTCAAAATTAGAGTTTGACTTTTGTTTAAAAGGGGTTAGTCGAGGATAAGGGCATAATGTATCACATGTATGTGTGTATGATAGTGGTTGATTGATTAATGGAAATAATTGTAGTCAAAGGGTGCGACTTTGACCTTTGGGCAATTAGAATGGAATTTAGAAATCGAGTATGATTGTTGTTGGACCGTGAGAGTAAGATTGATGGTTAAGGAATTGATGATTAATAGGACCACTAATGGATAAGGAAAATTTTTAAGATTTTATTGACTTTGTGCTTAAGTCAAGGATGGGACAATGTTGACAATTTGGTCAAACCTAGGCATTGACTATCGTGTTGGTCAATTGGCTATTAGTAATGATTGGGTCATACCATCCCAATGTGGATCAAAGGATTTGTTAAATGATTGGGAATGTTAAGGTCAAATTGTAAAATTTTGACCCGTTCGGGTATTAAGAACTCAAGTTGGTTTGTGACCCGTTTGAGTTTAACGGAGTCAAGTAAGGCAATCAAATGCATAAGTATGATTGGATCATAATTTGGAAGTGTAATGAGGATTGGAAATCCTTGGGTTGATTCCGAGGACGGAATCCTTTTAAGGGGTGGATAGTTGTAACGACCGGAAGTTTCGGTTAATATATTAAATGGAAATATTGAGGAATAAAGGTGGGAAAATATTTAATCGAGTCTCCGTTGTGTTTTATCGAGTGTTTGGATGTTTGGGACTTGGGGTAACCAAGTATGGGTCAAGACATGGTTGGAAACAAGTTTAAAAGGCAAGAAACTGACCCAGACAGACCTCGCGGCGCGAGCCAGGCGCGAGACAGTCGCGAGTTCAAACAGCAAGTTCAACGTCCAAACGCGAAGGTCTCGCGTTGACTTCGCGTTGACCTCGCGTTGAGGTCACGGCGCGAGCCAGGCGCGAGCCTGGCGCGAAATCTGGAAAATTGCGGCAACCAGCAGGCAAAGCCGCGTCACTTCGCGGCGCAAGGTGGGCGCGAGCGGGGCGCGAGGAGCGTCTGGAACATATAAACTTGTGTGTAAGCTAGGGTTTCATTTCACCTTCAACCACACACATTGTGCAGCCGATTTGGGAGCAAACTTGGGCGATTTTGGAGCTCAAGAGCTTAGATCTTCACCATCTTGAAGGCTTGAAACATCAAGGGTAAGTATTCTTGATTTTCTTGCTCATCTACCTTGATTGTGAGCTTTGTATGGGTAAAAATGGTGGTTTGGGGAACCAACCATGTCATCTTTGGGGAAGATGACTAATCATGGGTGTAGAACACTCTTTGTAAGCTTGTAATCGATGTGTACAAGTTTGATTTGGGTTTATTGATGGAAATCTTGAACTAGGGTTTGAGATTCCACCAAGTTGGATGAACTTGGTGGTTAGGGATGTGAATATGGTTTGATTAGTGATTAGTTATGGATAATAACTAGTTATTGTGATGATATTGATGGTAGGTCAAGAAGACCTAAAGATTGGTGACATTTCACAAGTTGGAAAGCAAGGACTTGTGTTGTTAGACACGATTTGGAGTTAGCTTGGCTAAGGTGAGTACATGAGACTTTTACTGGGTACATAGCAAATGATTTTTGAAAACTATGATGTTTTAAGAGTCTTTATTAATAAACGTTTTAATAAAGATAAGATTGATATGATGAGAAAATGCTAGAATAGACTATTTTAGTATATCTAAACGATTGTTGAAAGAGGTTATGATAATGAAAAGTAATTAATGAGTTTTCATAAATGAAATGTATGAATAAAGATAATGATTTAAAAGAGCTTGATAATCGGTTTATAAATAATATGTATTAATAAAGCTTGAGACAATGATTTTTAAGTAATAAGTATCGATTAGTATATTATACTAATGAAAGTAGTTATTGAATTACTAAGAGAATAAGTAATAAGTGACTAGCAATAAACGTGTATTCTAGTCAAAGAAGAGTCAAAGTAAGATGATTTCTATAAAAGATAAATATGTTTTAAAATTAGTAAAGGACTTGGTAAAGTCAAGATTTGAAATGATTTAGTAAAGAGAATAATATGATAAATTAGAATAGGTGTATTCTAATAAGTGATGAATTTGATGAAAGGAGCTAATGCTCATATTTTGATGAAAGGAGCCGAGGCTCATAAGTGTTAATGAGATATCCGGAATAAGACCGCCCAGAAATGGGGGAGTATGAGACGTCTACTTGGGGTGGTACCTCCCTGCGCAAAGAGTATAATGTCACAGTTTACGACACCCAATGATGGGTGAGCATGACGGCCCGGGAACGGGAGAGCTTATGAATCTCGGTAAGATGGGGGTTCTCAATTACCTTGATAGTTACCTATGACGTCCCATATCGGGAGAGTTGGCTTCGGAGAGGTCCGTTGCATATGTGATAAAGAAAGTGTAAGCTTGGAGATAGCTTATAAGTATGTGATTAGATGATGAGTAAGCTTATGGTAAGCTTATTAGTTTAAACAGTTAAATGAATAGAAGATGATTTATGAATTAATAAGAAATGATAAGGATAAGTATTTATAATGTTATAAATATTATTTTATAAATCTTTTGAGAACGGGTCGAAAACCCATGTATCTCACGAGACTATTTTGTCTCACGTACTACTTTGTTTTTGGCTATGTACTCAGGTTCAGGATCGATGGATTAGAGGGTCGCGTTAGAAGTGGCCTAGTGTTGATTAGCTCGGGAGCTCGTAGGTAGATCCCGTTGATCCTATGGTTATGATATTATCTTTGTAACACCGGATTTTATAACTCTGATAAATGTTTTAATGGTTTCTGTTAAACCGTGATTTTGAGAACATTGGACATTGTATTATTTTTATTTAAAAATATAATTAAAGGGTGTTTTGAAAAATGAGGTGTTACAGTGTTTAACCTAAAAATGGAAAATTTGTCATTTTCATGGGAAAAGTATAACATTAGGTTTCTTAGATTGCTTTTTGGCATACAAATTACAATAATTATGCATTGAACTTGATTTTAGCGATATGATAATATTGTTACAAATAAAGAAATTTTATCAAGCTAACTCAAACTTAGCTCGAACTCGTTCTAGTCGAACTATAAACGAGTTCGAGCTTGAAGCATATGACGTGCCATACTCGAGTTTATAAGTACTCGATGCTTGTATCGAGTTATTTGATTCTTATGTATATAGGTATGCATACAATTATATATCATTGCAATAGCAAAAATGTAATTGTTTGAATTTTGCTTTTTTACTTGAAAAACGTCTACAATACTTGTTTTTTCCCTAGTGAAGAAACAAAACATACTTGAAGGACCAACTGGGACATATAGGGATAGTGTAAGGCATTGGAGTAGTAGTTCAGATGAAAACTGTAAAGTGGGAAACCGTGTATGTGGAAAGAGAGAGAGTTTTATGAGGGGTTTGGGGAAGAGTATGCCATGTGCGCACAATAGCGACTTGTTCAAATGTAAAGGAAGGGAGGTGGATTACGTGTACGTCTGTGAGGCAATCCAGGTCTGTCACCGACATCTACGCACGCAATTCATTTTCGAGAATTTGTAATCACTACCACCGCACCGAGAATTTGCCAAAACTAATTCTGAAATTTGACACTGGGTTGAATTCGAATAACCGAGTCAACTCGTCAATTTATAAGTTAGACTTCAAAATTGTTAGTTGTTGACTTGTTGGCTGTTGCGTACTTGCATATCTAGTCTGATACTAGTGTTTTCTTTTTTGTAATATGTTTCGAATGTTACAATATGAATTAAACACCTTTGTTTTATAAGATTGGTTACAATATGAATTAAACACCTTTGTTTTATAAGATTGGTCCCAAAGCATGCGTCGTGGAAACATCAAAGAGCCGTTAGGGGGTGATGTGTTTGGCACATGTACTCACCTTAGCCAAGCTTAACCAATTGTTGTGTTCCTTAAACACCAATATCACTTCTCAAGACTTGAATGCCTCAAATCTTCCAACCGATAACCTATTATCAAAACAATACAATGGTTTGCATTAATCATCTATACTAACTACATAATCCATGGCTAGTCAACTACTAGCACCATTTTCCCCAAAGTTACCAACCCTAATTTCATAAATCACCACATTTTCGTATATCTATAACATGACCACGTTTTCCTTGTTAAAATACCATAGATCTAAGTCATATTACTTCCATTTAACCATTTATGTACAAATCCATAACTAGGGTTTATGATTCAAGCTTCCCTACTTGAATCTAAGACTTATAACACCAGAGGGATGAAGATTTACCTTAGATCTTCGAATGTGAGCAAGAATCTCCAAGAACTAGTGAAGATTAAGCTCCAATCGTCACTTTACACTCAAAAATCGCACACACCAAAAGAGAGGGGAAAAACTAGGGTTTATGTGTAATAAATGAGGTTTTCCCGTATTAAATGCTGGAGTCGGGCAAAGTTCACGATCGGGAACAAAGTTCGCGTCGTGAACTTCTTCACGCACGCAAAGTTAGCGACGTGACCTGATCGGGAAGTAGTTCGCGCCTGATTGTCTGATTAGCTGGTATGACTTCGCGATCCGTGAACCAAAGTTCACGGCGTGAACTTTCTAGGGCAGCTAGGGCTGCACTTTTTCATCCTTGGTTCGACCCGGTTTCGCCCATAACTTTCTCGTACGGTGTCCAAACGACACGAAACCAATTTCTACGTTCCTTAAACGATTTATCCTTATTTATCGTATTTTTGTACAATTTATTTATTTACAAATTTCGGGTCGTTACAACTATCTACCCCTTAAGGAGATTCCGTCCTCGGAATCTCATCATAGTTCACGAAGTTCGGGTATCTTTTCCGAATATCGTCCTTGACTTCCTAATTCAAGTTTGGTCCAAGTGAATGCTTCCACTTGACCAACACCAATTCAATTTCTTTATTCCGAAGTTTCTTGGTTTTTGACTCTAGTATGGCTTCAGGTTCTTCAATCAATCGGTTCGGGGCATCAACCCGCAACTCTTGTAACGGAATTATGTTTTCAACCTCACCCACGAACTTCTTCAAATAACTTACATGAAACGTATCGTGAACACCTTGAAGTTCAGGTGGGAGTTCTAACTTGAAAGCTTGCAAACCGACCTGTTTCAAAATCTTAAACGGGCCAACATACCTTGGCTCAATTTGCCTTTCTTACCAAACCGCATCACGCCTTTCCAAGGCGATACTTTCAACATTACCATGTCTCCAACATTCAAATCATACGGTCTCTTTTTCAAACCCGAGTAGCTTCTTTGTCGATCTTGGGCGATTTTCATATTGGTTTGGATTATTCGAATCTGTTCATTGGTCATCTTCACAATTTCGGGACCCGTGAGTTTTGTCTCACCCGCTTCGAGCCAACACGATGGAGTCCTACATTTCCTCCCATACAACGCCTCATAAGGTGGCATTTTAACAGTCGACTGGTAACTATTATTGTAGGAGAAATCGACTAACGGTAGATGTTCATCCCATTTACCTCCAAAATCTAGCACACACGATCTTAGCATATCTTCAACCGTTTGAATGGTTCTTTCACTTTGACCATCGGTTTGCGGGTGGTAGGCCGTACTCAACCGCAACTTCGTTCCCAACTCCTCTTGCAACGATCTCCAAAACCTCGAGGTAAACCTCGCATCCCTATCGGACACAATCGACAACGGGACCCCATGAAGTCTTACTACTTCATCCACATACAACTTTGCCAACTTCTCAAGTGGCATGGTTTCCCGAATTGCCAAGAATAATGCACTTTTGGTCAACCGGTCAACTATGACCCAAATGGCGTCGTGGTTCTTGCTCGTCTTTGGCAATCCAACAATAAAATCCATTGTTATGTCATCCCATTTTCCGGCCGGGATTTGCAACGATTGAGCTACCCCGTAAGGTACTTGATGCTCGGCTTTTACTTGTGCACACGTGGCACACTTAGAAATATACTTTGCCACTCTTTCCTTCATCCCGGGCCACCAATACATCTTCTTCATATCTTGATACGTTTTCATACTCCCCGGGTGGATCGAATACTTAGACTTATGAACATCGGTTAGTAACTCCTTTCGGGTACCCCCGAATTTGGGAACCCAAATTCGACCACCAACGGTTTTCAACCCTTGCTTGTTTTCCACAAAATGTTGGTTCTTTCCCAAACGTTCTTTCCTTAACTCATCTTTTTCCATCACTTCCCGTTGGGCATTCTTGATTCGTTCTACTATACTCGAGACTACTTCAATACGTGTTAACTTCCCTTTATTCGGCTTTTCATATACTTTTCGGCTCAAGGCGTCGGCCACCACGTTGGCCTTCCCCGCATGGTAAACAATCTCACAATCATAATCTTGTATCAATTCGATCCATCTTCTTTGCCTCATATTCAAGTCTTTTTGAGTAAAAACATATTGGAGACTCTTGTGATCCGTGTACAACGTACACCTTGTACCATATAAGTAGTGTCTCCATAACTTCAAAGCAAACACTATCGCCGCCAATTCTAAATCGTGTGTCGTGTACCTTTCTTCCGCATTCTTTAGTTGTCTCGAGGCATAGGCAATCACTTTCCCCCGTTGCATCAAAACACAACCCAAACCTTTATGTGAAACATCACTATACACGACAAAGTCTTCCATCCCTTCGGGTAACGTGAGAACCGGGACGTTACACAATTTTTCTTTTAATATGGTAAATGCTTTTTCTTGCTTTTCTCCCCACACAAACTCACTACTTTTTCGGGTCAACAACGTGAGTGGTGTTGCCACTCGAGAAAAGTTTTGAATAAATCGACGGTAATATCCGGAAAGGCCGAGAAAACTTCTCACTTCGGTTGGAGTTCGTGGCGGTTCCCACTTCATAACCGCTTCAATCTTCGACGGGTCGACTTTGATTCCTTCTCGGGATACGACATGACCAAGGAATTGGACTTCTCGAATCCAAAATTCACACTTAGAAAACTTAGCATACAATTTCTCTCGTTGTAGCACTTCTAACGTTTGCCTTAGGCGGCTCTCGTGTTCTTCTTCGGTTTTTGAATAAATAAGAATATCGTCAATAAATACGATAAGGAACTTGTCGAGGAATGGTTTGCAAAACCGATTCATAAGATCCATAAAAATGGCTGGTGCATTAGTCAGCCCGAATGGCATTACTAAAAACTCATAATGCCCATAACGTGTACGAAACGCCGTCTTCTCGGCATCTCCTTCTTTCACTCGAACTTGATGGTAACCCGATCTCAAATCGATCTTCGAGAAATAGTCGGCACCTTGAAGTTGATCAAACAAGTCGTCGATTCTAGGTAACGGGTATCGGTTCTTAATAGTCATCTTGTTCAACTCTCGGTAGTCGATGCACATTCTCATTGAACCGTCTTTCTTCTTAACGAACAATACGGGCGCACCCCATGGAGATGAACTAGGGCGAATAAATCCTTTGTCAAGTAACTCTTGCAATTGGGACATCAATTCACGCATTTTGGTGGTAGCCAAACGGTATGGAGCACGAGCTATCGGCGTCGCTCCCGGAACTAAATCAATACGGAATTCTACTTGTCTCTCCGGTGGCAATCCCGGTAAATCATCGGGAAATACTTCGGGAAAGTCCCGAATCACCTTCACATTTTCCACCGTCTTCTTCTCTTTCCTTCCATCTAACACATATGCTATAAAGGACGAACATCTTTGGCTAAACATTTCCTAGCTTTAACCGCGCTCATAAGACATGGAAAATGGTGTCGTCTCTCACCATACACATAAACTTTTTCGTTGCCGGGAGTCCTAATCGAGACTATCTTTTTCCCGCATAAAATCTTTGCTTGATTCTCACCCAACCAATCCATACCTATAACTATATCAAAACCCGCAATTTCCATGGGTAATAAATTCACCTTAAACTTTTTCCCGTCTATTTCCAATTCACAGTTTCGACACATGTGTTGAACTATGGAGGTTTTACCATCCGCAATTTCTATATCATAAATTTCATCAAGGAGTTCTAATGGCTCATTCAACACCACAACAAAATCATGCGACACAAACGAATAAGTAGCACCTGAGTCAAATAAGATCCGGGCGGGAATAGAATTTACGAGTAGGGTACCTGAAATGACATCGTGGACTTCCTTGGCTTCATCTCGGGTAAGTTGGAAGGACCGTCCCTTGACCTTTGTCGGCTCCGCTTTCTTTTGAGCGGTCGACACCATGGTCTCGCTTCCCTTCTTCGGGCATGAATTGCTATAGTGCCCTTTTTCATGGCACGAATAGCACTCGATTTCATCCAACGGTTTGGCCCGGCAATCCCTTGCCATATGCCCCGGCCTTCCACACTTGAAGCAAGATTTCGAATCCGCCAAACATTCTCCCTTGTGGTCCTTGCCACACTTCTTACACGCACCAACACTTGATTGTTTAGAGAAAGTCGGGGTGAACTTTCCTTTCTTCCCCGAACCCGAGCTCCCCTCAAACTTCCTCCTCTCAAACTTCTAAAACTTTGGCCTCTCATTGATTCTCCTTTGGCCCACTTCCTCCACATTCCTCGCCGCACTAATAGCCTCATCTAGTGTGGCGGCCCTCTTCACTTCCAACTCATACTCCCACGGGAGTCCATTAGCATAACGAACAATTCGGGATCTCTCATCCGGATACAATTTGATCACAAACGGGATTAATCCCGTGAATTTCATAGTGTACTCATCGACACTCAAACCACATTTCTTCAAATGAACAAACTCTTCTTGAAGTTTCTCCAAATTTCTCTCGGGACAAAACTTTGCCTTCAACCGTTTCACAAACTCATCCCACGTCATCTTGTACATCGCCCTTTTTCCCAATGTTTCATACAAGGTATCCCACCACACGAGGGCCTCATCTTTCAGTAACCGAGAAGCATAGATCACCATATCACCTTCCTTGCATTTACTAGCTTCAAGGACTTGTTCGGTCTCTCGGATCCAACGGATCGTGACTTTCGGTTCGAAGCTACCATAGTAGTTATCGGGCTTAAAAGCCACAAAGTTCTTGTACATGCACCCCTTCCTTTCCCTCGGCTCGGGGTCACTCTCCTCTTCTTCCGTTGAAGACCTCTCGGTTTGAGCAACACTACTTGACTTGCTTTTCGTGCGGGGTGGAGATTCCTTCCGCCTTTCACGTGCCTTATGCTCATTGAGGATTCGGTTCACATCCTCGTTCACTATGTCCCTCATTTGATTGAACATAGTTTGGAGGTGTTCTACGGTGACCGGGGTGTGAGTGTTCCTTTCAACACCCGAATTTTCCTCCCCTTCCCGAGGTTGAGGACCAAACACCGGTTCGAAGACAACGTTATTTGAATCTTGCCCTTGATCAAGTGGGCCTCTTGCACTTCTAGTTCTCACCATTTTGCTATAATAAGATATCAACCATTTAGAAGTCAATTTATCAAAGTAACGGTAACATTGACCGTTCCAAAACCAAACACGACCTATTTCTTTAAGGTCAACCCTATTGGACCTACTCTTAAGGCCTCAATAGTCAATTCATAAGTATCCTATGGAACCTACGGTCCTACTAGCTCAGTTTAAGTCTAGGATGGTCAACTCAACCTAGTTCACTTAAACTATAGCTCTAATACCAAGTTGTAACACCTCAATTTTTACAAACAACATTTAAATAACATTTAATCCAAAATATATAACATTGTATTGATATCAAATGCCGGTTTTACAAAAACGAAAAGGTTTCTTGTTCGAGATTATCTGAGTTTACAAAAACGGTGTTACAAATTATATCTTAACCATAGGATAAGGACTCTAATCATCAACACCGAGCTAATCTCAACAAGGCCTCCTCTAAACGGGCCTCCTAGATCTTCGATCCCGAACCTGAGTACATAGCAAAACACAAATATAGTACGTGAGACAAAATTGCCTCGTGAGATACATGGGTTTTAGACCCGATAAACAACTAGTCACATAATATCATTTAAACTTAAAATAATATTACTAGGTTCGTTTGGGTCACTTCATTACTTTCATCATTTGGCCAATGTCAAGATAATCGGAATGACTCCAATCTATCAAGACCGTCATATCCACGGTAACCGGAATGCCTCCAATCTACCGGGACTCATAGGTATTGGGTAATCGGAATGCCTCCAATCTACCACTAACCTTAAGGTACCGTAATAACCGGAATGCCTCCAATCTACTACGGCCCTAGGGACATCAACATTATCGTCATCACTTATCTTTTATCATTGCGAGCCTATGGCCCCATCATTTCTCATTCAATTAATCGATTCCTCATCACATAAGGAATTCATCAAAAATCACATAATTAACTAAATTACTTAAAGACTCGGTAAAAACATTTAAATACAAACATTTACTAACTATGTACTCAGTTTTGAAAGTTCACATGTACTCACTTTAGCCAAGCTTAACCAATTGTTGTGTTCCTTAAACACCAATATCACTTATCAAGACTTGAATGCCTCAAATCTTCCAACCGATAACCTATTATCAAAACCAATACAATGGTTTGCATTAATCATCTATACTAACTACATAATCCATGGCTAGTCAACTACTAGCACCATTTTCCCCAAAGTTACCAACCCTAATTTCATAAATCACCACATTTTCGTATATCTATAACATGACCACGTTTTCCTTGTTAAAATACCATAGATCTAAGTCATATTACTTCCATTTAACCATTTATGTACAAATCCATAACTAGGGTTTATGATTCAAGCTTCCCTACTTGAATCTAAGACTTATAACACCAGAGGGATGAAGATTTACCTTAGATCTTCAAATGTGAGCAAGAATCTCCAAGAACTAGTGAAGATTAAGCTCCAATCGTCAATTTACACTCAAAAATCGCACACACCAAAAGAGAGGGGAAAAACTAGGGTTTATGTGTAATAAATGAGGTTTTCCCGTATTAAATGCTGGAGTCGGGCAAAGTTCACGATCGGGAACAAAGTTCGCGTCGTGAACTTCTTCACGCACGCAAAGTTAGCGACGTGACCTGATCGGGAAGTAGTTCGCGCCTGATTGTCTGATTAGCTGGTATGACTTCGCGATCCGTGAACCAAAGTTCACGGCGTGAACTTTCTAGGGCAGCTAGGGCTGCACTTTTTCATCCTTGGTTCGACCCGGTTTTGCCCATAACTTTCTCGTACGGTGTCCAAACGACACGAAACCAATTTCTACGTTCCTTAAACGATTTATCCTTATTTATCGTATTTTTGTACAATTTATTTATTTACAAATTTCGGGTCGTTACATTAAAAAACCCACTTTACTAATGATTAGATCTATATAACTAGGGTTTGAAACAATGATTGTGGAGGAGAAGGATATGGTGCTAACGAAGGTTAAAACTTGTGAGTAGATGGTGATGACATTTGAAGGAAGAGATGAGCTAGTAATTTTGATGAATTTCTATCTCACGGAAGAGATCTGGAAGTTTGCGTGAGAGAAATCCGGGCCATGACTTGCGGGTGTTTCGCCGGAGAAGGAGGGTGGGGATGGTCGGTTTCACGTGGAGGATACCCGCGAGCATCACATATTTCCGGCGACAATCACATATCTCCGGCGAATGTAGTGGATGAAGAAGATGCATAGTTTTGTTTAATTAAAATTAAAGTATAAAGGGTAATATTGTCATTTGTGAAAATTTAACAGCAAATTCTGACGGCTGTTAGGCTTAGGGACCAAAACCGATACGAAGTCCGATACTTAGTGACCATCTGTGTAATTTCTGGAACTTAGGGATCAAATCCAAAACTCAGGTCAAACCACAAGGACTATCCGTGTAATTTACTCTATATCTATTCTACTCTTAATGGCTAATGCATTTAGACCTTCTAATATTAGAAGGTTTTAATCTTATAACTTCTACTTTGGGAAACATCTTAAACAACACAAAATAAAAAAAATTGCTTTAGGGGATTCAAACCCAAGATCATTTGGAAATTAGGAGTGTGTGTTAACCACTTCATCTACTTGATACTTTATTTTATCCCATCAACTAATACATATAACGTTTTATTTCAACTTAGCTAAAATGACCCATATTTTAAAAAACGCCAATTTCGGATTTAAAGAAAAATGTCAAATAGGTTTAATGGGTCAATTTAAGGAAACGCCAATTTAAAAAAACGCCAACTGGATTTAGGGAAACTTATATAATTTCGGATTTAAGGAAATATGTCAAATAGGTTTAATGAGTCAATTTAAGGAAACGCCAATCTAAAAACACGGATCATATCTATAATCTATAATACTTATAAAGCATTTAGGTCTTTCTCTTTTGGAATGTCTTAATTTTCTCCTTGCTTCTTTGGGAAATGTCTTAAACAATTAAGAACCCAAATTATTAAAACGCAACATCCAGAATTCGAACCCACAACCTCTCGCCCAACGCTAAAGCATTTAGGTCTTCCTCTTATGGAAGATCTTAATTTTCTCCTTGCTTCTTTGGGAAATGTCTTAAACAATTAAGAACCCAAAATATTAAAACGCAACATTCAGAATTTGAACCCACAACCTCTCACCCAACGCTCCAAATGATTCACCACTGAGCTAGAGGAGATTATTGGTTCAATATCAACTCTCGTTAATCTTAAACACATACTAAATCCTCACGTTTTAAATATTTTTCTTAGGACATTGTGTTTATAAAAAATATTCACCATGTAGGATTCGAACTCGAGACCTCTCTTTTATTAACACTATGCTCTAAGTACTTAAGACACTAGACCATATGCTCTTTACTTGACATAGAATATTTTTGTTAATCTTTACAAAATTAAAATTAACATCACCCACCATGCGCACGACCACAACCATCAGACACTATCACTACTGTCGTCACCACCCACTCTTTAATCGCCGTCAAATTTAGTCTCAGGGTACCTGTCGCCGCATTGCGCGGGTAACTTGCTAGTAATACTAAAATGCCTATAACATTAAAACCATGGGAAATATTTATGAAACATAGATTAAACAGTTGCAAAAGATCGTATTTCCTGCAACGACCATTATCACCATTGTTGCGCGCACTAGCTAGTGAATTTCACTTTCAAATTTCAATACGATTTCATAATTTCCTAAACTTAGCAAAACAGACTCGACAAAGAACATTAATGAATGTAATGCAACCTATATTTGGAAGCGGTGCATGATAATTATAGATAACACCTACACCATTTTTGCTTTCAGAAGACCATTTCATTCTCTCTCTTCTTTCCGCCATTGTAGGTGGTTGTTTTCCGTAAGTCAGATTCATCGAATCTGGACGCAATTCCGTTTTCAACGATTATGTATTTTGCCTGTTTCGAATTTCGCAATATAAATATATTAACACAAATTCATATCTGCCACACCAGCTTCGCCTCTTTGCCCTTCCACAGCCATGAAAGGTAATGTTTAATAAATTAATAGTTTAATAGTACCTCTTGTTATGTTAATTTAATCGCCATTGTTATGTGAGCTGCTCAGAAATTTGAATAAGTATGATTATTTAAACATTTCACGCACTGTGTTTGAAAGGTCATCGCGAGCTTTGTTTGATTGTGATTAAATTGAATTTAGGGTTTTTTTAATGGGGTTTGATGACTTCCCAGACACATCCACACGTTGACCGATTAAAAAAGTTCCTAAACGTTACTGGTGGAGCCATTTAA
This sequence comes from Calendula officinalis, assembly GCA_963853835.1. Lineage (NCBI taxonomy): Eukaryota > Viridiplantae > Streptophyta > Magnoliopsida > Asterales > Asteraceae > Calendula > Calendula officinalis. Next base: position 9,744,670 of record OY970828.1, on the reverse strand, counting down.
AGGATATCATTCAAACCTCTGACTTTTTAGGGTTCTATTTCTTAACCAATTTCCTGTTTAGATAACTCTTGCTATTTATAATAATTTTGGAATATAGATTAGGGAATTTAGGGTTTATAAAATTTTTATCATTATTAAAAGTGTTTTTTAACTTATAGTGCTAAATAAGCTCCTTATAAGCTATGTGTCGTGTTAAACGAACTGATGGAACACTTTCTTTTCAAAAGTAACACATATTTTCAAAAAATTTATTGGTTCTAATGTGGTTGTTTTAGAAATGTTTTCAAATGTATGGTATCTGGGATTTGAAAACCCGGATACTCCCTCACAATGCGCCACATGCCAATTGTTTGTCCCCTTGTGTCAAATCAACCACATTGTGGTGGAGTATTTGGGTTTTCAAATCCCGGATACTGTAAGTTTATAGGGTTTATCTTAAAACCAATTGGTTGTAAGAGTAGTAGCTCAAGACTCTTATTAACACATTACAGATTTATTTGTTGTCCAATCTGGGCCAATACTCAACACACCCCTTCATGTGTGGCGTCCTTTTTTTTCGCGCCTAACACGTTGATATTTATGGGTTACGTGGAGTCCGTGTGACTTTTGGCCAACAACGGTTGAACCTTGCTCTGATACCATGTATGTTTGTGGGGTTCCATTTTAAAACCAATTAGTTGTAGTAGGAGTAGATCATGACCTTTATAAATACATTACAAATTCATTTGTTGTCCAACATGAGACATTACTCAACAAATACCACACTTTTTAAAACATTTCTAAAACCACATTAGAAATCATAATTTGTTTGAAATATATATAACTTCACAGATTCTTAGCAACCATGCGTAACTATTGTTACATTTTCATGGGAGACAAAAAGTGATAGGCGATGCTTATGATGGTACATTATCATAAAATAATAGACAGATCGATGTCTAAGCAAGCAGAAGTTAGAAAATTTACCCAGTTTTAGGTGTTTATCCTTAAAATGGTTATGTGTAACTTCAGATTACAGCCATGTTTATGAAAATACAAAAGTCAACACAAATTATATATGTTCAACATGAATGTAGATTATTAATTTTCTTCCAATAGTTGCTTAATTAACTTCACCAGTTGCTGTCTCAACATGAAATTCTACTACAGGCCTATCTGTTTGTCATTTTAAAGGATTTGGACACTATATTATCCAGATTCATTATTGTATAAAATAAGTATAGTATAATCCTTAAACTTTGCTTATCTTGTTATAGGGTTGACTTTTTTTCAAATCAGCTTATAAGTAGGATCACCTTACTCACTACTTACACCACCACAACCCTTTTGATTATCAAATACATTCTCATTGGTAAGAATATTATGAAATATTATGCAACTGAAATACATTTTATATATATTCTTATGCTACGATTTTAACAAGTTGTATTTGTGTTTTTCGTTTTATAAAGGTGATAAGAGCAAATCAACGACAATGAGTGGGAGGATAGCAGCTGAAGATTATGAAATGAAGGGTTCTGATTTAATATCATCTTCAAGTTACAACCGAACGGATGAATTACCGTATGTTCACAAAGTCGGAAAGCCACCAAAACAAGATCTGATTAAAGAAATCAAAACCGCACTTAAAGAAACGTTTCTTTCAGATGATCCCTTGAAACCATTCAAAGACCAACCGAAAAGCAAAAAGTTTATTCTTGGTCTCCAAACATTTTTCCCAATTCTTAGTTGGGGTCAAGATTATAGTTTTTCAAAGTTTAAAGGCGATCTCATTGCTGGATGTACCATTGCAAGTCTTTGTATTCCTCAAGTAAGTTTTTAATTAACCCGTTGATGTCACAAGTTTCAAAAATAGAAATCACACGTGTAATAAAAAAAGTTCATAATTTAATACAAACCGTTGTTTATATACTTCCTCCGTTTCAAATAAGTGATACATTTTTTATTTTTGGATGTTACAAAATAAGTAACACACTTTGAAACTTTCCTAATTTGGTAAAAATACTGAGACCCATAAGGCCATACCCACTAACTATCTCTTTTAATAAAGTAAAATTATTCATTTACTCTTACTTTTACTTTTAAAAACTTCATTCAACTCACTCTAATCATAATATGTGGGGATCCATCACTCATTAACTATCTAATTTAATCTTTATTATATTTTTTTGCTTCACAAAACGTGTAAGTCAATTTGTATTGTTTATTTTGAAACGCATGAAGTATGTAATTTACACACACAAAAAGAAACTGATTTTTTAATTTATTTTTTTTCCAGGATATTGGGTATGCGAAACTAGCATATTTGGATCCTCAGTATGGATTGTGTAAGTTACTTTATACGGAGTATTTTAAATTGTTGAGTGTTTGTTTTTTGGGCTGAAATTGAAGTTGACTAATGTTGACCGCAGACTCGAGCTTTGTTCCACCTCTTATTTATGCATTTATGGGTAGCTCGAGAGATATTGCAATTGGGCCTGTTGCAGTGGTGTCTCTGTTGCTTGGATCTATGCTTATAGATGAATTAGATCCAATTAAACAAAAACATGAATATCAACGTCTTGCTTTTACTGCTACATTCTTTGCTGGAGTCACTCAAGCTGCACTTGGATTTTTCAGGTATACGTTTTGATGAAGAAAGTGAAATCGAAATCGAAATCGAAATTGATAGATATACTGAATTAAACTGAAATTGAACAAACATAACCCTAATCTACCAAAATTGGAAGATTCAGGGGGAATCCCTCTCTCGAAACCCTAGGGCTAAGAGCCTAACACAAATCGATACGTAATAATTCTATCATGTTTACATTACATCTTCAGCTGAGGTGGCAAAATCGACATCTATAATCTTGAGGTTCATGATCAAAATATATATGGTCGTAATCTGTATGATTTTGTATTTGTTGTGTTTACAGATTGGGTTTTTTGATAGACTTTTTGTCACATGCCGCCATTGTTGGGTTCATGGGAGGAGCTGCTGTTACTATTGCACTTCAGCAACTTAAAGGGTTGTTTGGTATCAAGGTTTTCACAAAAAAGACTGATATTGTTTCTGTCATGCGTTCTGTGATTAACTCATCACATCATGGAGTAAGTTTATATGTTTATGATTGTGGCTCACATCTAAAGAAAAATAATTATATTTTTTTAACTTAAGTAATTGATTTGATTTTTTCAGTGGAACTATCAAACAATACTGATAGGAGTGTCTTTCTTGATCTTCCTTCTGGTTGCAAAGTTCATTGTAAGAAATACCATTTTTTTTTCCTTTCACTCTTAATTTCTTTATTTACATTTTTGTCACTTATATATTAAAATTTTGAACAGGGTAAAAAGAACAAAAAATTATTTTGGGTGCCTGCAATAGCTCCGTTGATCTCCGTTATTGTCGCGACATTTTGCGTTTTCATCACTCGCGCAGACAAAGATGGGGTCCAAATTGTAAGTTTGATATAGTTTTTTTTTTTTTTTTTTTTTTTTTTTTTTTTTTGCAAAATGTATCATTTGTCCTTTACTAAAACGCCTCAATCAATATTTCCAGGTGAAACATATTGAAAAAGGAATCAATCCATCATCTGTGCATGAAATTTATTGGAATGGACCTTTTCTTGCCAAAGGTTTCAAAATCGGAGTCGTTGCCGGATTAATTGCACTCACGGTACCCTTCTTCTTCTCCCCCAGTTACATTATATATATATATATATATATATATATATATATATATATATATATATATATATATATATATATATATATATATATATATAGGGGCGAGTTATTTGTAGAACCCATTTTTTGGGTAGAACCTAGCAGGACTCATCTTAGAAAATCAAAATTTAGTAAATAAATATGCAAAACAATAACATTTAATCTAGATCAAACATATACTTTAAGAAAAACATCTAAAATACTGAAAAACATATATGCACAAATAATGCAAAAATAACACTTATGTATACATACATGAAAACATACATGCGCAATAACATATATGTTTACGTGCATGAATAACATACATGCAACCCAATATTTGGGGGTCCCTCATCAAATCCCTTCATGTGTCTTCCATGATTATTTCATTCCGAAAATTGATTGTTTAGATTGAGTTCTGTTGATTTTGTAACTAATTGTTCATATATATATATATATATATATATATATATATATATTCATATATGTATGATAGGAAGCTGTAGCAATTGGAAGAACATTTGCTGGAATGAAGGACTACCAATTGGACGGAAACAAAGAAATGGTGGCACTAGGTTCCATGAACATTATTGGTTCTTTCACAAGCTGTTATGTAGCTACTGGTATAAATATAATATAATATAATACTATTAGAGATAAAAACATAACCTAAATCGACCGATTAATAACTAAATTACCGTTTTGCCCTTGTAGGATCGTTTTCTCGATCAGCAGTTAATTACATGGCGGGATGTAACACCGCGGTTTCCAATATTGTGATGTCTATGATTGTGATGCTTACTTTGTTTGTCATCACTCCATTGTTTAAATACACACCGAATGCTATTTTAGCTTCAATCATCATATCTGCAGTTTTAGGTCTCATTGACTATGATGCAGTGGTGTTATTGTGGAAGATTGATAAATTTGACTTTGTTGCTTGTATGGGCGCCTTTTTCGGTGTCGTTTTCATTTCTGTTGAGATCGGTCTCCTCATTTCGGTAAATCAGATTATATTAAAAAGTTTATAATTATTATTATTATTTTTTATATTTTATATTTTGTTGAAAGTAAGGTTGATTGTTTTTGTAGGTTGGCATATCTTTTGCGAAAATTCTTCTGCAAGTAACAAGACCGAGGACAGCTGTGCTCGGGAAGATCCCGAGAACAAGTGTTTATAGAAATGTTGAGCAGTATCCCGGTGCGACTAGGGTTCCTGGTGTTTTGATAATACGAGTTGACTCGGCTATTTACTTCTCAAATTCCAATTACATTAAAGAAAGGTACAAAAATTTTAATTTTAATTCTAATTCATTTACTTGAAATTAAGTAAATGTGATTTTGATCATGGATAATTCTTCTTGTAGGATCTTGAGGTGGCTATCAGACGAGGAAGAAACGTTTAAAGATCATCCACGAGTTGAATATTTGATAGTCGATATGTCACGTAAGGGACAATATTCAAGTTTTAATTACATTCTTTGATTCAAATTAAGTACTACCTCCGTCCCAAAATTATTGTCCAAAGACAAATAACACACAATTTTAAGAAAAGTACATTTATTACAATGTGCAAACAATAGAATTTTATCCTTACCACCTAACTATTTTTTTGTTAGTTGGAATTTTCAAGTTGACAATAAATTTGGGGCATATTAATAAGGAAACATGGACAATAAAATTGAGACGGAGGGAGTAATACACTTTCCATTTTTGGCAAATTCAAAATAAGTGATAAATTTTGATAATTTACTTTATTTGGTAAAAGGTAATGGGGCCCACACCCCCTAACTATCTCCTTTAATATAGTGAAATGACTCATTTACCCTCACTTTTACTTTTAATCATCATTAACCTCGCTTTATTCAAAAGATGTGGAACTCATCCAGATTAGTAGTATAATTTAACACTCGTTATAGTTTTTTTGCCTCAAAAATTATGAAATCACTTAATTTGAATCGGAGGAAGTATTACAAAACAAAATGATTTATTCCAAAACTTAATTTATTTTGAAATAATGCCAGCTGTAACTGATATTGATACGAGTGGGATTCACGCTTTGGAAGAACTACACAGTAGTCTCCAAAAAAGAGAAGTTCAACTAATTTTAACAAATCCTGGTCAAACCGTGCTCGACAAACTACACGCATCTGAATTTGCAGAGGCAATTGGGGATGACAAAATCTTCTTAACTGTTGCTGATGCTGTTCTAACATTCGCCCCAAAAATGGAACAAGCATAAAAGAAAAAGGCTGACTTTTGACTTTTTATTTGTCTTCTGGTTTTACACGGTTGCGTTACGGTTTGTTTTTGTGAGATTGGAGAAAGTTTACAATTTGTGAAAAAAGGAGCAACAAACTGGGAGGTAAATAGATGCTGTCAAGATAGAGATCGAGCTGTAAGATATTTAAAAGTATAATAATTACCGATATGTATATGTACATATTCTTCCCCAAAGTGTGTAATGTGTTTCTTGTTAACTTAAATGTAAAGAGTTACATCGTATTCTCTAATGTTATACTGTAATCTGTATCTATACATAAGAGTCGTGTTATTTGCGTGTTTACTTTTTTGCTCAATTACTTATACTTCCTCCGTATCAAAATAAGTGACACAAATTGGTTTACACGTTTTTTAAGGTAAAAAATTAAAGTAGAGGTTAAAATAGATTAAAGTACATAGTTAATGGAGAATGGGCCCCACTTTTCTTGAATAAAGTGATATTAATGAGTTTTAAAAGTAAAAGTAAGGGTATAAGGGTAATTTCATTTTATTAAAGTGGATAGTTAGTGGGTATGGGTCCCACTATTTTTACCAAATAAGGAAAGTTTTCAAAGTGTGTCACTTATTTTGATACACCTCAAAATGGAAAGTGTGTCACTTATTTTGATACGGAGGAAGTAATACATTTTAGGGGGCGTTTGGCCCGACGTAATCCTCCGTAATGTAATTGAAATCAGTTTGAATACGGTTGTAATTGAATACGGTTATGTGTTTGGTTAAAATTTTGAGTTGTAATTCAAATGAATACTTATATTTTTTTTTTAAAAACTTTTTTAAATTGTTTTTTAATTATTTATTATTATTTTATTTTTTAATTTTTTTTATTTTTTTCTAAACTTTTTTAATTATATTTTTAGTTTATAAAAAATTAAATATTTTTATTTTTTTAATTATTCTTAATTTTTTTTAAATTTTTTTAAATTGTTTTATTTTTTTTTATTTTTTAATTTTTTTAAATTTTCTTAATATCTTTAGTTTTTTAAAAATTTCTTAATTTTTTAAAATTTTCATAATTTTTTAAATTTGTTAAATTTTTCTTAATTTTTCATTTTTTATTTTTAAATTTAAATTTATTTATTAATTTTTTTTAATTTTTCTTAATTTTAATTAAACGATTTTAAAATCTGAAGCATATAAAATATTCAAATTTGTTAGTTTACTAAAGTAATTTAGTTCTTAGGGTTTTGGGACGGAATTCAATTACAACGAATATCGTAATTCGAAATTACGTCGTAACTGAATTAAGAAACAAAAAATGTTCATCCAAACGTCCTCCGCAATGTAATTGAATTATAATTACGGAAGATTACGAAGGATTACGTCAAAACAAACGGGGCCTTAGTATTTTTAATTTTTAATTTTCTTGACTAAATCTTTTACCACCATAAACTATTCAAAGAAGCAGCATTGTACCTGGTATTGTATTCTAAACTTACAAAAATGATCAATTTATTACCGTGACTCATTAAACCAAATTGATATTCAACCGAAACAAAATATTTATGAAATTTAACGAAACTTAGAGATTTAAAAGGGACTTATGTAATTTAAAAACCAAATTTGCACAGCCTCAAACTGATTTTTGTTTATTGACTTGAAGATAGCCGATGGTTTTACTTTTAAGTTTATTAAAAGTTTTTGGGACATTCATAAGGATGATATCATCAATATGGTTAGTTGTTACGATCTCATATTGATCAAATGAAGAATTAAATGATGGCTTATAAGTTTAAATGTGTCCTCCTTCAAGCTAATGTTTGGAAGTGAGTTTTATATTTCAACTTATGACATTCAGCCTAGTATCCATGTGGCATCTATGCTTACGTGCAATTATAATGTGGCATTATCCACGTGGCAAAATTATAATGTGGCATTATCCACGTGGCAAAAACTGTATAGCTTTTTATAAATCGGGTATCCTATTAATTAGAGCAATCTCATTTTTTTTTATTTCGAGAGAAGACGGTAACCAGGGCATATGATTTTCAGTAGAGTGACGGAAAAAGTTCTAAGAACAAAACGTAAGAAGATGAAAAATCTTAAAGAGTACAATTTCTGTAATTTATTTAGGTGGTGGAAAATGACTAATATGATGTTCTTGACATGCTAGTTAACTATACGATTAAATTTTAAATGACTTTGATGGAAGGATAGAAATCCATAAAATTAAAGATCACAAGGACAAAAATCACAGGAAAAAAAAAAAGTTAATTTGAAATTGAAAAATCATATGGACAACTTGGTTAATTCACTCAAAAATAAATAATACCCCAAACCACAATATGCAGTGACATACCAAAACCAATGTTTAATGAATGAAACAGGAAGCTCATAAAATAGTGAAATAGCAATAAAATAGTACATTAAGAAATAATTATATAGGTCACTACCAATAAACTAGTAGAAGACAGTATTTAGAAAAGCTAAGTAGTACATACATATCCCACAATCTCAAGTCACAAAAAAAACTCACTTTCAATCACTAAATCATGGTGTTAAATCTAACAGAAATAAACTGATAGTAGCATAGTGAGAAAAACAGAGACTGTTGAGATTGTTAGCCCGAATGAACCCGAGCTTTGAGAAGCTGGTGTTGGAGCAACAGCCATCGACGGTCCCATTGCACCCATGTTTGGAGCCATGCCCACTGCCATTGGTGATTGAGCTGCAATTAACATCATCAGTTAAAACCCCATAGTACAACTTACAAAGCGCAATGCACAAGTAACTATGTACAACACAACATGGTGTTCATGTGATTGACAAATCCTTTTTTTTTCCAGAGCTGATTATAATATACAAAGTACTGTACAACTTACAAGCAAAACGTACAAGTCAACATGACAGGGACCATTACCGATGGATACCCAGATCCGGTTTCACTCGACATATGCATCAGGAGTTGTACCCAATGTACCAAAATAAGTACCTGGATACAAACTATGATGACAGCGTACAGACGAAACTAGAAAGAGAGCCTGGAAAACTGTCGGAGAAATAACTAGAGCCCAATTTCATTCTAAATAAATAGCCAAATATCTACAGATAAATTCAACAAGTATTCTAAAATGGAATAAAATTAAAAACATCAAGAAAAGGTTAAAAGTCTAAATAGAAATAAATTTAGCAAAATATGCATCCAATTTAGGAAAAATCAACAGAACACCAACGGAAAAAACAGATAGTGCTCAAATTTGGCCTTACGATGATCCTATAGATTAATCAAGTGCATATATAATACTGGTAATAAATCAGATCTGTACATACCAGGAGCTGTAGCAGTTCCGAGATTCACTGTGATCACAACAACAATTCAAAAGAAATTAGGGTTTCATCGAGGTCCAGATTACTAGAAAACAGAGGAAACCAACAAAAAAATGAATTAGAAACATGAAATATGCTCACATCCACAGTTAGAAACAGATGGAGCCTTGATGTTGCAAGCAGATGGTAAATCCATGGCTTTTGTGGTATTCAATTGAAGGCCTAACTGAGCACTGTTTTTGAATGCTTCACATAAACACTGTGCGTCTGTTTTCAACACCGATTTCAGACCTGAACAGCATGTTCCTTCCGGTTTCTTCACTGTGCTTCCGGCGGTCACGTACGATAGGCAGTCCGCCATGTTTAGTATCACCGTTGAGCAGTCCGCCGCTGGCGCCGGTGCACTCGAGTGGTGTGCCGACTGAACAAATGCCACATTCATCACCATGGCGGAGATGCATAAAATTAGAATGGCTGCCATTTTTGCCGGAAATATGTGTTCGTCTTTGTGTTTCTGTGGAAAAAAGATGATTTCAGACGAGGGTTTTTGCATTGAAGATGGTGAGACGGTGAGATGTTTAATAAGACGAAAGTTATGTTTCTAGGTCTGTATTATACTACAATAGCTTAACTGGCCCCTACATTATTACTTTGTGTTCTTTTAGACCTTTACTACATGATTAATTTTAAGGGTGAAAGTCGACTCGTGAAAAGATCGACAAAAACTCGGGTTAAATGAGTTTGAGTCGAACTTGAGCTTGACTTAAAGCTCATTTATTAAACGAGTCCAAGCCTAAGGTTCATATAAAGAGCTGATATAGAGTATTAATTATTATAAAAATATAACTATATATTTTTATATAATTTTGTGTATATGTATATTATACATACATATGTATATAATATAATATTAAAATAATATTAGTTTCGCAATTTAAAAAGGGATAGCGGCGCAGCTTGTTACTCGTTTACCTTCTTTATCCGTGTAAAGAAATGATCTTTATCAATAGAATGTTAAACTTGACTGTTAAATAAAATGTTACATATAAGTTAAACATTATATTCGAATAAAAGAATTACATACTTTTTGTATATGAGAGCTTAAATGAATCTAATTGAGCCGAGCCCGAGACTGTGAAAACTTAAACGAGTCGAGCTCAGGCTTTACATATAAGGTTCGAAACGAGCCGAACTCGAGCTCGAGCTATCTAAAACTTAAATGAGTCGAGCTCAAACATAGTCGAGCTCGGGTTGCGCTCGGCTCAATTACACCCCTAATTAATTTGATTAATATATCGTGTAATTTTCATTTTTACCTATTATGTGATAATTATATATTTACTATATATACATTCATAGTACTTTTTTACTGTTCATTAGAACTTTAAAACGGTGTTTTAATACCGTTCTGATTTTAGATTGTGGATGGAGTCATGATTCATGAAGCCTAAGTTACAAACACCTTTAAATATTTAGGGGACACCTTAGCCAATTTTAAAGGGGTGAGATATGAGATTGTGCATCCTACGACAAATTTGTTTTTCTTTTTCCTGCACCCTTTAACTTTTATCATTTAAATATAGTTTAGCTTTATAATTTTTTATTTTTTTATTTTTGCTCCGATGTTCTAAAATTTAGTTTTTATATATTGACAATTTAATTTTTGATTTTGTTTTTATATATTAATTAACAATTTAGTTTTTATATATAAAATTTTAGTTTTTGTATTTTTAACATGTTTCTGTTATGGCAAAGTTCCAAATTACCATTTGCCAATTAATTTTTATCACAGAGTATTAATGCATAATATCCTAAAATTAAGCAAATCTAAACAAAGAAATTTTAAAACCCGCATCAACGCGCGACATTTATTATGCTTGTTTCAAAACATAACAGTTGTGTTGCACAAGCCATATTTGTCAGCCCAACCATCCCACATGGCTGCCTTTCGGTACTTGGTGTTGACAACTTTTTAACCATCCATAATGATATGACACTAGACATATGTTGATAACTTAGCAGTTAGACAAAATATATTTTTAGCAAAAACTAGTATTATACAATCACCATTCAATTTACCGTTAGTTTACTATTCATAAAAAGATAATGCCGTTAAAGATTTGAGAGGCAAACACAATTCCTAACCGTATGAAAAGAAGAATAACAAATTCGGCGGAGGGTGGTGACCTAACATGCATGCTTTAATTGGTTTTAATTATCCTATTACACAATTATATATGGGTCCCTGTTTTAATTATCCTAATATACAATTATATAAGAACTCGAGAATATATAATTTACTCAAAATTTTAGCGTACATAAGTAGTTTTAAGTAGTTTTATGAAGTATACTTTTTTCTATAATCAATTTTTGTTTTAATCTAAATCACAAACAAGTCATATCTTAACATATAAAAAACTAGCTACAAAACCCGCCCGATGGGCGGGTATGCTGTAAATTTTAGTATGTAGAAAAATGTCCAAAAACTTTATATACTTCTAAATGACATAATAATCTATAGATGTGATGATGATTTTGTACAAAAAAACGGTAATGAAGAAATGTTACATATAAATGTTACATATAGTTATTTGTTTCATTCGCTGATTGATCTTTTAAATATTTATTTGTTTCCTTGTATGTAGGATCTTTTAAATAGTTATTTGTTTCCTTGTATGTAGGAAGCCGTATATGGAGCATATGAATGTAGACCGTAAGTCGTACCAGATTCGTTTGCCGTATATGGAGCATATGAATGTAGACCGTAAGCCGTACCAGATTCGTTCGCCGTATATGGAGCATATGAATATGAATGTAGACCGTAAGCCGTACCACATTCGTTTGTATTAGTGCAAATGACGTTGACCAATCAGGGAATTCCAAGTGGCATTATAGACGAATAGGAATGCTTGGAATTGTCATGGTGTCAAACCCTCTTCAAATTTAGGCCTCATATATAGGGTAGGATTGATTGAAATGAGAAAATATTCTTTACGTTAAAAAAGTTAGATTTAAAACTCCGCCGCAATGGGCCCATATAACATTGCTTGTTTAATTATATTTTTCCAAGGGGAACATGAAAATGCTAAATATATGTAAAATTCATATATATAAAATTTATAAAACTTTGATCTAATAATTATAGAGAAAACCAATACGGGTTAGTGCTGAATATGTATATGTGGGTTTATTATGAAGAAATGAAGATGATTTATATGGGCTCATAGTTCTTACATGTGAAGTGTGTGTACCAAATTTGTGTTTAACCTGATAAGGAAAATTTTGGTCATTTTCATCGAAATGTGTTTACGATATTTGTGTTTGTAACGACCGGAATTTTCGGTTAATATATTAAATGGCAATATTGAGGAATAAAGGTGGAAAAATATTTAATCGAGTCTCCGTTGTGTTTTATCGAGTGTTTGGATGTTTAGGACTTGGGGTAACCAAGTATGGGTCAAGACATGGTTGGAAACAAGTTTAAAAGGCAAGAAACTGACCCAGACAGACCTCGCGGCGCGAGGCTGGCGCGAGACAGTCGCGAGTTCAAACAGCAAGTTCAACGTCCAAACGCGAAGGTCTCGCGTTGACTTCGCGTTGACCTCGCGTTGAGGTCGCGGCGCGAGCCAGGCGCGAGCCTGGCGCGAAATCTGGAAAATTGCGGCAACCAGCAGGCAAAGCCGCGTCACTTCGCGGCGCGAGCGGGGCGCGAGGAGCGTCTGGAACATATAAACTTGTGTGTAAGCTAGGGTTTCATTTCACCTTCAACCACACACATTGTGCAGCCGATTTGGGAGCAAACTTGGGCGATTTTGGAGCTCAAGAGCTTAGATCTTCACCATCTTGAAGGATTGAAACATCAAGGGTAAGTATTCTTGATTTTCTTGCTCATCTACCTTGATTGTGAGCTTTGTATGGGTAAAAATGGTGGTTTGGGGAACCAACCATGTCATCTTTGGGGAAGATGACTAATCATGGGTGTAGAACACTCATTGTAAGCTTGTAATCGATGTGTACAAGTTTGATTTGGGTTTATTGATGGAAATCTTGAACTAGGGTTTGAGATTCCACCAAGTTGGATGAACTTGGTGGTTAGGGATGTGAATATGGTTTGATTAGTGATTAGTTATGGATAATAACTAGTTATTGTGATGATATTGATGGTAGGTCAAGAAGACCTAAAGATTGGTGACATTTCACAAGTTGGAAAGCAAGGACTCGTGTTGTTAGACACGATTTGGAGTTAGCTTGGCTAAGGTGAGTACATGAGACTTTTACTGGGTACATAGCAAATGATTTTTGAAAACTATGATGTTTTAAGAGTCTTTATTAATAAACGTTTTAATAAAGATAAGATTGATATGATGAGAAAATGCTAGAATAGACTATTTTAGTATATCTAAACGATTGTTGAAAGAGGTTATGATAATGAAAAGTAATTAGTGAGTTTTCATAAATGAAATGTATGAATAAAGATAATGATTTAAAAGAGCTTGATAATCGGTTTATTAATAATATGTATTAACAAAGCTTGAGACAATGATTTTTAAGTAATAAGTATCGATTAGTATATTATACTAATGAAAGTAGTTATTGAATTACTAAGAGAATAAGTAATAAGTGACTAGCAATAAACGTGTATTCTAGTCAAAGAAGAGTCAAAGTAAGATGATTTCTATAAAAGATAAATATGTTTTAAAATTAGTAAAGGACTTGGTAAAGTCAAGATTTGAAATGATTTAGTAAAGAGAATAATATGATAAATTAGAATAGGTGTATTCTAATAAGTGATGAATTTGATGAAAGGAGCTAATGCTCATATTTTGATGAAAGGAGCTGAGGCTCATAAGTGTTAATGAGATATCCGGAATAAGACCGCCCAGAAATGGGGGAGTATGAGACGTCTACTTGGGGTGGTACCTCCCTGCGCAAAGAGTAGAATGTCACAGTTTACGACACCCAATGATGGGTGAGCATGACGGCCCGGGAACGGGAGAGCTTATGAATCTCGGTAAGATGGGGGTTCTCAATTACCTTGATAGTTACCTATGACGTCCCATATCGGGAGAGTTGGCTTCGGAGAGGTCCGTTGCATATGTGATAAAGAAAGTGTAAGCTTGGAGATAGCTTACAAGTATGTGATTAGATGATGAGTAAGCTTATGGTCAGCTTATTAGTTTAAACGGTTAAATGAATAGAAGATGATTTATGAATTAATAAGAAATGATAATGATAAGTATTTATAATGTTATAAATATTATTTTATAAATCTTTTGAGAACGGGTCAAAAACCCATGTATCTCACGAGACTATTTTGTCTCACGTACTACTTTGTTTTTGGCTATGTACTCAGGTTCAGGATCGATGGATTAGAGGGTCGCGTTAGAAGTGGCCTAGTGTTGATTAGCTCGGGAGCTCGTAGGTAGATCCCGTTGATCCTATGGTTATGATATTATCTTTGTAACACCGGATTTTATAACTCTGATAAATGTTTTAATGGTTTCTGTTAAACCGTGATTTTGAGAACATTGGACATTGTATTATTTTTATTTAAAAATATAATTAAAGGGTGTTTTGAAAAATGAGGTGTCACAACTTGGTATCAGAGCTATAGTTTAAGTGAATTAGGTAGGTTTGACCTCCCTAGTCTTAAGCTATGCTAAGTAGGACCATATGTTTTCCATAGGATGTCCATGATTAGTCTTTTGAGACAGTAAAGTATGGGTATATTAGTGTCGATCCCTAAGAGAAGAGATAATGTTTGGGCTTTATGGGTTATGTTTGACTAATAAGTCAACCTTTGAATTCTGATGGTTTAAAATGTTGGTATAGCAAATGGTGAACCCAAGAAGTGGAGAGATTCCACGAGACCATGAGACGGATTCAAATCGAATCCCGACTCATCCCGGTAATAATGGAGAAGGTTCCGGTTTGGATGCAAACCAAACCCCGGTAACTATGGAAGCGATCAGAAATTTGTTTCATCAGATGAGGGATGAGGTGAATGAGGATGTGAACCGGATCATGACTAACCGGTTCAATGAGGAGAAGAATGATAATTCGAAGTCCCGTGGGGGAAGTAAGTCTTCGGGTAGCAAGACTCGTACCGAGGAGCCATCGACCGAAGGAAGTGATGATTCGGGGTCGGAGGAAAGGGAAGGTTGTACATATAAGGCATTCATGACGTGCAACCCCGGCGTGTATTATGGAAGTTCGGAACCGAAGGTCACGATGCGTTGGATTCGGGAAACCGAGCAAGTACTAGAGAGTAGCAAGTGTTTGAAGAGAGATATGGTCACCTATGCATCCCGACAGTTGAAGGATGAAGCGTTGACATGGTGGGATACCATGTATGAGACGTTGGGAAGGAAAGTGTACAAGATGTCGTGGAAGGAGTTCACGAGTAGGTTGAAGGAAAAGTTTTGTCCCGAGAGAGATCTAGAAGAGTTGCTGGAAGAGTTCATGTTCATCAAGAAGGGTAATATGTCGGTGGAAGAATACACCAAAAAGTTTACGGGATTACTTCCGTTTGTGATCAAGTCTTATCCGACGGAACGAATGAAGGTGGTTCGATATGCAAATGGACTACCACCGGAGTTTGAATTGGAAGTCAAGCGGGCGGCCACGTTAGATGAGGCCATTTGTACCGCTCGAGGTGTTGAGAGGGTTCTTCGGCGAAAAGCACAAGAAGCGACGTCAAAAGGAGAAGAGAAGAAGCTCGATAGTAGCTTAGGATCAACGAAGAAAGAAAAGTTCAAACCGAGTTCGTCAAAGCACGGTAGTATGGGAAGTTGTCAAAGTTGTGGGAAGAATCACCATGGAGAATGTAAAGCAAATTCGGCCATATGTTTCAAGTGTGGACGAGTGGGGCACCGAGCAAAGGATTGCAAAGTAAGGAACCTCGAGGAAGTGGAGTGCTACACTTGTCACGAGGTGGGACACTTTAGTAGTGCGTGCCCGAGGAAGAGAACCGACACGTCAGCATCAACCGCCAACAGGAATCGGGTGAAGGAAACTCGTGGAACCGCTTCAGGTAACCCGCTTATGAAGTTTTGATAAATGATTTTGATTTAGTTTCTTATATGTCGCACAATTTAGTGCTTTTGTGATCAAAGTATGAAAATAATTATAGATGGAATGTATGATGCGAAAAATTAAATTTGGGAGATAATCTCCCCGGGTTATTATGTGTATAGTCGAATGGGTTGGCGACCGGTATGTCGCGAGGAATAAGGATAAGAAGGATTAGGTTATCATAGAATGTTGAAAGGTGAATCACGAGAGTGGTAAACGTTGTCAACAAAAGGATGGTAGTACAATGAAGTACTAAGTGTTAGCAAGAATCATGAAGTACAAAAATATATGAATATATATATATATATATATATATATATATATATATATATATATATATATATATATATATATATATATATATATATATATATATATATATATATATATATATATATATAATGGAACCTTAGATATTGGGTATGATCAACTTATGGTTGGCATATAGCCATAGCAAATGTTCGTGTCGGGGGTGTCGGGTGTGACATCAAGAGTGAATAATTTATTTTTGGTAAAGATTTATAGAAAAAGTATGATAGTGTACGTATGGACACCGATCGAAGTCAATTGGTTGACTTAATATGGTCGGGTGAAAGAAAAAGAAAAAAAATAAAATAAAATAAGAAGTTTTAGTGATGATAGAATGAATCGAATAAGGACGATTGATAAATGAGTAGATTGGAGGAAAGCACTAGAAATGATTATGTGTATACCGTGTGGTATAATGTATAAGTGGGAAAAAAATTGAAGGTCAATTATGAAAGAAAATGATAGCATGATGCTAAGTGTATTGATGCATACATGGATTGTATGCAAGATGAAATAGTGTTGTATGAGTCACTTTGGATTGGAGGCTTTCCGATCATTGTGACAGTTTGGGATCGTGATGGATTGGAGGCTTTCCGATCATCTCGATAAGATAGTTAAAGTATAACTTGTTATATAAGGAATATGATGTTTGTATCTGACGTATGTAGAACCGTATGGTTAGTTGTTGTTATGATTTTTATGGCAAGTGAGAACTTGGGTTGAAAACACGGGTAGTGTTTAAGTATAAGTAGGTGTAGGAGATGCCTACCAGTTCATGATTCATGAAAAAGGAATGCTCTAGGAAGCAAGGTCGGTTAGTAGCCAATGAGTGGTGAAAGATGTATATGGGTGGTTAGGCCACAATTGGATATGATTGAGGCTCTAGAGCCGGCAATCGGGAATTTCAAGTATGGTATAAGGATATTTGAAGGAAATTATATGTGGTATAAGTAATTGGATGAAAGTTAAAAAGGTATAGAGATCGGTATCGATTTAGATGGAATTTGTTAATCGGTTGTAGAAAATTGAAATCAGAGAAGAGAGAAACAATTGAGAAAGGAAATTTAAATATTGGAATCGGGAACGAAAAGCTTGGGAAGCGATGCCTTAGTAATAAAGAATAGGTGGAATTTAGCAAAGTTTGACTTTATTCATAAGTCAAGATTAGTCAACTAGTCGATTGTTGACTTTGGTCAAAATTAGAGTTTGACTTTTGTTTAAAAGGGGTTAGTCGAGGATAAGGGCATAATGTATCACATGTATGTGTGTATGATAGTGGTTGATTGATTAATGGAAATAATTGTAGTCAAAGGGTGCGACTTTGACCTTTGGGCAATTAGAATGGAATTTAGAAATCGAGTATGATTGTTGTTGGACCGTGAGAGTAAGATTGATGGTTAAGGAATTGATGATTAATAGGACCACTAATGGATAAGGAAAATTTTTAAGATTTTATTGACTTTGTGCTTAAGTCAAGGATGGGACAATGTTGACAATTTGGTCAAACCTAGGCATTGACTATCGTGTTGGTCAATTGGCTATTAGTAATGATTGGGTCATACCATCCCAATGTGGATCAAAGGATTTGTTAAATGATTGGGAATGTTAAGGTCAAATTGTAAAATTTTGACCCGTTCGGGTATTAAGAACTCAAGTTGGTTTGTGACCCGTTTGAGTTTAACGGAGTCAAGTAAGGCAATCAAATGCATAAGTATGATTGGATCATAATTTGGAAGTGTAATGAGGATTGGAAATCCTTGGGTTGATTCCGAGGACGGAATCCTTTTAAGGGGTGGATAGTTGTAACGACCGGAAGTTTCGGTTAATATATTAAATGGAAATATTGAGGAATAAAGGTGGGAAAATATTTAATCGAGTCTCCGTTGTGTTTTATCGAGTGTTTGGATGTTTGGGACTTGGGGTAACCAAGTATGGGTCAAGACATGGTTGGAAACAAGTTTAAAAGGCAAGAAACTGACCCAGACAGACCTCGCGGCGCGAGCCAGGCGCGAGACAGTCGCGAGTTCAAACAGCAAGTTCAACGTCCAAACGCGAAGGTCTCGCGTTGACTTCGCGTTGACCTCGCGTTGAGGTCACGGCGCGAGCCAGGCGCGAGCCTGGCGCGAAATCTGGAAAATTGCGGCAACCAGCAGGCAAAGCCGCGTCACTTCGCGGCGCAAGGTGGGCGCGAGCGGGGCGCGAGGAGCGTCTGGAACATATAAACTTGTGTGTAAGCTAGGGTTTCATTTCACCTTCAACCACACACATTGTGCAGCCGATTTGGGAGCAAACTTGGGCGATTTTGGAGCTCAAGAGCTTAGATCTTCACCATCTTGAAGGCTTGAAACATCAAGGGTAAGTATTCTTGATTTTCTTGCTCATCTACCTTGATTGTGAGCTTTGTATGGGTAAAAATGGTGGTTTGGGGAACCAACCATGTCATCTTTGGGGAAGATGACTAATCATGGGTGTAGAACACTCTTTGTAAGCTTGTAATCGATGTGTACAAGTTTGATTTGGGTTTATTGATGGAAATCTTGAACTAGGGTTTGAGATTCCACCAAGTTGGATGAACTTGGTGGTTAGGGATGTGAATATGGTTTGATTAGTGATTAGTTATGGATAATAACTAGTTATTGTGATGATATTGATGGTAGGTCAAGAAGACCTAAAGATTGGTGACATTTCACAAGTTGGAAAGCAAGGACTTGTGTTGTTAGACACGATTTGGAGTTAGCTTGGCTAAGGTGAGTACATGAGACTTTTACTGGGTACATAGCAAATGATTTTTGAAAACTATGATGTTTTAAGAGTCTTTATTAATAAACGTTTTAATAAAGATAAGATTGATATGATGAGAAAATGCTAGAATAGACTATTTTAGTATATCTAAACGATTGTTGAAAGAGGTTATGATAATGAAAAGTAATTAATGAGTTTTCATAAATGAAATGTATGAATAAAGATAATGATTTAAAAGAGCTTGATAATCGGTTTATAAATAATATGTATTAATAAAGCTTGAGACAATGATTTTTAAGTAATAAGTATCGATTAGTATATTATACTAATGAAAGTAGTTATTGAATTACTAAGAGAATAAGTAATAAGTGACTAGCAATAAACGTGTATTCTAGTCAAAGAAGAGTCAAAGTAAGATGATTTCTATAAAAGATAAATATGTTTTAAAATTAGTAAAGGACTTGGTAAAGTCAAGATTTGAAATGATTTAGTAAAGAGAATAATATGATAAATTAGAATAGGTGTATTCTAATAAGTGATGAATTTGATGAAAGGAGCTAATGCTCATATTTTGATGAAAGGAGCCGAGGCTCATAAGTGTTAATGAGATATCCGGAATAAGACCGCCCAGAAATGGGGGAGTATGAGACGTCTACTTGGGGTGGTACCTCCCTGCGCAAAGAGTATAATGTCACAGTTTACGACACCCAATGATGGGTGAGCATGACGGCCCGGGAACGGGAGAGCTTATGAATCTCGGTAAGATGGGGGTTCTCAATTACCTTGATAGTTACCTATGACGTCCCATATCGGGAGAGTTGGCTTCGGAGAGGTCCGTTGCATATGTGATAAAGAAAGTGTAAGCTTGGAGATAGCTTATAAGTATGTGATTAGATGATGAGTAAGCTTATGGTAAGCTTATTAGTTTAAACAGTTAAATGAATAGAAGATGATTTATGAATTAATAAGAAATGATAAGGATAAGTATTTATAATGTTATAAATATTATTTTATAAATCTTTTGAGAACGGGTCGAAAACCCATGTATCTCACGAGACTATTTTGTCTCACGTACTACTTTGTTTTTGGCTATGTACTCAGGTTCAGGATCGATGGATTAGAGGGTCGCGTTAGAAGTGGCCTAGTGTTGATTAGCTCGGGAGCTCGTAGGTAGATCCCGTTGATCCTATGGTTATGATATTATCTTTGTAACACCGGATTTTATAACTCTGATAAATGTTTTAATGGTTTCTGTTAAACCGTGATTTTGAGAACATTGGACATTGTATTATTTTTATTTAAAAATATAATTAAAGGGTGTTTTGAAAAATGAGGTGTTACAGTGTTTAACCTAAAAATGGAAAATTTGTCATTTTCATGGGAAAAGTATAACATTAGGTTTCTTAGATTGCTTTTTGGCATACAAATTACAATAATTATGCATTGAACTTGATTTTAGCGATATGATAATATTGTTACAAATAAAGAAATTTTATCAAGCTAACTCAAACTTAGCTCGAACTCGTTCTAGTCGAACTATAAACGAGTTCGAGCTTGAAGCATATGACGTGCCAAACTCGAGTTTATAAGTACTCGATGCTTGTATCGAGTTATTTGATTCTTATGTATATAGGTATGCATACAATTATATATCATTGCAATAGCAAAAATGTAATTGTTTGAATTTTGCTTTTTTACTTGAAAAACGTCTACAATACTTGTTTTTTCCCTAGTGAAGAAACAAAACATACTTGAAGGACCAACTGGGACATATAGGGATAGTGTAAGGCATTGGAGTAGTAGTTCAGATGAAAACTGTAAAGTGGGAAACCGTGTATGTGGAAAGAGAGAGAGTTTTATGAGGGGTTTGGGGAAGAGTATGCCATGTGCGCACAATAGCGACTTGTTCAAATGTAAAGGAAGGGAGGTGGATTACGTGTACGTCTGTGAGGCAATCCAGGTCTGTCACCGACATCTACGCACGCAATTCATTTTCGAGAATTTGTAATCACTACCACCGCACCGAGAATTTGCCAAAACTAATTCTGAAATTTGACACTGGGTTGAATTCGAATAACCGAGTCAACTCGTCAATTTATAAGTTAGACTTCAAAATTGTTAGTTGTTGACTTGTTGGCTGTTGCGTACTTGCATATCTAGTCTGATACTAGTGTTTTCTTTTTTGTAATATGTTTCGAATGTTACAATATGAATTAAACACCTTTGTTTTATAAGATTGGTTACAATATGAATTAAACACCTTTGTTTTATAAGATTGGTCCCAAAGCATGCGTCGTGGAAACATCAAAGAGCCGTTAGGGGGTGATGTGTTTGGCACCACCCCGTCGTGGGAACCGTCACCAAAAACACGTCGTGGTGGAGACGTGATACATTGTGCGTCAGTAACTTTTTTGTGTGTGGGGAGGAGGTTAAATGTAATATTTTAAGGGTTAGTGATGAGTTATGGTTGGCACGACTGTGCCAGTAGCGTGTCGGTAAGGATATGATGATGTGGCGCTACTGACGGGTTTAGTGACGCGCCACTGTTGGGAGAGGCCTAAGGCCTCTCCCAACCCTTACCCATCACTAAACCCATCAGTAGCGCCACATCATCACATCCTTACTGAGACGCTACTGACACAGTCGTGCCAACCCTACCCATCACTAACCCATCACTAAACCCATCCTTTCCACATCATCATTTTAAATAATAAAAACACACTACATTAAATAAAAAAAAACATTACATTAATAATAAAAATAAAATTAAAAACATTACGATTTAAAAAAAAAAAAACACGAATAAAAAAAAACATTACGGAAAAAAAAACATTATGAAAAAAAAAAATTTAACGTTGACGGTAGTTTGGCGGGAGGCTCCAAATGTGTTCGATTAAGCCATTACGAAGTTTATGATGCACAACTCGATCACGTATCTCCTTTTCAATACGCAATTGGGCTGCAGTCCATTCATTCCATGTACGTTGTGGGTGATTATCCGGGTTAGCTGTATAGTCTTCTTCAATTGGACAAATTGCGCGGCCGTTATCTTCCGTAATCATGTTGTGTAAAATCACACAAGTGTACATGATCCGCCGTATTTTATTCACACTGTATGGTCGTGCCGGGTTTTTAATGATTGCCCACCGTCCTTGAAGCACTCTGAAAGCTCGTTCGACATCCTTCCTAGCGGATTCTTGGAACCGCTTGAACTTCATGTTCTTTTCTTCAATTGGGCATTTAAACGACTTGACAAGCGTTGCCCATTCCGGATAAATCCCATCAGCTAGATAATAACCCTTCGTAAATTGCTCACCTGAAATAGTAAACGGAACTACAGAGACTTGTCTTGTCTTATTTCATCAAAAAATCTGATTCATTAAGGACGTTTATGTCGTTATTCGAACCCGCCGGGCCAAAGTACGCATGCCATATCCACAAATCGTATGACGCAACAACTTCAAGCATTATTGTGGGACATCCTTGATCACCACGTGTGTATTGGCCTTAACATGCCGTTGGACAATTTTTCCAAGGCCAATGCATACAATCAATGCTACCAAGCATTCCAGGAAAACCATGTATCTTTTGATGTTTGGCATGTAAACGTTGGACATCATGAGTTGTTGGTTTTCGCAAAAACTCGGTCGAGTATAGATGGAATATACATTTACAAAAGTTGTCCAAACAATCATACGTTGTTTGTTGACCCATGTGTAGGTACTCATCAAACAAATCAGCAGCACAACCGTACGCCAATTGACGTATGGCAGAGGTACACTTTTGAAATACATTAAAACTGGGGTAACCCGTAGCGTCTCTCTTTTGAAGGAAATAATCAAAATACGACGGTAGTTGACCCTGTGGATTATAAAAATGTATAGCCTGGCATATACGGATGAACAAAGGTTTCGACATGCGAAACCGTCTTCGGAAGTAGTCCGGGGGGAAAACGGCATTGTCGGCAAAGTAATCATTCCATAAACGTTCAGCAGCACTGATGCGATCTCTTGCTATATATCTTAGTGGTGCTCTTGGCACCGTGGAATTCTCAGCTTCTTCTTGATCCAGATAATCAAGCCTTTCAATAGTTTGGTTCAAATCGAAGACGGAGGTTGCATTCACATAATCTTGCCAGTAATCATCGACGTCATCGTTTGGATCCATTGACTGAGAGTAAATTTATGGAAATTAGGAAGTGAGGAAGAATGTGATTGTGAGTAGATGTAAATGTGATTGTGTGTTTAAAATGGTAGAGTATGTGGGTTTTTATAGATGTTGTGTGTGATATATTAATTTATTAATTATTTGTATTAAAAAATAATAAAAAACAACTGAATTTGAATTCAATTTTAGACGCTCCCCCGGACCCACCTCGCACCCTCGACGCCCGCTCCACCCCGTCCTCACCCCGACGGCTTGCTCACGACGGCCCCCACGACGCCTTCGTGCCAACGGGCGTCGGCCAAAAAAGGCCCACGACGGGTGCCCACGACGTGCCGTTGGCACGGGTCTAAGACCAGTATCAATGGTGGTGTCTGTATTGATTCGGTTGACGGCCGTTCAACTGGCACCATTGACATGCTAGCTTCGGGTTGCCAACTTCGGTTAGTTCGTCGCTTTGCCTAAGGAAGAAGACAAGAAAATGTGGATCCCATTTGATTAAAAGTGAATATTTTATGTAAGTATTAGTATTTTGTGCATGTTTGTTTTATAATATGTGAAATCAAGTATTTAGTAAAAGTATATTGTTAATAGAGGTATATCAGTTAGAGTGTTATGATGTTAATGTGATAAAATATTAATTGTTGGTAGATACAACGTTTCAGAGCCGTCTATTGCTCTTAAAAACCATGTTTGACCAATATATCTATCTATTAATTATAATAAAACAAACATTTAGCTTGCCACGTGTCATTTGTTGAGCACCTCTTAGATTAACTTTCCCGCTCATTCATACATTGGAGATTAATTAAAGATTTTTAATTTAACAAATTAAACGGGTATATTAATTAGAGCAAATTAATAGTGAAACCCTATTTCTTCATCACACGCCTTTGCCACCACTATCGAAACAGATTAACGGCGACGATCGCCGCCCATTAATATTGATAGTCTCCACCGCCTTGAGAGAGAGAGAGTCCCACCGAAAATTTCATTATCTGCCCCACGGACAATTTACTACAATTATACATTCAGTGAAATAATTAACGACCCTTCATCTCCAAAAGATGGTGTCCGACCCAAATTCACATAGATGGTATTCTTTCCAATATCGAGCCAACAGCCATTTCCCATCTCAGTAGCATTTGGTGAGAGGAAGGGGTGTAGTGGCGAGAGGGGTGGTCCGCCGGACGCCACGCGGGCTCGCCGGCTCCGCCATTGCACCGCCCGCTACGCGAGCGGCCCCTTGCGCCGGACGACCCACGACTCCAACGAGCCAATGAGCGAGTGCCACGTGTACTAGCCGTTGGCAACGGCTAGTTTCCAGAATTTTTAATATTTTTTTTTAAATAAACCCTATTATAAATAACCCATTTACCATAACCTTTTTTCACACCATTTCTTACACTTTCACCCTCTAAAACTCTCTACAATTTCTTACCCTTTCAATCTCAAAACCTCTCCAAAATGTCTCAACCACCACACCCCGATTGGATGAACGGTATTTTCGGATGGGGAGGTTCCGGCTCATCGCCGTCCAACCCGTCAACACCTTCGTCCCAACAATCGGTATCGTCCACCCAAAACACCGTGATGCCGACATTTTCTCAAGAGCAATACAACCACTTTATGCTTCAACAACAATTTCAAAACCTTCAACATCAACCACAACAATTTCAACCCCCTCCTCAAATGTGGTCACAACACCAATGGTCACAACCACAACCTTTTCAACCACAACAATCTCAACAAAACCAACCCCCTCAAGGCACCGACGCCGTTGAAAAGGCGAGATGAAAGGGAAAAAAGTTGCCGTCAACTTAAATCGGAAGGTCATGCGTTGGGACGCCGCCGAAGAAGTTTTATTGGCGGAGTGTTGGGTTAGCGTTTCCGAAGACCGCGAAAAGGGCGCCGACCAATCCGATGAATGTTTTTGGAACAAAATCCATGTTGAGTTCAACAAGGATGTTGGTACGCCGCGTACCAAAGACATGTTGACGGGGAAGTGGACGACCTTAAATGGTAATTGTCAAAAATTCAACGGTATCTACAAACGTCTACAACGTACAAGCCGAAGCGGTGAAAATGAGGTCGACTTTATGGCCCGTGTCCGACAAGCGTACCGTGACGAGTCGGCGGCAAAAAAACAATTTAACAACGAAGGTGCGTGGGAAGTTTTGCGCCATTGCCCGAAATGGGACGCCCCCGCACCCATTTCGCTCTCCGATAACGAAGAACTTTTCGGGGAAGATACGAGACCACGTCTGGCGGGAAAGTCTCGTAAGGCAAAGAAAAGTAGGTCGGAAAGTTCATCCGGCGCTAACACTGCCGGAAGTGCCGCACCGCCGGACCTTGGCGAGGCTATGATGGCCGAGTTTAGGCGGAAAAGTGAAGCCGCTCAATCGGCTTACGAAAGGGCAAAGGCGCGGGATGACCGGTTCGTGCGGTTGGAAGAATTGCGATTCCTAAGCACTAACACCTACGGTTTGGGGCGCGAAGATAAGGCGAGAATCGTCAAAGAAAAAAAGACTATCCGCGAAAAATACCCCGTCGACGAAGATGACTTTGACGTGGACGACGAGTAGTTTTTTTTTTTTTGTTTAATTTTCGGTATTTTTTTAATTTTTTCGGTATTTTTTTTTATTTTCGGTAATTTTTTTTATTTTTTAGGTATTTTTATTTTGTATTTTGTAATTTTTATTTTAATGAAGTATTATGTTTTTAAAAAAAGAAAAAAGAAAAAAATGGTGGTGGGGCCCAAATGGCTTAAGTGATGGTAGATGGGGTATTTGGGGGTTTTGAATGTTTCCATACGATGTCATGATTAGTCTATTGAGACCGTAAAGTGCGAGTATGATAGGGTCCATCCCTAAGAGAAATGTCATGTTTGATTTACATGTATTGTATTCGACTGTGGAGTCGACTGTTTGAATTTTGAATTGTGAAGATATTGGAATAACAAAAAGGTGAACACAAGAAGAGGATGAGCTCCTCTAAGACAATAAGAGAAATTATAATTGACTTTTGTCATGTCGCGGTAATGATGGTAGTGATTTCGAATCGGAAGAAGGGGAATGATGTTCGTTCAAGACATTTATGGGGAGTAAACTAGATGTATAATTGGGAAGCACCGAACCGGAGATTGTAATTCGGTGGATTCGTGAAACAGAGCAAGTGCTAAAGAGTAGCAAGTGTTAGGAGGAAGATGTGGTAATTTCTACAGCTCGTCTACTGGGAGAGAGACGCGTGGTCGCAGTGGGATGCGATGTTCGAAGCATTTGAAAAGATAGTATGGTACAAGATATCGTGGAAGGAGGTCGCGGGTAGATTGTTGGGGAAGTTTTGTCCCGAAAGTGTACTTGGAAATATTTCTAAGAGGAGTTATTGCTAGAGATGTGGAGAAGGTAGTTCAACGAAGGATCAATGAATCGTCATCAAGTGGAGAAAAGAGGAAGTTCGATTGTCGCACGATTCGGTGCTTAAGTAAGATGACATGAAGAATTATAGACGAATCGTTTGTTATGGATCTATATTTGTGGGATGATCTCCCGGGTTTTTCTATTTGTGTGTATTGGGATGAGTTGGCGACCAATATGTCGCGAAAAGTAAAGGTAGATAGAGATATATTATCATGGATTATAGAAAGGTGAATCACGAGAATGGTAAATATGTTCAAGGAAAAGATAGTAGTACAAAGGAGTACTAAGTTCCGCTAAGAATTGTAAAGTGTGAATGGAAAACTATAGAAGTAGAGACTTTGAAAATGGAACTTTAATGTTTGTTGGGAATCCGAATAAATGATGCAATATTATTATACTTGAATGGTAAGGAAAAAGAACGGTTAAAGATTTTAGAGAAAATTTAAAACTTTTAAATAGAAATATGCGGAAAAGAGTGAGTGTCGGAAATGACAAATTTTAGATATTGCATATGATTGATTGAAAGTTGGCGATAGCCATAGCAAGGCTTGTGACAGGGATAATGGATTCGATACTAAGGGTAAAAGGATAATTAATGGTAAAATGTCATAGAAATGATATGCTAAGTCAAGGGTAACAATTAATTATTGGAAAAAGAACATAGAAATAGTGTGATAGCTTATGTTTGGATTATCGATTGGAGTCAATTAGTTGACTCGAGTTGACTGGGTGATTCGTTAAATATTTGGATAATAGAATGAAATGGTGGTTACCTAGGTGGTGAAAGAAAAATTGAAAATTTTAATAATGAGAAAATGAATCGACTAAAGACGATTGGTAAAAGAATAGATTGGTGGAAAGCATTAGAAATGATTATGTGTATACCGGGTTGTATAAAGGGATAAGTGGGAGTAATGGTCTATGAAATGAATATGATTTTAGGAAGGTAATATTATGTGAAATGTGGGGAAATGTAAATGGAATAGAGAATGTGATTAGTTATGAAAGAAAATGATAGCATGATGCTAAGTGAATGATATGTACATAATTTGTATACAAGATAGAATGATATTGTATGGATCTTGTTAGATCGGAGGCTTTCCGGATAACGAGATTTGATGAGTCATTATGGATTGGAAGCTTTCCGATCATTGTGACAGTTTGGAATCTTGATGGATTGGAGGCTTTCCGATCATCTCGACAAGATAGTTAAAGTATAATTTGTTATATCAGGGATATGATGTTTGTATCTGACGTATGTAGAACCATATGGTTAGTTATTGTTATGATTTTTATGGCAAGTGAGAACTTTGGTTGAAAACACGGGTCGTGTTTAAGTATAGGTAGGTGTAAGAGATGCCTAAAAGTTTATAGATTATGAAAAGGGGTGCTTATAGGAAGCAAAGTTTATTAGTAGCCGATGAGTGAAAGTTGTATGATGAGTGGTTAGGTCACAATTCGATGTGAATGAGACTCTAAAGCTGGTAATCGAGAATTTCAAGTGTGGTATGAGAATATTTGAAAGAAATTGTAAATGGTACAAGTATTTGGATGGAAATATAAAAAAAAAAAAAAGCAATAGTGATTGGTATTTCTTTAAATAGAAATTGTTAATCGATTGTGGAAATTGAAATCAAGGAAAAGAGGAACAATTGAGAAAGGACATATAGATATTGGAATCGGGAATGAAAAGTTTGGGAAGTGATGTCTCACTAGAAAAGGATATGTGAATTTTGCAAAGTAAGTTTGACTTTATTCATAAGTCAAGGTTGGTCAACTTGTGGATTGTTGACTTAGGTCAAACTTGGGTTTGACTTCCGCTTAGAATGGCTACGCAATGATAAGATCATAATGTATCGTCTCCATGTATATGATAATGGTTAATTGACTTATGGAAATAATTATAGTGTGCGACTTTGATCGTTGGGTGTTTTGAATTGAATTTGGGAATCGAGTATGATTGATAATGAACCATAAATGTAAGGTCGATTGTAAGGTAAAAGATAATTAGTGGAACCTTTAGTGAGTATGGAAGTTGTCAAAGTATGACTGACTTTGTGCTTAAGTCAAAGATTGGACAATGTTGACAACTTGGTCAAAGCTAGACGTTGACTATCGTTTTGATTAAGTTGCTAATAGTAATGATTGTGTCATATCATCGCGATGTGAATAAAATGATTGGTTAAATGATTGATAGTGTTATGGCCAAATTGTGTGATTTTGACCCGTTCGGGTATTATGAACTCAAGTTTGATTTTTGACCCGTTTGGGTATAACGGGGTCAAGTGGGCGTTTAAATGCATAAGTATTATTAGATCATAATTGGAAGCGGAATGGGGACTGGAAATCCTTGAGTTGATTCCGAGGATGGAATCCTTTTAAGGGGTGGATAGTTGTAACGACCCGAATTTTAGAATAATTATATATTAAGTATTTCGGTGAAATTATTATAGGTACGATTACAATTTAGCAAGCATTGGATGTTATGATGGCTTATGAAGGTTTAAAAGGGCTTTTAATGATGTCGACCGTGTTTATAAGTGGTTGTGATCACCGGGATCGCAAACGGGTCGAACCTAGTTAGCATTCGAGAAGAAAAGATCAAATTTGGTGAAATCTGGAAGGCTCACGCCTGGCTCGCGCCGAGATGAAACGCGAGTAAGCAAAACAACAACTTTGCAAGCATAAGGAAGCCTCGCGTTTGGCTCGCGTCGAGATCTTGAAGAATTTATGTGCACAGGTAGTCAACCTATGGATGATACATCCATGCCTACGAAACACTTAAGGGTCACACCGGTGAGTGCATGTAATACGAGCAAGATATGCAATGATACTACGAAGAGGAATGATTCAGAATAGTCTTTATGAATAAGTTAAGTATTAAGTTAAGTTTAACTTATTACTAGATTAGTTTTACTAACTAATTAATACAAGTACTTGTACGTTTACTAGTTGAGTAAATATACAATGTGTTAATTAATGATTATCCATGATATGATTTAAAGCTATT
Organism: Calendula officinalis; assembly: GCA_963853835.1. Classification (NCBI taxonomy): domain Eukaryota; kingdom Viridiplantae; phylum Streptophyta; class Magnoliopsida; order Asterales; family Asteraceae; genus Calendula; species Calendula officinalis. The sequence goes on along the minus strand of OY970828.1, from coordinate 9,714,712 downwards.
AAATCATATATAATATTGTTGTATAAATTATATAAAGGTTATTGTATAATTAATTATTAAAAGTATAAATACAAGTATATATTTCGTTTATATGGGTACCGAAATATATTAGTGTATTAATACTAGACATTTGATAGTTAAGTGCAACAATAATAAACTAGTTAAACTATAAGGGATGAATGTGTAAAAAGGAAGTTTAATTAAGAAGTTAATCTTAATTAAACTAGAAGGGTTTTAAGTGTAAGATCTTCTATTATTAATAGAAGGCTTATGGCTTAAACCTAATGTTGATCTTTTGCCTCACAATCACGAAATCGCTCCCCTTGTTCCCTTTGATCGGCCGAAGCCCCAAACACAAGAACACAAGCTTGTGTTCTTCGTGTTCTTCGTTCGTTCTTCGTGTTCTTCGAGTTTCGAAGATCAAGGATCATTGCAAGTGATCATCTAGAGGATCGCTCGTCGTGTTCATTATCAGTGGACTTATCTTACGCATTAACTAAGGTATGATTCATGGAACACTCTCTCTTCCTCTCCTCTTGTTCGATCGACTTCCAAGAACGCTAGGGTTCTTGGTGTTAGTCGACGAACACACACAAGCATTGTGTGTGTTCGAGTTTTTCGTACACGGTTTCTTTCTTGTTAATCTAATCTAGATTTCCAACATCCCAATCCTTTAGGTTTTAAGGATTAGGTTTAATCACACTTCCGCTTTTAGGGATTAAATCAGCTAGTTGGTGTTAACCGATCAAGAACAAGTTCATGTTCTTGGTCAGTATGGTTGAACCAAGTATACTAGGTGGTTGACCCAAGTGGTCGATCAGTGTCAATGAAACCCTTCAGATCTCGACTCGAGGATGGCTGGAATAGCATAAAATCGGGTTTTTGTCATTTCTCTCATTTTCAAACCCTAGAACTTCCTCCCATGTGTGAGTATACGATTTTGAGTGTAAGGAAGCCATTGGAACCGATTTTGACACTCAATCTTGAAGATTCTCACTCCATTATTGAAATATAAGGTAAATCTCTACTCTTTTTAGTTGTAGGTGATGTTTTTGGGTGAAAATGATGAAGTATGTAAACCCTAGTTGGAGGGTTTGTAATGGGTGATGAAATTGGGTTTATTTAACTTAGATCTACATCTTATTGTCAAGGAAAATGTGTTCATAGCATGGATTTGATGATTATCTAGCTAGTTATGAACTTTATTTGGGGAAAAATGGTGGTTTGGGTAACCTACCAAGTTATCTATGGGGAAGATGAATAAGGTGAGTGTAGAACACTCTTTGTAAGCTTAAGAACCTTGAGTTCTTGTTAGATTTGGGTTTTGTTGATGGAAATCTTGAACTAGGGTTTTGGGTTCCACCAAGTTGGATGAACTTGGTGGTTAAGAAGGTTGTTATGAAGTTATTGGTAACTAGTTATGAATAATAACTAGATTTTATGATGATATTAATGGTAGGTCAAGAAGACCTAAAGATTGGTAACATTGCACAAGTTGGAAAGCAAGGATTCGTGTCAATGGACACGATTTGGAGTTAGCTTGGCTAAGGTGAGTACATGAGACTTTTACTGAGTACATAGCAAATGATTTTGAAAACTATGATGTTTTATGAGTCTTTACTAATAAATGTTTTTAATAAAGATATGATTAAAAGGATAAGAGAATGCAAGTATTTTAAGTATGTCAAAATGACTAATGATTTTTAAAAGATATTATAATAATGAAAAGTAATTAATAATTCTTTATTAATATGATGTTTGACTAAGAGTAATGATTGAGAAAATATAATATTTGGCTTATTAATAATATGTATTAATAAAGCTAATAACAATGATTTTCAAGTATCAAGTATTGGTTTTTATATTATACCAATTAAGGTAGTGATTGAATTGCTAGGAGAATAAATAAAAAATGACTAGAAATAGATTTAGATTGTAGTCAAAGAGAAGTTAAAGTAATATGATTTCGATAAATGATATATATGTTTTATTTAATAAAGGACTTGATAAAGTCAATATTGAAATTTAATAAGAAAAGAGAATAATATGATAATTAGAATAGATGTATTCTAATTTGTGTTTGAATTATGAATTGGTGGGGCATAGGCCCGTATTTGATGTTCAATGTGCGTAACAAAAGTATCTGGATAACGATAACCCATTTATGGGGGAGTGAGATTACTACTTGGGGCGGTACCTCCCTGCGCAAGGGTAGTATATCTATGTGAACGATAACCCGACAATAGGGGGATTATGATAACCCGATAAAAAAGGGGATTACGATAACCCGCGAGACGGGGGAGTTGGTGATCTTGGTAAGTTTGGGAGAACCCCAATTACCATGTGATCTTGTGATGATAAGTCACGTCGGGGGAGTTTGCTTCGGAATGATCCATGGCGTATGTGATAAAAGGAGTAAGCTTATGGATAACTTAAATATATGTGATTATGTGATGGGTAAGCTTACGGTTAGCTTACTAGTAAGTATGAATAAACGATAAGAATATAAGTTGATAATTAATAAGTGAATAAAGGAAAGAAATGAATATTAATGATTTTTATTATTTTTGAGAATGGGTCGAAAACCCATGTATCTCACGAGACTATTTTGTCTCACGTACTACTTTGTTTTTGGCTATCTACTCAGGTTCGAGATCGATGAATTAGAAGGTCGTGATAGAAGTTGCCTAGTGTTGATTTAGCTTGGGAGCTCGTAGGTAGATCTCGTTTATCCTATGGTTATGATATTATATTGTAACACCGGTTTTAATACTTTGATAAACTTTTAGTGGTTCTTGTTAAAAATTGAGGTGTTACTAAATGATTATGTGGTTTTTACATTGTTAGATTAACTTTTGAATTTCGATCCCGAAATATATTCGTTTTTGAAAATGGAGTCTGTTTGTTACTTTAAATAAATTAACTGTGGACCGAATACCCTTTTACACAGCTATTAAATGAAATGTGCGCCTGTTGTTTTCCCCTTGTGCCACATTTTGAAGGAGCTATCAAAACCTCCTTATCTTCTCTCAGTTACATATCAAAACACACAACAAGATTGCAGGTGCCCTTTTCTCTCTCTAACTTCTCTCTAAAAACCCTCTTCACCTTCTTGCTTGTTCTTGGTGTCTTTTGAAGATCTAGGGCTTGTTTCTTGCTCACTCTAAATTCTAAACTCGGTTTGACTACGCCTTGAGGTGAGCTTCATTCTACATGTGTTTGTTATTGATTTCATGCAAGTTGGTTAAACTAGGGTTTATGATTCTTGAAGTTTCGTATGTGAATCTTGTGTTAGATGTTAGATTACATGTTTATTCAAGCTTTTACATGTATTGTGTGGTTATTTGTGGGAAGAAACTAAGTTTTGGTGAAACTCACCTTCAAGCTCCATTAATGGAAGTTTGAAGAAGATGGGTTTTGTCAAACCTTGGATTTCTTAAGGATTTGATGGTTGATGTTGTTTATTATGTCAAGATAACATGTTTGGTAAATTACTTATGTTGATCGTCAAGTATTGGTGGATTTTGTGAAATAAAGTGTTTGGATGAGTTGGGTCAAAAAGATAAACTAGTGATTTTGGGTAAAATACTTGGTCAAGAATTTGGTTAAATTATGTAGTTAGTCATGACATGCTAAATGTTGTGTTTATATGGGTTAAAAGTCAAGATTTAGTAGTATTAGAACAATGTTTGGATTTTGACCCGTTTGGATGTAAAATGTGGTTAGTTGACTAGAATTACGAAAGTATGATGTGAATATGACATGAGTAGTTATTATTGCAAGTATTTAGATGTCATTTGGGTAAAAAGTTAGTTTATGAACTTACTTGACAATTGTTTATAATTTAGTGGAATTATGTACTAATTTGGTATTCCTTTGGATTCACAAGAAACGAGAGGACAACTCAGTGACATTAGACTAGTGAGTTGGTGGCAAGGAGAAGGTTACGGTGAGTGGATTTAATCTCCAACTTGTGTTTGGTTGCAATCAGTTACTATTGATCAATTAGTATTGCTCCGTTTGGTATTGATCCGTTAGTGCTGACCCTGTTAGTGTTGACTCTGTTAGTGCTGATCAGTTAGTGCTGATCAGTTAGTGCTGATCAGCTAGTGCTGATCAGCTAGTGCTGATCAGTTAGTGCTGACCTCGTTAATGCTGATCCGTTAGTGTTGATCAGTTAGTGCTGACCCGGTTAGTGCTGACTCCGTTAGTGCTGACCAGTTAGTGATGATCCCGTTAGTGTTGATCCGTTAGTGCTGATCAGTTAGTGCTGACCCCGTTAGTGCTGACTCCGTTAGTGCTGATCAGTTAGTGCTGACCCCGTTAATGTTGATCTGTTAGTGCTGATCAGTTAGTGCTGACCTCGTTAGTGCTGACCCCGTTAGTGCTGGTCAGTTAGTGCTGATTCCGTTAATGCTGGTTAGTTAACGCTGATCCGTTAGTGCTGATTCTGTTAATTCTGGTTAGTTAACGTTGACCCGTTAGTGCTGATCCGTTAGTGCTGAAACGTTAATGTCTTCGCGGGGCTCGAAGATGCCTGGGCCGTGTTTCGTCGTGAATTATTGTACATGCTTGTTTGATATAAATATAATTACTTGTGGAATATTATATTTGAATGTGTGCACATAACTGTTGATGTTGAACTTGATTGGTAGCAACGACTTAGCTTGATTGGTAGCAATAACTGAGCTTGATTAGTAGCAACGACTTAGGTTGATTGGTAGCAATAACTCAGCTTGATTGGTAGCAACGAATTAGCTTGATTGGTAGCAATAACTCAGCTTGATTGGTAGCAACAACTCAGTTTGATTGGTAACCGAGGATTGGGATGTCAGCGTCGGAAGGATATCGGCTGGGCATAGTGTATCGATGAATCGTGGTATTCGGAACTTACCTGTATACGTTACACGTAAGGGGGTTTACCAGTGAGTTGGGTGCAGTGTCATCGGGTACCATTGTTAGGCCGACAATGGTTTTAGGCTTCCGGCAGGACTACCAATCTCCCTGAACAGTGATTAAGTGAACATTGATTAAGTGAACAGTGATTAAGTGAACAAATAGTGATTATGTGGTTATGTGGCTTTTCGATTGTGGAAATGCTATTACTTGCTTGTTGTGCTTTACAGAATTTGTAGATTTTATTCATTCACTTAGCTTTGTGTTAATCCCTCCCTCGTTGACTCTTTTTCAGGTTGGACGGTGCTTTGGACGGGATGATTGACCAAGCTCAGTAAAAAATGTTTTGTATGAGCCATTTTGTTAAGTGACACCGTTTACACAATGTTTATTTTGGAAATTAATTTGGGACGTTTGGACTTTAAGACTTAGTTATTATCTTATGCTTCCGCAACCCTAGAAAAAATGGTTTCCAAATTTTGCGGTGTTACAAATATTAACCTAAATCCGAACCTTTAACCCCAACACTGATTTTGGCTATAATTGTGACTTTTTTTTAAAAAAATTACCAGACACATGAAATTTCTATATGTTAACAGTTGTAAGCAACATCCATACCCTTATTCTACAATCGGTGCTTTGAGGATCTCAAATAAACACACACACAAAAAAAAAAGATTCAAGTATTCCAAAGTGAAAACACTCTCAATTGAACAACAAACATACACATTAACAATTAGTCAGTAGACACATTCAGTGATTTCGTGAGCTATGTACACAGAATTTTACAGACAGTAGACGACTGGAGAAGATATGCTACTCGAGATTTGTAAAAAAAAAAATAACAGATCCACGAGGGCACAACGGAAGACAACTGAAGATGATTTGGGGATGAAATACGGTGACGACTGGAGATGATTTGGAGACTTGGAGATTTGGAGAAGACTACCGGTGAGGGGATTCAACCGATTGACTGATGAAGACTGAAGAGTTCGGTGAAGAGAGTTTCGTGAAGAGTTAGGCTAGGGTTTGGAAGAAAAGTGTAAACTAAAGGGTTAAAAAAATTAAAAGCTTAAAGAGTTAAACGTGATATGTTTAAATAAAAGAATAAAAAAATGGACCTTAACAAAATTAAGATTTAAAAAATAATTGATTCATATAAGTTAAATTTGAAATTTTGCTACAAAAAATAATAAGAGTTAATACGGTGACGACTAGAGACGATTTGGAGACTTGGAGATTTGGAGAAGACTACCGGTGACGGGATTTAACCGATTGACTGATGAAGACTGAAGAGTTCGGTGAAGAGAGTTCCGTGAAGAGTTAGGCTAGGGTTTGGAAGAAAAGTGTAAACTAAAGGGTTAAAAAAAATTAAAGAGTTAAACGTGTAATGTTTAAATAAAAGAATAAAAAATTGGACCTTAACAAAATTAAGATTTAAAAAATAATTGATTCATTTAAGTTAAATTTGAAATTTTGCTACAAAAAATAATAAGAGTTAAAGACAATCATTATTATTTTTTTGAACAACAAAAAAGGAGGCAAGAGGTCGAGCTTCGGCAATGTCATCACTCTCCCGAGGACCTCCACAAAATTTTTTATTAAGAAACAAGAGCTACCAATATCTGATCTATGTTTGAGAGAGCCAATTTTTTCAATCAGTCAGTTATATGTAGCGTTATCTAAAGTTAAAAGTAAACAATGAATTAAAATATTAATAGAAGATAGAAATATGTATAACAAATAAAACGTCATATGTTATATTCAATGAAGTGTTTAGAAATTTTTTTAGACGTTTTTTATATTAAACACTAATTTGATGTTTTAATTTCTTTTATACTCCCTCCGTCCCACAAAAAACTTCCCATTTCACTCTAAACTTTTGTCCCACAAAAAACTTCGCATTTCCCATATTTGGTGGGCTCCACCCAATAAAAAACTATTATTATTAAAAACTCCACTACTAATATCCACTAACTATCTTTCTCTCTCCAATCTAACCTTATATTTTAATCAAAAGTATTATCAATTACCCAACCACTAACTATTACCTAAAAACATGTGCAAAAGCCAAATGAGAAGTTTTTTGTAGGACGGAGGGAGTATGTTAGTATTATATTTGCATATTTATCATGTTAAAACTTTTCTTTTATATGGTGTTATTATATTTCCACGTGGTGTAAGAATTATGTAACTTCATTATTAAAATTTACTATGTCTTCTTATCCTACATGAAATTATAACACAATTAACAAGTCATTTTTTATCTCTTACAATAATTATTTTCAACAAATTTACGATAATACGTGATTTTTTACGGATCATAACCTAGTTATAAATATATTAATATTAAAAAGAGATGAATGAGGATGTGAACATGTTTGATAGCATTTGAGTCCTTTATTGAGTCTGAAAGGTTTGAAATGGTGCTTACATTTCACGCGACCATATTGATGATATGAACAATTTATATATTGCAAAATTAGAAAAATAGAAAGTATGTCGATAAACATATTTGTCGTTTCATTACAAAATAAACATTAAAATCAAGGTGTACAAAATAAAAAACTGAAATATGTGGTCTAACATTATTTTGATAAATATTGAAGTGTTAACATTTAGAGCAATTATAAGTGGTCTAGCAACATTAGTTTAACAACAAATTGATAGACCCTCCTATTAAATATGTATAGATTATATATAAATTTATAAATTAACACATGATTCATGTATTTTCTTTTGAGAAATAACACAAAGTATAAAAGATCGTCCTTACCAACTACTACCACATAGTGTGCTGAGTGATGAGATAGTTTATACGTGGTCATTGCAAGCATGGCATATAAAAGAATATTTTGTATAAACTTTTTAAATCAAACTATAAAGTAATGGTATATAAAATATCAAAAAGTGTCTGTAAATGATTAAAGGAGCTACTAGAAGAACATGTTTCTCCCAATTTGTAGCTTACCATATGATGTGTTATATAATTTGGTAAATGTTCATTTTCGAAAATACATGATCCAACTGCAACCAACTTTAAATTAAGATATGGGTGATTCTTGAATTTGGACCAAATGAAATAAAATTTCTCTAAGAATAAACTTGAGTTTCAATTCTTTTCAAAATATACCGTGCAACTACCACGCGAGCGTACAACCGTGCAACTCCACTAGAACGCCACCACGTGTCGAGTTAGTGCTGCTCAACTTTGTTACTACTGCTCGTTAGTACTGCTCAACCTTGTTACTACTGCTCTAAACCTTGTTACTACTGCTAGTTAATACTGTTCAACCACTTAGTGCTACTTCGTTAGTGCTGCTCACCACTTAATGTTGCTCCGTTAGTGCTGCTCTCAGTTAATGTTGCTCAAGTCTCCGAGTCGCACGAGATATTTTGGGAAGATTGAAGTCTATCAATATTAAATGGAAGTCTCTCACTTTTTTTGTTCTAAAATTAAGGGATGGTAATTACCAAGGTTATTAGTACTTATTCACGTTTATCATTTACTTTTCCTATTTTTGAACCGCAAAATTTTATTACTACACCCAAATTAAAATGAAGCTGGAAGTAATTCCTCGGATGCTTTCAATTGGGTCCCAAAATTTGTTTTCCTAATCACATAAGTCAAATAGTGGCCACAACAACAATTCATGATGAGATTCCCTCTAAAACATATATTTTGAATATTTGTCTTTGTTAATGAAATCCCTAATGATTTCATTCCTCATTCACTTGAATCGGTTTAACAATCTTGTATTTAAAAAGTTATCGTAAAATTTGTCCATTCTTTCCCGACCATGAATCATTGGCCTCATACATAGCGTTGGTCTCTAGTTATGTTCAACCATATTATGTTCTGCAATTATAATAGAAGTTGGACCGGAATACTTTTGAATAACCAGTTAACCACAATGTCCTATAGCTAACCCTTGTATGTGTCATTTTACATGTTACAACTCAAAACTGTTTTGTCAAAACCTCAATACAATTAAAAACTCCACATTTCTTCTAAATAAAAGTTATAACCTCCATCGTTAATCATATTATACATGTTGTTATAGAGTATTCTCGGGGTTGTTTATTTGTATTGACCAAGACATCCTTACAATTTACATCCATATACCACATGTTGATATAAAAAAAACGAGTCACCGCTACTCGAGAAAGGTAGCTATTTGTATCAAGACGATAAATTAATTGTCTAAAATTGATCAATCTGGCACAAGCGATCAATAAAAACCTAAGATTTATCATTATACTAATGTATACCGATTATAAAGCTTTTAGAACATTTTTTCTTAAAAATAAATATTACAAAAGTGTATAATGCATATTGTGCGACAATTTAAAACATAACTTGTTAACTCGTTTAATATTAATATAAAATTTAACGAGAATGGATTAAAAAAGGGAATTAGTTTCCATACCACAATTTTTTATTTCCCTACCACAATGTACAAATATTCCTGCAAAGTGTACAAACATATAAAACACTTATTGTGGTATAATGCTTAAAAGATGTGGTGTGAAAATCACCCGCTATTTAAAAATATATCATTAATATTTCCTACGATTCAAAATAAGTGCTACACTTTTACCTTCACGTTTTTCATGCAAAATATTGTAATTGAGATTATTATAAATTAAATGAGATAATTAGTAAAGAAGGATCCCACAATATAATCTTTGGCTTTATTGAAGAAAGATAAAGTAAATTAGGTAATTTTATTGATGTTTAATAAAGTTAAGTAAAGATATAATGATAATTTTATATATTTCCTCCGTATCACAATAAGTGATAGACTTTCTAAAAATTGGTGTTTCAACAATAAATAATACATTTCAAAAGTTACTTATTTGGTAAAAATGTGGGGCTCAACCTCTACTAAGAGTATTAGGTGTGGTAACACAAGTCGGAATGCCACCTCCGCGCCACCTATGCGCCACATCACCATTTCACATTTCACATTCAAAACCCCCAAATACACTCTCTACCATCACTAACCAATAATACTCCTTTGGGACCCACCAAAATACCCCTAACTTACAAAATACCCCTTTAAAAATAAAAGAATCTCTCTCTCTCTCTCCTCGCCGGCCAAGCCAGTCGTAAGGCGAAATGCATCACTGAAGTCACGAGGGGTGTGGTGGCGAAGGGTTGGAGCTCGCCAAACATGCCACATAGGCATAAATGATTCCGGCGGAGGTGGCATCCGCCACCGCACCGCATGCTCTAACTATCTACTTTAATAAAGTAAAATTACTCTTATACCCTTAGTTTTACTTTTAAAACTAATTAATATGACTTTATTTAAGAAAAAGTGGGACCCATCATCCACTAACTATCTACTTTAATATATTTTAACATTACTTTAATCTTTTGTCTCAAACTCCGTGATCTTCCAAATGTATCACTTATTGTGATACGGAGGAAGTACAAAATTTTACCAAATAAGGAAATGTAGCATTATTATGAATCACTCATATAAGGAAAGTGTAGTACTTATTTTAAATCGGAGGAAGTAAAAAGTATTTATTATTAGTAATATTTATGTCATCATTATGGTTGCTTTGTAATTATTATTACCATTATAGAGTTGTATTCAAGGAGGTCTACCAAAATTTTAAAGTTCCAATAGACAAATCCTAGCCAATAGATCAAAATGGTCAAAATCAATTCCCTTAGCCACTGACACCTCTGGCCGCCGCCGACCACCACCGGCGGCCGGTGGTGGTGGTTGACAGTGGTGGTGATGGCAGTGGGGGTGATGGTGGTATTGATGTATTGAAACACATGTGATTCACTAAATACATGGGTCCAAAATACAGAGGAGGATATTACTTCGAATCATATGTGTTTCAAGTCACGAAATACTTGTGATTCAGTAAAAACAGGAATTTCTAAAAACATGGGAGCATACGAACTACGAATCACATGTGTTTCAAAAGGCGAAACACATGTGATTCACTAAAAATAGGGGTTCCAAAAATATAAACGAGCATATTACTTTGAATCACATGTGTTTCGAGTCACGAAACACGTGTGATTCACTAAAAACAGGAGTTCTAAAAGCAGGAGAGCATACATACGAATCACATGTGTTTCAAAAGACGAAACATGTGATTCACTAAAAACAGAGGTTCCAAAATTACAGACGAACATATTATTTTAAATCGCATGTGTTTCAAGTCACGAAACACATGTGATTCACTAAAAATAAGAGTTTCTAAAAACGAGGGAGCATATGAACTACGGATCACATTTGTATCAAAAGGTGAAACACATGTGATTCACTAAAAACAGAGATTCCAAAATACAGACGAGCATATTATCTCGAATCACATGAGTTTCAAGTAACGAAACACATGTGATTCACTATAAATTGAATACACAACCATCACTGTCAGACACCACCACCGACCACAGCCGGCCACCACCTTCGTCCACCGCCACCGGCGGCCGCCGATCGCCGCCATCCGCCGCCACTGGTTTAAGGGTATTGATGTATTGAAGCACATATGTTGGTAGTGGTGGTGGTTGGAGTGTTTATCTTGACCTTTGACTTTTTCTTGATCCAAAGGCCAATAATTATCCTTTATAACTTTATAAAATTTTTAGACCTCCTTAAAATAACCACTATGGCACTATCATTATAATATATCTATATCTAGTGAAGAACTAGTTTCACAATACGAAGATTGCCCCTTTTTTCACTCTATAAGCTAGAATATATCATATCGTTCATTTTATTCTCTTACACCAACCATCGAATGTTTTTCATAAATACGTTTGTTTTTCTTCAAACTTTCACAAATGATGCTGTTTTTTGTTGACTTTCAAAAATAATGCATTTGGACTCCTGGAGTCCGGAAATGCTTAAACATTGGACTCCTAGAGTCCGGAAATGGCTTCAAACCTCGTACAAACAGAATGCGTCAGTGGTCCTCCAAGAGTCCGGAAAGGCATACTTGGATTCTCGGAGTCCGGAAATCCTCAAATGGACTCTGGGAGTCCGAAAACAGTTCTTCGTTGTCCGTGAGTCCGGAAATCCTAATAAGTGGACTCCGCGAGTCCGGAAATTGTCTTCACTCCCTCCGTCCAAAATGCTATAAAACAATACACACTATCTTCAAACCTTAACCAAATTTACTTTTACTTCACAAAAAAAAAATTATTTTATATTCTAAATATTTTGAGTTTTTAGAATGTGGTGCACTCAAGCAGTGTCCGTCCTTTTACTTCAAAACCAGATTGAGGGTTTGCAAGATACAATTGACCAAATGGAGGGTCACGCTCAACGTTCTTGAATCAGAGAGCTTCGACTACAAATGGATGAGATACAAGATACCGTTACCGACATGCATTACCGGGCTGATTCAGCTGCTTTGAGAAGAATGAGGAGGCACCTGAAGATCTAGACTATCACTCCGAGCCATCTCCTTCAAGTACACACAAGAGGATGTCATATTCCAGGATCCGATGTATGAGGGAAAGACCTCCACCGACAATACAGATCAGGGAGCAGGAAACTCAAAACTCCGCATCAGGGAGTCAACAACCACACACAAATGATGTGGTTACTCAGCATGGATGGGCCCGGAGTGTAGAAGAATTTTACCTCCACGGGGATAACCGCGGTAACGATACTTTTTGCTATATTGCATTATTAGGTCGTAAAAAAGTACCAAGAGAGTTTTGGAGTGTCCTGGTAGGTGAGAATGCAAGCTCTTCTTTGTGGCCTATGGTAAGTAATTTAATTTTGTTATTATGAGTTTTATGTAATCAAATCTCAAATGTAACTAATTATATATTTTTTTATAGCATATAGAGGCTTGGATTAAAAGATGGATGCATTACCGGTGGTACGTTGGGTATAAAACCGGAGAATATACGCGATGGACAATAATATCCACCGGATTTGAGCCTCTTTTATCACCACTTCACGTATCAGAGGCAGCTAAATATGCGGATGGCAGTTTGACACCTTATCCCGCTTGGGGGGACGTAGATGTTGTATACATTCCTTTTTTTTAAAAGATAACATTTGGTCACTTGCGCAGATGAATCTCATTACAAACGAGACATGGTTTATCTGTAGTTGTAAGAAGTCCTTAAAAAAAGAGTTGTTTTTGTCAATGGTTAGACGTTGGAACGAAAACTTGTCCGCTTTACGTATGGCGATTTCGTACGAAGGAAGACCCGACCAACCAAAATCGTCTATTTATTTCGCCAAAGGCATACCTCAAGGAAGTGCAGAAGACTCTTCTGTGTTTATTTGTAAGTTTATGCATTATTTGGTAACGGGGAAATCAAGCTTGAAAGATGAAGGCATCGATTATAATCAAGTGGCTACGGATTACCGACGGCTTATCGCTCGCGAATTTTATAGCTATCGTATTTTAGAATTACAGCCCAATATATTTCCTTTTAGACCTACGGTTTTATTTGAAGAATTGGAATAAATGTAAATTGTATTTGTTATTTATCTATGAATAATTTGTCTTCAAAAAAAATTATTCGTCTAACTTTGGAGCTTAATAGAGTACACTCTTTTATTATTCCGATATAACTTTTTAAATACTAGTTGTAGTATTCATGAGAATTTAAACATCTGAAAAAGAATCGGACAAAATAGATGAGAAATGAAAGAGTTATGATAATTTCAAAATGGCAAAAAAAATTATTTGTAATGCAAAAACTTTCAAAATGCTAAATTTATGGATTGATAACTTCAAATCTATAAATTTCTGGACATAAATGTAAATTGTATTTTTAGTATCGGGGCGAAGGATTCCATGCGTATGGTAGCTGCACAAAACACAGTTCGGAAGAAAAACTTATGATGATTGCAAAAGTGATAAAAATGAATATATGACATTATTTACATGTACAATTTACTTCAAAATAAATACTTGCATAACTAAAAAATAATAATAAAATAATCTAATGATTGTGGCCCATTCTACCTCCCGTACCACAATCCGACGGTCTTCTAATTCTATGCGGCCTACCTCTTTGTTCGTTTTCGTAATCAGGGTCCTCATTAATGTCAAACATATGGACCGGAGTAACATGTCTATTTGGAGTTTCGAAAGAAGATCCGCTCGGCCAATAATTTTCAGGGCAATCAGACAAATTGTCTGCCTGAGAAAAAAGTGGGGGTGCAGCGGCATACGGGGTATTAAACCCTGTTAGTCCCAAGACTAAGTAAATAAGATTTGATGATCGATAGCCAAGAAGAATAAATATCAGCTTAAGTATGTATATCAGCTGAAGCAAGTATATACAATAAACCTTCAGCTGAGTACGTACTTAGCTTTAGGACAACGAGTCAAATTAGCAGCTATTAACGAGAGTTCATTCGAAGTCTATGACCAAAGGACAAAGACAAGAAGAAGACTATTCAACTGATTGTGGAATCATCTGATAGTACCTGCTGCAGATGAAGACTTAAAGGAAATGTTCATTAACACCTTGAACATTTCCCTTTCCCGCTCAAAGAAGAAGAAAACGATGAAGATCTTCTATTTTGGAATAGAAGATAATGTCAGTACACTATCATCGTTTTTCCCTCCAAGCATGTAAAGAGAAAGTCAACTATTTCTGTACTTATGTAGTACACCTTTCACCGTGCGTCAGAAAGGGTACCGGAAGTAGTTGACACAAAGTACACTTGGGACAATAACTTGTGCAAGAGCATTTAATGATCCATAGACAAGTCCACATCGACGAATAATATGTTTACACATCGTCAACCTTGTGGACTAAGGAACATGGATCTTGGGCTATAAATATAGACGTAAATGCTTGCATTTACATACACCTTTAGAAATCATAGCACAAGAACATTCTCTGAGAGTTAGTTATTTGTCTAAGTATTAACTCCTCCATAGTTATTACTAAGGCATAAATAACAAATGTTGGTATCAGCTGATGTAACTCTCAGTGCATACTCTTCTAGTTTTGAGCGGTCTAAAGTGTCATTTCAAGTATAGAGTTTTAGTTAGTTTTGTACTATCTATTTCTGCAAACTTTGTACTGTATTAAGTTGTTTTAATAAACTCTTAATCATTGAAATCTTGTTGTTCATTTATCTTACCTTCGTTACTCGGTCATAACGCAACACGTTTGTGTTGTTGGGATCCAACAACTGGTATCAGAGCAAGTGTCAAAATTGTATTCCATCAATTTTGAGCATCTGTTATGGCTGAACCTAAATCATCAGATCTTCCATCATCTGGAAAACCTCCCAAACTCACTCAAACCAACTACCCCATGTGGAAAACCCGTATGTTGTCCCACATGGTTACCTATCACCCAAAACTCCAAGATAACATCACGATAGGAAAATATGTTCCCAAAACCCTCATTCCTGGTACTTCTGAAATACCAGAACACTATGTGGTGAAGTCTGAGGCTCAGTGGACAGACGCTGAAAAACATCTTGTTCATCTTGAGAACAAAGGTCGAGATATGCTTTTTCAAGCAGTTGGTGATGAACTGTATCACAATATTCAGTTTTGTGACTCAGTTAAAGAGATGTGGGAACGGCTGGCTGAAGTTTATGAAGGCACATCGGTTGTGCGTGAACATAACAAAAACATGCTCATACATGATTATGAACTGTTTAAAGCCAAGCCAAGTGAGACTATAGCTCAAACTTTCAATCGTTATAACATTCTGTTAAACGAGCTGAAGTCTCATGGGGTTGATAAGGACGATATGTCCAAAATGTGTAAGTTTATGGCAGCCTTACCTTCTAAATGGGTTACCATCATAACTTGCATGAGTACATCTCCTACTCTGAAAGATTATATTCTCTCGTCTCTCTATGGTATGTTTCTAAGCCATGAGAGAACTGTACTCAACAAATTTCAACCTCCAAAGGACTCTAAAGTGAGTTCCGCTGGATCTTCGACTGCTCTTGTCTCCTTAAACAAGCCTTGCAAAATCGAATATCCCCCATCAGATGATGAAGCTGACAACACTTCAGCTGTTGGTTTGTTCAACATGCCTGAAGTCAGCATTGAAGACATCTAGACCCTCTGGAAGTACACCTGACATCTCTGAGATAACTTGCTACAACTGCAACAAGAAGGGACACTATGCTAACGACTGCAAGAAGAAGAAAGCTAGTTCATCATCTTCAACTGGTGAGTCCATTGAAGAAAAATACAAAAAGCTACAAGCCTTCACTAAAAAGATTTTAGAAGAAAAGAAGGCACTTGGAGGCAAATCTGCTGACAAGGGTCTTGTAGCTGAAACTCATGATTGGGCTGACTCAGGTGACAACTCATCTGATGACGATGAACAAATGGCCACAATGTGTTTGATGGCTCGTGCTGATGATGATGAAAGTATTACAGCTGATGATGCTAGTTCTTATAAATGGGTCAACATTGTTCATAAAAAGGTAACCTCTCTAATCTCCGCTGAGGCTACTAAAGCCAAAGATATTGTTGTACTATTATTTGTAACTTGCACCTCATTGATCAGCTGAAAGGTGAATGTTTTGATAAACATAGTGCTATTCTACGTGAAAATGCATTTTTAAAAGAACGTTTAATTGACCACAAAACTTTAAAAGAAGAACTTTCGGAAACAAAATTTATTAACTCAGTTCTTCAACATGATCTAAGTGAAAAAGTTAAAGAACTTGAAGCAATTAAAAAGATTTGTGAATCATGGTCTCGTTCTTCCAAACGTGTGAGTGAATGTGTTAACTCACAAATTCCTAGTCAAGTAGAAGCTGTACTAGGAGGAGACTTCCTTGCTGCAGCCGCTGTACCTAACAGCAGTATAGATGATCTGTACTACTCGTCAGCTGATGCTTCTGTGCCCGCTGAAGAGTTGGTTTTTGGTTCCTTTGTTAGGTCTACCAAAACCTATGCTACTGAGATGTCCTCAGAAGATCCTTCTGTAGCTACTGGTCAAGAATCATCAACTGACTCCTCTGCCATGATAGTTAGGGCACCTACTGTAGTAATTGTTGAACCAAGGAAATCTATCTTGGGTTCAGCACCTGCTGCCTCTTCTGCTAGATCTCATCAGAAGACTAGAAGGACAGCAGGAAAGAAAACTGTTCTTACACCCTCCAAGGGTGAGCCAGTTGGAGTTCGTACTCGAGCTGCAAAGAACAAAGGTAAGAGTATTCCTAAGAATACTCCAAGTCCTTCTTCAGCTGTGTCTGTCAAACGGCTGAAAGGAAAGGTCAGCAAGCTGACATCACTCGTTCAAACTCTGACTATCTCTGATAATCAGAAAATGAAAGGTATTTTGGGTCCAGTTCCCAATCCTATCGCCTCGCCCTCTACTCCACTGCAAAGAAACAGAAAATGCTATAAGTGTGGAGATCGTGGGCATATGGCAAGTGAGTGTGACAGCACATGCCTGAGACCTTCCCCAACTTCAGTATGTGAGCCTACTGAAAAGCCAACTTCTGTGAGTCCCAGCGGGAAGTCACAAGGACCTACCGAAGTGTGGGTTCCCAAAAAGAACTAACTCTTTTATTTTATGTGCAGGGTGATGAAAGCAAACATGTCTGGTACTTAGACAGTGGTTGCTCGAGACACATGACTGGCTACAAATCCCTGCTGGAAGAGTTTGAAGTCTGTGACGGTCCCTCAGTAGTTTTTGGTGATAATGGTAGAGGCTCAACTGAAGGTTATGGAACCATTTCCAATGGATCCGTAAAAATCACAAGAGTTGGTTATGTAAATGGGCTGAAGCATAATCTAATCAGCATTAGCCAACTTTGTGATGCAATGTTCTCAGTGAACTTTAATGAATACGGAGGAATGGTGACGGATAAGAATGGAAAGGTAGTATTAGTTGCTCCAAGAACCAAGAATGTCTATACACTTGACATGAATCCTCAAAATCAAGAAGTTTGTCTATTCTCTCATTCTACTGAAGAGCTGAATTGGTTGTGGCATAAGAGGCTATCTCACCTGAACTTCAAAAATATATCGAAGTTGGCTCGAGGTCAGCTGGTGAATGGTCTGCCACAAATCAAATATGAAAAGGATAAGCTTTGTTCAGCCTGTGAACAAGGCAAGCAACATAAAAGCTCCTTCAAATCAAAGCAATGTTTTTCCATCGACAACTGCCTACACATGCTCCATATGGACCTTTTTGGCCCTATGAGTACTGAAAGTCTAGGTGGAAAGAAATATACACTTGTTATCGTTGATGAATATTCACGATATACTTGGGTAATATTTCTTCGTCACAAAAGTGATGCAGCTGAAGAGATTATCAAGTTCATCAAAAGGATGGAACTTCTAAATGGGTCTAGAGTCAAGATGCTGAGATCAGACAATGGTACTGAATTCAGGAACAAGACTTTAGAAGATTTCTGTTCAAATGTTGGGATCTTCCAAAACTTCTCAGTTGCAAGAACACCTCAACAAAATGGTGTCGCTGAAAGAAGGAACAGAACCCTAATAGAAGCTGCAAGAACAATGCTTGCTGAGTCAAACATGCCTAAGAAATTTTGTGTAGGGATTTACTACGAACCATGCGACTGATCGACCACTTAGGTCGACCACCTAGTACACGAGTTCGAACCATACTGACCAAGAACATGAACTTGTTCTTGATCGGTTAAAACTAACTAGCTGATTTAATCCTTAAATGCGGAACTGGGAGTAAACCTAATCCTTAAATCCTAAAGAATTTGGATGTTGGAATTCTAGATTAGGTTAACAAGAAAGAAACCTTGTACAAAGAACTCGAACACACACACATACTTGTGTGTGTTCGTCGACCATCAACCAAAGAACCCTAGGGTTCTTTGGCCGAAATTCGTCCAAGAGGAAGAAGGGAGTAAAGGGTTTCCCAAAACATACCTTGTTGTTTGCTTAAGATTGATCCACTGATGATGAACAAATCGAGCGATCTTCTAGTTGATCTAAGAAATAAACTTGTTCTTCAAAACTTGAAGAACACGAAGAACACGAAGAACGAAGAACACCAAGTGTGGTGTTCTTGGTGTGTTCGGCCGAAACCCAAAGAGAAGGAGGCTAGGGTTTCGAAACTTATGATCAAGGAATAAGGGAACCCTAAGCCTTCTATTTATAATAGAAAGACTTACACTTAGGGCCCTTCTAGTTTAATTAAGATTAATCTCTTAATTAAACTTATCCTTTACACTTTAAACCCTTATAATTTTACTAGTTTATTATTGTTGCACTTAACTATCAAATGTCTAGTATTAACACACTATAATTTCGGTACCCATATACACGAAATTATACACTTGTATTTATACTTTTAATAGTTAATTATATAATAACCTTTATATAATTTTATACAATAATATTATCCAATTACTATATGATTTAATAGCTTTAAATCATATCATGGATAATCTATAACTAACACATTGTATATTTACTTAACTAGTAAATGTACAACTACTTGTAATAATTAGTTAGTTAAACTAATCTAGTAATAAGTTAAACTTAACTTAATACTTTAATTGATTCATAATGACTATTATGAATCATTCCTCTTCGTAGTATCATTGCTTATCTTGCTCGTATTACATGCACTCACCGGTGTGACCCTTAAGTGTTTCGTAGGCATGGATGTATCATCATAGGTTGACTGACTGTGCACATAATTCCTTCATTTTGGGCAGAAGCTGTTAACACGGCTTGTTTTACTCAAAATAGGTCTCTCTATGTGAAGTGACACAAGAAGACTTCTTATGAGATTTTTCGTCAGAGGAAACCATTCATAGGTTTCTTTCATGTGTTTGGTTGTGTGTGTTTTGTGTTAAACACACGAGATCAGCTGAGTAAATTTGACTCTAAAGCTGATGAAGCCATTTTCTTGGGATACTCCACTCTATCCAAAGCATATAGAGTTTTCAACAAAAGAAGACAAACATTGGAAGAGTCCATAAATGTTACTTTTGAAGAACACTCAAAAGCTATGAACCCCACCTCTGCAGACTCGTCTGATGCATTTCAGAGATCAGATGAATCATCTCCTGATGATACAACTGAAGCATTCTCCGATGCTTTAAACCTCTTTGATGTTCCCATAAATGAATCAAATGACACGTTCCATGATGCTCCTACATATCTTGTAGATATCGCAGTTGTTCAACAAGAGATTCCAACAGCTAGAGCATCATCCAAGGCTATCTCTAAGCCACCTCTTCATACTTCAAGAAGATCCATTTGAAATGAAGTAATTCATACTACTGAGCAGTCAGCCGCTCAACAAGGATCTAATTCTGCTGAATCTTCCACTTCTACAGCTGCTCCTCAATCTAAGTGGACCTCAGAACATACAATTGAGTTAATCATTGGAGATCCACAACAAGGAGTCGTTACAAGAAGTTAAGCATCATGAAATCTTTGCTTATGGTCTTGTTTTCTAGCAACTGAAGAACCGAAAAAATATTAAAGCTGCTTTAGAAGACTCAAGCTGGATTCAAGCAATGCAGGAAGAACTTAACCAATTCGAGGTCAACAAAGTATGGCAGCTGGTGCCCCCACCAGCTGGAAAGACTATAATTGGTACTAAGTGGGTATTTAGGAATAAAATGGATGAAGAAGGTGTGGTTATTCGCAACAAAGAGACTTGTTGCACAAGGATACAGACAGGAGGAAGGAATCGACTTTGACGAAACATTTGCTCCAGTGGCTAGGCTTGAGGCAATTAGAATATTTCTAGCCTATGCTGCTTACAAAAACTTCACAGTTTTTCAAATGGATGTGAAGAGTGCATTCCTGAACGGAAAGCTGCAAGAGGAGGTATACGTTAAGCAACCATCAGGGTTCGAAAATCCAAAGTATTTAGACTATGTGTTTAAATTGAATAAGGCGCTGTATGGGTTGAAACAAGCTCCTCGTGCATGGTATGATACACTCTCCACGTTCCTCATAGCAAATGATTTCACCAGGGGAAGATTGATAAAACCTTATTCATTCGCAAAATCAAAGGTGATATCATTCTTGTTCAAATTTTTGTGGTTGACATAATTTTTGGTGCTACTGATGAAAAACTTTGTAGACGCTTTTCTAAACTTATGTCTACAAAGTATGAGATGAGTATGATGGGTGAATTAACGTATTTTCTTGGCTTACAAGTTAAGCAATCTAAAAATGGAATTTTTATAAATCAAGAAAAATATATCAAAGATCTTTTAAAGAAATTTGATATGAATTCATCATCATCCATGAGAACTCCAATGGCTCCTCCAAACAATCTAGATGCTGACATAACTGGTAAGTCAGTTGATGTCACATTCTATAGAGGAATCATTGGATCATTACTCTATCTCACCGCTAGCAGACCAGATATTATGTTTGCTACTTGCATGTGTGCTAGGTATCAAGCTGATCCTAGAGACTCTCACCTAATAGCTTCCAAAAGAATTTTGAGGTACCTTAAGGGTACTCCAAGCCTAGGTCTTTGGTATGTCAAAGACTCAGGGTTTGATCTAATTGGCTATTCAGATTCAGACTTTGCAGGTTGCAAAATGGATAGAAAGAGCACCACTGGAGGATGTCAGCTGCTTGGTGGAAAGCTAGTCAGCTGGACAAGCAAGAAACAAAGTATTGTCTCTACTTCCATAGCTGAAGCATAATACGTTGCTGCTGGTAGCTGCTGTGCTCAAGTCTTTTGGATGAAGAATCAGCTTGTTGATTTCGATATGAACTTCTGCAAAGTTCCTATCTATTGTGATAACACGAGTGCTATTGCAATCAGCAACAATCCAGTTCTTCATTCTAGAACCAAACATATCGACATAAGGTATCATTTCATTAAAGATCACATTGAACAAGGTGACGTGGAACTCCACTTCATTTCAACAGACCTTCAGCTGGCTGATCTATTCACTAAGCCTTTAGATGAAAAACGATTCAACTTTTTGATCAGCGAGCTAGGTATGTTGAATGCTTGAATCAACTGTTGAAGTACTATCAGCAGCTGATAAGATTCACCTTGTCACTTAGTACATTCAGCTGACTAAAACCTTTTGAATTTATCAGTCAGCCGAATAAAATCTCTTAAATGATAACTTATCGTGTTTTATAAGTTAAAACGTTTGGTTCTCCTATAAAAAGGCATCTTTTAACCCTATCCACACGTTCTCTGTGGCAAATTTTCCACTTGAATGGAAATATTTGACATTTATGAGGGACAAGACACCCTGACACAGAAACGGCTCCACTACCCTGACACAGAAACGGCTCCACTTTCTCACACTATCACATCCAACCACCTTTGCACGATAACCAACGTGTCTATAGTTGGTTTGTAACTATCCAATTATGACCCGGTTTGAATTCAAAACTTTACCCAAACCGACCCATAAATCCCCTATAAATACCCACCTCTCTTCTTCACTTCATCCTCATCACTCCCACAATTCTCTCTCAAAAACCCTCTATTTCTAACCTTTTATCTTTCTTCCCTCTCTCTCCCAAAATGACGAAGAAAGCTCAGAAGGTTTCTCTTACTAGGGCTGCCATTGAGTTCTCTCAGAACTCAAACGTTGTAGCCAACACTTCCCCACCTGATGATCTTGTCGATATTCATCGACCGGTTGTGACGTTTGTGCGTCACTGCCCTATCCGTGGTGCATTTACCAGAGTCACCAAGAGTATCATAGAACTCTTGCGTGACTTCTGGATGTCCGCCTCCGCCTCTAGAGACGACATCTCTGCGCAAGTAGGGAATCATCAAATCACCATTACTATTGATGATTTCCGAGTTGCTTGCGGATTCGATTATCTGCAACCTGGAGAGAAATATCAGTAGACTAAATCTGCTGATGAAGTTAAAGCGAATCTAATCCGTATCACTGGATACATATTAGAAAATGAAGAAGACAAGGTGCTGATCTTCAAGAGGTCTCAGCTGACGAGAACCTGGGCCTATTTCTTTAGCCACATCATTTAGGGTATAGGCGGCAATTCCGGGTCTCTCAACCAGTGCAACTCCAGCATGCAAGTCTTTGCTGAAGCCCTAGTCACCGGTCAGCGGATCGACTACGGGAAACTGGTGTACGAGGAGGTCAAGACCAAGCTGAAAGGCAAGGGAAATCATATTACCTATCTTCGCTTTTTCACATTGTGCATCGCACATGTGATGCTTGAAAAGCTGCAGATAGATTATGAATACATCCCTGGGGAATCGGTGATGGTCCGTTCCATCTCCAGCATCATCTTTCAAAAGAAGGATGATGAGAAGGCATTTCCCCTCACCTCGTACATGCTGAAGATCATAGATGATCGAGTCAGATCCAAAAGGGATCGAAAGAAGGGCGCAACATCGAAGAAATCTGCCCTACAAGAAGGTTCGTCCTTTTCTCATCTGAAGTGTTTCCGTCAACTGATCGTACACAAACTGTTGATGGAAATACCACCACTTCCACTGGGATCTCAATGCCCATTAACGTGGAAAATGTGGAAACGGGTGATATTCCACGTGGTGGGAAGAAGAGGGTGAAGCGAACTGCTCACCGCCCTCCTTCTTCCTCTTCATCCTTTCTATCATCTTCTTCCACTCCAGTGCCCGTGTTTCTCCTCAGCTGAGGGTAAGAGGGTCTGCTACCTGTGGAGATGATGATGTTGTTGATGATGTTGAGCTGGCGATCGCAGCATCATCAGGATTCACCCGGAATCCGTTGGGTTCTCACTCGAGATCCCAATTGAAAGGATTACAATCAGAAGCTGTGCCAGCATCTGAGAGCAGTCCTTCTCATTTTCACTCTTACAGTGTTTTTCCAGGAACTCTACCTACAATTGGAATTCCTGTCCAGACACTTCCGGCTGATTCTCTTTTTCCCTTTCATCCACTCTCTTCTGCTGATTTCTCAACAAGTCAGCAGACTTTAAAACGGCAATTTCGTTCTCCAGGAGATAGTGTCGGCTCCAAACCTCTGCGTAGCTCCTCGACTGATTCATTATCTGTCATTGTAACAAGGGAACAAACTCCACAAGCAACCTCAATCTCTTAACAGACTGTTGGTGAAGTTTTTGGCTCAACCCAAGCCACCTGTGAGTCAGCTGCACACACACCACCCCCAACTTCTTTATCACTCCCTGAGTCTTCAGCTGATGATAGATTGACTGGAAACCAAGTCAATCTTGAAGCTGACCCTTCTGTTTCCCACGACGTCACCGGCTTAAACCAGCAGGTGATCAAGGAAACCACCACCGCCAATGAAGAGACAACTTTAAACCAAGTTGTTACTGAGGCACTAAACCCAGCTGCCAATGATCACGAAAGTAATCGCCAACCGAGCTGTGAGGCAGCTAACCCACCACCCAGAGGAACTCTTCCTCCAGTCTCCATACCAGTATCGTCGGCTGGTGAGACCGAAGCTCCAGAGGCTCAAACAACATTTCATCTAATGTTTGAGTCGACTGATGATTTTATTCAGTCTTACTATTCGTCATCCGACGGAGAACATTCTGAGCTTCAAACTGTTTTGACAACTGAAGTCGGCACTTCTGTTATAACCCCAGAAGTTTCAGTTGGACCCAACCCACCCCCCATAGTCCCTGAGCAACTCATAGGAGCCATTCCTCCTAACTCAGGAATACTCACTCCCGCAGCTGAGGTTACCTCTCAAGCTGGAGACATGCCGGACCCCTTCCCCCAAAGCGTCCAAGTGTCCCATGCTGAATCCAGCAAAGCTGGAGGACGCATTCCCATCAGAGCCGCTGCTGCTCTGATGTCTAGAGTTGTTACATCCCAGATTCGACCTGGGATGGCCATGCTGAGTAAGCAGATGGACTCCCTTCGCAAGGATGTTCCAAAAAGTTTGCCCAAACTGCTGAGAATCTCTCTTCCAGCATAACTTCTCTACACACTGAGGTTCACTCTCAGGCTCCTCAGCTGGCTCTTCTTTCTCATCAGATTCGCCTCAACACCAGCGGGTTCATCTCTCTTAACGACTATGTGCGTCACGCATTGAACTCCCTTCGCGATTCTGACAGAGTCGATCAAGACCAACTTCTCTCCGAAGTTCGGGACAGCCTGGATCTTGCCCAATCAAAGCAAGAGTCTCTGTTGACACTTACTCATAACCATCTCTCTAAGGCTATTGAGGAGTCAGCTTCTGCTGTGTCCACCAGGTTGGACAAAATGGAGACTGAAGTCAGCTCGCTGACTTCCCAAGTCGCTGGTCTCCAAGGCACCCTTGACCTCATTCTTGCAAAGCTAAATGAGGGTGCCGCTGTTGTCCGTCCCGCTTCAGCACCAGAGAGTACCCCTCTTCTTCGGGCACTCTCTGAGGGGGAGAAAGAGGCCACTTCAGCAGGTGAACAACAAGAATCTTTTGTCACCTCTGCTGTTGGAGCCAATACTGAAGACGTTCCAGTGTGTGATAACCCAAGAATTCCACCTATCCCCTCTGCTGGAACACAAGAAGAAGAAGTTGTACCCTCAACTGGTTTTGTTAAAATCGTTGACTCTTTTGAATCAGTTGAGGGCCCACAAGTCCAAGCCCCGCAAATCCAAAACCTTCAGCCTATTATACAGGAGATTCCTTATCCTGCTGAGGAGGAGCCTACATCTGTTGCGGTTAAAAACTTCATTCTAAATGAAGTTGGAACCGCTGCTGATCTTGATTCAGCCATTGCCCTTCAAAGAAAAACTCATGAAGAGCTGGATCAAAAAGCTGAGGCACAAAGAGTTGAGAACATTAGGTTGTTCGACAAAGTTCTTTATTAGCGTAGGCAAGAAGCAAAGATCACCAGCGTAAGGGCCCCCAGATTCGATCCCAGCTCTCCTGATTAAATTGTAATAACAAGAGCTGGAGGAACTGTGGTAAATGAGAAGTTCCCTCTGAACAAGATCAGCTTCGTTCTCAACTACGATGAATGGAAAGAGGCTGAAGCAGCTGCCAGATCTGCAAAACCATCGCAGATTATAACAGATCTGGAAAACGAGATAAAATTCGCAATCTACTCTTTCAAGACTCTATGCGATGAAATCAGGAGACAAGCCCCTGAGTTGGTATATCGCATACCTCCTGACTTGTGTGAATCTCAAACAGTTGCTGTCGGAGGATCTGCTGGTGAAAGCTCCTCAGCAATAGGGGAGAAACGTAAGTCCGTTCTCCTCGTGCCCCTTGCTGACTCCAGACCACTGGATATTGGGTCATCAATCATATCTATAAAATGACCAAGACCCAATATCACAAAAGCCATCCCCACGGGAGTTAACTTCGTCCCTGGGCTGATCATAAAAGAACCAATTTATGGATTTTGCTATCTAGAGAAGAAGAAGGAGAAGTGCTTTCAGCGAGCAGATGAGTTGGATCTATGTGATGTGGATCAACTTATGATCTATCACAAGCTGCTGAGTTCCTCCACTGAAGAGGGAAGAGAAATGAAGAAATTAATAACATAAGCCTTCAACTCATTGTATCGCAATGTCGTTGGATATAGCGACATTATAGTTTTTTTTTTATTTTCCTTGTAATTTTAATTGCCTTATCAATAGAAAATCAAAGTTGTGTAATATACTTGTAAAAAATTAATTGTAAAAAGATAAACATATACAAAAGAACCCTAAGGGTCAAAGCACATAAGTATTCAGCTGACTTCATCAGCTGAATCATTACAGGGTTACACTTATATATATGGCTATTCGATTGCATCAAATAGGGGGAGATTGTTAGTCCCAAGACTAAGTAAATAAGATTTGATGATCGATAGACAAGAAGAATAAATATTAGCTGAAGTATGTATCTCAGCTGAAGCAAGTATATACAATAAACCTTCAGCTGAGTACGTACTTAGCTTTAGGACAACGAGTCAAATCAGCAGCTATTAACGAGAGTTCATTCGAAGTCAATGACCAAAGGACAAAGACAAGAAGAAGACTATTCAACTGATTGTGGAATCAGCTGATAGTACCTGCTGCAGATGAAGACTTAAAGGAAATGTTCATTGACACCTTGAACATTTCCCTTTTCCGCTCAAAGAATAAGAAAACGATGAAGATCTTCTATTTTGGAATAGAAGATAATGTCAGTACATTATCATCGTTTGTCCCTCCAAGCATGTAAAGAGAAAGTCAACTATTTCTGTACTTATGTAGTACACCTTTCACTGTGCGTCAGAAAGGGTACCGGAAGTAGTTGACACAAAGTACACTTGGGACAATAACTTGTGCAAGAGCATTTAATGATCCATAGACAAGTCCACATCGACGAATAATATGTTTACACGTCGTCAAACTTGTGGACTAAGGAACATGGATCTTGGGCTATAAATATAGACGTAAATGCTTGCATTTACATACACCTTTAGGAATCATAGCACAAGAACATTCTCTGAGAGTTAGTTATTTGTCTAAGTATTAACTCCTCCATAGTTATTACTAAGGCATTAATATCAGCTGTTGGTATCAGCTGATGTAACTCTCAGTGCATACTCTTCTAGTTTTGAGCGGTCTAAAGTGTCATTTCAAGTATAGAGTTTTAGTTAGTTTTGTACTATCTATTTCCGCAAACTTTGTACTGTATTAAGTTGTTTTAATAAACTCTTAATCATTGAAATCTTGTTGTTCATTTATCTTATCTTCGTTACTCGGTCATAACGCAACACGTTTGTGTTGTTGGGATCCAACAACTGGTATCAGAGCAAGTGTCAAAATTGTATTCCATCAATTTTGAGCATCTGTTATGGCTGAACATAAATCATCAGATCTTCCATCATCTGGAAAACCTCCCAAACTCACTCAAACCAACTACCCCATGTGGAAAACCCGTATGTTGTCCCACATGGTTACCTATCATCCAAAACTCCAAGATAACATCACGATAGGAAAATATGTTCCCAAAACCCTCATTCCTGGTACTTCTGAAATACCAGAACACAATGTGGTGAAGTCTGAGGCTCAGTGGACAGATGCTGAAAAACATCTTGTTCATCTTGAGAACAAAGGTCGAGATATGCTTTTTCAAGCAGTTGGTGATGAACTGTATCACAATATTCAGTTTTGTGACTCAGTTAAAGAGATGTGGGAACGGCTGGCTGAAGTTTATGAAGGCACATCGGTTGTGCGTGAACATAACAAAAACATGCTCATACATGATTATGAACTGTTTAAAGCCAAGCCAAGTGAGACTATAGCTCAAACTTTCAATCGTTATAACATTCTGTTAAACGAGCTGAAGTCTCATGGGGTTGATAAGGACGATATGTCCAAAATGTGTAAGTTTATGGTAGCCTTACCTTCTAAATGGGTTACCATCATAACTTGCATGAGTACATCTCCTACTCTGAAAGATTATACTCTTTCGTCTCTCTATGGTATGTTTCTAAGCCATGAGAGAACTGTACTCAACAAATTTCAACCTCCAAAGGACTCTAAAGTGAGTTCCGCTGGATCTTCGACTGCTCTTGTCTCCTTAAACAAGCCTAGCAAAACCGAATATCCCCCATCAGATGATGAAGCTGACAACACTTCAGATGTTGGTTTGTTCAACATGCCTGAAGTCAGCATTGAAGAAGTCGATGAAGACGAAGACAACGAAGCCCTTATATCCGAGCTTGCCTTACTTGTTAAAAATAGAAAATTCTTCAAAAACAAGTCTGGCTCCTCAGCTAGAGGCTCGAGTAGCAGATCTATCTCATCAGATGTATCTTCTAGACCCTCTGTAAGTACACCTGACATCTCTGAGATAACTTGCTACAACTGCAACAAGAAGCGACACTATGCTAACGACTGCAAGCACAAGAAAGCTAGTTCATCATCTTCAACTGGTGAGTCCATTGAAGAAAAATACAAAAAGCTACAAGCCTTCACTAAAAAGATTCTAGAAGAAAAGAAGGCACTTGGAGGCAAAGCTGCTGAAAAGGGTCTTGTAGCTGAAACTCATGATTGGGCTGACTCAGGTGACAGCTCATCTGATGACGATGAACAAATGGCCACAATGTGTTTGATGGCTCGTGCTGATGATGATGAAAGTATTACAGCTAATGATGCTAGTTCTTATAAATGGGTCAACATTGTTCATAAAAAGGTAACCTCTCTAATCTCCGCCGAGGCTACTAAAGCCAAAGATATTGTTGATTCTATTATTTGTAACTTGCACTTCATTGATCAGCTGAAAGGTGAATGTTTTGATAAACATAGTGCTATTCTACGTGAAAATGCATTTTTAAAAGAACTTTTAATTGACCACAAAACTTTAAAAGAAGAACTTTCTGAAACAAAATTTATTAACTCGGTTCTTCAACATGATCTAAGTGAAAAAGTTAAACAACTTGAAGCAATTAAAAAGATTTGTGAATCTTGGTCTCGTTCATCCAAACGTGTGAGTGAATGTGTTAACTCACAAATTCCTAGTCAAGTACAAGCTGTACTAGGAGGAGACTTCCTTGCTGCAGCCGCTGTACCTGACAGCAGTACAGATGATCTGTACTACTCGTCAGCTGATGCTTCTGTGCCAGGTGAAGAGTTGGTTTTTGGTTCCTTTGTTAGGTCTACCAAAACCTATGCTACTGCGATGTCCTCAAAAGATCCTTCTGTAGTTACTGGTGAAGAGTCATCAACTGACTCCTCTGCCATGATAGTTAGGGCACCTACTGTAGTAATTGTTGAACCAAGGAAATCTATCTTGGGTTCAGCACCTGCTGCCAATTCTGCTAGATCTCAGCAGAAGACTAGAAGGACAGCAGGAAAGAAAACTGTTCTTACACCCTCCAAGGGTGAGCCAGTTGGAGTTCGTACTCGAGCTGCAAAGAACAAAGGTAAGAGTATTCCTAAGAATACTCCAAGTCTTTCTTCAGCTGTGTCTGTAAAACGGCTGAAAGGAAAGGTCAGCAAGCTGACATCACTCGTTCAAACTCTGACTATCTCTGATAATCAGAAAATGAAAGGTATTTTGGGTCCAGTTCCCAATCCTATCGCCTCGCCCTCTACTCCACTGCAAAGAAACAGAAAATGCTATAAGTGTGGAGATCGTGGGCATATGGCAAGTGAGTGTGACAGCACATGCCTGAGACCTTCCCCAACTTCAGTATGTGAACCTACTGAAAAGCCAACTTCTGTGAGTCCCAGCGGGAAGTCACAAGGACCCACCGAAGTGTGGGTTCCCAAAAAGAACTAACTCTTTTATTTTATATGCAAGGTGATGAAAGCAAACATGTCTGGTACATAGACAGTGGTTGCTCGAGACACATGACTGGTTACAAATCCCTGCAGGAAGAGTTTGAAGTCTTTGACGGTCCCTCAGTAGTTTTTGGTGATAATGGTAGAGGCTCAACTGAAGGTTATGGAACCATTTCCAATGGATCCGTAAAAATCACAAGAGTTGGTTATGTAAATGGGCTGAAACATAGTCTATTGGACGGTT
Organism: Calendula officinalis; assembly: GCA_963853835.1. Classification (NCBI taxonomy): domain Eukaryota; kingdom Viridiplantae; phylum Streptophyta; class Magnoliopsida; order Asterales; family Asteraceae; genus Calendula; species Calendula officinalis. The sequence goes on along the minus strand of OY970828.1, from coordinate 9,684,467 downwards.
GACGGGCTGTGACACAAGAGAATTCCAATCTATTGGACCCTCATCTGCATGTGCTGTCTGCAAGACTGACTGAGACATTTGCAAGATGTTGCCTAATAAAGGCTGACACGCCTCTTATCCCACCAAAGGTTGCATCATCTGTTGAAGGTGGGTTAACGCATCAACCTGCATACCAATAAATATTATTATTATTATGATAATTTACCGCAATATAAAATTTATTATGATATATTACCATAAAATTTAAATTCCCTCCCAAACTATGGCCACGTAAGTTATCTGGACCAAAGGCCGGATTTTTAATATGGATTATGGTACGTTGGTAGTACCAAGGCCTATAATCATCTGAAGTTGTGGGAGTGACCGTCAAGGGTGCGGTGACGAAATTCGAATGACGATTGTTCCAATGTGCTACAAATTGTTCTAGAACCCTCTCCCAATCTTTTCCGGCTTCTCTCCGGCTATTTTTTTGTAACCACATGTGTTGATTTGCTTCTGAAAAGGGGGGATTAGGAATATCTTAAAAAAAATTAAATTGTCTCATTACCCTGTTGGGTAAGTACTGCTCAACTATTCCCCAGAAAATCACATATGTTACACTGAGCCAGTTCTCAGGTTGCTCTACACACACCGGTGGTAGAAGATGCCCATAATTATTATAGGGAGCCCATATGAACTGCAAAATATTGTTTTAGGTTATTTAGTCTAAATCAATTAGCAATTATAGAATTTATTTTAAAAGTAGAATACCTCTTCACTAGTTAATGCTTCCAACGCTGACCTATAAGATACCAAATTTGACCTGGTTGTACGCGTGAAGCTTAACTTCTGATTCCACCTGCATTTCCATACATTGTATAATAGTTATCAATAATTATCAATAATTTTTTCATTTTAATGTATTGATAACGGATTACATACCTACAACCAAATGTTTTTCCCTGTACGAGACTAGTATCTCTAATACTAAGAGTTGGAGATAATAATGGAAACCTACGCCAAACCCACAACTGCAGCAAACCTATAGGACCACAAATTTCTGTTGCGTCCTTTTTAGTTGCTTTGCCAAGGTTTCGGTAGAGACTGGCCAGAACAGCACTACCCCAACTATATCGACCGCACATCTCTAGGTCTTCAATGATGTCCAAAAAATACAACTGGACCACAGAGTCACTTGAGTCGGTAAATAGAGTACCACTAAGTAGAATGAGTATGTATATTCTGGCCCTTTGTTCATATTCCACGTCATTTTGTGGTGGGGGAGCCTGTGCTAGAAAGTCTGTAAAACATGTACGTTTTACCTGGCTGTATCTGAAATCATTGAGCGTTGGCCTAAAACCGAACAGACGTTGAAACTTGTCTAGCAGATCAGAGGAATACTTGTATCCCGGGTCCTTACAGGTAACAGTGGGGCCATTTGTACGCAAACCCCAAATTGCTTGAACGTCTTGCAAGGTCACGGTGACCTCTCCGATTGGCATGTGAAACGTATTGGTTTCAGGACGCCACCTCTCGACAAAGGCTGTGATAAGAGCGTGATCATTTTCCCACCATTTACAGGCGAACACTCCGGCAAAACCAGCCTTCTCTAACAAGTCCTTCACGCCTTGGACAGGTGGGTTTGCTTTGAAGATTTGAAAAAATCGTTTGTCATTCCGCCTGACATGTAAATCATTTTCTTGGATCTGATTATAAAACAGATGATAAGCTCAGCGTTTGTCAGCTAAATATAACAACTCCTGGTTGATACGACCGGGAACAAGTTGCATGTTACTCATTTTATAAAATGTTTATATTGTTTGAAGAAAATGTATTAGAGGTTTTTGATGGTGATAGTTTCTTTGAAAGTGATAGAAAAATTAATTTTTGATGTTGATATTTATAGTTATAAATTTGTGTAGTAATATTTTGTAATTATAAAGAAAAATTCGATGGAAAATGTACAGAATTCATAAATTTGGTGGTTTGGGTTGGGTTGTACGTCAATTCATAAATTTGTGGTTGGGTTTTAAATGATGCAACGAATTCTTGGGCATAAATGATGTGGTTGGGTTTAAAGCAGTGATTTAATTCGGTGGTTGGGGTGAAGACAAAGGTCAATAGGAGTCTTGGAGTCCGGAAAATAGGGTCAATGGTGGTCCTCGAGTCCGATAAAGGTACATTTGGACTCTGCGTGTCCGGAAATTCTGACCGAGCGTACTCCAAGGGTCCGAAAAGCTGACAAAGCTACTCCACGAGTCTGGAAAGCGTCACAATTCGTACTCCACGAGTCCGGAAATACTGAAAAGGAATGCAGGGTTTTAAATTTTAGTGGTTGGGTTCGAATATTAAATGTTGTGTAGTCAAATCGGGTTTTAGATTTTAGTGGTTAGGGAATCCGAATATTAAATAGTGGTGTAATAAATCTTCAGAAAAGGACGAATATTACAATAAAAGTACATTTTATAGTTTTTTTTGTCGTATTTCCAATTTATCTACTGATAAAATAAAAAACTAAATAGTGGTGTAATTAAATGTTTGTAGATGAGGACTCTATAAATACAACCTTTATACTCAAACACAATATATCCTCTAACTATTCAAAACAAATATCCAGTCTTATACAATATCCTCCAAAATGTCTTTGACAAAGCCTTTCATTGTTACTATATATTGGGGTGGTAACCTTCAATATACAAACGGCAACATAATAGGTGATAGGGAAAGCAAGCAATGTTCTATTGTTTTTGTAACCAAACACAATTACGAAGATTTTCAAAATTTGGTTTACAGCCATGTTCAAGTCCCGCAAGAACAATACAGGTTACATTACCTTTTATGTTATGAATACCTGGGAATATTCTATATGTCTAGAATAACAAGTGATGCAAGCTTAGAAACATTATATTTCATTACCGGTTTGAGTGAGCATTTTATGGGCCATATTATTGTGGAATTGCACAATTATATGCAATATATGGGGCCACAACCTCCACAAACCGGGTTTGTGGATGTGCACCAACATTGCTCAGGTGCAGAAGTACTTACTGTACCGGAACCTACAACTCGTTATCAGTCCGCTGTTATGACTGGTCCATCGGCATCTGCCCGCTCGTTAGATAATCCATTACCTGACTTGAATCTCACCGTTGATAACAATGAAGATGACGACTTAGGCAGATCGGAAGACGAACCACAATCTGATGATACGAGAGACGAATTTTATGACAACGGTGAGGCGGAACGTTTTGATGATCAACCAAATCAACATGTTGATCAACGTCCTCAACATGTTGATCAACGTCCTCAACAACCTTTGTATGACTTTTTCCAATTTGAAACAAATGCATACACTGAGGTTGATAATGGCCCCATGCTTGATGAACACGATGAAATATTTTTTTGGAGATCAGACAGGCCTGATCACCTTCAAATTAATATGTATTTCTCTAACAAGCAAGAGATGATTGATGCAGTTAGGTCTTGGAATATAGGCCAAAATAAGGAGATTTAGGTTATCGAAAGCACATCTAAAAAGTGGGTTGCTAGGTGCTCTACTATTAGACCGAAAAAAATTGAGAGCAACCCAGATGACAACACAGATGACAACCTCCCATCCACCAGCAACCAATCTACCAGAAACCCATCTACCAGTAGCAACACATCTGATATCATCCCATTTACCAGCAACTCAGATGATGAAGAAGAGGAAATACCATGTAGTTCAGATGATGAAGATGCGTAAAAACCATGTACTTGGTATGTTCGTTCAATTAAGAAGCGGAAGGAAGGGTTGTGGAAACTACGAAAATGGGTAGGCATGCACAATTTTCAACACGGTATGGTTGTTGGAAACAACAACAAATGTTTGACGTCCGAGTCCATAGCCACCCAAATCCTCCACCACGTACATGTCAATATCGCGTACCCGGTAAAACACATTATAGCAGATGTCAGTCAACATATTCACGTTGACATATCTTACATCAAGGCTTGGCGTGCTAGGCATATTGCTATAGAGAGGATATTCGGGAGTTGGGAAAGCAACTTTGCAGAGTTGCCCAAGTACATTGATGCTTTAATTCAATCAAACCCTTCCACAATCGTTCAGTGGTCACTTAGGGGGAGGGAGACTCCTAATGACACCCGACAAGTTTTCAAGTCTATTTTTTGGGCTTTTGGACCTGCTATCGAAGCCTTTCGATATTGCATGCCTGTTATTTGTGTAGACGAGACATTTTTAAAAGGCTCCTACAGAGCGAAGCTCTTGACTGCCGTCACAAAAGACACGAATAATCAGATTTTACCTCTCGCGTATGCCATTGTTGACAAAGAGTCAAACACAAATTGGGTATGGTTCTTCAATCACCTACGGCGGTACATTGCGAATCACAGTGATAGACGGTAATGTGTCATTTCTGACAGGCACCCAGGACTTCTATATGCAATGAACAATCTGGAAGCATGGCAAGAGCCACATGTGTATCATCGATATTGTCTGAGGCACGTCAGAAGCAACCTCAACAAACGTTTCAAGAACCACCGAATGAAGCAACTATGTTGGGTGATGGGTGCCACGACTGAACAACGTAAGTTTGACGTAGCCAAAGACGAACTCATATCTATCAACCCGGCCGGGTGGGCGTATCTGGAGGAAATCGGGGTTGATAAGTGGAGTCTTTTGGGAGACACAAAACATAGACGTTGGGGGAACACGACATCAAATATTGCCGAGAGTTACAACAATGTCTTGCGTGGAGCTAGACTTCTTCCAATTAAGGCTATGATTGACTTCACCTTCACTAAAACTGTCATCCTTTTCAGGGAGCGCGCTGAAAAAGCGTCTAATTGTAACACGCCACTAAGCCCGCGTATGTGGGGTCTTTTCACCAGGCGAGGCATATATGCCCGGCAGCACGATATTCTGAACTTTAACTACGGGGAGGGCGTGTACAGGGTGAGGACAAGGGTTCAATTCAGCCATGGTGGGAACGATCAAACGTTGACTTACAACAATGGAAACGGTTCTTGTACATGTGGGAAGTGGCGAATGATGCGCTTTCCGTATTCACATGCTATTGCAGTTTGTCATCATAGGGGTGGTGACCCGAAAGAGCTTGTGAATCGGGTCTATAAAATAGATATGTACAAACGTCAATATAGGGGAGCTTTTACACCGCTACCCCATGCCGCTTACTGGCACGACCCGAATTGGGGATTGAAAGCCGCAAGTGGAAGAATTTCAACAAGAAGAGGGAGGAGACAGCAGAATAGGATCACTACCGAGATGGACCAGGCTAATCCAAGGCAAGGATACAGAAAACGTTGTGGAATTTGCACCGAGATAGGGCATACCAGAACCACTTGCCCAACTATTAGTAGAGATTGATTGTAAAAGCATTATGTTCTTTTTAGTTTTTTATTATGGTACTTAAATTAATGTATTATTAAATTTCAACAAGTTTTTTAATGCACTTTTTAATATGATAAGACCGGTTTTATTTCACATGATATATATCAAACTATATTACATATCATTCATTCTCACGTTTAACAGTAAAAATCACATTTCTACCATTAGTCTGATAGTCTTCATTTATGGTAAAAGTACAAACTTCGTTAATCAGAATTCCGTTTTCATGCATGAAATGCATGAAATCACCACTCATTTTAACTTGGTCAGAAAAAGCATGGAGGTCCATTACTTCAACAGAATCACCACTTTGTATCACGCAATGTCTTTTCTGAAGGAGGTGGTTATGCTGCCTCACAAACCAAGCGGGTATAGTCTAAAAAAACAGCCAAAATATATGATTTTAGTTAATTAAACAAATATTATCTTGTAATTTTTCAAGCACATTTTAAACGTACCATCTTTTGTTTTCTCGTCTCAAATTTATTAAACCTCACTTTTAACTGCCTGAGACGAAGAGCATCTATTTCAGCCAAGTTTGAAATATGTCGATCATATTCAGCTTCCTCTGCATCAAGCGAAATTAGCTGCTCCTCGTCCGCAATTTCTTCATCATGTACCTCATTGTAATCTCTAGCTATCAAAATCTCTAACTCAACCTCATCTAAAGGAGGCGAATCATATACATAATGATATGGAGGAGACTCATTATTCGACGAACTCATTGTTGTTTTCTCAAATAAAAATCAGTGATGAAATGAGTTGTGAAATGAGTTGTGAATATTGGGAGAAATGTTGGGGTTATTGGCTGTGAGAAATGGTAAGGAAAAAGTGGTATAACGAGTGATGAAAAACTGGTATAATAGGCGACCAATTTCCGGACTCAGGGAGTCCACTTATTAGGATTTCCGGACTCACAGACAACGAAGAACGGTTTCCGTACTCCCAGAGTCCATTCGAGGATTTCCGGACTCCGAGAGTCCAAGTATGCCTTTCCGGACTCCTGGAGGATCACTGACGCATTCTGTACTTGTACGAGGTTTGAAGCCATTTCCGGATTCTAGGAGTCCAATATTTAAGCATTTCCGGACTCCAGGAGTCCAAATGCATTATTTTTGAAAGTCAACATAAAACAGTATCATTTATGAAAGTTTGAAGAAAAACAAACGTATTTATGAAAAAAAATTCACCAACCATCGGCTACTCCAAACGTCTCTAATTACCCCAAGAATACACCAAGAGAGAAAAAAAAATCATAAAAAAACAATTTACCATCACTTCTTTGTGCGGGTACAATACTATTACCCTATTATTTATATATGTACTGTGAAGTTTATTGTAATTTTAAATAATTGACATATTATTTATCCATGTCGATATTCAGAACACAAAAGACAAAAAGTTACGTGAAGTTTTTATTATATTTTCGATATAAAAAACATAACATTGCGTACTCTTTCCCACATAACCATAAATGTGAAAGGTGTACACTTTTACATAGAAATTGTAGGTAGGCATATTATGTGTCTCTAACATTTATAGTTATGGTTACTCATCTTTCTTTAAACAGTCGATTATTGTCCTTCCATAATATTCTTTCATTATTATGTTTCCTATACTTAAAGTATAACTTATTATTCAAATTGATACAAACAAAGTTCATATTGTCTGTCTGTTACGGCATGATATGATTCAGGTTAACCTATCTATAATACAAGTGTGGCAATCCAATTCCTTGTAGTTCTAATCTAATAACTCGAATTATAATTGAGTAATGATATTTTTTCATATTATTTCTTCCTACTCATATGCTTATTTATTTTGATTATGACAAGTGTCAAAATCAAGAGATGATATAAATAAAGATAATTAATGGATGACACATATGACATGTCAAGTTTAGAAATGAATAGATATATAAGTAGGAAGAAATATCATTTCTCATATATATCATTTCAATATTTATACTCTGGTTGTGGCCTTGCAGCTTAATAATTTTTTATTCAAAGAACTATTGGAGATATGTAACATATAAATATTATGTGTTTTTGCGTTTAAAAATAATTAGAAAATTGCGGTAACATATCAACATGAAAATTTCTACTTAAGCATACCTATTTTAGCTAAAAATGGATAAATTTATTATGTAGATTCTATAAATTTCATTTTTGAAGTGATTAGTTAACTTGTTAAAAAAGAAGAAAATAATAGACTTGTTCTAAAGGTTTATTCGGTTGAAAATTGAAAGTCTTCGATAAAGTGACATGGATGATACAACATCTTTGGTTTGTCGTCGGTTGCATTCTTCAGTTTTAGTTTTGGTCTCACGGATGGAAGGAGGGAGGACTGGGTATTTGAAAAAAAATGGTTATTTTGTGTATATATTTTATAAGGTTCTAAATAACGTGAGGCGTGACGTGACGACATGGTCAAGCCTTGAGCCTTAGCAAGCTATGACGAAGCCATGACGAGTCGTGACGTTTCTACGACGTGATGTAAAACGATAATTTCGTACATAAATTATAATTATACATATAATATTATACATACAAAGATAAAAAAGCATGATATTTTATAACACGAGAGGCTAAAAAATGTATATTGTTAATATATGTGTCAGTTGAAGTGTTAGCTAATATAATGTTGATATAAAAAAAAAAAATTCAACACTGAAAATAATTAGAACGATCTTAAATATTTGAGGCATAAAATTTTTGTCACAACTCATTAAAAGAATGATATCTCATGGAGCATGTGTCAAAGCCAACTTTTACACTTCATGGAGATTTCAAGTTCCACTTGTCATTCCTCTTTATCTTTCCCACCTCTTAAAATATACCACATTACCGCCTACCACTTCGTGGAGATATATCATTAACTTGAGTGGCTTTCAAAGGGTATATTTATTGTCAATGCAGAATATTATAAAATATTATTATTCTCATTATCATAAGATACTAATTCAATATGCATATAAAAATAAACGTTTTTGAAGTAATATATAAAAATAATAATCAGATATTTTAAATACTTATAATAATAATAAAAATATTGGAAATATTTGTAAAACTCTATTAGAAATTTAGAATCACAAAAGAACAGAATCATCGTGTTGTACAATGCGTTGGATATCAACTATAACATAGGGTCAAGGTGTTGACGGAAGTTGTACAAGATGCATTAGAGTAGGTATACCATATGTAGTAATGACTAATGACCTTTGTGTGACCAAAAGGTGAGTTCAAAATGAAGACACCTTCATGATGGTGTCAAATGGACCGTGGGAGGTTGCAAAATTCGAAATGTTTTGATCGAGCGTGGTTGGTTACTAAAAGTAGAAACAAACCTAACAATCTTTCGGTGGATTTTTTTAAAGATACAAAAACTAGCAACTTTAAAGTTAATCATCAATTCGAATTTCCCTTGTTATGCACAAGTATAAATGAAAAAAGAAGTTGATTAGCGACAAAAGAACGAGATAATGATTGTGTTAGACGTATTAATATTAATCCATTTATATAAAAACATGTAAATTTGAATTGTAATTTATTGATAGTAAATCAAAAGAGTAAAAAGTACAACGGCTTTGATATACAAATCCTATCGGGTTTTTCTTGTTCATTTGAGAATTTTGCTTGTGAATTTGATTATCACATATGGACAAAAAGGTACTCGAACGTGCAATGAAATTTATTTTTCCGACAAATGCGTTTCTGTAGTTATCCACGTGTATCTACCGGTGGGTTTGTTTTACAGCAATACAGAATATAACAACCAATTACTATCAGAACATTGTACAAACAACATTTTATCATCAAGAGACAATAAAAGTTTGAAAACTTGCCCATAACAGCTAATAACAAATGCTAAATTATAAGTTAACTATTGGAAGTTTAAACATACAAAAGTTTTGTTCAATATTTTTTGTTTATGATGTATATTTATTCCATAGCCTTATACTATCGATGTTAGTCAAAACTTGAATATTAAATAATTTTCCTTGTTTGATTTTCTTCTTATTCGTTGACTATAATCTATAACCTATCGCTATAGCTAATTGTATCGATGGGTAAATCAAACAAGTTTCACAAGCCATGTTTACTAGTAATGGCCTAATGGGTAATACATACCGCTACCAAATATAATACGTAGTATTTTACATTGATTTTAGCTATTTGCATTTAACAATTAATTAGGTCACTGAGTTCTCTAGGGGACGATGAGTTTGATGATAGGATGGTGATGTTTATACCACAAAAATTACTTTTATCATCACACTGTACAAGTTTTGAAGATTTCTGTACAATTGTATTAAAGTATAGTTGGAGTAATTTTTAATTGGACTTCTTGAATGGGCTTAAATGGGAATGTGGGCTTTGTGGAATTTAGAAAATTTGGTACATATCATCCAAGTTTCAAGCAATATAAACCACAAAATAGCGATTTATATCTCGGATTTATTTGCTTCGTTTTTTAGTTAAATCGGGAAAAAATATTTTTTTTTAACTAAACTTTTATTAATATATCGGTATATTTCCCTACTTTCCATATCGATATTCTATAATAATACATGTACAATCTTAATTTGGTTTAATCGAAACTCCTGTAAGTAGTAACTGATAACCCTAACTGAGCTGATTCGTACAGAGCAGTAGTAATACAGAGCAATTTTTTTAAAAAGACAATTATGTCCTTTTCTTTATCAAATATTTTAACCCCGCCTGTCTTTCCACCGATTACAATCCTTATCGAATCAATACACTCTTGATTTCTTGAAAAGTCATAAAATTTCAAACCTTGATTTCATCGAACCAAAATTCAACCATGGAGTTTTGAGGTAAAGCTTCCAAAATCCCAATAATCCAACAAATGTTTAAATACTACCACCTACCAGGCCACGTTTTCAACATTCACCATTACAAATCCGGTCAACAAAACATCAATTATTTCATTTAGATTTCATTTACGAATTTATTATCACAAGCTCGACGGAGTCTACAATCAACAGTATAGGTCAATCGGTTCTAGATCGCATCTATGGCTGTCTCCAAGCTCCAATTCCTCCTACTTTCATTCCTTTTTGCCCTAATTTTCACTCAGATCACAGCCAATGAATTCGGTGATGGAGCGTCAGTCGGATCCGATGATTACAAGGAAGACAACTTGAGAACAACCTCTAATTCTATCACATTCACAAAGAATGTGTTCGATTAGATCTGCAATATTTCATTCTTGATTTGATTCTATTTACTTTTTTAGATTACTACCTGCTCCGATTATATTGATTGATAATTTTATGAATTTTCAAGAAATCGAGATTGTATTGATTCGATAAGGATGAGAATCGATGGAAAGAACGATGTGCTGGTTCGTAAGTTTTGCGGAAGAAAGAGTTGTATGGAAGGGTTAAAATATTTGATAAAGAAAATGATATAATTGTCTTTTTAAAAAAAATTGCTCTGTACTACTAAAAACTAACTACTCTGTACGAATCAGCTCCCATTTAAGTGTATTAATTGGTTAACCGATCATCTTTACTAGGGATGTGTTCGGTTCTGGAACCGGACCGAACCGGACCGGAACCGGTAAACCGGTAACCGAAAAAAGGAAATTTCAAGGACCGAGAACCGGACCGGTTAAACCGGTTCCGGGTCGGTTCGGTCTTCAAGCGGGTTTAGAACCGGTAAACCCGATTTTTGTGTTTGCCATCCGATTATACATTTTCGGTGCATATTTTCATCTTAAAATATATGACTTAAATATTTTAGCGTACTTTTAATAAAAGTATGATGTTTGCGGGGGTTCACGGGCTGTTTCAAGTAAAATATGTTTCTATTAAAAGGCTATATACCTATTATTTTGACATATATATATGAAAACTCGTAAGTCTATATACCTATTTAAATGCCGGTTCCAAACCCGAAAAAACCGGAACCGAACCGGGACCGGAACCGGTAAACCCGGTTTGTTAATTTTTATCAAATCTAAGAACCGGGAACCGGACCGGTTAAGCCGGTTCCGGTTCGGTTCGGTGCCGGTTCCGGTTCGGTGCCGGTTCGGTTCCGGTTTTCCGGTTTTTATACACACCCCTAATCTTTACAATAATGCATTTAGAAACCTTCTTGATTTAGCAAAACTTAATTTTCTGATAATTCAATTGTATCAGTAAATATATGCATTTAGAAAAAAAATTATCAGTGTCATGACTCAAACTTGCGATCTTGATTTTATTATCAAGGGGCTCTAACCAACTGAGATACTAAGATAGATTTTAATTATTTAACTGCAATTAATTATATACATTATTATCTTTATTAATTGTTAAACCATATCAATTTATTGACCACCACCATCACTATTCACTACAAACAACCATCAATATTTTTTTTTACGGAAAATCTTAATTTACTCCTATATACCACACACATATCCACAATGAGACTTGAACACCCTGAACATAAGGATGAGGCAAACACAACATCGCTAGGTGCCTAGGTCAAACCAGACATGTGCACGATCCAGGAACTGGACCAGACCGAACCGAACCGCCTAGAACCCAGAACCAAAAATTGTAGTTTCGAGGAGCGAGATCCAAACCAATTTGGACCGGTTCTATCCCGTTCTTTACCAGTTCCGATCACTTTAGACCGGTTGCAACGGCAAGTTGGGTGTTGCTTGCTGCTTGGCTGTTTATGGCCTGTGTTAGGTTTAGTCGCTCAACTAATCTATGTTACATGCAAAAACTTCTACACCAAGTAGCAAATTTCTTTTATTAATTTTAGAGCGAAATCATTAAAAAAAATATTGAGTGGAATTTCAAAAAGAGTAAATGGTTAAAGGGATAAATTTTACGAGTAACATTTTGGATTTGACAACGTTTGAAAAAACTAGTTAAAATTTACTCTATGTATTTTAATATTTTAAATAACAATATATTTATTTTTAAAAATATTTTAATACATAATGTTTTGGATAAACGTACTTCCAGAGTATGATCAGAGAAGTCGCTTGACTCGCTTCCCAACAAGATACAAATCTACAGTCTTCTTCAGTTTTCGCGATCTCCATTTTCACCCAAAGCCGGCCAACTACAACCGTCAGCCACCGATGGATTTCCGCCACCGCATCCCCGGCGGATCTCCATCCTCATCTTCCACCACCTCTTCTTCCTCCCAAAACCCTAGCCACCGTACTGGTAACAACCACCAGAACCATAACGGCAGCACCGCCATAACAACCACCGCTCCCACCACCGCCAACAACAACAACAACGATCCAATGCACTCGTGGTGGGAATCCATCTCCAAAGCCCGATCTCGCATCCATCTCTTATCCACACTCTTACCTGTACCCGAACCTGACTCCGAAGATCCAAACCCGATCTCATCACTCTCCGATTCCGATGCACCCGCACGCTCTCTTCTATCTTCTCTCGCCGCATACACCGCCGTATCCTCATCTCTCACCTCCTGCCCTTACTCAGGTTCCGGCGAGGATTCACTTTGTAATTGGCTGTACGACACCTTCCTTTCATCGGATCCAGACCTCCGGCTCGTCGTTCTCTCGTTTATCCCTCTCATCGCCGGCTTATACCTCTCTCGCATTCACTCTCTCTCATCCGTAACTCCGTCTCTTGCCGGATTCGAAGCTGTACTCCTCGCTTTATACTCATCGGAAACGAAATCACGCGCCGGAAAACCTGTTGTCATCTCCATCCCCGATCTATCTCAGCCGTCGCTATATCACTCCCCTAGGGTTAGCAACAGTAATAAGAAACCTAATTCGGCTAAAGTTAACCCTAATTCCGGATCGCAACCTTCACGGCCGTCAATTGCAATCCTATCTCCACCTCTAGAACCACAAACAGCCATAAAGTCAACGAAACGTGCTACAATCGTAGGAGCTGCCCTAGATTGTTACTACAAACAGATTTCTCAAATGCCTAGCTGGTCAAAGCTGGATTTCTGCAAATTCGCTGCTGATTGGGCTGGGCAGGATTGTGCTTGCAAGTCCGAATTCGATCAAACCACTGAAATTACAAACTTTTCTGATGGAATAATTGAAGACGGAATAGAAATTGAGAGGAATGTCGTTGAAGAAATGAAGAATTTGGAAATTGAGGATGGAGATTTAGATAATGGTGTTGCAAAAGCAAAAGGGACTAGAATTCTACTTCCATGGGAGTTACTTCAACCAATGTTAAGGATCTTAGGGCACTGTTTATTAGGTCCTCTGAATTCAAATGATGTAAAGGATGCGGCATCTTTAGCTGTGAGATGTTTGTATGCTAGATCTTCACATGATTTAGTTCCTCAAGCAATTTTAGCTACTCGAAGTTTGATTCAACTGGATAAAAGAGCTCGTGAAGCTGCTGCAATGGCTGCAACATCAGTTGCTAATTCAGTGGGTTCTAATACTAATACACCGAGTAAAGCGAAGAAACCAGAAATCCTTCTAGTATCAAAGTGAGTATGTATTTCATCTAAAGTTTTCTTTTTGATTATCTTGAAAAGTAGGGGTAGAACTATTCGTTGTGTAATTGTTAACTATACTTATAGTTTGTCAAATTAAACGTGTAGATGCAAGAAATTGTTTTGTTAATTATTTACTTTTGTTTGTTGTGAGATTGGTTTCTGTTTTATTTGGTGTTCTATTTAAAGGCAATTCGTAAGCTTCTTACTTGAAAATGGGTTTGGGTTGGAATCCATGGATTGAAATAGGCTGGGACCTGGTTCGGGTTGACCCATAAACACCTTCTTTATCCACTTTTAATTGGATAGTTAAATCTGTGGATAAAAACAATTTAGGTGGTTGGGTCACATTCGGCTATACTGCCAGTAATTCGTTAATTTAAAATAATTATTGTATAAACTAAGATTATAATGGTAACTTGATATGTGAAGTAAAGCGACTTGAATTATTAAGATAGGAGTAGTTTAGTTACATTTTATTTAGCAGTGTCATACATTACTCGGTTAGTAGTTAGTTTAATCAAGTGAAATGGTGGTGTTAGTTTGATGATACAAGGTACTGATTTACTAAACCCTGTTAAGTACCTGGTTCAACAATACACTTTTTGGGTTTTGTGGTTTCTGTTTTGAAACTGACAACCGAGAATACGATCGAACAAGCTATATCGGTTCAGTTCTCAGTTGTAATTTTCATACAAAATCGTTTTTTGTTCCGGGTGGTTCGGTCTGGTCCGGTCAACAACCGAGAAAAAACCGAAAAAAGTCGAAGGAACTTTTTCGGTTCTCGGTTCAGTTTGGTTCTTGTCGGTTCTTTGTCCGGTTCCGAGTGTCTTAGGTTCAGTATTGGTCCAACCGAAACCTTTTTTTTGGTTCTCGGTTCGGTACCATTTTCTCGGTTGTTGGTTCAGTTCGGTTCTTGGACCGCTCACATGCCTACTTCAACATGATATATAGTCAACCTAACCTGTTAATTGGAACATCGATTAAACAATATTAACTATTTATTAGTAATGTTACCATACTTTGTTAGTTTTTAATTCAAGCAATTACGATAAGATATTGAGAGGGAATGAGATGCACATGAAATAGAGTTTAATTAGAGGTTAGCATTTGGGGGAAAACCCGTATTAAAATTTAAGCCAAAGACATGTAATTAGTTCGGTTTTGAAAATTTGTCATTTTTTATTGTCTTTATTCGATTCGGTCGCATATGTGATAAAAAAATTGAACCGAAACCGAACCAAACCAAAATCGAAAACATGTAATCGGTTCGGTTTGGGTTTTGAAGATTTATCATTTTCGGTTTTGGTTCAGTTCGGTTTAGTTTCTGGACCGAGCTCACCCCTAGAGTTAATGATTTCATACATATTCTCATACACAACTAGGAGTCACAATTTCTAACCCGACACGAAATCCAACTTGAGACCTAAATGAAATAAACAGGTTAAGGTTGAGGAAAACAAGCTTTGAGTCGGTTTTGTGTTGACTCAACTAACTTGTTTATTACATGGGTCAAGTTCGGGTTGATGATAATTTAAATTAGTCGACTCACCAACCGATTAATTATCAAGACATATTTAAAAATAGATAATAACAATTTAGCAGTTTATAAAATTAATAACATGCATGTAAAAAGTCTACACTTATAAAGTTCTGCCTAGGCATTTAAAAAAGTCGACTTGTCTGATCTTTTAACTCATTTAAACCATTAAAATATTTGACATGTTTTAGTAGGGTGTTCAAAAATATCCGAAATTATACAAAAACAAATCCGAAAAAATATTTGAATATTTTGTTTTTTTGGATACCCGATTTCAAATATCCGAAATCCGGGTATCTGAATTTCGAATACCTGATTCAGAACATAAACGAAAATCAGTTTTGAATACCCCTAGTGTTCGGGTTAAAAGAAACATGTTTTAGGACCGAGAACCGAAATTTCTGTTTTTTGTGGACCGAGGACCGGACCGAACAAGCCCGGTTCGGTTCGGTTA
This sequence comes from Calendula officinalis, assembly GCA_963853835.1. Classification (NCBI taxonomy): domain Eukaryota; kingdom Viridiplantae; phylum Streptophyta; class Magnoliopsida; order Asterales; family Asteraceae; genus Calendula; species Calendula officinalis. The sequence goes on along the minus strand of OY970828.1, from coordinate 9,668,610 downwards.
TTGTTCGGGTATTTTCGGTCCGGACCGGACCGGTTTGGACCGTCTAGACCCGTAAGCAATTTTTAGCTGTTTTTTTTTTTTGGTATTTTCGCTACTGTTTTGAGCAGGAAAAACGCAGTTTTTAGCTGCATATTTTATGCAGAAAAATGTAGTTTTGGCTGCATAAAACTGCAGTTTTTAGTTGATTTTTTGAGCGGTTTTTACTACTGTTTTTTTTGTGCAGAAATAAGCAGTTTTTACTGATGTATTTGGTGCAGAAACATGCAGTTTTTACTGCTGATTTTGGTTCAAATAACTGCAGTTTTACTGCTTTTTTTGTGCAGAGAAATGCAGTTTTTACTGCTTTTTTTGTGCAGGAAAATGCAGTTTTACTACTGTTTTTATGCACCAAATTGCTAGATACGAATTTAATAACAATTCATAAAAAAAATCAATAACATAATGGTAATAATCAATAACCAAAAATATCAAGCATTGTTAAACAAATAATGGATAAATTCAAAAAAAAATAAAAAAAATACCAAACATTGTTTACTCAATATCTAAAAATTAAACACATTAATCATTCATTGCAATACTTTTCCCTTTTGCATCTTGTTTTTGTAGCTCCTCTTCGATATCTATAAAACAACATAATAATCAATATATATCATAAATTATAACTAGATATATGCCCAAAGATTAAAATTTTACTTACCTTTAGCAATCCCATCATCTTGGATAATATCACTTTCATCATCAATATTTATAGGCTTTTGTGACTTTCTCAACCAATCTTGTGTGCATATTAATGCCTCCACTATGTGAGGCTTTAACGAACTTCTATACGGGTCTAAAACACGACCACCCGTACTAAAAGCCGACTCTGATGCAACGATAGAGACTTGTATTGCCAAAATATCTACAACAAATTTGAAACACATTAATTTAAAAATAAATTTATTTAAGTTTCATTTTAAATAAAAAAAAATTACCTTTAGCCATCCTTGCAACAACCAGAAAACGTGGGCTATTTAGTCTCCACCAAACAAGTATGTCAAAGCCATCGTATAAGTCAACTCGTGGCTCTTTTAGATATTTTTTTTAACTCGGTTAATGTTGAATTCTTCGTACTTTTACCTTGCGTTAGAAAAGCACTTAAGAAATCATTACCACAATGACTTGATGATTGTTAGTCCCCAGACTAAGTAAATAAGATTTGATGATCCATAGCTAAGAAGAATAAAATCAGCTGAAGTATGTATCTCAGCTGAAGTACAAGTATATTCATAAAGCTTCAGCTGAGTACGTACTTAGCTCAAGGAATCAAGTTAAATCAGCAGCTATACAAGAGTGAGCTATACAAGAGTGATCATTCGAAGTTTATGGCCGAAGGACAGAAACCCAAAGAAGACCAATCAGCTGATAGTGTAATCAGCTGATGGTACCTGCTGCAGATAATGACTTGGTGGAAAATGTTCTTGACACTTTGAACATTTTCCTTTCCCGCTCAAAGAAGAAGAAAACGATGAAGATCTTCTATTTTGGAATAGAAGATAACTTGTCAGTACTTCATCGTTTGTCCCTCCTGAAGGAATTATGTGCACAGTCAGTCAACCTATGATGATACATCCATGCCTACGAAACACTTAAGGGTCACACCGGTGAGTGCATGTAATACGAACAAGTTATGCAACGATACTACGAAGAGGAATGATTCATAATAGTCATTATTGTAACACCTCAAATTTTTAATACAAAATATTTCCATAAAATCCTTTTAAATTTAAATCATTTAGAGTATTGTCCCAAAATATGGATTTACAAAAAACTTGGTATAAAATAAAAGTCACTAGTGGTGTTACAAAATATATCATAACCAAAGCCAAACGTAAATCCACCTTGCTATCTCTACTAAACCCGTGCGCCTTCACTAGGAAACGCACCTAATCCTTAGCTCCCGAACCTGAGTGCATAGCATCACAAACAAACATAGTACGTAAGACAAAATTGTCTCGTGAGATACATGGGTTTTAGACCCGACATTAATATATAAATGATTACACATACTAAATATATATATAGACATACCTATTTATATACTATGGTTACCTCCGCGGTACCCCTAACACATTCATATACATCGATCACCTCCTCGGTAATCCCATCACATTCAATCATAGCCTAATCGACCCGTCAAGTTGTTCGGAATGCCTCCAATCCAACGAGACCCCATTTTTGCCCTACTAACCAGAATGCCTCCAGTTCAGTAGAACCCCCTTTGTCACCTTGTCCAAGCAAGGTGACCCATCTTATCTCACTAATCAGAATGCCTCCAATTCAGTGAGATCCAACATCGTGTTGGGTGATCGGTATGCCTCCAATCCACCAGTTTAAAGATACCATGATAATTCAGAATGCCTCCGAATCTATCATGTACCTGTCCTATTTCAAACTACCCGTCTTAACTATTTCATGTGACTATATGTCACATCCATCATCAATGCCATAAGGCCAACATGCAAACTATCCATATACTAGTCTCACTTAGTATTCACAAAATCAAGCAACTAGTTAATATAGAAAAATTAAATAACTAGTTTATCATTAATAGTCACATATTAAAAATATTTCTTTACCGCTTTGTACCCAGTTTTAAAGTTCACATGTACTCACCTTAGCAATAAAATGCTCCAACCGTATTCCTTACGTCAATCTCCTTGCTTCACGATTCGGTCAACCTTCTAAGATCTCACCAAATGCCTAAAACAATAATCATAAGATTATCAACATCACATACTACTACTATTGTGTTCATCTATCTCTAGATAACACTTATTAACATATTTCCCCCAAATATGGTGATTTACCAAACCCTAGGTTTAACCAACCCTTAAGATTCTTACAAATCATAATCATACACTTGTTTCCTTTGATAATACACCATCTATTAAGTGTATCCATCATTTATATCACCATAATCCATAACCCCATGAACTAGGGTTTCAAACCCTTACATCCAAACATATAGATCTTAAGCTACAAAGATCAAAGAGTGAAGATATACCTTTAATCTTCAACTAGGAGTGAAATCTACCAAAGATTTGTGAATGATTCGACCTCAATCAGCCTCCAAGCTCGGAAATCGCCAAAGAAGAAGCTAGGGTTTCGATATGGCATCAAATGAGCCAAAACCCGACTTAAAGCTGCTCGACCATAGTTCACGACGCGAACTAAGTTCGCGTCGCTAACTTTCCCTTGCACGCGAACTTCGCGATCGGTAACCAGTCGTGATCTCCAATAGCCAGATACAACAATCCCTGGAGGGAGTTCACGATCGTGAACTATAGTTCACGCCGTGAACTTCCCTCGTACAACATGGCTGCACTTTTCGGTCTAGGTCTCGACCCGGTTTCGCCCATAACTTTCTCATATGGTCTCCAAACGACACGAAACCAATTCCTACGTTCTTTAAACGATTTATCCATAATTATCATATTTTTGCTAAAATTTATTTAATACCAAATTTCGGGTCGTACAACTATCCACCCCTTAAAAGGATTTCGTCCCCGGAATCAACTCAAGGATTTCCAATGCTCATTTCACTTCCAAATTATGATCCAATAGTACTTATGAATTTAATTGCCCACTTAACCCGTTATACCCCAAACGGGTCAAAAATCCAACCTTGAGTTCCTAATACTCGAACGGGTCAAAATTTCATGATTCGACCTTAACACACCCAATCATTTAACCAAACTCTTTGTACCCACTGGGATGATATGACCCAATCATTACTAATGACCAATTGACCAAAATGATGGTCAACCCCTCGCTTTGACCAAATTGTCAACATTGTTCCATTTTTGACTTGAGCACAAAGTCAACAATATTTTGAAGATTTCCTTACCCATTAGTGGTTCTACTAGTCATTAATTCCGTATCAATCGACTTCGCATTCATGGTCCAACCACAATCACACTCGATTCCTAAATTCCATTCGAAATACCCAACGGCCAAAGTCGCACCCCTTTGACTGCCATTATTTCCATTAATCCATTAACCACTAACTTACATATGTAGAGGGTACATTATGCCTTTATCCTTGACTAATCAATTTAAACGAAAGTCAAAACTCAATTTTGACTGAAGTCAACAATCCACTAGTTGACCAACCTTGACTTATGATTAAAGTCAAACTTACTTTGCAAAAGTTCCATATTCTTTATTACTAAGACATCGCTTCCCAAGCTTTTCATTCCCGATTCCAATATCTAAATTTCCTTTCTCAATCGTTCCTCTTTTCTTCGATTTCAACTTCCACAATCGTTTAACAATTTTCATTTAAAGCAATACCAAATCTTTATTACCTTTTTAATTTTCATCCAATTACTTATACCATTTATAATCTCCTTCAAACATCCTGAAACCAAGTTGAAATTTCCGATTACCGGCTCTAGAGCCTCAATCATAACCAATTGTGGCCTAACCACCCATTATACATCTTTCATTACTCATTGGCTACTAACCAACTTTGCTTCCTAAAGCATTCCTTTTTCATGAACTATGAACTTGTAGGTATCTTCTACACATACTTCTACTTAAACACGAACCATATTTCCAACTCAGACCCTCATTTACCATGAAATCATATCAACAACTAACCATACAATGCTACATATGTCAGCTACAGTCACCATATCCCGGATACAACAAATCATACTTTAACTATCTTATCGAGATGATCGGAAAGCCTCTAATCCATCCCGACTCCAAACTGTCACAAGGATCGGAAAGCCTCCAATCCATAGTGACCCATCAAATCTCGTTAATCGAAAAGCCTCCGACCTAACAAGACCCATGCAATACCATTCTATCTTGCATACAATTCATGTATGCACCATTCAGTTTCCATTTTCCACATAATATTATCCTTCTAAAATCACGCGCCTCCCATCGGCCATTACTCCCACTTATACACTATACCACATGGTGTTCACATAATCATTTCTAGTGCTTTCCCACAATCTACTCATTTATCAATCGTTCTTAGTCGATTCATTTCCTCATTACTAAATTTCCCAATCTTTCTTTTACCAATGAGATAACCACTAATACCTTCAATTTTCCACCTTCTTACCAAATAATCCGGTCAACTCAAGTCACCCAATTGACTCCGATCCAAAACCCATTATATGCATCAAATGAGCCAAAACCCGACTTAAAGCTGCTCGACCATAGTTCACGACGCGAACTAAGTTCCTGTCGCTAACTTTCCCTTGCACGCGAACTTCGCGATCGGTAACCAGTCGTGATCTCCAATAGCCAGATACAACAATCCCTGGAGGGAGTTCACGATTGTGAACTATAGTTCACGCAGTGAACTTCCCTCGTACAGCAGGGCTGCACTTTTCGGTCTAGGTCTCGACCCGGTTTCGCCCATAACTTTCTCATACGGTCTCCAAACGACACGAAACCAATTCCTACGTTCTTTAAACGATTTATCCATAATTATCATATTTTTGCACAATTTATTTAATACCAAATTTCAGGTCGTTACAATTATGAATCAGTTAAGTATTAAGTTAAGTTTAACTTATTACTAGATTAGTTTAACTAACTAATTAATACAAGTAGTTGTACATTTACTAGTTAAGTAAATATACAATGTGTTAGTTATAGATTATCCATGATATGATTTAAAACTATTAAATCATATAGTAATTGGATAATATTATTGTATAAATTATATAAAGGTTGTTATATAATTAACTATTAAAAGTATAAATACAAGTGTATAATTTCGTGTATATGGGTACCGAAATTATAGTGTGTTAATACTAGACATTTGATAGTTAAGTGCAATGATAATAAACTAGTTAAAACTATAAGGGATGGAAGTGTAAAAAGGAAGTTTAATTAAGAAGTTAATCTTAATTAAACTAGAAGGGTTTTAAGTGTAACATCTTCTATTATAAATAGAAGGCTTATGCTAAACCCTAGATGTTGATTCATTACACCTTAATCACGAAATCCTTGCCCCCTTTCCTCTCATTCGGCCGAAGCCACAAACACAAGAACACAAGCTTGTGTTCTTCGTTCGTTCTTCGTGTTCTTCGAGTTTCGAAGATCAAGGATCGTTGCAAGTGATCAACTAGAAGATCGTTCGTCGTGTTCATCATCAGTGGACTTATCTTATGCATTAACCTAAGGTATGTTTCATGGAACACATCTTCTTCTTCTCCTCTTGTTCGAAGTCGAACCAAGAACCCTAGGGTTCTTGGTAGTAGTCGACGAACACACACACGTATGTGTGTGTGTGTTCGAGTTCTTCGTACAAGGTTTCTTTTTGTTAACCTAATCTAGTTTTCCAACATCCCAATCCTTTGGGATTTAAGGATAGGTTTAATCCCAGTTCCGCATTTAGGGATTAAATCAGCTAGTTAGTTTTAACCGGTCAAGAACAAGTTCATGTTCTTGGCCAGTCAAGGTTCGAACTCATGTACTAGGTGGTCGACCCACGTGGTTGATCAGTCGCATGGTGCGTAGTAAATCCCTACAGTGGTATCAGAGCGTTGATTTAGAAATCTAGACTAGATTAACAAAGGTTGTTTGTTTACTTTCATTTACAAGTTTTTTTTGTTTCAAGTTTTTCTTCTTTTTTCTTCATATTTTTCGAAAAAGGGGGAAGAAACCCTAGGACCAAGAACATTAAACTAGTCTAAGTTTAATTGGTCAAGAAGGTTTCTAGAAAACCCTAGCAATTTTCGAAAACCCTAGAAAGAACCCTAGGATCAAGTATATTAAACAAGATATGTTTAATTAATCAAAAGGATTTTTTTCCATAATCCCTTGAATTTTCGTGACTTAGGAAAACCCTAGGATCAAGTATGTTAAACAAGTTTTGTTTAATTGATCAAAAGGATTCTTTCCTAATCCCTTAGAGATTTCGAAATCTAGGAGGAAACTTGGACACCAAGTATGTTAAACTAGCCTAGTTTAATTGGTGGAAAAGTTTCTTAGTGTTAAGATTTTCGAAAACCCTAAAGAACCCTAGAACATTAAACTAGTTTAAGTTTAATAGTTTAAAAATATTAATTAGGATAATAATCTAAAACCTAGTTAATTAGACAAGTTTATGTCTAAAAGGTTAAATTATTATTTTGATAGATTTATTAAAGCTAGTTATTTAAACCTAGTAATTTAGACAAAGTTTATTGTCTATAAGGTTTAAATTAAAGAGTTTAAATAAATTTATTAAAAGTTATAATCTATCTTAGAGTTTAAACAAAGTTTATTGTTTAAAAAGATTGATTAAAATTAGTCTTTTAATTAAAATAATGTCTTTGATCAAGAAAGTCAAAACCCTAGTTTTGATTGATCAAAAACAAGATTAGGGTTCATCTAATTAATTTAGGGAATTGATATAGAAGATGTTAATTTTTAAGTTCTAAAATTAACAAGATGTATTTAATTGTTTATGTATATGTATTTAAAATTTTCGGAAATTTTAGAATAATTATAAAAATTTAATTTTAAAAGAAGTAATAAGTTTATACACATTTTAATTAGTTCAAGTTAAAATGTACATGTATAAGCTAGATGTAATGTTCTTATTAGAATGTTACAAGTTTGTTATTATAAATATACATATATACACGAACATATACATTAAATACAAGTTAAAATGGAACAATTAAAAAGGGTAATGTTATTTTGATCTTTGAAAGATAATATTATAATTAGTTATTGTATAAGTTATAATATAATTAAAACTAGAAAGTACAAAGTTATGATTTCATTATAACTAGAAATTGTACAAGTTGAAATTATATGATTAACTAGAAATATACAAAGTTAGCGTTCATGCGAGAACCTAAATTTTTGCGAGAACTGTGAGAACCACTTTCTGACCTTTAGATTTTGAGATGGATGGCTTAGATTTGCGGTGTCAATTTCGTAAATAAGTATACATAATTTTAAGGCTGCAAGGGTAAACTAGTAAATTGTTATTTTATATTAATTTAAAAAATAGCCCCAAACCTCCATCCCTGCCATTTCAATCGAATGAATTTTTGAAAAATTCTCTCATCCCCAAGAAACCTCTCATCTCCCCCACGTAGTTCATCTTTACCATGATCTCTCATCGCCGGCCTGTAATTTCCCCTTACCGGCGGCCGAATCAACACCACCAGTAACACCACTTCCGTCGCCGGCTACAGACTCCACAAACACCATTGGGAAGAAGCGTCAGAGGAGGCCGTACCGTCTATAAAAGCCGGAATTTGTCTCTCTAGGTTTCAGATCTGGGTTTCTCTCCACCGCTAATCTTCCGATGACCACCGCCGCCCGCACAACCACATATCGTTCCAGATCCGGTCCAGATCTCGGTCATACTCTCGTTCATACTTGTCTTCGTTCCAGATCTCGTCTCAGATCTAGTTCTTCGTATTCTTCGGGAAGGATTTAAGTCAGCTGCTATAGTTATGGAACAGATCTGTAATTTGTTTTTTTTTTGCTTGTTTGAACTCGTTTTTTGAAATCTGATTCCATTGGTATCTTGATTTGGAGTTTAAATCAGACTTTATGTTCATTAATCTTGGAGTTTAAATCAATCTCAAATGACTTCCGGCAAAGATCTGTTCATCTATTTCAAATCTGTTCATCTATTCAGTGGTGAATGTTTAACTTCTCGACGGAGCAGTTACGGCACAGATCTAGGGTTCCACCCCTTTTTCAGATTTAGGGTTCCGACCATTTTTCAGATTTAGGGTTCAGCCTGTTTATTAGTGAATGTTTAATTTATGTTCATTAGGGAATGTTTAATTTCTGATTCTTGTTCATCATTGAATCTTCAATTTCTAATTGTTCAACAGTGATTGTAACATTTTCTAATTGTATGGGTTTGTTCACTGGTGAATAGTTGTTAATTAATTATTGGAACACAAAAGACAATATTATTTGGATAATGAAAACAATTATAAATGTTCATTACCGAACAAATTAAATTTTGTGTACATAATTAATTAGTGAATTTTTTAATTGACGTTGGGTATATATCAATCAATGATTGAAGCTGGAAAAAATGGTTAAATAAACACAGATGAATTAAAAAAATGATAATAATAAGGGGCCTAACAAACTAGATCCATGAAAATAGCATACATGGTTACAATTTCACGTATTTTAAAATTGGAAACTAAATTTGTTTAAAAATATACCATAATTATTATAATGGATGTTATTACAAAAAGTCTAAACTGCCCCTGTGAATTTAAAATATCCTTAATATAAATGAGTGGCCATAAACGGGTTCTCGCAGTTCTCGCAATAACTTTGGTTCTCGCATGAACGCTCCCATATATATATATATATATATATATATATATATATATATATATATATATATATATATATATATATATATTAAGATGTATAAAAGTTATAAATTATTATAACTAGATAATTATACAAGTATAACATAAGTATTTTACAAGTTATGTAATATACTAGATTAATGATCAAGTATAAATAACAAGAACCTATATTTAACTAGTTCAAGTTAAATATAAGAAAGGTTTAAACAAACTAAAGAATTATTATATATAGTTTTTATATAATAGGTTTATTAGTTTCACCAAGTATAAACCGGTGATTGTGTTAGCTTAAGTTTCATCATTGTTGTTGAAGCTAGTGGGAGCTACACAAGAAAATCACAAAGTTTGTAAGTGTGTCGTTAAGGCATAAGTTATGGTTGAATTTTATAAAGTAAGAAATAAATGTTTAATTTCATTATTAGACATATGAAAAACTAGGTGTGTTAAACTAAGTTTATGTTTCAAGTTCATGAATCATAAAAGTTTTAAAAGTTTAACATAAGTGTAACACCTCAATTTTTCAAAACACCTTTTGAACATATTTTTAAATAAAAATAATACAATGTCCAATGTTCCCAAAATACGGTTTAACAAAAACCAATAAAAGTTTATCAGAGTATTAAAACTGGTGTTACAAATACAATATCATAACCATAGGATAAACGAGAACTACATACGAGCTCCCGAGCTAATCAACACTAGGCCACTTCTAACGCGACCATCTAATCCAACGATCCTGAACCTGAGTACATAGCCAAAAACAAAGCAGTACGTGAGACAAAATAGTCTCGTGAGATACATGGGTTTTCGACCCATTCTCAAAAGATTTATAAAATAATATTTATAACATTAAAGTACTTATCCTTATCATTTCTTATTAATTCATAACTCATTTTTTTCATTCATTTAACCGTATAAACTAATAAGCTTACCATAAGCTTACTCGTCATCTAATCACATACTTGTAAGTTATCTCTAAACTTACACTTTCGTTATCACATATGCGACGGACCTCTCCGAAGCCAACTCTCCCGATATGGGACGTCATAGGTAAACTATCAAGGTAATTGGGAACCCCCATCTTACCGAGATTCATAAGCTCTCCCCGTTCCCGGGTCGTCATGCTCACCCATCATTGAGTGTCGTAAACTGTGACATTCTACTCTTTGCGCAGGGAGGTACCACCCCAAGTAGACGTCTCATGCTCCCCCATTTCTGGGCGGTCTTATTCCGGATTTTTCATTTCACATATGAGCCTCAGCTCCTTTCATCAAATATGAGCATCAGCTCCTTTCATCACTTATTAGAATACATTTATTCTAATTTATCATGCTATTCTCTTTATTATTTCATTTTTAAATCTTGACTTTACCAAGTCCTTTACTAATTTAAAACATATTCATCTTTTATCAAAATCTTATTACTTTGACTCTTCTTTGACTAGAATACACGTTTATTACTAGTCACTTATTACTTATTCTCTTAGTATTTCAATATCTACTTTTATTAGTATAATATACTAATCGATACTTTACTTAAAAATCATTGTCTCAAGCTTTATTAATACATATTATTAATAAACCGATTATCAATCTCTTTTAAATCATCATCTTTATTCATACATCTTATTTATGAAAACTCATTGATTACTTTTCATTATCGTAATCTCTTTCAAAATCATTTATCATTTAAACATACTTAAATAGCCCATTACTAGCATTTTCTTATCGTATCAATCATATCTTTATTAAAAACGTTTATTAATAAAGACTCTTAAAACATCATAGTTTTCAAAATCATTTGCTATGTACCCAGTAAAAGTCTCATGTACTCACCTTAGCCAAGCTAATTCCAAATCGTGTCTAACAACACGGATCCTTGCTTTCCAACTTGTGAAATGTCACCAATCTTTAGGCCTTCTTGACCTATCATCCATATCATCACAATAACTAGTTATTATCCATAACTAATCACTAATCAATCCATATTCACATTCCTAACCACCAAGTTCATCCAACTTGGTGGAATCTCAAACCCTAGTTCAAGATTTCCATCAATAAACCCAAATCAAACTTGTACACATCGATTACAAGCTTACAATGAGTGTTCTACACCCATGATTAGTCATCTTCCCCAAAGATGACACGAATGATTCCCCAAACCACCATTTCTACCCAAACAAAGTTCATAACTAGCTAGATAACATCAACAATCAAGAAATCTTACCTTTGATGTTTAGATCCTTCAAGATTGAAGAGGATTTGAGCTCTTGAGCTCCAAAAACGACCAAGAACACTCCCAAATCGGCTGCACTATGTGTGGAGTTGAATGAGAAATGAAACCTAGCTCACACACAAGTTTATATATTCCAGACCAAATTCGCGCCGAGCTCGCGCCGAGCTCGCGCCGCGAAGTGACGCGGGATTGCCACTTAGAAGCCGATCTTTTCCAGCTTTCGCGCCCCGTTCGCGCCGAGTTCGCGCCGCGAACCAAACGCGACACCAAACGCGACACCAAACGCGACCCTCTCGCGTTTCGTCTCTGGAGTTGCTGTTTGAACTCGCGCCTGCCTCGCGCCTTCCTCGCGCCGCGAGGGCTGCCTGGGTCAGTTTCTTGCCTTTTAAACTTGTTTCCATCCATGCCTTGACCCATACTTGGTTATATCAAGTCCCAAACATTCAAACACTCGATAAAACCCAACGGAGACTCGATTAAATATTTTCCCACCTTTATTCCTCAATATTTCCATTTAATATATTAACCGAAAATTCCGGTCGTTACAATAAGTTTATAAGTTTTTCAAGTAATATAAAACAAGTAAGTTTTATTAGAAATAAGGTTTCTCACAAAACCTAGTAAAACGTTTTGTACACCTCGTTTTAGGTATACATGTAAAATCGTGTGAATTCTTGAAACTATAAGTTTTAAAGAATAGTTCTTATGTTTAAAGAAGGTGTCTTGGAGAACCATTCAATTCACAAGTCACACATTTTTAAACAAGGATTAAGATTGGAATAAAAGTTTAAGTTTAGTTTTAAAACTTAAACAAACCCAAGAAAATCTTAGATCGAAGTACTATCCACTTAATGGAACACCTCACTTCTTAAACGATATTCATATCGTAAGGATAAAGAACCTTAGATATGGATTCAAATCATTGCGAGTGTTAGGGTGCGTAAGGTTCTGTGATAATCGGGAATCCCGGCGCAGAGCATCGCACTGTCTTAGATGGTCTGATCTACTTTGGTGATAATCGGGAGTCCCGGCCCAAAAAGTACTTGAGTAGAATAAACATACTAGACTTTATTACTAACTTAGAAATGTACAATTAGATTGTACAAAGTTTTAATAAGTTATAAGTCTAAAGATTCTACGACCCCTAGGAATCGTGTCAAGTCTTGATACGATCGGTAAGGAAGTTACCTACCAGAAATAACAAGTCTCGTCGGGAAGTGCCCAAACCTTGCGGCGAGAATGTGATATATGGATCCTAGGCCTAAAATATTAATTATGGGTTTATAATATATTTTAGAGAATGTTTATTGATGATTACTAATTAAACTGGGTTTGATTTGTAGATGGCAGCAACAAATGTGATTGCGACAACAAGTACCAACAATCTCTCACTTCGCTCAATCCTCGAAAAGGACAAGTTGACTGGGTCAAACTTTCTCAACTGGGAGCGCAATCTTCGTATTGTGCTCAGGCATGAGAGAAAGTGGTATGTCTTGGAGAGAGGAGTACCGAACACCCCTGCTGTTAATGCCAGAGCTGAAACGAGACAAGCTTATGATAAGCATGTCAGTGATGCACTTGATGTGAGCTGTTTAATGCTAGCCACCATGAGTCCTGAGTTACAAGCGGGACTTATGGATGTGCCTGCATTTGATATGATCCAGCAACTTAGGGATTCATTTCAAGAGCATGCTCGCACCGAGAGGTTTGACATCAATCGAGCCTTCAACTCTTGCAAGATGGTCAAAGGAACGCCAGTGAGTGCCCACGTCATGAAAATGAAGGGACACATGGATCACCTCGCTAGACTTGATCACCCCATACCGTTGCAAATGACAACAGATACTATACTCAACTCGTTGTCTGATGACTACAAGTCTTTTGTGGTCAACTACAACATGCATAATATGGAGAAATCCATTGCTAAGCTACATTCCATGCTAAAGACAGTTGACTTGAGTTTGGGGACCAAATCTAAGGACGTTCTCTTGATTGGTAACGGCGGTGGCGGTGGGAAGAAGAGAAAAGGGCATGGTGGTAAAGGAGAGGGTAAAACCTATCCTAACCAAGGAGTGTCAAATGGTAAAGGTGTCAAACAAAAGGTCAAGAAGGTTAAGCCTAACACTGCGAGGACCGAGAACCGGTGCTTCAAGTGTGGTGAGGCTGGGCATTGGAAAAGAAATTGTCCAAATGGTGCAAGTGGTAGTGGAGGAAACGCAAGTTCCTCAGGTAACACAACCACACTTCTTAATCACTTTAAGATACTTGTAAAGTACATTACGAGTAATCTAACTTTTGCAATCATTTATTGCAGGAGGAGATGGAAAGTGATAGTGACCGGCATGAGATGGTGATGATCCCACGAGCACCAAGTTTTTATAATTCAGTATTTTGGTGGATTCGTTTTTAAACAATTTTACTTTATTGTTTGGATAATTTTATTTTGTTAAAACAAGTTTCATTTTGGTTTTAATCAATTATCGAATCCATGGTTGGATTATATTGTGTGCATGTGTGATAATTACACTAGTCAAGGTTTATGACTAGATTGTAAGTCAAGTTTTGATTTACTTATATTTCATGTTTTATATATTTGTTTGATTGTTGTATAAATAATGTCTTGATAGCTCAAGGTATTTAGATGCTAGTAATTAGAAAGTTTTTCTAATGAAAGTATTTAAAAGTTTTATGGAAGCATAAGGTTCAATAGTTATTGAACTTAGTTAAAACATCTTAAGTAATAGTCATTACTTATGATAGAAAGTTTTAAAGTATTAGTATTAATATAGTATGATTATATTGGATATAATCAAGATAGACTCTAAAGAGTATTATTACAAGTCTTTCATACTTGTAGTAAAGGATTTAATGAAGTCATAATTCCCTAATAGGAATGATTGGATATTCGCATAATCCAAGTAAAATGACTTAGACATTAAATGACTCTTAAAAAGGGACATAACTATATTAAAGTATTTAAGAATTAAATGGTATTATTACAAGTCTTTTATACTTGTAATAAATACAATATTTAATCAAGTCATGATTCCCTTATAGGAATAATGGATATTTGAGAAATCCAAGAAATGACTTTGGCATTAAATAAGATTCTTAAAAGAGTACTAATGTATTTAAGAATTGATAGTATCATTTCAAGTGTTTTATACTTGTTAGATACAATAATCAATAAAGATCATAATTCCCTAAACAGGAATGTTGGATATTCGCAAATCCAAAGGATGATCTTAATTATTGATAGAATTCTTAAAAGATTGAACTACAAATTATTGACTAGGTCAAAGTAGTAGTTTAAGAGATGCTTAAGTTCCATAAAAATAAGTGAGAGCTAAGACTAACGAAATTCATTAAAGATGTTAGTGAATTCAGTAAGTTAGTAAGACACTAACAACAAGGTTTTACCAAGTCGTTAGCCAAAGAGTTAAGAGAAATAATAAATGATCGATTAGATTATTGCAAACCAAATAGCGTGATCACAAGTCTTGTGATTGATTATTGCATATCTAATAGGTTGTTAAACACTTCAGTGGATAACACAATCATTTAAGGAAATTTCTTTAACTAGTAAAGATATCTACAAATCAAGTAACTAAGAGTAGCTTTAGTTACAAGGATAAATTTATGAATTCAAGAAACTAAGGAGTTAATTTCCAATCCTCCTATGTTTACCGAATTACATAAAAGGCAAGACTAGAATATGTTCTAAATTGTTGCAAGAACAATATCTAGCAAAGGCAAAAGTAATTGTATTCCTAAATACTCATCTTATGTCTTTAGTTTAATAGAAATGATTGTTTTAGTGATAAAGTTACAATTAAGGTTGTAAGAATCATTAAGTAATCAACACAAACGAAAGGAATAAGTAATGATCCAGTAATAATTCAGTATCTATGTCCAGTGAGGAATAGTACATGAGTTAGTATCATTTTTATTCAGACTTTGTATGTTTTACAACATCCATGAATAAAAGTCTATTTTATTCAAAAGATATAAAATCCGTGACTACTCGTCTAGGTGGGAACCTCGATGGGACGTTAACGTCATCGCGGTATTTGGTGGTAGATTCGAAGTCATTCGAAGATAGCTACACAAGTCTTGTGTAAACCAAATGTCGGTGATATTCTGTTGGAGGCTCAACGAATATTGGATTGACCACCGTGACAATACTTCGTGGTTGAAAAGTTCAAAAGTATTGTTCACTAGGATTGTCCTTAAGCCTGAGGTATTTGGTTTAGGATACAATGACTAATGTGCTTTGGTTCAACTTAGACAATACTGAAATACGTTTGTTATACGAGGCGATACTGGGCACAAAGGAAGTTGTATTTTAAATCGAAATATACAAGATGGTAATTGCACCTCCTTTTTAGGAGAGATATTTATAGGTCCTTTGACGTGATGAGATAACTGGAAAGTGCATGACCATGCCCAAACGAACTGATTTGTTCTTTGTCGTTTATCACAACAGTTTGAATCAAGAAGTCATGAAATGATTTCGAATACAGGAGATGATAATTTCTACCATGCTCATATTCATTATCACAAATATCGTGCTGCAAGGGATAAGCCTAACAACGTTACCCAAGAAGTAAAGACAAAGTGTTCTTTACTAGGAGACGCTATTAAGAGTTTTTCATAAAACTACACCAAGGGTTACATAAGCTGTTTTTATGGGGTTGGTTACCTACATGCCCATCTAGAAGGTCACTGTAGCTCGTATCATTAAGACAAAGGTTACAGACTTGCACAAGTGGGAGTCTGAAGGAATTATGTGCACAGTCAGTCAACCTATGATGATACATCCATGCCTACGAAACACTTAAGGGTCACACCGGTGAGTGCATGTAATACGAACAAGTTATGCAACGATACTACGAAGAGGAATGATTCATAATAGTCATTATGAATCAGTTAAGTATTAAGTTTAGTTTAACTTATTACTAGATTAGTTTAACTAACTAATTAATACAAGTAGTTGTACATTTACTAGTTAAGTAAATATACAATGTGTTAGTTATATATTATCCATAATATGATTTAAAGCTATTAAATCATATAGTAATTGGATAATATTATTGTATAAATTATATAAAGGTTGTTATATAATTAACTATTAAAAGTATAAATACAAGTGTATAATTTCGTTTATATGGGTACCGAAATTATAGTGTGTTAATACTAGACATTTGATAGTTAAGTGCAATGATAATAAACTAGTTAAAACTATAAGGGATGGAAGTGTAAAAAGGAAGTTTAATTAAGAAGTTAATCTTAATTAAACTAGAAGGGTTTTAAGTGTAACATCTTCTATTATAAATAGAAGGCTTATGTTAAACCCTCGATGTTGATTCATTACACCTTAATCACGAAATCCTTGCCCCCTTTCCTCTCATTCGGCCGAAGCCACAAACACAAAACACAAGCTTGTGTTCTTCGTCTTCTTCGTTTGTTCTTCGTGTTCTTCGAGTTTCGAAGATCAAGGATCGTTGCAAGTGATCAACTAGAAGATCGTTCGTCGTGTTCATCATCAGTGGACTTATCTTAAGCATTAACCTAAGGTATGTTTCATGGAACACATCTTCTTCTTCTCCTCTTGTTCGAAGTCGAACCAAGAACCCTAGGGTTCTTGGTAGTAGTCGACGAACACACACAAGTATGTGTGTATGTTCGAGTTCTTCGTACAAGGTTTCTTTCTTGTTAACCTAATCTAGTTTTCCAACATCCCAATCCTTTAGGATTTAAGGATTAGGTTTAATCCCAGTTCCGCATTTAGGGATTAAATCAGCTAGTTAGTTTTTACCGGTCGAGAACAAGTTTATGTTCTTGGTCAGTCAAGGTTCGAACTCGTGTACTAGGTGGTCGACCCACGTGGTTGATCAGTCGCATGGTGCGTAGTAAATCCCTACACCTCCAAACATGTAAAGGGAAAGTCAACCTCTTTTGTACTATCATAGTACATCTTTTCACCGTGCGTCAGAAAAGGTAGCAAAAGGAGTTGACACAGAGTACAACTGGGACTATAAGAGCACAAGGTGTGAGAAGCATGTTATAGACATGTTATAGGAATTTTGAGCTTATAACTTGGCTATAACTTGGGGAGGAAAATGTGGCTTCCTGGTGTTATAGTTAAAGTGATGTTATAGGGGTCCCACATTTATTATATGTTGTATTTTGATTGGTTGGACACCCCCATCCCCAACCCCCAACCCCCCACCCACCAGCTCCTTCCTTTGGCGATCGTTGTTGGCATGACGATTTGTGTTTGGTGAGTAAATAACGGGACAAGGGTGTGGTTTAACGGGGTTATTGGGCAAATTTTGTGTTTGGCGAGGGGATAGCAATCCCCACACCCCCTGCTCTAACCTATGCAAGTGCATTAAATATTACCGTGGACAAGTTTACATATACGAATGATATGTTTACATGTAGATTAACTTGTGGACAAAGGAACATGGATCTTGGGCTATATATAGAGACGTAAATGCTTGCATTTACACACACATTTTAGCATTCATAGCGCAAGAACATTCTCTGAGAGTTTGTTTTTATCTGGTATTAACTTCTCCATAGTTAATACTCAGGAATTTAATATCAGCTGTTAGTATCAGCTGATATAACTCTCCTTGCATAGTTTTCTAGTTTGAGCGAGCAAAAGTGTCACTTCAAGTATAAAGTTTAGTTAGTGGTACTATCTATTTCCGCAAACTTTGTACTGTATTAAGTTGTTTTAATAAACTCTTAATCATTTAAATTGTGTGTTCTTTACTTTAGCGTCTTTACTTAGCCATAACGCAACACGTTTGTGTTGTTGGGATCTAACAACCGGTATCAGAGCAAATGTCAAAGTTGTTTTCCATCAACTTTGAGC
Source organism: Calendula officinalis (assembly GCA_963853835.1). NCBI lineage: Eukaryota > Viridiplantae > Streptophyta > Magnoliopsida > Asterales > Asteraceae > Calendula > Calendula officinalis. Next base: position 9,650,133 of record OY970828.1, on the reverse strand, counting down.
ATCTGTTATGGCTGAAGCTACAACATCCGATCTTCCATCATCTGGAAAACCTTCCAAACTCACTCAAACCAACTATCCCATGTGGAAGACACGCATGTTGTCTCACATGGTTACGTATCATCCACAACTTCAAGACAATATAACGATGGGAAAACATAATCCTAAAACCCTTATTCCTGGTACCCCTGAAGTACCAGAACACTATGTTGTGAAATCAGAAGCACAATGGACAGACACCGAAAAACGTCTTGTCCATCCTTAAAATAAAGGAAGGGATATGCTTTTTCAAGCAGTTGGTGATGAACTGTATCACAACATTCAATTCTGTGACTCAGTCAAAGAAATGTGGAAAGGTTGGCTGAAGTTTATGAAGGCACATCCGTTGTGCGTGAACATAACAAAAACATTGTAATTCATGACTACGAGCTGTTTAAAGCCAAACCTAGTGAGACTATAGCTCAAACATTCAATCGTTATAACATTCTGTTAAACGAACTGAAGTCTCATGGGGTTGAAAAGGACGATATGTCCAAAATGTGTAAGTTCATGGAAGCTCTTCCCTCAAAATGGGCTACCCTTATAACTTGCATGAGTACATCCGCTACTTTAAAAGACTACACTCTTTCATCTCTCTATGGCATGTTTCTCAGCCATGAGAGAACCGTACTCAACAAATTTCAACCTCCAAAGGACTCAAAAGTGAGTTCCTCAGGGTCTTCAGCTGCTCTTGTTTCTCTAAACAAACCAAGCAAGATTGAATATCCTCCCTCAGATGATGAAGCTGATACAACTTCAGCTGTTGATCTGTTCAACATGCCTGACACGCATTGAAGAGATAGATGAAGACGAAGACAATGAAGCCCTTATAACTGAGCTTGCCTTACTTGTCAAAAACAGAAAATTCTTCAAAGGCAAATCTGGCTCCTCGGCTAGAAGCTCTAGTAGCAGACCTATCTCATCAGCTACATCTTCCAGACCCTCTGGAAATACACCTGACATCTCTGAGATAACCTGCTATAACTGCAACAAAAAGGGACACTATGGTAACGACACAAGCAAAAGAAAGCAAGTTCATCATCTTCAGCTGGTGAGTCCATTGAAGAGAAATATAAAAAGCTACAAGCCTTCACCAAAAATATCCTAGAAGAAAAGAAGGCACTTGAAGGCAAAGTTGCTGACAAGTGTCTTGTAGCTGAAACTCACGATTGGGCTGACTCGGGTGACAGCTCATCTGATGATGACGAACCAATGGCCACAATGTGTTTGATGGCTCGTGCTGATGAAAGCATTACAACTGATGATGCTGGTTCGTATCAATGGGTCAACATAGTTCACAAAAAGGTAACCTCTCTAATCTCTGCTGAGGCCTCAAAAGCCAAAGATATTGTTGATTCCATTACCTGTGACTTGCACTTCATTGATCAGCTGAAAGGTTAATGTTTGGATAAACATGAAGGATTTATGTGCACAGTTAGTCAACCTATGATGATACATCCATGCCTACGAAACACTTAAGGGTCACACCGGTGAGTGCATGTAATACGAGCAAGATATGCAATGATACTACGAAGAAGAATGATTCATAATAGTCGTTATGAATCAGTTAAGTATTAAGTTAAGTTTAACTTATTACTAGATTAGTTTAACTAACTAATTAATACAAGTAGTTGTACATTTACTAGTTAAGTAAATATACAATGTGTTAATTAAAGATTATGCATGATATGATTTAAAGACATTAAATCATATAGTAATTGGATAATATTGTTGTATAAGTTATATAAATGTTATTATATAATTAATTATTAAAAGTATATATACGAGTATATAATTCGTGTATATGGGTACTGAATTATTAGTGTATTAATACTAGACATTTGATAGTTAAGTGCAACAATAATAAACTAGTTAAACTATAAGGGATGGAAGTGTAAACATGAAGTTTAATTAAGAAGTTAATCTTAATTAAACTAGAAGGGTTTTAAGTGTAAGATCTTCTATTATAAATAGAAGGCTTATGGCTTAAACCTAATGTTGATTGTAACACCTTGAAGCCGAAAATCCCTTGCCTCTCTCTCTCTCAATTTCGGCCGAACACCAAGAACACCAAGTTTGGTGTTCTTCGTTCTTCGTGTTCTTCAAGTTTTGAAGAACAAGTTCATTGCTTAGATAAACTAGAAGATCGCTCGATTTGTTCATCATCAGTGGACTAATCTTAAGCAAACAACAAGGTATGTTTTGGGAAACATCTTTCTCCCTTCTCCCCTCTTGGACGAATTCGGCCAAAGAACCCTAGGGTTCTTTGGTTGATGGTCGAACGAACCACACAAGCAATGTGTGTGTTCGAGTTCTTCGTACAAGGTTTCTTTCTTGTTAATTTAAGTTAGATTTCCAACATCCCAATCCTTTAGGGTTTAAGGATTAGGTTTAATCCCAGTTCCACTCTTAGGGATTAAATCAGCTAGTTGGTTTAACTGGTCAAGAACAAGTTCATGTTCTTGGTCAGCAAGGTTCGAACCAAGCATGCTAGGCGGTCGGTCCTATGGGTCGATCGAGTACAGCAAAACCCTACAGTGGTATCAGAGCGTTGGTTTAGAAATCTAAACTAGATTAACAAAGGTTGTTTGTTTACTTTAATTGCAAGTTTTTTTTGTTCCAATTGTTTCTTCTTCTTCTTCTTCTTCTTAAGTTTTCGAAAAGGGTAAGAACCCTAGGACCAAGAATATTAAACTAGTCTAGTTTAATTGGTCAAGAGATTTCTAAGAACCCTAGAATTTTCGAGAATAGTATAAGAACCCTAGAATCAAGTATATTAAACTAGTTTAATTTAATTGGTCAAAAGGCTTCTTTCCCTAACCCTAGATTTTTCGAAAAAAGAGGAGGAACCCTAGGATCAAGAACATCAAAGTTTTTCATCAAGAGGATTCTTTCCATTATTAGTTGATCTTCCAAATCTAGGACCAAGTATGTTAAACCAAGTTTTGGTTTAATTGGTCAAAAAGTATCCCTTCCTTTTTCCCTCAAAGATTTCGAGATCAAGGAGGATGCTTGGACACCAAGTTTGTTAAACTAGCCTAGTTTAATTGGTGGAGTCTTATTAGCTCCAACCTCCGACTCATCCACTCGATGCATCGATGGTTGACTTTCTTGTTCAACCCTCTCGACATGATGCATCTCTTCCCGGTTTTCCGGGGCTTTTCCACTTCGACGAGTGTTCACCATTTCTTTCTATCAAGACTATACGAAAGACATTAAACATTTAGTACCTCTTGTACAATCCAAATAGTCGCATAAGACTCAATATCCATAATCACATCAACTTTCATAGGTCCCCTAGGTTCAACCCTAAACTTAACATAAAGTCTCAAGGTCAACCTATCGATCTCAAGGAATCTTACAATCCTAATGCTACAGTCTAAGACCAGGATGGACATCCAACCTAATTCACTTAACAGTAGCTCTGATACCAAGTTGTAACACCTCAATTTTTAATACAAAACATTTGCCCAAAATAAATCATTTTCATAAATAGAAGACCAGTTAACATATAAACATCATCATCATGCACATATACAAACATATGTATATGTCACACCAATAACATATAAACATCATCATCATGCACATATACAAACATATGTATATGTCACACCAATAACATATAAACATCATCATCATGCACATATACAAACATATGTATATGTCACACCAATGTCATCTGACATCCATCTTTTCGCATCGTGTAGACTTGCTACTATCTTACCCATTCGATCATCAAATCATTCATCATGCATTCTAGCACCTATCCCACAAAATCGCATTATCGTTTTCTTTCCTATTTATATGTCCCCCATTGGACATACTACTTAGCACATTTCATGTAATATTATCCTTCCATTATTATATGCCCTCCAAGGCCATCACATAATGCACATGCATTGTACCCCGCGGGTAACTAGTAACATTCTCTAATTGTTATTTACCATTTCACTTACACATTAACCGCCCTTAACCGGTTCATTCCCTTAACAATTTCCGAGTCTTTTGACACCGCCGGAGTAGTGTAAACATCACTTATATCACCATAACCCATAACCCCAAGAACTAGGGTTTCAAACCCATACATCAAAATACATAGATCTTAAGCTACGAAGATCAAAGAGTGAAGATATACCTTTAATCTTCAACTAGGAGTGAAATCTACCAAAGATTTGTGAGGGATTCGACCTGAATCAGCCCTCAAGCTTGAAAATCACCAAAGAAAAAACTAGGGTATTGATATGGCATCAAATGAGCCAAAACCCGAGTTAAAGCTGCTCGACCATAGTTCACGACGTGAACTAAGTTCGCGTCGCTAACTTTCCCTTGCACGCGAACTTCGCGATCGGTAACTAGTCGTGATCTCCAATCGCCAGATACAACAATCCCTAGAGGGAGTTCACGATCGTGAACTAAAGTTCACGCCGTGAACTTCCCTCGTACAGCAGGGCTGCACTTTTCGGTCTAGGTCTCGACCCGGTTTCGCCCATAACTTTCTCGTACGGTCTCCAAACGACACGAAACCAATTCCTACGTTCTTTAAACGATTTATCCTTATTTATCATACTTTTATACGATTTATTTATTTACAAATTTCGGGTCATTACAACTATTCACCCCTTCAAAGGATTCCGTCCTCGGAATCACTCAAAAATTTCAAATCCGCATTCTACCAAGTATCCGTTCTCATTCCCCCGTGGTTATTACCGTCAAACTTTTCTCATTCCGAATTAGTCAACAATATGTATGTAAACATTCAATTAACTCCGTTAGATTCAAACGGGTCAAAAATCAATCTTAAACCTTTAGTACCCAAGTGGACCAAAATTGCACAATACGGACCGCAAGACTTTCAATCCTTTAACCGATCATTTTATACACATAGAAATGACATGACCCTCGCATTGCAACCAACTAATTGACCAACACAAATGTCAAAGTCTAGCTTCGACCAAGTTGCCATATTCCAACATCGTCTAACCTTTGACTTAAGAATAAAGTCAACTATACTTTAACAATTTCCCTTCTCGTTAAGGATCCCATAAATCCTCATTTCCTTTACAATTGACCTTTAATTTATGATCCATCTACAATCATATACACGATTCCCAAATTCAATCTGGACAACACCCAAACGGGTCAAAGTCGTATAATCTGACTACAACTATTTCAACTATTCCATTAATCCTTTCACATACATACAATCGATACATTATGCCCTCAACATTCACTAATCGTTCATAACGAGAGTCAAAGCCCGTCTTTGGCTAAGTCAACCATTCACCAATTGGTCAACCTTGACTTTCACGTGAAGTCAACCATACTCTTTCAACTAACCAATTTCATACTCACGGGCACAATCACTAATATATCACTTCCGGTTCTACTCATTATTGTCCCCTTAACAATTGTCCCCGTTTTTTTTTTCACGCTTTCATTTTCTCCCCAATTATCCGAGAGTCGTACATTCACATATGATCACATCGACCTTTACCGATTCTTGACCAACGTTTGGTCACTCACACCATCACTTAGTTTTCTTTCAACCATCTTTGCACCACATAAATCAATTTCATAACACTTATTCTCGATTACCGGAATTAGTTCTCCTATCGTAACATATTCCACTATTTCATACAAGTTTACCATACTTTGGTTATCAACTGATAATTTGCTCACTAGGAGTTTCTCTTTCCTCCTATTCTATAAATCGTAGGCATCCCCTACATTTACATGACCTAAATGCAACCCGCATTTCGAACCAGGTCCTCATTTACTAATCATAATAGTAATACATCATTAACCACATGGTTCTACATTCGCTATACTAGTTCATGAGCCCCTATGTACATGAGTATACATATTTATCCTGCTAGTTCCATCTAAGCATCTCTACCGTGCACACATATGCCGTCCATTCATCTCAATCGTGCACATATACAAACATATGCATATGCCACACCGTTACCATCTAAACATCATCATCATGCACATATACAAACATATGTATATGTCACACCAATAACATATAAACATCATCATCATGCACATATACAAACATATGTATATGTCACACCAATAACATATAAACATCATCATCATGCACATATACAAACATATGTATATGTCACACCAATGTCATCTGACATCCATCTTTTCGCATCGTGTAGCCTTGCTACTATCTTACCCATTCGATCATCAAATCATTCATCATGCATTCTAGCACCTCTCCCACAAAATCGCATTATCGTTTTCTTTCCTATTTATATGTCCCCCATTGGACATACTACTTAGCACATTTCATGTAATATTATCCTTCCATTATTATATGCCCTCCAAGGCCATCACATAATGCACATGCATTGTACCCCGCGGGTAACTAGTAACATTCTCTAATTGTTATTTACCATTTCACTTACACATTAACCGCCCTTAACCGGTTCATTCCCTTAACAATTTCCGAGTCTTTTGACATCGCCGGAGTAGTTACCACTACATTCCATTAGACATAATTCACCGGCAAATTCAATCATCCTTGAGTCAAACATTCGACTCCAGCCCACACTTGGAACCCATGACGTAGCAACCAATGGCCCAAGACTCGATGTTCTACCTTTTCACATCACATCGTGGGACTTAGGAATATTCTTTTCCCAATCATAGTCTTACACTACACTATGTCACATATTTTCATACCATTATCATGAAATTTTACCAATAATCGTGTTTTTACCCTTAATGTTGAATCCATGAACCCCGTCACAAGACTTGCTATGGCTATGTGCGAACCTTTACTCAACCGTTTTCAACGATCAGAATTCGCCATTCCCGACACTTATTCTTTTCCACATATATTCCATTTATAAATTCTAAGGTATCACTATACCTTAGTCATTCTTTCCCTTACCATTCACGTATAATAATATTACATTACTCATCCGGGTTCACGCCGAATATCCAAGTTCCGTTTCCAAGGTTTCTATTTCTGTAATTCTCATCCAACTAAAAATTCATACCAAGACTTAGTACTTCATTATACTATCATTCGCTTGATAATGATATTCACCGACGTCGTGGTCCGACCGTTTATACTACTTATTAACATCGACCCTTGTTTCCTTACCACACACGACACTCCGGTCCATAATTCTTCTACAAATATAAATTTCCATACACATAATTAACCGGAAAGATTATTCCCAAATAGATATCCACATCATACAATTTATCTCAAATTTCTATGGGCACCAAATCATGCGGCAATCCAACCGTTAAGCTATGATCATATAATATCTTGGCTTGGTGCATACCCAATCAATCCTTAACGATAACCACGTCAAGTTCCCCTTACCCCCATGGGCAATAAATTGCCTTTAAACTTTTCCCATCTATTTCTAACTCCTATTTTCTAATAACACGTTCTACCATTGAGGTTTTCCCTTTTACCTTTGATTTCACATTTTTCATCTAACCATTCGATCGACACAATCTATCTTTCTACCAAACTCATGAGACACAAACAATTAAGTAGGACTCGATTCCACGATATATATAAGTTGACAAGAAGTTAACGGATAAAGTACCTGACACCCCATCGTGCGCCTCATTTGCCTCCTCTCGGGTGAGTTGGAAGGATCGTCCCTTCACCTTCGCCGGTTCCACCTTCTTTTGCGACGTGGACACAAGTGATTCGGTTTTCTTCTTCGGGCACACGTGGCTATAATGCCCTTTTTCATGGCACGAGTAACACTCGACCTCGGCCGCTGGTTTGGATCTACAATCCCGGGCCAAATGCCCCGTCTTGCCACAATCATGGCAAATCTTCGGTTCCCCACGGCATTCGCCGGTATGATTCTTCCCACACCTCTTGCACAAGGCTACTCTTCCTTGCCCAGAGAAGTTCTACGTGAACTTCCCCTTCTTGAAACTACTCGAGCCACTCTCGGCTTTCTTCTTCTCGCCTACATAGGCCCTCTCCGCAACCCTTGCCTCGTTCACCTCTTCCACACCTCGGGCGGCACTAATGGCCTCATCCAGCGTGACCGCCCTCTTCACCTCCAATTGATAATCCCAAGGTAGCCCGCTAGCATACCTAACCACTCTCAACCTCTCCTCGGAGTAGGTCTTAGCAACAAACGGGAGTAATCCCGTGAATTCCTCGGGTACTCCTCGACCGTCATATCGCCCTTCTTTAGGGTCACAAACTTCTCATGCATCTTCTCCAAATCCCTTTCGGGGCAAAACATCTTTCTCAATCTCGTGGTAAACTCCTCCCACGACATTCTCTCTATCACCTCCTTCCCGAGGGTCTCATAGACTATGTCCCACCAAACCATAGCATCCTCTTTTAGGAATTGTGACGCATACGTCACCATATCAGCTTTCTTGCACTTGCTACTTCCGATGACCCGCTCGGTCTCTCGGATCCACCTCATAGTCACCTTCGGGTCCGAACTACCCGTATATACAATTGGCTTACAAGCCATGAAAGTCTTAAAAGAACAACCATCTTTTTCATCGGGTCGTGCCCTAGCATCACTACAACCACCCGTGGAGGATTTCTCCACTCGGGTGCCCCCACCACCGGTTCTCTCATCTGATTTAGCCTCGGATTCGCGATCTCCTCCCGACCTCTCACGGTTTCCAATAATGCGATGCACCTCATCGGCCACCGTCCCTTTGATTTGATCAATAAAAGTTTGGAGATCTGCCATGGTTACCGGAGTCTTATTAGCTCCAACCTCCGACTCATCCACTCGATGCATCGATGGTTGACTTTCTTGTTCAACCCTCTCGACATGATGCATCTCTTCCCGGTTTTCCGGGGCTTTCCCACTTCGACGAGTGTTCACCATTTCTTTCTATCAAGACTATACGAAAGACATTAAACATTTAGTACCTCTTGTACAATCCAATAGTCGCATAAGACTCAATATCCATAATCACATCAACTTTCATAGGTCCCCTAGGTTCAACCCTAAACTTAACATAAAGTCTCAAGGTCAACCTATCGATCTCAAGGAATCTTACAATCATAATGCTACAGTCTAAGACTAGGATGGACATCCAACCTAATTCACTTAAACATTAGCTCTGATACCAAGTTGTAACACCTCAATTTTTAATACAAAACATTTGCCCAAAATAAATCATTTTCATAAATAGAAGACCAGTTCCAAAACACGGATTTACAAAAACCTTTGATATGAAAATCAGAGTATGAGGTTTGGTGTTACAAAATATATCAAAACCAAGGTTAAGCACAAATCCGCTCTAATGATCTTCTACTCTAGGCCCCGCATATCTCAATCCATGCGCACCTAAATCCTCGATCCAGAACCTGAGTACATAGCAAACACACAAGGAGTACGTGAGACACAAAAATGTCTCGTGAGCTACATGGGTTTAGACCCCAATAATATCAAGTATCACATCGTGTATAAATACATATTTATATTTTTCCAACACATCCTAGTCACTCTATGGTGACTCTATCGGTCCTGCTTTCCTAGCATACATATCTAGTACATAAACATATATGTACCAGAACACAGTCATATCCAATACATAAACATATATGTATTGGAACTCAAGCGAACCTAATGCATAAACATATATGCAATAGATCCCTACGTTGCCTAGTACGTAAACATATGCGTACTAGTAGCACCCGTGTGCTTAGTGTACAAACATATGTACACCCGTCTCAGTGACCGGGGTCACCCCCGCGTCACCACCATCTATCTCTAATCATAACTCTATCAGTTATGCCAGTCAAAGCCTTCGGCTATCACAGTAATCATCAAACAAGTTAGTTAGATATTATCAATAATATATACTAACTCAACACATAATAAGTCTAGACAAACATTAAATAGACCGTTCATAAGTAATCAAAATACTTCATATAGCTATGTACTCAGTAAAGTCCACACGTACTCACCTTAGCAATAAAATGCTCCAACTGTATTCTTTACGTCAGTTTCCTTGCTTCACAATTCGGTCAACCTTCCAAGACCTCACCAAATGCCTAATAAAATAATCACAAAATTATCAACATCGCATACTACTACCAATGTGTCCATCTATATCTAGATAACACTTATTAACTCATTTCCCCCAATTATGGTGATTTACCAAACCCTAGGTTTAACCAACCCTTAAGATTCTTACAAATCATAACCATACACTTATTTCCTTTGATAATATACCATCTATTAAGTGTATACATCACTTATATCACCATAACCCATAACCCCAAGAACTAGGGTTTCAAACCCATACATCAAAATACATAGATCTTAAGCTACGAAGATCAAAGAGTGAAGATATACCTTTAATCTTCAACTAGGAGTGAAATCTACCAAAGATTTGTGAGGGATTCGACCTCAATCAGCCCTCAAGCTTGAAAATCGCCAAAGAAGAAACTAGGGTTTTGATATGGCATCAAATGAGCCAAAACCCGACTTAAAGCTGCTCGACCATAGTTCACGAAGCGAACTAAGTTCGCGTCGCTAACTTTCCTTTGCACGCGAACTTCGCGATCGGTAACTAGTCGTGATCTCCAATTGCCAGATACAACAATCCCTGGAGGGAGTTCACGATCGTGAACTAAAGTTCACGCCGTGAACTTCCCTCGTACAGCAGGGCTGCACTTTTCGGTCTAGATCTCGACCCGGTTTCGCCCATAACTTTCTCGTACGATCTCCAAACGACATGAAACAAATTCCTACATTCTTTAAACGATTTATCCTTATTTATCATATTTTTATACGATTTATTTATTTACAAATTGCGGGTCGTTACAATTTGGGTATAAGTAATTATTAATAGGGAATTAATAAGATTAAAAGAAGTGTTAATTTTTTAAGTTCTAAAATTAACAAGATGTATTTATTTACATATATATGTATTTCGAAATTTTACATATTTAAAATGAAAAATAAATTTTAATAGATATAATAAGTTTATACGTATTTTAATTAGATTAAGTTAAAATACATACGTATAAATTAGATGTAATATTCTTATTAGAATGTTACAAGTTTTTTATAGAGTAATGAAATATATATGTATATATATATGAATATATATTAAATACAAGATAAAATGGAACAATTAAAAGATAATGTTATTTTGATCTTAAAAGATAATAGTATAACTAGTTATTGTATGAAGTTATTATATAATTAAAACTAGAAAGTACAAAGTTATATTTTCATTATAACTAGAAATTGTACAAGTTGAAATTATATGATTAACTAGAAATATACAAAGTTATATATTAAGGTGTATAAAGTTATAAGTTATTATAACTAGATAATTATACAAGTATAAAATAAGTATTTTACAAGTCATGTAATATACTAGATTAATGATCAAGTAATAAATAACAAGAAAAACTTTATAACCTATATTTAACTAGTTTAAGTTAAATGTAAGAAATGTTTAAACAAACTAAGAATTATTATATATAGTCTTTATATAATAAGTTTATTAGTTTCACTAAGTATGGACCGGTGATTGTGTTTGCTTAAGTTCCATCATAGTTGTTGGAGCTAGTGGGAGCTACACAAGAAAATCACAAAGTTTATAAGTATGTCGTTAAGACATAAGTTTTGGTCGAATCTAGTAAGTCAAAACAAATGTTTAATTTAATTATTAAACGTATGAAAAACTAGATGTGTTAAACTAGATTTATGTTTCAAGTTTATGAATCATAAAAGAATTGAAAGTTTAACTTAAGTTGTAAAGTTTTTCAAGTAAGATAAAACAAGTAAGTTTTATTATAGATAAGGTTTTTTCACAAAACCTAGTAAAACGTTTTATACACCTCGTTTTAGGTATACATTAAATCGCGCAATTCTCGAAACTATAAGTTTTAAAGAGAAGTTCTTAAGTTTTAAAAAGGTGTTTTGTAGAATTCTTAAATTCACAAGTCACACATTTTAAATAAGGATTTAGATTGGAATAAAGGTTTAAGTTTAGTTTAAAACTTGAACAAACCCAAGAAAATCTTAGATCGAAGTACTATCCACCTAATGGAACACCTCACTTGTTCAACGATATTCATATTGTAAGGATAAAGAACCTTAGATATGGATTCAAATCATTGCGAGTGTCAGGGTGCGTAAGGTTCTGTGATAATCGGGAGTCCCGACGCAGAGCATCACACTGTCTTAGATGGTCTGATCTCTTTGGTGATAATCGGGAGTCCCGGCCCAAAAAGTACTTGAGTAGAATAAACATACTAGACTTTATTACTAACTTAGAAATGTACAATTAGATTGTACAAGGTTGTAATAAGTTATAAGTCTAAAGATTCTACGACCCCTAGGAATCGTGTCAAGTCTTGATACGATCGGTAAGGACGGTACCTACCAGAAATATCATGTCTCGTCGGGAAGTACCCAAACCTTGCGGCGAGAATGTGATATATGGATCCTACGCCTAAAATATTAATTATGGGTTTATAATATATTTTAGAGAATGTTTATTGATGATAACTAATTAAACTGGGTTTGATTTGTAGATGGCAGCAACAACCATAATGACACGTACCAACAATCTCTCACTACGCTTGTTTCTAGAAAAGGACGAATTGACTGGGTCAATGTTTCTCTATTGTAAGTGTGGTCTTCGGATTATGCTTTTTCATGAGAGAAAAGGAAATGTCCTAGAAAAAGCAATACTAAATGCTCATACCGCGAATGCTAGAAATGAACTAGGACAAGCATATTACGCTTGTAGGGTGTTCAAATCTGCAAGGTGGTTATTGGATCATCGGTGAGTGCTCACGTCATGGAAATGAAAGAGCACATGGATCATCTTGAATAGGATACCCAGTACCGTTGCAGTTAGCAATAGTAATGATATTAAACTCGTTGTCAGATGACTATAAGCATTATATAGTCAACATGGAGCAATCCATTGATGAGCTACACTCCATGCTCATGACTACTGAGTTGATTTGGGGACCAAGTTTTAGAATGATCTCGTAGTAACCGATGATGGTAGTGATCAGAGAAAGAGGCGCACTGGAAAGGGAAAGGATAAAACCGATCCTAGCCACGGCGTGCCTAAAGGGTAATGGAGTCAAACAAAAAGGTCAAGAAGGTAAAGCCAAATAAGGACCGAGAAACGGTGTCTTGGTCGTGGCAAAGGTCAAAGGGTCGGAGGCCATGCTTGCTATTCAGTTGACTTGACCAACTTCTAGATACTCCTTTCCAACTTGTCAAAGTTATTACGAGTGCCTCAACTTTAGCAATCGTTTATTGCATGAGATGATGGAAAGTGAGATGGACTAACATGAGATAATGATCCCACAAGCACCACGTTTTAATTCAGTATTTTTCGTATGGATTCAGTAAAACAATTTTTGGTTTTAAGTTGTTTTGAACAAAATTACATTTTCTATTTTTTTATGATAAATTTTGGTGTTTTAAGTTTATCGTTGAATCCATGGTTGAATTATATTGTGTGTGCATGTGTGTTGATTAAACTAGTCAAGTTTTATGACTAGATTATAAAGTCAAGTATTGACTTAATAATGATCTCATTGTTTATATTTGTTTGATTGTTGTGTGAATATCTTAGAAGCTCAAATTACTTAGATGCTAGTAATTAGAAAGTTTTTCTAATGAAAGTATTTAAGAGTTTTTATAGAAAGCATAAAGTTCAAGGTACATTGAACTTATTTAAAACATCTTAAGTAATGGTTACTTATGATAGTAAGTTTTAAAGTATTAGTGTTAATATAGTATGATTATATTGGATATAATCAATATAGACTTTAAAGAGTATTATTACAAGTCTTTCATACTTGTGATAAAGGAATTTAATGAAGTCATAATTCCCTAATAGGAATAATTGGATATTCGTATAATCCAAGGAAAGTGACTGAGACATTAAATGAACTCTTAAAAGGGATAAACTATATCAAAGTATTTAAGAATTAAAAGGTATTATTGCAAGTTTTTTATACTTGTAATAAATACAATATTTAATCAAGTCATAATTCCCTAATAGGAATAATGGATATTTGAGAAATCCAAGAAATGACTTTGGCATTAAATAAAATTCTTAAAGAATACTAATACATTTAAGAATTGGAAGTATCATTTCAAGTGTTTTATACTTGTTAGATACAGTAATCAATAAAGGTCATGATTCCCTAAACAGGAATGTTGGACATTCGCAAATCCAAAGGATGATCTTAAGTATTGATAGAATTCTTAAAAGATTAAACTACAAGTTATTGACTAGGTCAAAGTAGTAGTTTAAGTGATGCTTAAGTTCCATAAAAGATAGTGGGAGCTAAGACTAACATAATTCATTAAAGGCATTAATGGATTTAGTAAGTTAGTAAGACATTAACAACAAGGTTTTACCAAGTCATTAGCCAAAGAGTTAAGGGAAATAATAAATGATCGTTGATTAGATTATTGCATACCTAATAGCGTGATCACAAGTCTTGTGATTAATTATTGCATATCTAATAGGTTGTTAACACTTCAGTGGATAACATAATCATTTAAGAAAATTTCTTTAACTAGTAAGAATATCTACAAATCAAGTAACTAAAAGAGCCTTTAGTTACAAGGAGAATTTTATGAATTCAAGAAACTAAGGAGTTAATTTCCAATCCTCCTATGTTTACCGAATTGCATAAAAGGCAAGACTAGAATATGTTCTAGATAGTTGGAAGAACAAAACTAGCAAAGACAAAAGTAATAGTATTCCTAAATACTCGTCTTATGTCTTTAGTTTAATAAGAATGATTGGTTTAGTGATAAAGTTGCAATTAAGGTTGTAAGAATCATTAAGTAATCAACACGAACAAAAGGAATAAGTAATGATCCAGCAATAATTCAGTATCTATGTCTAGTGAGGAATAATACTTGAGTTAGTATCATTTTTATTCAGACTTTGTATGTTTTACAATATCCATGAATAAAACTCTTTCATTCAAAAAGGTATAAATCTGTGACTACTCGTTTTGGTGGGAACCTTGATGGGATGTTAACGTCATCGCGATATTTGGTGGTAGATTCGAAGTTCTTCGAAGATAGCTACACAAGTTTTGTGTAAACCAAATGTCGGTGATATTCTGTTGGAGCTCAACGAATATTGGATTGACCACCGTGATGATACTTCGTGGTTGAAAAGTTCAAAAGTACTGTTCACTAGGATTGTCCTTAAGCCTGGGTATTTGGTTTAGGATACAATGACTAATGTGCTATGGTTCGTCTTAGACAAGTCTGAAAAAATGTTTGTCATACGAGGTGATACTGGGTACAAAGGAAATTGTATTTTAAATCGAAATATAACAAGATGGTAATTGCACCTCCTTTTTAGGAGATATATTTATAGGTCCTTTGACGTGATGAGATAACTGGAAAGTGCATGGCCATGCCCAAATGAACTGATTTGTTCTTTGTCATTTATCACAACAGTTTGAATCAAGAAGTCATGAAATGATTTCGAATACAGGAGTTGATAATTTCTACCATGCTCGTATTCATGATCACAAATATCGTGCTACAAGGGATAAGCCTAACATAGTTGCCCACGAAGTAGAGACAGAGTGTTCTTTACTAGGAGACGCTATTAAAGAGCTTTTCATAAACTATACCTGGGTTACGTAAGCTGTTTTTATGGGGTTGGTTACCTACATGCCCATCTAGAAGGCCAATGTAGCTCATATCATTAAGACAAAGGTTACGAACTTGCACAAGTGGGAGTCTGAAGGATTTATGTGCACAGTTAGTCAACCTATGATGATACATCCATGCCTACGAAACACTTAAGGGTCACACCGGTGAGTGCATGTAATACGAGCAAGATAAGCAATGATGCTACGAAGAGGAATGATTCATAATAGTCATTATGAATCAGTTAAGTATTAAGTTAAGTTTAACTTATAACTAGATTGGTTTAACTAACTAATTAATACAAGTACTTGCACATTTGCTAGTTGAGTAAATATACAATGTGTTAATTAAAGATTATCCATGATATGATTTAAAGCCATTAAATCATATAGTGATTGGATAATATTGTTGTATAAATTATATAAATGTTATTATATAATTAATTATTAAACGTATAAATACGAGTATATAATTCGTGTATATGGGTACCATATTATTAGTGTATTGATACTAGACATTTGATAGTTAAGTGCAACAATAATAAACTAGTTAAACTATAAGGGATGGAAGTGTAAAAAGGAAGTTTAATTAAGAAGTTAATCTTCATTAAACTAGAAGGGTTTTAAGTGTAAGATCTTCTATTATAAATAGAAGGCTTATGGCTTAAACCTAATGTTGATTCCTAACACCTTGAAGCCGAAAATCCATTGCCTCTCTCTCTCAATTTCGGCCGAACACCAAGAACACCAAGTTTGGTGTTCTTCGTTCTTCGTGTTCTTCGTGTTCTTCAAGTTTTGAAGAACAAGTTCATTGCTTAGATCAAATAGAAGATCGCTCGATTTGTTCATCATCAGTTGACCAATCTTAAGCAAACAACAAGGTATGTTTTGGGAAACATCTTTCTCCCTTCTCCCCTCTTGGACGAATTCGGCCAAAGAACCCTAGGTTGATGGTCGAACGAACCACACAAGCAATGTGTGTGTTCGAGTTCTTCGTACAAGGTTTCTTTCTTGTTAATTTAAGTTAGATTTACAACATCCCAATCCTTTAGAGTTTAAGGATTAGGTTTAATCTCAGTTCCGCTTTTAGGGATTAAATCAGCTAGTTGGTTTAACCGGTCAAGAACAAGTTCATATTCTTGGTCAGCAAGGTTCGAACTAAGCATGCTAGGCGGTCGGTCCTATGGGTCGATCGAGTACAGCAAAACCCTACAAAACACAGTTCTATTCTTCGTGAAAATGCCTTTCTAAAAGAATGATTAACTGATCACAAAACTATAAAAGAAGAACTTTCTGAAACAAAATTTATGAACTCAGTTCTTCAACATGATCTTAATGAGAATGTTAAAGAACTTGAAGCAATTAAAAAGATTTGTGAATCATGGTCTCGTTCATCCAAACGTGTGAGTGAGTGTGTCAACTCACAGATTCCTAGTCAAGTACAAGTTGTATTAGGAGGAGATTTCCTTGCTGCAGCCGCTGTACTTGATAGCAGCACGGATGATCCGTACTACTCGTCAGCTGATGCTTCTGTGCCAGCTAAAGAGTTGGTGTTTGGTTGCTTTGTTAAGTCAACCAAAACCTATGCTACTGAGATGTCCAAAGAAGAACCTTCTGAAACTATTGGTAAAGAATCATCAGCTGATTCCTCAACCATAGTTTTTAGGAAACCCACGGTAGTTATTGTTGAACCAAGTAAGTCTATCTTGGGCTCAGCACCTGCTGTCTCTTCTACTAGACCTCAAAGGAAGACTAGTAAGACAATAGGAAAGAAAATTCTTCTTACATCCTTCAAGGGTGAGTCAGCTGGAGTTCGTACTCGAGCTGCAAAGAACAAAGGTAAGAGTGTTCTCAAAAACACTCCAAGTCCTTCTTCAGTTGGTCCTGTCAAACAAGTGAAAGGAAAGGTCAGCAAGCTGACATCAGTCGTTCAAACTCTGACTATCTCCGATAATCAGAATATGAAAGGGATTTTGGGTCCAGTACCCAACCCTGCTGCCTCGCCCTCCACTCCACTGCAAAAGAACAGAAAATGTTACAAGTGTGGAGACCGTGGGCACATGGCAAATGAGTGTGACAGCACAAGCTTAAGACTCTCTCCAACTTCAGCTTGTGAATCTATTAAAAACCAACCCCTGTGAGCTCCAGCAGGAAATCACAAGGACCCACAGAGGTGTGAGTTCCCAAAAAGAACTAACTCTTTTAAATTCATGTGTAGGGTGATCAAAGCTAACACGTCTGGTACCTAAACAGTGGTTGCTCAAGACATATGACTGGATACAAATCCCTGCTAGAAGAGTTCGAAGTATGTACTGGTCCTCCAGTAATTTTTGGTGATAATGGTAGAGGCTCAACTGAAGGTTTTGGATCCATCTCAAATGGATCTATAAAAATCACAAGAGTTGGTTACGTGAATGGGCTGAAACATAACTTAATCAGCATTAGCCAATTATGTGATGCAGAGTTCTTAGTGAACTTCAACAAGTACAGAGGAACGGTGACAAATAAAAGTGGAAAAGTCGTGCTTATCGCACCAAGAAATAACAACGTATATACACTTGACATGAATCCTTATAATCAAGAAGTTTGTCTATTCTCTCATTCTACTGAAGAGCTGAATTGGTTGTAGCACAAAAGGCTATCTCACTTAAACTTTAAAAATATATCAAAGCTGGCCTGAGGTCAGCTGCTGAATGGCTTGCCACAAATCAAATATGAAAAGGATAAGCTTTGTTCAGCTTGTGAACAAGGTAAACAACATAAAAGCTCCTTCAATTCAAAGCAATGTTTCTCCAATCGACAGCTGCTTGCATATGCTTCATATGGATCTCTTTGGTCCTATGAGCACTGAAAGTCTAGGTGGAAAGAAGTATACACTCGTTAGCGTTGATGAATACTCACGATAAACTTGAGTTATAATTCTTCGTCTCAAAAGTGATGTAGCTGATGAAATTATTAAATTCATCAAAAAGATGGCACTTCTAAATGGGTCAAGAGTTAAGATGCTGAGATCAGACAATGGTACTGAATTTAGAAATAGTACATTGGAAGACTTCTGCTCAGAAGTTGGGATCTCATAAAACTTTTCAGCTGCTAGTACAGCACAACAAAATGGTGTTGCTGAAAGAAGAAATAGAACCCTAATAGAAGCCGCAAGAACAATGCTTGATGAGTCAAACATGCCAAAACAATTTTGGGCAGAAGCTGTTAACACAACTTGTTTTACTCAAAACAGGTCTCTCTACGTGAAGAGACACACGAAAACTTCTTATGAGATTCTACGTCAGAGAAAACCATATATTGGTTTCTTTCATGTATTTGGTTGTGTGTGTTTTGTGTTAAACACACGATATCAGCTGAGCAAGTTTGAGTCTAAAGCTGATGAAGCCATTTTTTGGGGTATTCCACTGTGCTGAATCATCTGACTCATTTCAGAGATCAGCCGAACCATCAACTGACGATGCAGCTGAAGCATTCTCTGATGCTTTGAATTTTTTTGATGTTCCAATAAACGATTCAGATGATATGTTTCATGATGCTCCTACATATCTTGTAGATATTGAAGCTGTTCAACAAGAAATTCCAACAGCAAGAGCATCATCCAAGGCTAGATCCAACTCTAAGCCACCACTTCATACTTCAAGAAGATTAGTTCAAAATGAAGTACATAATCCTGTTGAGCATTCAGCTGCACAACAAGGATTGAATTAATCATTGGAGATCCACAACAAGGAGTGGTCACAAGAAGTAAGGCATCATGCAATCTTTGCCTATGGTCGTTTTTCTTAGCAGCTAAAGAACCAAAAAATATTAAAGCTGCCCTATAAAGCTCCAGCTGGATTCAAGTGATGCTGGAAGAACTTAACCAATTTGAGGTCAATAAAGTGTGGCAGCTGGTGCCCCCACAAGATGGTAAGACAATAATTGGTACCAAGTGGGTATTTAGGAATAAAATGGATGAAGAAAGCGTAGTTATCCGCAATAAGGCTAGACTTGTTGCACAAGGATATAGACATGAGGAAGGAATCAATTTCGATGAAACATTTTCTCCAGTAGCAAGGCTTGAGGCTATAAGAATATTTCTAGCCTATGCTGCCTACAAAAACTTCACAATTTTCCAGATGGACGTGAAGAGTGCATTCTTAAACGGGAAACTGCAAGAGGAAGTATATGTGAAGCAACCTCCAGGTTTTGAAAATCCTAAGTATTTAGACTATGTGTTTAAACTGGATAAGGCGCTGTATGGGTTGAAACAAGCTCCTCGTGCATGGTATGACACACTCTCCACCTTCCTTTTAGTAAATGATTTCACCAGGGGAAAGATTGATAAAACCTTATTCATTCGCAAAATCAAAGGTGATATCATTCTTGTTCAAATTTATGTGGATGAGATAATTTTTGGTGCTACTGATGAAAAACTTTGTAGACGTTTTTCAAAACTTATGTCTACAAAGTATGAGATGAGTATGATGGGTGAATTAACATATTTTCTTGGCTTACAAGTTAAGCAATCTAAAAATGGAATCTTTATAAATCAAGAAAAATATATCAAAGATCTTTTAAAGAAATTTGATATGAATTCATCATCATCTATGAAAACTTTACTTGGTCCTCCAAATAATCTAGATGCTGATACAACTGGGAAAATCAGTTGATATCACATTCTACAGAGGAATCATTGGGTCTTTACTTTATCTCACTGCCAGCATACCAGACTTTATGTTTGCTACTTGCATGTGTGCTAGGTATCAAGCTGATCCTAGAGAATCTCATTTAATAGTTACTAAGCGAATTTTAAGGTACCTTAAAGGTACTCCAAGCCTAGGTCTTTGGTATGCCAAAGACTCTGGGTTTGATCTAATTGGCTATTCAAATTCAGACTTTGCAGGTTGTAAGATGGATAGAAAGAGCACTACTGGAGGATGTCAGCTGCTAGGTGGCAAGCTAGTCAGCTGGACAAACAAGAAACAAAATATTGTTTCCACCTCTACAACTGAAGCAGAATATGTTGCTGCTGGAAGCGGTTGTGCTCAAGTCTTTTGGATGAAGAATCAACTGATTGACTTTGATATGAACTTTTGCAAAGTTCCTATCTACTGTGATAACACAAGTGCCATCGCAATCATCAACAATCCAGTTCTTCATTCTAGAACCAAACATATCGATATTATGTATCGTTTCATTAGAGATCACATTGAACAAGGTGATGTGGAACTTCACTTCATTTCAACAGACCTTCAGCTGGCTAATTTATTTACTAAACCTTTAGATGAAAAACGTTTCAACTTTTTAATCAGCGAGCTGGGTATGTTAAATGCCTAAATCATCTGTTGAGGTACTATCAGCAGCTGACAAGATCACCTTGTCACTTAGTACATTCAGCTGACTAAAAACGTTTTGAATCTATCAATCAGCTGAATAAAACATCTCAAAATGATACTTATCAAGTTTTATAAGTTAAAACGTTTGGTTTTCAAAGAAAAAGGAATCTTTCATCCCTATCCACACGTTCTCTGTGGGAAATATTTTCACTCAAGTGGAAATATTTGGCATTTATGAGGGACATGACATCCCTGACACAGAAACGGCTCCACTAACCCTGACTGTCACATCGTACCGGTTTCTTCGCACGAAAACCAACATTTCCATAGTTGGTTTCCAACTATCCATTTTTAATCCGGTTTAAATTCAAATTTTTACCCAAAACGTCCTACTTCTCCATATAAATACCCCACGTATCTCTTCACTTCTCTTCATCACCCTCAAACTTCCATCTCTAAATTCTCTCCAAAACCCTCATTCTCCTTCAAGGTTTTGTCTATCTTCTCTCTCAAAAATGTCTAGGAAATCCACAAAAGCTCCCCTCACTAGAGCAGCCATCGAGTTTACTCAAAACTCGAACCTGGTTGCAAACACATCTCAACCGGAAAACCTCCGAGAAGTCTACCGTCCGGTTGGAAAGTTTCTTCGCCACTGTCTTGTCAGTGGTGCATTCACCTACTTCACCAAGAGTTTTTACGAACTCTTGCGTGATTTTTGGATGTCCGCCTCCATCTCCGGGGACGACGTTGTTGCGCAAGTGGGAGATCATCAAATCACCATCACTGTTGATGATTTCCGAACTGCTTGCGGGTTCGACTTCTTGCACCCTGATGAAGTCCCTCAGGAGATGAAATCTGCTGAGGATGCAAATGCAAGTCTAATCAATATCACTGGATATCGATTAGAGAAAGAAGACGACGGGGTGCAGATCTTTAAGAAGTCTTGGCTGTCAAGACCATGGGCCTATTTCTTCACGCACATCATTCAGTGCATAGGTGGTAACAATGGGTCACAAAACCAGTGCAACTCCAAGCTTCAGATCTTTGCTGAATCCCTAATCACCGGTCAGCGGATTGATTATGGAAGACTGGTTTTCGAGGAGGTCAAAACCAAGCTCAAGGCAAAGGGAACTCACATTCCCTATATTCGATTCTTCACTTTGTGCATTGCTCATGTGATGCTTGAAAAGTTGAAGATTGATTATGATTACCTTCTGGGGGAATGGTTTGAGGTTCGTACCTTATCCAACACCATCTTCTCCAAAAAGGAAGCTGGTAAGGATATTCCCCTCTCCTCGTACATGTTGAAGATCATTAAAGATCATACTAGATCCAAAAGGGATCAACCAGAGGGCACCACAACGGAGAAATCTGCCCTACAAGAACGTAAGTCCTTTTCTCATCTGAAGGGTTCTTCAGCTGCTAGTCGTCCGCTAGCTGCTGATGAAAAAGAATCCACCTCAACAGGGACCTCAGTGCACATTGATGTGGAGAATGAGGGTGAGGATGTTTCTCCTCTGGTGGTGAAGAAACGAGTCAAAAGAAAAGCTCGTCGCTCTCCCACACCCTCTCCCTTCTCTCCGCCATCTTCTCCCACTTCACGTGCTCCTTCTTCTCTTCAGCTGAGGGAAAGAGGGTCTGCTACCTGTGGAGAAGGTGTGGCAGCTGATGATGCTGATCTGGCGATAACGCCATCATTAGGATTCAGCCAGGATCCTCTGGGTACTCACTCGAGTCCCAGATTGGGAGGATTACGATCAAAAGCTATGTCAGCATCTGATAATAATCCTTCTCATTTTCAGTTTTGCAGTGATTTTCTAGGAACTCCACCAACAATCGGAGCTTCTAGTCAATCATCCATGGCTGATCACTTCTCTCTTTCTCTTCCTCTTTCTCTTCCGCCTGCTGATTTCTCAACAAGTCAGCAGACTTCAATACGGCAATTTCTCGACTGTTTCAAGGGGATGAACTCCACAAGCAACCTCAGTCTCCTAACAGAATGCTGGTGAAGTTCTTGGCTCATCCCAAGCCACCCGTGAGTCAGCTGCACACACACCACCACCAACTTCTTCATCACTTCCTGAGTCAGCAGTTGATGATAGATTGACTGGAAACCAAGTCATTCTTGAAACCGTTCCTTCTGTTTCCCACAACGTCACCAGCTTACACCAGTTGGGGATAGAGGAAACCACCACCACGTTGAAGAGAAAACTGTAGACCCAGTTGTTACTGAGGCATCCACCCAAGCTGCCAGTGATCGTGAACGTATTCGCCAACTGAGTTGTGAGGCAGCTGATACACTACCCAGAGGAACTCTTCCTCAAGTCTCTATACCAGACCAGCCGACTGGTGAGACTGAAGTTCAAGGTAATCAAACAGCATTTCCCATTCAGCCCTATGTTTCGTCTCCTGACGAAGATGTAGATGAACCTTGGCTTCAGTTTCATTTGACAGCTGATGTCGGCACTTCTGACAGAAACCCAGAAGTTTCAGCTGGACCCATCTCACCCCCCCCCCCATATAGTTTCTGAGCATCCCATAGGAGCACTTCCTCCTAACTCAGGAACACCTTCTACCACAATTGAGGTTACCCTCTCAGCTGGAGACATACCGGACCCCTCTCCCCAAACAGTCCATGTGTCCCATACTAATTCCAGCAAAGTTGGAGGAAGCATTCCCATCAGAGTCGTTGTTGCTCTGATGTCTAGAGTTGTCTCATCCCAGATTCAACCTGGGATGGCCATGCAGAGTAAGCAGATGGACACCCTTCGCAGGGATGTTCCAAAGAAGTTTGTTGTTACTGTTGAGAATCTCTCTTCCAGCATTGCTTCTCTGAACACTGAGGTTCACACTCAGACTCCTCAGCTGGTTCTTCTTTCTGATCAGATTTGGATCAACACAAGTGAGTTCAACACCCTCAAAGCATACATTCATAGAGAGTTGAACTCCATTCGCGAATCTAACAGAGTCGAGAAAGAAAAGCTTCTCTCCGAAGCCCGGGCAACTGAAGCAGAAGTCGAATGATAGCTGAATACCTTGCATTCCAAGGTATCTCCTCTCTCATCAGCTGTCGATCGTATTGGTCTTGCAGAATCCAAGCAAGAGTCTCTGCTGACCAATACTCCTAGCCATCTCTCTAAGGCTATTGAGGAGTCTGCTTCTGTTGTGTCCACAAGGATGGACAAATTGGAGACTGAGGTTTATTCGTTGACCTCTCAAGTTACTAGTCTCCAAGGCACCCTTGACCTCATTCTTCAGAAATTAAATGAGGGTGTCGCTGCTGTTCATCCTACTGATGCACCAGAGAGTTCCTTACTTCTTCAGGGACTCTCTGAGGGAGAGAAAGAGTAAGCTACATCAGCAGGTGAACAACCAGGTGAACATCTTGATTCACAACTTATAGTCACCTCTGTTGTTGGAGCCAATGTTCAAGAAGACATTCCAGCAGTGAGACTCCCTATTCTCCACCACTCACCTCTGCTGGAATACAAGAAGAAGAAGAAGACTTTCAGTAGACGAGACTCAAATTTTAACAACAATCGTCCCTACTGAAACACCTGAGGTAATTGCTTCAGCAGGTGAGACAACAATGCAATCAACACTCACCCCTGCTGAAGGTCTCAGGTTAGAAGAAACCTCAACTGATTTCGTTAACATTGTTGATTCTTTTAAATCTGTTGAGGTCCCACAAGTCCAAATCCCGCAAATCCAAAACCCTCAGCCCGCTATGCAGGTGATTCCTCAACCTGCTGAGGGGGAGCTAAATCTTGCCTCGTTCAAAGATGCTCTCTTAGAAGAAGCTGGAACCACTGCTGATCTCGAAACAGTTATTTCTCTCCAAAGAAAAACTCAAGAAGAGTTGTTGCAAAGAGCTGAAGCAGAAAGAACTGAGAACATTAGGTTGTTCAATAGGTTCTTTATAAACGAAGCGAAGAAGCAAAAATCACCCGCGTAAGGAGCCCCAAATCATCTTCCAGCTCTCCACAAGAAATCGTTATCAATAGAGTTGGAGGGCTCTTTACTTCTGAAAAGGTGTCTCTGAAAAAGATCAGCACTCAATTCAACTATGATGAATGGAATGAGATGCCAGCTGCTGCCAGATCTGCAAACCTATCTCCTAATATAACAGATCTGGAAAGTGAGGTAAGAGTCGCAATCCTCTCCTTCAAGACTCTATGCGATAAGGTCAAGAGATACTCTCCTGACTTGGCAAATCGCATACCAGCTGAATTGTGTGAATCTCAAGTTGTTACTGTCAGAGAACCTGTTGGTGAAAGCTCCCCTGCAAGAGGGGAGAAACGTAAGTCTGTTCTCCCCGAGCCCTTCGCTGAACCCAGATCAGCTGAGGTTGGATCTTCAATAATTTTTGCTAAACGTCCAAGACTCAACCTCACAAGAACCGTTCCCATGGGAGTTAACTTTATCCCTGGGCAAATTGTCAAAGAACCCATCTACGATTCTTGCTATCTGGATGACAAGAAGAGGCAGTGCTTTCAACAAGCTGGTGAACTAGACCTGTGCCACGTTGAACAACTATGGTCTATCACAAACTGCTGAGTTCCTCTACTGAAGAGGGAAAATAAATGAAGAAATTAATCAACTCAGCCATCAGCTCAGTGTATCAGAAGGTCGTAAGAGAATAAAGACTTACGACGTTGTATTTTTTTTTCCTTGTACTAAATCAGCTTCAATCAATAGAAAATCATTATTTTGTAATATACTTGTAAAAATACTATAAAAAGATAAACATAGCAAAAAGAACCCAAAGGGTCAAAGCACATAAGCATTCAGTTGATCCAAACAGCTGAATCATTAGAGGTTCATACTTATACAGCTATTCGATTGCATCAAATAGGGGGAGATTGTTAGTCCCCAGACTAAATAAATAAGATATGATGATTGATAGCTAAGAAGAACAAAATCAGCTGAAGTATGTATCTCAGCTGAAGTACAAGTATATTCATAAACCTTCAGCTGAGTACGTACTTAGCTCAAGGAATCAAGTTAAATCAGCAGCTATACAAGAGTGATCATTCGAAGTTTATGGCCGAAGGACAGAAACCCGAAGAAGACCAATCAGCTGATAGTGGAATCAGCTGATGGTACATGCTGCAGATAATGACTTGGTGGAAAATGTTCTTGACACTTTGAACATTTTCCTTTCCCGCTCAAAGAAGAAGAAAATGATGAAGATCTTCTATTTTGGAATAGAAGATAACTTGTCAGTACTTCATCATTTGTCCCTCCAATCATGTAAAGGGAAAGTCAACATCTTTTGTACTATCATAGTACACCTTTTCACTGTGCGTCAGAAAAGGTAGCAAAAGGAGTTGACACAAAGTACAATTGGGACTATAACCTATGCAAGTGCATTAAATGTTTCCGTGGACAAGTCTACATCTACGAATGATATGTTTACACGTAGATTAACTTGTGGACAAAGGAACATGGATCTTGGGCTATATATAGAGACGTAAATGCTTGCATTTACACACAGCTTTTAGCATTCATAGCACAAGAACATTCTCTGAGAGTTTGTTATTATCTGGTATTAACTTCTCCATAGTTAATACTCAGGAATTTAATATCAGCCGTTAGTATCATCTGATATAACTCTCCTTGCATAGTTTTCTAGTTTGAGCGAGCAAAAATGTCACTTCAAGTATAAAGTTTTAGTTAGTGTGTACTATCTATTTCCGCAAACTTTGTACTGTATTAAGTTGTTTTAATAAACTCTTAATCATTGAAATTGTGTGTTCTTTGCTTTATCGTCTTTACTTAGCTATAACGGCACAAGTTTGTGTTGTTGGGATCCAACAATGATGTACCTTCCTTATGTGTGGTTTTATTTGCTTCATTTGGATTTTCCACGTCAAACTTTACCTTGTATGTTTCAAAGAAATTTCCCATATTCTCCTCAACCTTTTCTACAATTTTTTCAACCATCTTTAGAATAGCTTCATCGGTTGTTTCGGGTTTCCTAACTTGGTCGAGCAAATTTTTAAACCCATACCCAATAATTTCCGACTTCATGGTAGGATCTAAAATAACGGCAAAATACATATAATGGTTGAGATTTGTAAAATCACCCCAATATTTTGTATACTTTGCCAGCATTTTACCCACCATCCTACTAAAATTAGGTCACTATCCCACGTAAGAAGATGCTTATCAACATCTAAAATTTCACCAAAAAATTTATGAGCAACCGGTCTAGATGAAGCCGAAAAAATTTCGGTTTTGATTTTGAATATTTCCAAAAAATCAACCATATTTTCACAAATTAGAAAATCATAACGCTCGGGAATGTGTTCAAGGTCACGAGAATAAGAAGAGATTTGTTTATCAAACATGAAGAACCCATTTTTCAATTCCACGGCGGTTTTTAACATTTCGTAAGTGGAGTCCACCTAGTAGGGCAATCCGAACACAAAAAACGGTTTAATACTATTCGACTCTTCTTGACACAATCTTTAAACAAGTCAAATCTTTGACTAGAGTTTCTTATGTATCTAATGGCTAAACGTATCGTATCAATACAATCATTATACGCACTTAGACATTCTTTGACAATTAAGTTTAAAATATGTGCCATACAACGGATGTGAAAATGTTTTCCATTATCATACAAATCTGGAAACTTTTTAACCAAATACTCAATAGCTTTATCATTCGATGTAGCATTGTCAACCGTTATGCTCATTACAATTTTTTATTCCCCATCCATTAATGCACTCTAATATATCCCTTCCAATATCTTCCCCTTTATGACTAAAAATAGGTTTAAAATTTATTATTCGTTTGTGCAATACCCAATTATCATCAATAAAGTGTGCGGTTAACACCATATAAGTCTTCTTTTGGCAAGTGGATGTCCACGTGTCGGTTGTAAGGTGGACAGCATTTGAAGGGTTTTATAAAAGTTTTTGCATTTTCTTCCTTTCTTCTAAGAAAAGTTTAGAACAATCCCTAGAAATAGTGTAACGGGAGGGCAAAGTGAATTTTGCATTTAAAGCCTGGGTATACTCAATTAAGGTTTCATCTATACGAATGAAAAAGGAAGCTCTCCAACAACAAACATCTTAAGTAAAACATTTCTCACTTTAGCATCGTCATATCTCCAATTATTTAAAGTACCACTACTAGTCCCTTCATCAAATTGGCTATTTTCTTAAAAAATAGATTTTGTTGTTTTTTTGAGGTTAATAGGGTTATTTTTACATACCCTCATATGTTTCTTCATTGTCGAGGTACCATTTACGACTTCATCCGCCGCATAGGTTTTGTTCGGACAATAATTACACTTTCCTCTTCTCAACTTATTAACCTCGTCATACGCTGTAAAATGATCCCAAACTTCGGATTTTAGTCGACTATTTTCTGATTTTTTCCTTGGTTTAGTAGCTTTCCTCTTATTTGTTTTTTGCTTATTTGGTTTTTGCTTTTTTGTTTGGGGTTGCGTTTCTTCTACAAAGGTTTCGTCATCACTACCCGTAAGGTTGTTATGTGGTTCACTCTACATAATCAACAAACAATAAATTATTCCACATGCACAATACAAATATAAATCTGATTGACATTTAAGGTATATTATTCAATTAATATATACATAATAAAAAATCAACGCAACATGCACAATCTGTGAATCTAATTCTATAATATATAATTTTTGCTCAATCACAAATGTTCCATAATGTATACGTAATACAGAATCTATACACAAAAAATACATAATATTCACCTCTGATTGAGAATCTGATCCCGACATACTTGGAGAAAAATGACGATTGACGAACGAATAAATAGAATTCGAATTCTGATTGAGATCGAGCAGACTCTGTACGAGAATTACGAATTAAGAATGTAGGTTTGAATCGAGCAGCGTACGATTGAGCATAGTTACGAATGAAGGTTTACGTCTTTACACTTGGAAAACCGACGGTCGTACTCGTACATGTAAAACCACATATTAGGCTAAATGGATGATGGGCTTGCTAACTGGATTTCATTGCTAGCCTAAAAGGTTGTTTCAGTTGGGATAAAGAGTTTTGTTGCTGGGCTAAACAGTATACCGAGTTTTGCTGGGCTAATGAGTTTTCGGTCCTACTTGGGTATTCTCGGGTCCTTCGGTTTTTACCAGAAATGGACCGAAGTTTTCAGTTCCCATAAATTCATGACCGAGGACCGGACCATTGGATGCGGTTCTGGTCCGATTCGGTTCGGTTCCTTCGGTCCCGGTCGGTCGTAGTCGGTTCTGGTCCATTCTGCACAGCCCTATATGTCACATATACTTTATCTCCAAACAAACACATGACAAATGTCAAGTAAATCTTTGTAGCAAGTGAATACATTCACGATTAAATCTTAAAACCGATTTTATTAATGCATATATTACCATGCATGAGATACAAGACAACACAACACGATATACAATGTATAGGA
Organism: Calendula officinalis; assembly: GCA_963853835.1. Classification (NCBI taxonomy): domain Eukaryota; kingdom Viridiplantae; phylum Streptophyta; class Magnoliopsida; order Asterales; family Asteraceae; genus Calendula; species Calendula officinalis. Next base: position 9,620,679 of record OY970828.1, on the reverse strand, counting down.
TTTGGTTGCGGTCGCTGCCGCGGCTTGCGTTAATGGCCAATGGGAGGGACTACACATAGTCTAATAATGTTACACCACTTTTAACAAAAAAATGCATAATAGTGAAAAGATATTATGTGGCATTATTGTATTACTATATATATATACAATTCTCATACTAGATTTACTGTTCATAAAGATTATATGTATTAATTATATGAAATTGTTCTCAAAAGTGTTGGATGCCCAAGTGGCTTTGCCATGTTGTTTTAAGACCTTGCTTGCTTAGATTAACGTGGGTTCTATTCCTGCTTATCATAGTGCTTTTTAAAAACTCTTTGGTTTTTATTCAACATTGCATATTACACAGTGACCGTATTATTGTTCAATGGTTTTGGTGGGCTAGAACTAAACTCATCAAATTGAAAACCTTATTTTCTTCATATGTAAACTCTTTTTTCCCCCTTAATTAGCCTTCCATAAAATATCTTCATCACTTTCTATCTGAAATAATAATAAGATTTTAAAACAGAACATTATTAATAACAAAACTTATTAATAACCTAATTAAAAAAGATAAAGTTATTATTTTTTTTTCTTCACAAAATGAGGATATTTTCCAGTTATTTGTTTTGTAAGATTTATTTATGAAAAAAGATTTCCTCTCCCAAAAATAAGTTTCTTTCTAATTCTAAATTTTATGTAACATAAAATTAAAATATATTATCTTGAATTGTATTCTTTAGTAATTTACAGAATCACAGTTGCTTTTTACATAAGTTAATTTTTTTAGACATTTTCTGAACGTGTTTATAATCATTTTTAGGCCAATTGTTAAATATAGTTTAGTTAAAACTCTTAGTAAAATTTTGATTTAACTAAATAAAATTGAATATTTAATAGAATGGTTCAAGTATTTTGTATTTTGGTATTTTATGGTAAATAAGAGCTTTAAAAGAGATAAGTGGCAAAATTATTCTACTGATATGTTTTGGATGATAAAATTGACCTCTTTAACATGTTTTAGGTTACAAATGTGCTATTTTAACATAACTTTAGACAAAATCATGTGAATTTAAAACCCGCTGCAACACGGGGAATTTAATATCCTCGTTCATAACAATTAGTTTTTATTCCGTATCACTCATTTAACATAATTGAGTCACAAGGGGCAAGAGTAGGGGCGTCATGGAGACCAAGGGGCTGGTGGCCCCCAAAATAATTAGGAGCACTACACACAAAAATTTTGAGTCATTTACAACAAATACATAATATTATGAAATATCATTTGATAATAGGCAATAGCTTAGTAGTAGAAGCTCTTAAATAATTTTCTAAATATTAAAGGTTCAATCTTTGTATGATTAAACATTTACCGGATGACTATAAAAATATTCGAAAACAATCACGACAAAGATGAAATCGTATACATCTCGTTTATAAGCTCGACCACTCGGTGAAGTCCTTAGAAAAAAGAATACTCATATTTAATAGACATTGTAGTATGAGAAAATGTGGATTTGACTTCTGAAAATGTTACTTGTTTTTATTAACACCTCAATAAAACATCTCCCAATAGTGATCAGTTCTAAAACTTATCACTTTTATCACATGATTATATAATTTTCCTCCCTTTAGAAATAAAATAAATATCAATGAAGGTTCATTTACGCTGACTTCGGGCTACCTGTAAAGTAAATGATTAGTTAGCTTGTAAAGCAAATCAGAACTTAGTTTACCAAAAAAACATTATGGTTATGTTAAGGCATAATCATTAAAGGAAAATTGGTATTCACTAACACATGTACGTACTATGATATTGTAATGATATACACAAAGAATTGAAGTAAAATTGTTATTAACTAGCACATGAACATACTATGAATTTTGTAGTGATTTATACAAAAAAACAGTTTGTAGTTTCTGAGTGAATCATGTTAGAACTTTAAGTTATATTTTTAGTTTATTAAGGAAAAAAACGCTATATTCTTTAATTATCGAGTAAAAATTTCGTTAAAGAAGCCGAATATCATCTGAACAATACTCTAATCTAACTTTTTTATATTTTTCTTTAACAATAAAAAGAAGGCAACAGATCGAGTTTCGACAATGTCATTATCCTCCCAATAACCTCCACCAAAATTAATATATTAAAAAACGAAAGCTAGCAATTACATCAAAAGGTTTCTAAGTCAGTCAACCTAAGAAATCACCAAATTTTGATAAGAATTATCCTTACAATCCTCACTAAAATTTGACTCCTCAATCGATCCCACTTTTATAAATATATATAAAGCTAAATAAGTTTTTATTTGGTTTCAGCTTCGAATTTTCAACTAAGGTTATTTTGATATTTTCCATTAGAAAACAAGCTATTAAATATGTGAGTTCATTTTTGCACCACAATTTTTAATATTCACACTACAAGTTACAAGTTTTACATCTAATTATACAACTACTTGATGCAATACTTGTAGTATATGCATCAAAAGTTGTGTATAAATCACTACCTATTAAATATCTCTCATGTTATAAAATAGATGATGTTAACTTGAAATACCAAATCAAGATTATAATAGCCATACATTTTTTAACTTTTACACCATCTTTATATATGTTTTAAAATTCCTTTTTTTTTTTTTGTTTGATATTGAATTTGGTAATTACTATTAGAATTTGATCATGTATTCAGTTATATGATATGGCTTCGAGTGGCAATAATAACCCGATAAACATTACAATTTTCAAACATAAAGAGTTAGAAATAAATACTCAAAGATTAATTTGAACAATATGTACAAGTGCAATTGATAAATTACAAAATTCAAAATATTTGGTGTCTGATGATCAGGAGAATTGTACGAAAAGATATGTTTGGGCTATTTTCATGAAATTTGTACTATATGGAGCTGGTGGAGTAACGAGATTCAATGTTGCGATAATTGTACAGTACAAGTCAATGATGCAGAATTCACACTTGGCGGTTTCTGCAGCTAGGTCCCCTGCGCACGTATATCTCAAGCGTTAGATTTAGAGACGTCCACGTGTTTCCTTTTACCAAAGGTCCGCATGTTTACTATTCCATCATTAATTCATTATCATCCATTTTTTAATTAACAAAATTAACAAAATTTCCATATACTTCATTTTTTTTAAATATTAATTATAATCTACTCTTAAATTCACGTATATTCATTATAAAATTTAAACATTCAACCTTAAGGTTGTAGGTAAATACTTTTATCATTAGACCATTGGCCTTTTAATATATCCATATACTTCATCTGATTCAGCCAAAGAGTGAGACCTTACCACATCCACTAACTATCTACTTTTAACAAAGTGAAATTACTATTTATATTTATTCAAAAAGTATGAGATCTATTTCTCACTAACCATTTAATTAATCAAATTTAACTTTTAATATAATCATTTACATCAATAATCGTAAAACCTAAAGTATAACACTTATTTTGAGTCGGAAGAAGTATATATTCTCTTTATGATATTGTATAATCTGATTTAGAATATTAATTTTTTTTAGTATTTCTTTTAAAAAGACCAGTTATTATTATTATTATTATTATTATTATTATTATTAGGGTTTTGTTAATAACAGCTCTTAGAGCTATTACTAACATACATAAAAAGCTTGTACATTGATTAAAAAAATAATATTCCTAAAATTCAGGAGGATTGTCTTTTGTTATTTTGTCTTCTTAATGACAGCCCTAAAGACTGTTATTATCATTTTCTTTATTATTATCTATAAAGAAATTGTGTTTATCGGAACTCAAAAGGTTACACTTTTAAACTTCATAGTTATGAATTCATGCACACGATCAATTGATTTAGATTAATTGGCCACTAAAGGTTTTCTCGGGGAGTTTATATTTAAGAGATTTTGGGTTCAAGATTTGTGGGGCATTCTTTATGAGAGAAAAAAGTGATGAGGTTTATTCTCATAAATGAAGATATATTCGAGGAATGCACACTGCCCGGTTGGATGTCACTGCATATATATCAAACAACTAACTTATTAACTTGCCGTTCAAAAAAGAAAAAGAAAAATGAGTTCATGCATGCAATGTGAACAAGAAATGTAGGGACTTATTTTGCATATTACGAAATTATTGGGGACTATTTCTGTAATCATGTATAGGCGTTCTTAAATCCAAAATCCAAAAGTACAGAGGTCAGTAATTCACTATACAAAAGTGGAAATCTTCCTTGAATTTTGCTTGTTAACCGACAGGGAAATAGTTGCTTCGCCGATCTACAAACCCCTAAATAGATTTTCCCTTTTTTCTCATAATCTGTCTACACTTATATGATGGGTACCAGCAGTTGCAATAATTCAAAAAAGAAGAAAAAGAACAAACGTGGTGGTACAAAGAAAAGGATGACTGTCGAACAATCTCTTGCTTACAAATCGGTGAGTGAATGGGTTTATTTGGACACAATATCGTCTCCAGCAAATTCGGGCATCACCATTGATGATGATTTTAAGGTTAAATTGGTTCATACGAAAGTTTCGGCTGAGAAATTGGTGTTTGATTTGCATTCCCATTCCATTTGTAGTGATGGTTTTTTGTCTCCTACAAAGCTTGTGGAAAGAGCTCATCAGTATGGGGTATGTATGAGCTTTTAATTCGCCTTATTTTCTCATCGTATTCTTCTGAGACATTTTATCAAACACTTGGTGTGCTAACTTGATGGTTGTGTACCTGTGTGTTTTAAGTTTGTTACTAAATGGTCGCCTAATTTAATATTATTTGCTTTAACTCCAACCACATTTGACATGAATAATGATATATAAACCTAAAATATTAATATTATTATTTTGATTTGTGAATTAACAGGTAAAAGTGCTTTCTTTAACTGATCATGATACAATGGCTGGCATCCCACAAGCCCTAGAAGCAGCTAGAAAACTGGGCATCAAAATCATCCCTGGTGTTGAAATTAGTACCATTTTTACCCCAAGGTTCACACACATTTTATCTTCATGCAATAATTAATCACATTACATAATTAACTTCTACAAATTTCAATTAATTGTTCAAATTATCTCCAACAACAGAACGGAATCTGGAGCAGAAGAACCGGTTCACGTTCTAGCCTATTACAGCAGTTGCGGGCCATCAAATTTTGAGAAATTGGACAAATTTTTAGGAAATATTAGAGAAGGTCGTTATCTTCGTGCAAAAAACATGATTTCAAAATTAAATAAACTTAATATGCCTATTAGATGGGAGAGTGTGGAAAAGATTGCAGGTGTTGGTGTAGCTCCAGGAAGAGTTCATGTGGCCCGTGCTCTGGTTGAAGCGGGCCATGTTGAGAATCTGAAACAAGCCTTCAGTCGTTATCTTTACGATGGTGGGCCCGCTTATTCTACGTAAGTACATGTCATTTTGGTGTCTGGTTGAGATGGGTCGGGTCGGGTTGGTCAGGTGGACAATAAACGGGTCAAAATGACCCGTTAATAGTAAGACCATTTGTTGTATGTTTTTATTTCAATGATGATTTAGTTACATGGGCTACTTTTGACCCGTTTGACATAAATATAACCCAAATGGGCCTGTTAATAAGTAAACGGGTCGGAATGGCCCGTTTGTTTTTGGTGCAGTGGAAGTGAGCCCGATGCAGAGGAAGCAGTGCAATTGATTTGTGAAACGGGTGGAGTGGCGGTGTTGGCTCATCCATGGGCTTTGAAAAATGCGGTTGCAGTTATTAGAAGGTTAAAAGAAGCGGGTTTGCATGGATTAGAAGTTTATAGAAGTGATGGGAAATTAGCAGGTATTCATCACATTTTCCTTTTCAAAAATTTCCTAAATCAAAGTATTTTTTTTTTTATCTTTTATTATCGAGGTACCCGTAGAATAAAGATGTTCGTTACAGGAAAAAAAAAAATTGTTTCAAAAATGATAATAATTATGAAGTATTGCTAGATTTATATATGTATAGATGTTAGGTTTGTATATATTGATAACTATTACAAGAAATGATTGATTTATGAATTGATCCAATTGAGATGCTAAACCATCTTTTAGTGACACACAATTGGACAAGACTTTGTACAGTGACTAAATAGGGACAAATGTTAAGATACATTGTCATAAGGGAACTAATTTCTACACCACATTTTTTTATGCTTGTAGCACATAGTACAAGTATTACTGCAGACTGTACAAACATATAAAATGTATGGTGTAAAATCACCACCTTTGTCATAATTGATTGAATTTAGGTTATGTTTTCTATATAACTGGTCAAACGGGTAAAGGGAAAAACTTTTCATTTCTTGCTATTGTATGTATCCTACGGACCTCCTATAACATGTAAAATGATGACGTGGCGGCTTATATGGCTGCCACGTAAGCAAAAATCTTGAACATTACCAAATGAAGAGGTCACACGGTACATACAATAGCAAGAATTGAAAGTTTATGAGACACATTATACCTTTTTTAAGTATGCTACATAATATAACATTTCAATTATTTTTTTGGAAAAGATATAGTATAGTTATTGAAATAATATAATCGATGATATGTGCAGCATTCAGTGATTTAGCAGATTCATATAATCTTCTAAAGCTGGGTGGTTCAGATTATCATGCACGAGGTGGTGGTGGTGAGTCAGCTTTAGGAAGTGTGAGCCTTCCGGTTGTGGCGGTTCATGAGTTCCTTAAAGTGGCTCGACCAATTTGGTGCGGTGCGATCAAGAACACAGTTGACCGTTATGTTAACGATCCCAGTGAGTCAAACCTTGACCAAATCATGAAATATTCCAAAATGAAACTTGTGAAAGGCGGTGTTTCGTCTGTTGATGATAACATGGAAGTCATTCATGGGTGTCTTTCTCAATGGTTGACAAATGAAGAACAAAAGAATGTTGTGTTTCAAGGTAAAATTAGTTTTTGTTAAGAGTTTGTGTTTTGTATTGTTGAGTGGGTGGATGGATGGCATTGATTTATTGTTATCGAGGTTTTTAGTCCAACAACTTTTCCAATTAGCCTTCAAATTTTAATGTGATTCGGTATTTAATTTTCAAAGATGATTAATGAGAAGATATTTGATTTTTCTATTGTTTTCCTTCTGGATTTCTTCAGTGATGGAGTATGACTTTGCCTATTTTAGGGATTTTGTTGGAACATTTTCTTGTATCTATCTATAATTATCCATTGAGGTGATGTAGAGTTCCAAACCGGATCAACTCAACATTTCCTTTAAGGGTGAAATATCAGAGTGAATAACATATAGTTATAAAAATGAATCTCAACACCAAAAAAAAAATAAAAAAAAATACATTGTATTACTACAATAATTAATTCTAACATCTGATTATTATACTATTGTTGGTACAAAGGGTTTTGATTCTTCATCGAGGAACGGGCAAGTAACATGAGTATTAAGATTAGCATATAATCTAAGATAATAGAAGATTTAGATATAAATTCAGTCATAGAAATATGTGCATACACAACAGATTCTAGTGATGATACAGATTCAAATCTAGATAATGAGTAAAGAAAAAACTACAGTAAACCAAATAGTACATTTATACATACAAAATTTGAAAATAAAGAAATTATCGCTTATATCTATTTATGAGTAAGTGAGTATACATAACTTATTTATACACTTATTTTGAAACTGTTCACTTATTGTTATTATTTTTAGTATCCTAGGTTCCAACTCGCTTTGCGAGTCAACAAATCCCAGAGTGATCACCCGATTTTTGAGGTAGCTCGGAGTCGTCGCAAGTGAACCTCCACGGCCACAAGGGTTATACTTTTTCCTCAAGTGGGATTTGAACTTGAGACCTCCAAACAATTTTGCCAATAGAGACCAAACTCTTACCACTAGGACACCTCTCATGGTTAAGCGTATCACTTATTGTGAATTTGATATACATATATGTATAAATTATATAAAAAGAGTTATCGACTTAATTCATATCTTAAAAAACGTCATGACTCGCAATGACTCATAACACTTAAAGTGTGACAACCCTCAAAATCAGGTATTTGACCCGACCGTTATTGTACGTACACAACGTTTATTATGCACATGTCAGTTGTCTATAATTAAATACAGTTGAAATTGTAATTAGCGAGTTGGTGACTCAACACAAACGTATTAAAGTGAACCCAAAAAGAAAAAAATATATATATAAATTTTATAATTTATAATATTTACTAGCTCAACCAGATTAACCGGTACGAAAAACAAGGTGTGAAACCTTTTTACACAATTATATAAACGACAACCAACGTTTAGTAGTCGGTGTAATACGAGAATAATGATAATGACGTAAACTTATATCTTTCAGAAATTTGAATAAAATCATATGATCAAAACATCTTAACGGACAAATATATTAGTAACCGTAGATGCCAAATACCGATAAATTTACCATTGAAAAAAATTTAAAAGTTGATCTTATCCAACCCTTAACTTCCGGTACATACCCCCACGTACTCTCTATGTATTCGGTATTAGCTCCTGTATATTAATCCTAATTCCCCAAGAAATCCGGTAACGGCCTTACCGTACGTTATGCAGTATCTATAATATATCAGAAGATTTTGGTCTTTGAACAATCCATTACCTTTGCAAATTGTCTCTCAGTCTCGCTTTCAGGCGGGATTGGAAGACATCCGGCCAAACAAATAACAACTAGCCAGCTTATCCTCATCTTCTTTAGTTTCCGGCGAGCTTGGTGGCCAACCGACAACACCACCAAAACTTGACCCAAACCTCCGGCAAGTATATCTTCCGGTCGACGTCTCTCTCTAGATCTCTCCCTCTCTTCGAAATCAAATAAGTTATAACCACCGCCTCCTCTCAGTCTCGACGTTCCGGCGAACACAACAGAATTTCCGGTGACACCAGGAAGCTTCAACAACCATCTCTCTCCTTAACTTTGAAGGTATAACAATCTCCCTCTTTTCAATTCTATGTTCGAACGCATATGTTGGTGTGTGAATGTGAGTCTCGGTGTTTTTCCGGCGAGTATGCTGTTGGTGAAGCACTGCGTTGTATGTGTGTGTTGTTTTCTTGTCGTCGCCAACGGTAGTGTCACCGGCATTATTTCCATCGCATGCAAATGGCTGTGTCATTTTCTTTTCTTGTCGTTGATTCCAGCGTGACAAGCCCAAAAACGATCTAAATCATTTCTTGGCCCAACTTAAACATTAAAGTTTCCAGCCCAACATCTAATGTCTCGGCCCATTCGTTGGTGTAACATCCCAAATTCTCAGGAGAAATTTAAAAATTTTTAAAACATTTAATTAATAAAATCCCCCAAGTACAAGTAATAAAGAGGTCCCAACTCATTAATAAAATATAAAACCGTCTCGTGGTCTTAAATGCGGAAATAAATAAAAATGTTTAAAAATTATGTTTGACTCAAAACAAACTTTCAAAAACTCCAAATCCAATAAATGAAGATACAGCCCATCAACCGTTGACCTTCTCTTTGCCCTTGCTAGTACCTGGAAAAATGGGGAAGTGATTGGGGTCAGCCACCGCTGAGTGAATAATATCAAAATAAACAAATAATTACAAACAACTCAAGCCACATAAGTGATCCCTAGAGACTCTACTCAATTCTCAATTACTCAAGTTTATTTTCTCAGATTTTAAGTTTATATAGCGCGCTTGTGTGACTTGGGACGAGAGATCAACCTCGACCCGCCTCACACAACTCAAGGCTCAACACCTGTACTCTTCGGTGTTGAGTCAAAACGTCTGGCACCTGTACTCTTCGGTGCCAAGACAACTCAAGTATATTATGTTAAATGTTTTAACTCAAGAACTCAAAACTCAGATAACTCAGGCTCCAGATAACTCAAATTACAGATAACTCAAATCACAGATAACTCAAATAAATCACCCAATCAATACTCAAGCTCAATCAACAAGACAATTCACAACACATAGCACAAAATCATGAATCGTAAGTAAGTACAAGTTTATAGTGAGATTACCCACCTCGAATAAACGTATGCTCCTGGAAGTATCCTCGGCACGTACGAGTCACAATTCAGTTCCTAGAAGGCCCTACATCGCATAATAAAAACTCGAATTAAAACTTGGCTCAAAACTCATTTCAAACATTCTGCCAGAACCCAACACCCCCCGCGGAAACTGTTATAAATCCTAAACCGTTCACTAGAGTTTAACCAAATTTTTACAGTAGCTGCACGGCTCAGAGGACTACAATTTGTCAGAAGACTTCGGGAGCTAATTCCAAACAGAAAGGGGTCAAAACAGGCTCGCAAGACAGAATAGCGGAACCGAAAACTATTCTGCGATAGATCACTAAAACATCTATAACTTTTAAACCGTTTATCAGATTAACGAGCCGTTAGCGGCATTGGAAAGAGGGCTCAGAAAGCTAGTGACCAGCATGGGCCAAAAATCCAAAAACGTATTTTAAGGGTGGTAAAAACAGTCCCGAAGTCAGAAAACAGATTCTGTTAAAATTCAGCATATTAAAATAAAACCCGTTTTAAATCCCGACATCAACCGACTTATTCCCGAGACACATTTTAAACTTCAAAGTTCTGTTTTCCTTTTATTTAGTCTTTTATTGAAAATCTATTTAGTTTTAGAGAACCAAGAACCTATAGGTTCGGTTCGCGGTTTTTCGGTTATAACAACGTTTAGCCAAACGACAATGGTTCTAACCCGACCCTTAACCCAATGCTTCTGAAACGATGATTGGAACTCAGACCCCATCTCACGAGCGTTTAGACAAAACAGTTTTCACGACTAAAACTGACCCAAACCATGACGATACAGATTAAACAATGCTAGACCCGAAAATCTTGACTACAAAACGATAAATGAACAAACTAAAGGACCTAACCTCGGCACTACAACCCTATCACACAAAACAGATTGATAACAGCTCTTAAAGAAACTTGATCCCTACATAGAATCACAGGTTAGAGTGGTACGGAAACATGAGGGAAAAATATAAATTGAGTAGATGATGGACTACCGATTGATGGTCCGGACAACTTGGCTCGAAGGCTGTTAGGCTACGATCTCGTGAACAGGAAACAGTAACCGAGGCAATGGCTTGACTTGTTCCCTTCTCCCAAATTCTCAGCTGCTGCTCGAATACGACCAGTTCCAACACGGTTAGAATTGGAATACAATTAAGCACGATCAAGAAGGTTATAAAAACTATTACCGATGGTAGTGGGCAGATGGTATACAAGAGTTGCGGGATTCCTTCTGGCTTGATGAATACAGGATCGACAAGGAAGAAGAACAACAAGGTGTTCAAGCTTGCGAATGGAACTGCTTTGGGTGTTTCTTGCTGCCGACAATAACAAGGACGAAGGAATGCTAGGTTTAGGGAAGTATCGGTTATGGTATGCAATAACTAGAGAATTGTATCCTTATTTACGCTAGCTTAATGACCAAGCAACCAATCAAGGCCTCAAGCCTTACCACCGATTGGATCAACTAGATGGGCTCACCAGGGAAACGGATTAATTCAAAACTCATGGAAATCAAATGAGAGGGGAAGAGGCACGTGCAAGCTTGGCCCACTTTTGGCTAATGCGTGACTGAGCTTGAAGGATGGGCCAAACCGGAATAAAAAACGTAGTATAAAATCGTCCTTGGCCTATTGGTTGGCCAAGAAAATTATAAACGCCTAAGGTAAATAATAAACTTGCTATCCTTATGAAATCTCTCAATAAATCATGCTCTAGATATTATTAACTAACCCCTGTGATTAATTAACGTGAAGTAAATGACACTCTTGTCATTAAATAACTAATCCTTATGATTAATTGACACCAATTAAGCGACACTCTTGTCCTTAAATGAATCGCTGCGTAGATATTTTACTTGAATTAAATACACAATAAATCACATAACACAAAAAGGTCTCATCTAACTAAATGACACATAATTTATTTAATAAAAAGTGAATAATTCAATTACGTAAATTTTTAGGGCGTTACAGTTGGTGAGACTACAAGACATCAGTAAACAATTCTTTTTCTTTTATTTGCTAAGTAATTATTATTTTTCTCTAAATATTTAATTATTAAACATTTTAATAACTAATTAAAAATCAACTATTTCCTTTCATGAATTACTAATTATTTAATAATTAATTAAAACTATTCTATTTAAACAAAATTACTTTGTTAAATCACGATTGGGACTACTTTTGAATTAAAGTGTAAAGATTAGTTTAAACAAACGTATCAATTATGAGTCAACCACATCAAGTCACCAACGTATCGCTCGAGTCTAAATTCCCCCGGGGAATCATTTATGCATCATTTAGTTTAGGCGTGTCGTGGAGACCGTCACTCATACATTAATTCTTATGTGTTTAGGACGCTAGGGTCATTTGGTTGGAAACCACGTTATTGTCTACTATTTTGGCTAGCATTGCATCAGGTGAGTTCACAGCCCCACATTTTACTGTATTTTTACTATTTTACAACCTTGGGGTGGAAAACATAACAACCGCTTTTATAAATCTAATTGTGACCGTGAGTTCACAGCCCCACATTTTACTGTATTTTTACTATTTTATAACTTTGGGGTGGAAAACATAACAACTGCTTTTATAAATTTATTTGTGACTTTCAATTCACAACCTCTCTTTTACTAGGTTTAGATGTAGTGCATGGAAGTGCGTATATGCTTACATATCATAATCATTAGCTAGTTGCGACTAGGCACTCGATATGCAAATAGTACTATTGGTTGAGACTCACCCTCCCACACGTTATTGATCAGTTATTATCGATGTTTATCGAACCACGGGGAGTGTATATCCAGATTGAAAATGCGTTTAGAGTTGTTGTTTTGGTTATGGGCTTAGGGTCGAGATTTTAACTCAAAAGGGTATAGCTAACCTTTTGGGGGATCACCGTCACATGTTTCTTCTTGCGATTTTATCGTGCCCCTGTTCTCGGAGCAGGTCATTTTAACGTTTATATCATCACACTATTTTTGCCAACGATGACAAACTATTTTGAACTCATTAAAACCTGTGAATTCACTCAACAATTTTGTTGATACTTTTACTTATGTTTTTCAGGTATCTAAGCTAGGCATTGAGTCGCATGCATTGAAGTCAAGCTTTCGTTTTGTAAAGATGTCACCTCTAAATTTTAGTTAAAAACTATGTTTTGGTACAACTACTTTGTTTACATTAAATTTTGGTGACATTACTTTTATCAAACATTTATTGTTTACTATAATCATATGATATGTTTACTCATGATAGTCGCACACCCGTTCTTCTGCAAACCACTTTTGGCGGGGTGTGACATAAAGCTTGACGATGTAACTACGCCGAGCTTTACTTCTTTATAACATCGCTACTAATAGGGGTGTCAATCGGGTTTGTCGGGTCGGGTTTGGCTCTTATCGGGTCGGGTCCGTCGGGTTTTGAGGTAAAAAATTCTAACCCGAAACCCGACCCTATAAGGAATCGGGTTAGTCGGGTTCGGGTTGGTCGGGTTTCGGGTTTGTCGGGTTGACCCGATCGGGTTGGTCGGGTTAGTTAGTTCCACCTATAAGAAACACAAATTTATATATAAAAAATGTCCATGTACAACATTATATATGTAGACTACATGTTTTACAAGGTCCATGATAATCATGTGGACATAGAATAACTAATTAGTCAAGAACAACATAATTAGTAGTTAATTTCGTATTCTTTAAATCAAATATAATTAATTTCATGATACTTATGAACACACTTAATCAAAAAATGAGTCCCTAAAACCTCCCAAAACTTCATTACTTTATCATATTAAAATATTCTTAAATTGCTTCAAAATTGTTACATATTTTTAGATGTCACATTCATTTTATTAACTAAATGTTAAAGAGAAAAAAACATTTAAACTTGAGTCGGGTCTAATCGGGTCAACCCGAAACCCAAAAAAGGTAATCAATCCTCACCCGATACCCGACCCGATAGTAACGTCGGGTTTGTCGGGTCGGGTTGAAAAAACCCAATATCAACATATGACCCGAATAAACCCGACCCGACTAGCATAATCGGGTTCGGGTTCGGGTTTGGGTCGGGTCGGGTTGACCCTTTTGACACCCCTAGCTACTAATAATAAAAAACGTTATTTAGTGGACACACTTTTGCTAACGGCACTCTTGTAGTTTTCAAAATTTCTCGTAGTTTTCAAACTTCAAATATTTCAAATTCAAACCAAACATATAAACATGACAAAACATCAAGTAAACAAAAAATCAAGTTTATTTGTAGGGCACATCTTATGGAGTGTTTGATTAACAAAAAGTTCCACTTGCAATTCATGATCACGTTTGTGTTATTATTTATAGGGGGTCTCAGGGTTGATTCATGTTGATGGCGAAACTAAATAAAAGTGTTATGACTTGAGTAGAAAAATAATTAGTTACCTGTGTTTTTTGGGTTATACTAACTGTATTTTGTGTACCACAATTATGCAACAAGTACACATTTTTCCTCTCGAACCAAATCATTACACATTTTTGGTGTTATGCATCACTGCATTGTAATGGCAAAATTTACGTGTAATACTATTCATAGCACCAAATCTTTGATTTTACACTTTTAACCCTTTATTTACCTTATTAACTTTACTTTCATATTTTTGTGCTTTAACTAACTTATATACTCCCTCCGTCCCACAAAAAACTTCCCATTTGATATGGGCACAAGTTTTAAGGGGATAGTTAGTGGTGGGGTCATTGGTAATAATTTTGATTAAAATATAAGATTGGTTTGGAGAGAGAAAGATGGTTAGTGGATAGTTAGTGGTGGGGTCCTTAGTAATAATAGTACTTTATTATGTGGAGCCCATCAATTGAATGAAATGGGAAGTTTTTTGTGGGACAAAAAATTAAGGTCAAATGGGAAGTTTTTTGTGGGACGGAGGGAGTAATATCCAAGTTGAACAATAAAAAATGATAATTTACATATTTTGTGATAAACTCACGTATGTAATTTACATTTTTGCCCATCACGTGCCTCTCACGTGAGCATTTCTGCTGTCTATTTTCTTTCGCTTAAAACCTCGGAAACATAGCATTTACAGTATATGAAGTCCTCCTTCGACGCCAAAATCAAATCCCACTTGAACCCTAATTCGACGGTAAGTTCCAGCCCTAATTCGAGTTTGATTTTTGTCTGTTACGGTAAGTTCCAGCCCTAATACAAGTTTGATTTATGTCTCTTGTTCTCGGGTAACCGAATTTCTTGAACTCGTCTCATGTTTATGTCTCTGTTTGATTTTCTGCAATTCTTGAATTGATTTATGTCTTCTGTTCTTGGGGTTAATCAAATTATTATCTGTTTGGGACAGTTGAAAGACAGATTTTTTTATTATAAATTTCATGGAAGAGTTGAAAGATAAATATTTGTTGGTTGTTCCCATTTCAACTGGAAAAATCTGGATTCAGATTCTTAGTTCTAATTGCTGAAGAGTATATAGTAGAAATTCAAAATCTTAGCAATGTAAAACTTAGAAGTGAAATTAGTGTTAAGTTTAATGCATTTATACATAATGCTAGATCTTCACTATAATGACACATTTTTTATTTAACTTTAATTTCTTATTAGTGATTTAATAATGGAAATTGAGGATTGGGCAGCTTTCTCGAGTGATTCAGATGTAATTTCACCTGATAGCGACGATGAAGACCAATGCTATGCAAACGGTGATTTACCAAAGTTACAATTTAGGTCTTTTTGAGCTCTTTTTTTAATTTTATTATAAACCTTTAACAATGTTGTTTTCTTACAATATGAAGAGGAATTATTTAATTTAGGAAAGAGTTTACACGGTTCGTTGGAATGAAGAGTTGGAAATTGGTGAGATTGTTAGTAAAAAAGGCCGAATGTGGACTACAACGGGAATATCACGTGATGGGAAAGAAATTAGTTTTCTTGAAGAGATACTGTAAGTATATAATATATCACATTTGAGATCTATAAATGAAGCAAAGACTAATTGTATTGTATTTCCCCTTTTAAAAAATGTTTTAAAATGTATAGGTTTTTAGCAGAAATCGGCGCATTACATCTATTAGATGATGAGGATAAACGTATTTCACTAGATGAAATTTACAAAAAGGTTACAAAAGGCGTATGTGGATCTTCATTTGAGTCATTTCAGGTATACAAAAACTTAAAGTCTCTAGGTTATATAATCAAGAGGCACGGTGTTCTTTGGAGTATGAAATCTGCTAAAACAGGACATGGTTCTGCAACTGATATAACTGAATTGTTCAGCAAAATGCGAATAAATGAAGTTGGACCGGTTTTCGATGTTTATCCTCCAAATAGCAATTTCAAAAAGTCTAGTCCTGATAATCCGATGTTTATTCTCTGCATATGCAGGTGAGATTATGGTTGCAAATTAATATGTTGTAACAAGTTTTTTTTCCAATATATTTAATTATTTAATTATTGTTTTTTTTTCCATAGCGGCAATTCACCAACGAAGACACAGATTGAAGATCTTGAAGCACAATGTGTTGGTATTCCTTTGAAGTTTTGTCATGTTGAAGATGGGCGTGTGAGTTTCTTTGCTTTTAATAAAATCGAGCTTCCTGTTCTTCCTTGACTTAATTATATCGTTATAATTTATAAATTATATAAACTTTGATATATTTAATTTGTTTCTCCATCATTTTATGTAGTTTTTGTTTAGTTTAATGTAATATGCAGTTATGGTTTCTTGGATAGGTTTTAGCGACTTTTTCAAATGTTTAACATCACATAACTTACTTCTACCTTGAATGAGGACTATGAAGAGTACACATCAATAATCATTTTATCTTATACAAATAACTCTAATAAACACCCTTTATTTCAGTATTCAAATTCTCCATATCGGCAACCAATTCTGTTAAACGAGCAAAATCGTTAATGTTTCCTAATGGAATTATGTCGTTATAACTAAAAAAAATTAGTTTTTGTCGTGTTTATACTAACCTCACGAGAATCGACATTCTCGGTATTTGGGAGTGAGAATTGATGGTGTGGTGTAGTAAAAACAAAACAAAAAAACAAAACTTAGTTTTTAGAAACAAACATCTTGTATGACATCTTTTTTGATATTTAATGAAAGAGTTAAATGAGTGCAACAAAAAAAAAAAAATGGTAAAGGAGTGTACCATTGACACTGGCCACATATTGTGACCGGACACCCGACCCAGCAACAGGTGCATTCCCCGGTAAATCACCTAACAATGATATCCACACCTCTGCTTGGGCTCGATATACGAGACCCAGCATTTTCAGCACAGAGGGGGACCCACGTTTCAACGGAGGCTGGTGGCCACAAGGGGGTTTCACGGGGTTCGAACCCGGGACCTCCCACATAGGAGGCCCAAGTCTTACCAACCGCGCCCACCCTTATGGTTGAGTGCAACAATGATAAACACTTATATCCGTACTCGGGAGTAAAGAGACTATTTTTTTTTTTTTTTGAGAAACGTTGAATGAGTGGTTGAAATTTTGTAAAGGGAGTAATTACCTTATGGGAATAAGTATGTGAAAGGACCAACTTATTTTGGTCCTTGGTTGATTTGAGCTTAGATTTCACAATCTCGTAATCGTTCTCTTTCACAATCTCGTAATCGTTCTCTTGAGATAGTGCAACCTACAATAAAACAAAATAAAATATATATTGAAAAGTTGTGGAAATTAAAGACCAAAATCACTCTTAATTGTACTAATTCTAGTATCATACACTAATAACATCGGGGTTGAAATTCGATTGAAGAATGTAATCGTCGTTTCTTTACGAATAAAGTTTAAATAACTGTAAAGAACACGAGAAAGTAAAATTACCTGAATACCCTTTTGGCATAGAGCAACTGCAAGATATGAAGCAAGCTTATTGAAGTTGCCCCTGAAAACAATTTGAGTAGTGCCTTTTGGAATGCTGTTTAAGACTACTGCAACTGCTAAACTACTCCCATCAACCAACTTTACCTTTAGTTTGGGGTTTTTTCTAACTCCCCACTTTTATTCAGTTCTTGTCCCTAAACAAGTTACCAAACTAAAATTTGTTATATCTCAAAAGGTTATATTAAATAATAACCGCTGTAAAAGAGTAATGTTCCATCATTTAATCAATCGAACCGAACTAGGATTATTACATTAAAAAGACGATGTTCTTATAAATAGTTAAGATGCTAAAAGCGAATATTGTTAGATGAAGGCAGAAAAATAAAATCCACAACAATGAACTCGGTCAATGTTGGGTCAATAACAAATAGTTGTAAAAATAAATCTTTAAACCAAAAAACAAAATAAAAAAGATTTGTAATTTTCTTTTCACCCAACATATCAATCAAGGTCAATGATTTCTGTTTGACTTCCACCAACCACTTGTAGTTGAGAGCATTACAGACGACTAATTCGGTCAAAAAGACATTAAATAAACAAATACTACATTCATTGATAGGGAATAAAATTTTGACTTAAAATTGCTAACAAAACCATCATCTTGTATTCGTATCAACCACTCAATATGGAAAACTTTAACCCAATTTCCCAATTTCCATCTTCTTCCTCAAAGCTTTATGACCATGGTAAACAAACGAATCCACAATCCCAGCAACTGTAAATATACCTGAAAAAGAAAAAAAAAATACAAAATATCATTATTAATCTATCCAAATCAAAAGAATAGATAAAGAAAACATATAAATGTTAGTATTATCTATACTATACCTCCAACAATGGCACACACATTTGTCATGAAGTGTAAGAATGAGGCATGTGTTTCTTGAAACGTCACCTACACAAAAGCCATTATTGCATTTTCTTAATAAAATATTTATTATTTTATTTATTTATTTCAGATGAAGGTTAAATTAAATTAAAAAAATGTACCTTAATTGGAGAAAGATCATAGAAGAAGAAAACCCCAGGGAGAGACCGTCTGCCAAATTCTGGGCTCTTATAGTGTTCTGTCACAGAAAACTGTTGTACAGTACAATTTCCAAAAACTTTAGATATAAATTCATTATTAAAAAATTTCCGTTTTTCAAAGTTGACAAAATACATACCTGATTTGACTGTATAGTGTGGCCTCTAATATTAGTGTATATGGTTGGTACCACCTGCAATTAAATAAAAAGAATTAACTTTTTTATAAAAAAAATTATTGCAGGAATAACCGACTATAAAATAAGATGATATACTACCAACCTTAAGAAAGTACTGATACATTCCATTTGGAATTTCTTGAAACCAGTGCACCCTGAATCCAATTTTAAAATCAATTAAATGAAAAGCAACAAAAGTAAAGAATTTTCAAGAAAAATAAATAAAAATTTCACAATAGAACATATAAGGAAGAAATATCAACCCATATATTATCGGGTTATGTATTATCTCTAACGGGCTTAAATAAAAAATAACCGAAAAACGATAACCATGAAAGAAAAAGTGTCAAACAGGTTGAAACCCTAAATGTATATTCATTATTCAGTGTGTAAAATATGCTAATCATTTAATTTGAAAGATTTAATTATTATTCATATACTATATATTTGTGATCATATTTGACACTAATTATTTATATAAATAAAAAAAAATATTGGGCAAAAGTTTATTAGGATATAGAATACATAAAAGAATTACCCGTCAAGAGGATTTACGATCCCAGGATAATACTCTCCAAAAGATAATTTATTAATCTTGTGACTTATCTGCATAATGCATCAAAATTATTAATTAACAAAATTTGAAAGAAATTATATTTAAAAATAAATAAATAAATGATTGGTAGTTACATTATAACTATCCTCTTGAAAAGAGAGCAAATCAGGAATATGCATACTCGTATGATGAAAGCTTTTAATAAAGTGAAAATTTCCAGCAACTTTATTAACTTCCAAAGAACCATAAATATTGCATCCTTCACCTTCTTCATCTTTTATTCTTTGAGCAAAACCTTCTCGCTTGCACTGATAATTTCACAATATTATTAAATTAAATTAATTTACTATTATCAAGAAAAACAAAATGGGATTCCAAATATGTTTTTGCTTACCTGGTCAATTAATTCAGGATTAGTCAAACCCCACCCTTTTCTTCTGTATGCTTCACGAACTTCTTCACATGAATTACAGCATTCATCATCTGACTGCAAACACAAAACACAACTAAATGTCATATTAAAATAATTATTATCACAAATAAATAGAAAGGGAAAAGAAAGATGTACCGCTTCTGCACCAAAACATGATCCACAGTATGTTTCGTTATGTTCAAGCCTGCCACCATGTCTTTGTAAAGGTTTGTCAATCTGTAAAGGGCGACATGTAATATAACCATAATTAAAAATTAAAAATTAAAAACAAATAATAAATAAATAAATAAAAATCTGTCAGTTGATATATACGCATGCATGCATAAGATGATACTAACCTGAGGGCCACCAATTCCTTCTTTTCTCTCTTCAATAACTTTACCAGTAGAGTCAATTCTTTTCTTTATAATATCATGTCTCTGCAAATTATATTTAAACGAAAAATTATTAGCACAATAATATTATCACTAACAATTATTAACAAACATACAATATCAAGATGCTGCTCCCCACTAATATCCATTGCATCAAGACTGAGTAGAGTACATGAAACAGCTGGAAATGTGATATCAAACTGCAAATAAAACCAAGTTATATCAATAATGTTAGTTCAAATGAACTTAGCTATAATTATAAATGATATTTACATTAATATGTAGTTTTTCTCCTCTAGAAGTATCCACTACAAGCTTTGATTCGGTAACTGTGTGTAGATATATCCCTGCAATCAGAAGGTTACTTAGGTTACGGGTCAAATCAGATCCATTTATTTGGGTCATTGGGTCGAATCATTATCCAAATCTAACCCATTGAAAGGTCTACTTTGAATAGCAAGTAGAAAATTAGTCAATTGGTTGCATTTTTCGTATCTATGATCAATGTAAGTTGTTTTAAGCATGCATATGCCTTGTTCACAACTATTATCAATCAAGAATAATTCAATAATCAAGATTATTATATATAAAAATAAGTTATATATTATTGTTTTGTCTACATTACTTCCTTACGCCCCTATTTTCTTTAAATGAACAACTCCACGTTATAAAACTACAAAACAAGATCACAGATCTGAAGTTGCAAGAAATTCTCAAATTAAAACCATTTAGAAATAGCAAACTTACTGCATAATTTGCACATTTCCTTCTTTCTTAAACTAACTAGCTTAAGGATCCATCATCAATATTTAATCACACACTTGTTTAAAACCAGAACATGCTGCAATGTTAATAATAATCTTTAATTTCGTGTATTGAGTATTCCTTTGATTCTCTAAAGTTAATTAACTAAGTTAATGAAAAGAAAAAGAAGTTCTTCAGATTCACAAAACAGAAATTAACTCGCTTATAAATTCACATATTCAGATTAGTGATACATATATAGAGATCGAACAAAAAAGTACAGAAAAAGCAATTCAATTTTCATGCTCCAACAACAAAAAATTTGGTCAAATCAAAACGCTTGTAAAGTAAAAGCAGGGTGTTCAGATGAAAATCGGAAACTTTACCGAGTTCTGAGAAGAAAAGTAGGAACATAGCAATGGAAGAAACTAGAGTAATAACACCACCGGAGAGCGTCCGGCTGTAGAAATCCTCATTAATTTTAGGATATGCATCCAAATTCCTAACTTTACTGAAAACCCTCTCCATAATTCACCACCGAACAAATCCAGAAAAACCCTAAAATTCCAAAATTAACTAAAGCTGATCTCGAATTCCGATGCTCTAATCTGGAAATCGAACTATCCGCCTTAACGATTCCTTCCGATGTGTATTTTCCTGTGTGTAATACTGAGTAGAAATTGGAAGAGTTTGTTGACGGAGGAAAGGACGAACGGCGGAGGCCGGCCGGCGTCAAGGAGAAGTAACGTAGAGAGATGGAGTGGGTTTTGTTGAACAAATCTGGACTTAATTAAACGAATTTTCCTCCATCTTTTTACTTATCGTTTTTTTCCTGTAATTGCGTGTTTTTAGTCAACGCAGTCTACTTCTAAGTTTACAATTTACATCACAAAATTCTATAAAATGATTAAATTTTGTAAAAAACAAAAGCTAGTTCGACAATATCCAATGTTTATTTGTCCTATAAAATTGTAAGTTTAAATTATGTTGTAGATAAAAATTGTATAGATCAAGGGTTTGTATTTTCCGTTTCAAAAAATTCAATTTAGTACTTCTTTTGTTTAACCAATTTGATATCTAACTTTTAATGGACAAAAAACTTACTATATTTAAATAAATGTATTTTCTGTAAAAATAATAAGATTTTTTTGACTTTGGGTCTATCATTTTCACAAAAAATAAATATATGAATTACAGTTTCATCTACTGATTTAAATTCACTTATTAAAGTCAACCAAATACGTAGTATAAGAGTTTTTTCTTCATAAAAATTGTATATTGGCTAACACAAGAATTATACTACTTTGTTGGTCATTTGTAGAAACTATGTTATTACTTTTAGAAATTAATAAATTGATTTTGTAATTTTATAAGGTAACAATGGTTTATTTGAGAGCATTTTTTTTTCTTTTCAATATGATAAGTATAAACTTTAAAAAGTTAATAATAATATATCTTCTTAGGAACCTTTTAGGAAATAATAATAGTATTACTATATCTTTTTAGGAAATAATAATAGAAGTATAACTTTTAACCATTGATGGGTTTATGTGATTAGTTTTAAGTGTTTTAATTAAAATTACCTAGTTTTGGTTATTTCCATACATAAGCTCTTAGATATGTAACGGTCACTCCTCCTTTCCTTGTATTAAAATGGAGAACAATACTTGAATGATTTCATACATTAAACTGCACAGTATTGAATTTGAAGATCTAAAGTTCATTATCATTCTGCATAACCGATTCTCAATTAGCTTTTTTAAGGAAAAAAATTAACTAAATTCACAACTACTGTTACATATATATTGAAAAAAAGTGAATACGAAAACAGTGATTCGACTCGAATCGGAGTTCAAACTAGAAAACTTTGTGATATAATAGGTTTTAGGGTGAGCCCAAATCGTCGTTTCCTCCAAGTGTTTTAACAACACTTTTCAAAAGTTTAATCTCATTGTCCCGCGTTAAAATCTCATCTTGTTTTGTTCTTAATTCTTCCATGTGCAGTTCAAACACCTCTGCATCAACCAATAACATAAATTAAGGTGGCAATTTCAATCTGGTTGTATTTGATTCATAACATGCCAAAGGCGTTAAACATAAGAAAGTTGCTACAATTTTAAATTCGTTAAACAAGTCAAAACTTGCTAAATACGTGCTCAAATGTATATGGCGTCTTAAATTAATGTATTTAAAAAAACATTACAGTATGTTATTATTGTAAGGAAAATTACCAAGAAAGTTAACATGGTATACCAATTTTGACAATATATGGTATGTAAAATTTGTTACTTTTTGGCTAGTGGTCCCCTAACTATAAGAAATTTGATTTATATTACGTTGTCATAAGTTATGCAAATTTTAGATACCTCACATTGTCAAAATTGATGTATTATGTT
This sequence comes from Calendula officinalis, assembly GCA_963853835.1. NCBI lineage: Eukaryota > Viridiplantae > Streptophyta > Magnoliopsida > Asterales > Asteraceae > Calendula > Calendula officinalis. The sequence continues at coordinate 9,597,070 of OY970828.1, read as the reverse complement.
ACCTCTTTTTGGCCATTTTTCCTTATTTTAATGCTTCAATATAGTTCTGTAATCATGAAGTACAATATTAACTATGTACAAAGTTCGAAAGGGACAAAAAAGTGTTGGTTAATCGGCCCAACTAATCACAGGTTTTAAAATAAACAGTTGGATGAACTCAGGTTGCACAAATTCATCTAGACTAATTAGGGTTGAATAAACAAAGTCAATAGTCAACATACTTGTGGTATTTTCAAGCTCCTTAATCATATCCTGTACTTGTAATTCTGCAGCCTTTTGTCCTGATTCTGCTTGTCGTTTTTCTATACGGGCATGAGCTGCAGCTGAAATGGCGGCATCTAGCTCTCGCTCTAATGTTTCTACCCTCTGCTCAAGAACCTACTTTCCAAATCAGTGATAAGGAATTTAACTACTTTCATGATTATGAAATAATATCAGAGATAAAGAATTAATCAGATTGTAGCACATAACAAATAACTGAGAAAGGGTTAATGATTTACTTGCACAACTTGCAACATCAAAACCAACATTTTAACTACACATAACAGGGTTAGTCATTTTAATATTTATTATGCTAAAATCAACCAACATAAATAGCAATAAATCGAATATATAATTGTGGCACTGTGGTTTTTGATCTTCAATGAAATTAATTCAATAATGACGACCTAAAAATTGAAATTTAAACAGCTGAATGGCCATCAGGCATGGTGCAACAAACATACAGCAAAGTCAATATTGGTGTGGTTTAAGTTTGAGATATTAAACGAGCTGAATTCAGTCAGAAATAGAATGAAAACCTGGAAAATTAAAATTTTGATCATATATATCATGATCCGTACTGGTATAGATTTGAACTTGATCTTCAATGATTCAAAATTCCATACTATCGACCTACATTGACTCTCATAATCGACAAATCAAGTGTTCAAAAATTAATGCGATCAGGTATGATACAAGCATGCAACAGAAACCAAATTAGTTGAAGACACATATATTAGATAATACCGATCTGATTAGACAGAAAAAATTGTAAAATCGATCATGAAGTGTCACAACCAAAGCTCAAACAATTCAATTGCACGTATAATTCTCACCGTGTGAACATTATATAATCGATCGGCACACAAATGTGGTTCAATTTCAAAATTGACGATCAAATTCTAGAAAGTCGTGGAGATCACGGACCTTGATTGTATGCGCCTGTTCGGAGGTTAAGGAGGCTTTGTTGAATTGAATTTGATCGACGTAGACAGCTTTGTTGATGAGAAGATTCTGGATGGAACTGAGATTGGTTGAAATCTCGGTGACATTGGCGATGGCAGCACTCCATCTCTGGTTTCCTTTGGTATCCTCCATTGAACAACTGCCGGCTTCTCGACTGTGAATTAAACGATGACTTTGGACACGTGTAATGTCTATATTTTATTCTGATTTGTTCAAGGAAATAATTAATTTTTTTAAAGAAAATTTAAATGAAGCCTATTCTAAAAAAAGTCATTTGCCCTTTTAACTAATTATTATTCTCTCATTAGGCTTTTAAATTTGATTAATAAATGTTTGTTTGTTTATGTGTATGTTATGGAGCAAATCTCTTCCATGCCTTACCAACTACGTCAATCCGTACTTCAATTTTGGTTTTAACAACATTCAGCCTGCAATGGTGATTGTGTTTTTATTTCTTAATTGTTTGACTTCCATAAGTCACCAAATTTCAAGTTAGTCAAATGTCAAAACATACATTCACAAAATTATCAAGGAACCATTACAAAAAAAAAAAAAAAAAAAAAAAACTAATAATAAACTGATTAACAGATGAAAACATGAAGAGTAAAGAATAGTACCAAGAGAGCTGCAAGGCCAATGACGTCAGCAGGAACGCTGTCCTGACCAAAACTGTCATACAAATGTGAGAATGTTATAAAGATAATGTAAAACGTTTGAGGGCAAAATGGTAAAACACCTGCCATGTCACTATGGCCTTAATTCTAGCTCTTTGTTCAAGATTCCTCTCCAGTAAAACAAATGCTATTAACATAAGACTATAAGAGCATAAAGTGTGGTAAAACATAGATAGATGTCTTGTATTGAATAGATCATTTATTTATAGACCATCATGGTCCCAAATTAGAAAAATAAAAAATAAGAAATGAAATTCTAATTTTTGTGACATGAAAATATTATTGAAATTAAAACATATTTATTATTACAAACTAGTAAAACTACAACATTCTTTGAAATTATATAATTGTCATTAATAAGTACAACAACTTCTGAAGAAATCAAAATTTCTCCTCTTAACAGAATTGCTTCCTTCCAACCAAGTCACCTATTCATAAATAAAATATTAAAATTCATTTTAAAGGACTAGAGATTGTAACATTTAGTTTTTAGAAATATTGTCAGTAAGAAAGTTGAAAAATAATATATAAAATAAAAAGTGAAGGAATATTGTTTGCTTCTTACAAGAATCTTTCCATTTTCTAAGATGGCTATCCTTCACTGGCAACCTCACCTGCTAAATTACCCATCAAAATTCCGTATTAAGAAATTAAACAAAAAGACAGAAAACATAAACAATACAAGGAAAGAGTAAACAATATAAATTATCCATGAGGTTTGTATGAAATTATAAAATTTGTCCCTGACTTCCTTTATTACACATATAGTCCCTAATTTTAAAACTTGTTACATCTACGGCCCCTAATTTTGAAATTTGTAATACCATCGGTCCCTAAATACTAAATCGCGTTTTAGGGACCATTAGTGTTGCAAGTTTCAAATTTAGGGACTATCCGTGTAACAAAAAGTCCATAATTTCATAGAAACCATAGGGCCGATTTACATAATTTTGTAAGAGATTGTGTTACCTCTAAGGTTAGAATCAAAGCCACTATTTGTCAAATTCTTTGCAAGTTCTTCTCCAATTATTTTCTGCCAATTTGGTGAAACTTTGGCTTCAGAAATAGGCCAAACAATTGCTGTTTCTGTTGTATGATTCACGTTAGCAGAAGATACTTGTGACTGCAAAAATAGAGTATTATTAGTATCTTTAATGACTCCGTTTGCGTAAAGTTATATATAATGATAAATAATTTAATTTATTTTTTACTTACTTGATTTTCCAAAATTCTTTTTACACTTGATGCACATCCTCCACACATCATTCCCTGATAGATGAAGATTACAAGTTAAAAAATAGGGTTAATGCATTATGGGGTCACTCTACTTTCTTGATTATTATTCAACATGAAATTGGGTTCCTAGTTTCCTACCAACCATGATCCTAGGTAAAGATTCAAAGCTATGATCATTGGTTCAACCAACTTTGTTGAACAAAATTACATGAATGTTAAATTCATAATTGGATGGATTAACCAATTTGCAGGAGGGCAGGAATGGAGCAGCCCCCAAACAGAGCATCTCATTATATTATCTCAATTCATTTCATACATATAATAAGTCAGATTTCCAAATCAGGACAAAATTACTCTTCAATTGAATTGAAGGCAAGAGATCTAGATATTACAAAGGAAATTTTCAATTCATAGGTTACAACATATTGGGGGAATTGATTAGGTAAATTGATTTATGTTTGCTTTCTTATTTAGACAAATTAGAAAATTACTTACTTTAACATCAAGAATAATCACATCTGACGGTAAGAAGGAAACATCATCAGCACCTTCACCGCCGCTGGCACCACTATCACCACCGGAGGGGGAAGCAAAGCAGGCACCGGAGCTCGACAAACACTTCCCGAGATACCAAACAGGAGACACCGCAGCTCCAGCATTCCTCAATGGTGATTTGATGCCTAATTTGCCGGATGATTTGTGAAAGAAGGCGGTGGCGGTGGTCTTATCCCGACGGAATTGACTCCGGAAGGTTTGGCCGGCGGCGGTGGAGTAACGGAGGGTTTTGGAAATGGAGAGTAGAGTAGCGCCGGTTGCAGACAACGTTCCCTCCATGTTTGGGTGGGGGATGTATTTCAAAGAGGCTTGTTTTCACAGAATACTTGGGTATAATCATCTCTACCTAAACCAACCCTTTGACCGTAAACAAGAAAGGAAAAGGGAAAAAGAACTCAAAAAAATATATATACTACTTCCGTATCAAAATAAATGATACACTTTATATCTAGAGGTGAAACAAAAATAAGTGATACACTTTCAATACTTACCTTATTTGGTAAAAAAGTAAGATATTATCTCCACTAACTATCTACTTTTATAAAGTGAAATTACTCTTTTACCCTTGCTTTTACTTTTAAACATCATTAATATCATTTTACTCACAAAAAGTGAGACACATTTCCACTAACTACTTACTTTAATCTATTTTAAAGTACCTTTAAATCTTTTACATCAAAACCCATGTTTTCTCAAATGTATCACTTATTTTGATACGGAGCTAGTATATAGGAGAGTGATGTTATAATAATATTATAAGGTTTTCTTAATATAATAAGGGTTTTGAGGCTGTCAAAAGATATGCTTTATAAACTTGTACATTAATGTATAACAAACTTCTTGATTCTAGGAATGACTCTTTTGTACGACTTCTTATGCGCTTAATGACAGCCCTAAGGGCTGTCATTATCAAAACTCATATAATAAAGCACCAAAATAATTTGGTATAGTAATGGTGCTATAGAAAATGTCAAGGTTCTAAAAAAACGCGCCATGGCGGCGCCAAGACCCTGAGGCGCGGCTCCGCCGTTACGAAACAAGCCATGACGGCTGTTCAAGGCGTGGCGCCTTATTGCAAGTTTTTTTGAAGTGCCTTCTAAAATTTGAATATTTTTTTTGAAAAAGATAGATTTTTTTTATAGATTTAACATTTTTTTTAAATTTCATATATGAAAATCATATAAATCAATAGATGTATATTTTTTTTTTTCTGAACTTGATATACATATATGTATATAAATTACATAAAAATTTGCTGCCTTAAGCTACGTCTTAAAAAGTATCATAGCTCGCATTGCTCAAGGCTTGATGGTGCCGTCACGTGGCGCCTTACATTTTTTAGAACCTTGAAAAATGTATCTTAGATCAAAATATCGACCAATACAATGCAAAAAAGCCTAGAAAAAAACTTTTAGTAGATTCATAGTTGGAAATTTGGAATCACACTAAAATTCGTCAATGAAATCAAGTGAACCCCGCTCGGCTTTATGTAATTTCATCCTTTACTAATGAGATCATACGTTTAGGTTGCATACACGAACCACAAATTTGTTAATGATTTTATTGTCACTTATTCAGTTTTAGTATAATAGAAATTCCCGCACATCACGAGTTGAGTATAATAGAAATCCCCACATATCACGAGGATTAGTATCTACTAGTTAAATACATAAACTAAACGTCCAAGAATATATCGGTTAACTGTCACTAATAAATAGTGCTCGTTTTTGTTGGTAATCCATTGCATAATCGCCGGAAATTTCCGACGGATCCTCGGGTGTTGGTAATTCCGTTGGCGAAGGGCACTTTTCATGCGTAGTGTTTCCTCTACAAGAATTGAAATTTATATATATTCAGATTGGGACATTTGTGTCCATGGAGACCACTTAATTCCTATTATTCCATATCATCTCTCTTTCATCCACCTCATTTCCCCCCTAATTTCTAAATCTGATTCCCTTTTAGGGTTCCAAAATCAGGGCTGCATGCATGCCCACAATATCTTCATTCCAAACCCCATTCATGCATTGCGCAAGCTTTGCATGCATGCATGGGTTCTCCTTTCCTTTCTCTTCAATTTCCACAAATTAGCACAACATATAAACATGGCCATGGCCAAATTATTTAGTTTTACAACCATGCGGGATCGCTGGTTCAAATATGTCTTCTCTTTCTCCGGCCTCCGATCGGTGTCAAAAGATCTCGGCGATGGTACAATCATGCATTGCTGGGTTCCAAGAACGTACAAGCCATCAAAGCCTAACCTCCTACTTTTGCATGGGTTCGGTGCAAACGCCATGTGGCAATACGCCGATCTCCTTTGCCACTTCACCAATAAATTCAATGTTTTCGTGCCGGATTTGCTTTTTTTTGGCGGTTCTTTCACCAGCCGGCCGGAACGATCGGAATCTTTTCAGGGAAAATGTGTGATGAAGATGATGGGTGATGGGTTCGGTGTACGGCGGATGAACTTGGTGGGGATAAGTTACGGCGGCTTTGTTGGGTACAGCATATGTGTGCAGTTCCCGGAGGCGGTGGAGAGGGTGGTGGTGTGTTGTGCCGGTGTGTGTTTGGAGGAGGACGATTTGAGAAATGGGTTGTTTAGGGTTTCTGATTTGGAAGAAGCTGAGAGGATTTTGTTGGCACAAACGCCGGAAAAGTTGAGGGAATTGATGAATTTTTTGTTTGTAAAGCCTATCAAGGGAATTCCAAATTACTTTTTGGTTGATTTCATCAATGTGAGTTTAAATACATCCATTTAATTCTTTGCTCTTTATTTTTGTCCACTTTTTTGTTTTTAGATAACGTCGTCATCTTAAACAAATTAACATCATCTCCGCGTTTTTAATGAAATTATGCCGTTATAAAAAATATGTCATCTCAAAACACACGTTGATGGATTAATTAATTGCATCTTTTTGTCGTTCTTGAAGTCATCGTATATGTAGATCTAAGACCTAAGAGGGTCTATCAAATGAGCACATTAGATGGTTAAACTTGAAAACAATAAGGAAACCATGCATGGTTATTATAAAATGGTAACCGTGCAATACGGCGACGAGTATATGTGACTATATTTGGCGGTGATCAATGGGTGGGTAGTGGTGATGGAAGTGATGATGGTGGTCACGGATAATGATAGGTGGTGGTTGTGGTAATTTCAACTTTTTAATGTCGTTTAAGAGATCAATATAGATTTTTGTGTCAAGTAGTGAACATTGCATTTGGACATTGTGTTAATAACGTAGAAGTCTCGAGTTCAAGTCTTACATTGCGTATGTTTTTTATAAACACAAATATATCCCAAAATAGCAAGTTTATTGTCTCGAATTAAGTTTTGCTAATTTTGGAATAATTCAAATGCATTATGTATAGTAAAGACAAAGATGAAAGATTAAACTTTTCAATATATGTGAGAGTTGTAGGTGATGTGTTCAGAATTTGTGAAAGAAAAGAGGGAACTCATTCAATCGATTCTCAAGGATAGACAATGTTCAAGACTCCCCAAGATATATCAGGTAATTAGAAGTTACGTACTTTTTTTTACCGTCCCAAATCCATTTTCAAGCCAGAAATGACAAAATATGTACAAACTTTTAACACATGATAAACAATTACTTATATACATTATACAAGATCGTTATGCAAGATTTGACCATTACAGTCCTTGAAAAAGGATATACAATCCACCGTTTATTTCACAATCTCATAATTATCAAACGTATTTTGTTCTTGTATGATATCAAATCAATAGCCCACATTGATACTATGGGGAGAGAAAGATCAGATATTTCCCTTGACCCTTGGTGAAAGATTAGAAAGGTAAGTAATTTTTTATTCATTGTTTACTTTATTGTCCCACATCTTTATTTAAAAGTAAACGGGCTGGGTCAGTAATTACATATTTGTTTCTTCTTTAGACATTTAGGGGAGAATGCCAGATTGGAAGTCATTGCAAATGCTGGCCATGCCGTGAACGTTGAGAAAGCCAAAGAGTTTACAAAACACCTAAAAGATTTCCTTTACGATCATGATTCATTTCCTTCATTTCCTAGCTCTAGTCATTAGATAATATAATTATATGAATCACTTAATTGTATAGATGAATTTATATATGACCCGGTAGGTTTCTGTGTATCTTTGTAATCTATATATAGTGATCAATTATACATTTATTCATACGAGGTTTTCATTATTTTACATGTATTAGAGCCAAAGGCACCCTGACACGGTTTCTATGACCTAGTTGTCATCGGTCTTTCCCAACCTGTCCCTTGGACATTGGTTTTCTTTTATATTTCATATTTGTATGTGTTGGGTCGCTGAAAAGCATCCCCCACTAAAGGAGATTTAATGAAGACAAAAAAACAAATAGTTAGAAAATAATCTGAGATCAGTTCCTCGGATTGTGGGTAATTGAATGTGATCAGTTCGGATTTCAGTTACCCAGCTACACTATCTGATCACCATCTGAAACAACGATCAGTTCCCCGTGCGAAATCAGATACTGATCAACCGATCAGATAGTTGTAGCATGTTCAACGCACACTTGACAATAACGTTGAGCCTTGAGGACAAATACTTCTCTAAGCAAAACTCTTAGTGAGGGTCACTGAAGCTGACTGTCATCTGAAGAAGCATGAGTATCGAAGAGTCATGGCGATCTGAAGCGTACCAAGGCCTGAAGTTTCAGTGTCAAAGAAAAACACAAGTAAAGCACAAGTTTGTGTGTCGCCGATAAAGGGAATACTATGCAAATCTTCTAGAAGATATCGGCGATCACAAGACGACAGAAAACACTGTCAGAATTCCGTTTGTAGTGCTCGTCACATGAAATATCCTCTGCACCAACAGAATTCTCACACGTGGATTCGATCGTTCATTCCTTTGGCACCACGTTTCCCAATACTATAAATTGAGGACTTAGCGAACTAATTCCGTGTGCACCCAAAGTTTACACGCTGCTAAAATTTCCTCAGACTTTATTTTTTGAGCAGAGTGTAAACAACCAGTGAAACCTTAGTTACTTGATTTGAGAATTGAATCTCTGTAACGAAGGTGACTGGTCTTGTGCTTGATCATTAGTTGATCAGAACTTGTCTTAGATAGTATTTGTTATTGTCTATCTCCTGCAAGTAGTTTAGTTAGGATTTGTTCTTAGCTATCCTGCAAACTACTTGTAGTTTTGTTATATCATTATTGATTAATAAATAAAAGTTTAAAAAGTGTTGAGTGTTACCTGTAACACACCAATTTTTCAATTAAATTTAAAACTTTTTAAATAAAAAAAAATGTAAGTCTTTACAAACCGAATATCCCAAAATTATAGTTTAAATAAAACATTTGGAATGATTGCTAAGTACCAAAAATCGGTATTACAATAATATCAAAAACAATAGTCTAGGGAATTAAATAAGTACACCGAGCTAATCACTTCCAACGCTAACTACGCGCCGCCTAATCCTTAGCTCTCGAACCTGAGTACATAGCCAAAATAAACGTAGTACGTGAGAAAAATGTTGTCTCGTCAGAAACATGGGTTTTAGACCCGGTTAAAAATAATTTGCAATAAAATAATAATTAAATAATTATTAAATTGCACATAGTCAATCAAACTCTAAGGCTTGCCATAAGCCAAACACACATGTAACAGGCCTCCCCGAAACAACTCCCCCGATATGGGTTAACTAGGTAAACTCCTCCGTTTCCGGGTTATCTATTTGCTCCCCCGATTTCCGGGTTATCTATTTGCTCCCCCGATTTCCGGGTTATCTATTTCTCGACACTCTACCCTTGCGCAGGGTGGTACCGCCCCAAGTAGGTGTCACTAACTCCCCCAACTTGTGTGGGTTATCTAGGATCCAATTGATTAGCTACCACATAACAATTCATCTACTCGGGTCAAAGCCCATATCACAACTCAATCATACTAGTGGTAACTACACAGTCAATTACAATATAATTCAATCCAATTCAATGTAATTCAATTCAATCATCTACTCTATCAATTCAACCTTTTCTTTATTAAAACAATTATCTAATAAAGACTCTAAAATCATTTTAATTATAAAAACATGGTTTACTATGTACTCAGATGGATCACATGTACTCACCTTAGCAATGCTATCCAACACTTGTGTTCAACAACACAATCCTTACTTCCAAATTGAGGAAGTACTTCCTATCTCAAGGTCTTCTTGACCTAACATCAATATCATTACAAAATCTAGTTATAATCCATAACTAGCTACTAATTAATCCATCTAAACATTCCCAACCACCAAGTTCATGCAACTTGGTGGAATCTCAAACCCTAGTTCAAGATTTTCCGTCATAAATCCCAAATCTAACTTGTACACATTGATTACAAGTCTACAAGGAGTGTTTTACACCCATGAACGTTCATCTTCCCCAAAGATGACATGGTGGGTTCCCAAAACCACCATTGATACCCAACTAAGCTCAAAATGAAGGTAACTAAGTGAAATAAGCAAGAATTCTTACCCTTGATGCTTAAATCCTTCAAGATGGTGAAGATTTGAGCTCCTTAGCTCCAAAAACCGTCCAAATGCTCTCAAAAATGGCTGCACTCTCTCTAGGGTTCGTAGGTGTTATGAGCCCTAGCTTATACACAACTTTATATAGTCCAGACAGTCCTCGCGCCCCGCTCGCGTTTGCCTCACGCCGCGAGGTGACGCGAGATGTCTTATTGGTCGTCGCAGGAAAGCCAGCCTCGCGCCGCGAGCTCGACGTGAAGCTCAACACGAGCTCGGCGCGAGTCTCTCGCGTCTGAGTTCTGAACCCACTGTTTGATCTCGCGTCTGGCTCGCGTCTGGCTCGCGCCGCGAGGGCTGTTCCAACCAGATTCTTGGCCTTTAAACTTGTTTCCATCCAAGTTTTGACCCATACTTGGTTATACAAAGTCCCAAACATTCAAACATTCGATAAAACACGAACCAAAATGTAAACTAATATAAATAATGAAATTCACATAAATCCCAAATAAATACACAACATGACAAATGTAAAATTACGGTCGTTACAACTATGTACCCCATAAGAGGATTCCGTCCTCGGAATCGTCTCATAATCTACAAAATCCGGGTAGTGTTTCTTCATCTCATCTTTGACTTCCCAAGTCAAATTTGGTCTACGGGAATGCTTCCACTTGACCAACACTAGCTCAATCTCTTTGTTCCTCAATTTCTTCGTTCGGGCCTCCAATATGGCCTCAGGTTCTTCAATCAACCGGTTGGGTGCATCGACCCGCAAATCTTGAAGTGGGATAATATTCTCCACTTCACCCAAGAACTTCTTCAAATTACTAACATGGAAGGTGTCATGGACACCTTGCAACTCGGGTGGAAGTTCTAACTTAAATTCTTGCAAACCGACCCGTTTCAAAATCTTAAATGGGCCAACATACCTTGGGCTCAATTTGCCCTTCTTACCAAATCTCATCACGCATTTCCAAGGCGACACTTTCAACATCACCATATCACCGACATTCAAATCATAAGGTCGCTTTTTCAAACCCGAATAACTCTTTTAGCGATCTTGTGCCACTTTCATGTTCTTTTGAATTATTCCGATTTTCTCATTTGTTATCTTCACGATTTCGGGACTCATGAGTTTCGTCTTACCCACCTCTAACCAAGAAGAAGGCGTCTGACATTTTCTCGCATACAATGTGTAACATCCCAAAACCCGGCCTAGTAGTTTATTGACCTTAAGGTATCTCACTAAATGATTATCTGATTAAATGCTTAGTTAATTTAATTAGCCTGCTGTCTTTTGCGGTATTTTAACTAAGGGTTTAAAATACCCGACTTGTGATATATTTGGAATGAAAATGTGATTTTTATATTTTCAGATTCCTTGATGAATTTCGTTTCCGGAAATACTTTCGTTTTTGAAACACTACAAGAAAAATCCGGTATAGCTACGGAAATTGCGACGGAACTCATTTGCGAGGAAGAAATTTGCTACGGAATTTTGCTGATTAGCTACGGAAAATCCTGATTAGCTATGGAAAATCAGTTTTTGCTACGGAAAATCAGCTCTTTGCTACGGAATTTGTCCGTAGCTATTCAAGATTTTTTTTGTAGTGAAATTGGGGTCCGTTTGCTATTTTAAGTAAATTAATTACGAAAGGTACTTTTCAGACATATACTGTTTTATAAAAAAGAAGACCAAGAGGGGCCCCACCCCCTCTTGGGTGACCGGCCACGAGAGAGAGAGGGAAACCCCCTCTCTTTTCCTTTCCCTTTCCCTTTCATTTGAACATTATCCATAAACTTTCACTATTTCATTGCCAAACTCTCTCTAGCAAACCCCATCTTGTTCTTGAGCATTCTCGGTGTTTTCTTGTGCTTGATTCCGAAATTGCTACTAGTGTTTGTGTAGAAGAAGCTTAAAAGTAAGTTACACCTTTTCCTTGTCTTGTTTATAGTGTTCTTGAGCTTGGTTATGAACCAGGGTTTGTGATTGCTAGTGTTTAGTGGTTAAATATTGTTATGAATGTTGTAGTATGTGTTTATGCAAGCTTTTCATCATTTGTATGGTTATTTGTTGAAGGAAGACAAGATTTGGTGAAAATCACCTTCAACCTCCATTAATGGTGGATGTTGAAGGTGGGTTTTGATGAATCTTGGATTTCTTGTTATTTGGATGGATGCAATTGTTTGTTAGGTTGAGATAACATGTTTGTTAAGCTTTGGATGTATAAACCCTAGTATTGTTAATTGGTGAAGTAAGTTAACTAGTGTTTGGATGATTTTGTTAAAATGGTGATCTAGTGATTATGCAAGTATGTTACTTGGAATTTGTGGTAGTTGTCAACTTGATGGAATCTCTAAATGATTGTGAATTGCTAGTATAAAGATTAATTGCTAGTTGATGGACATGTGGGAGTGTTAGGATCATGTTCGGGTTTTGGCCCGTTTGGGTCGAATGGTCATGGGATGAGCTAGATAGTCATGAACGATTACTTGGAATGTTGTGATTGATAGACTAAGTGGTGTTGTCATAAAATATGTATTTTATGAGCCTTAGGTTGCGTTTTGTTAAAATTGTCAATTTTGACATTTCGGTGGATTGATCACTAACTCGGTATATGTGTTGACAGGAACCGGGAAGGATACTCAGTGATACTAGCTCACTGAGTTAAGGATCGGAAGTTGAAAGGTGAGTGGATTCAACATACAACTCGGGTTTCAGTTTATTTGTTTGGTATTGGTATTTTAGTGAAAATCGCAGGAAATTACCAGATAAGGGGAGTTCACGGCGTGAACTCCACTAAGCGATCGGGAAGTCGGTCCAGCGAAGTTGGTTGTTAGTCGTGAAGTAGTTCACGATCGGAGTTCCCGACGCGAACCCTAGTTCGCGATTGTGAACTAGAGTTCGCGATTGGGAACTCTTTCGTGACGTTTTTCGCGGTGTTTTTCGTAGCTAGTCTACTTGTTATGTATGCCTAGTGTTAGGGAGTACCATACATGACTATGTGCACATTCGGGATGAGGTCAGTGTCGGATGGATAACGGCTAGGCATAGTGTATCGACTAATAGGGTATCCGACCTTACCTGTATACATTGCATGGTTAAGGGGAGGGAGTTGCCCGGGGTGTTGGATACAGGCTATCGGTTACCGTGGTTTTGGCCGACCATGGTTTAAGGCCTGCAAAGCCACTGATCCTCTCAATTAAGTGATTACCCAACCGGAGATGTTTATAACTTCCGTGTTTAAGTGATTAGTGTAGTTGGTAGTGCTAGGAATTCACTCACTTAGCTTTTGTGCTAATCCCTCCCTTATTGACACATTTCAGGTTGGAAGGCTTGAACGGGTCGGGCTTGGACGGGAAGTTTGACCATGCTTTAAATTGTTGTTTTTGCTAAATGAGCCGTGTTTCGTAATACCGCCTTTTTAATTAACACTTGGTTTGTAATATTTGTGGGACCACGGTTTGTAAACTTAACGTAATTAGGAACTTATCTATATGCTTCCGTAACCTAGATTAATACTTAATTAGACATTTAAAAAAAATGGTTTTCAAAAATGAGGTGTTACACAATGCCTCAAACGGTGGCATTTTAATTGTCGAGTGATAACTATTGTTATATGAAAACTCAACTAACGGTAAGTGTTCATCCCATTTACCACCAAAATCCAATACACACGATCTCAACATATCTTCGACCGTTTGGATCGTTCTTTCACTTTAACCATCTGTTTGTGGATGGTAACCGTGCTCAATCTCAACTTTGTTCCCAATTCTTCTTGGAGTGATCTCCAAAATCTCGAGGTAAACCTTGCATCCCGATCGGACACGATCGGCAATGGTACCCCATGCAAACGAACAACTTCATCAACATACAATTTTGCCAACTTCTCGAGTGGCATGGTTTCCCGAATAGCTAGAAATAACACACTTTTCGTTAACCTATCAACAATCACCCAAATGGCGTCATGATTCCTACTTGTCTTTGGGAGACCAACAATGAAATCCATTGTGATGTCATTCCATTTCCCGGCCGGCACTTGCAACGATTGTGCAACGCCATATGGCACTTGGTGCTCGGCTTTCACTTGTGCACACGTGGCACATTTTGATATGTACTTTGCTACGCTCGACTTCATCCCGGGTCACTAATAAATTTTCTTCAAGTCTTGATAAGTCTTTGTACTTCCGGGGTGAATCGAATACTTGGACTTGTGAGCGCCATTCAACAACACTTTTCGGTTTCCACCGAATTTCGGAACCCAAATCCGACCATTTACGGTTTTTAACCCTTGAACTTTTTCTTCAAATACTTGGTTCTTTCCTAACCTCTCTTGTCTATACTCGTCTTTTCCCATCACTTCCCTTTGTGCGGTTTTTATACTTTCAATAAAACTAGACACTACATCAATCTGCATCAACTTAGCCTTAACCGGTTTTTCATAAACTTTTCTACTCAAGGCGTCGGCTACCACATTAGCCTTTCCTTCATGATAGACGATCTCAAAATCGTAGTCACTAATCAACTCAATCCACCTTCTTTGTCTCATATTCAAATCTTTTTGTGTAAACACATACTTGAGGCTTTTGTGATCCGTGTACAAAATACACCTTGTACCATACAAGTAATGTCTCCAAATCTTCAAGGCAAAAATGATCGCCGCCAACTCCAAATCATGTGTTGTGTACCTTTCTTCCGCATTCTTTAATTGTCTTGAAGCATAAGCTATCACCTTTCCCCTTTGCATCAAAACACAACGAGACCCTAATTCGAGGCGTCACTATACACCACGAAATCTTCCATACCATCGGGTAGAGTGAGAATCTGTGCATTGCCCAACTTCTCCTTCAACAAAGCAAAAGCATCCTCTTGCTTTTCCCCCCATTCAAACTTCACATCTTTTCTCGTTAATCTAGTGAGTGGAACCGCCACTCGGGAAAAATCTTTAATAAACCTTCGGTAATAACCGGCTAACCCAAGAAAACTTCTAACTTCGGTCGGAGTCTTCGGTGCTTCCCAATTCTTCACCGCCTCGATCTTAGACGGGTCAACTTTTATCCCGCTTCGAGATACTACATGACCAAGAAATTGAACTTCCTGCAACCAAAATTCACATTTTGAGAATTTAGCATACAACTTTTCCCGTTTCAAAACTTCCAAAGTTTGCCTTAAATGTTCTTCATGTTCTTCTTCGGTTTTTGTTAGGTCACAACACCCCTGGTTTGTTAGTTAATGAGTAGGTTGATTTATACAAAAGATAATTAAAGTGTAAAACACAGTATTAGAGTCGGTGTACAAATCCACTAAGTGTGGTATGCTGCGGAAAAGCAATACCACTTATCAATTACAAGTATGTGAAAGTGTAAAGTAAATTGGTGAGTACTCCTTTGCAAGATGATCTCTATTTATAATGTTATAGAGATCTTACATAATGAGCAAAGGAGTAACCGAAGGACTAAGTAAGGAAAATGACTAAGATCAAGGGATTTGATCTTAGTCCGTTACTATACTGAGTATCACTCAGTCCTTCTACTCAGTCCTTGTACTCAGTATCACTATCTGATACTGAGTACTGATACTGAGTTCCAATACTGATCACTCAGTATCAGACCTAAACTTAGCTATATTATTCTACATATAAATCAAAGCTAGTCTAGGTTGTTTTGTTATCTTAAGATCTAAAGGGGCAAGGCTTTTTGCCTTAACAATCTCCCCCTATCTAATGATAACAAAACAATTACAAAGAGATAAACAAAAATTACAACAGCATAGGTAACAATATCTTCTTCTTCATTTGCTGTTGATGGCTTCATTCTCATAGAAGACTTCTTGTTTGATGTGGACAAACTCTTCTCTGCTTTTGAGTTCATCCCTTCTGCTATTCAGTACTGCAACAATCTTCTTTCTGAACCAAGAGTCTTCTTTCTTGGTGATCATCCATTTTAGTCCAACAAGGTGACTGATTTGAGCTCTTGGAAGATCTTCTTCAGAAATGAAGCATTCTCTATCCTCTGAGTCAGTATACATATATCCAGAAGTTGGATATATGACACTCTTTTGATCCTGAAAGACAAGGTTAGGAGGAAGAGGATACTTTCTAAGATACTTGTATGTATGAAGGCATTCTGGTCTGTTGTTTGAGTAAGCCTCAGTCATAACACTGAGGGTTCTGTACTCTATTTCATGAAGTAAATCCTTCTCATAACATACTTCAGCTACTGCACAGATCTCATCCAAGACTATTTGATCATAAGTTGATTTCTTTGGAAGCTCTTTGATCAGTCTTGTGATCTTCACCCAGTCTTGAAGACCAATTCTTTGAATATCATGAATAAATATCTTCATGGGGGGACTGGTTAAGCCAGTACAAGTGATAGTAATTCTTCCTTCTTTGAGCTTCACTTTTACTTTATTGACATCCAGATTTAACCAATGTATCCCCCTTACATTTTGAAATGTTTTGGTCCTCAAGAACTCCTTTCTTTGTTCCTTATACTGAGTCCTAGCAGCAACCATATTCCAATAATGTTGAATATGGTCTGGACCCTTTCTTGAGATTCTATGTGAAGGACCAGGAGTATCAGTATCTGGGTCAGATTTTGGTTCAGTTTTGACTCCCAACTCTTGCTCATATAAAAATATTTCTTGTTCTGCCCAGAGTTGTTGAGGAGTCAGTCTTGGAGCCTGCTCGGTATCACTGTCCCTTGTAAGAACAGGTCTTCTTTGTCTTGTTACCAGAGGAGCAGATTCCTCACTTGATTCAGAAGAAGTGAGAACATCATTGATAGGTCTTCTTGATAAGGAACTCCTTCTTCTAATTACCAGATTTTCTGGTTCTTCATCATCCGAGGATGATGATGAAGAACTTTCTTGTTCTACCAGATTTAGTGCATAGTTTACTAAATCTGGTTCTTCATCTTCATCATCAGCAATAGGCCAGATGAAAGGCCTATAGACCACAATTTGTAAATTATTCTCTTCAAGAGCAGGTGGCTCAGAATAAGTTTGCTGTGGTTGGTCAGTATGAGTCTCCCCCTGAGCAGATGGCTCAAGTGGGTCTTGAACTTGTAATGCTGACCTAGTTCTTTGTCTTCTTCTCTCATACTGAATCCGAATTGGCTCAGTATGAGGGCTTTGCTGATGTTGTTGTTCTTGTTGTGGAGGTTGATCTTCATTCAATCTTCTTCTTTTCTCCCCCTGAGCAGATGGCTCAGTTTGATCAACCTCAGTATCTCTTTGTCTCTTCTCCCCCTTTTTGTTATCATTTGATGAGGAGGGAAGAGGATCAGTATCACCACCCATGTCCCCCTCAGGTTGTTCTAGAGTAGGGGAGGGCATGGGCTCAGTTGCAGCATCAGTATCACCAGCACCTCCTTCTCCTTCTCCTTCTTCATTGTGGTCACCATGTGAACCTGGTGGAGTTTGTGGAGGCTGCTGTGGTTGTTGAAGGAGTGATACTGATTGTTTTATTAAGTCAATATCACCACTCATCTTGTCCATTCTGGCTAGTATTACATTTTGAGTTTGTTGGATGGCCAGAATGTGCTGCATGATTGCTTGCAGAGTCACTTGGTCTGATGCAGCCTGAGATGCCTGAATGCCCTGCACAGATGGTGCTAAAGAAACAAAAATATAAAACTGGTTAGAGAGAAAGGTTTATCAAATAGAATTGTGGTGTTGTTTAATTCTACAATCATATAAACAGAGTTTGTGAAGTCTGTATTTCATCTGGTATAGGATGAAATATTGTGGACTTGTGCATAGCATGTGTAAGAAGATTTTAGTAAAGGTGAGTGTGAAAATTTAAGTAGCTCAGTATAGGATAAGTCACATTTACTAAAAGGTTTGGGTGTGGGAAGTCGAAGCCTGGGATGTGCTTCTTGTTATTTTCAATGTTTATCACTCGGTATGAGAGTGATAACAGAAATGTGGCTAAACCCCATGGGAAATTTTTGGATTTTGTGGCTTAAGGGTTTGGGATCATTTCTTGAATGATGCTACCCAACTCAAAAATAAGTTGGACATTATTCAAGCAGCACCAGTGGGTGTCAGTATGACATCAACCACCATTGTCTCTTTAAATGTTGAGACAACTGTAGACTGACAATGATCAATTTAGTGTGCTGAGTATATGAATTTTGCATAGCAGCAGTGGGCTAGCTATGTTGGCCATAAAAGGATATATATTTGAAAGATCGTTTGAGACTTTGGTCAGTATTGAGTTGGTACTGGCCAATACTTAGTCTCTATTTGGGAATGAAATATATATATATATATAAGTTTAAGGGCTTTTTAGAAATTCATACCTGAGACTCTGTCAGATTCCCTTCTAGCATCTGCAGAGGTCGGTGCAGGATCATGTGTTTGTTGATGTGCAGCACCAACATCTTCAATACCGACCTCTATGTCATGCTGAGCACCTTCCATTGTAGTTTGTGCATACTGAATCTCCACATCAAGAGGAACATGAGGTTCCTCAAATGGTTGAGCAGATGGAGGTAGTTCTGGACTTGGAAGGTCAGCGGTGGCTGCAACTAGGCTTTGGGCTTGAAGAGAGGCAGTTAATGATGGAACATTTGCAGGCTGCACCTCCTCAGATGATAAGTTTCCCATAATGATAGGAGAGAGATTCCTTCTTCGTCTATGAAGAACCAATAGTGTGTCTTCTGAGGACTCAGTTTCAAAAACGGTTTCAATATGAGGAGCAGCAGGATCGTGTGCAGGTGGAGAGATAGTTGGTTCTTGAACTTGTGGAACATCCTGCATCTCAATATCTTGACCAGCCTGGGCTCCATTGCCACTATTATCATCATTATCATCATCACCATCATTGTCTGACTCAGTATCAGACATATCTTCTTCATCATTTATATGTTCTTGAACAATGGCCCACATAGGAGGACTTAGAAGAGGCTCTCCTTCTCTTGGCCTATAAAAGAAAATCTTCTCACTAAGCGGAGGAAGATCAACTCTTGGACTATGAAAATCATCATAAATGTGTGTGGGCATTGAGTGTTGAAAGATGAGTGATAGAAATCTGCAGAAAGGGACATTGCATTCCCTTGTGTTTGCTCGGACCAGAGTAGCTAATTCATTGAAAATTAGGCGAGCAAAATCAATATTTCTTCCATAGTACAGAGCATGTACTATTTGCATCCCAAATTCGTTTATTTGGTCCAAAGCTCCCGTCTTGTGGGTCGTACATCGAATTATTGTTGTGATGAGAATACCCCACATAGGACCAAATTCATTTCTTTTGATTGTGCCCGTTGTTCCTCTTCGACCCAAAAATGGCAGTACAGAGCGTGCCTCTGATCTATCAACAAATGGGTCATACTGAGCTTGGGCGGGAAGTCTCAGTGCTTCACGAATGATTGCAGTAGAAACAAAAGCTCTTCTTTGATCCCTAATTACCCATCCAGCAATCATATCTGGAGAATCGAGTGTGGCAGAGTACCAAAACTCGCATAACATTTCTGGGTAAATTGCTCGAGGAGATAATGTCAGTGCACGAGCAATTGGGCAATGCTTCATAAAAGTCACGATGTTCGTGAATTCTTGGCATACCCAGGCTTGAGGAATATTGAAATTTGCTGTGATGTTGTTCCTCGCAAACCTGGGTACTTCATTATTACGGAATTGGATTTCCGATTCAACGTTTGGAGCAACAAAAGTGTAATTCTCCATCTGTGATTGTGATTTGAAAAAGAATTTGCTTGCTAAGAGAAAGTGAAATCGTTAATCGCAGAGAGAATTGAAAATGAAAGAAAGAAATAACAGTTAAAAATTTGAAGTAAAAATAAACGGTTATTTATAGGAGATTTGAAAGATAATTAAGGTATTGGGAAGTAAAAAACGGCTGATTTGACTGCCTTATCCTCTGCCAACGGTAACTTTCTTATTAAGAAAGGTTACCGTTTGAGCAGTATGAGGATTAAGCTCGGTGTAAGAGCCGTCATACCCCAATACCGAGTTAAAAAAAAATTAATTTTTAAAAATTTTAAAAAATATAAAAAACAATTAATTTACTCTAGAAATTAAAAAAAATAAAAATTTTAAATTTTGATTATAACAGACTAGTGATACTGAGTGGTCAGTATCAACAGGAGTGATACTGAGCGCTCAGTTTTAAAGAAATTTAAGAAAGATTAAGGATTCAACATACCTAATTTCCCTAGTAAATACATAAACCTTTCCTCAGGAAGAGGTTTAGTAAACACATCGGCCAATTGTTCATTTGTTGGTACATAATCTACTTCAACCTTACCTTTTTCCACATTATCTCGAATAAAGTGGTGTCTAATATCAATGTGCTTGGTTTTGGAGTGATAGACTGGGTTCTCTGTGATAGCAATAGCACTCTTGTTATCACAATGAATAGGAGTCTTATGAAAGTTGAACCCATAGTCTAAGAGTTGATACTGCATCCATAATAATTGAGCACAACAACTTCCTGCAGCAACATATTCTGCTTCTGCTGTGGAAGTTGCTACCGAATTTTGTTTCTTGGATGACCAGCCAACTAGTCTTCCACCTAGAAATTGACATCCTCCACTTGTGCTCTTTCTGTCCAATCTACAACCTGCAAAATCTGCATCTGTGTACCCTTCAAGGTCAAAGTTTGAGTCTTTGGGATACCAAAGACCCAGGTTAGGAGTACCTGTAAGATATCTAAAGATGCGCTTAACTGCTTTCATGTGTGATTCTTTAGGATCAGCCTGATACCGAGCACACAAACATGTGGCAAACATGATATCAGGCCTACTAGCAGTTAAGTAAAGTAAGGAACCAATCATACCTCGGTATGTGGATTGACATACTGGTTTACCAGTTTCATCCTTACTTATCTTATCCTGAGTACCCATAGGAGTGTGCATGGAAGATAAATTTTCAAATTTGTATTTCTTTAACATGTCATGCACATACTTACTTTGATTTATAAAAGTGCCATCAGGCTTTTGTTCAACTTGTAAACCAAGAAAGTAAGTAAGTTCTCCCATCATACTCATCTGATACTGAGTTGACATTATCTTAGCAAACCAGTCACACATTGACTTGTCAGTGGAACCAAAGATAATATCATCTACATATATCTGAATGAGTAAGATGTCAGAACCTTTCCTTTTTGAAAATAATGTTTTATCAATTTTACCTCTTGTAAATTTATTTTCAATAAGATACTCAGAAAGGGTGTCATACCAGGCTCTTGGAGCTTGTTTGAGCCCATATAGAGCTTTATCAAGCTTGAAAACATAATTAGGAAATTTGGGATCAACAAAACCTGGAGGTTGTTTAACATAAACTTCTTCTTGTAGTTTTCCATTTAGAAAAGCACTTTTGACATCCATCTGATAAACTTTGAAATTCTTAAAGGCTGCATATGCAAGATACAACCTAATAGCTTCAAATCTTGCAACTGGTGCAAAAGTTTCATCATAGTCAATGCCTTCTTCTTGCCTGTAACCTTGAGCAACTAACCTTGCTTTGTTTCTGATGACAACACCATCCTTGTCCATCTTGTTTCTGAACACCCACTTAGTACCAATAATAGTTTTGCCAGAAGGAGGTGGTACTAAGTTCCAAACTTTGTTTCTTTCAAACTCTGTGAGCTCTTCTTGCATAGCCTCTACCCAATCTTCATCTAATAAAGCTTCATCAGCTTTCTTTGGTTCAATGGTAGATAGAAAACTTGAGAAGAAACAAAAGTTTGCAGTTGCTTGGGTTGGAAATTCTAATTTTCTTCTTGTTTGGACACCTTCTTCAGTAGGACCAATAATGTTTGAGTGTGGATGGTCTCTGTGTTCCCTTAAATTGTTTCCTAAGGGAGCATTTGAAATAGGATCAACAATATCTTGTTGATTTGGTGTGTTGTCTGTCTGATA
The DNA here is from genome assembly GCA_963853835.1 of Calendula officinalis. Lineage (NCBI taxonomy): Eukaryota > Viridiplantae > Streptophyta > Magnoliopsida > Asterales > Asteraceae > Calendula > Calendula officinalis. The sequence goes on along the minus strand of OY970828.1, from coordinate 9,574,998 downwards.
CTGAGTGGAATTCTGATCAGTATTAGACAGTGCAGGTTGCTGTTCATCTTCATTTTGCAGAGTTGATATGGATTCTTGTGAAGTGTTGGATGTTTCACCTTCTTCATAAATAGAGTGGTTCAGATCATTAGTTGGAAACTCAGTATGGAGGTCCTCTGTTATGGGAACCTCAGTATTAGTCTCATTTGAGTGATACTGAGTTTGAACTTGATCAGTTTCATTAAACTTATTAGGAATAAAGTGTGGATGAAACTTAGGCTGTTCAGCAATGGAGTGTTCTGGATTGCATAGAATATCTATGCCACTTATGTCTTCACTTGCTGAGGTAGAATGCTCATTCTGATCTTCATCGAATGTGACATGAATGGATTCTACAATCATCTTGGTTGAGATGATATACACTCTGAAAGCTTTAGAGTGTGGAGAGTAGCCCATGAACACACCTTCATTTGCTTTGGGAGCAAATTTATTGAGATTTTGTTTTGTACTGAGTACAAAGCATTTACTCCCAAAGATGTGGAAATATTCCACATTAGGAATCTTGCCATTGTATAACTCATATGGAGTCTTCAGATGTCTTTGGACTATAGTGGCTCTATTCTGAGTGAAGTTTGCACAGTTTACAGCTTCAGCCCAGAAACTCAGTGCCAGTCCAGCATGGCATAATAAAGTTCTTGCAGCTTCAATCAGTGTTCTGTTCTTTCTTTCTACAACACCATTTTGTTGTGGTGTGTAGGCTGCAGAGAAGTTTTGAATGATTCCTTTTTCTTCACAGAAATCTGCTAATACTGAGTTCTTAAACTCAGTACCATGGTCACTTCTAAGTTGCTTGACCTTGTTGCCTTTTTGAAGTTCCTCTCTTTTTATAAAGGCAATGATTTCTGTTGTTGCATCTGACTTAGTCTTGAGGAAGATGACCCAAGTGTATCTTGAGAATTCATCAACTAAGACTAGAGTATAGATCTTTTTGGCCAAAGATGGTGTGCTGATGGGGCCAAAAAGATCCATATGTATCATAGTAAGAGGTTCATTGATGGAATGATTGACTTTAGATTAGAATGAACTCTTCTTCTGCTTGCCCATTTCACATGCTGAGCATAACTTGTCTTTTGAATAAGTAATTGTGGGCAGCCCTCTCACCAGTTTCTTCATACTGAGCTCGTTGATATTTCTAAAGTTGATGTGAGAGAGTTTCTTGTGCCATAGCCAATGCAATTCTGGCTTGACTTTAGAAAGCAGGCATACTTGAATAGTTGGGTCTATTTCAGATAGGTTGACCACATATACATCCTTTTCTCTTCTAGCAATGAGTACAGGCTGCCCTTTATCATTGTAGATGATGCCTGCAACCTTCCTGAATCGAGCTTCATTGTCATCATCACACATCTGACTTATACTGAGCAGATTGTGTTTAAGACCCTCTACATAGGCAACTCTTTTAAAAGTTATGTTGCCTGCCTTGATCATACCATAACCTCTTGTCTTTCCCACCGAGTCATCTCCAAACTTAACAGAAGGACCCTTCTCTGGAGTATAATTGAGAAGGTACTCCATACTTCCTGTCATGTGTCTTGAGCAGCCACTATCTAAATACCACTTTCTGTCACCCTGCACAAGACACAAAATAAGAGTTAGTTCTTTTTAGGAACCCATTTTTGAATGGGACCTTTGGTGGGATAAACACAATTTGACTTGATCTCTTTATGTGGAGAGGTCAGTATCACTTTTGGGGTAACTTTAGAAGTTTTCTTTGGTGATACTGACTTAGTTTCTCTCCTTTTCTTTGGTACTGAGTACCTAGGACTTGAGAGATCAGTCCAGCATTCATCTCCCTTGTGACCAGTATGATGACACCTATAACATTTTCTAGGTCTATTTCTAAACATATTTTCATAAGGTATTTTAGAAAAATGTTGCACTTTTGGTAAGTCAGTATGAACAAGTTTTGCAAATTATTTACTTAAAGATTTGACCTGATCACCAAGTGTTTTTAAAATGTTAATTTTGTCATTTTTGATAGGTATCTTAACATTGTTTTTAACTGGTTTAGGAGATGGAGGATCTGGTTGCTTCGGCAGAGAAGTCTTTCTAATATTATTTGTGGTAGACTTCTTGTCTCTGCCAGCTAAGGATCTAGTTAGAGTTGGTTTTTGTTTATCATGTTTTGTAGAAACAACTTTAACAGGTTCTTTAGATTTCTCAGTATATGATGTTTCTGTTCCTGCAACTTCTGTATTTGATGAAACATGTGAGATAGAAGTTGTCTTATTATCATTATATAATTCAAAAGTTGTTGTATTAAATAATAATTCAAAAGGTGGAACAGCAGAAGTGTCATACTGAACTATTGGTAGCTCGGTATCAGAAATTTCTGTTATTTGAAATTCAATACTGAGTTCTTGTAGCTCAGTATAGCACTTTGAACAGATGGAAGGACCAATAGGTTTTTCTAAAATTTGATTTTCCTCATCATCTGACTCAGTTTGACATCCAACTTCACATAAAGTTTTAGCTTTTACAAAATTAATAGGATTCATAGTAGAAAATTCTTCAAATAAATCAGCAAAATTGTTCCTGTTTTTAAATTGAGGATCAACACCAAGTGCAGCCCTCACATTTTCTGGAAATTGTTCATTTAAACATTTATTTAATTTTATTGAAGCATTTCCCCAAGATTTACACTGTTTTTCAAATTTCTCTTTTTCAAGTTTGTGTAAATGAGCTTTATCAGCTAATCTTTGATTAATGTCTTTTAAATCTGAAAAATTTAGTTCTAAATCTTTATATTTTGCTAATTTATCCAAGTTTTCATTATTTGCTCTTTCAAGTTCTTTAATTGTTAATTTTAAAGCTTTTTCTTTTTGTACAGAAGTTTTAAGATCAACAAGCATATACTCAAAAATCTTGGTTTTTTCATTCACTGAATAAGTTTGAAAGGAACTTACCTTGTACAACTGAGTGGAATCCCAATCAGTATGAACACTCATCCTCTCAGCCTCTTTGATGTCCTTTTCAAAGGAACTCTTAAAATCATCTTCAGTGAAAGCCATAAAGGCTTTATTCTCAATCTCTTCTTCATCATCACTTAACTCTTCTTCCATCCAGGCTTCTGAGTAAAGTGCTTGATGAGGTGCTCCATTTCCTTCTGCCCTCTTTCCCTTGCTCCAATTCTTCAGCTTGACATATTTGTCTCTATATCTTTTTGCTCGGTATGCAATCTTGTCATTTTGGTCAGTCTCAGAAGACTTGGTATGACAATTTGCAGCAATATGTCCAGGCTTTCCACACCTATAGCACAGACCTGATCTTGGGTCAGTATTAGAAGAGCTAACACCAAGCCTCTTCTTCTTCAACTGATCCAGCTTCATAGACATGAGAGCCATTTGAGTTTCAAGCTCTTCTGCCTCAGCATCAGCAAGATCAACTTCTGGTTCATCTGGCTCAGTCACAGTATAAGCCTGTTGCACAACTAGAGCCATGCCAGTGGAAGACTTGTCAGTTTTCTTCCAGTTGATCAGTCTTGCAGCATTATTCTCCTCATGATTCAGCATTAGACCATACAAGGTTTGAAGAGTGTATGACTCAATGTTGTTAGCAGCATTGACAGAGTTTGTCATGTCAAGAAATTGTTGAGGAAGACTATCCAGGAACTTTTGAACAAGCTCTCCTTCCTCTTTCACAATGCCTACACTGATTAAATCATGGATAACAGTATTGAACCTGTTATAGAGAGTGGTGATGTCTTCATTTGGAGTTGAAAAGAAATTTTCATATTTCCTTCTCATGTTGCTTTTTCTTTGCAACTTCACCTTTGCTGTACCTTCATAGGTGACTGATAGGCTATCCCACATAGCCTTTGCTGTTGGCAATTTCATAATTGCATTAAGTATCTCTTTGGTAACAGCATTACCAATCACCCCTTTAGCTCTGGAGTCTAAAGCATACAACTGACGGTCAGTATCAGTCCAGTTGTGCTTTAGTTTAGGTACAGATCTTATGCCCTCAGGAGCATCATCAGTAGTAGCAACAGGTTCCACAGTTTGTGGAATGATGGGACCATCATTTAGCACAGTGAGCATCTCATGGTGAATAGATTCAAGATACCACTGAGCTTTGAGCTTCCATTGATGGAAGTCTTTTCCATCAAAGATGGGTACTCCCTTTCCAGACATAATTGGTGCAACAATTGTAGACATTTTGGATTTTTGAGTGTTGGAGGGATAGATGTAGGAAATGGCTGCCAGGGTTATAGATCGACTAAATAAGAGATTATTTAGCCTGCTCTGATACCAGTTGTTAGGTCACAACACCCCTGGTTTGTTAGTTAATAAGTAGGTTGATTTATACAAAAGACAATTAAAGTGTAAAACACAGTATTAGAGTCGGTGTACAAATCCACTAAGTGTGGTATGCTGCGGAAAAGCAATACCACTTATCAATTACAAGTATGTGAAAGTGTAAAGTAAATTGGTGAGTACTCCTTTGCAAGATGATCTCTATTTATAATGTTATAGAGATCTTACATAATGAGCAAAGGAGTAACCGAAGGACTAAGTAAGGAAAATGACTAAGATCAAGGGATTTGATCTTAGTCCGTTACTATACTGAGTATCACTCAGTCCTTCTACTCAGTCCTTGTACTCAGTATCACTATCTGATACTGAGTACTGATACTGAGTTCCAATACTGATCACTCAGTATCAGACCTAAACTTAGCTATATTATTCTACATATAAATCAAAGCTAGTCTAGGTTGTTTTGTTATCTTAAGATCTAAAGGGGCAAGGCTTTTTGCCTTAACAGTTTTGGAGAAAATAAAAATATCATCGATGAACACGATGAGAAATTTATCGAGGAATGGTTTACAAACCCTATTCATGAGATCCATGAAAATAGCCGGGAGATTCGTCAGACTGAATGGCATAACAAAAAATTCATAATGACCATAACGAGTTCTAAAGGCCGTCTTCTCGGTATCACCTTCTTTGACACGAACTTGATGGTAACCCAATCTCAAATCAATCTTGGAGAAATAATCTGTTAAGGCAAAAAGCCTTGCCCCTTTGGATCTTAAGATAACAAGACAACCTAGACTAGCTTTGATTAATATGTAGAATAATATAGCTAAGTTTAGGTCTGATACTGAGTGATCAGTATTGGAACTCAGTATCAGTACTCAGTATCAGATAGTGATACTGAGTACAAGGACTGAGTAGAAGGACTGAGTTATAATATGTAACGGACTAAGATCAAATCCCTTGATCTTAGTCATTTTCCTACCTTAGTCCTTCGGTTACTCCTTTGCTCATTATGTAAGATCTCTATATCATTATAAATAGAGATCATCTTGCAAAGGAGAACTCACCAATTCACTTTACACTTTCATACCTTTTGTAATTGATCAGTGGTCTTGTTATTCCGCAACAAGCCACACTTAGTGGAATTATACATTTGATTCATATCTTGTTCTTATACAATATTGTCTTGAGTTATAATTAAACAATCAATTAACCATCTAAACCAGGGTGTTGTGACCTAACAACTGGTATCAGAGCAGGCTAAATAAACTCTTATTTAGTCGATCTATAACCCTGGCAGCCATCCCTTATACTTATCCTTCACTTACTCCAAACTCAAAAATGTCTACCATTGTTGCACCAATTATGTCTGGAAAGGAAGTACCCATCTTTGATGGTAAAGACTTCCATCAATGGAAGCTAAAAGCTCAGTGGTATCTTGAATCCATTCATCATGAAATGCTCACTGTGCTAAATAATGGTCCTATCATCCCTCAAACTGTGGAACCCGTTGCTGCTACTGATAATGCTCCTGAGAGCATAAGAACTGTACCCAAACTAAAGCACAACTGGACTGATATTGATCGTCAGTTGTATGCTTTAGACTCCAGAGCTAAAGGTGTGATTGGTAATGCTGTTACCAAAGAAATTCTCAATGCAATCATGGAGTTGCCAACAGCAAAGGCTATGTGGGATAGCCTATCAGTCACTTATGAGGGCACACCAAAAGTGAAGTTGCAAAGAAAGAGCAACACGAGAAGAAAGTATGAAAACTTCTTCTCAAATCCAAATGAAGACATCACCTCTCTTTACAACAGGTTTAATACTATTGTTCATGGTCTAATTAGTGTTGGCATTGTAAAAGAGGAAGGGGAACTTGTTCAAAAGTTCCTGGACAGTCTTCCTCAACAATTTCTTGACATGTCAAATTCTGTCAATGCTGCTAACAACATTGAGTCATATACTCTTCAAACTTTATATGGCCTAATGTTAAATCATGAAGAGAATACTGCTTCAAGACTGATCAACTGGAAGAAAACTGACCAATCTTCAAATGGAATGGCCCTCATTATGCAACAAGCATATACTGTGACTGAGCCTGATGAACCAGTAATTGATCTTGCTGATGCTGAGGCAGAAGAGCTTGAGACTCAAATGGCTCTTATGTCTATGAAGCTGGATCAGTTGAAGAAGAAGAGGCTTGGTGTTAGCTCTTCTAATACTGACCCAAGATCAGGTCTTTGCTATAGGTGTGGAAAACCTGGACATATTGCTGCAAATTGTCATACCAAGTCTTCTGAGACTGATCAGAATGACAAGATTGCCTACCGAGCAAAGAGGTATAGAGAAAAGTATGTCAAACTGAAGAACTGGAGCAAGGGCAAGAGGGCAGAAGGGAATGGAGCACCTCATCTAGCACTATACTCTGAAGCTTGGATGGATGAGGACATAAGTGATGATGAGGAAGAGATTGAGAATAAAGCCTTTATGGCTTTCACTGAAGATGATTTGAAGAGCTCATTTGAAAAGGATATCAAAGAGGCTGAGAGGATGAGTGTTCATACTGATTGGGATTCCACTCAGTTGTACAAGGTAAGTTCCTTTCAAACTTATTCAGTGAATGAAAAAACTAAGATTTTTGAGTATATGATTGTTGATCTTAAAACTTCTGTACAAAAAGAAAAAGCTTTAAAATTATCAATTCAAGAACTTGAAAGGGTAAATAATGAAAACTTAGATAAATTAGCAAAGTATAAAGATTTAGAACTAAACCTTTCAGATTTAAAGGACATTAACCAAAGATTAGCTGATAAAGCTCACTTACACAAACTTGAAAAAGAAAAATTTGAAAAACAGTGTAAATCTTGGGGAAATGCTTCAATAAAATTAAATAAATGTTTAAATCAACAATTCCCAGAAAATGTGAGGGCTGCACTTGGTGTTGATCCTCAATTCAAAAATAGGAATAATTTTGCTGATTTATTTGAAGAATTTTCTAATATGAACCCTATTAAATTTATAAAAGCTAAAATTTTTGTGAAGTTGGATGTCAAACCGAGTCAGATGATGAGGAAAATGAAATTTTAGAAAAACCTATTGGTCCCTCCATCTGCTCAAAGTGCTATACTGAGCTACAAGAACCCAGTATTGAAATTTCTGATACTGAGCTCCCAATAGATCAGTATGACACTTCTGCTGTTCCACCTTTTGAATTATTATTTAATACGACAACTTTTGAATTATATAATGATAATAAGACAACTTCTATCTCCAATGTTTCATCTAATACAGAAGTTGCAGGAACAGAAACATCATATACTGAGACATCTAAAGAACCTGTTAAAGTTGTTTCTTCAAAACATGATAAACAAAAAACAACTTCAACTTGGTCCACAGTTGGTAGAAACAAGAAGTCTTACACTAATAATATTAGAAAGACTTCTATGCCAAATAAAAAGAAGCAATCAGATCCACCACCCTTTAAACCAGTAAAACAAAATGTTAAAACACCTATTAAACATGACAAAAATAACATTTTAAAAACACTTGGTGATCAGGTCAAATCTTTAAGTAAACAATTTGCAAAACTTGTTCATACTGATCTACCAAAAGTGCAACATTTTTCTAAAATACCTTATGAAAATATGTTTAGAAATAGACCTAGAAAATGTTATAGGTGTCATCATACTGGTCATAAGGGAGATGAATGCTGGACTGATCTCTCAAGTCCTAGGTACTCAGTACCAAAGAAAAGGAGAGAAACTAAGTCAGTATCACCAACGAAAACCTCAAAAGTTTTCCCTGAAGTGATACTGACCTCTCCAGATAAAGAGATCAGGACAAAATCTGTTCATTCCACCAAAGGTCCCATTCAAAAATAGGTGCCTAAAAGGAACTAACTTTTACTTTGTGTCTTGTTCAGGGTGACGGAAAATGGTATTTAGATAGTGGCTGCTCAAGACACATGACAGGCAGTATGGAGTACCTTCTCAATTATACTCCAGAGAAGGGTCCTTCTATTAAGTTTGGAGATGACTCGGTGGGAAAGACAAGAGGTTATGGTGTGATCAAGGCAGGGAACATAACTTTTAAAAGAGTTGCCTATGTAGAGGGTCTTAAACACAATCTGCTCAGTATCAGCCAGATGTGTGATGATGACAATGAAGCTCGATTCAGGAAGGTTGAAGGAATCATCTACAATGATAAAGGGCAGCCTGTACTCATTGCTAGAAGAGAAAAAGATGTATATGTGGTCAACCTATCTGAAATAGACCCAACTATTCGAGTATGCCTGCTTTCTAAAGTCAAGCCAGAATTGCATTGGCTATGGCACAAGAAACTCTCTCACATAAACTTTAGAAATATCAACGAGCTCAGTATGAAGAAACTGGTGAGAGGGTTGCCCACTATTACTTATTCAAAAGATAGGTTATGCTCAACATGTGAAATGGGCAAGCAGAAGAAGAGTTCATTCAAGTCAAAGGTCAATCATTCCATTAATGAACCTCTTACTATGATACATATGGATCTTTTTGGCCCCATCAGCACACCATCTTTGGCCAAAAAGATCTATATCCTAGTCTTGGTTGATGAATTCTCAAGATATACTTGGGTCATCTTCCTCAAGACTAAGTCAGATGCAACAACAGAAATCATTGCCTTTATAAAAAGAGAGGAACTTCAAAAAGGCAACAAGGTCAAGCAACTTAGAAGTGGCCATGGTACTGAGTTTAAGAACTCAGTATTAGCCGATTTCTGTGAAGAAAAAGGAATCATTCAAAACTTTTCTGCAGGTTACACACCACAACAAAATGGTGTTGTAGAAAGAAAGAATAGAACATTAATTGAAGCTGCAAGAACTTTGTTATGCCATGCTGGACTGGCACTGAGTTTCTGGGCTGAATCCGTGAATTGTGCAAACTTCACTCAGAATAGAGCCACTATAGTCCAAAGACATCTGAAGACTCCATATGAGTTATATAATGGCAAGATTCCTAATGTGGAATACTTCCACATCTTTGGGAGTAAATGCTTTGTACTCAGTACAAAACAAAATCTCAACAAATTTGCTCCCAAAGCAAATGAAGGCGTGTTCATGGGCTACTCTCCACACTCTAAAGCCTTCAGAGTGTACATCATCTCAACTAAGATGATTGTAGAATCCATTCATGTCACATTTGATGAAGATCAGAATGAGCATTCTACCTCAGCAAGTGAAGACATAAGTGGCATAGATATCCTATGCAATCCAGAAAACTCCATTGCTGAAGAGCCCAAGTTTCATCCACATTTTATTCCTAGTAAGTTTAATGAAACTGATCAAGTTCGAACTCAGTCTTACTCAACTGCGACTAATACTGAGGCTCCCATAACAGAGAACCTTCACACCGAGTTTCCAACTAATGATCTGAACCACTCTACCTATGAAGAAGGTGAAACATCCAACACTTCACAAGAATCCACCTCATCTCTGCAAAATGAAGCTGAACAGCAACCTCCGGTGTCTAATACTGACCACAATTCCACTCAGTATCAGACACACGACACACCAAATCAACAAGATATTGTTGATCCTATTTCAAATGCTCCCTTAGGAAACAATTTAAGGGAACACAGAGACCATCCACACTCAAACATTATTGGTCCTATTGAAGAAGGTGTCCAAACAAGAAGAAAATTAGAGTTTCCACCCCAAGCAACTGCAAATTTTTGTTTCTTCTCAAGTTTTCTATCTACCATTGAACCAAAGAAAGCTGATGAAGCTTTATTAAATGAAGATTGGGTAGAGGCTATGCAAGAAGAGCTCACAGAGTTTGAGAGAAACAAAGTTTGGAACTTAGTACCACCTCCTACTGGCAAAACTATTATTGGTACTAAGTGGGTGTTCAGAAACAAGATGGACAAGGATGGTGTTGTCATCAGAAACAAAGCAAGGTTAGTTGCTCAAGGTTACAGGCAAGAAAAAGGCATTGACTATGATGAAACTTTTGCACCAGTAGCAAGAATTGAAGCTATTAGGTTGTATCTTGCATATGCAGCCTTTAAGAATTTCAAAGTTTATCAGATGGATGTCAAAAGTGCTTTTCTAAATGGAAAACTACAAGAAGAAGTTTATGTTAAACAACCTCCAGGTTTTGTTGATCCTAAATTTCCTAATTATGTTTTCAAGCTTGATAAAGCTCTATATGGGCTCAAACAAGCTCCAAGAGCCTGGTATGATACCCTGTCTGAGTACCTTATTGAAAATAAATTTACAAGAGGTAAAATTGATAAAACTTTGTTTTCAAAACGGAATGGTTCTGACATCTTACTCATTCAGATATATGTAGATGATATTATCTTTGGCTCCACTGACAAGTCCATGTGTGACTGGTTTGCTAAGATAATGTCAACTCAGTATCAGATGAGTATGATGGGAGAACTTACTTATTTTCTTGGTTTACAAGTTCAACAAAAGCCTGATGGCACTTTTATAAATCAAAGTAAGTATGTGCATGATATGTTAAAGAAATACAAATTTGAAAATTTATCCTCCATGCACACTCCTATGGGTACTCAGGATAAGATAAGTAAGGATGAAACTAGTACACCAGTTTGTCAATCCACATACCGAGGTATGATTGGTTCCTTACTTTACTTAACTGCTAGCAGGCCTGATATCATGTTTGCAACATGTTTGTGTGCTCGGTATCAGGCTGATCCTAAAGAATCACATATGAAAGCAGTTAAGCGCATCTTTAGATATCTTACAGGTACTCCTAACCTGGGTCTTTGGTATCCCAAAGACTCAAACTTTGACCTTGAAGGATACACAGATGCAGATTTTGCAGGTTGTAGATTGGACAGAAAAAGCACAAGTGGAGGATGTCAATTCCTAGGTGGAAGACTAGTAGGTTGGTCATCCAAGAAGCAAAACTCGGTAGCAATTTCCACAGCAGAAGCAGAGTATGTTGCTGCAGGAAGTTGTTGTGATCAATTATTATGGATGTAGTATCAACTATTGGACTATGGGTTCCACTTTCACAAGACTCCAATTCATTGTGATAACAAGAGTGCTATTGCTATCACAGAGAACCCAGTCCATCACTCCAAAACTAAGCATATTGATATCAGACGCCACTTTATTCGAGATAATGTGGAAAAAGGTAAGGTTGAGGTAGATTATGTACCAACAGATGAACAATTGGCAGATGTGTTTACTAAACCTCTTCCTGAGGAAAGGTTTATGTATTTACTAGGGCAATTAGGTATGCTGAATCCTTGATTTTTCTTAATTTTCTTTAAAACTGAGCGTTCAGTATCATCCATGTTGATACTGACCACACAGTATCTCTAGTCTGTTATCATCAAAATTTAAACTTTTTATTATTTTTTATTAATTTCCAGAGTAAATTAATTGTTTTTATATTTTTAAATTTTTTTTAGAATTAATTTTTTTTTACTAAGTATTGGGGTATGACGGCGCTCACACCGAGCTTGATCCTCATACTGCTCAACGGTAACCTTTCTTAATAGGAAAGTTACCGTTGCCACAGGATAAGGCAGTCAAATCAGCCGTTTTTACTTCCCAATACCTTAATTATCTTTCAAATCTATTATAAATAACCGTTTTTTTTTACTTCAAATATCTTTCAACAGTTATTTCATTATTTTTCTAAATTCTCTCTGCGATTAACGATTTCACTTTCTTGTAGCAAGAAAAAACTCTTAAATCAATATCACAGATGGCGAATTACACTTTCGTCGCTCCAGAGGTTGAATCGGAAATCAAATTCCGAAACGATGAACTGCCCAGGTTTGCAAGGAACAACATAACAGCAAATTTCAATATTCCTCAAGCCTGGGTATGCCAAGAATTCACAAACATTGTGACTTTTATGAAGAATTGCCCAATTGCTCGTGCACTGACCTTGTCTCCTCGAGCAATTTACCCAGAAATGCTATGCGAGTTTTGGTACTCTGCCACACTCGATTCTCCAGATATGATTGCTGGGTGGGTAATTAGAGATCAAAGAAGGGCATTTGTTTCTACTGCCATCATTCGTGAAGCACTGAGACTTCCCGCCCAAGCTCAGTATGATCCATTCGTTGATAGAACAGAGGCACGCTCAGTATTACCATTTTTGGGTCGAAGAGGAACAACGGGCACAATCAAAAGAAACGAATTTGGGCCTATGTGGGGTATTCTCATTACAACAATAATTCGGTGTATGACCCACAAGACGGGTGCTTTGGACCAAATAAATGAATTTGGGATGCAAATAGTCCATGCCTTGTACTATGGAAGAAACATTGATTATGCACGGCTCATTTTCAATGAATTAGCTGCTCTGGTTCGGGCTAACACAAGGGGTTTAGCCACATTTCTGTTATCAATCTAATACCGAGTGATAAACATTGAAAATAACAAGAAGCACATCCCAGGCTTCGAATTCCCAAACCCAAACCTTATAGTAAATATGACTTATCCTATACTGAGCTACTTAAATTTACACACTCACTTTTACTAAAATCTTCTTACACATGCTATGCACAAGTCCACAATATTTCATCATAAACCAGATGAAATACAGACTTCACAATCTCTATTTATATGATTATAGAATTAAACAACACCACAATTCTATTTGATAAACCTTTCTTTCTAACCAGTTTTATATTTTTGTTTCTTTAGCACCATCTGTGCAGGGTATTCCAGCATCACATGCTGCAGAAGAACAAGTGACTCTGCAAACAATCATGCAGAATATTCTGGCCATTCAACACACTCAGAATACAATTTCGGCCAAAATGGACACTATGAGTAGGGACATTGACTCCATCAAACAGTCAGTCTCACTACTCCAACAACAACATAAGCCTCCACCAACTCCACCATTTTCTCATGGTGACCACAATGAAGAAGGAGAAGGAGAAGGAGATGTTGGTGATACTGATGCTGCCACTGAGCCCATGCCCTCCCCTACTCTTCAAGAACCTGAAGGGGACATGGGTGGTGATACTGATCCTCTTCCCACCCCATCCAATGATAACAATAAGGGGGAGAAGAGACAAAGAGATACTGAGGTTGATCAAACTGAGCCATCTGCTCAGGGGGAGAAACGAAGAAGATTGAATGAAGATCAACCTCCACAACAAGAACAGCAACATCAGCAAAGCCCTCATACTGAGTCAATTCGGATTCAGTATGAGAGAAGAAGACAAAGATCCAGGTCAGCATTACAAGTTCAAGACCCACTTGAGCCATCTGCTCAGGGGGAGACTCATACTGACCAACCACAACAAACTTATTCTGAGCCACCTGCTCGTGAAGAGAATAATTTGCAAATTGTGGTCTATAGGCCTTTCATCTGGCCTATTGCTGATGATGAAGATGAAGAACCAGATTTAGTAAACTATGCACTAAATCTGGTAGAACAAGAAAGTTCTTCATCATCATCCTCGGATGATGAAGAACCAGAAAATCTGGTGATTAGAAGAAGGAGTTCTTTATCAAGAAGACCTATCAATGCAGTTCTCACTTCTTCTGAATCAAGTGAGGAATCTGCTCCTTTGGTAACAAGACAAAGAAGACCTGTTCATACAATGGACAGTGATACCGAGCAGGCTCCAAGACTGACTCCTCAACAACTCTGGGCAGAACAAGAAAGATTTTTATATGAGCAAGAGTTGGGAGTCAAAGCTGAACCAGAATCTGACCCAGATACTGACACTCCTGGTCCTTCCCATAGAATCTCAAGAAAGGGTCCAGACCATATTCAACATTACTGGAATATGGTTGCTGCCAGGACTCAGTATAAGGAGGAAAGAAAGGAGTTCTTGAAGACCAAAACATTTCCAAATGTAAGGGGGATACATTGGTTAAATCTGGATGTCAATAAAGTAAAAGTGAAGCTCAAAGAAGGAAGAATCACTATCACTTGTACTGGCTTAACCAGTCCTCCCGTGAAGTTATTTATTCATGATATTCAAAGAATTGGTCTTTAAGACTGAGTGAGGATCACAAGACTGATCAAAGAGCTTCCAAGGAAATCAACATATGATCAAATAGTCTTGGATGAGATCTGTGCAGTCTCTGCAGTATGTTATGAGAAGGGCTTGCTTCATGAGATAGAGTATAGAACGCTCAGTGTGATTACTGAAGCTTACTCAAACAACAGACCAGAATGCCTTCACACATACAAGTATCTTAGAAAGTACCCTCTTCCTCCTAACCTTGTTTTTCAGGATCAAAAGAGTGTCATATATCCAACTTCTGGATTTATGTATACTGACTCAGAGGATAGAGAGTGCTTCATTTCTGAAGAAGATCTACCAAGAGCTCAAATCAGTCATCTTGTTGGACTGAAATGGATGATCACCAAGAAAGAAGACTCTTGGTTCAGAAAGAAGATTGTTGCAGTTCTGAATTGTAGAAAGGATGAACTCAAGAGCAGAGAAGAGTTTGTCCACATCAAACAAGAAGTCTTCTATGAGAATGAAGCCATCAACAGCAGATGAAGAAGAAGATATTGCTACCTATGCTGTTGTATTTTTTGTTTATCTATTTGTAATTGTTTTGTTATCATTAGATAGGGGGAGATTGTTAAGGCAAAAAGCCTTGCCCCTTTGGATCTTAAGATAACAAGACAACCTAGACTAGTTTTGATTAATATGTAGAATAATATAGCTAAGTATAGGTCTGATACTGAGTGATCAGTATTGGAACTCAGTATTAGTACTCAGTATCAGATAGTGATACTGAGTACAAGGACTGAGTAGAAGGACTGAGTTACAATATGTAACGTACTAAGATCAAATCCCTTGATCTTAGTCATTTTCCTACCTTAGTCCTTCGGTTACTCCTTTGCTCATTATGTAAGATCTCTATATCATTATAAATAGAGATCATCTTGCAAAGGAGAACTCACCAATTCACTTTACACTTTCATACCTTTTGTAATTAATCAGTGGTCTTGTTATTCCGCAACAAGCCACACTTAGTGGAATTATACATTTGACTCATATCTTGTTCTTATACAATATTTGTCTTGAGTTATAATTAAACAATCAATTAACCATCTAAACCAGGGTGTTGTGACCTAACATAATCGGCTCCTTGAAGTTGATCAAATAAATCATCTATCCTTGGAAAAGGATACGGTTCTTAATCGTCATCTTGTTAAGTTCTCGGTAATCAATACACATTCTCATCGAACCATCTTTCTTCTTCACAAATAAAACCGGTGCACCCCATGTGACGAACTAGGACGGATAAAACCTTTATCAAGCAAATCTTGGAGTTAGGCATCAACTCTCTCATTTCGGTGGGAGCTAAACGATACGTGGCTCGGGCAATCGGCGTCACCCCCGGAACTAAATCAATTCGGAACTCGACTTGTCTCTCCGGTGGCAAACCGGGTAAGTCATCGGGAAAAACTTCGGGGAAATGCCGAATAATCTTCACATTTTCAACCGTCTTTTTCTCTTTTCTTCCATCTAAGACGTAGGCTATAAATGATGAATACCCTTTCGATAAACACTTTCTTGCTTTAATGGCGGTTAACAAATGCGGCATATGATGCCTCTTTTCTCCATAAATGTACACTTTCTCATTTTCGGGTGACTTAATCGACACCAACTTCTTTCCACACAAAATCTTGGCTTGGTGGATCCCCAACCAATCCATCCCGATAATTACATCAAAAGCCTTAATCCCCATTGGCATCAAATCAATCTTAAACTTCTTACTATCGATTTCTAGTTCACAATCTCTATAGACGTGTTGAACCATAGAGGTTTTCCCATCGGCTACTTCTATTTCATACAAATCATCAAGTAACTCTAGTGGAACCTTAAACTTAGCACCAAATTCATGAGACACGAAAGAATAAGTAGAACCCGAATCAATCAATACATATGTGGGCATGGAGTTTATGAATAAGGTACCTGAGACGACATCATGAGTCTCCTTGGCTTCTTCACGCGTGAGTTGGAAGGCACGCCCTTTGACTTTCAATGGCTCCGGTTTCGTGTGAGCGGTTGACACCAACGTTTCGGTTCCTTTCTTTGGGCAAACATTGCTATAGTGCCCCCTTCTCATGACATGAGTAACATTCAACTTCATCAAGGCTTTTAACCTTGCAATCTTTAGCTTTGTGGCCAAAACGACCACACTTGAAACAACCATTGGCGCCTTGCATTCTCCCTTGTGGTCCCTACCACACTTTCTACATCCACCGACACTTCCTTGTTTTGACCCACTCGGGGCAAACTTGCTTTTCTTGGATGGCCCCGAAAAACTTTCAAACTTTCTCTTCTCATTACCAACCGACCTCTCTTGCACTCTTCTCTTACTAACTTTTTCAACACTTTGGGCAACGTTGATCGCCTCATCAAGAGTGGCTGCCCTCTTCACTTCGAGTTCATACTCCCATGGTAACCCATTAGCAAACCGAACCACACGACTACGTTCGGTTCGGTAAGTACTTGACACAAATGGGAGGTATCCCGTGAACTTCTTGGTATACTCATCCAAGGTCAAATTGCCCTTCTTGAAGTGCAAAAATTCTTCCAACAACTCTTCCAACTCCCTTTCGGGATAGTACTTCTCTTTGAGTCTTCTAGTGAAGTCATCCCATGACATCTTGTAAAGGCTTTCTTTCCCAAAGTTTCATACACGGTGTCCCACCATGTAAGAACATCATCTATAAACAATCGTGAGGCACAAGTCACCATGTCTTCCTCTTTGCACTTGCTACTCTCAAGCACACGTTCCGTCTCTCGAATCCAACGAACCGTCACTTTCGGTTCCGTACTCCCGAGATTGAAGTCGGGACGGCAAGCAAGGAATGTTTTGAAAGAACATCCTTCACGTTCAATCTTTCTCTCTTCACCACTTTCCCCATTGGAGGACTTCTCGGTCGGGTTGGTGTTTCCCGTTGACTTAGTCTTAGTGAGTCGAGGGGAATCTTCACTTTCTTCCCTCTCTTCCTCATAAAGACGTTCCCCTTCCTCCCTCTCATCATCATCACCTCCTAAATTCAACCGATCATTTATGATTCGGTTAACATCTTGTTGCATCACATTTCTCATATTAGTGAGCATTGATTGAATGGCCTCCATTGTTACCGGAGTATGGTTATTCCCGATACCCGAGTTTGCCAATCCGTTCCCATCTTGATTCAAATTCAAAGCTTGTTCCCGATCCAACAATCGACCACTTCTCGTTCTAGCCATCTTACTATAATAATATGTCAACCCAATTAGAATCCAATAAGTTGACTAAAAAGTTGAAATTAAACATAAGAATAGCTCGATTTAAAACAATTCCCTCAATGGTCAACCCTAATCCTTAAAGGTCAACCTAACTTCCTATAGAACATAATGTCCCAAAAGCAAAGTCTAAGTCTAGGGTGGTAACCAACCTAATTCACTCAGACTAATGATCTGATACCAAGTTGTAACACACCAATATTTCAACCAAATTTAAAACTTTTTAAATAAAAAAAATGTAAGTCTTTACAAACCGAATATCCCAAAATTATAGTTTAAATAAAACATTTGGAATGATTTCTAAGTACCAAAAATCGGTGTTACAATAATATCAAAAACAATAGTCTAGGGAATTAAATAAGTACACTGAGCTAATCACTTCCAATGCTAACTACGGGCCGCCTAATCCTTAGCTCCCGAACCTGAGTACATAGCCAAAATAAACGTAGTACGTGAGACAAATATTGTCTCGTGAGAAACATGGGTTCTAGACCCGGTTAGAAATAATTTGCAATAAAATAATAATTAAATAGTTATCAAATTGCACATAGTCAATCAAACTCTAAGGCTTGCCATAAGCCAAACACATACGTAACGGGCCTCCCCGAAACAACTCCCCCGATATGGTTTAACTAGGTAAACTCCCCCGTTTCCGGGTTATCTATATGCTCCCCCGATTTTCGGGTTATCTATTTGCTCCCCCGATTTCCGGGTTATCTATTTCTCGACACACTACCCTTGCGCAGGGTGGTACCACCCCAAGTAGGTGTCACTAACTCCCCCAACTTGTGTGGGTTATCTAAGAACTAATTAATTAGCTACCACATAACAATTCATCTACTCGGGTCAAAGCCCATATCACAACTCAATCATACTAGTGGTAACTACACAGTCAATTACAATACAATACAATTCAATTCAATTCAATTCAATGTAATTCAATTCATTCATCTACTCTATCAATTCAACCTTTTCTTAATTAAAACAATTATCTAATAAAGACTCTAAAATCATTTTAATTATAAAAAC
The DNA here is from genome assembly GCA_963853835.1 of Calendula officinalis. Taxonomy (NCBI): domain Eukaryota; kingdom Viridiplantae; phylum Streptophyta; class Magnoliopsida; order Asterales; family Asteraceae; genus Calendula; species Calendula officinalis. The sequence goes on along the minus strand of OY970828.1, from coordinate 9,556,417 downwards.
ATGGTTTACTATGTACTCAGAAAGATCACATGTACTCACCTTAGCAATGCTATCCAACACATGTGTTCAACAACACAATTCTTAATTCCAAATTGAGGAAGTGATGTGTGAAAACTAGTTATAAAATAATAACCTAAAATACGCCTTCTCTAGATTACCACACTCTTAGGAAAGTATGACCTAATCGTGAGCAATATAGTTCAGGTAAGTACTTCGGGTGTTCGTTTCCGCAGGGAACAGTTAAGACGACTAAATAATCTAAAACTAATGATTTAATCTAAATGAATGCATAAAGTAGGGGTTTTTGATTTTAAATAATTTAAATGAAGAAGCCGATTAAAAGTAAATTGAGCTTTTGAAAATTGAGACAAATTGACAAAGTAGTAAAAGTGTGTTCAAATATGAGATGGAATATTCACTATGATTGATTCCATCTAGTTCTAGGTTTGGTTGGTTAAGTCCCGATTTAATTGGTGTTCTAGAAGTCAGGTAAGCAGTGGTCTCTGGCTTCCTACAATGACCGTGTTATAATTCCTAAGAAATGTATTCCTAGAGAATCATACTATGGTCACACTTCGGCTTGTTAATTATATCTAGGTCCATAAATTAGGCATAAACACTTCTTTTTACTATAAATCAAGCCTAAAAAATACAATATTGGCGGATTTAGATATGTATAAATCTGTCGATATCAAGATGCTCACACTTGAACATTGCTTGTCCTCAAGCAAATCATCATAAGAAAAATTAATTAACTAGATAATGAATTAACACAATAGACACTTTTCTCAATTTCATTCATAGAAATACAACAATTTTCAAAACCTAGTCCAATTTAGCAGTTAAAATTTTCACTATATTTTATGCCTAAGTTTGTGTAAGACATTAACTAACTTTTCACAAATCTAATTAAATCTTTAACTATGCTAATTATACTACTTTTAACTTAGATCCTCATCAATCCTTGCATAACCTATAAATACCGTCTTTATGAAAATTACCCAACTAGTAAGGTTAAATTAAGGAAATTTAGTTTATTTATTCATTTCATAGCTTATTTGCTTTATTTATTCATGCTTTGCATGATTATTTATTTATTCGCTCATTTTTTATTATTATTATTTTTTTTTAATACATGCTTTGCATGTTTATAAATTTTTATTTTATTTATTTATGGTTTAGTAGAAAGAACCTCAGCTTACATTGTGAATCCGCGTAGCGGACTTTCGACCAACATGTCCAGATCAGTTGACCTTAGAATGCTAGGTTTAAAGGACCCCTCGGGCGTACTTGTCCGGAGACACAAGGCTGGATGAAAGTTCTTCTTAATATTTAATTAGGTATTTATTCAATAATCGATTTGAACCTCAGCTTACATTGTGAATCCGCGTAGAAGACTTTCGACCAACATGTCCAGATCAGTTGACCTTAGAATGCTAGGTTTAAAGGACCCCTCGGGCGTACTCGTCCGGAGACACAAGGCCGGATGAATATTCTCACCGATTCACAAATTTTTCTTTTATTATTATTATTTAGCAATTTATTCACGTAAACTAAAAGCTCTTAATCCAACCTAATGTCATCGGGAGCTAGCTTTGCTAATCTTAATTTTCTACAAGACAATTCTTATAGATTTTACAAGACATTTCAAATATTCCAAGTTAAGAAGTGGTTTAATTAACGAGTTAAAAACAATTAATTAGATCGGCGAAAAGCCACAAAAATTGACACATAAAAGCTAGGTAAAATTTTGCCCTTTAAAAAGAACTTTATTGTCTAAAAATTGTTTTCTAAGGTTGAGATGTGTCTAAAAAACAATTTCGCTGATTAAAACAATTTTGTGTATTTAGATGATTTTCTAGAGACCTATCCAAGTGGTGAAACTCACCCCCATGCCCACACTTAAAGCTTTGCATTGTCCCCAATGCAATAATATTTTAAACAAACGGGTAAAAGTAAATAAAAGAGTAAAAGAAAGGTACTCCCTGGGGTGCTTTGTGTTGATTCCATGCTTTTGTGCTCCAAAAGAATATGCTCAAATTCCAAGTTTCAACTCCAAACAAGAATTTTGTTCTAAACATCACGACCAACAGAAACACATAAAAGTAAAAAACATAAAATAAAGTAAAACAGTAACATAGTCGGATAGTAAAGTACAACCCAATCGAACGAAAAGGAATAAAAGGAAAACAAAATGGTTCAAATTCAAAGACAAACAGATGGATCACTGGTCAAGATCATCATGGTGCGGTGTCGAATCATGCTGCTGGTACCATGCGTCATAAGTGTCGAAGTTCGGTGGTGCTGTCATGCTCGGGGCCCAGTATGGCATTGGGTTGTAGTCAATTGGTGAGGCGGGTTGTGACCCAAATGATGCTATTGTGGCCCAATCTTGCCAATTCTGAGACATTTGCAACCTCTCGCCTTGGTAGTAATTTCATTTGAGTTGCAATTGCATGCCTCCCATATATTGCCTGACTCCAACGTAGTCGGTTTGTATGCCCGCCATGTGTACCTGCAAATTTTCTAAATCTGTATGAAAACCACCCATCCGCATGTCGAGTTGTTGAAAAGATTGAAACGGGTCAAATGCATATGGCGTTGTGCGAGAACCCAATGCTTGATCTTGACCTTGACCTTGACTTGGCATGGTATCTTCCACATCTACTTGCATCGCCTCTTGATTTAGTGGCAGTTCCACTTCTTCGTCTTCACTTTCTAAACCCTGTTCCCGTCTTGCTTTCTTTCTGAGCCTGATCTCTTCTTGCCTCCTTAGATCTTTCTCTCTTTCAACCCCGAAATCCCATTCATAATGTTTGGTTTTATCAATTCTTTTAATTGCATGCATACCCTTTAAGGCGTTTTTATCGAGCCATCCCATCTCTAGGGTTTTTAAAGAATGCTTAACTCGCGGAGTAAGTATACCGTACGTTTTTGCAAGTCGGGAGATGTACTGACCCCCACACAGACCACTGGCGGTTTTTTTTTCCCGTGGCTTCACTCAGAAATTGGGTGATAACGTATGGCACGTGAGTGAAAGCTCGTGAATCCCTCAGCCGACTTAATAGCCAAAGGTCCATTTGACTCACTTTCTCTCTACTGTCTTTCCTTTGGTTTATAGTATTGGCAATTATCCGGTGGAGGACTTTATCCTCGGTTGAGTACATTTTTGATGATTTTGTATTGGCGTTTTCATACTCGCCAGCACCAATTTCTGCCCAAATGGGTCCATAACGGATATCATCTGCGGGTTCCATCTCACATAAGGATAAGTAACGGTGAAATTCGGGTTGTTCCATCTCGTCTTCTTTATAGAGCTTAAGACGTGTAGCCAAACCTTTCAAAGATAGTTCCCGATATCCCCCCCCCCTAACCAGAACCGCATACAAGGAACATTAAAACCCTCTTTGGCGTCCGCTCTGTTGAAGTGGAAAGATGACAGGATTTGGTAAACCAGTTCTGAGTAGATCGGTTTTCTCATTTCTAAGGCCACTTCCCATGCATTACACTCAAAAATTGGTTCATCGTTCTCATCAAAGAGATATCTTGGATAATATTCCCTTAGGTTCTGAACTTTTCGTACGTCTTCCATATATTTCCAATCCAAAGTTCTACCCGGTTCAACTGATCTGTTTTTTATTTCTTCGTATTTAGCTTTAACTTTCTCTCTTGTATCGGGGTTAGGAATGGTGTTGAAGTTCATGAACACATGTTTTTCCCGTACAATTAATTCTCGGGGAAGGCCATCTTCGTGTACTGAAGTGGACTTGGATGACCCGGCAGCACCTCTTGGTCTCTGTCAAACAATCACATAAGAAAGGAATTCATTAGAAGTGTTATATAACAGAAAAATTTTCAAAACATATAAGGGAAACGATAAAAGATTTAAACTAGTTGAAAATAGCGTTTAGCCTTACCCACACTTAGTTATAAACATAATTGTACAATTGTGTTTAACTAAGTGTGATTTAATGTAACACTTAAAATAAATTTACATTGAAGGTCATAAAAAAATTCATCAACTTGTTAACAATTGTAGTTTAAAACTGAAAATCATGTGGAAAGATGAAAATTAAACCACATTGTATAAAATTTGAACTAGTATTGCTACTAACTCTATTCAAATAAGTTGTATATCATAATGTGGTGATTTGTAAGCCCTAAACTACATGATTTTCGGATTTTTGGGTCAAGTTCTACCCTAGTTCATGAAGTTTCTTCCCAAAACCAATTCAAGTTCAAAAATTTGGATTAGGCACTAAGGTATAGTGCAATTTCGACTACATTGCAACCTAAAACTTCAACTTATCAAGAATCACAAGCAAAACCCGAAACAATTTGAAAATTTTTCAAATTTTCAGCCCTAATTCATAAAACCTAAAAAATTTAAGATTTCTACTCCTAAAAGATGATTAAATGATGAAAAGAAGAGAAAACCAACCTTAGATGCCATGGAATTGAAGAAACGAGGAAGATATTGCCGGAATTTGGGTTTGGAATGGCGATTTTTGGTGGTGATGTCGATGGAAGAAAAGAACGAAGATGGGGTAGGGTTTGGGGTCTGGAACGCGACAGAAACGAGAAAGGGTTTTAAACCCTTGCGGGATGCGGGACGCGACAGGATGGGCCTTGAGTACGCGATAAACGCTGGAGACGGATGAGGGTTTGGCTCGGACAGCATGAGCGCGCGACAGGCAGAGGCTCGAGGGGCTCGGAAACGCGACCAGTTTTTCAGATACCGTCGCGCGGCTCGAAAGATTCATCCCGTACGTGAAGGGTCTTCTGTTTTGAGGGGCTTTTTTCCAGATGCGGTCGCGCGGAGCGACTAGTGAGTCGCGAACTCGACAACAAAAATGACAAAAAATGATTTTTTTATTATTATTTTTTATTATTATTTATTTTTATTTTTTTAACAAATGCAGAAATAAAATGGAAAAGAAGTAATAAAATTCACGGGTTGCCTCCCGAGAAGCGCTTCATGGATTTACGAGTCTAGAGCTTGACTCGGTGTTGCTCTTCTCACTTGCTTTTCTTCATCGAGGCGAAATGCACAACCTCTCCTTCTTTCTCTTCTTCATCCATTCCTTCGTAGTATTGTTTAAGGCGGTGACCATTGACACAAAAATGACCGCCCTTCTTGGTAACAAGGTCGACATATCCCGATGGGTGTTGTTTGACAACTGTGTACGGACCAACCCATTTTGACTTTAATTTTCCAGGCGAAAACTTATATCGAGATTGATATATCAAAACCTTTTCACCCGCCTCAAAATACTTACGAATTCTCAACCTCATGCCATGCCAATGTTAACTCCTTTCCTTGTAAATCCGGGAGTTCTCATAAGCATGGAATCTTTCTTCATCGAGCTGGTTGAGTTGTTGACTCCTTTCCGTCCCTCCTAAGATAGCATCCATTTTACATTCCTTGATGGCCCAATATGCTTTATGTTTAATTTCAAAAGGAAGGTGACAAGCTTTTCCGTACACCATTCGGTATGGTGTGCATCCGATAGGGGTTTTGAAGGCGGTTCAGAATGCCCATAAAGCATCATCAAGACGTTGAGACCACGTCTTGGGATTTTTCACAATGGATTTTTCAAGAATTCTTTTCAGGGCTCTATTAGTGTTCTCGACTTGACCACTCATTTGTGGGTGATAAGCCGTTGAGAACCGATGGTGGACACCATATCGTTGGAGAGTTTTCTCCATAAGATGATTTGCAAAATGAGTGCCACGATCGCTAATAAGAGCCCTTGGGCATCCGAAACGACAAAATAAAGACCTCACGAAATTAACTACAACTCGGGCATCATTAGTTGGTAATGCTTTTGCCTCGGCCCATTTAGAGACGTAGTCAACTGTCACAAGTATGTACTTGGGAATGGTCCCATGAAGTCAATGCCCCACACGTCGAATATCTCACAAACTTGGATGCCATGTTGGGGCATTTCATCCCGTTTGGAGATGTTTCCGGTTCGTTTACATGCGTCACATGTCTTGACCAAAGTGTGAGCATCTTTAAAGATGGTAGGCCAATAGAATCCCGCATCCAACACTTTTCGAGTGGTGTAGTTTGGACCGAAATGACCTCCGGTAGGTCCTTTATGACATTCATTGAGAATGTCCTTTGCTTGGTCACCGGCGACATAACGTCTATGCATGAAATCAGCACCGACTCGGAAAAGATATGGGGATTCCCAATGATAATGCTTAAGATCAGAAAAGAACTTCCTCTTTTGTTGACGGGTCATCCCTTTCACAATAACACCCGCCGCTAGATAATTTTCGAAGTCGGCGAACCATGGGTCATCTTCTTTGGTGTCTTGTAAAACATTGACGGCCTCGATAAATTCTTCGGGGAAGGTATCATTAATATCATTCTCATTAAACTCCTCAAGGTGAGGGTTCTTGAGACGGGATCTCAATGTCAAATTCTTGTAGGAGAAGAATCCAACGAATGAGTCTCGGTTTAGCATCTTGCTTGGCGAAGAGATACTTCAATGCAGAGTGATCCGTATAGACAATGGTTTTAGATAAAACCAGATAAGGATGGAATTTGTCAAAAGCGAATACTACAGCTAAAAGCTCTTTAACGGTGGTGGTGTAATTCACTTGAGCACCGGTGAGTGTTCGACTAGCGTAGTAAATCGGTTGGAAGTGATTGTTCACACACTGTCCCAACACCACACCGAGTGCGTAATCACTCGCATCACACATGAGTTCGAATGGTATCCCAATCGGGAGATACCATGATAGGAGCATTAGTGAGACGGTCTTTCAAAAGATTGAAGGCTTCCACACACTCGGGATAAAACACGAAGGGTGTGTCCTTCTCAAGAAGATGAGTCATGGGTCGGGTTATCTTGGAAAAGTCCTTGATAAACCTATGGTAAAACCCCGCATGACCGAGAAAGCTTCTCACTGCCTTGACATTTGAGGGTGGAGGGAGTTTAGAAATAACGTCGATTTTGGATTTATCGACCTCCAACCCTTGTCTAGAAATTTTGTGTCCCAATACGATGCCTTCACGCACCATAAAGTGACACTTTTCTCAATTAAGCACAAGATGGGAATTCTCGCACCTAATAAGGACTCTCTCGAGACTCGCAAGACATGAATCAAAGGAGTTTCCAAAGACTGAAAAGTCGTCCATGAAAACTTCCATACAATCTTCGATCATGTCTTGAAAAATAGATGTCATGCAACGCTGAAATGTAGCAGGTGCGTTGCACAACCCAAATGGCATCCTTCTATATGCAAATGTACCGAATGGACATGTTAAGGTGGTTTTTTCTTGGTCCTCGGGATCGATGGGGATTTGGAAGTAGCCAGAGAAACCGTCCAAGAAACAATAAAAGTTATTTCCGGCTAGTGTCTCTAACATTTGATCAATGAAAGGCAGAGGAAAATGATCCTTGCGAGTTGCATCATTGAGTTTTCGGTAGTCAATGCACACTCGCCATCCCGTGATAGTTCGAGTTGGAACAAGTTCGTTCTTATCATTACGAACAACTGTCATCCCTCCTTTTTTCGGAACTACTTGGACCGGACTCACCCATGGACTATCTGAGATGGGATAGATGAGACCTGCATCAAGTAGTTTTAAAACCTCCTTCTTGACCACATCCTTCATATTCGGGTTCAACCTCCTTTGTCTTTGTACATTTGGCTTGAAGTTGTCCTCCATGAGGATTTTGTGTGTACAGAAAACAGGGTTAATTCCTGGTATGTCCGCGGTTTTCCAGGCAAGAGCCCGTTTGTGAGATTTCAAGATTGTTACTAATTGGGTTTTTTTAGTAGAGGATAGGTTCGATGATATGATGACTGACAGTTCAGATTCTCCTTGTAAGAAAGCATATTCCAGATGGCCAGGTAACGGTTTAAGTTCTAAGGAAGGAGGGTCCTCTAAAGATGTTTTGATTCAGAGATTTTGATCAGGGTCGAATTTCTCAAAATCATCTTCATTTTCTTCCGAATCCTCTTCATCAAGGTGAAGTAATTCCTCGAGCTCTGAGAGATCTTGGATAGATTCGGGAGAGTCTAGAGTGACATCACCATAGGTAGTGATGTCATCGCAATCTAGGTCGAGAAATGAAGTAATTTCCTCCTCCATGCACACATCGATGATGTCGATGAAATTGCACGTGTCATCGGAGGCAGAGGTATGCTTCATCGCTTTCGCAATGGAGAAAGTGACTCGGTCACTCCCGACACCTAGACTAAGCTGTTGTTCAGCGACCAAGATTATGGCACTGACAGTGTTCAGAAAGGGTCTTCCTAAGATGAGAGGGACACTTGGTTCTTCCGGGAAGTCTAGGATAACAGAATCAGCGGGAAATATGAACCTATCGACCTTAACCAGAACGTTTTTTACTATGCCTACCGGGTATTTAAGTGATAGGTCTGCTAATCTAACACGCATCCTAGTCGGCCTAAGGTCTGTTATTCCTAATTTAAGGAACAAAGACAAAGGCATTAAGCTGATGCTAGCTCCTAAATCAGCTAGTGCCTTACAGTGTGGTAAATTATCTATAAGACAAGGGATTATAAAACTCCCAGGATCACCCTTCTTTGGAGGTATGTTTGGTTGGAGGATAGCTGAGCATTCCTCGCTTAATACTGCTCCTTGCTTGAGACCAAGTCCTTGATGAATTTCACGTAGTTTGGCATCCCTGCTAACATGTCAACCAAAGGAATGTTAATGCGCACCTGTTTAATCATTTCAACAAACTTACCATATTTTTCCTTAAGCTTTTCTTTCCTCAAACGTTGAGGAAAGGGGACCTTCGGTGTGTGGGAGTTTGTTGTATCTGTTTTGTTGGACCTGTGCGTCTCCTTCGATTTTGTATTTTCTGGCTCGGTTGGAGTTTCAACCTTCTGCATGGCCCTCTCCTCTTCATCAGCTGGAGTCTCCTCATTAACCTGTACATCAGAAGAATTTTCGTTAGTATTTACTACAGGTGAACTTACCGTTTTACCACTTCGAGTAGTGATAGCTTTAATATTTTCAAATCCCCTTTTTGGGTTGTCTTCTGTTCTGGGTGGTAGACTGCCTTGCGGTCTTTCTTGTAATGCTTCAGCCATCCTGCCCATATTTCTTTCTAAGCTTTGAATTGCTGCTTGCTGATTTCTGTTAATCTGATCTTGTTCCTCAGCTTTCTTGTCATGTTTTTCTATAAATTTTTCAAGCATGAGTTCCATTGATGACTTTGATCCTTGACCTGTAGCATTCTCTCGAGGTGGTTGGTTTGTTTGATTATCACGTTGGAAACCAGGGGGTTCGAGTTTCTCGGGGGATAGTTATTGTTTTGGTTATTGTTGTTATAACCTCTGTTGTTATTGTACCCCTGATTGTTGTTGTTGTACCCCTGATTGTTTCCCTGATAATTACCTCGGTACCCATTGTTAATGTAGTTCAACTCTTCTTCCGCAGATATCATCGGTTGGTGTTGTTGGCAATCTTTAGTGAGATGCAGTCCTCTACATTTATCGCATCCAACCTGTATGGCATGTAAACAACTTGTTATTTTATCTAATTTACGTTCAAATACCTGTTGGTTATTCTTTATCGCGGCCACTTCATCATTTTGCCGATCATCAACTGCATTTAATTGTGCAACTCGTCTGTCGGATATCCATTCCAGACTGTTCATGGAGATGTCTTTGAGAAGTTGATATGAATGAGTTGGGGTTTTGTACATGAATAGCCCACCACTTGATGAATCGAGTAGAGAACGAGATGTATGATCCAATCCCCTATAAAAAAATGTGTTCTATGTTATTTTTCTCGAAACCGTGATTTGGGCACTTCCTCAGTAGGCTTTTTAATCTCTCCCAAGCTTCTGTTATCTTTTCACCTGTATCCTGCATAAAAGCCATGATGTCAGTTTTTAGTTTGTCAGCCTTAGCTGGTGAAAAATAACGTGTAATAAAGCGACTTCGCAGTTCATACAAGTCGTAATAGAGCCTGGCTCTAACGATTTAACCCAATCTCGTGCATCCCAGTTAAACTGAAAGGAAACAATCTTAGTCTCATGGCATCCAACGTTACGTCTCGTTGTTTAAACAGCTCACAAATTTCCAAAAAGTTTTCGAGATGTCTGTTGGGATCATTGCATAATCTGCCATCGAAGTTCAGATCCCGCACCATACTAAGGAATTGTCCTTTAATCTCGAAATTTATATTGTTCAGTTCGGGAACTGTGATGGATGGAGTAGGAGCATTTGGTGCTGTCTGCCTGGTACTCCACATGAGTTGCTCTGGTGGTGGTTGATCTCCCATATCGAAAATGGGATTTTCAACAACTTGAAAATTGATCGAGTCTAGGTATTGCGCTGCTAAAACTGCTCTACGTCGTTGGCGAAGAAGTCTCTCTGGCTCAGAATATGGTGATATCGGATCAGAGTCAGAGCTACGGGTCATACACCTGCATAACTCAAAGCAATTGTTAAAAATGCAACTGTTTAACACAATCAATAAAGTAATTCAACAATTTAAAATAAACTTGTCCAAGAATAAATCCCTAGACAGGGATCGATTAAAAGATTAGTTTTAAATAACTAATCAGTCAACTGTTCCCCGGCAGCAGCGCCAAAAACTTGATGTGTGAAAACTAGTTATAAAATAATAACCTAAAATACACCTTCTCTAGATTACCACACTCTTAGGCAAGTATGACCTAATCGTGAGCAATATAGTTCAGGTAAGTACTTCGGGTGTTCGTTTCCGCAGGGAACAGTTAAGCCGACTAAATAGTCTAAAACTAATGATTTAATCTAAATGAATGCATAAAGTAGGGGTTTTTGATTTTAAATAATTTAAATGAAGAAGCTGATTAAAAGTAAATTGAGCTTTTGAAAACTGAGACAAATTGACAAAGTAGTAAAACTGTGTTCAAATATGAGAAGGAATATTCATTATGATTGATTCCATCTAGTTCTAGGTTTGGTTGGTTAAGTCCCGATTTAATTGGTGTTCTAGAAGTCAGGTAAGCAGTGGTCTCTGGCTTCCTACAATGACCGTGTTATCATTCCTAAGAAATGTATTCCTAGAGAATCATACTATGGTCACACTTCGGCTTGTTAATTATATCTAGGCCCGGATTTCCGTCGCCTTCTAATCTCGAATTCGGTCGTTATTAAGATTAGACTTTCGGTTTCACCTAAGTTATTTGATGCTTAAACTCGAATCCCTAGATCTAGTGGATTGCCAACTACGTCACCGAGGTGAAAAGTTGAAGTAATGATTAACTATAAATGCTAGTGGTCACTCAACAAAATAATTAATAATCAATAGTTAAAACAATCAAAAATTCAAGAATTAACCGAAATGGTTTTTGATATAAATAAACAAGTGTTCAAAACCAATGTTAAAATCCTAAAAATACAAACCTAAAGCCTAGATTTCATCTAATCATAGTGAATATAAATGATTAGCACATAGACATGCTAAACATCACAAAAAAACGTAAATATTCAATAGAACAAACATAATTTGATCAATAATGATTAAGAACCGAAATATATGAATGGAATTGAAGATCTTGATCTTGAAACCCCTTGAATTCCTGCACCACAGCTACTTCTAGGTCAAAAATCGGCTGCCAAAAGATCCCCAAAAGAATGGCTGAATTTTGGCTTAAATACCCTTATTTTCGTTTTGCTCGAGCACTCGACCAGGGGTCTCTCGCGCGCTCGACACAGGGACACTCGCGCGCCACGGGGTGCGACAGGGGCCTCCTCGCGCCGCTTGAGCATGTCTGAATTTCGGAATTTGCTGAATTTTTACGTTTTTGGCCCTTTTCTTCTATAATTTGGACTTCCGACCTGCATTTTATCAACAACACCATAAATTAGGCATAAACACTTCTTTTTACTATAAATCAAGCCTAAAAAATACAATATTGGCGGATTTAGATATATATAAATCTGTTGATATCAGGAAGTACTTCCAATCTCAAGGTCTTCTTGACCTAACATCAATATCAATACAAAATCTAGTTATAATCCATAACTAGCTACTAATCAATCCATCTAAACATTCCCAACCACCATGTTCATGCAACTTGGTGGAATCTCAAACTCTAGTTCAAGATTTTCCGTCATAAATCCCAAATCTAACTTGTACACATTGATTACAAGTCTACAAGGAGTGTTTTACACCCATGAACGTTCATCTTCCCCAAAGATGACATGGTGGGTTCCCAAAACCACCATTGATACCCAACTAAGCTCAAAATGAAGGTAACTAAGTCAAATAAGCAAGAATTCTTACCCTTGATGCTTAAATCCTACAAGATGGTGAAGATTTGAGCTCCTTAGCTCCAAAAACCGTCCAAATGCTCTCAAAAACGGTTGCACTCTCTCTAGGGACCCGTAGGTGTTATGAGCCCTAGCTTCTACACAACTTTATATAGTCCAGACAGTTCTCGCGCCTCGCTCGCGTTTGCCTTGCGCCGCGAGGTGACGCGGGATGTCTTCTTGGTCGCCACAGGAAAGCCAGCCTCGCGCCCCGCTCGCGCCGCGAGCTCGACGCAAAGCTCAACACGGCGCGAGTCTCTCGCGTCTGAGTTCTGAACCCACTGTTTGATCTCGCGTCTGGTTCGCGCCTGCCTCGCACCGCGAGGGCTGTTCCAGCCAGATTCTTGGCCTTTAAACTTGTTTCCATCCAAGTTTTGACCCATACTTGGTTATACCAAGTCCCAAACATTCAAACATTCGATAAAACACGAACCGAAATGTAAACTTACATAAATAACGAAATTCACATAAATCCCAAATAAATACACGAAATGACAAACGTAAAATTACGGTCGTTACATTACCATTAATTTTTATTTGGTCAGTGAAAACCTATAAGTGTATTAATTCACTTATCACGAGACTAACAATTGGTATCAGAGCAGGACAATTAATTCATAATTGTTGATCTGCTTACTTACTGATCAAAATGGGTGAAAAGTTATCACATATGAACCTTGGTTCAAAAACAAATGCCCTTGTTTTTACCGTTGATGATTTTGGTATGTGGAATATTCGTTTTCTGGGATTTGTTGAACATCAAAATGATATGGGACCAGATATTCTTATCAACGGTCCACACATTCGTAGAATGTTCGTTCAAGCACAATTATCTCTAAGAAAAAGAAAAAGGAAGGAGATGATAAAGACGAAGAAGAAGAAGATTTGTCTGATGTTGAAGAACCCAAACCCAAAGATCAATGGACAGAGGCGGATAAAAAGCTAGCTGGTTTGGATGCTGAAATCTGGTTCCTTCTTCAAACGTCCCTCCCAAATCACATTCTTATTTTTGAACGACAATCCTAATATTTTCTTAAATCCACCTATATCCACTATGGGACTTTAACCCTCAACCTCAAGGTTCGGGGCAAACACTTTTACTGCTAGGACAATGACCTTTTGGTCTTTAACTTGTCTTCTAGTTAATTATGTTTATTTGTTTTCATTAAATCCATAATAGGTAAGGGTTGTTTCCAACGACCACACTTGCTTTAATCGTGTGAACACTATAATAACAAATAATCATATCTACAAAGATCTTATAACCCTTGATTATAACAACAATGATCATATCGACAACAATGATAATAAGAACAATAATGATGATAACAATGTTCTAAGTTTGATCACCGTCCTCATAGTTATCACATGAGTAGTCATATAATAATAACAATAACTATTAACAACCTTCCATAGAAAACGTGGCAAAATTTACAATTTTAACACTGATTTTTGTCATTTACCTACTATTTGTTTTGAATGAGTCGTAAATAAAGAATGCCCATAGGACTTTATATAGGCCAGTGATGCAAATTTAACGTCAAAGTTTCAAACTAAGAGTCTCACTTCTTTAATTGCTTTCAAAACCAATATGGCGATGATGGTTACAATCAAATCAAGAAAGTTAATAAAACCCTCGATTCCAACTTCTCCTACCCTTCGTTATTATAAGATCGGCTTCATTGACGAGTTAGCTCCGAAAGAGAATATAAGCCTCGTACTCTTCTTTGGTGCAAATATTAGTTACAATCAAAATTCTGTCACAAACCTCCAAGAAGCCTTGGGAAACACGTTAACACTTTTGTACCCTCTAGCCGGTAGGTACATGAAAGATACTCGTACAGTTGACTGCAACGACCAAGGTGTTGACTTTATACAAGCTCAAGTCGATACCACACTTCATGAAACTATTAATCCAAAAATGAACTTAAAGTTGGTCAATGAATGTATCCCATTGAAAGCATGGGCTGCCGATGAAGCAACCGATACATTACTTGCGGCGCAAGTCACGAAGTTCCAGTGTGGAGGGGTGGCACTAGGGGTAAGCATGGCACACAGGATTGGTGATGCATCGACTGTTTGTACATTCCTGAATCATTGGGCGGCTTCGAGTCGAGGAGATCGATTATTTGGCATAAGTTTTAAATCATCCTTGTTATTTCCTGCTCGAGGTCTACCTTCCCTTGAATTAGGACTTTCTAAGCCGAAAAACGAGGATCTTTATGTCACAAAGAAGCTTGTATTTGGTAAGTGTGCAATATCAAACATGAAAGCCGAAGTCATGCGAAATGGAAAGATTCGTAAGATATCGAAAGCGCAAGTGGTTTCGGCTTTGATATGGAAGGCGATCATCGGTGTAGATTGTGCTATTCAAGGGAATCTAAGAGATTCCCTTTTAGCACAGCCTACCAACCTAAGAGAAAAAACTGAATCCCCAATACACAAAGATACTTGTGGGAATGTTTGGGGCTTACTAAAAACACCATTTCGGGCAAATGAGATGTCAATGGAGTTTGAAGAGTTGGCGTATTTGTTAACGGATTCGATCAAGAATAGCATTGACAAGTTTTCAAAAGTAAGTCAAGATAGCAATGAAGGCCAAACGATGATTTACGACACGTTCCCTCGGGTAGATAATAGTTTTAACATTGCAAACGTGATAGTTTTAAGCAGTTGGTGTAGGTTCCCGTTTTGTGAAAATGATTTTGGTTTTGGAAAGCCCGTGTGTTGGGGGCTCGAGAGCATCCCGATGAAGAGGCGTGTGTGTCTAGTTGACGATGCGGGAGGTGATGGAGTCGAAGCGTACGTGCATTTGGATGTAAAAGAGGTCCCGTACTTTGAACAGGATGTGGATATCAAAGCTTTTGCTGCCTAAAATCTAGGCTAATTAACTTCTTGTTACGTGTTTATTTGTTATCACCAATGTTATATATTAATAAGACGGGAAGGAGAGAATTGGGCTCTTTGCGATTAACGTCTTAAATTGTTGGTATAGGTGTAATTTATGGCGACGAAACTATGGTGACGATTTATCATCGCTATAGGGTGAAAACAAGGAGTCATTCCTTGTAGTCATTTAGGTGAAAACTATGGTGTGTTCGGGTTTTTTTAACGACAAAGAAATAATTCTATTAAAAAGCTAATGAGAAGTTAAAAAAACACCTAATATTGTACCAAATTACACCTCTACTTGAAAAATTAGACTATACTAATCTAGAGGAAATACCCCCAATAATACCAAAGCTGACAACAAGAACCTGTTGACTCAAACCTACCCAAAACAAAGGCCCCTACTACCACCAAACCATAACCGTCAGGCTGTTAAAAAATATCTGAAAAAATGAGTATCAAGCGGGTATTAGAGCACAAGGTGTCAACTATGGTTAAACTCATGTCAAAAAAGGTTTCCCTTTCTAGCATAGTTTTAACATTCACCTCAAAATAATCTTCCTTCGTTTCTTTGAAACCCACAAAAAGTACACCAAACCAATCACCATTTAAAAAAGAAAAGAAAAAGGCAAAAATCGATTTAATCGCACGTTATCAGAATGACGAGTATTGTTGGCTGGTCTTCGGCGTTGCCAAATCTTTTTTAGGGCCTTTTAACACTTGACACCGAGTCCAATTTAATGGACCCATTAACCTGTGTCAGCCCAATTAAGCAATCATCAAACTGGGCCATTGAAATTTGTTTGGGAGATGCACTATTGCTTTTTGACCTAGCACAACTGCTGTGCTTATCCAAGATACGGACGTCTCCTCTTCCGTTGACTGTCTCCTGCAATCGAATCAGAAGAATTGCATATTGGCGAATCAAAATAAGACTCAGACAACAACGAATCGATGTTCAAATCGCCATTTGAGTTCTTGAGATCTCCTTCAGGTTTCCCGTCGAATGTTTTGTTGATACACAATTTTATCACTTTCCTTTATGGGTTTTGATAATGAAATCATTAGGGTAAATGCATAAAAATTGTACATCATGAAGGAAGTGATTCCTAAAATTCAGGGTAGTTATAGATTGATGTACAAAATGCATGTCTATTGCCCTAAGGACTGTCATTATCAAAACCCTTCTTTTATATGTCCAATTAATTACACTAATCCAACCATCTTTAGTAGAAAACAGAGTCTTTGTCAAATCATTTTCAAACCTTATGTAACATTTTGGGATAAGACAATTTTATTAGGGCTGTTACAATAATGTATAAATATTTTTGTGCATATTAAGGTAGGGATGGAATATAGAATGAAAATATGAACCGTACCCGAATAGGAACCGGACCCGGTTAGAACCGGATTACTAAAAATCGGTTCGGATATCGGATCCAAACATTTTAGAGAAATCGGGTATTTCGGGTTCGAGTACATCGGGTATAGAATATATCGGGTTTAAGATCCGGAACCGAAATTAATTAACTATGTATTGGAATTTGTTGTGCTATAATATTATTAATAGTGTTTGGATTATATTAATTAAACAATTGTCATTTGTAAATCATTATAATATTACATGAATAGAGTTGTGTTCTAGGTAGTCCAAGAGTTATGTAAAGTCCCAAGGAACAAGTCCTATTCATTTTATCAAAATAATCAAGATCAAATCCCTTAGCCATTGCCACCTCCGACCACCGCCGGCCGCCGCCTTCAGCCACTGTTCGCCGCCGACCACCGCCGGCCGGCGGTGGTGGTGGTGACTGATAGTGGTAGTGAGGCTGGTGATGGTATTGATGTATTGAAACACATACGATTTATTAAAAACATGAGTTCCAAAATACAGACAAATATATTACTTCGAATCACATGTGTTTCAAGTCACGAAACACATGTGATTCATTAAAACAGAAGTTTCTAAAAACAGAGGAGCATACAAACTATGAATCACATTTGATTCAAGTCACGAAACACATGTGATTCACTAAAAACAGAGGTTCCAAAATTCAGACGAGCATATTACTTCGAATCATATGTGTTTCAAGTCACGAAACACATGTGATTCATTAAAAATATGAGTTTCTAAATACAGGGGAGCGTACGAACTACGAATTACATGTGCTTCAAAAGGTGAAACACATGTGATTAACTAAAAACGGGGGTTCCAAAATAAAGACGAGCATATTTACTTCGAATCACATGTGTTTCAAGTCACGAAACACATGTGATTCACTAAAAACATGGGAGCATACAAACTACGAATCACATGTGTTTCAAACACATGTGATTCACTAAAAACATGAGTTCCATAATACAGACGAGCATATTACTTCGAATCACATGTGTTACAAGTCACGACCACCACCGCCGGTCATCACCACCGACCACCGCCGTCCGCCGTCGCCGATCGCCGCCGACGGTGGTGTGGTATTGATGTATTGAATCACATGTGTTGGTAGTGGTGGTGGTGGTTTGAATATTGATCTTGACATTGACTTTTTCTTTATCCAAAAGCTAATAATTGTCCCTTGGGAGTTTAAAAAATCATTGGACTACTTTGAACAAACCACTACATATACAAACTAACAAATGTGATAAAAACACCAAAATACGACTCTAATTACTATTTCGGTTCCAATTACTATTTCGGTTCCAATTGGGTCTATACACGATTTACCCGAATCGAACCCGGAACCGAACCGGAACCGTATTCTATAAACCAATTCGGTTCTCGGATCTACTAATCCTCCTAAATCGGTTCTCGGATATTTCAGGTCCGGGTCCATCCGGTTCGGTTCCGTACCCGATTCCATCCCTACGTTAAGGGCTATCATTAACAAAACATTTTATAATAACCAGTGATAAATGTTTGAAATAGGCAGGTGATGGGTACATCCAAGTTAAATCTTGATTTTCCTTAAATAGCCTCGATCCCTATGGTTTACCCGCTAAATTAAATCATATAAGCAATACAACATAAACCGGCCCGTCACTGTATTTATGTATTACAAAATACGCCAAAATGTCACAATGGAGTTAATAATTTGAATTCTGACTTTATTGACCAAATGTAGATTTTACACTAGATGTTCATCTATATGCTAATTTCCCTTGAAAATATGTTATAACTACCAACAACTACTCATTTCCAAACGCCAAAATACACCAAAATGTTACACTGGAGTTAGTAATTTTATGATTACTTGGAAAATATCCAATTAATTAACAATGTTCAAGTTTTGGGGTGAACCATGCAAATCATTGTGTATAGTTTCATTTCTTTGTCTACATCTGTTAGACCAAATAAAAAATAAAAAAGCCTTTCTTTGTCTACCATCCAGACGTACATTTTCTTCCATTATTTATCATTTAATTATTCGAATCCAACACCAGAGACAGATTCGTTACAACACAACAGGCTCTGAGTAAATCTCGAATCTTGAGGAAGAAGATAACTGAGGTTCCTACAAAAACCAAATTTCCCATAGTAAGCAACGACAAGCTTAGAAGTTATTACCCACACAAATTCGCCTCACTATTCACAAAAGTTTCTTTGTGCGTCACTGCTATTAATGGATTATAAACATTTTTCTTCAAAAGTCATGAAAATGCGTAAATTTTTAAGAAGTTTTAAATTTTCTTACTTTATCCTTCTGCCTATAAAACGATTGACGTGTGTAATCCACTAATTCTTTTTCATAATCTCATCATTTGATTTGATCAAATGATTAGGAAGATAAGTATGAAGCACTGCAAATAAGTGTATGGCGACTAATCATATTCAACCTATCGCGAGGATAATTCGTCACGATAGAATCATCGTCAAAGTCTCGTCGCCATAGCTTAAAATTTTCGTCGCCATAAGGTACACCGATCGTCACAGGTGTTGAATTTTGGTCAATTATGTAGCCACAACATGTCGTCGCCATAGGATTTAGTCGCGACTCGCAACAGGGTCAAATTCTTTTGGTAAATATTTAGTAAAAAAAAATAGCATCTCTCAATTTTAAAATGTCACCAGGTTCCAAAAGTGTCTAATAACGTTCGGACTACTCAGTCTAATAACATATACTATAATAATCAATGATCGAACCAACACCAAACATACCTGCGACATAGAAGGTTTAAATGGTACAAATCGGCCTACAACTTGTTGAGCTTGATTCACCTTTTTGCGCATTGAGTTAAGTAATCTTCCATATGTCAGTTTGCTATCGCTTTCAAGAGCTTGGACGAAGCTAAAAGTCAAAGCGCCAATAGGATTGCCTGTGAAAGCCTATTTCAATTTCGAATATAGTTAGTAAATTTCGAATTGAATATTATCCTTAATTACTGAAAAATGATAATCACTGAGAATGAGCCGAAACCACTAATTCAATAAATGATGCAATTCACACAAAAAATTAAAACAAAATTTGGGTAGCTAAAAACTTAGAGTGACACAAAAAATGCTGTAACACATAAAAAAAAAACTTTACTTTCACCCACACATATAGTGGAGTAAAAGTTGCAACTTTTTCCTACATTTTTGAAAAAAGTGTCACTAAAGTCCATATATACCGGCATTTTTTGTATGTCACTAAAACTTAATTACCGATGTATCTGCTGAATTCTGGTCGTCTGCACAGGCACTAATACACACTGCTTTTCCGCCACGTGTCCCTTTATTTGTAAGTTGGTGTTCTTCCCATTTATAGTATCCATCCCTGCTTCAAAAGCCAATGTCATTATAACGTTTTATATTAATTAAGGAAATACAAACAGATAAGGTGATTTTATTTCTTTAATTAGCCTATTAATTAAGCAGAACGAGGATTTGCGTCTCGCGCTCTGCGGCGGGTTAACATGTTATTAGTTTCGCTAGAGTAATTTGGACAATTATTATTCTAGATTACATATAAGGAAAAAAAAGCATTAGAAAAAAAAACACTATTTAGATAAAAGAAAAACCAAACATTAAAAAAAGTAAAAAATAAATAAATAAGACAGTATTCGCTAGGGTAATGTGTGAATGTGAAAGAGAAAATTGTATGATTAATAATAATACTTGTTCATCTTGCAAAGAAAAGGTAGATCCAGAAGAGTGCCACTAAAGCAAGTATCAATGACACCATGAAGTGTTACTCCATGAGGCAGTGGTGCTATAATTGTAGCATTGATTTCATCATCTACTATCGATCCAGCCACTTTATAATCAAGAGGGCATAAGGCTTCATCATAGCCGTCGATCTCATCTCCATCTTCATCACGCACTTGGCACGCGTGTCCCGCATAGTAGAACATCAACGAGTCCCCAGCTTCACATCCTTGGATTAGCCACCGTAATGCCACTTGTATGTTGCGTTTTGTTGGGATCCGAGTTCGGTCTGATTCCTCCTCTGCATCAATAGTTTTGTCACAAATTACAAATTTATGGTTTATGGAAAATGCTAACCCCCAAGGGCTAAGAGAATATTTAAGCTTTAAAAAGTTGTAAATTAACTAATAAAAATCATCCTCATGCATTTTACTAACCACCCATGCTTATTTAATTGGAAATTCACCATTAAAACTATCC
Organism: Calendula officinalis; assembly: GCA_963853835.1. NCBI lineage: Eukaryota > Viridiplantae > Streptophyta > Magnoliopsida > Asterales > Asteraceae > Calendula > Calendula officinalis. The sequence continues at coordinate 9,535,626 of OY970828.1, read as the reverse complement.
TTAACCATTGCCCTAAGAGCAATGGTTAGCAAAACCCATGATTTGTATATAATGTTTCTAATTCAGCCCAATTATAGCGGAGCGGACCCTTATATTTTTTGAAGCCCATGAGCGTGTTATGAACGGGGATCTACTGAAAAGGGCATAACGTTTATCCCGGGTCTCCATTTTAGGCCAACGAGTAACCAAATCGCAGCTTGCGACGAGGACTATGTCATGATACCAAACTTTTCGGCCCAAAAACGCTATTTTGGACACTATTTGCATTTTTATGTTTTTTTCTTAGTATGTTGAACTTTGTTTTAAGCCCAGTTTATGGTCCGTTTTTTTTTGGCCCATTTGAAATTATGGGCATAATCTAAAGTGTGTTTTAGTGAATGGAATAGTCGGTTGAAGTTTTTTAAAAAATTGTCTTTTCAGTCACAACATTGTGTTCTTTAGTTGAACACGTTTTGAAGACCTAAAAACCCCCACGGTATTATTGAGGTTTTGGTTAGATTGTCCACATATTCGTAAAAATCTACAGGACCAGTCTGTTCAATCGTTTTTAGTCTACATCAGTTTCCCGTGTTGAAAACATTGCATTTTTTGGGTTGTTCAAATTATAATTTGTTAATCTGTATACATACCTCGATGATGCCTAAATTTTTTTTTGTAGCGAGAAGTTAGTTAGTTAGTTATTGTAAGAGGAAAAGTACCAGTAAGGACGAGGACGGAAGCATTTGGAAAGCCGAGTTTGTTGACTAGTAACCGTTGCATGGTCCTAACGTTATGAACACTGGCTTCAAGCTTCTTTCTATGGCCATTGTAGGTCACACCACATAGAACCGCCCTCTTCTTCCCATGAACCTGAGGAACCTGTTGCCTTTGTAGATCATCACGATATTGTCTTGATGCTTCATTGACAAACTGTCCAATTCGGAAGAGAACACGGCCCTTGATCTTTTGGTTGAAAAGGTTGACCGTGAGGCACACAGGGCAGATTAATTCGGATTGTGATCGAGACATGTTAAACATGGTTCTATTACATGTTTTGCAGCGTTGTTCTGTAGTTGCCATGTTTTAATTTTGTAAGAGATGTTCGATGTTGGCAAGTATTATTGGTTTGCTTCTTCAACTTTTATAGTCCAAGTAGCCATGTGTCTCACAGATTCGTTTTCTGTATCTATCTCTTCTTGAATTACAATCAAATAGCTTTCTTCGGTCTTCACAGAATCAGGTTCACATTTGAAACTCCTTGTGGACATGGATTTAGTCTTATTTTGACAAGAATTTTCAGTGAGACATCTATATTTTCTGGGCATATGGTACCATTTGGATTATAGGATAGAAATGCAAAAGAATAATTGAGAAGACATCATCAAAAATAGAACCCAGTGCATATATTTTATGGTACACGAGACCCCTAACTATTGTTCCTACGAGATTTTGAGGGATATAAGACCGCTCAACCGTAACATACACTGACAATATAGTTTTTGCCACATTAATATCACGTGAACGAACTCTTTTTGCCAACAATACTCTTCCACTTCAGTTTTTTGGGCCCCATATATTATAAAATATACACACATAAAATAATTATGTTTTATTTAAATACAACACCTCCTTCGCCGCTCTTCACATCGCCAAGCTGATGCATTCAACCGACGCCAGTCACTCAAGGAGACGTGCCAACAATGTCAGTAAACCAACACCCGTCGGTAACCAATCAACGGAACCGTTGACAGTAGTCTAATATGAGACCCTAACAACCGTACTATGATATGTATTCTGTTTTAGGAATATGTGAATGTGAGAAAAGTAGATGATCTTTTTCATGGGGAATAGTTGTATTGCAAATGCTTTTATTTATTCGGTCGGTGTGAAGTATTAGGTTCCTAAAGATCATTTCATATACACATTCATATGATATTCGTTGCGCACGTACACCGCAGGTGTTCCGAGAAATATTCCGTTAATCTATTTCGGCCAAAAAGTTAGGTGCCATTGCGCCAACCATTTTGCATGTTGCGCACTTGTACAAGTCTCCGTATATCCCTTTTAATAATGTTTGATGTGACAAGATATTCTTCAAAGTTACATTATGTATCCAGATAAACGTGTAAAGGATATCAAGTCTCGATGAACAAACCTCTATCTATTGATCAATAAGATCTAATGGTCAAGATTAATCACATATTTTATATATAAAGGGGTATTTTGGTCATTTGGCACTAAAAAGAATTTTGATTTTGATTTTATTTTTTATTTTTTTTATTCTTTTTATTTTTTAATTTTTTTTAGTTTTTAATTGAGGGGTATTTTGGTCATTTTAAAAAAAAATATTTTTTATTTTAAAATTTTATTTTTTTAAAATTATTATTTTTTCAATAATAACATATAATGTGATTGTATAGTGAATCACATGTGATTGCATTTTGAATCACATGTGATGGAACTAAAACATCAAATGTGATTATCAGTCACATGTGATTTTTGCACTAAAATCATATGTGATTACAGTAAATCACATGTGATTACACTAAAATTACATGTGATTAAGTCTTACACGTAATTATCAAACAAATATTATTTTTTAATAAAAAAATAATAAAAAAATAAAAAATATTATAATAAAAAATAAAAAGAAAATTGAAATTTTTTTAAGTGCCAAATGACTAAAATACCCCTTCATAATAAAAAAATAAAAAAATAAAAATTCTAAAAAAATAAATAATAAAAATAAAAAAGTATTTTTATTTTTGAAAAAATGACCAAAATACCCCTCAATATATAAAATATGTGATTAATCTTGACCACTAGATCTTATTAATCAATGGTTGAGATTTGTTCCTCGGGACTTCGTAAAAATAATGGACCTCCTTGAACGCAACTCTATGTATCTATGGTTATATGTAATAAGTATTTGGACAACAACTTTTATTGTCAGAATCGAATAACACAATATGGTTATTAGAATCACATATCTACTTACAAATATAAGTTACAGCGGATTAACACTATTGTGATGAATAAAAATAATAAAGTGTAAATAATATGAATTTATGAAGAACATAGTTTATCACAAAAATGTTCAATGTATATTAATTTGACCGATCAATACACACGTACATTTACAATTCGTAAGGAACTATTTATAATAGTCCTTGAAGCCTAACAATTTAACCTAGTTATTATAGGAATAAATTAAAATATAATTATAATTGATATTATCTTCTAAACTAACTTTCCTAAGATCTCGGATTCGATATTCTCTGTAATAGATCGATCCGTAGTAACATCAAACTTCAGTAGTAATTCCAAGATCATTAGCAATTGTATTATCAACTCATTAGCAGCAATAAGTAGTTGATCAGTAATATCTTCATCATCAGTAGCAACTCTGATTAATCCCAACATTTATAGTGCTTGCTCTTCTTGCATTTTTAGATCCCATGCCACGATAATTAGTAAAATGGTCAAACCTTTTTTTGATAGTGTACTAGAACTATGAGATTGAAAGCAATCGTCTATACCATCTACCACAAACTCATCAGAGTGTCAAATCCTTACTCCTAAGACCATCCATAATGGGTGACCACGTCCCTCCCACAACGTGACCAAAGATCAACACACCTCCACTCAATTTTTTGTTTTGGTTTGGTTGCTCAGACAACCGGACTTCTTGCGAGAGGCTCTTGTTTGTGTATTATACATAAGGTGTATCATCTTATGCTTTGACGAGAAATTAGTATGTATTAAGTCCACTACTGTGGTTGATTTGGTTATTTATTTGGTCTGAAGATATAAAGAAGGGGTGACAATAACAAGCCATTGTGACTCTATCATAAATCCTCGTATTATTAACATGGGTGTCTTTGAGTAGAAACGTAGATGCATGAGGTGCGGCCGTACATGACCCACGTTTTATAGTGCCCAATTTTTATATATATTTTATATATACAATTTTAAAATTTTATGCCAATATAATAATCTAACAGAAAAATTCAAAGGTCCAAATTTTTATATAAATCTTGTATTTATGGGCTCATTTTCATCTATTCACAGCTTTTAGAATCTCTTACTAGGCCACCAATTTCCCCTAACGACGTCATTATTATTTCACCCATTACTTCTTGATCGATTTTAGTTTCTCAAGAAGTTAAATAAGTCAATAAGTAGCTTTTTAAAAACATTGCCAAACATGCCTTTCGTCATTTCCTTTCAAAGGTTGCCACCTTCTCCCAATCGACCTCAATTCCGCTTTGCTCTCGTCGTTCCCACTAAATTCTACGGTTACAGGATTCTCTTTAGCATCGTTTCAGAAATCGTTACGTATAGTACTCCAAAACTAAACCGTCACTGACACAACATGTATATATATTTAAGGGTTTTATTAGTGACAACCATTAAGAGGTAGTTGCATGTATAAATCGTTTGTATTTTAGTGGGGTTAATCACCATAATTATGTTCATGACATACTTCTGCGCACCAACTGTTTGATCAAATGCTTCTATGAATTAGTGTTTGATCAAATGCTTATATGAATTAGAGCACACTTCAGTTTTTAACAAATTAAGTTCATCAGCTAACATTTCAACTGATACATCATGCCAATAATACTCTTTAACTTAAAATTTTATACATATAAATTACACAAAAATACCAATGCCCATGATGAGGCATACAAAGTTACAAACGGCTTCCCAAGCGAAATGCCCATTAGCAGTTTAGCACCGGTCTTAGTACCACTATGAATATGGAAACTGTTGCCATGAATTTGAAACTATTCCAATACCTTGTCTCGTATTATATCAATGAACACAAATTCTTATGCAATAGTTATCAATTTCTGTAAGCACAAATAAAGTTCTTGATAATTCTGAATTTATGCATTAATTTGACACTCTAATGTCAGAATGTTACTAATTTTTTCATCTCCATTGACCAGCTTTTTATTTCAAACATTAATATTTTTTAGGTCATAATTCTTTGCTTCATTTTTTTTATTACCTTTGATCATGTTATAATGTTATATTAACTCTGTTAATGCTTATTTATTTTCCCTTCATCATTTTTGGCTTCAAGAAAATAAGTGGATTATTATGACAAATATTCAGAGATGATTATGACAAATGACATATATTTTTTAAAATCCGTGGGTTGGGCCAATCCAACTTAGGTTATTTGTCACCACATCCATCTCGTTATGGGCTTGAGGCCCATTTAATGCATGCCATGTGAGTGTGTGACTCCTTCTGAAACCAAAGTTATGATCTTTCTTAAGTTGGTATTCTTTCCATCCTGTTGGATCGGATCGCTCCATCACCATGTAAGACTCTTGAATTATCTTTGTAACCTTTATTACAAAAAAAGAAGAAGTAAACTTGCTAGTTTTTAATACTGGTTCAATTTGTACTTAACCCTCGTTCTTAATACTATTGAAACTTTATATTTCTTATTTTCTTTCAACTCCTTGCTAGTTTTTATATCAATTTCGTTAAAAATAACCTTTATCACAAGACTTTCCTCATAAACAATAGTTGTTGGCTAAAAACACAAAAAGAAAAGAAAAAGAGAGTAAATAATCACAAGAACACAATCATTTACATGCTTGGACAAAACAGAGTATATATGTCCACGGGCAGGAAGGAATTCTTTATTCTTCCATGAGTGTGTTTGAAAGTAGGTATGGACCTTTTAGGAAATACTCATCCCCTTAATTTTCTACACGAGGATTTCAGAGCCGCGCGATGCTGCGGGATGTATAGACACGTAATTTTCTCGAGGTTATTTTGAAATAGCAAATTTGTAACGTAAAATATATGAAGAGAACAAATTTGTCATTAATCTTTTCAATTATAATTTCATATATCTAATAAATATTATGAATTTATTTGTTTTCCTTATTAACAGTATTTTAATAAGTATTAATTTGTTATGGTAATTGTATACACATAGTAATAGGTACAAATAATAACATTTATTCAGGTACAAATAATAACATTTATATAGTATATTAATATATAAATAGGTATTAATTTATCAACATCTTTATATATATTATCCTTCGAATAACATTTATTTGTTGTTGCTAAATTGCGATGTGCAGAGATTACGTGACATCTTCCTGTTAAAATTAGTATGTGGGATCACGGTGGAAGATAGCATCTGGGTATATCAAAACCATCTTACTATAGTTTGTAACTTTTGAAATCCCGTTTCCACAAAACGCGGTTTTCATAGTTTGTAATGAGCAGTGCTGCTCTACGGCTATTGTGTATACTTCCTCCGTATCACAATAAGTGATACATTTGAGGTTTCACGATTTTTGAGGCAAAAGATTAAAATATGGATAAAATATATTAAAGTAGATTGTTAGTAGGTAATGAGTCCCACTTGTTTTGAATAAAGTGATATTAATGTGTTTTAAAAGTAAAAGTAAGGGTATAAGGGTAATTTCACTTTATTAAATTAAGTAGATAGTTAGTGGAGGTTAGGTCCCACAATTTTGCCAAATAAGGTAACTTTTGAAGTGTATCACTTATTGTGAAACACTCATAAATGGAAAATGTATCACTTATTGTGATAGGAGGAAGTATAGATAATTAGGCCACGGTCAAGATCATTCTGGAAGACAATAATGAAAGATAATTTTGTGTTCCTTCATCTTTACTATTTTATTGCTCTAAATTATAAATTTGAAATTAATTGTATTCACCCCCAATACACATATACAATACACTAAGTTGTGACTAACAAAAACATAATTATGTAAATACTGCAATTTGTGAATTTTCTATAATAAAGTTTTGTAAAAACGGATTTTGCAACCGAATTGTTGTTGAGCATTTGAATGCGTGTGTAATTTGTGCGGTAAAAAGGAAGCATCAGCCAATTTTAAAAATGAAAATGCAATTGAACGTTTTAAGAAGATGAATAAGACAATTGTAGTCGTTTTCAAAATTATGTTTTTGTAGCAAACCGTTTATCGAAAAGTGTTTACCCGAAAGGGGGTCTAAATGTCTAATCGCTACCACTAAGAAAAGTAAATGATTCCATGTAACATAGTACTAATACGAGCCAATGCCATTAAAAGAAAAGCTATTGAATATAAACCCGAGCATCTCTTTCTTTAGAAAAGCTAAAGAATAACATTATTCTCCATTACCAAATTTTCCTAATCTTCTCTATTTCATAGAATCCTAAATAAGTCCAATATTTTGTCATAATCATAATCTCTATTTCTAGTTGGGACTCTGACCTCTACCAACTGGTTGCACTGCATTGAGTAGTAACTTAAAAACACCTTGATATCGCTATGCTAAATTAAGGCATATACTTTACGTTCCTAAAATATCAAGGCTAAATTAAGACGTATACTGAAATTACCCCTATAGCGACGAAACCTATGGCGATGACATCTATCGTCGCTACAGAAAGCTCTCTGGTGGGTTTGACCGAGATTCATTTATTTCAGTCCTATACCGACTACGGGTGGTCAGGACAGGGTCCGTGGGAAATGAGATTATTTACCCTGGCTTCTGAAAATATGTCCTGTGGCGACAAAAATTTTAAGTTGTTAGCGACGATCTGTAGTGACGACTTGTGGTCGGGATAGACTATACGATGATTTGTCATCACATACGGTCAAAAAATGTTGTTTGTATAGGGGTAATTAATTTCTTGTAGTGACGTGTCAAAGAAAAACTTGATCGATCCGTCTCTTCCAACAGGAGTTTCAAATCTGAACCTGGTTCTTCCATTTACTCTATGATCATGATCAAGACCGAATAAAGCCATTCCATTATAATTTAAAATTTTATCTTGTTAGAAAAAGAATCTGGTAAAGACATATGGCTTATTGGACTATAAAATGTGAAGAAACAAACCAATAAGACTTGCAAAGCATCCACCTACCCAACAATTCCAAACTACACCAACAAACTGGCTACTACTACAGCACAACGTTGCAAGACATGCGGGCGAACGTTGGTTAAAATACCTCGGTCTCAATACGAAATGTGTCCCGTGTGTCCAACTGTCAACCTCTTCAACAATAAGATCAAGGGACGCATTTTTGCCCGAATTGGACAATATGTCAATGGAGTATCAAGTGATCAGGATGATGGTCTTCAAGGACAACATCATGTTTCTCGGGATCCCCCGATTGTGAATGCTAACAGCCGATACCAACGTTTTCTGCAACCACATTTGTCTCGTTTGCCACAAACGAGAACCTATCAACAATCTCCTCGGGTTCACGGGACGAAGAGGGCGGTTCTATGTGGTGTGACCTATAATAACCACAAAAAGAAACTTGAAGCGAGTGTTCGTAATGTTAGGAACATGCAACAACTACTTGTGAACAAACTCGGCTTTCCTTATGCTTCTGTACGCATCCTTACAGGTATTTGAATTATTCTTTCTGTCGCTCAAATTGATGTAGAGTATCCGTACCGTTGATTATTAGAATTTCAGGACACTCTGTTCAGATGTCCCACATTGGACAAGAGATTAACCAGTATTGTGCTTATAAGGGTCCTGAGCTACTCCTCTTACAACCAATTGGTTTTAAGATGGAACCTTAAAATATGCCAAGGTTTTAGAATGGGTCTAAAAAGACAAACCGGCAGAAAACTTGCCCAAAAACTAGACAAAAAACTTTAAAATGCAAATAACTCTCAAAATACAACGTTTTTTGATCTGAAAGTCTTGTAGACCACCTACAGTTGTTTACCACCATGTTCTCCTTGTTGCGAGATTTGATTTAGCTGTTCATGGGCGTGAAATGGTGCCCCGTATTCCAAATTATGCCCATTTTAATACAACCATGTTTTTCACACGATCTTTAGTCTCCATAATCAAAAGTATCCGTTCTCTACACTTAGGTCTGCATCATTCGGCCTGCATCACAAAGACACATACTTAGAGTTAAATTCAATGCACAAATTTATACTTCCTCCGATTCAAAATAGGTGATATAATTTCCTTTTGAGTGATTCAAAATAAGTGACACACTTTGAAAAAATTACCTTATTTGGCGATTACTTTCAAAATAAGTTAAACTTTCCACACCTACTAACTATCCACTTTAATATAGTGATGAAATGACTTTTATATCTTTACTTCTACTTTTAAACATCATTAACATTCAAAAGATATGAGACTCATTCCCACTAACCATCCAATTAATCTAATCATCATTATAATCTTTTGCCTCAAAAACTGTGAAACCAACAATGTATCACTTATTTTGAATCGGAGGAAGTACTTAGCAATATATTATGCATTTAACAAGAGGCAGGAACCTTGATTAACGGTTATGATCGGTGTAATATCTTGCGCAGAAGATGAATTAGACCGGTCAAGAATTCCGACAAAACGTAACATAGAAGATGCTTTACGCTGGCTCGTGCAAGATTGTCAATATGGGGACTCATTGATGTTCTATTATTCAGGGCACGGTAGCCAAGTGCGTGATGTAAATGGAGATGAGATTGATGGATATGATGAAGCATTGTGTCCTGTTGATTATAAACAATCTGGAATGATTCTTGATGATGATATCAATGCCACCATTGTTGCACCACTGCCTCATGGAGTGACACTTCATAGTGTTATTGATACTTGCTTCAGTGGAACTCTCCTAGATCTGCCTTTCCTTTGCAAGATCAACCAGTATGTTTCAATTATGTTCTTTCTAGTTACGGTTTGAAACAAAATTTAGTTTTTTGCTAATTAATAATCACTTTTTTTGTTAAACAATTTGCTAAATTTGGTGTTTTAATGTTGTGGGTACAAGTTTGTTCATTTGTTTAATTATATCGAAACAGGGATGGATTCTATCTATGGGAAGAACACCAACTTACAAATAAGGGGACTAGTGGTGGCAAAGCAATTTGTGTTAGTGCTTGTGCGGACGATCAAAATTCAGCAGACACATCAGTAAGTATATATTCTCATGTATCCATTTTTGCCCCAAAAAAAAAATACGGGTAGCAATTCAGGTCGGGTTTGTGTTCGGGTTTGAATGTCAAAAACATATCTATAAAACATATCTCAGCTTAACATGTTTACTATCAACATGAAACCGACCTATCACCTATATAACCCATTAAATTAAACTGGTTAGCGGTTCGAATGAGTTAAACGAGTCAAACACGTCGACTTTTTAAGTGTGGTTGCAAAACCTACTAAAGTATATCAACTTTTTAATATACCTATTTTTCAAATATATCTATAAAACTACTAAAGTAAACATTTATTTTAAAGTTTCAAATTTAAGGCTTACTTTATATTTTGCCAAAATTAATCCACAGACGGCCCTGTTTGTGAATTGTGCTTGTGGACTTCCTCTGTATAAATCTAAAAGCTGTTTTATTTTCAAATCCTGCACCAGAAGTTTGAATACAAGGATCCACCTAGAAGTGTATCTTAATCTTAACTATATTACTAGACAAAACATTCACCTAAAAATATCATATATCAAGACGGGTCGATTCGCCTAATAGTTTTAGAAATTGTGAAATGAAGAATATGCGTAAATTAGAATGAACTAATGCTAATAAACATTAAACATAAACGTTTTTGCAGGCTTTCACAGGCAATGCTATAGGTGCATTAACTTTTAGCTTCATCGAAGCTATGGAAACTGAAAGCAAGATGACATATGGAAGGTTACTCAGCTCCATGCGGAAAAAAGTCCATCAAGCTCAACAAGTGGTTGGCCGGATTGTGCCATTTGCATCTTCTAAATCGCAGGTATTTCTCTTCTTAATCAAATCCATTAAGTGTTACTCATTACATCGACCAATTCTCACCCGAGCTGAGACCGGCATGAAAATAAACAGGTTATGGTTGAGGCAAACAAGTTTCGGGTCAGTTTTTAGTTGACTCAACTAACCCATTTAATAAACGGGTTAGGTTGAGGTTGATGATAATTTTTATGGGTCAACCCGCCAAGTCGATTAATTATTAAAACATGTATAAAAATAGATATATTTATACTTTATTAGTTCATAGATGTATTTGAAAAATAGATATACTTTAGTAGGTTCTGCATATATATTTTAAAAGTCGATATGTTTGATCCGTTTGACCCATTTACACCACTAACATGTTTAATCCATTTAATTAAATGTGTTATATGGGTCGTATTCAGGTTGCAAGTGAACAAATAAAGGTTATATCTGACTCGTTTATATATACAGACTGGGTTCGGGTTGAATGTTTCTGACCTGGGAACCAGAACCTGGCCTGAATTGTTACCCCTACGTGTGAGAATCACATATTTGCATGCATGTTGTTTTTACGACTAAGTAGTTACGGATAAGTGGCAGAGTTTTCAAAAACAATCCCGATATACTCATAACAAAAATTTGTATCGGCAATTGCTAGCTATACTTGTGCTAAATTCTTACGTTGGAATGTTTTTTGATATAGGAGCCTCAACTATCCTGTTCTACGAGATTTGAGCTTTACTCGGAGCTTGTAACGTTGTAAATCAACAATGTATCTAGCCATGTTAGCTCCAAATAAGTTACAATAATGCATGGAGCATGATAGTAGAGAAAACTGGTGGCGTAAATGTCCAAGTTTTGCAAAAATGATTTTTAGACTTTATCTACAGACTGTATGGGTCTTGAGTTTTGAGTCAAATACTTATGTATCCTCCAAATAATTATTAGAGATTTATCAACAAATAAATTTCTTGATTTTAGTAAACTGGTTTAAAAGTTAGTTTTAAAGTTGGTATTCTAGTTATGTTGTTAAAAAACATTGACCAGAAAAGTGGGTTATGTAATGGTACCAGACTTCAGATCATATCATTGAATACTCGTGTTATCGAAGCAATAGTCATATATGGAAATAATGTTGGATACCGTACTTTTATATCAAGATTGTACTTGACCCCATCGGACACCAAGGTGGTATTTAAATTTAATAGAAGACAATTTTCACTATCTCTTTGTTTTGCTATGAGCCTATGATCATTAATAAGAGTTAAAGTCAATCGTTGTCAAAGGTCGATTTGTCTTTATAATATACTTCTTTATAGTTTTCTATTTCTTTTTTATATGTTGTTACGTCATTGTAATCATCATTAGTTTAGCAAAAAATATTAGTATTTTAAATAATTAACGTTCAGCGTAATAAATTGACAACTCGTGATTTTTCACGGGCTATAACCTAATTTATTTTATATATATAACCAATCGAGGTATTTATATCCCGCACCATTCCCAGTTCTAGATTTGGGGATTCGCCATTCCCGTCCCCAGTCAACTTGGAGATTCTTGGGTCAAACCGAGTTCAGATATTGAATTCCCCGTCGGGTATGGATTTTTTAATTTTTTCCCAACCTTACTCCCTTCTATCTAAGAAACTCTAACCGACTTAATGAACAACAAATTACCAATGACTATGTATGTCTCATTATACTAGACATGGTTCAAGAAACGAACCGAGAACCGAGAAAATGATTCTAAAAAGACCAAGTACCGAACTCGAAACCAGACCGAGAAGCGGATGAAAAAACTAAGTATTGAACTGATATAACTCAGTTTGGTCAGGTGAAGCTCAATTACGGTTGTAAATCCGTTTGCACATGAGTACATTACACCATTACTATAATGACATTAACAACCCTCTACTTACAGGATTGACCCTTGACACATACGGAGTAATTTTCAAACTTGGTTCAAGTCCTCCTCGTTGATCATCTACCAAATTTCTTACCAAATTCACTGTTTTATCACTCTCTGTGATCTCAGCCTCTCTCTCAGGTGTGTGTGAGTGTAGTCGTGCTTGCAATTGCTGGTTACGATGCTACACGAACTCCTACTGTCATTGCTAGGGTACACCGGAGACCTAATTACCGATGACAGAGAGCACCAATTATCCGGTGGATTGTCACACTCCCTCTCCGATCAATGTACCTTCAAGCTTGCTTCCGATATATCCTTTATTGAACCTAGCGAAAGGTATTTCTAATTCTCTGCTATTTTTTTTCCATTTCTGATTCTCCCCAATCACTAGGGTTTTACAATCTCAATTCAATAAATCAACGTTCAAGCTTAATGTAGAAGCTAAGTGGCCAATTGGTTAATCCACTAGGAATTCAGTATTAAAAGTTTGTCTTTTTTTGCTAATTCTACTGGTTAATCCATGGTGAATTGCAATTAGGGCTGCGAATAGTATCTTATTTGTTTTGGTGCTTACGAAATGCAGGGATATCATTGAAAAGACAATTACTTTAGGGTTTTACTACCGTGAACTCGATCGATTTGCTACCAAATCCCGCAATTTAAGCTGGATAAGTTCTGCAAATCAGTCTCCAATTTCACACACTTCTGCATTACCAGAAGACACAATAAAGAATCAAAGTGTTTACAGGAGAGCCATTGCAAATGGCATAGTAGAAGTTCTTTCAATATACAGATCTGCTGTTTTGCATATGGAACAAAAGCTGTTATCTGACCCTTTACCCATTTTAGCAACCGTTACTCAATCCCTAAACAAGGTATTGTAAACTTTTGTCTTTCATCGCATAAAGTCTTCCATTATCATTACCATTTTCATGCTGTTTGAGCTCTAAATAATGGAATTTTGTTGTAGTTTTTTGTTCTTTTGCCACCTTTATATGAGCTGATTTTAGAGATTGAACGTGATGGTATTTGTGGAGGGAAACTTCTTAATCTTTTACATAAACGAGGCCATTGTGGAGTGCCAGAATTGCAGGCTTGCATTCAAAGGTATTAATTATTAACTTAATTAAACATGAATTAACCATTAAATTAATTAAACATTAACTTAATTAAACATTTGTTGACAGACTTCTTTGGCATGGACACCAGGTTATGTATAATCAACTTGCTTCATGGATGGTGTATGGGATTATTCATGATCAATATGGAGAATTCTTCATCTGCGAGTATAAATCACCATTTATAATATTTATATAATATTTATATAATATATATAAAATACTTTTGACAGCTGTCAAATGATGATTTGCAATGTTTTTCAGGAAAGAAGAAAACTCAAAGCATGATTCATCATCTAACACGAATATGGCTGAGAAGTTAGCACGCATGTCAGTTAATGATGGATCTTTAAGTGATTGGCATTTGGGATTTCATATCTCTTTGGTAGTTAATATCAATTGATGATATATAAGATTAATTCAGAGTAATTAATTATTATTAGTTTTCCTTTTTTCCAGGATATGTTGCCAGAATATATTCCAATGCATGTGGCAGGATCTATTCTTTTTGCTGGAAAAGCAATTAGGGTTCTTAGAAATCCAAGTTCTGCATTCAGATCTGTAGATGCAAGACATAAAAAATTAATGGGGGATGAATTACTGCCACAATCAGAAGCTGATAAGATTGAATCGATGGTTAAAAATCTAAAGGTCCTTATTTTTTTATACATTTTTGTTTGAAGTGTTATTTGATGGGAATTGTATATAGAATTGTAATAAGAACACAGCAAATGAAAATAGGAATATGAGTTCTTTGATTAAAATGGAAAAGATAGATAAACATTAATCAGAAGAAGCTTTTAGAAACTTCTCTGCCAAGCCCAAGCTAATAGCCGAAATACTAATTCTCAAAATAGAAATTCAAAAAGTGATCATTACAATCCTTCTCCACTAACTAAATAATATTCTTCTATTCTCTCTCCTCTGCATAATGATTTACTGATCCTCCAATCCTGGCCCTTCATCTTGTTTAGCCATGTGCTTCCTCCTTTGATACACTTTCCAAGTTCTGGGCTCGGTGGGCTCAGTGGCGATGGGCTGGGCTAAATGAGTGGAACTGGTATACTCCTTATCAATATCGGGCCCTTGAAGAGCAGGCTTGTCCTCAAGCCTGAATTCCGGGAATTGAGTCTGAATATGAAAGGCGTCTTCCCATGTTGCATTTTCAGTAGAGTCTTCGTCCCATTGAATTAACCATTGGATCTGGTTAGTAGGCCCGTCATTGGTTTCTCGAGTTGCTAAACATTTTTTGGGTGAAGGGAGGTCGTTTGGGTCCATCTCGAGCCCTTTAGGCAGAATGTTTTCTGCTTGATGAGTGCCAATGGCTCGTTTAAGTAAAGAAGCATGGAAGACCGGGTGGACCCTGGATTCCTCCGGAAGCAGCAGCTTATAAGCGACTGGCCCGATTTTTCCAATAATCTGAAACGGGCCGTAGTAACGGGCCGAGAGTTTTTGATTGATCCGTCTAACTACTGATTGTTGACGGTGAGGGTGCAGCTTCAAGTAGACCCAATCGCCGATTGCATAGGACTCATCCCGACGATGTTTATCAGCAGACAGTTTCATCCGTTCTTGGGCTCGAGCAGCATGGTATTTTAACTGCTTCAATGCCTCGTCACGATCCAGTAAATCTCGAGCTACTGCTTCACATTGTACTTCTCCAGGAACGAAACGCAGTATAGTCGGGGGAGGTCGACCATAGACAATCTCGAAGGGTGTAGTGTTGGTTGAAACGTGGTACGAGGTATTGTGCCAATACTCGGCCCATGGCAACCAGAAAGACCATGTTTTGGGCTGTTCAGCAGCGAAGCATCTCAGATACGTTTCAAGGCTTCGGTTTACAACTTCCGTTTGCCCGTCAGTTTCCGGGTGGTAGGCGGAGCTGAACTTCAATTTACTCCCCTGAATCGAGAATATTTCTTTCCAGAATGTGCTGAGAAATAAGGGGTCTCGATCGCTCAAAACAGTTCGAGGTATACTGTGCAAACGGATTATTTCCTTCATAAATACTTCAGCAATGTTTTTGGCTGTGAAAGGGCGTTTCAATGGTATGAAGTGGCAGTATTTCGATAGACGGTCAACCACCACCAGAATCACTTCGAAGCCTTTGGATTTCGGTAAGCCCGTGATGAAATCCAAGGATATGTCATCCCAAATAGATTGCGGGATAGGGAGGGGCTGCAGGAGGCCATTGGGGGATAATGTGGATGATTTGTACCGTTGGCACGTGTCGCAGGAACGGACGAACTGTCTAACTGATTTTGTCATTCCGGCCCAATAAATGTTGGACGCGAGCCGTTTGTAGGTCCTGTAATAACCTGAGTGCCCTCCGGTTGGGCTGCAATGGTATTCCACCAGAAGTTTGTGGACCCATGGGGAGGTGGAAGGAATAACCAAACGTCCTTTATGGTATAGTTTCCCGTCAATCGTGGTGAAACCCGGTTTAGACAACGGGTCGGCTAGGAGAGAGGTTATAATTTTCTGGATGTACGGATCCGTGTCAACTCCCTCGAGTAGTTGAGAACTATCTAACCAAACAGGCGTAGATACCAAGGCTTGAAGTTCGCCACTCGGGATTCGCGACAGCGAGTCGGCTGCTCGATTTTCTTTTCCCGGTTTGTAAGCTATCGAGAATTGGTAACCTAAGAGCTTGGCCAACCAATTCTGTTGATCAGCGGTGGTAATACGTTGTTCGAGGAGGAATTTGAGACTTTTTTGATCGGTGGAAATGACGAAGGGTCGACCGATTAAGTACGGTCTCCAATGTTGTATGGCTAGGACGAGAGCCATCAATTCTTTATCGTAAGCAGATTTGTTGAGATTACTATCCGATAAAGCCTTACTGTAGTAAGCGATCGGGCGTCCCGATTGCATGAGAACAGCGCCGAGGCCCTTTCCTGAAGCATCGCACTCAATAGTGAACGATTGAGAGAAATCAGGGAGATTAAGTACCGGGGCAGTTGTCATTGCTCTTTTGAG
Organism: Calendula officinalis; assembly: GCA_963853835.1. NCBI lineage: Eukaryota > Viridiplantae > Streptophyta > Magnoliopsida > Asterales > Asteraceae > Calendula > Calendula officinalis. Next base: position 9,518,896 of record OY970828.1, on the reverse strand, counting down.
CGGATCGAAGGCAGTTTGGGGGCCCTCTCCCCAATCGAAAGCATCCTTCTTTGTTAGTTCGGTGAGGGGTTTAACGATTTTCCCATAATCGCGAATGAACTTTCGATAGTAACCTGTCAAACCTAGGAACCCACGAATAGCTTTGACGTTTTTTGGTGTTGGCCAGTTGGTTATGGAACTGATTTTACTCGGGTCCATAGATACTCCATGCTCATCGATCACATGACCCAAGTATTCGACAGAGAGCAGCCCAAAAGCACTCTTTTTCTTGTTAACTACAAGTTGGTGTGATTGGAGGATAAGTAGGACTTCAGTTAACAAAATCAAATGCTCTTCCCACGAATTGCTATAAACCAATATGTCATCAAAAAAAACGAGTACCCCTTTTCTTAACAGATGACGGAATACGTTGTTCATGAGAGCTTGGAACGTTGCCGGAGCGTTCGTAAGACCGAACGGCATTACAAGGAATTCGTAATGACCGTTATGCGTTCGGAAAGCTGTTTTATCAACGTCACAATCGCGTACACGCACTTGATAAAATCCCGATTTTAAATCGATTTTCGAGTAATAGCGGCTGTTGTAGAGCTCATCCAAAAGTTCCTCTACTACGGGAATCGGGTATTTGTCTAAAATGGTGACTTTGTTTAATGCACGGTAATCGATGCATAATCTCCAAGAGTTATCTTTTTTCTTAACGAGGATAACCGGGCTCGAGAACGCACTTTGACTTGGGCGGATAATACCCTGTTCGAGCATTTCTTGCACTTGGCGTTGGATTTCATCCTTATGATGATGAGGGTATCTATACGGACGGACGCATACCGGTCCCTGACCGTCTACCAGGTTGATGGAGTGTTCGATAGGACGAACCGGGGGTAGCCCTTTTGGAGCTAAGAATAACAGTGAGAATTGTTCAATTATATTGCTCAATTGTGTTGACTGATCGGGAGTGAGGTCAGAAACGGGAGACTGATCTGGTGGGGAATCGGAGTCATCAACACACGTAAGTAGGGATGATATACCCTCATCCCGGGGAGCAATACCTTGTAGTTTAATTAAGCGGTCTCCATCCCAAAACTGAATGCGACGTGTAGCCCAGTTACAAAGAACATCGCCCAGAGTTCTCAACCAATCAATGCCCAAAATCATATCAAAAGAGCTCATTTCATAAACTAAGGCAGTAACCTTACAAGAGAAAGACCCCAAGGAAATAGGTATGTTCTTACACTGTTCCGTCATCATGACGTGACGCTCGTCCCCCATTTTGATTCTCATCGTTCTTGACGGTAATATCTCCAGCCCTAAAGACAAAGCCACGTTGCGGGATAGGAAATTGTGAGTGGCCCCGCAGTCTATCAAGATTAGTGAAGGTACTTCGTTGATGTTGCCCGCTAGTTTGATTGTGGAAAGGCTACAATTTGTAGAATCAGAGAGACCTTCCAAGGATTGGCAGGCACCCTCGCCAGGTGTTTCAATTTCTTGGACAGGTTCGGCTGAGAAAACCTCTCCCTCGGCGTCCACTTCTTCGCCGTCGGCCAAAAGAAGAACCCTGATACCACCGTCGGCACACTTGTGTTGTGGTGAGTACTTAAGGCCGCATTTGAAGCAGAGCCCTTTTTTCCGTCGGTCTTCCCATTCTGGTGAAGTTAAATGACGAACCCCATAAGTTCGAGGGCTTGTGATGGGCTTATCTGGATTGGAAGTTGGGTTATACCCACTAGTTTGTGTGGGCCTGGGACTTGAAGGGTTAGAGAATCGATTATTTGAAGTTGGGCTTTTAATTGGTGGATTAGATAAGGTGAATGGGCTCCTGGTATGTGGGCCCGCTAGGGATGAAGAATAACGCTGACGGAAATTAGGTTTGTCTGTCAGACCTCCCATGGCTGCCTCGACATTTCTCGCATATTCCATGGCTTCATCACATGACGATGGGTTCAGGGTGCGGACCCAATTACGAATTTCGATTCTTAATCCACGAAGGAACCATCCAATCGACTGTTCTTCGGATTGGTCAGGGATTAGCGCCGATAACGCCTCAAAATCCTCAATGTAACCTTCTACTTCTCCCTCTTGGAACAAGGAACCCAGAGCTTCATGGGCATTGCGATATTTCGTGCCACTAAAACGATTTAGCACTTTTAAACGAAATTGTTCCCATGTAGTTGTGGGATGACGAATCAGGAGGTTAGTGAACCAGTGAAGAGCTGAACCATCCATACACATTTGGGAGAGGCTCAATTTTTTATCGGGAGGGGTTTTATGTACCTGGAAATACAACTCTGCTTTGCTTATCCAACCCCTAGCATCCATTCCTTCAAAGGCTGGAAGTTTGACCTTCGGAAGGGAGAAAATGGATTCGTCGGTAGTAGTGGTCGGAATGAGCGGAGGAACGAGCGGCGGAGTGGTCACCGGAGTGGTCACCGGAGTGGTCACCGGTGGGCTTAGGAGTGAACTGCGTGGAGTCGAGTTGGGAGGAGCTTGGAGATTCTGAATCATTGTTTCGATGGATTTAGGCAGGTCGGTGAGGAGAGATTGCATTCCTTGAACTGTGTTTGTAAGATCTTTCATCTGGGTTGAGAGAGATTCAAGCTTTTCTTCATGAGCATCGAGTCTGGTTTGGACTCTGGTACTGATTTGTGCTTCACTAGGAACAACCATGGCGATAGACCCGGCAATGGAACCAAATTGATGGGAATTGTATATAGAATTGTAATAAGAACACAGCAAATGAAAATAGGAATATGAGTTCTTTGATTAAAATGGAAAAGATAGATAAACATTAATCAGAAGAAGCTTTTAGAAACTTCTCTGCCAAGCCCAAGCTAATAGCCGAAATACTAATTCTCAAAATAGAAATTCAAAAAGTGATCATTACAATCCTTCTCCACTAACTAAATAATATTCTTCTATTCTCTCTCCTCTGCATAATGATTTACTGATCCTCCAATCCTGGCCCTTCATCTTGTTTAGCCATGTGCTTCCTCCTTTGATACACTTTCCAAGTTCTGGGCTCGGTGGGCTCAGTGGCGATGGGCTGGGCTAAATGAGTGGAACTGGTATACTCCTTATCATTATTTTTGTAAAAACTTCAAATTTTTTGTTTTTTTTTGGGCAGGAATCGTCTGAATTCCACAAAAGATCATTCGAGGGTGCAGTTGATTCAATCAGAGCTATTGCAGCAAGCCATCTTTGGCAGGTAAAAAAAATGGTTTTTTAGGTTAATTTCAGTAATTATCTTATTTAATCTAAAATATGCAGCTTGTGGTTGTACGTGCTGATCTAAACGGGCATTTAAAGGCCATCAAAGATTACTTTCTTTTGGCAAAAGGTGATTTTTTCCAGGTAATTCATAGCTCTGCTTTGACCATGTTGACTTTTAAAAAACAAATCAACGTCAGTTAGTATTAGGGACCAAAAGGTGACAAGATTCCGAATTTAGGGACTATCTGTGTAATTTCTGAAACTTAGGGACCAAATCCAAAACTTTTGCCAAACCACAGGGACTATGTAATTTACATTTTATTTTTTTATAAGCTTTTAAATTTCAAGTATATACTGTTTGACCAAGATTTTAATTGCACAATAGAGTTTTCTTGAGGAAAGCCGGCAGTTAATGCGGTTACCCCCTCGACAATCAACTGCTGAAGCTGATCTTATGGTCCCATTTCGTCTGGTAATTTAATTTCATATTAATATTGAAACAAATACATTTAAAAATTATTATTATTATTTTGCATAATGTAACACAGGCTGTAACAAAAACCATTAATGACGATGATAAATATTTTTCAAGAGTAACATTACGGTAAAGTACCACACTTTCCTCTTTAATATTCCAATTTCCACATAATATATATTTTTCAAATACTAATTATTTATAATTTACCTACAGCATGCCTGCTATTGGGAATAAATCTTCAAAAACTGATGTATCAAAATCCAAATATGCTGATAATGATTCAAATTTATTATCTGATAATTCAATGGAAATGTCTCTTGATGGGTGGGATGGTATATCTCTACAATATTCTGTTGATTGGCCTTTACAACTGTTCTTTACACAAGACGTTCTCTCAAGGTACAACAATTTGCAACAACAAAAAAAATTAATAAAAAATTGTATTTTTTCTGACATTATTTTTTTATGAACAGGTATCGCAGAATATTTCAATATTTACTTAGGCTTAAACGAACACAAATGGAATTAGAGAAATCATGGGAATCAGTAATGCAACAAGATCACTCAAATTTCTCAAAACGTCACACTGATCGTATAAATGGGTCAATATCTCAACAAAGAAGACAATGTTTTAGGCCTATGTGGCGTGTTAGAGAACATATGGCTTTCTTGATTAGAAATCTACAGTTTTATATCCAGGTAAAAATTCATATAAATACCATCACTATGTGGAGCAAATTACATAAATTGTCCCTGTGGTTTGTATAGAATTACAATTATTATCCCTTGACTTTTTTTATTACACCAACAGCCCCTAAAACAAAAAAGACGGTTAATTTTTTGCTTTTTAGGGAGTGTTTGTGTAATAAGGAAAGTCGAGGGATGGAATTCATAATTTACACGAACCACAGGGACGATTTATGTAATATTATTAAATAGAAAATAAAGTATTGACCTTTGGTTGCATTATTCAGGTGGATGTGATAGAATCTCAATGGAATGTATTACAAAGACATATAGAAGAGTCACGTGATTTTGCTGAGCTGGTGGAATTTCATCAAGAGTGAGTAATTATTATTATTTAATATTTTCTATGTTTTTTTTATGGTTTAGTAAATTTAATTGTTGTGAAATATTAAAATTGCAGATATTTGTCAGCTTTGATATCACAATCGTTTCTGGATATCGGTTCAGTTTCAAGGATATTAGATGGAATTATGAAGCTTTGCTTGCAGTTTTGCTGGAAAATTGAGAATCAAGAAACTAATGCAAGTACCAATGAACTGGAACGTATAACTGAGGTAATAATTAAAGTATTAAACGTCTGAAAATGAATTTTTTTAAATGATTTTTTTAATTATTTTTTTTTGCAGGAATTTAACAAGAAGTCAAATTCTTTGTACACGATATTGCGTAGCAGTAGGCTTGCAGGAAGTCAACGGGCCCCTTTTCTTAGGCGTTTTCTTTTGCGACTAAACTTTAATTCCTACTTTGAGGTAATAATTACAGTCAGAATTGTGAATTATGTGTTTATAAATATTTAGGTTTTTGACTTTTATGTTATCTAATCTTGTTAGCAAACTGCACAAGGAGTTATGAATGTTGTCAGACCTACTCGCCCAACAATTCCAGCCTTGCAACGGTAGCAACCAAGTGTTTTCTGTCGCTAAAAGTAAAATACTAAAGAAAAAACACATTTTTCTTTTTCTTTTCTCCGAGTGGGAAAGCAGGCTTTGTTAACTCAGGTTGATTTATGGGTTAAATCGTGTGGTGTGAATTGTGTGTTTTGTCAAAATGAGGATTAGAAAGATGTGTATATGTATAATTATTTCAAGTCAAAAATATGTTGTGTTATGTTCCGAGTGAGATTTTATGCAACATGATTGAAATTTATAATCAGTAATTATGATTTAAAAAGTATAAGAATAAGAATTGAGATGGCATTTCAACCCTAATCAAACATAGTAGCTACTAGTCAAACATGTGTAACTAATTACGATTTACTATATGTAAACATCACAAACATGTAACATCAAAAAATATCATATTTGTCTAACTTATCAACACAAATCCATGACAAATAGTTGAACAAGATACATATGTAAGATATAAACTATTTCAATTTAAATAAATCCATACGGACTCATTTCTACAACAAGGACATAAATTGATATATTAGTACCCATCACTTTGTGAAATACAGGGGAAAACTAAACACTCAAAGGGTATATACCGTTTTCCACAACAACAACAAAAAAAACCCAATAATTCTAAACATACATTTCCTTTCCCCCAAACCTAAAAGATTACCTCAAACTTATTGTCGATAAGATCTTGATAAACTTCTATCAAACACCCCACACAGTTTTTCTTTGCATTTTGGACACATAAATCCACTTGCTTCTGCCATTGTTTCAGCATCAACTGCCTCACAAATGAACTCTTTGTTGCACCATGTGCATTTTGTCTTGAAACTGCAATTGCCATTGCCACTGCCATTGATGATAGAAACTGGTTCATCATGGTCCATAACTGCATGCTGATGAGGGACCATTCATGTCAATAAGCAAAAGTCAGTATAAGTCGGTTTAATTTTTCAACAAGATGTGTAAAACAGTAAAAGTGATAGATTTGTAGAATCTGAAGTTATACTTTAGTAATATTATTAAGAGTTAAATATGTTTTATGTTTTAATCGTGTTTTAACCGTTACAGTTTTTTGGCAATGGTTATAAATTATAATGTCATATCCTGAACTTTGGTTGACTTGTTAAAAAAGACATTGATTATAATGGTTATCAATTGCTGAATTAAGTATTAAACCATGTTTGACCATAAAAAGGTTTGAGGGTTAAACCGTCATACAGGTGCAAGTATAAGGATTAAACCATATTAAACTAGTAAAAAAAGATATACACTGGCACAAAATGTCCGCTTTGAGCGGTAGCGGGTCAACAAAAGGGTTAAAACTTAAAAAACTAAGTTAACAAAAGTTTAACGGGTTAAACACAAACTCAGCCACTTTACCCCAAAAAAGAATCACTAACTAAAACGAAGTTCGGGATATAACCATTTACAAAAAATAAAGTTAAAGGGTTAAAATGCCAAAATAGTAGAAGTTTGAGGACCAAAACATAAATAACCTTAATAATGATAATAATAAGAGTACACAAATCGTCCCTGTGATTTGTATAAAATTATGGACTTTGTTTTTTTCTACTATACAGATAGTCCCTAGTTTTGAAACTTGTAACATCAACAGTCCACAATTTTGAAACTTGTAACATCAATGGTGTCTAATTTTGAACTCAGTGACCTTTTTTGCTTAAGGGACCGTTGGTATTACAAGTTTCACAATTACAGATTATTCATGTAATAGAAAAATGTTGAGGGACAAAATCCAAAATTTCATACAAACACGATTTATGTAATTTATTGTAATAAATAATACTCCCTCCGTCCCACAAAAAACTTCTCATTTCATCCTAAATTTTTGTCCTACAAAAAACTTCCCATTTGATATGTATGATGGGCTCCACATAATAAAATATTATTGTTACTAAGGAGCCCACCACTTCTTATCCACTAACTATCTTTCTCTCTCCAAATCAATCTTATATTTTAATCAAATATATTACCAATGACCCCACCACTAACTACTACCTTAAAACTTGTGCAAAAGTGAAATGAGAAGTTTTTTGTGGGACGGAGGGAGTAATAATTAGTTAATTACAACAAAGTTTTATTACCTTTTGTAAAATATGAAGTCGTGTTGCTTCATGGTTTGGAAGATTAAATCTTCGGGTCGTTTTCTTGTGAAAATTAGCCAAATGTTTCTCCAGCTCACTCATGTCTTCGAATGTTAAGCCACATGGAATGCAATCAATAATGCTGGCTATTTCAACATCATACAAATCATTTTTTCCAGCAATATTATTATTATTTGAATCATGAAGAGATGAATTTGTGACTTCCTACACATTTAAATAAATATTAAAAATGATTATATTCACAAACTCTGTTTACAAATTTGAGAAACATGTGACTAACATTCTTGATCTGTGACATCTGTCTTAAATCCTCTTGTTTTGAAGGACTGGGAACATTTATTAAAGATTTATCTTTTAGATGAATTGCAGCTTCCTTGAATGATTTAAATTGCATCCCTGTTGGACTGAAGATATTAAGGAAACTACAATGTTACGCATATCATAAAACCAACAAAAAAAACATAAAAACACGTCAAATGTATTAAATGAAAGCACATTGAGTGCATTAAGAGTACTAAATCTAATTAAAATCTTTTTAACATGATCTTTATGTTAAGAAATAACATTAAGAGTACCACGAGTTTCTTATAACTTGTAAGTTGTAACCATAGAAAACCTGTCTATTTTCTATTCCACGTGACAGAAAATAGAAGGCGAGCTATTTTTAACAGAATGTTTTTCACAAAAAAAAAAAATTATAACCTAAAATAATACTGACAACAAAACATTAGCCCTAAATTTCTTTCAACAGCATAATCTAGCAACTTATCAACAATGTGTAAATCTAAAAAACAAAAAATGTCAATAACATTTATGACTTATGCGAAATTGGGAACAGAACACTTGCCCTAAATTCCTAATAACATCATGATCGAACCAGGTAGCAGAGTAGCAGCAATGTGCATATTTAACAAGACCTATGCAATTTCCCTTTATATAGATCAATCGAACTTTTAACCTATAAGCTGAAGATTGCCTTCTGATGCACACTAATTAAACTTACTGATAAACTGCTAATCACAATCGTATAACATTCAAGAACACGAAATATTTCTGATTCTGTGTAGTTAGAATCAGTTCCAAAGTCAAAATCAAGTCGAATCTTCTAGGAATCTACGAGGAACAGAACCAGTACGGGCAGTACTTTTAAAACTAACTCAAAATTGCGTACATTGACCTAAATTTTCAATCAAAATACAATTTAGAAACCAACAAGAGACGAAAGTGATGATCAAAACCTGACATAATTCCGGCAGCATAGAGACGGAAGTCCTGCTCGGTGGCGTAAGGCGGGCTCAATTTTCCGGTTGATCGGAAAAGCTTTGACTATTTCGTCAGCAAGCACCACCTTCCTACGCTTACTGCAACCGCACCACTGTCCTTCTAAACTCTCCATAAACCCTACCAGTTGTTCCCTGGACATACCCTTGTCACTTGGTCATACTTTCCAGCTGCTTTTCACACGCGCCGTCCCCTTCACGCGCTACTTAATTTATGTCACTCAACAATTCATCCTCCTTCCCGTTGACGTAAATTACACTTTCGCCCTCCAACTCTTCCTCATGTTCAGTTACCTCCTCGCACTCTCTTTCCTTTCGTCATTTGACTTTTTTTGAGCATCACTCTCTCTCTAATAAATTTAGGGGATGATTTATGTACCACATAAATTACTTCCTTCATAACAACTTATGTTTTAGTTAGCTTGTACCGTCTACTTTAATTTGTGTACACTTTTATCTTCCCACATTTTATAACATACACCAGGACGATGATTGGCGGATCGGGTATGACGGAGGAAGTAGGATGTTAGAGGTCGTCGGGTTTCGAGATCTATGATTAGCAGTTTCAAGTTTAGCATTACATTTAGAAACTTGTTAACAAACTTTTTAACGTTACGAAAATATACAAATATATGTTGATTATTGTTGGATGATTTCAGATTTTGTATGACATTGTGGCGTTTTAATACCAAGGAGAGCAGACCATTATAGTGCATGATGTGTTTTGGGTAAATTTTGATAATCTAGAAAAAATATAATGATGTGTGTTTGTCTGTATACCGAGTTGTGTATTAACCATTCTTGTAACATTTTTTTGGCCATAACACATTATGTTTTCTTTTTTTAGTTTGGAGGTAAACATATGGTAATTTCTGAAAGTAGAGGAAGTAAGTTACAAATCTCAAACAAAAATAAATAAAAAATATCCGACCTACCGGATTCGAACCAGTGACCTAAGGATGGCTAACGGTGAAACCACTACAGTCCTCCGCTCTACCAACTGAGCAAAGGTCGGCTTGTTGGATATATGGTAAGGTTGTCTATATATATTTCCCTTCCATTATACAATAAATCTTTTTGAATCATATTTATTCTCGTAACCACTTAAAAAAAAGAGAGATGTGTTCTTTCTTTTACTTGGAAATGTTAAATATAGCTTCACTTACTTATAAAATAATGTTTATATATATAGTTTGTTTACAGCTATCTCATGCCTTTTAAAATAAGCATGTGAAAAGTACTTATTAGTTTTATTGGGTTTTTTAAAAACCAGTAAAATAAAAAAAATATGTTTTATTATTATTTTATCATCACATATGTTTGATCAAACATATGATTGAATGCTCACACTGGTGGCCAAACACAATACCAAACAAAAAAGAAAGGGGAAGCACAATCATTCGGTCTGTGCAAAATGTCGAAACGCGATGTGTCTGTGCAAGGTGCTCGTAAGGGGGAGGACACATAGCCGAGGGTGACGATAATGGTCGCTGACATGTTCCTTGAAATCGTACTCGATCAACAATAGAGGTGACATGTTCTACAACCCGACGCTTTCAATGGTAATTGTTTTTCCAAAACTAATAAAAATGGTTACAATGCCTTTAAAATTGCGAGAGAGGAAATACACATAATTGGAAATGGTACTAAGACCACTCCCAATGGTCTCGTGAGTTTGCACATCCCCAAACTGGCGAGATCAAACCGTTGGCACGACTAGATCACTTGCTCCGCCAGTTGGGGTTCCGCCACTTTGGAGACGAGAGAAAAACACGCGTGAGTTTGGGTAGGTGGGGCCAAAGGGGTATTTTATGTGTGTGTATTTTGTAATGGTGAATCCCAAAAAATTCAAGGGAAGAGGTATTGTTGGCATGAGTACGTCAGTTTAATGTCGGTTGGGGGTGAGCTGATGTGACGCTGATTTGAAAAAAACGTACGGTATTAGTTTCTACCACCATTGGGAACAGTCTAACAAGGACAAATGAAATATGCTTTATTTCACAAAAAATTCAAAGAATAATTATTAATCTAACTGTTAGTTGATAAGTAGTTTTTTTTTATAAATAATTTTTTTATTCATTTATAGAATGTAATGCTATAAATATATTAATTTACAAATAAAACTTATACTTTTGCATAACCACGAAGGGTAATAGTATCCTTATTGACAACCATCCAGTGTTTTAAATCCATGGTTGATCTGCCCGGTTCAACCGGTTGAACCATGACCTGGTGAAGAGAGTGAGTAAAAAATATATAGGTTTTTGCTCACTAATGACATATTGCAACCCAACGGATTTTTGTGAAACTCGGTGACCCGCACGGCCTGAAAACGGTTTGTGACTCAGATCTAGCTGTAATCTCTTTTGAACTACATTCTAGAAGTTGATTCGTCGAAATTGAAAACCGAATAAGAAAAATTTGAAAGATGATACGACGATTTTAGAAACAGAATTTTGAAAAATAGGTGAAATGATCCTGGTTGAGCGAGTTGAACGTGACTTTATCATATCGGGCTGAGTAACAACCTAGGTTTTAAAACATTACAAACAGCAAGACAGTCCACTGTACTTATAATCTGATCTGACGGTTCAAATCATCCAAAGTCCATGGAAATACGGTGGGTAGATGCGTACAGGAACATAAACTTATAGGTCATTTACTAATTGATATTCTAGTTCTAGTATATACGTCTGCACTTCTCCAAAGCTTCATTTCTCCCCCTGTGAAAGCCTCATCTTTCCAGAAACTTGTCCGCCCATAACCACCACAACTCCGTCGACCATAAATTAACGTGAACGCCCATTTCAACATCACATATTACTCCGTTAACTCCAGTTTTAGGTATGTTTGTTGAATTTCAATCAATATATCTTCATTGAATTTGCGTGTTTACGCTAATTCGTCGTCAATTTTGGTTTTCTCTGTGTTTACATAACGCACCATATTATGTGTATATTATCTTTCATTAGTGGCTGAAAAACCCTACCCCTTGTTGGCGTAGGGTTTTATGAACAGAGCTCTTATAATTTCGATTTTCCACTAAAAAGTGTATCCTACCACACCAATTATCATTCCAGCAATCTGGCACATTCTAAGGGTTCAACTTTATGTTTCAATTTAGGGAATCAGTTCTACTAAGATATAATTAGGGCACATATCCGTCTATCTGCATATAAACCCTCTATCTTATCCAAAAAACTAAAAATTATATGCCTGTTTTGGGGATCTATTTTCACCTTATATGAATCGACACTACCTAATTCAACAAAAGGAGCCAGTTTTGAACTTGTTCACAAATCATAAACTATTTATGTTAGAAACTGCGACAAAATTTGAATTCAAATTAATTTTTTTGCTTTTTTTTGCAGAACTTAATGGCAATTGTACCTTGTGGGAGTACATGGGTGCCTCTGTGGGGAGTCCAACCTAAGTCAATGTTGAGTGTTTCCTTAACAAGCAAATCATTTGCAAATTTGCCTCGGTGAGTAATGTTTAATACCCGAATAAATTATATTTACCAGATTATGTACTTTTTTGAATCAATTATCTCATTTCGTTGCTATATCTTTGTATAAGTTGCTTCATTTCATAATTCATACTCTTCACTCATTCATGAGCTATCTTTGCAGTTAAAATCTCTTCAATTTTGTTTTATTTAGCAGTAATTTTTGCAGCACCCTTGTATAAATTTAGGTTTACGTGTTTGATGGTGTTTCTTTCTTTTGGAAATCTTTAGTTGGCATTAGGATACCACTCCCTTTTGCATAAATTTAGGTTATTCAGTTACTGAAATTGTGCAAATTATGCCTTGTATATAGTATATATATATTCTTTAGAATATTGACTTTTTTCCTATTTTTTTATAATTAGTTATACAACCAAAACAAGAGGATTTGCATCAACATGTTCAAGCTTCTTTGCACAAAATTCCTTGCATGCATTATATGATTTGAGGTCAGGTGTTAATTCTCATAATCGCAGAGGCAACCGCCTCATTGTTCGAGCTGAATCTGTAAGTTTGTTATTTCATTAATATAGATGGAATATTAATATATAGTTCCTAGTACATTAAGATACTAATAAAATAAAATAAATTGCGAAACATATTACTTCGTATATATTATTGTATGGTATTGCAAATGAAAATTGACTAAATTGTCAAACGTAAAAAAATTCATTTGATTGCATATAAAAAGAAGTATAAATATTTGATATTAATGTAATTTTGACAGTAATAAAAAGATCTATTTAATGTCCAACTTTTAAATAATATCTATTTATCAGTTTTGGAAAAAAAATAATAACTGTTTAAAAATGTTAAAGACAAATAATGACAAACATAATTTTTTTTGATAAATAAGTAAGGAGGGGTTAATTTGAAAATTAGAATAATAAAGAACTAAATAGAAAAAAGGAGAAAATGACACATTTATGGAAGATGTGGCGGAGGGTTCCAATTGGATTTATTGCTTTATTAGTATATATTTACAGTGTCTCAGTTATGGTATTTCAGATCTGTTATTTAAAGAATGTTTATTATTGTATATAGTTTTTAAAATGTTGAGATTTTTACTATTATTTACCTTGTATACAGGATTTTTATTCGATACTTGGTGTGTCAAAGAATGCCAGCAAATCAGATATTAAGAGTGGTAAGTATTCTGATATTTATGATAATATGCTTTTTTATGCAATTTTAATATCCAGCTGGCAAACATAATTAGTTCCTTTTGTATAAAAAAGTTTTAACTCCTGTTATCTGATATTCAGCTTATAGGAAACTTGCAAGGAGTTATCATCCTGATGTGAACAAGTAAGTTTGAATCTATTAATTAATTCAGTATTATTATCTGTATTTTGTACCTCTTAAGAAAAGATGCTGAATTTATTTCTGTGAATTGTTTTCAAATCAAATAATTATTTTTCATATTTTATCATGTATTTACAGAGAACCGGGAGCTGAACAGAAATTCAAGGACATTAGCAATGCTTATGAGGTAAGTTATCTACTTAGCATATATGAGATAACATTTTAATTTTATTAATTAGTTACTAATTAATAAATAAAAAAAATCTGATGCAGGTTTTATCAGATGATGAAAAACGATCCATATATGACAGATATGGTGAAGCTGGTCTTAAAGGTTCTGGCATGGGCGGCGGGGTGAGTTCTATATAATCAATTTTTTATTGAAATAAACATGATAAATGTTGCAATTCCGACCCATATTTTTATCGGGTCGATTTAGGTCAAACGGGTCAAAAAGTGTTCAATGCGTTTTTCTTTATGCAAATACAGTAAAATCTATTTTAATTAATACTCGGTAAATTAATAAACTCTGTAAAATAATAAAGTTGTCCGGTCCCGACTTGGGCCAATATAAAAAATTGATAACTCGATAAAATAATAAGATAATGATTTTTTGGGAGATCCCTTTATAATTTTCGGTCCCAGGAAAATCATAAATTAATAATTCATAAATACTGAAAAAAAAATATTACACTCTTGTTTACATTAACTATACTTAAAAAATCATTATTGATTTCCAACCCATATGAACACAATAATTACTATTTACGTTGAGTCCCAAGGTTCACAACAACGTAATTCTAACAGGCATAGACTAATTTGCCTTTTTGTTTGGTATGTACAATATAATTACTTAAAAACTCTTTAGATTAATAATTATTAATTTATCGATAAATTAATAATTCTCTAAATTAATAAATTCCTTCAGTCCTGACATTATTAATTTAAAGAGATTTTAGTGTAATGTTCAAATCTAACAATTGCACGTTTAAATTGGGGCCCACAGGATAGCAACCCGTTTGATATCTTCGAGTCATTATTTGAAATGGGCGGCATGGGCGGAATGGGCGGGCGGGCCCGTAACATGGCAACAGAAGGTGAAGACCAAGGCTACAATCTCCTCCTAGACTTCAAAGAAGCCGTATTCGGTGTCGAAAAAGAACTCGAAATAACCAAACTCGACACGTGCACAACTTGCAACGGGTCGGGCGCCAAACCCGGTACCAAATCCTCCAAATGCACGCCATGTGGCGGTCAAGGTCAGGTCATCTCATCTGCCCGAACACCACTAGGCGTCTTCCAACAAGTAACAACATGTTCATCATGCAACGGAACGGGCCAAATCTCAACTCCTTGCAATACATGCATGGGTGACGGGCGGGTACGGAAGACAAAAAAGATCAGCCTCAAAGTCCCGCCCGGGGTTGATTCGGGCAGCCGGTTACGGGTCCGGTCAGAAGGGAACGCGGGCAGGAAAGGCGGCCCGCCCGGTGACCTGTTTGTGATGATTGATGTGATTCCTGACCGTGTATTGAAACGAGATGATACGAATATATTATACAGTTGTAAAGTTAGTTATCTTGATGCTATACTTGGGACAACTGTCAAAGTGCCAACTGTCGATGGGATGGTTGATTTGAAGATCCCGAGTGGGACCCAACCGGGGACCACGTTAGTTATGGCGAAAAAGGGGGTCCCGCTTTTGAATAAGGGTAACAAAAGAGGTGATCAGTTGGTTAGAGTGCAAGTTGAGATACCGAAACGTGTTAATGGTGAAGAGAAGAAACTTATTGAAGAATTGTCTAATCTTAAAAAAGGTAAAGTTCCAAGTGGTAGTAGATAAACATGTTTTGCTTTAAAGCAGGAATTTTTGCATGTTTTCTTTTGGAGGGAAATGGACTATATATATAGTTTATATGATTTAGTGAGGAAAAGAGAGATTTTTTGTGTTGGATGATGAAATGATTATCTTGATTATAAATTTTTAAGTGTAATATTTAAGAAATGCAATTTGATGCGGACATTTCTGGTAACAAATTTTCTTGGTGAAATGGATATGCTTCTTTTTTGTTTCCAAATGTTTGCCGTTATGTATTTAGGGTTTCAAATATGGAAGACCTAACGAATCTCGGTTAACATTGTTGATTACAATCGACATTTATCAAATATTTAATAAGCATGAGTTGAGTCACTTGTGTGAGGTGACTACACAACCTAAAGTTGATCACTCAGTGTGTGTGTGTGTGTTTCTATAAGTAACCGTCACTACTTTTAACATTTAGTTGTGTAGATTATAACAAACACACTTGTGGAGTTGTGGTCTAATACAAATTACACGTCTATCAATATAAAATTGTTTTCTATGGATAAAATTTAAATATATCATGTATGTAGTTTGGTGGTTTTTTTGTTGCATACCTACATGGATATGAAACGTGAGAATAATAGTTGTCTTTTTCATATAATTCAGATAAAATTAGATCAACTTTCTAACGTAAGTGTAATCACTTACAAACACGGATGGGAATTAGAAGTTAATATCAATTTTATTCAATAACATAAATTATAATACAAAGTCTTTTTGAAATTCCTTCCAGGGAAACCCGATTATGATCACCGTGATTATGGTCTTGATCGGCCATTGTTGAGTTTTGTGACAACAATATGTGTGTTCGGTGTGTGAGTATGAAACTGAGAGATAGAACTTCGAACAAATTGAATGAAGATTGATAATGTGGAATAGGCTAAACCCCTCTTAATATCTTTTTGAGCAACAACTAAAGTAGCTCCTAAAAAATTGTTATTATTCCTATCAAAGAGATAAAATTCATTATGTGGGGTATGACTATGAAAAGAAGCATAAGCCGAGCTACGAGAAAAATTCTCACTGCTACGGTGTATAAGGGCCGAAATAGGATTCGGCCTTTCCATTGCATCACGTAACCCTACATGAAGGTGAAATTGTGCAGATTTAGCAATCACCCCGATAAATAATAAAACAACATACAAAGTAACAAATAAAAAATTGATCTTATTATTAGAAATCAAGGTATTATATATTTGGAATAATTCACGAAATTCGAAACTCCCCGTTACCCATCAAAGTATAAGAGTAATGGTATTTAGGTCTACCATTTAGACCTACTCATAGACCTACTCATTAGATGAAAGCGCATGTCAAAATCAAGGGATAATATTAGAGCATCCCCAATGGTTAACCTCACAAAGACTTATTAATTTTGCCACAACAACATTCCACTAACCAAAAAGCTTTTCATAAATAGCATCTCCAATGGTTAACCTTTACAAAAGATTTTTCTTTTACATTATTTCTAATTTACCTTTATTTATCTCAAATGTTTTATAAATACCCCCTATATATAATTTGACAATTTTTTGGACATCTTACTAAATATAATATCTTTTAAAATGTCTTAAATAAAAATATTATAATAATTGGCATTAAATATTATATAATTTATTTATTAACTAATAAAAATATCATAAGGAATTTATATATAACATATCTAAGTTTAAAATGATATCTTATTAAACATAGGGGATTAAAAAAACAATTATTGAAAGATGGTTAAAATGTTAGTAGAGAATAAGTCTTTGCAATAAGCTTTTCAAAAAGCTAGGTATTCCAATAGTAAAAAGTCTTTCAAAGACTTATTGTAATAGTAATAAGCTTTAGAAAAAACTACCATTGGAGATGCTCTTAGGATAGAGAATTAGTGGAATACACATGTCATCCTATCAAATGAGTAGACATATGAGTAGGTATAACTAGTAGGACTAAATATCATTTCTCAAAGTATATATATACATATCGAAAGGTTACGATGAAGGGGTACGACCAACCAACAGTCCAACACACCCCTTCGGTGGTGGTTGGTTGCCGGTCAACACCGGTTCATATTATTTGTATTAACAATAGATATAATTGTTCTATAAAAATAATATTAACACGAATAATTTGATCTTGATTCTGTTTTGAATTTGATTCTGACTCCAAACATTCACCTGCTGCTATCTTCCTGGTCCATCCTCCCACCCATTTAAGAATTTGAGCTCTATTACCCGTACTGGTGTTGATGGTCAAAGTTACCAAGTTCTTGTTCCTTATTATTGATACTTGAATTCTTGAGAATCCTAGTATAAATTAGTCTATAGCCATATTTCTTTTTATTCGTATGAATAAAGGTGATAAATAAAGTTCTAATATTTGTTATTTAATTTTTATCACAAATTTATCTTAATTATTGTGACACTTGCAATATATTCAAACACTTCAACCATGATTTTACAAGATAAAAGTATCAATTGCTAGCCACTGTGTCACGTAGCATGGTCAAATGTCATAATTTTGGCCATGGTTATACATTAAAGTATGGCTTCATTTTGTGATGATTATTATGTGAGGCGATAGACATATATTAGTCATACGAATCAATTGTTTATGTGTCCAAAAGGTGGTGTTTATTAGCCACATTAATACATTGTTGTTGAAAGTTAGTACACAACCATGATCATTGTTGTATGTGTCATGTGGCAAGACGACAAACATTAGTCACTCAATTTTTTTATTTTTATTTTTGTGTGTGTGCCTATATGATGGATATGTATCATACCCTAAAAAAATATTCACCATAAAACTATGTATACATGATTAGCTTATGTTCACGGTTTAATTGACCATGAAGGTGTGCCTACAAGTAACAAATTGTCACATGTTAAATATGGCTAAATGTTATCAATTGTCACAAGTGATAACGACTTTTGTGATTAAAAGATAAATAATAGTCATGATTAAATCACGTGTGTCTATAAGTAATGGCTAAATGTTATAGCAGTTCTGTTCGAAGAAGAATGAAGATGTAGCAGCGGAGAAGAACCAGTAATGGAATCATCATCTTAAACTCTTTGAAATTGACGCCATTGTTACTGTTAACATCAACCGACGCAATCATCTTACGGCAGTCCTTCAACGAACACTTTTCCTAAAACTTTTCACCTGAACTTTTCAAATGGAATGCAATTCACAACATTCCCCTAAAGAAAGATCATACCTTTATTGTAAAAAAAACTTCATCAACTGTAAATAAATAGTAAATGCTATTATAGGTAATTATGTATATAAGATCGACTATCAGACTATGTCCGACGTAGCATTGACTAATGGCATCTTCAATGTGTACACCAAAACATTACACTATTTTTATATAAAAAGAAATCTTTCTAGAATATATTTACACCAAATAAAATTTGTTCAATTGTATTATTTTTGTTAACTATCTTAAAATACGCAGCGAAACAATATACTTCCTCCGTATCAAAATAAGTGACACAAATTGGCTTACACGCTTTTTTAAGGTAAAAGATTAAAGTAGAGGTTAAAATAGATTAAAGTACATAGTTAGTGGAGAATGGGTCCCACTTTTCTTGAATAAAGTGATATTAATGAGTTTTAAAGGTAAAAGTAAGGGTATAAGGGTAATTTCACTTTATTAAAGTGGATGGTTAGTGGGTATGGGTCCCACTATTCTTACCAAATAAGGAAAGTTTTCAAAGTGTGTCACTTATTTTGATACACCCTAAAATGGAAAGTGTGTCACTTATTTTGATACGGAGGAAGTATTAAAATGTTTTAGCATAATTTAGTTATTAAACTCGTTCAAGAAATTAAAATACTTTACTTTTAATAAAGTTTATATAATAAACGAAATTAATGTAAACTTCAAGCACTTTAAAATTTATCAAAGTATTATTTTAAAACACAAATTTAATACATAAAATGAACATTTATAATAGATATATGTTATATTTTATATTTTATCTTCAATATCTTTCATTAAAGAGTGAAAATTTGATTATTTAGATTTCGTGTCATAAATAGTGTTAGTGTAATTTAGGAATCACTTTATATCACATCAAAATGTTGCGACAGTTTGATGCATACATTGGAGATAAATTATGTCTTTTCATACTATTTTAATGCAAAAAGTACAAATGAACCACACATTTTAAACACTCTAATTCACTCAATATTTGACACACGCTTTTCAATTTCCCCCCTCCCTCTACGTGTTTCACTGTTATTTTAACGCATTTGGAGTGGTCACACAATCACTGTGTGTCCAATTGCATCTCAGAATCACTTTAAGCTAGGGTGAGCATTTTGACTGAAAAATCGGAATGGAAACTGAAAACATTTAATCAGTTTGGTTTCGGTATAGAAAATTCATCATTTTCGGCTGTATCAGTTTCGGTCTGATTCGGTTCGGTCCTTGGATATGATGAGCATCTAGACTAAAAAACCGAACCGAACAAAAAACGATAACATGTAATCAGTTCGGTTTCGGTTTTGAAAATTTGTCATTTTCGATTTCAATCTATTAGTTTCGGTTTGGTTCGGTTTCTGAACCGTGCTCACCCACGTAACTTTACGCTACTTTTTGCATCCTATGGTTATTATTCACCACGCCAATTAAATTTGGAACTCAAAAGTGAAAACGCAAGAATAGAAACGGAAGATCAAAAATACAAACAACGGAAGATCAAAAATACAAACAACACAACATGTTGGGTTTCTATGCATCTAGTCATAATTTACTTAAGGCGGAAATAAAAAGTAATTTGGTAGAACACTGACCCGATTAAAACTATTTGGACCGTTAAGTTTACAACTCTAATACAACTAGATCAATTTAATATAATTAAATAGATGAATATGAAATCTTACTTGATTGCGGTTTGGCGAATTAGACAAACCCTGTGATCTCGTTCTTGCCAGGTTATCACACTAAGCCTAGGATTCAAGAAAGAATCTCTCTATTGGTTCACACCCAAGGGTTATCACGATGAGGAAGCTGTACCACGAGGTAGTACAAAGCACCTTGAGAAAACAAGCATCAAAAACCGAACCCGAAAACTCTTTCGGTTCGACCGGCGAAGGCGGCTCACGGTGGCGGTACGGCGGCAGTGGCGGTCCAGCGGTGGTGTGGCGACGACGGTGGTGTTCGATCGAAGGGGTGGGCCGACTGGGGAGGGAGGCAAGGTAGCAAATATCGAATGTTATGTTTAGGTTAAACCCTTAACCCTCTATATATACTTATGACAAACCTAATTAGAGTCAAACTCTAGTTAGTCTAAGCCCGTCACCAATAAGCCCACAAGTGTTATTAATCTTATTAATCCAATACTTGTAGCCCAATACCATTAACTAATTAATTACACATTAACTAGTTAAGCCCGTCTAGCCCGATAGTCCATTTAATTAAACTATTAATTAAACACTACTTCTTTTGTTCGTTGATTACTCGAGGGCAACCCGAATAGGACTCTAAAATACCCGAACCGGAACACCAGTTTATTTGATGTGTTGGACACTATTTCCAACGCAACAACCCTCCAATCAAAACATGTAGAATACCACGTTAGTTGCTTCTCTCCGACCATCAGACTGCTGGGTATGGTCCAACGCCACAAAGGGCGTGGGGGTGTGACTCGGCAGCCACAACGTGGGGTTTAGGAGGAACACCGCCCCCCACAACGGCGTGGGGGTGCGGCGTGGAGGAAGAAGGGTGCAGGCAACGGCATAGCACGGGCGTGGGAGGGATTTTTTTGATGGATGGTGGCTTATGATTGGTTAATGGGTATTTTCTTTTCTTTTTTACTGTATGTTTTCAGGCACATTTCTAGATATATTTAAGTTAAATGATTTATCGATTTTCTTATTCTTATTGAATTTGTTGACAACTAGCCACCAAGACCATAGGATTATGAATTCTATATCTCTTTTCCTTGACAAAAAACATTATTATTTTCTCTTAAATTTTGTACCAAAAAAAAAAATTATTTCTCAAATTTAAAGGCTAATTAATAAAATAATATTATTATCATAGACTCAATCACTAACTATCTATAAAAAAAATTCTCTCTAAATGACTTTATATTTTAATCAAATCTCCTATATACTTATGCTCAAAAGAAATAATACTAAAAGTATTAATCTCTTTTCCTTGTCAACATTTTCTTACGATAATATATACAATGAGTTGCGTTCAAAGAGGTCCATTATTTTTAAAAAGTCCCGAGGAACAAATCTCAACCATTGATCAATAAAATCTAATGGTCAAGATTAATCACATATTTTATATATTGAGGGGTATTTTGGTCATTTTTTAAAAAATAAAAATATTTTTTATTTTTTATTTTAGAATTTTTATTATTTTTATTATGAAGGGATATTTTGGTCATTTGGTAGTTAAAAAATTTTTCATTTTTTATTTATTTTTTTTATTTTATTTATTTTTTATTAATTTTTTTCATTAAAAAATTATATTTATTTGATAATTACGTGTATGACCTAATCACATGTGATTGTAGTGTAAAATCACATGTGATTTTAGTGTAAAATCACATGTGATTGTATATACTTCATCCGTATCCAAAATAAGTGACATAAATTGACTTACACGTTTTTTGAGGTAAAAGATTAAAGTAGATGTTAAAATAGATTAAAGTACATAGTTAGTGGAGAATGGGTCCCACTTTTCTTGAATAAAGTGATATTAATGAGTTTTAAAAGTAAAAGTAAGGGTATAAGGGTAATTTCACTTTATTAAAGTGGATAGTTAGTGGGTATGGGTCCCACTATTTTTACCAAATAAGGAATGTTTTCAAAGTGTGTCACTTATTTTGATACACCATAAAATGAAAAGTTTGTCACTTATTTTGATACGGATGAAGTATAATCACATTTGTTGTTTTAGTTCAATAACTTCAATCACATGTGATTCAGTATGTAATCACATGTGATTTACTATGCAATCACATTATGTGTTATTAATAAAAAAAATAATTTTTTAAAAAATTATAATAATAAAAATAAAAAAATAATTTTTTTTAAAAAAAATAAAAATTTTAAAATAAAAAAATAAATTTTTTAAAATGACCAAAATACCCCTTAATTAAAAATTAAAAAAATAAAAAATAAAATAAAAAATAAACAAAAAATTTTAAAATAAAAAATAAAAAAAAAATCAAATTTTTTTAAGTGCCAAATGACCAAAATACTCTTTTATGTATAAAATATGTTATTAATCTTGACCATTAGATTATATTGATCAATGGTTGAAATTTGTTCCTCGGAACTTGATAAAAATCATGTACCTCCTTGAACGTTTCTCTGTATACAATATATATTATTGATTTATAAAAACGTTTAATGGTAAGACAACAAATGTGACACAAAGGAGAATTGTTTGAAAAATTAACAAATATTTAACTTTTACATAATTATATAGATGTATTTGGGGTATGATTGGAACGTTTATCCACCCATTGGCACAAATGATTGGAAGTCTTATTAAATGTGACAATTGGAGTCTTTCTTTGTCTAGTTGATCATGCGCATTTGATAAGGATATTCATCTGCCTTGGGGCCCTTTTCTAGTCGACTTGAGACTTATTACCTTCAATAATTTATGCATGCAAATATCATGTTTGTATTTAGTATGAGCTCATTTGTGAAGTTTAGTTATTAGTTTATACAATAATAAATATTTGAAACTAGTCTGTATTTATATGCAAATACTTTTAAACTGCCATTTTCTTAAAGTTCATTTGTAGTGAAATTAATTCTTTATTTGAATTTGAAGGAATTAAATACAGGGAGGGAGGGGTGACGGTAATGATGGTTGGTAGTGGTCGTGATAGCGATGGTGGTGGACCTGGTGGTGGTTTCAACTTTTTAAAAATTTAAAAGATTTATAAAAATGATTATAGTCAAGTAATGGATATATGGTATGTTAACTTAGTTGGTTAGGACATTGTATTAATTATGCAAATATCATAGGTTTGAGTCCTGCATGTTGTATATTGTTATAACAAAAAAAATATTTTTCAAATTAGCAATTGTATTGACTGAATTTTTATGTTTGTTAATTTCGCAATCCCTAAATACTTTATACTTCGTATATAGTTTAAGTTTATGTATATCAAAATATAAAGTGTGCTTCATAATAATATAATATAAATCTATTATACATAAGAAGTGGATCAGTAACATTTCATGCAAAAAAAGCTTAACCTATTTTCTTAATTGTAAGTTAGATAAATCTTTTATTAATTTGTATTAAAAACTATTTTATAAGTCCTCGCCAACGGTTAAGAATAAATGTGTCTTGTTGGTTTCTTTCCACCCTTGGCACCAACGTATCATCTTTAACTCATCATTCTCTTCTTTTCCTTTTACTTTTGGGATATCCAACGACTTTGGCGACAAGTCCAGGGAGAGGGGGGAGGGAGGAGAGGAAAGAGTGAAGGAAAAGATAATGTTAACATGAATTTATTAATCTTCCGTCAACGGGAAAGAGAGTGATGTGTTGTTGACATTAAAAAAATTGATTAGTTAAAGATCAGTTAACCATTGAGAAATGCCTAATATGTTCCCAGAAGATATATCAGATATTAATTCCTAAAAAACCTCCTTTTTCATTTAAAATACAGATGAAACTGATTTAACACACAAAATAGTTAATAAGTTAATAATATTTTACACTAAATAAAAATTTTAAATTCAGTTATCTCTATTTTTAATAAAAAAAAAGCATCTTACGTCATAAATATATCTTCAAAATATTAGGAAAATCCAAAAGTTAAAATAAATACAATATTTGAAGTAATTAAGTTTGCGTTACAACTGTATGAAAGCCTTCTGCATGCAATTAAATAGATAACATAAAATAAGAAACTGACATTATCAACTTGTCTCTTGTCTTATTGTAAAAGGCTTGACTAGCTCTGTGCTTCTTTTTCTTTTGTGTGTGTTTGTTAGTGCCTCTTTTAGTCCTTATTTACCCGTGAAACGTATTTAAACATATCTTTTAGAGTAACGAGACAGCATGGCCTGTGTGATGCACGGGCTTCGTTCACATAGTGAGTTATTTTGAGTTCATATCGTGTAAAATTTACTGATATCACCTGGAAAGTACGAAAAGCATGATAAGTTACATGTTTAACTTTGATTGTGTGTATTCTACTAAATGAGCAAAGTTGTCCTTTATGTGTATCGATGTTTAAGGTTTGTTGTTCTTTATTGAGTCACATGAATTGTGTCTGTTAATTGCAATTATTTCTTTAGGTTGATATAGATTTCGTATGCGTAAGTAGGCATGTGCAAATTGGACACCGGACCGAACCGAGATCCATCGGTTCGGTTCTCGGTTCTAATTTTTATGAATTTCAGTTCTCGGTTCCAACCGATTCGGTTCCGAGCGGTGTGATTCGGTCCAAAACCGAGAAAAAACCGAACAAATTGCCTAGGTTCTCGAGTCAGTTCGGTTCCGACTGGTTCTCGGTCCGGTTCTGTTCAGTTTTGAGCATCATTTGTACGGTCCTCGGTCCGTTCAAAACCATTTTTTCGTTCATTTTTGGTTTTTTTTTATAAATATCTGTCATCTTGCATTTTTTTATATTAATTGATTTTAATAAACCTATAAAGTTTGTTGCTCTGTAATTTATATTTAACCATAATTAATCTAAATATTCAACTATTTTTGTGATTCAGTAGTGCATGGACATTATTTTGTTGTGTTTATTAAATATTATTTATGGCAATACTTTTGATTTTATAATTGATTAATTTATTATTTTTTATAAATTTATTTATATAGTATAATATTATCATTAAAATTAAATGCATGGTATTAATTGCAACTTTAAAGTTGGAACTAAATTTTTATAAATGCATGTTTAGTTAGGGTAAAAGATAATATCATTTGAAAACTCAACATCAATTGCATCATGATAGTGTGTTTTTTATAGTTTATAATATGTAACTTCTACTTATATGAAAATACTATTATTTAATTAAATTTACTACTACTATTTTTCTGTTAAATTCTTTGTCTTATTTAATTAATATGTAACTTTTAGTTAAATGAAAAGACTATTATTTAATTGAATTTACTACTATTATTTATGTTAAACTCTTTGTATACTCTATTACATTTATTCATGAGCATCATTTATAACATAAATTTAATTTTTTAACATAAAATTCAATACAACATAAACCATGAAACTCAATTTTTTTTATGATATATATATATATATATATATATATATATATATATATATATATATATATATATATATATATATATATATATATATATATATAGATATAAAATATAGATATAGATGTTAAAGTATCAGTAAGTTATATATACTTGATACAAATCAATGAAAGAAATTAATAGCGAAGAGGAAGAACAAAATCGCTAAAGGTCTTTGTTGTTTACTCTACTTGTTAGATGTTTCTTTGTTGTTTGCTAAGTATTTATAGATCCTAGTGTGTAAGATTCATAAAACTTGAAAAGTCTCTTATTTTATTGAACTTTTTATTATTATAATTATTTATATTTATTACAAAACCCATGGTCTTACAATTTAATGAGTTTGTCAAATTGTTATTAAAATAAATTCATTACTATAATTTATGCTAAAACTCTTGATTACCATCAATATAATTGATTAATATTTTCCTACTAATTAGAAAATCGCAAGTTTATGTTAAAACTCTTGATTTTACAACTATTGAGCTTCAAAATCTTTATTAACATGATTTATTTAATATTATAATGAATGCAACATCAACATGAAAATGAACAATAATTTGTGACCATTAACATCATGATAAGATATTCATCTTAAATAACTGTGACAATATCATACACAATCTCATATATAATGATAATTAGATCATTACATAATACAAAATGTACATAAACAACGAATAAAAATTTTATACAAATATACAAAAGAGGTTGTGAAATTTTATACAAAAACAACTAACTTACTCTCTCTAAAACAAAATCATAAAGAGTTCATCTCTATGACTTTTTTTCTTCAAAAAATACAAATAATAAAGATTATGTTGGATTACCACTTAATAGCGACGATTAATAACAAAAGCCCTATAGGTCTTTGTTGTTGACTCCACTTGTTAGGTATTTCTTTTGAATGCACCCGAGTGTTAAATTTTTTGCAATATGAGAATGAGTATTTATAGATGCTAATGTGTAAGATTCATAAAATTTGAAAAGTCTCTTATTTAATTGAACATTTTATTACTATAGTTATTATATTTATTTCAAAACTTTTGGTCTTACAAAATGAGTTTGTTTTTATAAATGAATTTATATAATATAATATAATAATAATTATTATTAAATGCATAATATTTATTGCAACTTCAAAGTTGGAACTCATTTATATATATATATATATATATATATATATATATATATATATATATATATATATATATATATATATATATATATATATATATATATATATATATATATATATATATATATATATATATATAGATGTATTATTTTCTAGGGTAAATTACAGTTTTTGTCCCTGACCTATGGCCGATTCGGGGTTTTTGTCCCTAATGTTTTTTTGTCGGCTTTTTTGTCCCTTAAGTTTTTCAAATTCTGGAAATTTGTCCTTCCGTCCAAAATCCTCCGTTAACTAACGATATTTTCGTCAATTTCCCCAAATTACCCCTATCATCATCATTATCACCATCATAACCAAGAACACCTCATCTTCAACCTACCTCATCATCTTTGTCATCTTCAAAATCTTAAACTTTGTTTTCTTTTCAAAATCCCCAAATCCAAAATTGCACACCTGAAATCATAATTCTCTTAATCCTAACAAATGTTTTAAGCTTAAATTTATAAACCTTTCATTATTACAACGGAGACCACCGCCTTCAATCTTCTCCGGCGCCCACCGCCACCAATCTTCTCCGGCGACCACCACCACCTTATTCTCCGACGACCACCGCCACCGTTCTTCTCCGGTGATCCTCCTACGGAAAATCACAGCCACGTTATTCTCCGGCGGATGAAGCTGAAAACATTCATCGGAGATGAAGCTGAAAATATTCTTCGGAAGCTGAAAAGCTCAAAACCCAGAAGCTGAAAGCATACATCAAAGAGGAACGAGATCTGGTGATGATGGTGATAGAAGAACGAGATCCGAAAATATTCTACTGGAAATTTGTCAGTTTTCCCGATCTCCATCACCGCTGAAATTAGAACATGTTCCGGTGAAAGAAGAACGAGATCGGGTGGTGATGGTGATAGAAGAACGACATCACCGCCTGAAATTAGAACATGTTCCGGTGAAAGAAGAACGAGATCTAGTGATGGTGATAGAAGAACGAGATCTGAAAAACATGTTCCATCACCGCCTGTAACCCAGATCTGAAAAACGAGATCTGCTCCGGTGAAAGAAGAACGAGATCTGCTCCGGTGAAGTCAATTTCCGTGTTCTAAAAACCCTAATTCTTCAATTTTTAAAATTGAGAAAGGTGAAGGAGAGAAAGAAGAAAAAAGTATTTGATTTTGATGATTTTTGTTGAGAGTTTGATTATGAAGATCAGAGTTGAAAAGAAGGAGAAAGGTTTGATTTTGATGGTTTGATTGTGATAACTAGAACGTATCTGGAAGATGAAGAATGATGAAAAGGACCAAAATGCCCTCACATGTCCTGCATTTTTCGTCAGTTAACGGCAAAAAATAGACGGAAGGACAAATTTCCAAAATTTTAAAAACTTAAAGGACAAAAAAACCGAAAAAAAAACATCAGGGACAAAAACCCCGAATCGGCCAAAGGTCAGGGACAAAAACTGTAATTTACCCTATTTTCTATTATTGTTCTTATTCAATATTTCTACCAGTTAGATTATGAGATATAACAAAATCAAAGGATAATATTGAAATGGAGAACTAATAGATTATACATGTCATCATATCAAGTAAGTTAAGATGATTAGTAGGAACAAATAGTACGATGTAACATCCCAAACATCAGGGGAAATTTAAAAATTTTAAATAAATAAAATAAACCATTTTTCCCCAAAAGTACAAGTAACTCAAAGGTCCCAACTCATAAATAAAAATATAAAACCGTCTCGTGGTTTAAATGCGGAATAATTAAAGGTTTTAAAATAAAACACGTTTGACTCGAAATAGATGTTTTAATCCAAATCCATAAATATAAAAATAAAAACGCAGCTCATCAACCATTGACCTTCTCTTTGCCCTTGCTAGTACCTGTAGAATGGGGGGGAGTGATTGGGGTCAGCCACCGCTGAGTGAATAATATCAAAATAAACAAATAAATACAAACAACTCAAGCCACATAAGTGATCCCTAGAGACTCTACTCAATTCTCAATTACTCAAGTTTATTTTCTCCGATTTTAAATTTATATAGCGCGCTTGTGTGACTTGGGACGAGAGATCAACCTCGACCCGCCTCACACAACTCAAAGCTCAACACCTGTACTCTTCGGTGTTGAGTCAAAACGTCTGGCACCAGTACTCTTCGGTGCCAAGACAACTCAAGTATATTATGTTTAATGTTTTAACTCAAGAACTCAAAACTCAGATAACTCAGGCTCAAGATAACTCAAATCACAAATAACTCAAATCACAGATAACTCAAACAAATCACCCAATCAGTACTCAAGCTCAATCAACAAGACAATTCACAACACGTAGCACAAAATCATGAATCGAAAGTAAGTACAAGTTTATAGTGAGATTACCCACCTCGAATAGACGTATGCTCCTAAAAATCCTCGGTGCAGAAGAGCGTCTCTAATCAAGTCCTAAGAGGTCCTACATAACACAATGAAGCTCGGGTTAGGATTATACTCAAAGGTAGTTTCAGCAGAAGCTAAACAGCACTCAGCACTCTCCCGGGAACGGTCATAACTCCCAAACCGTTCATTAGATTGTCCCCATATTTTAACCACGAAAACTAGACTCAGAATACTACAACACATTGTCAAGTGGCTTCTGCCCAAATTCCGACTCTAAGGGTCTCAAAACCGGCTCACAAAACAAAATAACAGAACGGATAGAAATTCTGATAGCAGCTAAATAAAACAGTCATAACTTTTAAACGGTAAATCAGATTGACTAGGCGTCAGCGGAAACGGAAAGAGGACTCAGAAAACTAGAGACCAGCGCGGGTCAAAAATCCAGAAATGTATTTTAAGCTGATTAAAATAGCCGTGAATCACAAAGGCAGAACCTGTCAGAAAATGTAATGACATAAAAACCGATTTATCAAACCCGACGCGCTACCCAAAAACTCGAGCACTTAGAATTTAATACCCGACTGTTTAAAATATTAGTTTCTCAAATCATGAATGATTTCCAAAAACCAATTGTAAAAAGATTCCCGACTGCTACGGGTTCGGTTTCCCCTTCGGTTATAGAACGGTTTAATTAAACGGTTGAACCAACCCAACCCACCGAGGCACCCCGAGGCTCGGTCTCGGCTGCTCGGTCTAACAGCCCTAGCCAACCAACAAAACTCAAGACAACGGTATTTAACGAGTTAGAAACAACAACTAATAACCAATCACGAATAATCTAAACTAACGGAAGTAAATAAAAGATTTGAAAACGGCACAATATTAACAACTCGAAACAAACCGAGCCTGACTTGGGTTCGGTATCAAATCACAGCAGCCCTACACTAACTCGGGTTAGACTTGAACAAATAACAGTGTACATAATGAATTTCGGGAAAAAGAGAGAGAGTCTAAAAGTCTACCGGATCAAACAACTTCCTCGGCTCGTTTCTTTCCTATCCCGGCTAAATCTCCACGGGAATCAACAACGCTACCTGCTCGACCCCGAATGGTAATCTTCTTGCACTCTTCGGTCAAACCAGCCACATAAAAAGAAACACAATTACAATTGTGGAAAAACAAAGAATCGAAGACACAAAAGACTCCAGGTAACGAAATAGGAGTATAGTTCTTACTGAGCTATCACTCTTGCTCGATCAAACGCACAACGGCACTACGACTTGGTGATAATTTCCTCCTGGTCTAGTAATCCTTAAAAATGAAAATCAAGCCCACACCTCTCGCCTACACAAGCTTTCCCAACAGTCCCGTACGTCGACTACACGAAGAAACAAAAAGGATGGATTACGTTGCACTAGATGATTGCTGTGGGGAAAAATAAAAATAAAAATATCCCCAATAAAATATTACCTTCTTCCTTCCAAATCAATGTCCACCACTCACTGTTATAGTCTTGCGCCTACAACATTTGACCTGAAGACACTCCTCACGAATTTCGAAGGGAACCGGAATAAGAAGACGACAGATTTGTTCTTGGAGAAAAGAATGTCGACGGGATTATTTAGGGTGATTTGAGGTCAAGTTTGGGTTTAAATATTATAAATCTCGGGCCTCTAATTTTATTATTCGATTGGGCTAAACTTAGAATTTGGGCTCACCCATTAGTGACAAGTGGTAATTGGCCCTTGGCCTATTGACCGACCTTGAGAATCAATAACGTCTAATTTAATTAGTCTCATAATCAATTAACACAATAATTTAATAACCCGCTGGTTATTATTAATTAATCCTCATGATTAATTATAAGCAATTTAAATGACATTCTTGTCATTAAATAAAACTCCGTACTAAATAACTCAAAATAAATGGGCGTAGAAGCACATAACACATATAAATCTCAAATGAATAAATCTCACATCATTTATTTAATAAAAAGTAATTACTTTAATTACAATAAAATTTAAGGCGTTACAACTCAACTCCACTTAAAAGAGACTTCGTCTCCGAAGTCATTGCTCGAAAGAAGCTCAGGGTGGTGGTTTCGTATCGCAGACTCAGATTCGTCAATAGGAGAAAACGGTAAGTTGTGAGTAAAAGAAACTCGTCAGGGTGATCCACTCGATCAGAATAAACTCCGGTTCTTACACAAATCTTCTGTCTCTAACGGAGCAAAAGATAAAGCTAGAAGAAATGAAATCAAAATGTTCTCTAAGAATCTCGGTTTGTCTCAAAAAGAGTGACGACAATAATCACAACTAAATTCATGATACTTTGTTGAAGGCGTCTTCTTGCTCTCGTAGTCGGGCACAATTTCTGCACCCAGCGGTTACCGTTGCGTTGAATCTTCGATTCAACTCCACTCGGAGATTTTTTACGGTTTGGTTTGGGGCGACAGATGATCTCGGCGCGATACCCGGTCATTCAACCCGTGCCCATAGTCACATTCGATCCTCTCATGGTGATAATTATAAATTTTATGAGAAGATTTCTTCCCACACAGCTCTATCAAATACGTACACATACTATTTAGCAAAAGAAAGTTTTTATTTTGGCAAGTCTCTACCAAGATTGGCACCTTAAAGTCCTCTACTCTATGGGACATTTGCTTGTTTAAGACATAGAAAACAATTTAGTGGTTCACACCACTTTCACATAATATCAAAACAAGTACACTATTCACATAATTGTATTTTATCACACATAAACCTCAGATAGTAGGCAACTCATGCATTTTACTTAATTTGCATATACTCAGAATGCACTAATCTCAAATTTCTACAACTTGCTTTTAACTCAACGCAAGCTGTAATATAATTTTAACTCAAATCTCGTTTAATGACTTTCTCACCAGTCAACACAATGTATACATTTACTCGCTTTTACATTTTTTCTCACTTGATCAAATTTAATTATTAGACTACTCGAACAGATAATTTCTCTTTTAAGTTGCGTTATTAATGCTCTTGTTAACTTGTATTTAACAACTTCCCGTTAGCTCTTTTTAATATTACTCGGTCAACTCATTTTAATGGTACCCATCAACTCATTGTAATGATTTTATCATTTAGTTCGTTAATTAACTTCTTGCTTTATTCTCATTTAGTTTGTCTCTTGATCAGATTGACTAATTATCCACTTATAAACCTCATCTTATTTTAAATATTGAACGCCTTAATTAAATATCTTCTCTTTGCTCAATTAATTAACTCGTTAATTACTTATCTCATTAATTCTCGTGTATTCCATTACTCAGTTAATCCTCATTCTCAATTACAAGTTCCTCATTACTTTATATTTTTAGTGCTTTCATGATTTAGAACTCATAGTATTTTAATGAAATTGTATTGTTTGATACACTTATATTTCTCATTTGTTCATTTTACTAACTATTCTTGATTTAATAATTACTCACTATAGTGTAATATTTGATGACATTCAATTTAATAATTTACTCGTTATTCCCCTTAGGTTCAATTTAATATTTGATCAATAATAACGTTACGTCATTTGGTTCATTTTAATAACTTATTCATTTAACTCGATTTATTAGTTTTTTTTTTTTTTTTTTTTTTTTTTTTTTTTTTACAGTTCGGTAGTTTCTCAGTAATAACAAGTCTTTCCCATAATTTATTATGGCGATCTTCTCATGACAATCTCGTTGATAACATTCTCATTACTCGAATTTCATAATTTCTCGTTATTTATATGATTATATACTTTCCACTTCTCATTTGCACCAATTTAATTATTCCCAATTATTCTTATAAATTCCTTAGTCACATGTATATATATTTTACTCAACAAAATAATTTGGCTCAAAATTTCTCGACTGGATTTAATAACTTCTCATAATCATGTTTTTCCCATTTAACTTGACTTGAATAATTTATAATAAATTCTCATATTTTAATAATCCCTTTTTATCTCGTTACATTCCCACATGAATAATTTCTCGATTAATTAATCACTCTTATAGCTTTTAGCCAGTTATATGCACATATATGCTCAATAACACGAATTTAATAATTCACAACTTTATTATTATTCTCTATTCGCACTCTTAATATTTGTAGTTTTTCTTTTACCACCACTCAACTCCACTTAGAGAAAACTCGTCCCCGAGTTTGGAAGTGGCACTCAAAATCTCTAAGAACTCGCTACGAACACTCGATAGTTCGGTTTGTTGATTCTCAATTTTTATTATATATTTTAGGGTTTCATTTAATTACTCAATAATCAAACTCTCATGCACAGGTGTGAGTTGGTCCCGGCGTGTACTCTTTACGCCCCTCTCACATCCGTACTCATTTTCTTTTTATCACTTTATAAAAAAAAATTATTCATTGCTCATATTAGGTGTCAGCTTTCTCATTAAGCTTCTCATGGATTCTCACATCCTTATTTGATTTTCTCCATTATAACTCATCAATTTTTTATTAGTTCCATTATTAATGAGTCATTTTATGATTTCTCACAAGTCAAGCTCGTTACATTTAATAGCACCACCACTTTATTTCGCGTTATGCATTCACGATTATATCTCGTTCAAATCTGAGTATTAAATTCTTATTTTTAACTTACTCATAGCGTGTTTGGTATTATTATTACCATATAACAATTTTTTTCATTAAATAGAATTCTCATTTTATTCGTAGTGAACACATCTGGTAATTTTCTCTTTTCGCTTAACTTATTAAATAACTCATTTTGGGTTCCTCATCTTGTTCAATTAAAGTTGCTTAAATTTTTGCAACTTTTATTAACTCTGTCAAAATTTTATCCCTTACTCAATAAATTGTATCCATTATTTCGCATTCTCGATGATTTCTCTAAATGAAAAGTTAAATCTATATAGTTTCACAATAAGATTTCTCAATTCATTAAACTTTACGCAATTCGTATTACCCCTCATGATCTCATTAAACGTCATTTATATCATTATCACCCTTGGTTTCTCATCGGTTCATGTTTATACACTTCACAAAAATTTCTTATTAGTCAATTTAACCCTTCAAGTCGTTAATTCTCATTTACTCATATAAATCTCGTTCATTTACTATTGTTTTCCTCCTTTACTCAATTTAATGATTATACATAATTTATAATCTCTTTATTTAATTCGTTTTAGATAATTGCCAATCGTTCTTGCTTTATTAATTTCTAGTAATTTTCAATAACTTCTCAATTATGCGAGTTAAATTATTCTTAATCATTTTTAATCATTATCTTCTAAATTTTTAACCAGTTAATATATCTCGTTATTACTAAATTTTAACAAATTATCGTTAGTGATTTGCACCAATTTGGTTAAACTAACTTTCAATTGATTTGTTTGGGTAACTCATTATTAATTAATAATCTCTTATCAAATTTTCTCATAAATCTCGATTTATTAATAACTCAATTACATCATTTAAAGAATCCAACTCAATTTGATTCATTAGTCTCTCTCTTGACATGATTTGATAACTCTTTATTAATTCGCGTTTGATGAGTGTCTTATTCATTTGGTGTCACTGTTTTCTCATAAATTTCTTTTGGTGATTTTATTATCCTTTATATATATAATTATTGAGGGTTTTCATGATACTTAGATGCTTGACGAATGGTCTCCTTGAATCCTTTTCGAAACATAGACATGAGTCCTGTGCGTATAATAATAGGGGCCCTCTATTATTAGCCGCACCTACCCTTGTCATGGTTTCAAGCCAGTTTCAAAAATTCCACGATCTCCCATCCTTATACCATCCACATAATCAAGTAGTTCACAACAGTACATATAGTATATAGTATATATACATATATAGTCGTACAATTCACGCTCATCTCGAGTTAATTTTATTTTATTCTCTTAGTAATCAATATCACTCGCGACTTTTTAATAAACTAAATAGCTCATAAATAAGTACTAGAGGCATAAGGTTGTTGTGATGCGCTGCTTCTCGATTTGGATCTGGACTCATTTTAAAAACACTTTTGAAAACTCATTTTGAAAACTCGTGTTTCGACTTGAGTTTGGAATCCACCCCTTGTGAACCCAATTCTCTCAAGCCAGAGCTCTGATACCAACTTGTAACATCCCAAACATCAGGGGAAATTTAAAAATTTTAAATAAATAAAATAAACCATTTTTCCCCAAAAGTACAAGTAACTCAAAGGTCCCAACTCATAAATAAAAATATAAAACCGTCTCGTGGTTTAAATGCGGAATAATTAAAGGTCTTAAAATAAAACACGTTTGACTCGAAATAGATGTTTTAATCCAAATCCATAAATATAAAAATAAAAACGCAGCTCATCAACCATTGACCTTCTCTTTGCCCTTGCTAGTACCTGTAGAATGGGGGGAGTGATTGGGGTCAGCCACCGCTGAGTGAATAATATCAAAATAAACAAATAAATACAAACAACTCAAGCCACATAAGTGATCCCTAAAGACTCTACTCAATTCTCAATTACTCAAGTTTATTTTCTCCGATTTTAAATTTATATAGCGCGCTTGTGTGACTTGGGACGAGAGATCAACCTCGACCCGCCTCACACAACTCAAGGCTCAACAGCTGTACTCTTCGGTGTTGAGTCAAAACGTCTGGCACCAGTACTCTTCGGTGCCATGACAACTCAAGTATATTATGTTTAATGTTTTAACTCAAGAACTCAAAACTCAGATAACTCAGGCTCAAGATAACTCAAATCACAAATAACTCAAATCACAGATAACTCAAACAAATCACCCAATCAGTACTCAAGCTCAATCAACAAGACAATTCACAACACGTAGCACAAAATCATGAATCGAAAGTAAGTACAAGTTTATAGTGAGATTACCCACCTCGAATAGACGTATGCTCCTAAAAATCCTCGGTGCAGAAGAGCGTCTCTAATCAAGTCCTAAGAGGTCCTACATAACACAATGAAGCTCGGGTTAGGATTATACTCAAAGGTAGTTTCAGCAGAAGCTAAACAGCACTCAGCACTCTCCCGGGAACGGTCATAACTCCCAAACCGTTCATTAGATTGTCCCCATATTTTAACCACGAAAACTAGACTCAGAATACTACAACACATTGTCAAGTGGCTTCTGCCCAAATTCCGACTCTAAGGGTCTCAAAACCGGCTCACAAAACAAAATAACAGAACGGATAGAAATTCTGATAGCAGCTAAATAAAACAGTCATAACTTTTAAACGGTAAATCAGATTGACTAGGCGTCAGCGGCAACGGAAAGAGGACTCAGAAAACTAGAGACCAGCGCGGGCCAAAAATCCAGAAATGTATTTTAAGCTGATTAAAACAGCCGTGAATCACAAGGGCAGAACCTGTCAGAAAATGTAATGACATAAAAACCGATTTATCAAACCCGACGCGCTACCCAAAAACTCGAGCACTTAGAATTTAATACCCGACTGTTTAAAATATTAGTTTCTCAAATCATGAATGATTTCCAAATCCCAATTGTAAAAAGTTTCCCGACTGCTACGGGTTCGGTTTCCCCTTCGGTTATAGAACGGTTTAATTAAACGGTTGAACCAACCCAACCCACCGAGGCACCCCGAGGCTCGGTCTCGGCTGCTCGGTCTAACAGCCCTAGCCAACCAACAAAACTCAAGACAACGGTATTTAACGAGTTAGAAACAACAACTAATAACCAATCACGAATAATCTAAACTAACGGAAGTAAATAAAAGTTTTGAAAACGGCACAATATTAACAACTCGAAACAAACCGAACCTGACTTGGGTTCGGTATCAAATCACAGCAGCCCTACACTAACTCGGGTTAGACTTGAACAAATAACAGTGTACATAACGAATTTCGGGAAAAAGAGAGAGAGTCTAAAAGTCTACCGGATCAAACAACTTCCTCGGCTCGTTTCTTTCCTATCCCGGCTAAATCTCCACGGGAATCAACAACGCTACCTGCTCGACCCCAAATGGTAATCTGCTTGCACTCTTCGGTCAAACTAGCCACATAAAAAGAAACACAATTACAATTGTGGAAAAACAAAGAATCGAAGACACAAAAGACTCCAGGTAACGAAATAGGAGTATAGTTCTTACTGAGCTATCACTCTTGCTCGATCAAACGCACAACGGCACTACGACATGGTGATAATTTCCTCCTGGTCTAGTAATCCTTAAAAACGAAAATCAAGCCCACACCTCTCGCCTACACAAGCTTTCCCAACAGTCACGTACGTCGACTACAAGAAGAAACAAAAAGGATGGATTACGTTGCACTAGATGATTGCTGTGGGACAAAATAAAAATAAAAATCTCCCCAATAAAATATTACCTTCTTCCTTCCAAATCAATGTCCACCACTCACTGTTATAGTCTTGCGCCTACAACATTTGACCTGAAGACACTCCTCACGAATTTCGAAGGGAACCAGAATAAGAAGACGGCAGATTTGCTCTTGGAGAAAAGAATGTCGACGGGATTATTTAGGGTGATTTGAGGTTAAGTTTGGGTTTAAATATTATAAATCTCGGGCCTCTAATTTTATTATTCGATTGGGCTAAACTTAGAATTCGGGCTCACCCATTAGTGACAAGTGGTAATTGGCCCTTGGCCTATTGACCGACCTTGAGAATCAATAACGTCTAATTTAATTAGTCTCATAATCAATTAACACAAAAATTTAATAAACCGCTGGTTATTATTAATTAATCCTCATGATTAATTATAAGCAATTTAAATGACATTCTTGTCATTAAATAAAACTCCTTACTAAATAACTCAAAATAAATGGGCGTAGAAGCACATAACACATATAAATCTCAAATGAATAAATCTCACATCATTTATTTAATAAAAAGTAATTACTTTAATTACAATAAAATTTAAGGCGTTACATACGAAGAAATATCGGATATCTTACAGTCAATAGAAAATCACTCATTATTGTATATGTAGTTATATACTACCTTCGTATCAAAATAAGTGATACAAAATCTGTTTAGGGGTGGATTAAAATAAGTTATTCACTTCTAAATTTTACTTTATATGGTAAGAAAGTGTGACTCATACTCCATTAACAATCAATTTTAACAAAGAGAAATTATCTTTTTTGTAACGACCCGAAATTTTATATTTAATAAATTATGGAAAAATATGATAAATATGGATAAATCATATAAAACACGTGGGAATTGGTTTCGTATCATTTGGACGTTGTATGAGGAAGTTACGGGCGAAACCGGGTCCAGATGGTCGACAAAAACTACAGCCCTGCTGCATCAGCCAGTTCACGGCGCGAACTTATGGTTCGCGATCGCGAACATCAAACAGAGATTTGGGGTTTTTGTGTAGGAAAACCTTGTAGGATTCACATGGAGGAACTTGAATCCCACATTAGTGGATCTCTACTAAACAATGAGATCACTAGAAGAACAAGATGATGAACATTACTTTTAGATTGCTAAAGAATGATCCACTTCTACTGTACCACCTGGACACGCTGCAAGACCGCATTGTACTAAAAAAGTATCACACAAAGACTTGTGTGTGTCTGTGTGTGTCGTTCGTCGAACGAGCAAGCAAACCGAAAACCCCCTTGGGGTTCTTTCGTCGATCGGCCGAGAGAGAGAGAGAGAGAGGGGGAGAGGTTTAGGGTTTTGTGGTGTTGTAATGTGTAACCCTTAAACCTTCAACTTAAGCCTTTATTTATAAGGACTTAAGTTACAGTTAAGTCCTTGGAGTTTAATTATGATTAACCTCATAATTAAACTTCCTATTAACACTTTAAACCCTTGGACTTTTACTAGTTAATTAATTAGACTATTAATTAACTGTCCGTTGAATATTTAACTTAATATTTAACCTTCCTCACAAATAATAATTAACTTATTATTATTGATTCTCTTCTTTATAATTAACTTAACTAGTTAATTATTCCACACAACTTACTTTATTCGGTTGTCCATTATTGGACGTGTAGTGGTGTGACCCTTTAGTGCCTTATAACATTGGACACACGTGTACTTATCTGTGCACATAAATCCTTCAGACTCCCACTTGTGCAAGTTAAGAAACACTTTCTGATCATCATTGGCCTAAAGCGGTCGATAGCCAGACATTTAGGATAACCACGTTATAAGAACTCTTACATCTAGAGATAATATTCATAAAATGAATAACACTAACATATTTTCCTTTTGCATCATGATATTTCTTAATTTGAGTAATAGACATGGAGTAGGGATCTTGTTCTATATACTCGAATTTTCTCGACTCTGATTTTGACTTTCGGCAGTAACGGATTACCGAATGATCTAATCATTCTCCGAGCGCGGCCACGCATTTCAGTAGTCTTAATCGTCGAGCGGCCATGAAATATATCTTCTAGTTAAAGAAGGTGAAAATTCTATCTTGACATTTGCGTTATCTTGCCCACGACTTCCGCTGTCTTAGTCAGGTTCCTTATGATCAGCCTTTTACGGTGTGACGTTAGATAAATGCTAAAGATCAGAAGTCATCGTGTCTCAGAGGCCATCTACTCGAAATTACTCATGCTTGGGCTCCTTGAAGTAATCTCGATCTTTTGGTCACGTCTAATGTTTAGCAAACTCTGTAAACACCTATGAATATTTATTTTAACAACACTTGTTTCTCTATTCAATAACTATGAATAGATAAATATTCATAATAGTATTAACTCTTGAATCTAGCTCCCACTAAATTCAAGCAACCACATACATTTTAGATACTCAAAACTTTGTGTATCAAGGATAGGTTTAAAACACCTTAAGAATAGACAATGTGAAAATATTACGTAAAACCTCCTATTTCAATCCCACGAAATGTTATTACATAATGTATCGATTTCAAACATGTCTATGAATCATAATCAAAATTACTAGCTACCAGTATTTAGGTACTTCATGCCTATAGCGTTCGCATGTTTCTCATGCTTTGGTCCATCTAGTGGTTTTGTCAACGGGTCAGCAACGTTGTCATCTGTTGGTATTTTCTTAATTATAATATCACCCTCTCTAACATACTCACGTATGAGGTGATATTTCCTGCGTACATGCCTGGTCTTTTAATGCTCTATTGGCTCAACAGGTTGCGCTATTGCTCCACTTTATCACAGAATATTTCGATGGGTCTAGAGATACTGGCAATAACTCTAAGATCCTCGATAAAACTCTTAAGCCACATGGCTTCTTTTCCAGCATCATTTGCGGCAATGTACTCAGCCTCTGTAGTCGAATCTGCTAACGTATCTTGTTTCTGACTCTTCCAAGATATAGCTCCTCCGTTTAGTGTGAATACAAATCCCGATTGAGATTTGTAATCGTCTCTGTCGGTTTGGAAGCTTGCATCAGTGTAACCAGTTACACGCAATTCTTACAACGAACCTACGAAGACCAAGAACATTTCTTTCGTCCTTCTCAAATACTTGAGAATGTTCTTGACAGCCACCCAATGAGGTTCACCAGGATTCTTTTGATATCTACTCGTAAGACTTATGGAGTAAGCAATATCGGGCCTAGTACATAACATGGCATACATGATTGATCAATTGCCGAAGCATATGGTACCAAACTCATCCTAGCTTGTTCTTTGCTAGATGTAGGACTCTGAGCTTTGCTTAGTGTAATGCCATGTGTCATTGGAATGAGACCTCTCTTGGAATCACTCATACTGAATCTCTTTAGTACTTTGTCAATGTATGTACTTTGACTAAGTCCAATAAGCCGCCTAGATCTATCCATATAGATCTTTATACCCAGTATAAATGTGGCTTCTCCCAAGTCCTTCATCTGGAAACATTTACCTAACCAGGATTTTACGCCTTGCAATGCTGGTATATTGTTTCCTATGAGCAGTATGTCGTCGACATACAGGACTAGGAAGATTACTATGCTCCCACTGAATTTTGTATAGACACACGTCTCGAACTCACTATTGACAAAACCAAATTCTTTAATTCTTTTGTAAAAGTGTAAGTTCCAACTTCTAGATGCTTGCTTCAATCCATAAATGGATTTTAGCAATTTGCATACTTTATCAGGATTCTTTGGATCAGTAAAACCATCCGGTTGTATCATGAATACGTCCTCATTCAATTCCCCGTTAAGGAAGGCGGTTTTAACATCCATTTGCCATATCTCATAGTCGTAATATGCTGATATGGCCATAAGAATTCTAATAGACTTAAGCATAACGACTGGCGAGTAGGTTTAAGAATAATCCACACCATGTGTTTGCGTGAAACCCTTCGCGACAAGTCGTGCTTTGTAAGTATGCAATTTCCCATCCATGTCAGTTTTCTTCTTGAAAACCCACTTGCATCCAACAGTACGTGACTGTGCTGGCAAGTCTGATAACACCCAGACTTGGTTGTCATACATGGATTGCATCTCTGCTTGCATAGCATCGAGGCATCTTTCAGACTCTATGTCGTCAGCAGCTTCGCTGTAGGTTAATGGTTCTAGTAGACTTCCATCATCTTCATCGATCATGAATCCAAGATACCTATCTGGTTCTTGGCGTTGTCTACTGGACCTACGCGGATTGCATGTTTCTTCTTCCTCAACCGGTGGGCTTGGTTGGGAATCAACAATTATTTGTTGAACCACTGGTTCGGCTGAAGTCGTCGTCGGATCTTCATTCTCTTCAATTCTTGAAGCTCTATTTCTTTTCTTGGAGTTTCAGTTCCTAGAAACTTCTCCTCCAAGAAGACACCTTTCCGAGCAACAAAGACTTTGTTGACTTCTTAATGATAGAAATAGTATCCTAAGGTTTCCCTTGGATATCCAACGAAGATACACTTATCTAACTTGGGGTTTAGTTTGTCTGTGAAGTTGCGTCTAACGTACGCTTCACAACCCCAAATCTTGAGAAAAGATAACTTTGGCTTTCTCCCCGTCCAATACTCGAACAAAGTCTTTTCTACCGACTTGGTCGGAACCCTATTCAGTGTGAATGCTGCAGTCTCGAGTGCATGTCCCTAAAATGATAATGGTAGTGGGGCGCGACACATCATTGAACGTACCATGTCTAACAAGGTGCGATTCCTCCTTTCTGATACACCATTCATCTGAGGTGTATACGGAGGTGTGAGTTGTGGAACAATCCCACATTCCTTTAAACGATCGTTGACCTCTTGGCTCAAATATTCGCCTCCTCGGTCAGACCGAAGTGACTTAATTTTCTTGCCTAGTTGGTTCTCTACTTCTCTCTGATATTCTTTGAACTTGTCAAAGCTTTCAGACTTTAGTCTCATAAGAAAGACATAACCATATCTTACAAAGTCATCAGTAAAGGTAATGAAGTAGCGGTATCCACCTCTGGCTTCTGGAGTAAAGGGTCCACACACATCTGTGTGTATTATATCTAACTACTCGCCTGCCCTTTCATTGAAATGGTTGAAAGGGTCTTTTGTCATCTTGCCAGATAAACAAGCTTCGCATATTGCATATGATTCTAAATCAAATGGCTCTATAATTCCATTATCGTGGAGCTTCTTTATGCGAGTTTCGTTTAAATGACCTAAACGACAATGCCAAGATAAGGTTGATTCAAGTTATTCTTGGATCTTTTACTTATATGATAGACGTCTCGTTCTATGTTATTTAGATTTAACGTGTATAGACCATTATGAGAATTTGCTTTAAAATATAAATATCATCTTTTAAACACGAAATTGTTTTTCCATAAAACTCATAATAAAAACCACTGTCTATAAGTAAATCAAAAGAAATAACATTCTTAATAAGTCTAGGAACATAATAACAATCTTTAAGTTCCAAAACTTTTCCTGAAGGCATCTTGAGAAGATATGTTCCTACGGCTTCAGCTCCAACCTTGGAACCTTCGCCTACTCGTAGTTCAACATCTCCTCGTCCTAGCCTCCTCTTCTTCTTAAATCCCTGCAAATGATTGCAAATGTGATGATCACATCCGGTATCCAATACCCAAGATTCACTAGAAGTAACGAGACAATCAATCATAAAGATACCTGAATCGCTGACAAAGTCAGCGTCCAACAGTCCCACATCGGACGTGTGCTCGCAAATATCCTTGCTGCCACAAGTTGGGCAACACAAATCAGCAAAGTCATTCAACTAATCATAGAACTCATCCTGCTGAATCTCAGTGAGAGATTCTGCCTCTAGCCTTTGAACATCATGTATACACAAGAGATTCTCGTGTAGACCTGCGACACTCATGTTAGTCCCAAGACTAAGTAAATAAGATTTGATGATCGATAGCTAAGAAGAATAAATATCAGCTGAAGTATGTATCTCAGCTGAAGCAAGTATATACAATAAACTTTCAGCTGAGTACGTACTTAGCTTTAGGAAACTAAGTCAAATCAGCAGCTATTCACGAGAGCTCATTCGAAGTCTATGACCAAAGGACAAAGACAAGAAGAAGACTATTCAGCTGATTGTGGAATCAGCTGATAGTACCTGCTGCAGATGAAGACTTAAAGGAAATGTTCTTGACACTTTGAACATTTCCCTTTCCCGCTCAAAGAAGAAGAAAACGATGAGGATCTTCTATTTTGGAATAGAAGATAATGTCAGTACAACATCATCGTTTGTCCCTCCAAGCATGTAAACGGAAAGTCAACTATTTCTGTACTTATGTAGTACACCTTTCACTATGTGTCAGAAAGGGTACCGGAAGTAGTTGACACAAAGTACACTTGGGACAACAACTTATGCAAGAGCATTTAATGTTCCATGGACAAGTCCACATTGATGAATAATATGTCTACACGTCGTCTAACTTGTGGGCGAAGGAACATGGATCTTGGACTATATATAGAGACGTAAATGCATGCATTTACACACACCTTTTGAGCATTCATAGCACAAGAACATTCTCTGAGAGTTAGTTATTTGTCTAAGTATTAACTCCTCTATAGTTATTACTCGGACACTGATATCAGCTGTTGGTATCAGCTGATATAACTCTCAGTGCATAATCTTCTAGTTTTGAGCAATTTAAAGTGTCACTTCAAGTATAGAGTTTTAGTTAGTGTGTACTATCTATTTCCGCAAACTTTGTACTATATTAAGTTGTTTTAATAAACTCTTAATCATTGAAATCTTGTTTTTCATTATATTATCTTCGTAAATCAGTCTTAACGCAACACGTTAGTGTTGTTGGGATCCAACAACTCAGATCAAAATTCCCGACTAAACGTACTACCTTGTCCTGATAGTACCGAGTGAGAGATC
Source organism: Calendula officinalis (assembly GCA_963853835.1). Lineage (NCBI taxonomy): Eukaryota > Viridiplantae > Streptophyta > Magnoliopsida > Asterales > Asteraceae > Calendula > Calendula officinalis. The sequence goes on along the minus strand of OY970828.1, from coordinate 9,474,448 downwards.
CAAACAAGAACAAGACTTGTTCATGCTCGTTTGATGTGCCAGTAACTAAGGTGAGACAATCTAGCAACCTTCTTATGTTAATAAGATGGTCACTCAATGGTTGATCATCTTTCATCTTTGACGAAAAGATTTCTTGCAAAATGAACTGCTTGCTATCTTCAGTACTATCTTTAAACGTCTCCTCAAGATACTGGACAAACTCATAGCATGGTTTCTTACGTAGATTATCAGTAAGCTCTGATAATGAAGTAAGAATATGAATCGACATAACTTGTGATTCGTCAGCCAGATACTGATAATAAGCGTCAAGCTCATCATCCTGGGTATCTTGCCATGGTTGTCCCTTGCACCTCGTCTATCACGTACAGTAGATTCTGTGCATTTAGGTAACTCCTAAAGTGCACTTTCCAAACTTTGAAGTTCGGACCAGTAAGCTTCTATTTTCCAGTGATGAACTTTCGCGATTCGTTTGGTGAGTAAAACGAAATTTCTGACGGTACAGACATCTATAAGAAAAAAACACAACAAACGGTTAGTATGATTAGATAAATAAATAACTTCTAACATTATTACCTTTTAAGAATAATAGTTAGACTAGGATCCATATTTCACACCCTCTAATGCAAGTTTGTTGTTTATAATCACCACCTTCCGAAACCAAGCCTCAACCGAATCTCGGTTAGTTTGGTTTCGACTCCCACTTTTAATTTTAATAATAATAATTATAACCCTTTCCTTATTATCTAAAAATCCTATTCAATCCAATTGTTCATAAACTTGAGCAATTTTCTTGGATCAAATTTTCTAGGGTTTTCTTACTAAATAAAAAAGAAACATAATTTCTTTTATCTTGAAACCTATTTAATCCAATTGTTTATAAACTTGAACAATTTTCTTGGATTAAACTTACTAGGTTTCTTTCTAAGATAAAAAAAAACTTAATATATATATATATATATATATATATATATACATATATATATATATATATATATATATATATATATATGTATGTATATATATATATATATATATATATATATATATATATATATATATATGTACGAATTTTCGGAAAAAAAAGGGAAAAAAGAAACTGTAACACCTCAATTTTTAAAACAAAACATTTGGCCAAAATATATCATTTTAATAAATAGATGAACTATTCCCAAAATACGGATTTACAAAAACCTTTGGTATGAAAATCAGAGTATGAAGTTAGGTGTTACAAAATAGATCAAACCAAAGCTAAGACTAAATCCGTTCTAGTGTTCTTCTACTCTAGGCCCCGCATCTCTATCCATGCGTACCTAAACCTTCGATCCAGAACCTGAGTACATAGAAAAACAAACAAGGAGTACGTGAGACAAAAACGTCTCGTGAGCTACATGGGGTCTAATAGTATCAAATATCACGTTAAAGGTATAAACATATTTATATTTTCCATCAACATAATCTAGCCACTCTATTGTGACTCTAACGATTCCTAGCATCCATGCCTAGTACATAAACATATATGCACTAGACCACACATATATCTAACACATAAATATATATGTATTAGAATCCTAGCATATCTAGTACCAAACATATGCGTACTAGGAGCACCCACGTGCCTAGTGTATAAACATATATACACTCGTCTCAGTGACCGGGGATCTCCCGTGACACCACCATCTACCTCTTATCATAACCTAACAGTTATGCCAATCAAAGCCATCGGCTATCATACCAATCATCAAACAAGTTAGTTAAATATCAACATTTATATATAACCAACTCAACATATAATAAGTCTAAGTATTAATCAAATAGACTGACTCACAAGTAAGAAAATGTATATTAAGGGCTATGTACTCAATAAAGTCCACACGTACTCACCTTAGCAATAAAATGCTCCAACCGTATTCTTTCCGTCGGTTTCCTTGCTCCAACAATCAATCAACTTTCCAAGACTTCACCAGAAGCCTAATACAACAATCACAAGATGTTCAACATCACATACTACTAATAATGTATCCATTTATCTCTAGATACCACTTACTATCTCATTCCCCCAATTTTGGTGATTTACCAAACCCTAGGTTTAACCAACCCTTAAGATTCATACCAATCTTAACCATACACTTGTTTCCCTTGTTAAAACACCATCTATTAAGTGTATACATAATTTATTTCACCATAACCCATAACCCCAAGAACTAGGGTTTTAAACTCAAGCTTCAAGATCCATAGATCTTGAGCTACAAAGATGGAGGAGTAAAGATTTACCTTTAATCTTCAACTAGGAGTGAAGAATCACGAGATTTGGTGAAGAAATCGGCTCCAAATGATGTTTTCCACTCAAAAACGTATACAAAGTCGTATGGGAGAGAACTAGGGCTTTGGTATGCAATAAATAAGCAAAATCCGACTTTAATGTTGTTCAGACCATCTTCGTGCCACGAAGTTCGGCGGGTTGCCCATTCGCGACACGAATCCAAATCTTCGTGTCAGCGACGACACGAAAACGAGTTTCTGTCTCACTTCGTGCCACGAGTACACATCTTCGTGCCACGAAGTTGTGCTGCACTTTTTGTATTCCTTTTCGACACGGTTTCGTACGTAACTTCTTCATACGGTGTCCAAATGACACGAAACCAATTTCTACGTGTTTTATATGATTTATCCATAATTATCATATTTTTATACATTTTATTTATTTACAAATTTCGGGTCGTTACAACTATCTACCCCTTAAGAAGATTCCGTCCTCGGAATCTCATCATAGTTCACGAAATCCGGGTACCTCTTCCGAATCTCGTCTTTGACTTCCCAAGTCAAATTTGGTCCAAGAGAATGCTTCCACTTGACCAATACCAACTCGATCTCTTTATTCCGAAGTTTCTTTGTTTTCATCTCTAATATTGCTTCGGGCTCCTCAATCAACCGGTTCGGGGCATCAACCCGCAACTCTTGTAATGGAATAATATTTTCAACTTCCCCAATGAACTTCTTCAAGTAGCTTACGTGGAAGGTGTCATGCACACCTTGAAGCTCGGGTGGAAGTTCCAACTTAAATGCTTGCAACCCGACCCGTTTCAAAATCTTAAACGGGCCAACATACCTTGGGCTCAATTTCCCTTTCTTTCCAAACCGCATTACACCTTTCCAAGGTGACACTTTCAACATTACCATATCACCGACATCCAAGTCGTATGGTCTTTTCTTCAAACCTGAATAACATCGTTGTCTATCTTGGGCGGCTTTCATGTTGGCTTGTATAATACCAATCCTTTCGTTTGTCACCTTCACGATCTCGGGACCCGTGAGTTTCGTCTCTCCCGCTTCAAGCCAACACGATGGAGTTCTACATTTTCTCCCATACAACGCCTCATAAGGCGGCATCTTAATGGTTGAGTGATAACTATTATTATACGAGAACTCGACTAATGGTAAATGTTCATCCCATTTACCACCAAAATCTAACACACACGATCTCAACATATCTTCGACCGTTTGAATCGTTCTTTCACTTTGACCGTCGGTTTGCGGATGATAAGCCGTACTCAACCGCAACTTTGTACCCAACTCTTCTTATAAGGACCGCCAAAATCTCGAGGTAAACCTCACGTCCCTATCGGATACAATCGATAACGGAACCCCGTGGAGTCGAACCACTTTGTCAACATACAACTTAGCCAACCTCTCAAGTGGCAACGTTTCCCGAATGGCTAAAAATAACGCAATCTTGGTCAACCGGTCAACTATGACCCAAATGGTGTCGTGACCCTTACTCGTCTTTGGCAAGCCTACTATGATATCCATAGTTATGTCTTCCCACTTTCCGGCCGGTACTAACAATGATTGAGCTACCCCATACGGTACTTGATGTTCGGCTTTTACTTGTGCACACGTGGCACACTTCGAGATGTACTTGGCTACCCTCGCCTTCATTTTGGGCCACCAATAAACCCGTTTCAAATATTGGTACGTCTTTGTACTTCCCGGGTGAATCGAATACTTTGACTTGCGCACATCATTCAACAATTCTTTTCGGATACCACCGAACTTAGGAACCCAAATACGACCGCCTACGGTCTTCAACCCTTGTGTATTTTCGAGAAAATGTTGGTTCTTACCTAACCGTTCTTATCTTAACTCGTCTTTTCCCATAACCTCTCGTTGGGAATTCTTGATTCTTTCGATAATACTCGAGACGACTTCTATACGTGTTAATATTCCTCGGTTCGGGTTCTCATAAACTTTTCGGCTCAAGGCGTCGGCTACTACATTAGCTTTTCCCGCATGATACAGAATCTCACAATCATAGTCGGCGATCAACTCGATCCATCTTCTTTGTCGCATATTAAGATCCTTTTGAGTAAACACGTACTGTAAACTTTTATGATCCGTGTACAACGTACACCGAGTACCATACAAATAATGTCTCCACAACTTCAAGGCAAATATAATCGCCACCAACTCCAAGTCGTGTGTCGTGTACCTCAATTCCGCATTTTTCAATTGTCGCGAGGCATACACGATCACCTTCCCCCTTTGCATCAACACACAACCGAGCCCTTGATTCGAAGCATCACTATAAACCACAAAATCTTCCATACCATCCGGTAACATAAGAATCAGAGCGTTACATAACTTTTCCTTCAACAAATTAAACGCCTCTTCTTGCTTCTTCTCCCACACAAACTTCTTACTTTTTCTCGTTAACTTTGTTAGTGGAATCGCGATTCTCGAGAAGTCTTGTATAAATCTTCGGTAATAACCGGCTAATCCAAAGAAACTTCTAACCTCGGTAGGAGTCCTCGGAGGCTCCTAATTTGACACCGCTTCTATCTTAGACGGGTCAACTTTAATACCATCACACGTCACCACGTGACCTAAGAATTGCACTTCCCGCAACCAAAATTCACACTTCGAGAATTTAGCATACAATTTCTCCCGTTTTAACACATCTAACACAAGCCTCAAATGACCCTCGTGTTCTTCCTCGGTTTTCGAATAAATCAAAATATCATCAATGAACACGATCAAAAACTTATCAAGAAACGGTTTACAAACCCGATTCATCAAATCCATAAAAATGGCCGGTGCGTTTGTAAGACCAAACGACATCACTAGAAATTCATAATGACCATATCGCGTACGAAAACCGTCTTCTCGGTGTCGCCTTCCTTCACCCGAACTTGGTGATAACCCGACCTCAAATCGATCTTCGAGAAATAACTAGCACCTTGCATTTGGTCGAATAAGTCGTCAATTCTCGGCAACGGGTAACGGTTCTTAATAGTTACATTATTCAACTCTCGGTAGTCGATACACATTCTCATCGAACCGTCTTTCTTCTTTACAAATAATACCGGTGCACCCCACGGTGACGAACTCGGACGAATAAAACCCTTATCTAACAAATCTTGCAATTGAGTCATCAATTCCCGCATCTCGGTGGGAGCTAAACGATATGGAGCACGAGCAATCAGCGTCGCCCCCGGAACTAAATCAATCTTAAACTCGACTTGTCTCTCCGGTGGCAAACCGGGTAAATCATCGGGAAACACCTCGGGAAAATCCCGAATAATTTTGACGTTATCCATCGTCTTCTTTTCTTTTCGGCCATCTAACACATATGCAATAAACGATGCACAACCTTTCGATATACTTTTCCTCGCCTTAATGGCGGTGATCACATTAGGCATGTGATGTCATTTTTCCCCATACACATACACCTTCTCTGTAACATCCCAAAACCTGGCCTAGTAGTTTATTGACCTTAAGGTATCTTATTAAATGATTATCTGATTAAATGTTTAGTTAATTTAATTAGCCTGCTGTCTTTTGCGGTATTTTAACCAAGGGGTTAAAATACCCGACTTGTGTTATACTTGGAATGAAAACGGGATTTTTATATCTTGGGACTCCTTGTTTGATATCGTCTCCAGAAATGCTTTCATTTTTAAAATTGGAGTCCGTTTGCTATTTTAAATAAATTAATTACGAAAGGGACTTTTCAGACTTATACTGTTAATTAAAAGAAAAGACAACAAGGGGGTCCCACCACCCTTGTTTGACCGGCCAAGGGAGAGAGGAGGGTAAATCCCTCTTCACTTCTCTCTTTTGAAGAACCTTATCCACTATTCCATTGGTTTTCTTCCTCTCAAAACCCATATACTTGTTCTTGAGCTCTTGGGGTTAAATCTTCACCATTGTTCCGAAAATTGCACTAGTGTTTGTGTAAAAGAAGTCTAGAAGTAAGTTTCATCCTTCTCCCTTACTTGTTCTTGTTGTTCTTGAGCTTTGTTATGAACTAGGGTTGGTGATCTTTAGTGTTTTATGGATGAATCTTCATATGGATGTTGTCTTATGTGTTTATACAAGCTTTTACATGAAATGTATGGTTGTTGGTGGTAGGAAGACAAGATTTGGTGAAAAACACCTTCAACCTCCATTAATGGTGGATATTGAAGGTGGGTTTTGATGAATCTTGGATCTCTTGAGTTTTGGATGGATAGAATTGTTTATTAGGTTGTGAAATCATGTTTGACAAGTTATGGATGTTAAAAACCTAGTATTGATTATTTGGTGAAGTAGTTTAACTAGTGTTTGGATGATTTTGTCAAAATGGTTAACTAGTGATCTTGGAAGTATCATACTTGGATTTGTGATGGTTATGATCTTGATGAAATTGTTAAATGATGGTGAATTGCTAGTTTAAAGATTAATTGCTAGTTGATGGAAATGTGGAAGTGTTAGGATCATGTTCGGGTTTTTTGGCCCGTTTGGGTCAACTAGTGTGAATACTTGATAAATTGTCAAAATGGTCAATTGTATTGATGAAGGAATTGTGCTAGTCGGATATGTCATAAAAATGTGCATTTTATGAGTCTTGTGCGGTTAGTGGTTGAAATTGATGATTTTGACAATTCGGTGGATTATCACTAACTCGGTATATTTTTGATAGGAACCGGGAAGGATACTCAGTGATACTAGCTCACTGAGTAAAGGAATCGGAAGTTGAAAAGTGAGTGGATTCGACCTACAACTCGAGTTTCGGTTATTTGGTTTGGTATTGGTTTTTAGTGAAAAATCGCAGGAATCACCAGACAACGGGAGTTCGCGTCGCGAACTCCACTTAGCGATCGCGAAGTTGGTCCAGAGAAGTTGGTTATTAGTCGCGAAGTAGTTCACGAACCGGGTTCCCGACGCGAACACTAGTTCGCGATCGCGAACTAGAGTCCGCGATGGGAACTCAGTCGTGACGTTCTTCGCGGTGCTTTTTCGTTGCTAGTCTATTTGTTATGTATGCCTAGTGTTAGGGAATACCATACATGACTATGTGCACATTCGGGATGAGGTCAGTGTCGGAAGGAGAACGGCTGGGCACAGGGTATCGACTAATAGGGTATCCGACCTTACCTGTATTTGTTGCATGGTTAAGGGGAGGGAGTTGCCCGGGTGTTGGATACGAAACGCTATCGGTTACATGGTTTTGGCCGACCATGGTTTAAGGCCCGCAAAGCCGCTGATCCTCTCAAATAAGTGATTACCCAACCGGAGATGTTTTTATAACTTCCGTGTTTAAGTGTTTAGTGTAGTTACTAGTGTTAGGAATTCATTCACTTAGCTTTTGTGCTAATCCCTCCCTCATTGACACATTTCAGGTTGGAAGGCTTGAACGGGTCGGGCTCGGATGGGACGTTTGACAATGCTTAAATTATGTTTTGTTAAATGAGCCGTGTTTAGTAATACCGTCTTTTTAACTAACTCTTGGTTTGTAATATTTTGTGGGACCATGGTTTGTAAAACTAACGTAATTAGGAATTGGACTAAATGCTTCCGTAACCTTAGTTATTGCTAAATTAGATATTTAAAAAAAAATGCGGTGTTACAACTTGGTATCAGAGCTTCGGTTTGGCGATGGTTACACGGGGTTGGTGTTCCGTTCCCAAATCGTGGCTCGTGTTTTGGTCAAACCTTCTGTTTTAGAGGGATTAGAGCAAGTGTGAATGGTTTAGTAGTTAGTAGATGTGTACTAACGAATTAAACTAAGCCTCGGTGAGATGTTGTGTTTTGTAGCAGGAATGGCTACGGATGAAAACTTGTTGGGAAATGCCCCGCCGAATACGAACCCGGGTAACGATGGGGCCGCGACTTCGGGCGGTGATGAGATACCGAATGAAGAGTATATTGTGTTGTTGGAAACACAAAATATGGAGCTTGAGGATACTATTAGGGCTCTCCGTCAAAGCCAATCGACTGAGCTGCGACCCGAGGCTCGGTCTACCTTACCCCCTATCACCCGAGCAAATCCACCTTCGCAATTTACTCAAACTACCCACATTCCCGTCTTTCCCCGAAATGACTCCTCATCCCCAAATGCAAGCATACCACAACCGAACCCCACCCACACCATACCTTTTGCCAATTCCCAACATCAACAATTTCTCTACCAACCGCTTCCGGTAGAGAAGAAACCGTGCACGTACAAGAACTTTATCGATTGTAAGCCAACCGAGTACCGGGGAAGTACCGACCCGGCGGAAACTCTCACATGGCTCCGGGCTACCGAAAAGGCCCTTATTGCTTGTAGTTGTGAAGACCATTTGAAGGTCCGGTATGCGTCCCGAATGTTGGGGGGACCGGCTATGGATTGGTGGGATGGGTTGACCGCTAATTTTAGTAATGAGATGATGGATGCAATCACGTGGAAACAATTTAGGGATCAAGTGGAGGCTCGGTATTGTAGCCCGTTTGAGTTGGATAAAATCCGGAATGAATTCATGATGTTGAAGATGACTGATCGAATGACGGTGGATGAGCTTATCCTCCAATTTAATGGTAAGCTCCGGTTTGTGACACAATGGGTGCCCGATGAGTCCACCCAAATCAAACACTTTGTTGGGGCGTTGTTGCCCGAGTATCGGAATGTAACAAGGCTTGCGGGAACTCTCTTGCAAGCTTATGATCTTGCCAAATCGGCCGAAAGTGATATTTTGGCACAAAAGGCCGCGAGTCGGGAGAAGGCCCCGTTTCATAAGGGAAAGTATGAACAATCAACCTCTAACAACCACAAGAAATCTCAAGGAAACCATAAGTCAAGCAATGATCGTCGAAAACAAATTCTTCAAGGTTCCAACCAAAGGAACCCGTGGTGCATACCGTGTAAGTCCTCCCATGCCGGTCCGTGTACGGCACAAACTCGAAGGTGTATTAAGTGTGGACAGAACGGGCATGAGTCTTCGGAATGCAAGCTAGAAAATAGCGTATGTTGGACGTGTCAGAAAGAGGGTCATCGGGCCATGCATTGCCCAACGAAGAAGGGTTCGGGTTCGGGCGGGGGAGCGGCTTCGTCGGGAGGTCAAAAGAAGAAAAGTCATCCGCCACCTACGGGTCGGGCGTTCAAGATGACAGTGGAGGATGCCACCACTACCGACGATGTCATCACCGGTATGTTTCTAATAAACTCCATACACGCTCGTGTGTTATTTGATTCGGGTGCAAATTGTTTGTTTTCGTCAAAGAGTTTTTGTGACAAATTGAATTTGCCTACTTCTTTGATCGCGACACCTCTAGAGGTAGAGGTGGCCGATGGTGAAATGGTTCCGGTCACAACATCCGTGTCCGGGGCTAGTATTGATATTGATGGCGTGAAATTTTCGATTCTTTTACTTGTTATGCCGATATCCGGCTTTGATGTGGTCTTAGGTATGGATTGGTTAAGTGTTAATAAGGCCAACATAAATTGCCACCAAAAGTTAATTACTTTTCTTTTACCCGACGGGTCACATGTCGTGGCCCGGGGAGACCGTGCGACCCCGACCATACCCATTATATCCATGATGAAAGCCCGCAAGTCCTTGACCAAGGGATGTGAATCATTTTTGGCCTATGTGATCGATGTGAAAAAGGAAAAGAAAGTGGTTGGTAATCTCCGGGTGGTTTCGGAATACCCGGAGGTGTTTCCCGAAGATTTGCCTGGGTTACCTCCCGTTTGGGAGGTAGAATTCAAAATTGATTTGGTGCCGGGTGCCAATCCCGTGGCTAGAGCACCGTATCGTTTAGCACCGTCCGAGATCCGGGAAATGATGACACAAATCCAAGATTTATTGGATAAGGGTTTTATTCAGTCGAGTTCCTCACCTTGGGGAGCTCCCGTGTTATTCGTGAAAAAGAAAGATGGTGCACTTCGTATGTGCATTGATTATCGAGAATTGATTAAGAGAACGGTAAAGAATCGGTATCCTTTGCCGCGTATTGACGACGTATTTGATCAACTTCAAGGGTCTTCTTATTTCTCAAAGATTGATTTGAGATCGGGTTATCACCAAGTTCGGGTTCATGAATACGATATTCATAAAACGACGTTCCGAACTCGTTACGGTCACTATGAGTTCTTGGTTATGCCGTTTGGGTTGACGAATGCTCCCACGATATTTATGGATTTGATGAACCGAGTCTGTCGGCCTTATCTCGACAAATTCGTTATTGTGTTCATTGATGATATATTAATTTATTCCAAGACCGAAGAAGAACACGAGAAACACTTAAGGCAAGTGTTAGAAACGTTGAAGCGGGAACAATTATTTGCGAAGTTCTCAAAGTGCGAATTTTGGCTTCGAGATGTTCACTTTTTGGGTCACATTATTTGTTCGAATGGGGTCAAAGTGGACCCGGCAAAGATTGAAGCGGTTATGGATTGGGTTGCTCCAAAGAACCCAACCGAGATAAAGAGTTTCTTGGGTTAGGCGGGTTATTACCGCCGGTTTATTAAGGATTTTTCGAAGATAGCGGGTCCTATGACGAAGTTGACCCGTAAGGATGTACCGTTTCGGTGGGGTGATGATCACGAGAAGTCCTTCCAAACCCTCAAGCAACTATTATGTCAAGCTCCGGTTCTTGCTTTACCCGAAGGCCCGGAGGATTTTATTGTTTATTGTGACGCTTCACTTGCGGGTTTAGGTTGCGTGTTGATGCAACGAGATCGAGTTATTGCTTATGCTTCGAGGCAATTGAAGAATCACGAGTGGAATTATCCGACTCACGATTTGGAGTTGGCGGCGGTGGTTTTTGCACTAAAATTATGGAGACACTATTTGTACGGTACTAGGTGTGTGATTTGTACGGATCACAAAAGTTTGCAATACGTGTTCACGCAAAAGGAGTTGAATATGCGTCAACGAAGATGGTTAGAGTTGATAATAGATTGATTGTGAAATTCGTTATCATCCCGGGAAGGCGAATGTGGTGGCCGATGCCTTAAGTAGAAAGGGAGATTCGGGGCGGGTATAATTTATGAGAATGAAAATTGTGTCGGATTTGGTGTCCCGGTTTAAGATTTCACAAATGGAGGCCTTGAATGTTGAAAATTTGAAGACCGAGATTTTGATTAAGAGGAAGGATGATTTAGAAGAAGATTCTCGAGGTTTGAAGACGTATCAATCTCGGGTTTGTGTACTGTTACTCGGGGGTTTGCAAGAATTAATTTTAGCCGAGGCTCACAATTCTCGGTTATCGGTTCACCCGGGTAGCACGAAGATGTATAATGATTTAAAGGTTCTTTATTGGTGGCCGACGATGAAGACCGACATTGCCCGTTATGTGGGCCAATGTCATATTTGTGCCCAAGTGAAGGCCGAACACCAAAAGCCCTATGGAACTTTAATTCAATCACCGATTCCCGAGTGGAAGTGGGATCGGATTACTATGGATTTCGTGACCAAATTGCCGCGTACACAAAGGGTCCACGATATGATTTGGGTTATAGTTGATCGGTTAACGAAGAGTGCTCACTTCTTGGCTACTAGCGAGACCGCCTCACTTAGTAGATTGGCGAAATTATACATTGATTAAGTGGTATCCCGGCATGGTATTCCTATTTCTATCGTGTCCGATAGGGATCCCCGTTTTGCTTCGAACTTTTCGAATAGCTTGCAACGAGAATTGGGGACGCGGGTGAATTTGAGTACCGCGTATCATCCCCAAACCGATGGGCAATCGGAAAGAACGATACAAACACTTGAAGATATGTTGCGGACATGTGTGTTAGAGTACGGTGGGTCGTGGGATTCCCACCTACCGTTGATCGAGTTTGCTTATAATAATTCGTACCACTCGAGTATTAAGATGCCACCGTACGAGATGTTGTATGGGCGTCGGTGTCGAACCCCGACGTGTTGGTTGGAAGCGGGTGAAAAACAATATGCGGGACCCGATATTGTTCAAATGACGAAAGTTGAAAGCCGCCCGTGACCGACAAAAGATGTATGCCGATCCGAGACGTAGACCCGCTACGTTCTCGGAAAACGAGATGGTTTATTTGAAAGTTTCACCTTGGAAGGGTGTCATTCGTTTTGGTAAACGAGGAAAGTTGGCCCCGAGGTTTATTGGGCTGTTTCGTATTAGCAAAGTGGTAAATTCTCAATCGGTCACGCTCGAGTTGCCCCCGGAGTTGTCGGCAATTCACAACACTTTCAACATTTGCTATTTGAGAAACTGTAGTATTGAGGATCCGAGCCAAATTCTTCCGGTGCACGAGTTGCGGGTAGATACGAAAAAGAGGTTGGTCAAGGAACCGGTGGAGTTATTGGACCGAAAAGTGACGAAATTGAAAAAGAAACAAATTCCTATGGTTTTGGTAAAGTGGAAGCACAGTTTGGGTGCGGATATGACATGGGAGACCGAGGCCGATATGCGGGAACGTTATCCCTCCTTATTTGATCGAGATGGGATTCCGGGGACGGAATCTTCTTAAGTGGGGGAGAGTTGTAACATCCCAAAACCCGGCCTAATAGTTTATTGACCTTAAGGTATCTTATTAAATGATTATCTGATTAAATGTTTAGTTAATTTAATTAGCCTGCTGTCTTTTGCGGTATTTTAACCAAGGGGTTAAAATACCCGACTTGTGTTATACTTGGAATGAAAACGGGATTTTTATATCTTGGGACTCCTTGTTTGATATCGTCTCCAGAAATGCTTTCGTTTTTAAAATTGGAGTACGTTTGCTATTTTAAATAAATTAATTACGAAAGGGACTTTTCAGACTTATACTGTTAATTAAAAGAAAAGACAACAAGGGGGTCCCACCACCCTTGTTTGACCGGCCAAGGGAGAGAGGAGGGTAAATCCCTCTTCACTTCTCTCTTTTGAAGAACCTTATCCACTATTCCATTGGTTTTCTTCCTCTCAAAACCCATATACTTGTTCTTGAGCTCTTGGGGTTAAATCTTCACCATTGTTCCGAAAATTGCACTAGTGTTTGTGTAAAAGAAGTCTAGAAGTAAGTTTCATCCTTCTCCCTTACTTGTTCTTGTTGTTCTTGAGCTTTGTTATGAACTAGGGTTGGTGATCTTTAGTGTTTTATGGATGAATCTTGATATGGATGTTGTCTTATGTGTTTATACAAGCTTTTACATGAAATGTATGGTTGTTGGTGGTAGGAAGACAAGATTTGGTGAAAAACACCTTCAACCTCCATTAATGGTGGATATTGAAGGTGGGTTTTGATGAATCTTGGATTTCTTGAGTTTTGGATGGATAGAATTGTTTATTAGGTTGTGAAATCATGTTTGACAAGTTATGGATGTTAAAAACCTAGTATTAATTATTTGGTGAAGTAGTTTAACTAGTGTTTGGATGATTTTGTCAAAATGGTTAACTAGTGATCTTGGAAGTATCATACTTGGATTTGTGATGGTTATGATCTTGATGGAATTGTTAAATGATGGTGAATTGCTAGTTTAAAGATTAATTGCTAGTTGATGGAAATGTGGAAGTGTTAGGATCATGTTCGGGTTTTTTGGCCCGTTTGGGTCAACTAGTGTGAATACTTGATAAATGGTCAAAATGGTCAATTGTATTGATGAAGGAATTGTGCTAGTCGGATATGTCATAAAAATGTGCATTTTAGGAGTCTTGTGCGGTTAGTGGTTGAAATTGATGATTTTGACAATTCGGTGGATTATCACTAACTCGATATATTTTTGATAGGAACCGGGAAGGATACTCAGTGATACTAGCTCACTGAGTAAAGGAATCGGAAGTTGAATGGTGAGTGGATTCGACCTACAACTCGAGTTTCGGTTATTTGGTTTGGTATTGGTTTTTAGTGAAAAATCGCAGGAATCATCAGACGCGAACTCCACTTAGCGATCGTGAAGTTGGTCCAGAGAAGTTGGTTATTAGTCGCGAAGTAGTTCACGAACCGGGTTCCCGACGCGAACACTAGTTCGCGATCGCGAACTAGAGTTCGCGATGGGAACTCAGTCGTGACGTTCTTCGCGGTGTTTTTTCGTTGCTAGTCTATTTGTTATGTATGCCTAGTGTTAGGGAATACCATACATGACTATGTGCACATTCGGGATGAGGTCAGTGTCGGAAGGAGAACGGCTGGGCACAGGGTATCGACTAATAGGGTATCCGACCTTACCTGTATTTGTTGCATGGTTAAGGGGAGGGAGTTGCCCGAGTGTTGGATACGAAACGCTATCGGTTACCGTGGTGTTGGCCGACCATGGTTTAAGGCCCGCAAAGCCGCCGATCCTCTCAAATAAGTGATTACCCAACCGGAGATGTTTTTATAACTTACGTGTTTAAGTGTTTAGTGTAGTTGCTAGTGTTAAGAATTCATTCACTTAGCTTTTGTGCTAATCCCTCCCTCATTGACACATTTCAGGTTGGAAGGCTTGAACGGGTCGGGCTCGGACGAGACGTTTGACCATGCTTAAATTATGTTTTGTTAAATGAGCCGTGTTTAGTAATACCGTCTTTTTAACTAACTCTTGGTTTGTAATATTTTGTGGGACCATGGTTTGTAAAACTAACGTAATTAGGAATTGGACTAAATGCTTCCGTAACATTAGTTAATCCTAAATTAGATATTTAAAAAAAAAAGCGGTGTTACATTCTCGTTCTCGGGTGTCTTGATCGACACTATTTTCTTACCGCACAATATCTTGGCTTGGTGCATACCCAACCAATCCATACCGATTACCACATCGAACGCCTTTATCCCCATAGGCAATAAATCAACCTTAAACTTTCTACCGTCTATTTCTAATTCACAATTTCTATAAACACTCTCAACCAATGAGGTTTTCCCGTCGGCTACCTCTATTTCATAAATCTCATCTAACATCTCGGACGGCACATTCAACTTACAACCGAACTCATAAAACACAAACGAATAATTGGAACCCGAATCAAATAATATATGAGTTGGCAAGGAGTTAATGAATAGAGTACCTGACACCACATCGTGTGCCTCCTTCGCCTCCTCCCGAGTGAGTTGAAAGGATCGTCCCTTCACCTTTGCCGGCTCCACCTTCTTTTGAGCCGTGGACACAAGTGATTCGGTTTTCTTCTTCGGGCACACATTGCTATAATGCCCCTTTTCATGGCACGAGTAGCACTCAACCTCGGCCGCCGACTTGGACCTACAATCCCGGGCCAAATGCCCCGTCTTGCCACAGCTATGGCAAGTCTTCAAATCTCCTCGGCATTCGCCGGTATGATTTCTCCCACACCTCTTGCATGAGGCCACACTTCCTTGCCTAGAGAAGTTCGGAGTTAACTTCCCTTTCTTAAACGAACTAGAGCCGCTCTCGGCTTTCCTTTTCTCGCCCACATGGGCCCTCTCGGCACCCCGTGCCTCATACACATCCTCAACACCTCGGGCGGCACTAATGGCCTCATCAAGTGTGACCGCCCTCTTGACCTCTAATTGGTAATCCCAAGGTAGCCCACAAGCATACCGGACCACCCTCAACCTCTCCTCGGAGTAAGTCTTAGCAACGAACGGGAGCAACCCCGTGAACTCCCTCGAGTATTCTTCAACCGACATATCACCCTTCTTTAGGGTCACAAACTTTTCATGCATCTTCTCCAAATCCCTTTCGGGGCAAAACTTCTTTTTCAACCTCGCGGTAAACTCATCCCACGACATAGCCTCAATCACCTCTCTCCCTAGGGTTTCATACACGATATCCCACCAAACCATGGCATCTTCTTTCAAAAGTTGTGACGCATACGTCACCATATCGGCTTTCTTACACTTGCTACTACCGATGACACGATCGGTCTCTCGGATCCACCTCATAGTCACCTTCGGGTCCGAACTACCCGTGCACACATTCGGCTTACAAGCCATGAAGGATTTAAACGAGAAACCTTCTTTCACATCGGGCCTTGCCCTAGCATCACTTTGGCCACCCGTGGAGGATTTCCCCTCCTCGGTGCCACTACCCCCGGTTCTCTCATCCGATTTAGCCTCGGATTCACGGTCTCCACGCGACCTCTCCCGGTCCCCAATAATACGGTGCACTTTATTGGCCACTGTTCCCTTGATTTGGTCAAGAAAAGTTTGGAGATCCGCCATGGTTACCGGAGTCTTATTAGCTCCAACTTCCGATTCACCATCCCGATGCATCGACGGTTGACTTCCTTGTTCAACCACCATCTCAACATGAGGTATCTCCTCATCCCGGCCCTCCGGGGCTTTAACACTTCTACGCGTGGTCACCATTTCTTTCGATCAAGACTATACGAAAGACATTAATCAATTAGTACTTCATGAAAAATCCATTAGTTGCATTAGACTCAATTCCATAATTATATCAACTTTCATAGGTCCCCTAGGTTCAACCCCAAACTTAACATAAAGTCTCAAGGTCAACCTATAATTTCAAGGAATCTGATATTCCTAATGCTACAGTCTAAGACTAGGATGGTCATCGAACCTAATTCACTTAAACTATAGCTCTGATACCAAGTTGTAACACCTCAATTTTTAAAACAAAACATTTGGCCAAAATATATCATTTTAATAAATAGAAGAACTATTCCCAAAATACGGATTTACAAAAACCTTTGGTATGAAAATCAGAGTATGAAGTTAGGTGTTACAAAATAGATCAAACCAAAGCTAAGACTAAATCTGTTCTAGTGTTCTTCTACTCTAGGGCCCGCATCTCTATCCATGCGTACCTAAACCTTCGATCCAGAACCTGAGTACATAGCAAAACAAACAAGGAGTACGTGAGACAAAAATGTCTCATGAGCATGGGTTTTGACCCGCTAGTATCAAATATCACGTTAAAGGTATAAACATATTTATATTTTCCATCAACATAATCTAGCCACTCTATTGTGTTTCTAACGATTCCTAGCATCCATGCCTAGTACATAAACATATATGCACTAGACCACAAACATATCTAACACATAAACATATATGTATTAGAATCCTAGCATATCTAGTACCAAACATATGCGTACTAGGAGCACCCACGTGCCTAGTGTATAAACATATATACACTCGTCTCAGTGACCGGGGATCTCCCGCGACACCACCATCTACCTCTTATCATAACCTAACAGTTATGCCAATCAAAACCATCGGCTATCATACCAATCATCAAACAAGTTAGTTAAATATCAACATTTATATATAACCAACTCAACATATAATAAGTCTAAGTATTAATCAAATAGACCGACTCACAAGTAAGAAAATGTATATTAAGGGCTATGTACTCAATAAAGTCCACACGTACTCACCTTAGCAATAAAATGCTCCAACCGTATTCTTTCCGCCGGTTTCCTTGCTCCAACAATCAATCAACTTTCCAAGACTTCACCAGAAGCCTAATACAACAATCACAAGATGTTCAACATCACATACTACTAATAATGTATCCATTTATCTCTAGATACCACTTACTATCTCATTCCCCCAATTTTGGTGATTTACCAAACCCTAGGTTTAACCAACCCTTAAGATTCATACCAATCTTAACCATACACTTGTTTCCCTTATTAAAACACCATCTATTAAGTGTATACATCATTTATTTCACCATAACCCATAACCCCAAGAACTAGGGTTTTAAACCCAAGCTTCAAGATCCATAGATCTTGAGCTACAAAGATGGAGGAGTGAATATTTACCTTTAATCTTCAACTAGGAGTGAAGAAACTCAACCGAATCTCATTGAGATTAGTAGGGAGCTCTGATAGCACTGTAGGAAAACCTTGTAGGATTCACATGGCGGAACTTGAATCCCACATTACTGGATCTCTACTAAACAATGAGATCACAAGAAGAACAAGATGAAGAACATTACCTTTAGGTTGCTAAAGAATGATCCACCTCTACTGCACCACCTGGACACGCTGCAAGACCGCGTTGTACCAACAAAGTATCACACAAAGACTTGTGTGTGTGTGTCGTTCGTCGAACGAGCAAGCAAACCGAAAACCCCCTTGGGGTTCTTTTGTCGATCGGCTGAGAGAGAGAGGGAGAGGTTTAGGGTTTTGTGGTGTTGTAATGTGTAACCCTTAAACCTTAACCTTAAGCCTTTATTTATAAGGACTTAAGTTACAGTTAAGTCCTTGGAGTTTCATTATGATTAATCTCATAATTAAACTTCCTATTAACACTTTAAACCCTTGGACTTTTATTAGTTAATTAATTAGACTATTAATTAACTGTCCGTTAAATATTTAACTTAATATTTAACCTTCCTCACAAATAATAATTAACTTATTATTATTTATTCTCTTCTTTATAATTAACTTAACTAGTTAATTATTCCACACAACTTACTTTATTCGGTTGTCCATTATTGGGTGTGTAGTGGTATGACCCTTTAGTGCCTTATAACATTGGACACGGTGACACGTGTACTTATCTGCGCACATAAATCCTTCATTTTGGAGATCGGAGTTCTCGTTTGGATCACGATCGGGAAAATTTCACGACGCGTAAAATTCGCGGCGCGAACTCTAGTTCGCGGCGCGATCTCTTTCAGACAGTAATAAATTGGGAAAAAGCTAGGGTTTGCTCATTTTCACTCCCACTTCACCTCAGCCGATTTCTAGAGTGAGAAAGGGGCGATTTTGGTGTTCTTGGGCATAAATCGTCACCAATCTTGAAGATCTACACTCATGATGGAAGATCTAAGGTATTTCTTGTAACCTAACTAGTTTATGAACTTATTTTGGGGTAAGTTGTGATTATGGAGTTGGAATGTGGAAGATCTTGTTAAGGATGTTAATGGAGGGTGTAAAACACCCATAGATAGTATGTGGACCATGTGTTCAAGTTGGATTTGTGAATTGTTAGTGAAACTTTGAACTAGGGTTTGAGATTCCACCAAGTTGGATGAACTTGGTGGTAAGGAATGTTATTACCGGTTGAATTGAGACTAGTTATGGATGATAACTAGGTTATACGATTATTGTGTTGATAGGTTGCAAATACCCATATGTTGGAGTTATTCCAAAGGCGCGAAGCAAGGATTCTGGCTGATAAACACGAACTGGAAAGCATTGCTAAGGTGAGTACATGAGACTTTTAAAACTGAGTACATAGTAAATGGTTTTGAAAATACATATGATATTTCATGGGTCTTTATTAATAAATGTTTTGATAAAGGTAGTGACTGAAAAGATAAGAAAATAGGTATATTGTGATACTAGAATATGTCTAGTATGATTGATGATATTGGAAGTAGTATGATAAACTAAGTAAGAACGGAATCTTTATTAATGTACTATAATGATAAAGATAATGAGTAAAAGAATGCGTATTGAGTCTTTATTAATAAATATGTATTAGTAAAGCAATTGGGAATGATTCTGTAGTAATGAGTATCTATTGGTAAGATTTACTAATAAAAGTAAAGAACGAATATATATATGAAAATGAATATGATGTGACTAGTAATAATTATGTATTATAGTCAGAGAAGAGATAAAAGTATTATGATATCGATAAAATAAGAAATGTATCTTATGAAATAAGTAAGTATGGACCTCATAGGGTTCATAGATGTAGAATAGATGTGGGTTGCTTATGATCGGGTCTATGGGACCATACAGGTACGTTCACACTATGTTGAACTAGTTACATATAGTTATTATTAGATAACTAACTTATTTGATGATTTATGTGATAGCCGAAGGCTTTGATTGGAATAACTAATGAGTTATGGTAAGAATGAGATGATGTGATGACGCGTGGGATCCCCGGTCATGAGGTGTGGAGTGAGGGGCAGTTGGGTGGATTCCCATTGACTCATACACAGTAGTAGTCTTGCTAATTGGAGGAAGGTTCGGCGAGCAAGGCAGGTATCGGTAGATTGGGCGATTTCCTCTTGCCGTTATCTTGAGCAATTCGGGGGATCCCCGGTATATTTCTAGTATGTATATGTTTATATACTAGATTTGGTTGAAGCTTATTAATCCGGGGGATCCCCGGTTAATAAGTTAATGCGCTCGTAGTTAGTTCGGGGGCAACCCGATAACTAGATATGTTTGTGCTCCTAGCTAGTTCGGGGGCAACCCGATAGTTAGATATGATTGCTAGGAGAGCAGAAAATCGATAGGGTCACAATAGGGTGACTAGACGGTAT
Organism: Calendula officinalis; assembly: GCA_963853835.1. Taxonomy (NCBI): domain Eukaryota; kingdom Viridiplantae; phylum Streptophyta; class Magnoliopsida; order Asterales; family Asteraceae; genus Calendula; species Calendula officinalis. The sequence goes on along the minus strand of OY970828.1, from coordinate 9,454,037 downwards.
TGATGTAGTATATATATATATATATATATATATATATATATGTTTATATATTTATGAAATGATTTTATTTATGGGGTCTAATATCCATTCATCTCACGAGACTATTTTGTCTCACGTATTTATTTTTGTGGCTATGTACTCAGGTACATGTTGAAGTAATAGAAGGTTGCGCTAGAAGTGGCCTAGAGATGTTTAGCTTGGGAGCTCATAGGTAAATCCTGTTGCCTATGGTTTTGATATACTTGGTGACACCGTATTTTTGTAAACTCTGATAAATGTTTTAAAGTTTTTGTTAAACTGTATTTTGAACAATATGTCAAATATTGGAAAAAAGTATCTTAAATGATTTAAACGATGTTTTTAAAATACGGGTGTTACATTTTTACTCTTATTTTTATTTTTAAACATCATTAATATCACTTTTTTTAGAAGAGTGTGACTTATTCTTCATTAATTATCTACGTTAATCTATCTTAAACTATATTTTAATTTTTTATCTCAAAAACTATAAAATCTCAAATATATATAATTATTCTATGTCATAAAATAACCATTAGGTTTTCAACAAAAAACTACGTTCTATATCAACTTTTTCCATTTCTATATTATTTTTCTAAATAACACAAATATCACTTCATTAATAAGTCATACGAAATTACTAGTCTAAGGGCAATCACGCAGTGTTGTAGTACACGGCCTACATGGTGGTGGTCAATGTAGTGGGGCAGCGCGATGATTTCTGCGGCGTCAGAGCACAAGGAGTCTTCACATTAAAAAAATATTAGGAGTATAAGATAAAACATTGCATTACTTTGAAAATAATGGGACCGATCTGTGTCTTTAAAATTCGATTTTCGCCTACTATCTAAAACCCGTTCTTTTTAAATACAAGAACCAATTCTCAATTTGATATTAGTTAAATCAGTTTAATAAACATGAGTTTTGACACCACTCTTATGTTATCATGCAATTAACACAAACTAATATTGCAGCATAATTAAATTTTTTCTAATTAATTCACGATTAAAACCTAACTACAAATCACTAGTTTACGGACTTGATTTAACTAACTAAACGAATAGCAGACTTATGTAATCGAAGTCGGTCCTATTGAACTTTTTTTCTAGACACAGTGTTGGATTGAAGATGATACAAAGGAGAATCTCTCTGACTGAATCACACCTAAAACGCTGAGCGTTAGATTACTAGTTAATACCTTCAAGTGTGACCAATTAAACCGAACATTAGAGAACAATCTTATATTAGCTCACTTATAAATGAAATTGCTATCTAGAATTAGACAAAGAGAAATCAAAATAATAATAATATGAACCTTTAATATGAACTCATAGAATAATATTTGTTTGTCATGATGTTTTATTCGCTCCAAAAAAGTAAATAGGAATAATCCGTTCACGTTTCTATATATACCTTCCATACAGGTTACAGCAATCCAAATCTCAATGAGCAAACAAAAAAAATTAAAAAAGCCCTTAGTTTTGTTTTTGTTAAGTTTGGCGATTGAGATTTGAGAGTTCCAAATCAAATTCTTATTTTTTAACATGTTTTAAAATATTATAATATTCGTGAAACATGTTTTTTTAATTCACATAAAAACGAGTGAAAATTAAGTTCTACCAATATTTATTTTAACATCCTGAAATCCGGCCTAGCAGTTTTGGCCATAAAGTATTATTAAATGAAATGTTTAGTGTTTTTTCTTTTTGTGATATTTTAATCAAGGGATTAAAATATCCGATTTCTGAAATGTTTAAATGATTATGTGGTTTTTATATTGTTAGATTAACTTTTGAATTTCAATCCCGAAAATATATTCGTTTTTGAAAATGGAGTCTGTTTGGTATTTTAATTGAATTAGTCGTGGACCGGATACCCTTTTGATACTGTTACTAAATGATATATGCACCTGTTATTTTCCCCTTGTGCCACGTTTTGAAGGAGCTGTGAAAACCTCCTTCTCTTCTCTCAGTTACATATCACCACACATAACAAGATTGCATGTGTCTTTTCTCTCTCTAACTTCTCTCTAAAAACTCTCTTCACCTTCTTGCTTGTTCTTGGTGTCTTCTGAAGATCTAGGGCTTGTTTCTTCCTCAATCTAAATTCTAAACTCATTTTTGAGTAGGCCTTGAGGTGAGCTTCATTCTACATGTGTTTGTTATTGATTTCATGCAAGTTGGTTAAACTAGGGTTTATGATTCTTGAAGTTTTGTGGGTGAATCTTGTGTTAGATGTTAGATTACATGTTTATTCAAGCTTTTACATGTATTGTGTGGTTATTTGTAGGAAGAAACTAAGTTTTGGTGAAATTCACCTTCAAGCTCCATTAATGGAGGTTTGAAGAAGATGAGTTTTGTCAAACCTTGAATTTCTTCAGGATTTGATGGTTATTGCTGTTTATTATGTTAAGATAACATGTTTGGTAAATCATTTAGGTTGATTGTCAAGTATTGGTGGATTTGTGAAATAAACTAGTTAGTGTTTGGATGATTTGGGTCAAAAAGATAAACTAGTGATTTTGGGTAAAATACTTGGTCAAGAAGGTTGTTGATTTGGCTAAATTATGTAGTTAGTTATGACTTGCTAGATGTAGTGTTTTTGTGAAAGTCAATTGTGCTTGGAAGGTGTAAAAGTCAAAAATAGGTTTTGACCCGTTTGGATGTAAAATGTTTATCGTGGTTAGTTGACTTGAATTATGAAAGTATGATATGAATATGACTTTAGTAGTTATTATTGCAAGTATTTAAATGTCATTTGGGTCAAAAGTTAGTTTATGAACTTACTTGACAATTGTTTATAATCTCCAACTTGTGACATTAGACTACTGAATTGGTGGCAAGGAGAAGGTTACGGTGAGTGGATTTAATCTCCAACTTGTGTTTGGTTGCAATCAGTTAGTATTGCCCCGTCAGTGCTGATCAGTTAGTGCTGACCCCGTTAATGCTAATCAGTTAGTGCTGACCCCGTTAATGCTGATCCGTTAGTGCTGATCAGTTAGTGCTGACCCCGTTAGTGATGATCAGTTAGTGCTGACCCCGTTAGTGCTGACCCCGTTAGTGCTGATCAGTTAGTGTTGACCCCGTTAATGCTTATCAGTTAGTGCTGACCCCGTTAATGCTTATCAGTTAGTGTTGACCCCGTTAATGCTGATCCGTTAGTGCTGATAAGTTAGTGCTGATCAGTTAGTGCTGATCAGTTAGTGCTTACCCCGTTAATGCTGATCAGTTAGTGTTGACCCCGTTAATGTTGATCTGTTAGTGTTGATAAGTTAATGTTGACCCCGTTAGTGCTGATCAGTTAGTGCTGACCCCGTTAGTGCTGACCTCGTTAGTGTTGATCAGTTAGTGCTGACCTCGTTAATGCTGATCAGTTAGTGTTGAACCCGTTAATGCTGATCCGTTATGCTGATCAGTTAGTGTTGATCAGTTAGTTCTGACCCAGTTAGTGCTGACCCAGTTAGTGTTGATCAGTTAGTGCTGACCCGTTAATGCTGATCGGTTAGTGCTGACCCTGTTAATGCTGATCAGTTAGTGCTGACCCCGTTAATGTTGATCCGTTAGTGTTGATCAGTTAGTGCTGACCCCGTTTGTGCTGATCAGTTAGTGCTGACCTAGTTAGTGATGATTCTGTTAATGCTGGTTAGTTAACGTTGATCCGTTAGTGCTGATCCGTTTGTGCTGAAACGTTAATGTCTTCGCGGGGCTCGAAGATGCCTGGGCCGTGTTTCATTGTGAACTTCAGTCTGCGGGTTTTCGGGTCGTTTTTCGGGCGCGAATCTTTAACAAGTTGCTTGTTTAGTACCCGTGTGATCGGGTTGAGCGAAATGGCATATGTGCACATAGATGAAGGGTTTCTACTTGAATGGTAGCAACAACTCGGTTAGTGGCAATCGAGGATAGGGATGTCAGCGTCGGATGGATAACGGCTGGGCATAGTGTATCGACGAATCGTTGTATTCGAACCTTACCTGTATGCATTACACGTAAGGGGGTTTACGGGTGAGTTGGGTACAGCGCCATCGGGTACCATTATTTGGCCGACAATGGTTTTAGGCTTCTGGCAGGACCCCCGATCTCCCTGGACAGTTAGTAGTTATTGGTTCATTGGAACAGTGGCTAAGTGGAACTTGGTTAAGTGGAACAGTGGCTAAGTGGAACTGCGGTTAAGTGGAACAGTGGCTAAGTGGAACAGTGGCTAAGTGGAATTGCGGTTAAGAGGAACAGTGATTAAGTGGTTATGAGGAGTAACTATCGTGGAGATGTTGGTACTTGCTTGTTGTGCTTTACATAATTTGTAGATTATGTTCATTCACTTAGCTTTGTGCTAATCCCTCCTTCATTGACTCTTTTCAGGTTGATCGGTGCTTTGGACGGAATGGGTGACCAAGCTCAATTGGATATGTTTTGTAAAATGAGTCATGTCGTCTATTAACACCGTTTAAATATTATTATTATTTGGAGTTTATTTTGAGACGTTTGGTTTGTAAACCTAAACCTTATCTATTATCTTTATGCTTCCGCACCTTTTAAAAATAAAAAATAGTTTCTAAACTTTGCGGTGACACATTTATTTTCATATATTCTATTTATGTACCATATGATCTTTGACTTATAGGTATATGAATATTTCATAAACTATAAATTATATGTTAAAATCTTGTTATTTAATATATTATCTATGTATCACAGAGAAACGTTTAAGGTAGTATATAATTTTTTGTAAATTTTTGAGGGACAAATATCAGTCATTAGATGATCAATCAACCTCCAAATCACCACCAGCACCATCATCACATGTGATTCAATACGTCAATACCACCACCACCTCATGTATTACAATAAGCGAATCACATGTGATTTGATGATGGTGGTGGTTAAGGGATTTTTAATCCACTGCTAAGATTTGTCCATTAGGGCTATGTATTAATGATGGACTACCTAAAATACAACTCACACATCACATTAAGTGATATATTTTAAAATTTACCTTATTTTGAAAAAAAATGGAGCTCATCATCAACTAACAATCAATTTTAATGTAGTGAAATACCTCTTATACCCTTACTTTTGTTTTTAAGCATCATCAGTATTATTTTATTTAAAAGAAATAAGATATATCCTCCACTAACTAAACACTTTAATTCATCTTAAATCTTATGTTAATCATTTGTCTCAAAACCATAAACCTACATTTATCACTTATTATAATATAGAGATATTGTATATTATCTATAAAAACAATTATTTTTCTTTTAAACTAAGAAACTTTCCTCTATAAGTGAACTTGTATTTAAGTACTAAGGCTTTTTATTTATAAAATCACAAATCAAGTTTCTTTAATAGTTTTATGATAAATCACATATCACAAATCAAATATATTAAATATATTTTACTTTGCTAGAGGAAAATATTATTTATTTCTATAATTTATGTCTGCTAATATTATCATAAAATATTGTAGAACTAATATAAATATAGAGAAGAAAAGGCTATTGTCACATATCATTATCTTCTTTGTAGCACACGTAGGGGTGTTAAGAAATAATCGATGTCCTAAAATCTGGATATTTAAATTTTGGATTCCGCTAGTCTTTATAAAATTCTTAATTGTTTGATATCCGAAAAATATTCAAAAATATTTATTTATTTGATTTTTTATTATTATCAATTTTGAATCGTAAAAAATCAAGGTTTCTAAAAAACATAAAGTGTGATATGACGGCACCATTAACCAATAACCTTTACGCGTAGCGAGCCATGACTTTTTTTTGGCTCGGCTTAAGGTTACTAACTTTTTAATATAATTCACATATATAAAATTTTAAAAATATAACAAATATATTAAATATATTTTACTTTGCTAGAGATAAATATTATTTGTTTCTATAATTTATGTCTGCTAATATTATCATAAAAAATTGCAGAACTAATATAAATATAGAGAAGAAAAGGCTATTGTCACATATCATTATCTTCTTTGTAGCACATGTAGGGGTGTTAAGAAACAATCGATGTCCTAAAATCTGGATATCTAAATTTGGATTCCGCTAGCCTTTATAAAATTCTTAAATGTTTGATATCCGAAAAGTATCCGAAAAGTATCCGAAAAGTATTCAAAAATATTTATTTATTTGATTTTTTATTATTATCAATTTTGAATCGTAAAAATTAAGGTTTCTAAAAAACATAAAGTGTGATATGACGGCACCATTAACCAATAACCCTTACGCGTAGCCAGCCATGACGTTTTTTTTGGCTCGGCTTAAGATTACTAACTTTTTAATATAATTCACATATATAAAATTTTAAAAATATAAATCCATTGATCTATATGTTGTTAATATGTGAAGTCTAAAAAAAATTACATCTAAACTTATATAATCACATCATTTTTTTCAAAAAAAAAAATCAAATTTTATAAGGAATAAGACGCGCCTTACGCCACCTTATCATGTTTTATCATACCTCAGTTTTACATTGCCACCATGAAGTGTTTAGTAATAAGGGAGTCGCGCTTAACGTTTTGGCGCCGTCATTGCACCACCATGACACATTTTTTAGAATGTTAGTAAATATCGACTATAAAAAATTTGAAATGCTCATTTTTCAAAGAGTAATGATATTGGTAAAGGTCTACTTGTATGTATATCTATTTGACCAAAACATGTGTTAAAATAAAAAAATAATATTAAAAGAAAAAATTAGTAGATTACACATATCATCTTATAAGTATGTAAACACATAAACACACACAAAAAATAATAATCATTGTCATTTCTCTCTTTTTTTTTAATACCCCTAAGTATATGTAGCATTGCTCAACTCTAAAAGCTTCAACTAATAAGGCCCCTCCCAACGACACGTCGGGGGCTTCAAAACGCGTCACTAGCAAGATGGCATTGGCACCATCACTTCGGCAACTCTCGTCGGTAGCAACGAGTTGCATGGTCTCGTCGGCAACGAGTGTGAGAAGAGGGGGGTGTTTTTTTTTAAGTGGTGATGAGTTGTTGTCATCGCGATATTTTCAGTAATTCGTCAGTATGAAAGAAAGTAACGTTGCGCTACTGACGAGTTTGAGAACGCATCACTATTGAAAAATATCTAAATATCCTTTATACTTAGGATGGCACGACAAATATGTAATAGGAAAATATCTTGTCATTTTCAAAAATTATGGCACCCTACAAAGCTATATGGCCATACCTTCAATTATGGGCTCTGAATCTGGACCATTAAGCCGTACTACCCAAAGTTAGCAATCATCCCCCCACCAACTCCTTCACACTCTTTATTTGCTTTCTCTTCTTTTACTTTTCTTTCTATTTTCGACCTTACCACTTTAATATTCAAAACTCCCAACGTTGTATTCTTACTTTTTTTTAAACCATAATATCGTATACATATAAAACATAATAATATTTTATAAATGTTTTTAAACTAAACTTGAATTTACAGTTTAATTACTGGTTGATAAGTCACATATATATCGTTAGACTAGGTATGATTTTTCGATAACATGAGTTCCGATGTGTCTTCGAGCCGACAAATCTTAGTAAGATCACCTATTTTGCGGGCAAGCTGGAGTCCGCGTAAGTAAACCTTCATGACCACAAATGGGTTGACCACCCCTCACCACCACAATAACTACTAACCACCGCCACCATCACACACCAATTGCCACCATCATCACCCACCACCAAATTCATTACCGCCATTATCCATCACCACTACCCACCACCATCACTAATATCATTACCACAATTACTATTATTACAACAAAATATAATGACTAAGTTACCCATCAACGTGTTACACTGGATTTTAATAATTCAGTCGACTATTTTTTCAGATATGAATACTGTATAATTGATGGCAAGTTTTCAGGCCTAAAAAGTTTGTAATCCTCTCCGATGACTATTCAATATTAAATATTTCATAGGTTTGCAGACATAATTGACTATATTGGAGTCAAATCAACATGAATACATTGATACGTACATCCCCATCATCCATACACGCATCCATCCTTTTAATCTGCCATGTCATTATCAACTCCCAACCCTTGCCACGCCAAACACAGAACCTTACAGCCTGGCTCCCTCCACATCCCTCCAACCACCACCCGCCACGTGGCAACCTACTGATGGTGACTGCTTACAGCTGTCTCCGCTATATAAACCATCACCCCACAGACACTCGATTCACCAACACCCTTCTCTAGTTCCCCACTACCCCCTCTTTCTTTCCTACTTTCTGTTTTATTACGGTATTACCACTGCCATGGCACGTAATTACAATATTGCCATTTTAGTTATCTTGTTTTTTGCTTCTGGTTTCGAGAAATCATTCTCTGCGCTCGTGACCCAACAGCCTCTCCTGCTCAAATACCACAACGGTGAACTCCTTAGAGGTCCGGTCACCGTTAATCTTGTGTGGTACGGAAAGTTTACACCAATCCAACGGTCCGTTATTGTCGATTTTCTACAGTCCTTAAACACCATCAAGTCTCCGAGAAAAACGGTGACGCCACTTCCCTCCGTCGCCTCATGGTGGAAGAACACCGAGAAGTATCATAACGGTTCGTCGGCGACTGTGGTCGGAAAACAAATACTCGACGAAAACTACTCTCTGGGGAAGTTTTTAAAAAACTACCATCTTCAGCATCTGGCAACTAAAGTAGCCCAACGGAATTCCATTAACGTCGTTTTAACTGCGAAAGAAGTTGGCGTTGATGGGTTTTGCCGGAGCCGGTGCGGTACCCACGGGTCGACTAAAGTGAACCCGAAGGTGGCGTATGCTTGGGTTGGGAACTCGGAAACCCAGTGCCCCGGTCAGTGTGCTTGGCCGTTTCATCAACCGATTTACGGCCCGCAATCGCCGCCGTTAGTTTCTCCAAACGGTGATGTTGGTGTTGACGGAATGGTGATCAGTTTAGCGACTGTGTTAGCCGGTGCCGTTACAAACCCGTTTAATCGAGGTTACTTTCAAGGTCCGGCAACGGCGCCGTTAGAGGCGGTGTCAGCTTGTACTGGATTGTTCGGGTCGGGTGCGTACCCGGGTTATGCGGGTCAGGTTTTAGTGGATAAGACTACAGGTGCGAGCTATAATGCACACGGGTTAAATGGGCGAAAGTACTTGGTCCCAGCAATGTGGGACCCAAAGACTTCAGCTTGTTCTACACTAGTGTGATGGTGCGTTCTGGTGGGGTGTGGTGTACGCAAGACGATGTAGGGTCGCGGGTGTACGGTGGTGATAACACTTGGAGTTTGGCAAACTTTGGTTGCTTGTCGTTTTGTGTGACGTGTAAATTCTGATCTTTTATCGTGTATGAAAAGAATGTATAAAAAAGTTTGTGCTCCTCGATATTAATAAATTGTCTTCAGATTATAAGGAATTGGAAATTAAATATTATGCTACATATGCCGCGGAAAGCTAAAGTGTTCGGTGCACAAGTTGAAAAAGTGACCACAAATTGAATCAATGGGTTCTAAAACAATTTTTTACTAATCCAATTTGTATGTTTTTATAGTATATGTTTAGCAATGCTTTGATGTTTCGTGCTGCCTGGTCGGATTTCAGAGATTCTCTATTTCTTTTCTTACGTTTTTCATTTCCGGAATTATATTTTCTAAATCATCAGGCATAATAATTTATAGAAAAGAGACTGTTATGTAAAATTCCTCCCCCACTAGAGCAAAATTCAGAAATGTCATAAGCAAAAGTCTATAAATTTATAAAAATAAAAACTCTTTTAGAAATTAGAACTTAAAATCAGAAAGATAAAAAAAAAAAAATCAAAGAATAATCTATGAATCTCACTTGCTGGTTATTGGATTCACTAACCACAAACACAAACATATTTTTTATTTTTTAGCCTCAATTCTTTAAAGTTTTTCAATTACCACAATCAAAGTTCACAAATTAATATGTATCCTCTCCCTCATCTCTTGCGAGTTTTAAAAGATAGAAGGATTCAAATTAACAATTACAATACAAACATTTCTACTACATATACCCTCTTGTGCTCATGTTTAAAAAAACCAGTATCAAAACAATTAAAATAAAAAGTTGAAGATGTTCACAAACCGTAAACAATCCAAAAATCAAAAACAAACTAGAAAATAGATGAAATTCGAATTTGATTGTATTCACCGACTCACATTCTTGATCTGCTCGACTTGGGAACCTCAAAGAAATGGCAGGTGAACGGTTCGACTTGCCATCATCGAAGCGAGAAATGGTGAACGATTCGTGGAGAAACGGAATCATTTTTTTTCATTTACTAGCTGCTGAGTCGGAGGATTGACTTGGAGGATTGACTTCCACTGCCGTGATTTTGAGTCCCAAATACCGAATTGATGAAAACCTGAACTATTTGGGCCAAAGCAGTGTAGGTAATATTGTAAGAAAATAAAAATATGGGCCCCTACTTAAGATTGGGGACTGTTCAAGTGAAATTTTGAACTCCCCTATGGTCGGGCCTGCTTAAACGTTGTATGTTCAGATAGTGTAGTGAGGTTATTGAGGCTCCGAACATAGGATGAATCATAATCACCTACAATTTGAAATTTAGTTTTAAGATTGTCTTCCAAATTTGTCTGTTTATCTCTATTAAATCCATAAAGATAAGTGTGTTACCTTCAGTGACCCAATAATTTTGAAGTTTGAAAACTAAATTTTTAGTTGAATATAAAGTGTTTAGTATCATTTTGATATATTTAAAACTCAAAGTTTGTTGAATTTTTTTAAAAAATTGTTTTTCTAGATATTTTTGATTTCTTATAATATTCATTTTGTAATTATCAGATTTTTTTTTATATTTATATATCTTCTATATAACGAGTTTATCATAAATATATTCAATAATATTATAACATGGTTGAAATCATTTTTAAAGCATAGATCATTCAATTTAAAATCCGAATATCAAAGCGTTGTGTTCTGTGGCATCTATTAACTAGTACTTGTTTGGCCTCTTTTAATTTTTTTAATCACTTATATGGCTATTTGATTATGGATTTTGACATTTTGTCTTCTTTAGGTCCAAAAAGACTGAGATGTGACTAGTCGGCCATGCAAACTGGGCGGCTGGTTAATCAACAACTTATACCAACACATTTGATATGGAAACGAAAACGGTAATCTTACAAAAGCAACAATTTACTAATCAATTTTTTTTCATAAATTACATCTCCAATGGTTAATCTTTTCAAAAGTTTTTTCTTTTAGGAGTTGTTTGTTTCGCTGAAATTTAATAAAATCTGAGAGAATTGAAATCTAATTCCACCACATTCCAATGTTTGGTTCAAAAAAAATGTATGGAATTGGAATCCTATATAATAGAAACATTCCACAAAATGAAGGAATCTCAATACCATCCAAATGTTGATGGAATTGAATTCCAATTAAGGTTGGATATAATGTTCTTTTAGTTTTATATCCTTTATACCCACCACCACAACCACCATCATCCATCACCACCACCCACCGCCGCCACCACCACCTCAACCCACCCCACCATCATCGCCGCCGCCACCACCAACTGCCACCACCACCAACCCCCACCGCCACCGCCACCACCGCCGCCACCACCTCCACCCACCACCACCGCCGCCACCATCACCACCACCGCTACCACCACCACCGCGACCACCACCATCACCCATCGCCGTCGCCACCACCCACTAGCACCACCACTCACCGCCACCACAATCACCCACCACCAACCAACCACTACCAGCAATAAGAGTAAATTCGTCATTTTAGATAATTCCTATTCATGTCAACCAAACATAATATTGAATTGGATTCCAATTTCCTTTCATGCCAACCAAACAGAGTATAAAATTGGATTTCAATTCATGACGGATTCCAATTCCAGCCTAGATTCCAATTCCATCAGAAACATTTTACGAACCAAATAACACCTTAGTTAAAAGGTTAGTAGGAAAAAATCATTGGAATAAGCTTTTGAAAAAATTAGTTATTCTAATGGTAAAAAAAATTTCAAAAACTTATTGAAATAGCAAAAAGCTTTTAGAAAAGCCCTCATTAAAAATACTCAGTTCAAAGAATACAAACGTTTTCCTTCATACCAATAAAACTATGGATGTCCTTTATTTGGATATTATTGGAACTACCCGATTCAAGAATAAGGATTGGTTACCGAAAATTGAATCGTAATTTGTTTTTAATTATTTTTCCTATATATAGTAATTTGCCTAACAATATTTGAATTGAAGACTATTTCAGATATTGCTTTATTATTAGAGAAAATATTTTTTTCCTACTCATATGCCTATTTACTTCCAAACTTAACATGTGTCATACACTAATTATTTTTCTTTATATTTTTCCTTGATTTTGATATTTATCATGATTAAATAAGTAGGAATATGAGTAGGAAAAAACACTAGATCTTATTTTTATATTGTCAAATTAGTAGTAGATGGATTAAGTTCTATATAATGGGCTGACTGGTTTGTTGACAACTCAAACAAAAAATTATTATGATTTTTATACTTTTAAGCATATGACTTGAATAAAGATATGGAGATTTAAACTAAAACGTAAAATCGAACCATCCAAATTATAGGTTGGTTCGGATTAATTCAATTGATTAGCTAAGTTTAAATGGTTCAGTTGAAATTATAAGAACCCAAAACTGATTGCTTTCACCTATTTTAGCTGGCGTAAATTTGATCCAACTGAAAAAAGCTCTTAAATTAAAAAACAGTCTATTTACGTATTTGTGATAAATGTATTTTTAGCATGGTTTTGAAAACCAAACTGGACATTGGACCGATCTTGCTACTGATTCATTGATTCATCTGGTTGGACCGATTTGGAAAATCAGATGACATCATAGTTAAATTTAAAGTTTATATAACTACAAAACTACCATATCAAATGAAAGGTTTCAGTAAGGATACAAATAAAAATGTTTATTTCGGAGTACTAGAAAACTAGAGTATAAAGAAACATATTCAATAACTATTTCATGAATAACTAAATAACTAAGTCATTTGATCTTTTAAAAATTTCTAATACATCATACCTTATAAATTACTTGAACAAACCAAAAAACATTTAAAAACTATGCTATGCAATAACTTAATGTGATTATAGTATATTATTTTAATTTCAGTAAGAACTAAAAACTAAATGAAATTGAAAATGGACGTACGATAACAGGAAGAAAAGTTCATGTAATGTTAGCAATCCCACATCGCTCGCATAATGAATTCCAAGGTTTTATCATTATACTCTCTCCGTCCGAAAAAAAGTACTCATTTCTCCCTAAACTTTTATCCCACAAAAAATTTCTTCATTTCTCAAATTGATGGGGGTCCACTTAATAAAATAATATAATTTTCAACGACCCCATCACTAACTATCCAATAACTATCTTTTTCTCTCCAATCTAACTTTATATTTTAATAAAAAATAATATTAATTACTCCACCACTAACTATTTTCTTAAGACTTGTGCCCACGGGAAATAGGTATTTTTTTTTGGGACGGAGGGAGCCTCGTTCATCTCATCAAAAGAATGCCTTGTAATTGAGTTTGCCGCTTGACTCCGGTTAACTTTGGTTTAGTGCGGTTAGTCCGATTTGGGTTTGACGGATTTGACCGGTTTAGTTTTTTTTCCGCTTTTTCTTTTTAACGGTCCTACTATTTTCGAATATATTTGAAATTGAATTTTTAATTACTAAGATTATTGGTAAATGCCTTGTTTGCTAGGCATTCAACTTGTAAGATTGTAAATTAACTGATAGTTAGAGTGATTATTTGTGAATTGTTTTTTATGAGTTTGTTTATATTTGTTTATTCAATTGGTAGGTTTGTAAATTAACTGATAGTTTGAGTGAATCATTTGTAAATTGTTCTTCACGAGTTTGTTTATATTTGTTTATTTAACTGGTAGTCTTGTAAATTAGCTTATCGTTCCATTCGTGAATTGTTCTTCATGAATTTGTTTATATTTGTTTATTCATCAACTCGCAGGCTTGTAAATTAACTGATTGTTGAGTGAACCATTTGTGAATTGTTCTTCATGAGTTTGTTTATTTTTGTTTATTCAACTGGTAGACTTGTAAATTAATTGATCGTATGGTTCATATGAATTGTTCTTCATGAGTTTGTTTATATTTGTTCATTTTTTTCGTTAGTATCCAGTTTTTAGGTCTAAAAGATGTAGTAATTGTTGTAGTCTTGTATACCAATTAGCTCAACTCATAAGATCGTAACAAGCATTCTCATTGATCATATTGTGTGTACATACAATGATACAAGACAACCTCTTTATATAGACTTAAGAGGTTGCAAACTAAGAGTCATGACATAAATACATTAAATGTGAGCAAGCAAAGAGTCTAAATGAGTTACAATACTCCCCCTTGGTTGCTTAGATTTATGTTGGACTGTATGTACTTCGTCTTGTATCTTCATACAATCCATCAAACATTCGCCTTGTTATAAAAACCTTGTCAGAGAAAACCCTCTGGGACAAAAACTCCAACCGAAGGACAAAAGAGTACGATCTGGATGTCTTGAGCTTCGTCTTGTATCTTTAGACAATCCATGAAACATTCGTCTCGTTAAAACCTTGTCAGAGAAAACCTCTTGGGAAAAAAACTCTGGTCGAAGGACAAAATAGTACGATTTAGATGTCTTGAGCGATGGAAAGAACCATATATGGTGTGCCTCATTAAAACCTTGTTTAGAGAAAACCAGTGGGACAAAAACTCTAACGAAGGACAAAAGAGTGCACAATTGTTAATAAGTATTCAACTGGATACTCCCCCTGAATTCAACAATTCTTAGTGAGAATGAGGTACTGTTAGTGTCTCATTAAAAACTTTGTCAAGGTAAACCCAATGGGACAAAATCCTTGAACTAAAGGAGAAAAGAATACACAAGCATTCGTCGGGATGCTCCCCCTCACATGCACTCAACAGGGTGCAAAGCATACGTCAGGATGCAATTATTATTCTCAATCAACAGGGTGCAAAACATACGTCAGGATGCAATCATTATCCACACTCAACAAGGTGCAAAGCATACGCCAGGATGCAATCATTATATACACTCAACAGGGTGCAAGGCATAGATCAGGATGCAATCATTATGAGCACACGACTGGGTGCATGATATATGTCATTTAGGTAGCTCAAAGACTTTTCTAAGTCAAATAGCTTTGACATGTTTTGGAAAGAATACTTTGGCAATGACTTGGTGAACAAGTTTGCATGATTCTTATTTCATACAATATGTTGCACTTCAATCTTTTGGAATGCTTGTTGTTCAGGTTTAAAGAACAATTTCGGCGAGATGTGTTTGGTGTTATCCTGTTTTGATATAATAATGTTTCAACATCGTGCTGATAACGTGTTGTAGACCAATTAGCTCAACTCATAAGATCGTAACAAGCATTCTCATTGATCATATTGTGTGTACATACAATGATACAAGACAAACTCTTTATATAGACTTAAGAGGTTGCAAACTAAGAGTCATCACATAAATACATTTGTAAGACCTATTGACACTATAATCAAGCTAATCCATGAAGAAATGATGAGAAATTGAAGAACTAGTGTGTGTGTTCTTGGTGTATTTAGTGTGTGTAATTGAGAGAGAATGAGATGAATGAAACTTTCCCAAAATGTGTATTCAGTAATTGTGTGGAAAGCTTACAATACAATTCATCATCTAAGCCGTTTATACCTCTTCTCTAAACCATGCTTAATTAACACTAATTAAGCATAAACCCAATGACTAAGACTAAAGACTAGTTCATAACTATTACAACATGGCACTTCTAGTCCCCTAACTATTGTCTACAATATAAATGACCCTAACAATCTCCCCCTTTGTAGCAATAGTTTGGATTAGCCTGTTCTTGAAATCTTCTTCTCTAGCAAGGTCTGAAACTGAATTACTCGTTAAGTAGTTTTTGATGTAGTATTAGTTTCAGCTTCTTGATAATCAGATAAGAATAAAACTTTTGATTGGCTTTTCATCCAATATAAAGTATCTCAGAAGATTTCATGAAGTCTTGTCTTAATCTGTCTTTATCATAATCCAATCTCCATCTTTTTGAACTTTAGAACTACATCCATGTCTTCCTTCAAAGGAGTATATTAAAGATTTAAAAATTCTGGAAATGAAACATCAGTTTAATAAAGAATTGACTAGGATTTAGAAATGTTGGAGATTTAATTTTGGATAGAGGTTTGTGAGGATAGGATAATGATGATTTGTATTATGAAAAGAATGATTTGAAAGTTAAAGATTTTGGATGTGTGTGTGTGTGTGTATGAATGTTTGTATATAGGAAAGAATGATATATACATTTAAGATTTGAATGAATGTGAATAATTTGTATTTTGTATGATACAAAAGATTTGAACAGTTTTGCTTTTGTATGGATATGGTTGTTATAGAATTTGGAAAGAATGATTTATACGATTAGATTTTCGATGGATATGAATGTGAATTTGTGGTTTGGATAGAATGATTTGTCAGTTTAAGATTTATAATGGAAATGTTGAGAATTTGTGAGAAATTTCTGATGAGTCGGTTTCTTTTTCTTCACAAATTATTTTATGTAAATCGATGAAAATGTAGACCCATAGATAGATAGAGTTGTTTGTAGCGGAATTCTTTTGATGAAGTTGTGGCTTTGTCGATTTATGAACTTTGATAATTGTTGTTTAGGATAAAACATTGATGAAGTTTACGCTCCCCCTCAAACAAACAATTATTCTACAACAAATCTTCTCCGGTTTCTTGTTTACTCCCCCTTAATCGGTGCATATATCTTTTTGATGTGGAATAAACTGGGCTAATATACTCTTTTAAGTCTTGTAAGCATTTTTCTTCATAAATTGAACTTCTTAATAAATTTTCTCCCCCTCATGATGATTAAGATTTATCAGGATCATCATGAAAAATGTGAAGTTCGCGAGGTGACATGAAGAAAATCTTCTAAGCCCATGGATACAAAATGTGATGAAGAATGATTTATGCATCTTTTGTATGAATCAAGATACATCACATTGTATAATCGAAAACCGAACCGAAGATGATGATATAGATATCCGATCAAATCGTTTGGCATTTAATCTCAATGATCGAATCAAAATAGGGCAAACCGGGATCACATAGATTACCCGTTAACACAACAGTTACACAAACTGTGTGACCTACGTTCAGTGTTGGAATAGATGTTAGCACTGGTAGGATTTCCATTCAATCATCGTGGAATACCAAGAACGTTGGTATCACTATGAATGTTCTGTTAGATCGTAATCAACTAAGATCAAGCTAATTCATGATGATTCAAGATGAGAAATAGAAGAATTGGGTAAGTGTGTGTGTTCTTGGTGTTTCACTATGTGTGAGTTAGTTGAGAGAGATGGAGGGAATATTGTAGCTTTCAAAAGAGTAATTCAATTAGTGAGAGGAAAGCTTACAAATTAAGCCTAAACATAAGGTATTTATACCTCATGACTAAACATGCTTAATAACCATCTAATTAAGCATAAATCCAAAGGCTAAGACTAATGACTAGCTTCAAGCTATTACAACTTGTCATTTCTAGTCCCTAAACTATTTGATACAATACAAATGGTCCTAACAATCTCCCCCTTTGTATCAATAGTTTGAATTAGCCTGTTCTTGAAATCTTCTTCTCTTAGCAAAGTCTGAAACTGAATTAATCGTTTAAGTAGTTTTGATGTAGTATTAGTTTCAGATTCTGATAATCAGATAAGAATAACACTTTTAATCGGCTTTTCAACCAATATAAAGTATCTCAAAAGATTTCATGGAGTCTTGACTTAATTTGTCTTGATCATTATCCAATCTTGCTCTTTTCGAACTTTTAGTATCTCATCCCTGTCTTCCCTTGTAGAAACTAAATTTTTATCGTTAAGGTTGTTGATCTACAAAATGCCAAAAACTGATATTTGTCAAGATTTGAAGATTCGAGAAATGAAACATCAGTTAGGAAAGGAGTTGACTTGGATTTAGATATGTTGGAGATTTAATTTTGGATAGAGATTTGTGAGGATAGGATAATGATGGTTTGTAGTGTGAAAAGAATGGTTTGAAAGTTAAAAGTTTTGAATGTGTGTGTGTGTGTGTGTGTGTATGTTTGTATATAGGAAAGAATGATATATACATTTAAGATTTGAATGAATGTGGATGATATGTATTTTGTGTGATACAAAAGATTTGTACAGTTTTGCTTTTGTATGGATATGAATGTGAATTTGTGGTTTGAATAGAATGATTTGACGGTTTAAGATTTGTAATGGAAATGTTGAGAATTTGTGAGAAATTTCTGAAGATGAGACGGTTTCTTTTTCTTCACAAATTATTTCATGTAAATCGACTAAAATGTAGACCCATGGATAGAGTTGTTTTGTAGCGGAAGTCTTTTGTTGAAGTTGTGGCTTTGTCGATTTGTGAGTATTAATAATTGTTGTTAGGGATAAAATGTTGATGAAGTTTACGCTCCCCCTCGAACAAACAATTATTTCTTAATAAATCTTCTTCGGTTTCTTGTTTACTCCCCCTTAATTGGTGCATATGTCTTTTTGAAGTGGAGTAAACTGGGCTAATATATCTTCGTAAGTCTTGTAAGCATTTTCTTCATGAACTGAACTTCTTAGTAAATTTTCTCCCCCTCATAATGATTAAGATTTATCGGAATCATCATGAAAAATGTGAAGTTCGTCGAGGTGAAATGAAGAAAATCTTCGAAGCCCACTGATACAAATATGATGAATAATGATATATTCATATTTTGAATGAATCAATATACATCATATTGTATTATCGAAAACCGAACCGATATTGATAACGTAGATATCCGATCAAATCATTTGGCATTTAATCGCAATGATCGAATTAAGTCGGGCAAACCGGGATCACATAGATTACCCGTTAACACAACAGTTACACAAACTGTGTGACCTACGTTCAGTGTTGGAATAGATGTTAGCACTGGTAGGATTTCCATTCAATCATCGTGGAATACCAAGAACGTTGGTATCACTATGAATGTTCCGGCGTTATCACAAAGATAAGCTTGGTATTATGCCTTGTGTCCTAAAGTGTATTTCGGTTCTAGACTCAATGAGTGGACAAACGAAGGCGATGACTGGAGAGACTTGTCCTCTGTTTCAATATCAACAATCTCCAAGTGAGATGTCGATAGCATATGAGCTAATCTCCGTGGAAATGAAACAAGTACTTTTTAAGAAATACTTGAGTAGCTGGGGGGGTTGTGCATTGCATCACTGGGTTCCATGATGCCTTGTTCAATATCAGAGAGCAACACATGCAATCTGATAGAGACGTGGCTACCCGGCTTTTTATCAGTTTGGTAAGGGTTTTTCGTTTTCTTTAACCCTGTCACACCCTCCTCACTCAAGCTTACTTATTCATTTTTCGACTACTCCCTCATTTCATTTTACCATGTTTAGCTGAATTGCACCCCATACTACATTCCCCCTCTCAAATTTTATCTCAGCGCACCCCAATCAAGATCCCGTGATACTTGATTCTGCTCACCTAGACCTATGTACCCTTACATTTGTCCTATATTGTAGGTGGCTCCTGGGGAAGATCATGCCGGTTATAGCAGATCATAGGAGTAATTTGAGAGTGAACTATAATGCTCATGTGCAAATTATCAGCATTTATGATGTTACTTTGTAAGAATAACATGGATTTTTCATCGGAAAATGTGTTTCCGGCATAAGTTGTTGCCTTTATGATTTAAAAGATTAGGCACAGCAACTTGAACAATTGAGGAAATACCGGACTCACATAGAGTATCCGTTAACACACGGTATGAATCGATAGTCGTTTGCACAACAGTGGATTCAAATGTGTGACCTGCAGTTAGAGTTGGCGCGATTTTAGCTCTAGCAGGATTTCCACTCAATCCTCGTGAAACACCAGATTGTGATGCCACTATGAGTGTTCCGATGAATACACGGAGATTCATTTATAAAAGTGTATGTGTCCTAAACTGGAAATATTTGGCGGTGAGATCTAGACACATTGTGCATTCAATTGAAGACGTAACCCGGGGCAGAAGGTTAAAATTTCAATACCAACTTACTCCGAATGAGCAGTCGATAGATTATGTGCTACGTCCCCTGATGAATTGAAACAAATTCCTGTTGAGAGGAATCTGAGTGGTTGGTGGTGGAGTGCAAATGCTTGACTGGGCCAGTTAAGTCTGGTGATACATTCAACACATGAATGAACACAATTTTGTGAGGTTGCCCGGTTTATTTTCGGTTTGGAAGCACTCAAAGGTGTGTTTTCTTGATATTATCATGTTGTCACATCACCTTGCACTCACCTAAATTTATACCCTAGACTTATACCCTCACATTTACCAATTTTGGCTAAAAAATATTTCCCTTGGAAGGTTAAGCCGGTTCTGGCAAACCATAGGAAGGTATTGTCGTTTGATAAAAAAAAATGTATCATTAAAAAAAAATTCAAACGGGTATAAAAGTATTGATATTAGAAAGTTTCTCCCCCTGGAAATAATAATTCTCCCCTTAGAATTACTATTTCTCCCCCTCAACAAAATAATGAAAAATTTACAGTTTTTAGAGAGGTGGGAAAGAGTTTTTTACATTTACGTGAAAAACTGGTTAAGAGCGGGTTTCAAGCTGATGTACTTGAAAGCCATAATGTTGAAAAGCGAGTCATACACTGATATGTGTATAAGTCATATATGATTGAGACCGGGTTATACACTGATGTGTGCATAAGCCATTTACGATTAGGTACGAGTTATACACTGAAGTGTGTATAAGTCCTTTTCCTGCAAAACAAATCAAACAACTTTTGGTACCCATCTTTGTTTGGGTCCGACAATGTTAGTGTGGGAATTAAACCACCGATAAGTTGTATCGATTTGATTTAAAGATTGAGAGTTCCAAGAAAAACTGAAACTTGATGTTTCACTTTCAAATAATTTCCGGGGAATTATTTGAGAAGTTGGAGTTTTGGGAACCCATTTTGCTTTTAAGATCGAGGATGTTTTGTAAACATAAACAGGAGATGTTTTTGGCACTTGTGTAAAAGACATTTTAGGTGCCAATGAAAGTAAATCTTTTCTTGAGTATTTTAGAGATTTAGATTTGAAAAAGATATTCTTTGAAGGAATAGAATGTTTCAACACGGTTGATGATTTAGTTTTACCCATTTGAGAATGCTTAAGTCTAGAAGAGGAACCTAATTTATTTGGAGTTATAGGTGCGGAATTTCCTCTATTAGCTTGTTTGAGAGCATACAATTTCTTATCAGAGCTTGGTGGAACCGTGGATCTCCTAGGCTTAGGTTTGGTAGAGGAACTTACTTGTGTTAAGGCAAAAAGCCTTGCCCCTTTAGATCTTAAGATAACAAAACAACCTAGACTAGCTTTGATTAATATGTAGAATAATATAGCTAAGTTTAGGTCTGATACTGAGTGATCAGTATTGGAACTCAGTATCAGTACTCAGTATCAGATAGTGATACTGAGTAGAAGGACTGAGTGATACTCAGTATAGTAACGGACTAAGATCAAATTCCTTGATCTTAGTCATTTTCCTTACTTAGTCCTTCGGTTACTCCTTTGCTCATTATGTAAGATCTCTATAACATTATAAATAGAGATCATCTTGCAAAGGAGTACTTACCAATTTACTTTACACATTCACATCTTTTGTAATTGATCAGTGTTCTTGTTATTCCGCAACAAGCCACACTTAGTGGATTTATACATTGACTATATTCTTGTGTTATCACTCTAATATTTCTCTAAGTATAATATTCTATCAATTAACATTATAAACCAGGGTTGTTGTGACCTAACAACTGGTATCAGAGCAGGCTAAATAATCTTTTATTTAGTCGATCTATAACCCTGGCAGCCATTTCCTACATCTATCCCTCCAACACTCAAAAATCCAAAATGTCTACAATTATTGCACCAGTTATGTCTGGAAAGGGAGTACCCATCTTTGATGGAAAAGACTTCCATCAATGGAAGCTCAAAGCTCAGTGGTATCTTGAATCTATTCACCATGAGATGCTCACTGTGCTAAATGATGGTCCCATCATTCCACAAACTGTGGAACCGGTTGCTGCTACTGATGATGCTCCTGAGGGCATAAGATCTGTACCTAAACTAAAGCACAACTGGACTGATACTGACCGTCAGTTGTATGCTTTAGACTCCAGAGCTAAAGGGGTGATTGGTAATGCTGTTACAAAAGAGATACTTAATGCAATTATGAAATTGCCAACAGCAAAGGCTATGTGGGATAGCCTATCAGTCACCTATGAAGGTACAACAAAGGTGAAGTTGCAAAGAAAAAGCAACATGAGAAGGAAATATGAAAATTTCTTTTCAACTCCAAATGAAGACATCACCACTCTCTATAACAGGTTCAATACTGTTATCCATGATTTAATCAGTGTAGGCATTGTGAAAGAGGAAGGAGAGCTTGTTCAAAAGTTCCTGGATAGTCTTCCTCAACAATTTCTTGACATGACAAACTCTGTCAATGCTGCTAACAACATTGAGTCATACACTCTTCAAACTTTGTATGGTCTAATGCTGAATCATGAGGAGAATAATGCTGCAAGACTGATCAACTGGAAGAAAACTGACAAGTCTTCCACTGGTATGGCTCTAGTTGTGCAACAGGCTTATACTGTGACTGAGCCAGATGAACCAGAAGTTGATCTTGCTGATGCTGAGGCAGAAGAGCTTGAAACTCAAATGGCTCTCATGTCTATGAAGCTGGATCAGTTGAAGAAGAAGAGGCTTGGTGTTAGCTCTTCTAATACTGACCCAAGATCAGGTCTGTGCTATAGGTGTGGAAAGCCTGGACATATTGCTGCAAATTGTCATACCAAGTCTTCTGAGACTGACCAAAATGACAAGATTGCATACCGAGCAAAAAGATATAGAGACAAATATGTCAAGCTGAAGAATTGGAGCAAGGGAAAGAGGGCAGAAGGAAATGTAGCACCTCATCAAGCACTTTACTCAGAAGCATGGATGGATGAAGAGTTAAGTGATGATGAAGAAGAGATTGAGAATAAAGCCTTTATGGCTTTCACTGAAGATGATTTGAAGAGTTCCTTTGAAAAGGATATCAAAGAGGCTGAGAGGATGAGTGTTCATACTGATTGGGATTCCACTCAGTTGTACAAGGTAAGTTCCTTTCAAACTTATTCAGTGAATGAAAAAACCAAGATTTTTGAGTATATGCTTGTTGATCTTAAAACTTCTGTACAAAAGGAAAAAGCTTTAAAATTAACAATTAAAGAACTTGAAAGGGTAAATAATGAAAACTTGGATAAATTAGCAAAATATAAAGATTTAGAACTAAATTTTTCAGATTTAAAAGACATTAACCAAAGATTAGCTGATAAAGCTCATTTACACAAACTTGAAAAAGAGAAATTTGAAAAACAGTGTAAATCTTGGGGAAATGCTTCAATAAAATTAAATAAATGTTTAAATGAACAATTTCCAGAAAATGTGAGGGCTGCACTTGGTGTTGATCCTCAATTTAAAAACAGGAACAATTTTGCTGATTTATTTGAAGAGTTTTCTACTATGAACCCTATTAATTTTGTAAAAGCTAAAACTTTATGTGAGGTTGGATGTCAAACTGAGTCAGATGATGAAGAAAATGAAATTTTAGAAAAACTTATTGGTCCTTCCATCTGCTCAAAGTGCTATACTGAGCAACAAGAACTCAGTATTGAATTTCAAATAACAGAAATTTCTGATACCGAGCTACCAATAGTTCAGTATGACACTTCTGCTGTTCCACCTTTTGAATTATTATTTAATACAACAACTTTTGAATTATATAATGATAATAAAACAACTTCTATCTCACATGTTTCATCAAATACAGAAGTTGCAGGAACAGAAACATTATATACTGAGACATCTAAAGAACCTGTTAAAGTTGTTCCTTCAAAACATGATAAACAAAAGACAACTTCAACTAGGTCTTTGGTTGGCAAAGACAAGAAGTCTACCACTAATAAAATTAGAAAGACTTCTCTGCCAAATAAAAATAAGCAACCAGATCATCCATCTCCTAAACCAGTTAAAAACAATGTTAATACATCTATTAGAAATAACAAAATTAATGTTTTAAAAACACTTGGTGATCAGGTCAAATCTTTAAGTAAACAATTTGCAAAACTCGTTCATACTGACCTACCAAAAGTGAAACATTTTTCTAAAATACCATATGAAAATATGTTTAGAAATAGACCTAGGAAATGTTATAGATGTCATCATACTGGTCATAAGGGAGATGAATGCTGGACTGATCTCTCAAGTCCTAGGTACTCAGTACCAAAGAAAAGGAGAGAAACTAAGTCAGTATCACCAAAGAAAACTTCTAAAGTTACCCCTGAAGTGATACCGACCTCTCCACATAAAGAGATCAAGTCAAATTGTGTTTATCCCACCAAAGGTCCCATTCAAAAATGGGTTCCTAAAAGGAACTAACTCTTATTTTGTGTCTTGTGCAGGGTGACAGAAAGTGGTACTTAGATAGTGGCTGCTCAAGACACATGACAGGCAGTATGGAATACCTTCTTAATTATACTCCAGAGAAGGGTCCTTCTGTCAAGTTTGGAGATGACTCGGTGGGAAAGACAAGAGGTTATGGTGTGATCAAGGCAGGCAACATAACTTTTAAAAGAGTTGCCTATGTAGAGGGTCTTAAACACAATCTGCTCAGTATTAGCCAGATGTGTGATGATGACAATGAAGCTCGATTCAGAAAGGTTGCAGGAATCATCTACAATGATAAAGGGCAGCCTGTACTCATTGCTAGAAGAGAAAAAGACGTATATGTGGTCAACCTATCTGAAATAGACCCAACTATTCGAGTATGCCTGCTTTCTAAAGTCAAGCCAGAATTACATTGGCTATGGCACAAGAAACTCTCTCACATCAATTTTAGAAATATCAACGAGCTCAGTATGAAGAAACTGGTGAGAGGATTGCCCACAATTACTTATTCAAAAGATAAGTTATGCTCAGCATGTGAAATGGGCAAGCAGAAGAAGAGTTCATTCAAATCTAAAGTCAATCATTCCATCAATGAACCTCTTACTATGATACATATGGATCTTTTTGGCCCCATCAGCACACCATCTTTGGCCAAAAAGATCTATACTCTAGTCTTAGTTGATGAATTCTCAAGATATACTTGGGTCATCTTCCTCAAGACTAAGTCAGATGCAACAACAGAAATCATTGCCTTTATAAAAAGAGAGGAACTTCAAAAAGGCAACAAGGTCAAGCAACTTAGAAGTGACCATGGTACTGAGTTTAAGAACTCAGTATTAGCAGATTTCTGTGTAGAAAAAGGAATCATTCAAAACTTCTCTGCAGCCTACACACCCCAACAAAATGGTGTTGTAGAAAGAAAGAACAGAACACTGATTGAAGCTGCAAGAACTTTATTATGCCATGCTGGACTGGCACTGAGTTTCTGGGCTGAAGCTGTAAACTGTGCAAACTTCACTCAGAATAGAGCCACTATAGTCCAAAGACATCTGAAGACTCCATATGAGTTATACAATGGCAAGATTCCTAATGTGGAATATTTCCACATCTTTGGGAGTAAATGTTTTGTACTCAGTACAAAACAAAATCTCAATAAATTTGCTCCCAAAGCAAATGAAGGTGTGTTCATGGGCTACTCTCCACACTCCAAAGCTTTCAGAGTGTATATCATCTCAACCAAGATGATTGTAGAATCCATTCATGTCACATTCGATGAAGATCAGAATGAGCATTCTACCTCAGCAAGTGAAGACATAAGTGGCATAGATATTCTATGCAATCCAAAATACTCCATTGCTGAACAGCCTAAGTTTCATCCACACTTTATTCCTAATAAGTTTAATGAAACCGATCAAGTTCAAACTCAGTATCACTCAAATGCGTCTAATACTGAGGTTCCCATATCAGAGGACCTTCATACTGAGTTTCCAACTAATGATCTGAACCACTCTATTTATGAAGAAGGTGAAACATCCAACACTTCACAAGAATCCACATCAACTCTGCAAAATGAAGATGAACAGCACCCTGCACTGTCTAATACTGATCAGAATTCCACTCAGTATCAGACAGACAACACACCAAATCAACAAGATATTGTTGATCCTATTTCAAATGCTCCCTTAGGAAACAATTTAAGGGAACACAGAGACCATCCACACTCAAACATTATTGGTCCTATTGAAGAAGGAGTCCAAACAAGAAGAAAATTAGAATTTCCAACCCAAGCAACTGCAAACTTTTGTTTTTTCTCAAGTTTTCTATCTACCATTGAACCAAAGAAAGCTGATGAAGCTTTATTAGATGAAGATTGGGTAGAGGCTATGCAAGAAGAGCTCACAGAGTTTGAACGAAACAAAGTTTGGAACTTAGTACCACCTCCTTCTGGCAAAACTATTATTGGTACTAAGTGGGTGTTCAGAAACAAGATGGACAAGGATGGTGTTGTCATCAGAAACAAAGCAAGGTTAGTTGCTCAAGGTTACAGGCAAGAAGAAGGCATTGACTATGATGAAACTTTTGCACCAGTTGCAAGAATTGAAGCTATTAGGTTGTATCTTGCATATGCAGCCTTTAAGAATTTCAAAGTTTATCAGATGGATGTCAAAAGTGCTTTTCTAAATGGAAAACTACAAGAAGAAGTTTATGTTAAACAACCTCCAGGTTTTGTTGATCCCAAATTTCCTCATTATGTTTTCAAGCTTGATAAAGCTCTATATGGGCTCAAACAAGCTCCAAGAGCCTGGTATGACACCTTGTCTGAGTATCTTATTGAAAATAAGTTTACAAGAGGTAAAATTGATAAAACATTATTTTCAAAAAGGAAAGGTTCTGACATCTTACTCATTCAGATATATGTAGATGACATTATCTTTGGTTCCACTGACAAGTCAATGTGTGACTGGTTTGCTAAGATAATGTCAACTCAGTATCAGATGAGTATGATGGGAGAACTTACTTACTTTCTTGGTTTACAAGTTGAACAAAAGCCTGATGGCACTTTTATAAATCAAAGTAAGTATGTGCATGACATGTTAAAGAAATACAACTTTGAAAATTTATCTTCCATGCACACTCCTATGGGTACTCAGGATAAGATAAGTAAGGATGAAACTGGTAAACCAGTATGTCAATCCACATACCGAGGTATGATTGGTTCCTTACTTTACTTAACTGCTAGTAGGCCTGATATCATGTTTGCCACATGTTTGTGTGCTCGGTATCAGGCTGATCCTAAAGAATCACACATGAAAGCAGTTAAGCGCATCTTTAGATATCTTACAGGTACTCCTAACCTGGGTCTTTGGTATCCCAAAGACTCAAACTTTGACCTTGAAGGGTACACAGATGCAGATTTTGCAGGTTGTAGATTGGACAGAAAGAGCACAAGTGGAGGATGTCAATTCCTAGGTGGAAGACTAGTTGGCTGGTCATCCAAGAAACAAAATTCGGTAGCAACTTCCACAGCAGAAGCAGAATATGTTGCTGCAGGAAGTTGTTGTGCTCAATTATTATGGATGCAGTATCAACTCTTAGACTATGGGTTCAACTTTCATAAGACTCCTATTCATTGTGATAACAAAGTGCTATTGCTATCACAGAGAACCCAGTCCATCACTCCAAAACCAAGCACATTGATATCAGACACCACTTTATTCGAGATAATGTGGAAAAGGGTAAGGTTGAAGTAGACTATGTACCAACAAATGAACAATTGGCTGATGTATTTACTAAACCTCTTCCTGAGGAAAGGTTTATGTATTTACTAGGGCAATTAGGTATGTTGAATCCTTAATCTTTATTAAATTTCTTTAAAACTGAGCGCTCAGTATCACTCCTGTTGATACTGACCACTCAGTATCACTAGTCTGTTATCATCAAAATTTAAAATTTTTATTTTTTTTTATTAATTTCAAGAGTAAATTAATTGTTTTTATATTTTTTAAAATTTTTTTAAAATTAAATTTTTTTTTACTCGGTATTGGGGTATGACGGCTCTTACACCGAGCTTAATCCTCCTACTGCTCAAACGGTAACCTTTCTTAATAAGAAAGTTACCGTTGGCAGAGGATAAGGCAGTCAAATCAGCCGTTTTTACTTCCCAATACCTTAATTATCTTTCAAATCTCCTATAAATAACCGTTTATTTTTACTTCAAATTTTTTAACTGTTATTTCTTTCTTTCATCTTCAATTCTCTCTGCGATTAACGATTTCATTTTCTCTTAGCAAGCAAATTTTTTCAAATCAAAATCACAGATGGCGAATTACACTTTTGTTGCTCCAGAAGTTCAATCGGAAATCCAATTCCGAAATAATGAAGTACCCAGGTTTGCGAGGAACAACATCACAGCAAATTTCAATATTCCTCAAGCCTGGGCATGCCAAGAGTTCACAAACATTGTGACTTTTCTGAAAAATTGCCCAATTGCTCGTGCACTGACCTTGTCTCCTCGAGCAATTTACCCAGAAATGCTATGCGAGTTTTGGTACTCTGCTACACTCGATTCTCCAGATATGATTGCTGGGTGGGTAATTAGAGATCAAAGAAGGGCATTTGTTTCTACTGCAATCATTCGTGAAGCACTGAGACTTCCCGCCCAAGCTCAGTATGACCCATTTGTTGATAGATCAGAGGCACGCTCTGTACTGCCTTTTCTGGGTCGAAGAGGAACAACGGGCACAATCAAAAGAAATGAGTTTGGTCCTATGTGGGGTATTCTCATCACAACAATAATTAGATGTATGACCCACAAGACGGGAGCTTTGGACCAAATCAACGAATTTGGGATGCAAATAGTACATGCTCTGTACTATGGAAGAAATATCGATTATGCTCGCCTAATTTTCAATGAATTAGCTACTCTGGTTCGAGCAAATACAAGGGAATGCAATGTCCCTTTCTGCATATTTCTATCACTCATATTTCAACACTCAATGCCCACACACATTTATGATGAATTCCACAGTCCAAGAGTTGATCTTCCTCCACTCAGTGAGAAGATTTTCTTTTACAGACCAAGAGAAGGAGAACCTCTTCTAAGTCCTCCTATGTGGGCCATTGTTCAAGAACACATTGATGATGTAGAAGACATGTCTGATACTGAGTCAGACAATGATGATGATGATGATAATGATGATAACAGTGGTAATGGAGCACAGGCCGGTCACGATATTGAGATGCAGGATGTCCCACAAGTTCAAGAACCAACTATCTCTCCACCTGCACAAGATCTTGCTGCTCCTCATATTGAAACCGATCGTGAAACTGAGTCCTCAGAAGACACACCACTGGTCCTTCACAGAAGAAGAAGGAATGTTTCTCCTATCATTATGGGCAACTTATCATCTGAGGAGGTGCAGCCTGCAAATGTTCCATCATTAACTGCATCTATTCAAGCCCAAAGCTTTATTGCAGCCACCGCTGACCTTCCAGGTCCAGAACAAGCTCCACCTGCTCAACCAATTGAGGAACCTCATGTTCCTCTTGATGTGGAGATTCAATATGCACAAACTGCACTGGAAGGTGCTCAGCATGACAGAGGGGTCGGTATTGAAGATGTTGGTGCTGCACATCAACAAACACATGATCCTGCACCGACCTCTGCAGATGCTCGAAGGGAATCTGACAGAGTCTCAGGTATGAATTTCTAAAAAGCCTTAAACTTATATATATATATTTCATTCCCAAATAGAGACTAAGTATTGGCCAGTACCAACTCAATACTGACCAAAGTCTCAAACGATCTTTCAAATATATATCCTCTTATGGCCAACATAGCTAGCCCACTGCTGCTATGCAAAATTCATATACTGAGCACACTAAATTGATCATTGTCAGTCTACAGTTGTCTCAACATTTAAAGAGACAATGGTGGTTGATGTCATACTGACACCCACTGGTGCTGCTTGAATAATGTCCAACTTATTTTTGAGTTGGGTAGCATCATTCAAGAAATTAACCCAAACCCTTAAGCCACAAAATCCAAAAATATCCAATGGGGTTTAGCCACATTTCTGTTATCACTCTCATACCGAGTGATAAACATTGAAAATAACAAGAAGCACATCCCAGGCTTCGAATTCCCACACCCAAACCTTTTAGTAAATGTGACTTATCCTATACTGAGCTACTTAAATTTTCACACTCACCTTTACTAAAATCTTCTTACACATGCTATGCACAAGTCCACAATATTTCATCCTATACCAGATGAAATACAGACTTCACAAACTCTGTTTATATGATTGTAGAATTAAACAACACCACAATTCTATTTGATAAACCTCTCTTTCTAACCAGTTTTACATTTTTGTTTCTTTAGCACCAACTGTGCAGGGTATTCAGGCATCTCAAGCTGCAGCAGACCAACTGACTCTGCAAGCAATCATGCAGCACATTCTGGCCATCCAACAAACTCAAAATGTAATACTAGCCAGAATGGACAAGATGAGTGGTGATATTGATCTAATAAAACAGTCAGTATCATTCCTTCAACAACCACAGCAGCCTCCACAAACTCCACCAGGTTCACATGGTGACCACAATGAAGAAGGAGAAGGAGAAGGAGGTGCTGGTGATACTGATGCTGCAACTGAGCCCATGCCCTCCCCTACTCTTGAACAACCTGAAGGGGACATGGGTGGTGATACTGATCCTCTTCCCTCCTCATCAAATGATAACAAAAAGGGGGAGAAGAGACAAAGAGATACTGAGGTTGATCAAACTGAGCCTTCTGCTCAGGGGGAGAAAAGAAGAAGATTGAATGAAGATCAACCTCCACAACAACAACATCAGCAAAGCCCTCATACTGAGCCATTTCGCATTCAGTATGAGAGAAGAAGACAAAGAACAAGGTCAGAATTACAAGTTCAAGACCCACTTTAGCCATCTGCTCAGGGGGAGACTCATACTGACCAACCACAGCAAACTTTTGAAGAGAATAATTTACAAATTGTGGTCTATAGGCCTTTCATCTGGCCTATTGCTGATGATGAAGATGAAGAACCAGATTTAGTAAACTATGCACTAAATCTAGTAGAACAAGAAAGTTCTTCATCATCATCCTCGGATGATGAAGAACCAGAAAATCTGGTGATTAGAAGAAGGAGTTCCTTATCAAGAAGACCTATCAATGCTGTTCTCACCTCTTCTGAATCAAGTGAGGAATCTGCTCCTCTGGTAACAAGACAAAGAAGACCTGTTCTTACAAGGGACAGTGATACCGAGCAGGCTCCAAGACTGACTCCTCAACAACTCTGGGCAGAACAAGAAAGATTTTTATATGAGCAAGAGTTGGGAGTCAAAACTGAACCAGAATCTGACCCAGATATTGATACTCCTGGTCCTTCACATAGAATCTCAAGAAAGGGTCCAGACCATATTCAACATTATTGGAATATGGTTGCTGCTAGAACTCAGTATAAGGAACAAATAAAGGAGTTCTTGAGGACCAAAACATTTCAAAATGTAAGGGGGATACATTGGTTAAATCTGGATGTTAATAAAGTAAAAGTGAAGCTCAAAGAAGGAAGAATTACTATCACTTGTACTGGCTTAACCAGTCCCCCCATGAAGATATTTATTCATGACATTCAAAGAATTGGTCTTCAAGACTGGGTGAAGATCACAAGACTGATCAAAGAGCTTCCAAAGAAATCAACCTATGATCAAATAGTCTTGGATGAGATCTGTGCTGTAGCTGCAGTACGTTATGAGAAGGACTTACTTCATGAAATAGAGTACAGAACACTCAGTGTGATGACTGAGGCTTACTCAAACAACAGACCAGAATGCCTCCATACATACAAGTATCTTAGAAAGTACCCTCTTCCTCCTAACCTTGTATTTCAGGATCAAAAGAGTGTCATATATCCAACTTCTGGATATATGTATACTGACTCAAAGGATAGAGAGTGCTTCATTTCTGAAGAAGATCTACCAAGAGCTCAAATCAGTCACCTTGTTGGACTGAAATGGATGATCACCAAGAAAGAAGACTCTTGGTTCAGAAAGAAGATTGTTGCAGTACTGAATAGCAGAAGGGATGAACTCAAAAGCAGAGAAGAGTTTGTCCACATCAAACAAGAAGTCTTCTATGAGAATGAAGCCATCAACAGCAAATGAAGAAGAAGATATTGTTACCTATGATGTTGTAATTTTTGTTTATATCTTTGAAAATTGTTTTGTTATCATTAGATAGGGGGAGATTGTTAAGGCAAAAAGCCTTGCCCCTTTAGATCCTAAGATAACAAAACAACCTAGACTAGCTTTGATTAATATGTAGAATAATATAGCTAAGTTTAGGTCTGATACTGAGTGATCAGTATTGGAACTCAGTATCAGTACTCAGTATCAGATAGTGATACTGAGTAGAAGGACTGAGTGATACTCAGTATAGTAACGGACTAAGATCAAATTCCTTGATCTTAGTCATTTTCCTTACTTAGTCCTTCGGTTACTCCTTTGCTCATTATGTAAGATCTCTATAACATTATAAATAGAGATCATCTTGCAAAGGAGTACTTACCAATTTACTTTACACATTCACATCTTTTGTAATTGATCAGTGGTCTTGTTATTCCGCAACAAGCCACACTTAGTGGATTTATACATTGACTATATTCTTGTGTTATCACTCTAATATTTCTCTAAGTATAATATTCTATCAATTAACATTATAAACCAGGGTTGTTGTGACCTAACAACTTGTGATTTCGGTTTATGTTTAGAATTTCCTCTATTAACCTCAGTTTGCTTGATCGTATATAAATCACGATATGCCATGACAGGAGAAAACATTCTTGAGTTTTTACTTTTATTCTTTGCAGTGAAAGGAGAATCTAATTTCACAGATGCACTTGGGTTCTTAAATTTCTGAAGATGAGATGATTTAGATTCTAAATTTTTAATTGTCGTTTGTAACTTTAATTTGTCTTCATCAAAAGATTTATGTGTTTTATCAATTTTAGTTTCTAATTCAAAAATTTTGGATTGTAAAACTGATTTTGCTTTGTCAAATGCCTTATGTGTCTCGTCGATTTCATTTTCCAGTTGACAAATTTTCTTTTCTAGAATTAGAGAAGGAACATAAATCTTTGGTGTTATCTTCTGTTGAAGTACGACATCTCCTTTAATTTCAAACTCTTCTGGTTTTATAATTGGAAAATAATCATCATCATCAAAATTTGCCTTTTTAGTTTCATATGTTTTATTTAACTCAGCATAGTTGAAACTAATTTGTGCATTCTCCTTCTTTGCTCTATTGAATGTCTCAATCTCTTCTTCCTCATCAGTCATACGAATGAAACTTTGCCAAACATCGACATGTATGTATTTGGAATCATACAGTGTTGGAAGCACATTACAAGCCATCTTAAGATATTCTGGATTATCAGCTCCCAGTCCTTCTCTTGAATTGAAGTATTTGAAGTCTTTAGGCTTGTTTAAATGATTTGTTTGATCAGTTTGACCTCGTTTGGCAATTATTTCTTCTAAGTGTTTGATGTGAGAAGAAAGTTGAATTTTATCATGTTGAAGTTGATGAATGACATTTTGTTTGTTATTTAATTCTCGTGATGTTTGAATGTCGTTTTCATGTAAAGTTTCAGATAATTCTTTAATTTGTGAGGTTAAGGATTTAAACTGATTTTCATTATCATCAAATTCTTTTTGTTTGCGTTCCAACCAGTTTTTAGTTATTTGATATTCATGCCATGTGTCAATGTATAACTTGTAATATTTATCATTGTCAGCATTAATTGTGGAACTTTGTGTATTTTTAAGATTAGTCAATTCAATTTCTTGTTCAGAAATAGTATGAGACAAATGTTGAATATCAGTCTCATATTTAACAGTCAATTCTGAAATTCGATTTTGTAACGTCAGATTCTTTTTCTCAAAATTTTTATTTTGTTTAATAAAATGAACAAGTTGTGTATTATGATCAACAATGTGTTCATTTTCGTTTTCTAAATCAGCTAATTTTTCTTGAAGTAAAGTATTTAATTCTTTTTCATTCAAAAGGTTTTGTTTTAAAGACTCAATTTCAGAATCCTGGTTTGTTACAAAACAGTTATCAGAATCAATTGTACTTGAAGAATTAGATAAGAGAGAACTGAGTACCTCTATTTCTTTGTTAGCCTCTTCGTTGAAACGATCAGAAATCTCGGCGTTTTCACGTGCCATACAACATAGATTTGCCGAATGCTCTTCATCTTCAGGATCAGAATCTTCCATCCATTTACTATCTTCAACTGAGAACACTTTTTCAGTCTCAACTTGTTTAGCCATCAACATCTTACGTTCATAATACTCTGAACACGAATGATTGGTTTCTTTGTAGCATCCAAAGGTGAGACAGTTGGCTTTTTAGTTGAGATAGTAGCAGATATATCAGGCTTAATGTCGAATGAAGATATCAGATTTTTGTTTGTAGACTTTGAATACCGTTTCTTCTTATAGGTTGAAATAAATGACATAGCCTTTAGCACTGCCTGAGGGTCTTGTTCCATATCATCAAATGTGGTTGAGGCAGATTTTTCCATTCTTTTGTGATTATTAGAACTTTGGTAATAGTTCTTGTGTGTTTAAAATGTGAAAATTTTCTTTTAAAACCTTTTTTTTTTTTTTTTTTTTTAAAAAAAAAAACTTTGGCTTGTTTAAAATTTTGAATTAAAGACACAAAATCATTAATTTTGAAACAGAATTAATAGACCCATGTTGTCCGCCACATTTAAAAAAAAAAAAATTATACTCATCATCAAAAACTCCATTTGGGTCACGAACAAACTCAATTATGATCAAATCCTAAATGATTTCTTATTATTGATAACAAATCTAAGATTTTCGTGAAAAAAAAAATGAATTAAGATTTTGAGTTAATTGGATCAAAAAAAATTAAAAGAGTTAAATGAATTCAGGTTATAGGTTTGATGTTTAATTGAACTGGAAAAAATGGATTGGGTTTAAAAGAGTTAAAATTGACTTGGGCCAAAAATTAAAAAGATTAAGAGTTTGGACTTAAATGATTTAATCAAATTAAATGTTGGGCTAAATGTTGAACTTGAATAAAAAAAAACGTAAGATATGGGCAAAATACTGTCAAGATGTTGTATTTGGCCGGTATCACATTTTGGGCCAAAAAAAAATATTGAGATTGGGCGTAGTGATAATATTAGTTGTTTTGGGCTAAAATCTCGGTTGGGTTTAATTTGGTCTGATATGAAATTAAACAAATTGGGCTGGCCGAACTTCTTTCTCCCATTTATCTGATCGAAGCATACCGAAGATCAGACGAAATCAGTCTTGAGTCGGCTTCAGAATCCTTAATTACGACCGTGAATCGGCACAGAATCAGGTACTAATCGGGAATTATCACACTGTTCCCAATTATTTTTGTTGTCGAATTGATTTTGTTGAAAAACGATTATGAATTTGAATTTGAGTTTACGATGATTTCGATGATTTCAGTTTATTAAAACCGAACAAGATCAATTGTGATCAATTGTGTTTGAGAGTGAAATTCATGATCAATTGTGTTTCAGGTTTGATCGATCTAGAATCTGCCGGAATGATTTGAGAGTTCGATTATCACAATGTTAATTTGAGAGTGAAATCTGAAATCGGGACTGAAATTGTTCGTGTTTATGATTGAGGAAGTTGAACGTGTTCGATTATCACAATGTTAATTGATTGAGGAATTTCTGGAAAAACAATGGTGTGGCCGAACTAGGTGTAGAGACTTGTAAACCCAAAACGTTCGTTACTGTATCGGAAATTGAAATTAATCGGTGATTGTTTAAATTGAAATTGTTGTTTAATCGGTGAAATTGTTGTTTAAGACCGTCAATGGATTGTTGTTTAATTGTTTGAAGTCTCAAATCAGTCGATCATACAGCCGAACTTCTATTGTTCAAAAGGCCGAACTTCTGTGTGGGATTAAGGGCCGAACTTCTATTGGGCTTAGGTCGAACTTGGGCCGAACTACTCACTTCGATATTGGGCCGAACTATTGATAGTGCAGAACCTCGGGCCGAACTACTATTGTTCGGGCCGAACTCCAGATCAAAGAAGCCGAACTTGTTCTTGTTCTTTCAGCCGAACTTTGACGTATGAATACAGTCGTCTTCTTCTTCACTTTTTAGATTCGATTTCTCTCATTTCTTAACCAATTTGAATGATTCTTCTTGCTAAATGCTCGAAATCCAAATGCTAACACTTTGAACCGATCAATTTCTTCAATCCATAACATATAAGCTTCGAATCTTCAATTTACAGTAAGTTTTTCAACTTTTTACTTTTTCACCAAAATCACGAAATTGAAGTGATCAGTTAACGGAATGGATCGAAACTTGATTCTATCTTGCTTAGAAACACTGGAGAAACACTAATCCATGATCAAATCTTCAATTCGAACAAAAATTTTACAACATTAAATTTTCAATGACGAACGACTTTTTCTTCAAACTTTCTCAGATCTTCATCAATCTAGCTCGATTTTGGATCTTCTCTAAGAGAGATTAAGCTCTGATACCACTTGTTAGATCGTAATCAACTAAGATCAAGCTAATTCATGATGATTCAAGATGAGAAATATAAGAACTGGTTAAGTGTGTGTGTTCTTGGTGTTTCACTATGTGTGAGTTAGTTGAGAGAGATGGAGGGAATATTGTAGCTTTCAAAAGAGTAATTCAATTAGTGAGAGGAAAGCTTACAAATTAAGCCTAAACATAAGGTATTTGTCAGTTTAAGATTTATAATGGAAATGTTGAGAATTTGTGAGAAATTTCTGATGAGTCGGTTTCTTTTTCTTCACAAATTATTTTATGTAAATCGATGAAAATGTAGACCCATAGATAGATAGAGTTGTTTGTAGCGGAATTCTTTTGATGAAGTTGTGGCTTTGTCGATTTATGAACTTTGATAATTGTTGTTTAGGATAAAACATTGATGAAGTTTACGCTCCCCCTCAAACAAACAATTATTCTACAACAAATCTTCTCCGGTTTCTTGTTTACTCCCCCTTAATCGGTGCATATATCTTTTTGATGTGGAATAAACTGGGCTAATATACTCTTTTAAGTCTTGTAAGCATTTTTCTTCATAAATTGAACTTCTTAATAAATTTTCTCCCCCTCATGATGATTAAGATTTATCAGGATCATCATGAAAAATGTGAAGTTCGCGAGGTGACATGAAGAAAATCTTCTAAGCCCATGGATACAAAATGTGATGAAGAATGATTTATGCATCTTTTGTATGAATCAAGATACATCACATTGTATAATCGAAAACCGAACCGAAGATGATGATATAGATATCCGATCAAATCGTTTGGCATTTAATCTCAATGATCGAATCAAAATAGGGCAAACCGGGATCACATGGATTACCCGTTAACACAACAGTTACACAAACTGTGTGACCTACGTTCAGTGTTGGAATAGATGTTAGCACTGGTAGGATTTCCATTCAATCATCGTGGAATACCAAGAACGTTGGTATCACTATGAATGTTCTGTTAGATCGTAATCAACTAAGATCAAGCTAATTCATGATGATTCAAGATGAGAAATAGAAGAATTGGTTAAGTGTGTGTGTTCTTGGTGTTTCACTATGTGTGAGTTAGTTGAGAGAGATGGAGGGAATATTGTAGCTTTCAAAAGAGTAATTCAATTAGTGAGAGGAAAGCTTACAAATTAAGCCTAAACATAAGGTATTTATACCTCATGACTAAACATGCTTAATAACCATCTAATTAAGCATAAATCCAAAGGCTAAGACTAATGACTAGCTTCAAACTATTACAACTTGTCATTTCTAGTCCCTAAACTATTTAATACAATACAAATGGTCCTAACATGTTCCGGCTTTATCACAAAGATAAGCTTGGTATTATGCCTTGTGTCCTAAAAGTGTATTGCGGTTCTAGACTCAATTAGTGGACAAACGAAGGCGAGGACTGGAGAGGCTTGTCCTCTATTTCAATATCAACAATCTCCAAGTGAGATGTCGATAGCATATGAGATAGTCTCCGTGGAAATGAAACAAGTACTTTTTAAGAAATACTTGAGTGGCTGGGGGGTTGTGCATTGCATCACTGGGTCCATGATGTCTATTTCAATATTAGAGAGCAACACATGCAATCTGATAGAGACGTGGCAACCCGGCTTTTTATCAGTTTGGTAAGGGTTTTTCGTTTTATTTAACCCTGTCACACCCTCCTCACTCAAGCTTACTGTTTTTCATTTTTCGACTACTCCCTCATTTCATTTTACCATGTATAGCTGAAT
This sequence comes from Calendula officinalis, assembly GCA_963853835.1. Taxonomy (NCBI): domain Eukaryota; kingdom Viridiplantae; phylum Streptophyta; class Magnoliopsida; order Asterales; family Asteraceae; genus Calendula; species Calendula officinalis. Next base: position 9,415,581 of record OY970828.1, on the reverse strand, counting down.
TGCACCCCATACTACATTCCCCCTCTCAAATTTTATCTCGACGCACCCCAATCAAGATCCCGTGATACTTGATTCTGCTCACCTAGACCGATGTACCCTTACCTATTGTCCTATATTGTAGGTGGCTCCTGGGGAAAATCATGCTGGTTATAGCAGATCATAGGAGTAATTTGAGAGTGAACTATAACGCTCATGTGCAATTTATCAGCATTTATGATGTTACTTTGTAAGAATAACATGGATTTTTCATCGGAAAATGTATGTGTTTCCGGCATAAGTTGTTGCCTTTATGATTTATAAGAATAAGCACAGCAACTTGAACAATTTAGGTAAAACCGGACTCACATAGAGTATCCGTTGACACACCGTATGAATCAATAGTCGTTTGCACAACCGTGGATTCAAATGTGTGACCTGCAATTAGAGTTGGCGCGATTTTAGCTCTAGCAGGATTTCCACTCAATCCTCGTGAAACACCAGATCGTGATGCCACTATGACTGTTCCGATGAATACACGGAGATTCATTTATAAAAGTGTATGTGTCCTATATTGGAAATATTTTTCGGTGAGATCTAGACACATTGTGCATTCAATTGAAGACGTAACCCGAGGCAGAAGTTTAATTATTTCAATACCAACATACTCCGAATGAGCAGTCGATAGATTATGTGCTACGTCCCCTAATGAATTGAAACAAATTCCTTTTGAGAGGAATCTGAGTGGTTGGTGGTGGAGTGCAAATGCTTGACTGGGCCAGTTAAGTCTGGTGAATCATTCAACAAATGAATGAACACAATTTTGTGAGGTTGCCCGGTTTATTGTCGGTTTGGATGCACTCAAAGGTGTGTTTTCTTGATATTATCATGTTTTCACATCACCCTGCACTCACCTAAATCTATACCCTAGACATATACCTTCACATTTACCAATTTTGGCTAAAAAAATATTTCCCTTGGAAGCTTAGGCCGGTTCTGGCAAACCATAGGAAGGTATTGTTGTTTGATAAAAAAAATTGATCGATAAAAAAAAATCAAACGGGTATAAAAGTATTGATATTAGAAAGTTTCTCCCCTGGAAATACTAATTCTCCCCATAGAATTAATATTTCTCCCCCTCGACAAAATAAAGGTAATGAAAAATATACAGTTTAAGAGGGGTGGGAAAGAGTTTTTACATTTATGTGAATATCTGGATAAGGGCGGGTTTCAAGCTGATGTACTTGAAAGCCATTTCGGTTAGAAACAGGTTGTACACCGATGTGTGCATAAGCCATTATCCTGCAAAACAAATCAAACAACTTTTGGTACCCATTTTTGTTTGGGTCCGACGATGTTAGCGTGAGAATGAAACCACCGATAAGTTGTATCGATTTGATTTAAAGATTGAGTGTTCCAAGAAAAACTGAAACTTGATGTATCACTTTCAAATAATTTCCGGGGAATTATTTGAGATGTTGGAGTTTTGGGAACCCATTTTGCTTTTAAGATTGAGGATGTTTTGTAAACATAAACATGGGATGTTTTTGGCACTTGTGTAAAAGTCATATTAGGTGCCAGTGAAAGTAAATCATTTCTTGAGTATTTTAACGATTTAGTTTTGGAAAAGATTTTCTTTGAAGCACTCGAATGTTTCAACACGGTTGATGGTGTAGGTTTATGCACTTGAGAATGCTTAAGTCTATAAGAGGAACCTAATTTATTTGGAGTTTTAGGTGCGGAATTTCCTCTAATAACTTGTTTAAGAGCATTCAGTTTCTTATCAGAGTGTGGCGGGACCGTGGATCTCCTAGGCTTAGGCTTGGTAGAGGATCTGACTTGTGATTTCGGTTTAGGTGTAGAATTTCCTCTATGAACCTCAGTTTGCTTGATTTTATAAAAATCACGATATGCCATGACAAGAGAAAACATTCTTGAGTTTTTACTTTTATTCGTTGCAGTTAAAGGAGAATCTAAGTTCATAGATGCACTAGCCTTCTTAAGTTTCTGAAGATTAGATGATTTAGATTCTAAATTTTGAATTTGTGCTTGCAACTTTAGTTTCTCTTTCTCATAAGATTTATGTGTTTCATCAATTTTATTTTCTAATCCATGAATTTTTGTTTGTAGAACTGATTTTTCTTTGTCAAACGCCTTATGTGTTTCATCTATTTCAGTTTCCAATTGACAAATTTTCTTTTCAAGAATTAGATTTGGTACATAAATCTTTGGTGTAACCTTTTGTTGAATAACATCATTTCCCTTAATTTCAAATTCTTCTGGTTTTATAATGGGAAAATAATCATCATTTTCAAATTGAGCCCTTTTAGTTTCATATGTTTTATTTAATTCAGTGTAATTGAAACTAATTTGAGCATTCTCCTTTTTAGCTCTGTTGAAGTTCTCTATTTCTTCTTCCTCGTCAGTCATCCGAATGAAACGCTGCGAGATTCCATTGAGTAGATATCTTGAATCATATAATGTAGGAGCCATTTTGCACGCGGTCTTAAGATATTCTGGATTGTCAGCTCCTAGCCCTTCTCGAGAGTTGAAATATTTGAAATCTTTAGGCTTGTTAAGATGAATGGTTTGATCAGTGTGTCCTCGTTTAACAATCAATTCCTCAAGATGTTTGATATGTGAATTCAATTTAATTGTTTCATGCTTGAGTGTGTTTATGATATTTTGTTTGTTTAGCATTTCATTTGATGAAATAATGTTTTGTTCATGAAGATTTTCGGTTAATTCTTTGATTTGTGAATTTAATGATTTAAACTGTTGTTCATTTTCATCAAACTCTTGTTGTTTACGTTCCAAACAATTTTTAGTTATTTCATATTCATGCCATGTGTCAATGTACAATTTGTAATATTTGTCATTTCGATCGTTTGAAATTGTATTTTGGGCATTTTTAAGATTTGTTATTTTCATTTCTTTTTCAGAAATTGTATGAGACAAATTCTTAACTTCATTATCATATTTGACATTCAATTCTGATACTTGATTTTGTAACTCCAGATTCTCAAGTTTGACATTTTTAATTTGTTTAATCTGTTGAACAAGTTGTTCATTTTCATTTTGCAAATTATTTAAACGTTCTTGAAATTGATTATTTAAATCTTTTTCATCTAAAATGTTTTGTTTTAAAGAATCAATTTCAGAAATCTGAGTTGTAACAAAACAAGTATCCGGACCAATAAGATTATCAGAATTTGAAAAGTGGGAACTGATTACCTCAAGTTCTTTGTTGGCCTCTTCATTAAATCGATCAGTAACCTCCATATGCTTTTCATCCTTAGGATCTGAATCTTCCATCCATTTACTATCTTCAACTAAGAACACTTGTTCATACTCAATTTGTTTAGCCCTCGACATTTTACGTTTATAATACTCAGAATCCCGAACGATTAATTTCTTTGTAGCATCCAAAGGTGTGACGGTTGGCTTTTTAGTTGAGATTGTAGCAGATATATCAGGCTTAATGTCGAATGAAGATCTCAGATTATTGTTTGTAGGCTTTGAATTATATTTCTTCTCATAGTCTGAAATTTTTGCCATAACTCGTAGTACGTCTTGACGTTCTTTATCCAAATCATCATTGATAGCTGGTGTAGGTTTTTCCATTTGTTTATAATATTCGGCAGCTTTTCTCGCATTGGCAAGGTCTTTATCCATATTTGCAGTTAGGATTTTGGGTAAAAGTTCTTGTGTGTTTAAAATGTGTATTGTTTTGAACTTTAAAATCAAATATGGACTTAAGTAACTTTGTTTAGAAACTTTGTATATTGGGTTTAAATGTATTGGGTTGTTAAAAATGTATTGGGCTTAATGAATTTTGGGGTGACAAATTATTAGAAATTTGTAAAACACGTTTTGGGCCTTTTGAATTTGGCCTTTTGAATTTTTTGTCGATAATAAAACTCGTTTGGGCCTTTTTATTTAAACTTGAGCTTGGAACTTTTAATCAAGTATTTTTCAGTTTTGGGCCTTATGCTCCGTTCAAAAACTCTTGTCAATTAAGACTTGTGCGTACGAAGCAGTATTGGAAGCAGTATTGTGCGTACGAATCAGTCGAGATCAAGTATTTGAAGCAGAGATCGGAGTCGAGTTTAAATCAATCGGAGAAGATAATCGGAGATGAAGCCAGAATCAAAACTGATTTATAACTCATATTATGTTCAATCTTCAAGCCAAATCGATTAATTTTGTAAATCTTCAAATTAAATTCAATCTGCAAGCCGGAATCAAAATTGATTTACGAAGCAGATTAATTTTGATTTACGAATCAAAATTGATTTAAAACTCAGACTTGTTAGTTCGATTGTCGATCTTGATCAACCAAAAACCGAATTCAAAAGCCAAACACTTGATGAAACAGATGTCGATAGCAATTGTTGAAGAACACTTATATACCTCGAACTTGATTTTGGGTCAGTACCTCGAATTTCAGAATTAAATGTCGAATTTCAGAATTTCAGAATTAAAGCTTATGATTCTGATTTAATGTCGAAAGTGAATTAAATGTCGAATTTCAGAATTTGCGTGTCGAGGTTTCTTACGTTTTTGAAATCAGAATGAAATTGAATCGGAATGTTGATTTAATTGAAATCGGAATTGGATGTGATAAAAATCGATTACGAATTCAAGATCGATTATGAAATCGGAATTAGATGTGGAATTAGATGTGGAATTGGATGTCTGTGATTTGAGATTGAAGATGAAAGCCGAACTAGGTGAAAAAAATGTGTCGAACTAGGTGTAAGAGTCTTAAGTTCGGGCCGAACTATTGGGTCTGGGCCGAACTTCTACTTCTGACCAACTTCGGGCCGAACTTGGGCTTTTCACTTCGGGCCGAACTACTAGCTTTTGAACTTCGGGTATTTTCAATGTTTGGGCCGAACATCAACTTCGGCTGTTCTTGAGGACGAATGAACGTACGTCTTTTTTCTTAACTTTTTCAATTCGATTTCACTCATTTCTTAACCAATTTGAATAATTCTTCTTGCTAATTGCTCGAAATCAATTTGCTAACACTTTGATCCGATCAATTTCTTCAATCCATAACACAAAAGCTTCGATTCTTCGTTTACAGTAACTTTTGAACTTTTTCATTTTTTTCTCTAAAATCATCAAATCTCGATCGATTGTTGACGGAATTGATCTGAATTTGATTCTATTATGCTTAGAAACACTGGAGAAACACTAATCCATGATCAAATCTTCGATTTGGACAAAAAAATTTACAACATTAAATTTCATTGACGAACATCAACTTTTTCTTCAATTTTCTCAGATCTTGACCATTGTAGCTCGAATTTGGATCTTCTCGCAGAGAGATTTTGCTCTGATACCAATTGTAAGACCTATTGACACTATAATCAAGCTAATCCATGAAGAAATGATGAGAAATTGAAGAACTAGTGTGTGTGTTCTTGGTGTATTTAGTGTGTAATTGAGAGAGAATGAGATGAATGAAACTTTCCCAAAATGTGTATTCAGTAATTGTGTGGAAAGCTTACAATACAATTCATCATCTAAGCCTTTTATACCTCTTCTCTAAACCATGCTTAATTAACACTAATTAAGCATAAACCCAATGACTAAGACTAAAGACTAGTTCATAACTATTACAACATGGCACTTCTAGTCCCCTAACTATTGTCTACAATATAAATGACCCTAACAACATTAAATGTGAGCAAGCAAAGAGTCTAAATGAGTTACAATATGTCACACCCCGCCAAAAAAATGAGTTTTACTTCATTTAAAATGTTTTGCGGAAGAACGAGGGTGTAACGTTCATGACAACATAGCAAAAATTAAGTACACAAACAACCACGCAATAACGAAATATAAAGGTTTGTTTCACTTTCTAAAAGTAGAAAGTTTCCAAAAATAGTAAGTTTCCTAAAATAGAAATTGTTTTGAAATGAAATGATTGTTCGTAAACTTAATGTTTTAATCATGGCTCACGACAATCTCAATGCTCATATCCTCCAAACTCCATTGCACCTAATTACCTGGAAAAACATAAATAGTAAAAGGGTCAACAATAATGTTGAGTGAATCCACATGGTTTATGTAAAGAGTAAAGTAAGGTAAGTGTTTTGCTACTCAAAATGTTTGTTTTGAAAATGGATTATGACTAAAAATGTATAAGGTTCAACACTCATATGATATGAGAAGTAAATATGAAAAGTGAAGTGTAATTGTAGAATATCTACAATTACTAGTTATGTTTATGAAAATGTGTTGAACAAGTTGTTATGTTTGACATCGCATGAACTGTTATCCCCAACAGGTAGCTAGTCTATTGAGTTAATATACCAACCCCTAAGTCCACAATCAACACTTCAACTCCAGTATGTTATGTTATTTTATGGATATACACTCCCGGAGATGTCTTGCATAAACCAAGTAAAGATCTAACGTTAGTTGGGAGGATGAGTGTCAGCCAATAGTACTATCTGCATATCCATGGTCTAGATCCACTAGTTAATGATTGCTGGCAACCTTAGTCCGGTATAATAATTGTTTGTCATGCCAATGCGATAATGAAAATGTATAGATGTTGTTGTACAGTCATAGTAAAACAGTAGCAGTTGTGTTTATGTTTTCCACCCCAAAGTTTATAAAAACAGTAAAAGAGTAAAGGGGTCTGTGGACTCACCTGGAAAAGCTTAACGACAAGTACTTAAGACAGAGGAATCCTTTGGAGACTCCTAGCTTCCTAAATAATTTAACTAATGATTAGACTAAGCTAACACAGGCGATTCTATATACGATATATGTTAAGTAATATGTATTTCATGTTATGTTTTATGTTTTGTGACATCGAATGAATTTGGGTTATTGGACCTTAACAGGTCGAAATGAAATGAAATGAAATGAAATGAAATGAACTTCGATATGAAATGAAATGAAATGAAATGGGCTTGGGTTAGGCTTATTGGGCCTAGATTGGGCCTAATGGGCCTAAATGGGCTTAATGGGCCACTAGGTTGGGCCACTTGGGCCTCTTATTGGGCTTAGGTCCAATTAGATTCGGTTTGGTTGGGAATGGGCCAAAGGTTTGGGCTTTGGTCCAAATGGGCTTGGATACTAATGGGCCAACTAAAGTTTGGGCCCGATGGACTAAAGTAGATCGATATGGGCCAAGTACGGGCCTTGGCCCGATTGGGTATTCGGGTTTGGGTTGATCGGTTGGGTCAAGATCCGGCCTTGACCCGGTTTGACTTATTAGTCAACATTGGTCAAAATTAGTCAACAAAAGTCAACACTTGGGTTCTAGATTTCGGCTAAGGTTTAGGGTATACTATAATTCGGTCAACCAAAGTCAACTATGGTCAATCCAGCTATTGTATGGTCAATTAGTCAACACTAAAGTCGACTAGGGTTAGGGTTCGGTCTAGGGTTGGCCGAAGGCCAAAACCCTACGGTTTTGTGTTCTAGGTCGAGTCTAGATCGGCTTGGTTCAAGGTTGAGGGGTCTAGATCGGGTCTAGAGTTCTAGATCTAAGGTGTTTCGGTCATAACTAGCAAGATCTAGGGTTCGTGTATGAGATCTAGGGTTTAGCATCAAACAAAGATTAAACAATACGCAAAACAACAAAACAATCAACGATTAAGGATCAAGGGAGCAACCGTAGACATGCATGTGAACATGCACGTCGAACATGGGGTTCATGGCTTCACCGAGACCATATGGCCATTGGCCATGGTCTCGGGTTTATGTTAATACCGAAACGAAAAGGAAAACAATCAAAAGGGTTCGGATTTTCCATACCTTGCGATCTAGATTTGAGGATGATCGAACAAGAGGGCAAGGATCGATTTGGGGTTTCTTTACTTCGAACTCGGGACTGATTTTAGGGTTAGGATCGGCCGAGAATCAACAAAAGGGTAAGTGAATTCGGTAATGGTGTTTAAATAGGGTAGAATTAGGGTTTTTGGTGCAAGTGTTTGAGTACAAGAAGGATTCTATCAAGTATGGATGGATAAGAATTCAAATCCTTGGATAAGCATAACGAATTTTGGCACATGGCCAACACCACAAGGGTGTTTCGGCCAAAAGGAAAGTCACGAGCAAGGTGTAGGCCGGCCACATTGGTGGTCGGTCTAGGTTCGAGTCGGTTTTAGATGGTTTGTTTCATTCGCGTTTAAATTAAACTCGTTACGTTTATTGTTTAACCGAGAAAGTTATTGTTTTATAATTGTTTTAGCTCAAAGTGTGTCACCATAAGTAAATAAAATGTTGTGTTGACTAAAATAATCAAACACTAATGTATGGTGTAAAATATTTATGTTTGTTGTGTATTAGGAATGCCAAAAATAGAAATGTCTAAAAATAGAAACTTTCTAAATAAGGAAAGTCCTAGAAATGAAATGAAGTTACATACCAGAAATATCGAGTTGTCACATTCTCCCCTGGTTGAAGAAATTTCGTCCCGAAATTTAAGACGAAGCACCAACAGGAGTGACAACGAGAAATAGATGAGGATATTTCTTTCGCATCTGGTCCTCACGTTCCCACGTGAATTCAGGACCTCTTTTGGAGTTCCATCTGACTTTAACAATTTTGATCTTGCTTCTTCGCAACTTTTGCTCTTTCCAGTCAGATATCTCGATTGGTTCCTCAATGAAATGGAGTTTGTCGTCGATGATTATTTCCTCAGCAGGAACAATAAGCGAAGGATCATGAATAAACTTCTTCAGATTAGAAACATGAAAAGTGTTGTGAACATTGCTGAGCTCTTTAGGAAGACGCAGGCGATACGCAACAGAACCGATTCTTTCAAGAATCTCGAATGGTCCGACATAACGAGGACTGAGCTTTCCTTTCTTACCAAAACGTGCAACACCTTTCCAAGGTGCTACTTGTAGCAAAACATGGTCGCCAACAGCGAACTCTAAAGGCTTTCGACGATTATCAGCATAACTCTTTTGTCGATCTCTTGCAGCCTTGATGCGATCTTTGATCTTGAAAATCTTGTCAGTCGTTTCTTGTAGAATCTCAGGACCAGTAATCTGACGATCACCAATCTCAATCCAACAGAGTGGCGAACGAAACTTTCTTCTATAAAGGGCTTCAAACGGTGCGGCCTTAATAGTTGTATGATAACTATTATTGTACGAGAACTCAGCTAAAGGGAGATGAGTATCCCAACTTCCACCAAAATCAATATCACATGCTCTCAGCATGTCTTCCAAAGTTTGAATTGTTCTTTCAGTCTGACAATCGGTTTGGGGATGATAGGCAGTACTCATATTGAGACGAGTACCGAGAGATTTTTTGCAATGATTGCCAAAAACGAGATGTAAAGCGACTATCACGATCAGAGATGATCGTGACTGGTACACCATGCCGATATACGACTTCCTTTAAATAGATTCTTGTTAACTTCTCCATTTGATCAGTTTCTTTAATAGGAATAAAATGAGCTGATTTGGTCAATCGATCAACAATTACCCAAATTGTATCATGACCATTAGATGTTCGAGGCAATTTAGTTATAAAATCCATAGAGATTTCTTCCCATTTCCATTCAGGGATATCTGGCTGTTGTAGAAGACCGGAAGGCTTCTGATTCTCTGCTTTCACTCTAGCACAAGTTAAACATTTGCTGACATAAACCGCGATCTCTTTCTTCATATTTGGCCACCAATATAACTCTTTGACATCTTTATACATCTTGTCGGCACCAGGATGAATTGAATATTTGGATCGGTGAGCTTCATTCAAGATGACGCTGCGAACACTTCCAAAATTAGGAACCCATAAACGATCCATGAAATAAAGAGTTCCATCCACCTTTGCTTCTAACTGCTTCTCCATACCACGCAAAGCTTCACTTTTGATGTTCTCTACCTTCAAGGCTTCAGTTTGGAATTCATGAACTTGGGAAGATAGATTAGAACGAACAGAGATTGGAAGGGCTCGAACATGACGAGGTTTAGGTTGTTCTTTCCGACTTAAGGCATCAGCTACAACATTAGCCTTACCAGGATGATACTTAATTTCACATTCATAGTCATTCATCAACTCTATCCACCTACGCTGTCTCATGTTGAGATCTTTCTGATTGAAGATATGTTGTAAACTCTTGCGATCGGTGAATATTGTGCACTTGGTACCGTAGAGGTAATGTCTCCAAATCTTCAATGCGAATATAACGGCACCCAACTCAAGATCATGAGTTGTATAATTCTTCTCGTGGTTCTTCAGTTGTCGAGAGGCATAGGCGATCACTTTGTCATGTTGCATCAATACACAACCTAGCCCTTGGTGCGAAGCATCACAGTACACCATGAAATTATCGATTCCTTCAGGGAGAGATAGAATAGGAGCAGAACATAATTTAGATTTTAGAGATTGGAAGGCTGATTCTTGCTTTTCACCCCAGACAAATTTCTCATCCTTATGTGTTAACACCGTTAAATCCTTTGCAATATTTGAGAAATTTTCTATGAACCTTCGATAATAACCAGCAAGACCAAGGAATTGTCTTACTTCTGTTGGGGTCTTTGGAGCTTCCCAATTCTTTATAGCTTCTATCTTTGGAGGATCAACGTGAATACCTTCTTCGTTGATAATATAACCCAGAAATTGGACTTCACGCAACCAAAATTCACACTTGGACAACTTGGCGTACAACTTCTCTTTCTCCAACAACTCAAGAATGATTCTTAAGTGCTCTTCATGCTCTTCTTTCGAATGCGAATAGATAAGAATATCATCTATGAAGATGATAACGCATTTGTCGAGATATTGCTTGCACACTATGTTCATGAGATCCATAAACACAGCAGGTGCATTGCTCAAACCAAATGGCATTATCAAAAATTCATAATGACCATAGCGAGTTCTAAAAGCAGTTTTGGGCACATCTTCATCATGAACTTTTAACTGATGGTAGCCTGAACGAAGATCGATTTTGGAATAGAAACTCGATCCTTGGAGTTGATCGAATAAATCATCAATACGGGGAAGAGGATATCGATTCTTAATTGTTACTTTGTTCAATTCACGATAGTCAATGCACATTCTCATTGAACCATCTTTCTTTTTAACGAAGAGGACCGGAGCTCCCCAGGGTGAGAAACTCGGTCGAATGAAACCAAGATCAATAAATTCTTGTAATTGCGATGAAAGTTCTTGCATTTCATACGGTGCAAGACGATAAGGAGAACGCGCAATAGGTGCGGCTCCTGGAATCAGATCAATGCGAAATTCGACTTGTCTCTGAGGCGGCAGTCCAGGCAATTCACTAGGAAATACACCAGGAAATTCACGAACAATAGGAATGTCCTCAATCTTACGATCTTTGGACTTTGTGTCAGCGACATGAGCAAGAAAGGCTTGGCACCCTTTACGAAGATATTTTTGAGCTTTCATAGAAGTTATGATTTTTATGTTTTTGTTTCTTTGATCACCTTGAATTATTAAAGTTTCTGTTTTGGATAAGGGAATTCGGATTTGTTTGGTGTAACATATTATTTCAGCACGGTTTTTAGACAACCAATCCATCCCTATGACGATATCAAAACTACCTAGCTCTACAGGCACAAGGTCTATATCAAAAATGTGATCATCTAGGTCAAGCTTACAACCTTTAAAAACTTCACTAGACCTAACGACTTTGCCATTTGCTAACTCGATTTCATAATTCACTTTCAAACGATCAGAATTCAAATTTAAGAAACTTTTAAAGTCGGTCGATACGAAACTCAAGTCGGCTCCCGAATCAAATAAAATAGAAGCAAAATGATTGTTGACGATAAACGTACCAGTGACGGTATCAGGATTTTCACGAGCTTCTTGAGCATTCATAACAAATGCACGACCTCGACCATTTTGACGATCATTGTTGATGTTAGCATTGTGATTGTTGTTGCGATTGTTGTTACGATTGCCATTGTTGTTGTTGTTGCCATTCTGGTTGTTGTTGTTCTGAAGTTTAGGGCAACGATTACGATAGTGGTTAGGATCACCACACTCGTAGCAGACAGGGTTTTTAGGAGGATTGTTGGACGAACATTTTCTGAAATTATGACCCCAGCGGTCACACTTGAAGCACTTCTCACACTGACCACCATGATGCCAGTTACATCTGTTACACAGGGGCTTGCTTCCAGCATAAGACTTAGATTCTGAATTAGACTGATTGTTGTTCTGAGTAGAGACAGCATATTTCTTAGTCTTTTGATATTTGTTCCCTTTTTGATCACGCTTGTTGTCGTAGGAACGCTTTCCATTTTCGTTGCTCACATTATCAGAAGATTTGCTAGACACCACTAGCTTGTCTTTGAACGATCCACTTCTCATTGCATCGTCAGTCAACCTTGTTGCACGATTCACAGAATCTTCGAATGTTGTCGGTTCAGAAGCAATAACATGAGTACGAATAAGATCATGAAGACCTTGAAGATACTTTTCAATACACTTGAATTCAGGAGAAACCATATGAGGAACGAGACGAGCGAGTTCTTGAAATTTAGTCGTGTAGGTAACAATATCAGATCCAACCATGGACAGATTCCATAGTTCCACTTCAACTTTTTGTATCTCTCTCCTTGGACAAAACTTCTGAGTTAACTGATCCTTGAATGTATCCCAAGTCATAGAATCAACAGTTGCACGACCTAAGACTTGCACTTGAGAATTCCACCAAGACAACGCTTCCTTGGACAATGTACTAGAAGCAAACTTCGTCATATTCTCAGGGGCACATTGAATGACACTGAAAATGGATTCCACCTTCTCAATCCAGTGGATGATAGCAATAGCACCTTCAGATCCAGAGTAGGTCGGAGGATGACAGGACGTAAAGGTCTTATATGACTGACCTTGACGATTGGGATCTGAAGTTTAAACAAATAAGGAAAGAAAATGAGCAATAGGTTAAAATAAAATGGAAAATAAATGAATCTTCTTTTGTGGAGTCGAATAATATACCGTTGTTTCCCACATTAGATGCACCAGCGGCATTTCCTCTTGCAGCGTTCATTTGAGCCATTGCTTCAGCGATTCGGCATTCCACCATTTGTTCGACAGCCTCAACGTTTCCTCCTCGAGCCATTGATGAATTGCTGGTACAAATAATACGATTTAAATAAAGAATCTAGAAAATAATAATATAGGAGGACTATAAAGGAAAATATATACTTATAATAAGGATCAAAGAATAGATATACAATAGACGTAATAGTAGTAGTAGACGTAGATATAAATAGTCGTAATTATAGTAGTAGTAGTAGAGACGTATAGAAAATACAATTTATAAGAACAATAGAAATTACTAAAATATCACTTTATTAAACACATTCCTAATACATAATAGTTTTAAAATTTGGGCACATACGCCAATACTAAAGAACAAAAATACTAAAATAGCTAAACATAAAATCTAATAATAGTAATAGAAAACAAATATAGACGATATGTAGATGACTAATCATCTTCCTCTGGCTCAGAGTCTTCCATAGGCTCTGACTCTTCTTCTGGTTCTTCCTCTGGTTCTGATTCTTCTTCGGGCTCAAAGACTTCTTCAGGCTCTGATTCTGATATCACTTCTGGCTCTGGTTCTCGACGTCGTGGAGTTCTTGGAGCAACATCACGCTTGGGTTTAGCAGGCGAACATATATAAATAAGACCGCCCTCACGCTTACGATAAAAAATAGGACGCTGACCACGAGCTGGAGTAGGAGGACCATTAGGAATAATAGGAAATGGACGTCTTCTTGGGCGACGATGCCATGGGACAACATGAGGTTGTACCACTGCTGGCACTGGAGCAACAGGTGTAACACCTCAAATTTTAATACAAAACATTTGCCCAAAATAAATCATTTTTCATAAATAGAAGAACTATTCCAAAATATGGATTTACAAAACCTTTGGTATGAAAATCAGAGTATAAAGTTTGGTGTTACAAAATAGATCAAAATCAAAGCTAAGCATACATCCAATCTAAAGTTCTTCTACTCTAGGCCCCGCATCTCTATCCATGCGTACCTAAACCTTCGATCCCGAACCTGAGTACATAGCAAAACAAACAAGGAGTACGTGAGACAAAACGTCTCGTGAAATACATGGGTTTAGACCCATTAATAATAGTAACTGTTTATCCAAGTAATCAACAAACAAGTAATTTCGTCCATCTATATATAGTCACCCTATGGTGACTCCAAACCTTGCTTTCCTAGCAACACATATCTAGTTATCGGGTTGCCCCCGAGCTAACTAGCCACACCAACGTGCCCAACTATCGGGTTGCCCCTGAACTAGCTATAAGCACCCATAAATCCAACTATCGGGTTGCCCCCGAACTAGCTAGAAACACTATCCTATCTAACTATCGGGTTGCCCCCGAACTAGTTAGAAACACCACAATGTCTAGTTATCAGGTTGCCCCCGAACTAACTAGCATCACGTCATCTCGTTCTCACCATAACTCAAAGGTTATGTCAATCTAGTTCTCGGCTATCACATTCATCATCAAACCAGTTAGTTAAATATTAACAATAATTCATAACTAACTAAACAACTATAAGTCTACTCAATTAAGCAATTAGACCGTAACACAAGTATAAAAATGTATTTCAAGGGCTATGTACTCGATAAAGTCCACACGTACTCACCTTAGCAATATAATGCTCCAACCGTATTCTTTCCGCCGGTTTCCTCGTTCCAACAATTCGGTCAAACTCCAAGACTTCACCGGAAGCCTTTAATCTTCACTTAGGAGTGAAATCTATCAAGCCTTGATGAGCAAATCGACCAAGATCAGCACTTGCACTCAAAAATCGTCAATGGAAGAAACTAGGGTTTTCAAATGCATTAAATGAGCTAAAAACCGACTTTAATGCTGTCGTCCAGAGTTCACGGCGCGAACTAAGTTCGCGTCGCTAACTCCAAGCCTTGCACGCAGACTTAGCGATCGTTAACCCATCGCGAACTACATCACGCCTCATAGTCAAAATCTCTGTCCCGAATTCACGGAACGCGAACTATGTTCGCGTCGTGAACTTCATATGCAGCCAGGGCTGCACTTTTTCACCTTTGTCTCGTCCCGGTTTCGCCCATAACTTTCTCGTACGGTCTCCAAACGACACGAAACCAATTCCTACATTCTTTAAACGATTTATCCTTATATATCATATTTTTGTACAATTTATTTATTTAAAAATTCCGGGTCGTTACAACAGGCACTGGGACTACTGGGACAGCAGCACCACGATCACTATCGGAATCAGACGAAATATCGAGGACACTAGCAGGCGACATTCTACTAAACACGACGCATAAAAATTTATTAGATTATGAAAACTTAAGGTTCACTGACGAATACTAACTAAAACACTAAGGCAGTACTAACTAAGGCAAATGTTCTAAACTAAGAACAATGGAACTTCAGGATATGAGACTGAGCATGCCATGATTATTTTGATTTTATAAAAGTGTTGGTTTTTCCCAAAAATCTTTTGTAGTTATAGACTAGGCTTGCTAATTCACTATAACTTAAGCTCTGATACCACTCTGTCACACCCCGCCAAAAAAATGAGTTTTACTTCATTTAAAATGTTTTGCGGAAGAACGGGGGTGTAACGTTCATGACAACATAGCAAAAATTAAGTAAACAAACAACCACGCAATAACGAAATATAAAGGTTTGTTTCACTTTCCAAAAGTAGAAAGTTTCCAAAAATAGTAAGTTTCCTAAAATAGAAATTGTTTTGAAATGAAATGATTGTTCGTAAACTTAATGTTTTAATCATGGCTCACGACAATCCCAATGCTCATATCCTCCAAACTCCATTGCACCTAATTACCTGGAAAAACATAAATAGTAAAAGGGTCAACAATAATGTTGAGTAAATCCACAGTGTTTATGTAAAGAGTAAAGTAAGGTAAGTGTTTTGCTACTCAAAATGTTTGTTTTGAAAATGGTTTATGACTGAAAATGTATAAGGTTCAACACTCATATGATATGAGAAGTAAATATGAAAAGTGAAGTGTAATTGTAGAATATCTACAATTACTAGTTATGTTTATGAAAATGTGTTGAACAAGTTGTTATGTTTGACATCGCATGAACTGTTATCCCCAACAGGTAGCTAGTCTATTGAGTTAATATACCAACCCCTAAGTGCACAATCAACACTTCAACTCCAGTATGTTATGTTATTTTATGGATATACACTCCCGGAGATGTCTTGGATAAACCAAGTAAAGATCTAACATTTGCTGGGAGGATGAGTGTCAGCCAATAGTACTATCTGCATATCCATGGTCTAGATCCACTAGTTAATGATTGCTGGCAACCTTAGTCCGGTATAATAATTGTTTGTCATGCCAATGCGATAATGAAAATGTATAGATGTTGTTGTACAGTCATAGTAAAACAATAGCAGTTGTGTTTATGTTTTCCACCCCAAAGTTTATAAAAACAGTAAAAGAGTAAAGGGGTCTGTGGACTCACCAGGCAAAGCTTAGCGACAAGTACTTAAGACAGAGGAATCCTTTGGAGACTCCTAGTTTCCTAAATAATTTAACTAATGATTAGACTAAGCTAACACAGGCGATTCTATATACGATATATGTTAAGTAATATGTATTTCATGTTATGTTTTATGTTTTGTGACATCGAATGAATTTGGGTTATTGGACCTTAACAGGTCGAAATGAAATGAAATGAAATGAAATGAACTTTGAAATGAAATGAAATGAAATGGACTTGGGTTAATCTTATTGGGCCTAGGTTGGGCCTATTGGGCCTAATGGGATTAATGGGCCTAAATGGGCTTAATGGGCCACTAGGTTGGGCCACTTGGGCCTCTTATTGGGCTTAGGTCCAATTAGATTCGGTTGGTTGGGAATGGGTCAAAGGTTTGGGCTTTGGTCCAAATGGGCTTGGATACTAATGGGCCAACTAAAGTTTGGCCCGATGGACTAAAGTAGATCGATATGGGCCAAGTACGGGCCTTGGCCTGATTGGGTATTCGGGTTTGGGTTAATCGGTTGGGTCAAGATCCGGCCTTGACCCGGTTTGACTTATTAGTCAACATTGGTCAAAATTAGTCAACAAAAGTCAACACTTGGGTTCTAGATTTCGGCTAGGGTTTAGGGTATACTATAATTCGGTCAACCAAAGTCAACTATGGTCAATCTAGCTATTGTATGGTCAATTAGTCAACACTAAAGTCGACTAGGGTTAGGGTTCGGTCTAGGGTTGGCCGAAGGCCAAAACCCTACGGTTTTGTGTTCTAGGTCGAGTCTAGATCGGCTTGGTTCAAGGTTGAGGGGTCTAGATCGGGTCTAGAGTTCTAGATCTAAGGTGTTTCGGTCATAACTAGCAAGATCTAGGGTTCGAGTATGAGATCTAGGGTTTAGCATCAAACAAAGATTAAACAATACGCAAAACAACAAAACAATCAACGATTAAGGATCAAGGGAGCAACCGTAGACATGCATGTGAACATGCACGTCGAACATGGGGTTCATGGCTTCACCGAGACCATATGGCCATTGGCCATGGTCTCGGGTTTATGTTAATACCGAAACGAAAAGGAAAACAATCAAAAGGGTTCGGATTTTCCATACCTTGCGATCTAGATTTGAGGATGATCGAACAAGAGGGCAAGCATCGATTTGGGGTTTCTTTACTTCGAACTCGGGACTGATTTTAGGGTTAGGATCGGCCGAGAAACAACAAAAGGGTAAGTGAATTCGGTAATGGTGTTTAAATAGGGTAGAATTAGGGTTTTTGGTGCAAGTGTTTGAGTACAAGAAGGATTCTATCAAGTATGGATGGATAAGAATTCAAATCCTTGGATAAGCATAACGAATTTTGGCACATGGCCAACACCACAAGGGTGTTTCGGCCAAAAGGAAAGTCACGAGCAAGGTGTAGGCCGGCCACATTGGTGGTCGGTCTAGGTTCGAGTCGGTTTTAGATGGTTTGTTTCATTCGCGTCACGTTTAAATTAAACTCCTTACGTTTATTGTTTAACCGAGAAAGTTATTGTTTTAGAATTGTTTTAGCTCAAAGTGTGTCACCATAAGTAAATAAAATGTTGTGTTGACTAAAATAATCAAACACTAATGTATGGTGTAAAATATTTATGTTTGTTGTGTATTAGGAATGCCAAAAATAGAAATGTCTAAAAATAGAAACTTTCTAAATAAGGAAATTTCTAGAAATGAAATGAAGTTACATACCAGAAATATCGAGTTGTCACACAATAATGGCGAATTTTTTGTTTCATTTATTAATAAATTTTTCTAACTACATTAAGACATGCTTTAGATGATATAGCGAGTTTTTGTTTTATCTATTAATAATTTTTTCTAACTAGAGTTTGAATGGCTTTAGATGATAAAATGAATGTAATGAAAGAATATGAAACGGCTTTAGATGATAAAATGAATATAATGAAAGAATACGAAAGATAAGGTAGGTAAGTTATTGGGAACTAATTACTACACATATTAATATTATTATATTTGTACCACATTGTACAAGTATTACTTTAGAGTGTACAAACATATAGAACATTAATTGTGTTATATAGGTTAAAATGTGGTGTAAAAATCACCACCTCAAATTATTAGCTCACTTATAATTTATAACTGTCTGTGGCTTTTGTGAAATTAGTTTGTAACTTATACTATATAATAGCTTACGGATTATAAGTTCAGATTCTTTTTAAGTGTCTGTTTTAGCTTACAAGATTTTATGTTCGTTTAGTTAAATGAACAAATACGAACATATGCCTCGTATGTATATTAACGTTCGTGAAGGTTTGTTTGTATATATCCGTCTACATTTTTACTGAATTGTTTACAAACAGTTTATAAACATTTAATTTTCTTAACAAATAAACACGAACAAAAACACAAAACTCCGTTAGTTTAAGAGTTCACGAACACTTATTGCCTTACCAAATGAACACGAACAATGTTCCGTTTGTGTTCGTTTTGTTCGATTTTCATACCTATTGACTGGTAATTAGAAACCCGGCTAACCGCACTAATGGGAATGGATCGGGGTAAAGCCGTGAACTCCCTTACAATGAATATTGTTAGGTGCTAGAGTTAAAGTATGGTTAGGAGGGTTTAGTATTTCTGTTTAAGCTACCATATCCCCAAGAGATTGAAAAAGCCACTTGGCCCAACAATGGAAGATTTATAACTATTTTGTCCAGTTCAAAAAATACAGACGTTTTCCTTCATACCAGTAGAAGTATAAAACTATGGATGTTCTTTATTTGGATATTTTTGGAATTACCCGATTTAAGAATAAGGATTGGTTGCCGAATAATCCATACAAACTGAATCGTCTTTATTTTTAATTAGTTTTCATATAAAGAGTTATTTGCCAAACCCGCCAAACTCATAACCCGAGCAACCCGATTCCTTATAAGATTAGGTATCAAGTTAGATCTTTCTACTCCAAACCCGATGAGCCTGACTCGCTAAGAGCCAATCCAACATAACAACCCGGTTTGGCATCCCAGTCGATACAATCAGACACTCAACCTTGTCCTCTTGTCAATACACCTAATAATATTTGAATCGGTGACTATTTCACATATTGCTTTATTTTTATATTGTCAAAATAGTAGTAGATGGATTGAGTTCTATATAATGGGCCGACTGGTTTGTTGACAACTCAAACATACAATTATTGAGATTTTTATACTTCTAAGCATATTACTTGAATAAAGATACGAAGGTATTAATGGGTGAGGAATGATAAAGGTAATAAAAAATGTTGCTTGGTTTCCCATAATACTATTAATAATTAATGATTACCCACTAGTGGGTAATGAAGTATTCCCCCAACAAATTGGGAGTAATGAAATTTTATTACACATGTATTACACAAACACACACATATACATACACATACACATACACATACACACACAAATACATACATGCACACACATGTACACACATACATACACAAACACATATAAGGAATAATAGCAATGTAATTTATTTGAACCAAGCAATGTTACTTAGTTAGGAATACTAAGGAATGTTAGTATTCCCTTTGCATTTCACTTTCTCATTCCTCCGTATGAACCAAGCGCACCCTAAACTGAAACTTAAAAATGAACCATCAAAAATGGCAAAATATAGGTTGGTTCGGATTAATTCAACTTACGAGCTAAGTTTGAATGGTTTAGTTGAAATTATAAGAACCAAAAATAGATTGTTTTCATCCACTTTAGTTGGCATAAAATTGATGCAACCGAAAAAGCTCTTAAATAAAATTTTATCTATTCGCGTATTTGTGAGAAATGTATTTTTAGCATGGTATTGAAAACCAAACCGGACATTGAACCGATCTTGCTGCTAACTCATTGATTCATCTGGTTGGACCGGTTATCATAGTTTTTTTGGAAACGACAAATGAATCAACGGAAGCCTACTCGCAATATTCCAGCGAGCACCTCACGTTCGTGCGCCTTTACAGGGGAAACACAGCTCCATAGCGATCTTCATGGAATATTCCTCTATAATTGACACCACAAGAGGTGTTTACAGGATTCGAACTCCAGACCTCACAAGAGGTATTTTTATATAACTATGAAAACTACCATATCAAGTTTCAATAACGATACATAAAAATATTTATTACGGAGTA
This sequence comes from Calendula officinalis, assembly GCA_963853835.1. Classification (NCBI taxonomy): domain Eukaryota; kingdom Viridiplantae; phylum Streptophyta; class Magnoliopsida; order Asterales; family Asteraceae; genus Calendula; species Calendula officinalis. The sequence goes on along the minus strand of OY970828.1, from coordinate 9,394,949 downwards.
CTAGAAAACAAAATAATAAAAAAACATATTCAATAAATATTTCATGAATAACTAACTTAGATGTTTGTTTTTTTTGATAAAAATTTTTCCTTCGGTCTTTTGTCTTCGAGGCGCAGAGCCTGCGCAGAAAAAAAAGTATTCCGCAGATTTTTGTTTTTCGGAAGCTCGAAGACTTTTTTATGTCTGCTCAAGGTCTTCCCGAAGAAGCTTTGGACATTAGCTTTTTTGGGTCTTCTAGACTTGAAAAAAGAAAAATTAGAAAAGGACAACATTCATCATCGACTTCTTCCTCCTCTCCCCCAAATCTCCCGTCGACTTCTGCACCCTCTCCCCAAGTTGCCGTCGGCGAACAATCATCATCCTCATCCGTCGTCACCAGAGAGCAACAATCGCCGTCCTTTTCCGCTGGTTGAAGCTCCAAGTGGAAGCTCTTCACAACTAGCCACCGCCGTCCTCCTCCATCTCCGCCGGTCATCGATTACTTATCTTCTCCACCGTTGGCGTTCATCTGCTCTGCTGCTGGTTGGCGATTGTTTGCTCCTAAAATCATAAAATCATTCAATCTTATGCTCTAAAATCAGATTGTGTAGAAATTAGGGTTTGTTCTTGCTTGATGTTTGTAAAATTATGGATTTTATAGAAATTAGGATTCTGCGGATGATAAAAAATCAAACAACATTTTTGTTGCAGACTACAGACTTTTGGTTCACCTCAGAAGCTGTAGTAGTTGACAGATGTGGTCCGCAGATTGCAGACTTTTTTGCTTAAAAAAACTAAGAGCATCTAAGTTATTTTTTAGATCTTTTATAAATTTCTAATACATCATACCTTATTAATTATTAGAACAAACAAAAAACATTTAAAAACTATGCAATAACTTAATGTGATTATAAATATATAGGAATATTAATCATCTTACTAATATATAATGCATTTAGGACTTCCTAATTTGGCAGGTTTTAAATTTCAACTTTTCAACTTGCTACTTTGGGAAAGTCTGATTTCATTTTCCCATGTCAAAAATATAGCATCCACACAGATTCGAACTCGAGACAGATGGAGTAAGAAGTGAACACCTTACCAAGTGACCTGCTTCTTTGTGTTTGTCTTATTTTGAAACTTCTTTTATTAATACATTATTTCCCTTATCCTTTGATATACTTAAATCCAGCCCAAGTTTACCTCTTACTCTGGGGTTTGCCCCAATTTAGCCGATCGACACCGTTACTAATCTATTATCTTTACTATGTCAGTTTTACTACTTCGTATTAGAATTTTGAAGGCCATAATTAACGCGTAAGGCATAAAGTTACACCGTTTCAAAACAATTTCCTCATCTCCCTTATGTGAATTGTTCAAGGAGGTCCACATATATTTTAAAGTCCCAAGGGACAGTCATGGACCCTTGGATCAAGAAGATCAATGGTCCAGATTAGATCTCCAAATAAATGAGTTTTTTGGACGGAAGGGTATATTGGTCATTTGGTGCGTGACTTAAAAACCCACCTTCTTCACATTTCATCTTCCTCCTCTCTCTCCTCCCTCTCGTCTGCTCTCTTTCTCTCTCTCTCACACACACAAAAATCAATGAATAAACCCTCATTTTCACTCGTTTTTGCCGATTTTTTCTCAGTTTTTTGCTAAAATCGTTTGTTAAACACTTATACAACATCATTTTTCTTCTATATTGGTGTCTGATCTACTTACAATGGCTGATTCATGACCTTCTCGTTCGAAAAAAGCTTCTGATAAAAAGCGTGCGGAATCCGTACCTGTTACAGGTAATTTTAACTTGTATTTGCTGTTATTATTAGCTTTTTTATTGTTTATGCAGAAATCCTTGTTCTTTTATGGCTTTTTATGTATTTTGAACTTTTCTAGGGTTTCTATTTGATAATACGTCGATTTCATATGTTGTTTGTTGATATGTTGTTCTATATTTTGTTGTTTTCGCTTCAAATAACAAGTGTTTTAGCATTCTAGTGTTTTTTAATAGTTAATCACATATGATTCGTAATGTTATTTTAGTTATTTTAGTAAATCACATGTGATTTAGCGAAATGTTAATAACTCCCCTGTTTTTGAAATCCTGTGTTTTAAATCACATGTGATTTAGATCTGTTTAAGTTTAAAACACATGAACACATGTGATTGTGCATCTATTTAATTTTAAACCACGTATTTATTTTAGTTAATCATCTGTGATTTTATATTTGTTTAATTTTATATCAGATGTTTCTTATTAGTTAATCATATTTGATTTAGATCTTTTTTTTTCTAAAACAAATGTTTTTAGTTAATCACATGTGATTCTAAGTCTATTTCGTTTTAAATAATCTATTTTTTATGTTAAACATATGTGCTTGTAATTTTGTTTTAAATCACATGTGATTTTGAAGTTATTATTTATTTTTTAGTTGTAAATCACATGTGATTTTACTGTTTTTATTATACATTTCAGCTTTCTAGTGTTTTTTAGTTGTAAATCACATGTGATTTTACTGTTTTTATTACAGATTTCAGCTTTCTAGTGTTTTTTAGTTGTAAATCACATGTGATTTTATTTGTATTCACGTGTTATTTCTCGTTTATTATTTTTATGTTCACTCTGTTTTTAAATCACATGTGATTTTACGGATTTTATTATAGATTTTCAGCTTCCTAGAGTTTTTTAGTAGTAAATCACATGTGATTTTACTGTGGTTCACATGTTTTATTATTTTTTATGTTTACTCTGTTTTTAAATCACATTTGATTGTTATTTATTATTTGATTATTATGTTATTTGAGTTCAATCACATGTGATTGTTCTCAGTATCTCACCTAATCACAGTCAAACAATTCATATCTTTCAATCACATGTGATTAGTAAGCTAAGTTACAGTTATTTATGTGAGATTGTGCGTTTAATCACATGTGATTTCAATTTAACTATCTCAAATTGTTATTAGTTATCATAACTTGCTTCTTTGTGTTTTATAGGAGGTGATGATGAATTTCCTACTATGTTATCTAAGTTGCCTGAGATACGAACTAATGTGAATATTGGTAGAAAAAGACCTCTATCACCATCAAAAACAAAAACTGCTGAGGTGTCAAAGAAGATCAAAATAAAGCTTAAAAGATCAATTAGCAATGAACCATCCGCATCAAAAACATTAGTTCCAGTTGAAATAACTATGTTTTACTTAACAGAATCACATGTGATTGCTAACGGAATCACAAGTGAAAGTTAATAAAATCACATGTGATTTAATAGTTAGTAACATGTTCTGTTTTTGTGTACTTGTTGTTTACCTTCCAATCACATGTGATTTTTTGTTTTGTGTATATACTCCTATGTTTTATGAAATAACTTTGTTTACTTACAAGAATCACATGTGATTGGGAACAGCATCACCAGTGATTTAATACTAAGTAACATGTTCCGTTTTTGTGCAATTGGTGTTTACTTTCCAATTACTTGTGATATTTATTAACAATCACATGTTATTGTTTCTATGTACATGTCACTGTTTTTGTGCACTTGATGTTTACTTTCCAATCACATGTGATTTTGTTATGTATATAGACTCCTCTGTTTCATAATAAAAACTTTGTTTTACATAACAAAATCACTTGTGATTTTTAATGAAATCAAAAGTGATATAATAAAATTGAATGTGATTTAATACTTAACAACAAGACTAATAATTTAATTTGTGAATTAAACATAAATATTTATAATGACAAAATAGTCATCCAAAACAATATTCTACAACTAATAATTAACCATTATTAATTATCAAATAAAATGTAAGTTGAAATAATACACCATTTGATAGTACAAATACCCACTTATACCAGATACATAAAATTAATACTCTTCCTCCTTTTTCTCAAAAGTTGAATGGTTTTTGGCTTGTCTCTTCCTCTTGTCAAGATTCCATTTCCCATCCCCTAGACTTTCATATTTTGGTTATTAGCTCATTTCCTCATGCATGCTACCATTCCCAAAGTTGTTCAACTTTCCTCATTAAAACACCACTCACAAACTTTCTACCCCTTCAATTATGTCTATCACAAGACACATGACACAACACTATTTTTCCACTTTTCAAGTTAATCACCAAAATGGAAACTCCTTTTTGCTTTTTCTTTTCTTCTCAAACCAAGGTCATTGACCATCCAAATATGTTTGAAAATCCATCTTTTTAAGTCTTGGAAGACTTGTTACTTCTCCGCACACTCTCATTCTACTAGCAAAGTTGTGCTCATACAATCACATGTGATTTTGTAAAGCGAATCACTTGTGATTTGTTTTTTTATCAACCTCCCCTGTTTTTAAGCAAACAAATCACATGTGATTCGCTTAGCAACCTCACATGAATCGGTTAAATGACGTAAAACACACAATCACATGTGATTTTGTAAAGCGAATCACTTGTGATTTGTCGCTTAGCAACCTCCCCTGTCTCTAAGCAATCAAATCACATGTGATTTCTCTTAGCAAAATCACATGAATCAGTCAACTAAGGCACAACAAACAATCACATGTGATTTTGTAAAGCGAATCACTTGTGATTTGTCGCTTATCAACCTCCCATGTCTCTAATCAATCAAATCACATGTGATTCTCTTAGCAAAATCACATGAATCAGTAAACTAAGGCAGAGCAAACAATCACATGTGATTTTGTAAAGCGAATCACTTGTGATTTGTCGCTTATCAACCTCCCCTGTCTCTAATCAATCAAATCACATGTGATTCTCTTAGCAAAATCACATGAATCAGTAAACTAAGGCAGAGCAAACAATCACATGTGATTTTGTAAAGCGAATCACTTGTGATTTGTCGCTTATCAACCTCCCCTGTCTCTAAGCAATCAAATCACATGTGATTTCTTTTAGAAAAATCACATGAATCAGTCAACTAAGGCACAGCAAACAATCACATGTGATTTTGTAAAGCGAATCACTTGTGATTTGTCCTTTATCAACCTCCCCTGTCTCTAAGCAATGAAATCACATGTGATGTCTCTTAGCAAAATTACATGAATCAGTAAACTAAGGCAGAGCAAACAATCACATGTGATTTTGTAAAGCGAATCACTTGTGATTTGTCCCTTATCAACCTCAACTGTCTCTAAGCAATCAAATCACATGTGATTCTCTTAGCAAAATCAAATGAATCAGTCAACTAAGGCAGAGCAAACAATCACATGTGATTTTGTAAAGCGAATCACTTGTGATTTGTCGCTTATCAACCTCAACTGTCTCTAAGCAATCAAATCACATGTGATTCTATTATCTAGATAACTTGAAATAAATTTTATTACCTGATTCATCGGTTCTTTTATTTGTATGATTGTTACTGACAGACTCTGGATTCAGATTCATTGATAACGTCAGTTATTTTTTATTTCGATTTCAGATCTGCGTTCGATTTCTTCGATTTTATAAAAAACACGATTCGCAGTTTTTGATTTGTTTTGCTGCAGTCGATTCGATGTTTGAGATTCAAGATCTGACGTTTGCGAGTGATTTTTGAAGCTCTCGATTGAAGAAATCGCGAAATTAATTCGAGTGATTTTCGAGCGGAAGAAAGAAGCTGCCGATTGAAAAAGAAGTCGACTGAGAAAGAAGGTCTGAATCAATTTTTGGACGCTTGGACGATAATACCCCTCCGTGTCTAATTCAATGAATTGATCTTGATCTTGATCATTGATTAGATCTTATCTGATGGCTGTGAATTATCCCTTGGGACTTTTATAATTTGAGTGTACTTCCCTGAACACAAGTCTCTCCCTTATTAAGAGTAATAATAGATATCTTCTGTCACCGGCCGTTTCTACTAAAGGATGTGAGTTAGAGGGCCGTTTCGAAACATTGACGATGGCGGAATTGTCGACTTTCTTCCTCAATCGCAGGTTATGGGATGGGATTGCTTTTCCTAAGGTAAAACCGATGGCGGAATTGACGCGGTTGAACCAAATAAATTCACATCGAGCGTTTCAACAATGCTAACCATGTTGGATTCGGATTTAGGGTTTTCCCTACAAAGTTGGAGGTGTTCAATTTCTTTTGGTCAGCCGCCTCCGCGGAATTAACCACAGCGTCAATCGAATAACTCAAAATCCAATGAAAAAGGAATCGCCCCAGTTGGGTTTCTATCAAATCCGGAATTTCACAGAAAAGGTTCGCCCTTTACCTTCATGAAAGGTATTTATTTAAATAAAAAATTGAAACTTTGAAGTTTTCTTCATTGTTAATTTCTCCTCGGTTTTTGTTAATTGGTTTAAAAAGATTTCATTTTTATTGTTGATCATATAACCTTTCTTATAATAGAATTTGGGTTTTCCCAAATTTTGTACAGCTTTTGGTGTGTCTGTGTGTTTTTAATTGTGATTAATATTTTTGTATATTTGTTATTAATGGCAGATATAAGTCTTTTAAAGACCTAAAAGATGAGATTTTGAAGCGCCATATTGATTTCAGAGACATGGCTTCAGGGTTAGTTCTATAATGCATTCTTAGATATTTGTTTCTGTATTTTGATATGTGTTGTTTGAATATGATTATGATTATCTAATTATATTATATATAGTCAACTAATGTGTTTTTGAAAGACCAGGATGATAATAGCTGCAACAAAACTAATGATCAAAATACAAAAGTAATTATATAGTCCGATTGATGAGTATCGCATAGTTATTTCAAGTGCGTATCAAAATACCCTCTTGGAGAAGAAAGAGAGAAAATGTTGATTTGAATTTTATAATTGGATGAATATTATCTGTCCCCATCTTTAATCAGATGATTATTTGATTCTCACTGTTCAATTCACAATAATAAACCTTAAATCACCAATTTAAGTAGTCGGTCACTTAAATGAGAATTCTTCAGTTTTTTGTTGATTATTTCTTGTATATTCTTAATATCATATATAAGTTGTTAGGAATGCACCGCAACGTGCAACGTCGAGTCGATTACATGGAATGGGCTCCAGGTCAAACCTACAACAATGATCGAGTTGTTAGGAATGCACCGCAGATGGACCAAGTCAAACCTACAAAGCTTGTTTGATTCAGATAATCATTAATTTAAAACCATGTTAACCAATTTGTTCAAAACACCATCTTTAAATTAGCTGACTCTTTTTTACGAGATTACTTGTCAACTGACCAGACTTTTGAAGAAACTTGGAAGGAGTAAAAGCGAACATGTTACAAACCAGTCCCAACAGTGAATTTGTTTGACCGGTTTGCTAGAAAAAATGAGAACGTAAATGGAGGTAATATATAGAAAATTTCTGTTTAAATTATGCAACTGTGTTATAAGTAGAGATTTTAATGTTTTTACATAAAAGAATAGCTTTTCTTTTGAGATGTTCCCTTAAAAAATGTTTGAAATTTTTTAGGTGTTATGCCAATTTTTTTTATTGTATCTCATTTGGTGCAGATACTGTCAAGCTTCATACATACGAAATGGGAACTTGACGCTTTGGCAAAACAGTCATAAACTTCAACCAATACTATACTGGATTCAATATGTTTTCATTTTTATGTAAAACGCAACATTTTCTTAAATCTCTTGTGCTTTGCAATTTTAGATAATATTATGATAATGTTTATGACCCTTGGATTTAGAAAATTAGTTAAAGATCCTTGTCTTAATGATGCTGAAGATGTATAATGCCGCTACATAAGACTATATGTACATCCACATTGGGCGGTACCATACTATTGTTATAAAATAGGTAACCGAACACATCTGCTCACCGCAAAAGTGTAGTTATTGGGTACCCCGCCGCTGCATTGCGCGGGTACCCTGCTAGTATTCTTTTAATTTTAGTAAAAATAAAAACTAAATGAACTTGAAGAGGGACGTACGCAAAGGGGAAGAAAAGTTCATGAAAAGTGAGCAATCCCACATCGGTCGCTTAAAAAAGCCTCTCAAGGTTATATCGTTATATAATTAAGAGGAGGACTTCCTTCATTTCATCAAAAATATTCCTAGAAATCGAGTTTGCTGTTTGACTCCGCTTAACTTTGGTTTAGTGTGGTTAGTCTGGTTTTGGTTTGAAACACATGTGTTTCACTAAAAACATGAGTTACTAAAAAACAGGGGAGCATGCGAACTACGAAGCACATATGTTTCAAAAAATTTCACTAAAAATATGAGTTTCTAAAACACAGGGGAGCATGCGAACTACGAAGCACGTGTGTTTCAAATACATGTATTTCAAGTCACGAAACACATGTGTTTCACTAAAAACATGAGTTTCTAAAACACAGGGGCATGCGAACTACGAAACACATGTGTTTGAAAAGGTGAAACACATGTGCTTCAAGTCACGACCACCACCGCAGGTCACCACCGCCAGTCGCCGTCCGCCGATCGCCACCGTCTGCCGCCGCTGGCCGCCGTCTCCGGCCGCCGGAGGTGGGCGGAGTATCGATGTATTGAAGCACATGTGTTTGTAGTGGTGATGGTGGTTTGAATCTTGATCTTGACCTTTAACTTTTTCTTAATTTAAAGGCTAATAATTATCCCTTAGGATTAGATAAAATTCATGGAGTACCTTAAACAAACCACTTAAATCATAATATATTCTTAAATACCATTTCTATCGATAAAGAAACTGAAACTCTTGTCATAGAATGCGTGGCAAATGTCTTGTATCAATATTACTTACTGGATCAAATGCCCTTTAGAGTTTAGTTTTTGTGTCTATTTTCGTTTGTTAGTGTCCGTTTTCTAAGTCTAAAAGATTTTGCGAATATTTTGTTTTATTTATTAATATATTTTTCTAACTAGAGTATGAAATGCTTTAGATGATATAGCGAGGTTTTGTTTTTTATTGATAATTTTTTCTAACTAGAGTTTGAAATGCTTTAGATGATAAAATGATAAAAATGTATAACTGTTTATTAACACGAATAACGAAAGAAGAGGTAGGGTAAAGTATTAGCTCTCTTATGATTTACAACCGTTTATACCTTATGAAATTAGTTTGTAACTCATAATTTATAACACTTATTTGCCTTACCAAATTAACACGAACAAGGTCTCGGCCGTGTTTGTTCGTCCCATTACATACCTATTGACCGGTAACTAAAAACCCGACTAACCACACTAATCGGAATGAATCGGAGTAACACGGTGAACTCCCTTACAAGGAATATTGTTAGGTGCTAGACTTAAAATATGGTTAGGAGGGTTTAATATTTGTGTTTAAGCTACGATTATCTACATGAGATTGAGAGGGCCATTTGGCCCAACAATGGAAGATTTATAACTACTTTGTCCAGCCCAAAACTTGTGTTATTTGGCAACTAAAACGCATTGACGACACTCTTTCTTTTGATAATTAGTATTTTAAATTCCGCACGCTCATCGTCACAGTTGGCTAGAAAATGTATGTTAGTAAATGCGTTAATAATTAAAAATGTTTTTAGAAGTTACGTCATACTTCATAAATTTTATTAACAAAAATTCTTCAAGGTACATAACAATGGATGCTTAATTTGTGATAAAAGATATGGAGGAAGGAAACTACCAAATACGTCCCTAGGCTTTTAGTTTTTATAAAACAACCTTTAGGTTTATTTTTACCCATTATATGTGTCACTATTCATTAGCATTTAAAACCCACTTTTGCAAATCCCGTAACTATGGCAGATTTTGATGACCTTTATACCACCGCCTTTTGGTGATACTTTATCACACATGTTGAATTTTTAAAAGTTATTTTGGGGTTTTATGATTTATCAATTGATTTCCGATAGGCTAATTTCTTTTACAAGTTTTATAGTGAATGTGTTTCTCTTATTTTACAAGCTAAAAATATAATAACAATTGAATGATATGTCGCGTTAACTAATACTATAAAATTTATATCCCCGCAGCAACGCGCGGCCAAATACTTGTGTAAAACATAAATCGGGACAAACGCAGAAGCGGAACTTGAACATGAATAATTTTTGGAAAGCCAAAATCTTGGATATCTTCTGACCATATGGCTAGCTTTTAATACTAGGGATAATATATAAAACTGGAAATCAAACTAAAATTGTTGACGGGTAAACCATTGGTCGCGAACATATATACTTGCAATTATGAAATATATGCTACATTAACCAACTTAATCGTGATTAATTATGATGATTTATGAGGAAAATCTAAGTAAAAATGATATTCGATCTAATAGAAGTCAACACAATATTAATATTGTTTGATTTTATTTTATCTTAACTTGTGTTACATTGTAAGTAGTACCTACGTTGTAGCAAGAGGATTCACCGTAACTTGCATTTTCGGCTTCTTTGGAACACAAAATATCACACCCCTTAAACCAGACTTGACCTTCTCAACAATCATGATTATAACCCAAAACAAAACCCTAGAAATCACCACCATCCCTAATATAATCACCAAATCAACCCATTTTGAGTAACCCATATCAACTTGAAATTGCTCTCTTAATATATACTCTCCATCGACGATTTTTCGCACATTCGCTTCCTTATATACACATTCTACCCCTAAAAACTCGTTCTTGAGAAGTCCTTGATACGCATATTTGTGAAACCCGATAGAGAACAACGGGTACTTCCAAAACAGGTGTGGTAAATCCTTGGGCAACCGAAAGATCCCGCCACCTAAAAGCATGAACCCTTGAATCCCCGCACCCAAAATGATTCCCATCAAATAACTAGGAACGATACTCGCAACAATCATCATTTGGCTCTCAACTAGCAACATACAAGAACATAGTACAAATGTGTAGTATGCAAAGTGATCAAATCCTACACGAAGTCCGGTTAGGTAATATGCTATTGCCCCGGGAATCACGGTTACTAGTAATAGATACGGTGTTGAAGATAGCGTGTTTGCCATAACAAAAGAGAGAGTTGAATAATGTCCGTTTAATCTTTCGCGTTCGAATACCTTCATGTCCTCCACAAATGAGGGAAAACCACCAATGGTCATGAATGTTAGGAATGAAACCACAAACATCAGCATTGAGCTTCTAGCCTGCAAGGGTTTGAGTCCTTACATAAGTTTAAGATCAATCTTGAATGAATTATAAAGATGCCATGGTTGTCCTTTCTCCGTTTCAAAATAAGTAATAAACTTTTCATTTTGGGTGTTTCAAAATAAGTGACACTTTGAAATTTTCTTTATTTAGTAAAAAATAGTGGGACCCATACCAACTAACTATCTTCTTTAATAAAGTGAAATGACATATTTACCTTTACATTTAATTTTAAACATCATTAAACTCAAATAAATCATAATATGCGAGACTCATCTTTTGTCTCAAAAAACATGAAACCAAAGTTTATCACTTATTTTGAAACAGGTGAAGTATTAATAACTTTCTCCGTCCAACAAAAAAGTTTTAATTTTCTCATTGGCACAAGTTTTTAGGAGATAGTCAGTGGTGAGTTCCATAGTAATGATATTACTTTATTAGGCCTACCCTCAAATAATTTGATAAATGAGAATTTTTTAATGATACAAAATTTAAATGAGAAATGATAATTTTTTGTGGAACAGAGGAAGTAATTGTTAACAATATTTGAATATATATATATTCACCTGAATTGAGGTGTAACCTGAGCCAACATTATAAAAAAGTGTTCCGAGACCAACGGACAATGCCAAATAGATTGCAAGGCGCAACCAGTAGTAGCCAAGATCGCGAAACATGTTGACAGAAGACCTCCTCGTAAGTACAAGACATTGAGTTGAAAAACTAGCATGGTTTCTCTTTTTGTCAAGCGTTCCATCTCCCTAAGAAATCCCAAGAAATCAAATTATTCATCTTCACGATTAGATTATGGCACTGAATTGAGTTGTTACCACAATGTAATCAAGCTGTACACGATTAAATTATATATGATATTAATTAGGTTTTTGTAGCTCACCGTCGACTTGCATAATTCAGCAACTTTATTGTTAACTTCTTGATAAGTAACCGATGCCTTGTATGAATCTACTAAGGTGTTAATTACATCCTCGGTAGGCTTCCTTCCAGTTGAACCTTGTTCAATATCCTGAGAAATTCAATAATTAATAATTGGGTCTTTCTAATGTGTGCCTATATGGCACATAATAAGAGATATTAAATTAACTCAAAACTTCTAAAATTATAGTAATAATCATCAATGAATCTAAAATATACTCCATCCGTCCCACAAAAAACTTCTCATTTGACTTGGGCACATGTTTTTAGGAGATAGTTGGTGGTGAGGTATTTGATAATAAATTTGATTAAAATATAGGATTAGTTTAGAGATGGACATAAAGTTAGTGAGAGAAACTTTAAAAAAATGATAAAAAATGACATAAAGTTAATGAGATAATATTAATTTATTAAGTGGGTCCCTCCAATTCTCAAATGAGAAGTTTTTTGCGGGACAAATTTTTTGGGTGAAATATGAAGTTTTTTGTGGGACAGAGGGAGTATTATGTTTAAGGAATTATGTTCAAGAAGGTTCGTCATTTTTACGAAGTCCCGAGGAACAAATCTCAACCGTTGATCAATAAGATCTCATGGTCAAGATTAATCACATATTTTATTCATTGAGGGGTATTTCGGTCATTTTTTTAAAAAATATTTATTTATTTTATTTATTTTTTATTTTTCATATTAGAATTTTCATTTTGTTAATTTTTTTACAAGTATTTTTTTTAATTTTTTAATTTTTTTTTAATTTTTTTTAAAAAATTATTATTTTTTCATTAATAACACATATTGTGATTGTATACCGAATCACATGTGATTGCACATTGAATCACATGTGAGTGAACTAAGACATCAAATGTAATTAAATATATAATCACATGTGATTTCACACTAAAATTACATGTGATTAAGTACTACACGTAATTATCAAATAAATATTATTTTTTTAGTGAAAAAAATAAAAAAAATCAAAATTTTTTTGAAGTTCCAAATGATCAAAATATCCCTTCATGTATAAAATATGTGATTAATCTTGACCATTAGAACTTACTGATCAATGGTTGAGATTTGTTACTCGGGACTTCGTAAAAATAATGGACCTCCTTGTTTCTCTATGTTTAAGTAATGCATTAAATGCATTTTATAATTACCCTATAGCCAAGTACGACAACTACAAATCTTTGTGTAACTTAAATACCTCATCAAAATCCTTGTTTATTGTTCTAAGAAAGTGATCAGATGGATTCTGTAAACTTGGGCAAGGGAAGCCATTCAAAGCGAAAAACTGCATCAAAGCATATATGGATTGAGTTAGTTGGTGTTTAAGGAATTTGTATTCCTTATAAACCAAACCATATTGACATGAAGATTGTATATTAGCCTTACTTCATTGGCAGAGCTAGTGTGCCCGAAATAAACCGTTCTTCCGGAAGAAAGAAGGCAAAGATTAGAAAAAAGGCCAAATACTTCGGTGCACGGTTGGTGAATAGATGCAATGATGGTCCTCCCTTCATGTTGATCAAGCCTTGTAATTCGGCTCATCACATAGTATGAAGCCGCACTATCGAGACCACTTGTTGGTTCATCAAGAAAGAGAAGATTAGGGCGAGTTAATATCTCAATACAGATACTAACTCGCCTCTTTTGGCCTCCACTGAGGCCTTTAGCTCCCCAACCTCCTATCCTTGTATCCATGGAATCTTGAAGGCCCATTTCTCGTATGGTCAATTCGGCTCTCTCCTTCTTTTCGGCTTTTGACATGGAGTCCGGTAGCTGGAGTTGTGCTGAATAGTATATCGTTTCACGGACAGTAAGTGTTGTGATGAGTGTCTCGTCTTGAGTTACATAAGCCTGTTTAGACACATATAGTGGACCAAAAAGGTAAATAAACATGTACTTCCTTCGTTTCAAAATAAGTGATCGATGTACTTTGCCTTTCACGTTTTTGAGGCAAATTATGATAATGAAGGTTAATTAGACTAAAGTGAATAATTAGTGGGGAATGGGTCCCTCACATTTTGATTTAAATGAAGTTAATGATGTTTAAAAGTAGAAGTTTAGGTAAATGTGTCATTTCACTATATTAAATAAGATAGTTAGTAGGTGTGGGCCCTACTACTTTTTACTAAATATAATAAGTTTTAAAGTAAATCACTTATTTTGAAACACCTTAAAATATAAAGTGTATCACTTGAAACGGAGGAAGTATATATACATGCATATAGCTTTCAGTTTCCATAGTTTTATGTTAAAGCTAGAGATTTTGCATTATTACTAAAAAATGAGACCAAGAAGTAAAATGGTAATTGCTACATGTATAATTATTTATTTATTAGGCTTACCGATGTTCCGTATGCTAGGGGTTTCTTGATTCCATTAACCAGAATATCACCACTCTGCCTAGTCTTAGAGTCTAGTCTCCCTGCATGCAAAACATATTAGTTAAATTGAAATTGGCTTTTTGATTATTATGTTTGTAACATTAGCATCAAATAATCAGGTTTTTTTTTTTGGTGTGTATGTCAGAATTACACTAGCAAATGGTATTATTTTTTTATACATTTGTACCAAAACAGCACTATCAAAATTGTTTTTCGGTGTGTAAGACCGGATCGCACCAAATATGATTTATATGTGCAAATTTTAATCAATTCACATCAATAAATAGTGTTCTTTTGGTGCGTACGTTTGTATGGACCGCTTTAACCACATCAACAAACATTACAAATAGTGCAATTTCTGTTTTTCTTATGTGAATACACTTTTTAGTAATTGTATGATTACATTAAATATATTAAAAATAACACTTCGCACCAATAAATGTCATATGTACTAGTGGCTTATAGAACATGTTATATAGAGTTTTTGTTTCATTGAACCAAATAATTTCACCTGCTAAGGCATCAAGGAGTGTGGATTTCCCAGACCCTGAGGGACCCATTATTGCTAGGATCTCTCCGGGTCTGGCATACCCAGTAACCCCTTGAAGTATGGATCGCGTTCCACCATTTTTTCCATCTGGTACCGTAACCCACAAGTCTTTCCATGTCAAAAACACACCATTAGTGGTGCCACCCTCATCTTCACCGTTAATACAACTTGTCGGTTTAACTCCTTCTTGGTACGGTAATGCTGGTGCATGGGATATGATCTCAACCTCCTGGTAAGCTGAAGATTCCATTATTGTAGAGAGAGAGAAAGAGTGATATAGAGGGAAATAGATATGTGGATTATGTATTTGTTTTTGCATGTACAGACATGACGAATGTCTTAGGTTTATATTAAGGTTAAGTTAACCATGTGTCATGTTTTCAGCCATAGACATCAAAATGGTTACAGAGTAGGTGTTTTTCACATTTCTTGACCATACAAGAGTACAAGCTTTTAATGAGCAGATGTTGCAAAGTGGTTTGTGCTTTTTAATTTTTGTTTGAAAATTTTATGTTAAGAAAATAATTGTTCATTCCCTTTGAATTAATCCATGTAATCATATTGTATATTTATAATATATAATCAACAATTGTAGCTTTGCGTTGTTTTTTATGAGAGCTGCAAAATGAGCATGTGTTCAAAATAGAGTTGCGGTCAATGAGATATCAATTTTTAGAATTAGATATTTGGAAGAAAATTGTCCGTTGATGTAAAGTTTTCCCACATTAAAAAAAACGAAAAACAAAACCCATATGGGGGTTACAAGGTATCTCCCAACACTACATGTTACTATGCGTACCACTAATCCATCACTAACTCATATTCACTTAGAAAAATATTAAATATTTACCCCCCCCCCCCCCCCCCTAGTCGAGCCTCAAACAGGTTGGTGTCAATGGCACACTACGGATGCACTTGTGGCGGGTTCGTGATGTGCCATTGGCACAGGTTTAAGGTAATGGTTTCCGTAAATTAACAGATAGCGAGATTTGTGATCAAACTATAATAGACAACAAGAAGGTCTACTTTGATACGTATTCGTCGATAACATGAATAAAAATCATCATGACGGTACTTGCTATTGTTGTCATAAGAAATCTAAAAGTTTACCAAATGGATTAGAAACCTATATTTCTAAATGTAAAATATTAAAATTTTAGAAAAATAAGCATTTGAGGATGTTGCGAGCAGAACGAATGGGGCGCGAACACTCAATATCAATATAAATTAGAGGTGAAAATGTCAATTAATTAGAATACTCGTGAATTATTGACAACTTAATGTATCGAATAAGTTATACAAGAGTCAAGACCAAAATAAGCATTTGCTTCTACTCAGAGGCGTCTTTGACATTTTGAAGACCCTGTGTGAAAAGATGAAAATGTTGGAAATAGTGTCCAACACATCAAATAAACCGGTATTCCGGTTCGGGTATTTTAGAGTCCTATTCGGGTTGTCCTCGAGGAATCAACGAACACGAGAAATAACGTAGTGTTTAATTAATAGTTTAATTAAATGGACTAACGGGCTAGACGGGCTAAACTAGTTAATGGGTAATTAACCTAGTTATCGGTATCGGGCCAAGTATTAATTAGTTAATACTTGCGGGCTTAATTAATGATTAATTAATAGCGGGCTTGGACCAATTGTGGTGTTACCATAATTGGGATTTGGCAAGTATATATATTAGGGTTAAGGGGTTTAACCTAATACACTTAATCAATTACCCTTGCCTCTCTCCCAAGCTCGGCCGAATACCACCACCTTCGACCGAACCGCCGCCCCACCTCCGCCGTCGGACCGCCGCTGCTCCGCCGCCGTCATCGTCGGAAATCGAAAGGGTTTTCGATTTTTGGGTGCTTGTTTCTCAAGGGTGCTTTGTACTACCTCGTGGTACATCCTCTCGTTCGTGATCAACCTTGGGTGTGATACGATAGAAGGATTCTTCCTTGAATCCTAATGCATTGTTTTGATATGGCTCATACTAGATCACAGGGTTTATCTAGTTCACCGAATCGCGAAGAACAAGTAAGTATTTCGAGTTCATCTATTTAATATTATTAAATAGTTCTAGTTGCTTTAGAGTTGTAAACATAACGGTCCAAAAGTTTTATCGGGTCGATGTTCTAACCAAGTTACTTTTGATTTCCGCCTTAAGTAAATTGTGGCTACATGCATAGAAAACCCAACAGTGGTATCAGAGCGCCATTGGTTTACAAGTATAATAGTGCTAGACAGTATATTCGAAATCCATAAAATTGTTTTTATGTTTTTCTGAAATTCCGAAAATTGTTTTTGGGGTTTCCGAAAATTTGAAAATACATAAAAAATAGGTTTTTATATTTTTCGGTAATTTTATAAATTGTTTTTATTAATTTCCAAAAATTAAAAATATGAGTTTTAGTATTTCCGAAAATTCGGAAATATTATTTAATAATTAATTAAAGACAATTTCAAAAGGTTTGGAATTATCAAGAATTTGAATAAAAGATTTTATCAAATCTAGATTTTATTTGAAAGATTTAAAATAAATATTTTATATAATTTTATATATTTTTTGCAATATATAAAAAGATATATAAGATTATTTAATTTAATAATTAAATAGTAAAAAACTATTTTAGTATATACATATTTGTCGGAATGTGTGTATGCCAAAAATAGTTGATTTAGCAAATCTAGAAAATATTTGAAGGTGTTTCAAATTAGGATAAAATTTGAAAGTTCAAATTAGGGATATATTAGATATATATCCAAAAATTTTATAAGGCATTGGATTTTCGAATATTTAATTATTTTGTCTTATTTACTTATAATTGTTTATGAATTAAATGATGGTACAAATGATGCAATAATAATTAAACCTTTTAAACATAAACTTGTTTAATTAACTAGGTTTTAGATTATTATCCTAATTAATACTTTTAAAGTAATAAACTTAAACTAGTTTAAACTTCTAGGGTTCTTTTAGGGTTTCGAAAATCTCAAGACTAGGAAACTTCTCCACCAATTAAACTAGGCTAGTTTAATAAACTTGGTGTCCAAGTATCCTCTAGATTTCGAAAATCCTAAGGGATTAGGAAAGAATCCTTTTGATCAATTAAACAAATCTTGTTTAACATACTTGATCCTAGGTTTTTTCCTATGTCACGAAAATTCAAGGGAGTATGGAAAGAATCCTTTTGATCAATTAAACAAATCTTGTTTAACATACTTGATCCTAGGGTTCTTCCTAGTATTTTCGAAAATTGCTAGGGTTCTTTAGAAACCTTCTTGACCAATTAAACTTAGACTAGTTTAATATTCTTGATCCTAGGGTTCTTCCCTTTTTTTTCGAAAATTATGAAGAAGAAGAAAAAATACTTGAAACAAAAAAAACTTGAAAGTTAAAGTAAACAAACAATCTTTGTTAATCTAGTCTAGATCTCTAAACCAACGCTCTGATACCACTTTAGGGATTTACTACGCACCATGCGTCTGATCAACCACTTGGGTCGACCTCCTAGTGTACTTAGTTCGAACCTTGCTGACCAAGAACATGAACTTGTTCTTGACCGGTTAAAACCAACTAGCTGATTTAATCCCTAAATGCGGAACTGGGATTAAACCTAATCCTTAAACCCTAAAGGATTGGGATGTTGGAGTTCTAGATTAGGTTAACAAGAAAGAAACCTTGTACGAAGAACTCGAACACACACATTGCTTGTGTGGTTCGTTCGACCATCAACCGAAGAACCCTAGGGTTCTTTAGTCGAATTCGTCCAAGAGGGGAGAAGGGAGAAAAGTGTTTCCCAAAACATAGCTTGTTGATTGCTTAAGATAGATCCACTGATGATGAACAAATCGAGCGATCTTCTAGTTGATCTAAGCAATGAACTTGGATCTTCAAGACTTGAAGAACACGAAGAAAACGAAGAACGAAGAACACCAAGTGGTAGTGTCTTAGGGTTCAGCCGAAATCTCCCAAGAGAGGAGGAGAGATTTCGTGTAAGTGTATCAAGGGAATAAGGGTTACCCTAAGCCTCTTATTTATATACAAATAAGTTACGCTTAGAACCCTTCTAGTTTAATTAATATTATATTTTTAATTAAACTTCCTTTTTAACGTTCCCATCCCTTATAGTTTAACTAGTTTATTATTGTTGCACTTAACTATTAAAAGTCTAGTATTAATACACTAATAATTCGGTACCCATATACACGAATTACATACTTGTATTTATACTTTCAATAATTAATTATATAATAACCTTTATATAATTTATACAACAATATTATCCAATTACTATATGATTTAATAGCTTTAAATCATATCATGGATAATCTATAATTAACACATTGTATATTTACTCAACTAGTAAATGGACAACTACTTGTATTAATTAGTTAGTTAAACTAATATAGTAATAAGTTAAACTTAACTTAATACTTAACTGATTCATAATGACTATTATGAATCATTCCTCTTCGTAGTATCATTGCTTATCTTGCTCGTATTACATGCACTCACCGGTGTGACCCTTAAGTGTTTCGTAGGCATGGATGTATCATCATAGGTTGACTAATTGTGCACATAAATCCTTCATTTTGGAGCTTATTGGAAAGTGGAAGGAAAATAGCAAAAAAATAATTTGGGAGCTTATAAGACCATATCGGTTTTGAGACCGAAAACCGGAACCGAAACCAAAACCAAACCGAAACCGAAACCGAAACCAATAAGTATTATCGGTTCAGTTTTCGGTTTCGAATTTTATGCTTTATCGGTTATCAGTTCTATCGGTTCGGTTCGGTTTTGGCCCGATAATCTAAGGCATCTAAAGGATGAAAAGGAAGAGATATAGATCCCTAAACGGGGTTGCGTTTTTAACACGCCTTGCGCTGACCTGCCCCGCCGCTTCCCTTGTCTTAGAATGGAGCTACCTGTTAATCCCAAGACTAAGTAAATAAGATTTGATGCTCGATAGCCAAGAAGAATAAACAACAGCTGAAGTATGTATCTCAGCTGAAGCAAGTATATACAATAAACCTTCAGCTGAGTACGTACTTAGCTTTAGGATACAAGTCAAATCAGCAGCTATTAACGAGAGTTCATTCGAAGTCTATGACCAAAGGACAAAGACAAGAAGAAGACTATTCAGCTGATTGTGGAATCAGCTAATAGTACCTGCTGCAGATGAAGACTTAAAGGAAATGTTCATTGACACCTTGAACATTTCCCTTTCCCGCTCAAAGAAGAAGAAAACGATGAAGATCTTCTATTTTGGAATAGAAGATAATGTCAGTACAACTTCATCGTTTGTCCCTCAAGTATGTAAAGAGAAAGTCAACAACTTTCTGTACTTGTGTAGTACACCTTTCACTGTGCGTCAGAAAAGGTACCGGAAGAAGTGGACACAAAGTACACTCGGGACAATAACTTGTGCAATAGCATTTAATGATCAATGGCAAGTCTACATCGACGAATAATATGTTTACACGTCGTCAAACTTGTGGACTAAGGAACATGGATCTTGGGCTATAAATATAGACGTAAATGCTTGCATTTAAACAACCTTTAGAATACCCTAGAAATCATAAGCACAAGAACATTCTCTGAGAGTTAGTTATTGTCTAAGTATTAACTCCTCCATAGTTATTACTAAGGCATTAATATCAGCTGTTAGTATCAGCTGATATAACTCTCAGTGTAAACTCTTCTAGTTTGAGCGGTCTAAAGTGTCAACTCAAGTATAGAGTTTTAGGTAGTGTGTACTATCTATTTCCGCAAACTCTGTATTGTATTAAGCTGTTTTTAATAAAACTCTTAATCATTGAAATCTTGTTGTTATTTACGTATCATATCTTCGTTACTCGGCCATAACGCAACACGGTTGTGTTGTTGGGATCCAACACTACCGAATGGACATAATAGTTAGATGTCAAGATTAAAAGTATAATCATAAAGTTAAACAAATCTTTCCCGTTTAATATGAATGTGAACATTGTGTGCTCTCCATAGAATAACACGCGCCCGTATCATAGTCCGATTAACGGAACTCGTGTGGTTAACCGGTACGCTAATTGTGAGATTATTTTATGAGTGAAACGATTCTCGCGATACTCATGCGAACTTGAGCCGAGAAGTCCACGTGGGTGTTCCATGGTTGTTTCACCTTCTAATATATGATCCACGGTATCCCTGTCATATAGATTAGAATGAGCATTGATTCGAGATTAACATGCCATTCTCCTTCGAGAATGAATCTCAAAGAACTAGGGATTTCATGAGATTGAAATTGACAATAGTTTGCCTACGACACGAAATTATTCGGTGTGAAATACGGCATCCCTCTTCACGTCGTGTAACTAGTGGTCGTATCCTAGCCTTATGAATTAAGATTGGAAAAATTATTATAAGGATTAATTAATGAATACACTAACAAAGAAATTGTTTCTTTTGTAGACGGGTTCCAATAACAATAACAATGAAGTCCCACTTCCTCCACCACCTCCACTTCCACAAGGACCACAAAGCTTTGCTCTTATCTCAACCTTGAATCGTGAAAAGCTCACTGGACCCAACTACATTGATTGGGTTCGTACGCTTAGAATCACGCTAAGGTACGAGGGAAAGGAGTATATCCTTGATAATGAGATTGCTGAGTTGACTGAAGATTCGAGTGTCGTAGATAGAGCTGCCTACAACCTCCATCGTTCAGAGTCGGAAAAGGTTGCTTTCCTGATGCTAGCCACTATTTCTTCTGATCTCCAAAAGAATTTTGAGAAGATGAGTGCCAATGACATCAATCAACAGTTCAAACAAATGTTTCAAAACTGAGCTAGGCAAGAACGTTTCGACGTGGTAAGTTCCCTAGTAGGATGCAAACTACAAGAAGGACAATCTGTGTGTAGCCACGTCCAAAAGATGAAGGGCTACATAGACAGACTAGCGAACTTGGGTGTCCCTTTACCGAAGGAGTTGACCACTGATATGGTCTTGAACTCGCTTCCACCATCCTACTCACAATTTATAGTTAACTATAACATGGGTGATATGGATAAGACACTCATGGAACTGCACGGTATGTTGAAAACTATCGAGGCCAGCTTGATGAAAGCTAAAGGTTCCGCACCTACTGCTCCTGTCTTGTGTATTCATTCTGAAGGTGTTAAAAAGGAACGCCGTCCTCCTCCTAATGGAAAAGGCAAGGCCAAAGTAGGTCAAGCCAAACATAGCCATAAGAGGAAGGCTGATTCTGGCATAACTCCTAATGGAAAAGAAGCTGCCCAAAGTACTAGGATGATCAGAAGAGTCATAAAGTCCAAAAGTCTGGACCATCAGGTACTTTTATGATTGAACTCCATAATACTTCTATGTCTAATTCTTGGGTTCTAGATACAGGGTGTGGTACTCACATTTGCACTGATATGCAGGGACTTAAGAATAGTAGGAAGTTGAAGCATGGAGAGCTTAATCTGATCATGGTAAACAAAGTCTCGACTGCTGTCACCAAGATAGGAGATTACGAGCTCATGCTTGGGAATGGATGTTCTTTACTTTTATTAGATGTTTGTTTTTCGCCTTCTATGGCACGCAACATTATTTCATATTACGCATTGTTTAAGGATGATTTTAATTTCGTTTTTTATAATGAGAATGGTTCTATTTTAGTTTATAAAAATACTGTGTTTTATTTTAAAGCTATTCCTTGTGCTGGTATATATGAAATGGATGGTTGCGTAAACAATAGAAATCTTATATTAAATGTTGATTCATCCAAAGGTGTATTGGATAAGTCATGTCTATGGCATTGTCGCTTAGGACATATAAACAAGAAACGCATAGCTAAACTCCAAAAGGATGGAGTGTTAGAATCATTTGACCTCAAATCGAATGATGTGTGTGAGTCTTGTTTACTTGACAAGATGACAAAGGCGCCATTCACAGGGTCATGTGAAAGAGGCAAAGACTTGTTGGACCTCATACATACTGATGTGTGTGGACCGTTCAAGTCTAACACTAGACATGGTGAACGATACTTCGTCACATTTACTGATGATTTCAGTAGATATGGATATGTTTATTTGATTAAACATAAGTTTGATACTTTTGAAACGTTCAAAGAATATCAGAAAGAAGTAGAGAATCAACTGGGCAAGAAGATTAAGATGCTCCGTTTTGACAGGGGCGGAGAGTATCTTAGTCAAGAGTTCATCGACTATCTAAAGAGTTGTGGAATAGTATCCCAACTCTCACCTCCTCGAACTCCACAACTTAATGGAGTGTCGGAAAGGAGAAATCGAACCTTGCTTGACATGGTACGATCAATGATGAGTCGATCGACACTTCCAGTGAGTTTCTGGGGATATGCCTTAGAAACTGCAGCACATATCGTAAACCTTGTACCAACTAAGAAGGTTGCCAAAACTCCCTCTGAAATGTGGACAGGGAATCCACCCTTCCTCAAACATTTGAAAATCCGGGGTTGTGAAGTTTATGTAAGACATGAATCTCACGACAAGGTAGATAACAAATCAGAGAAGTGCTACTTCATTGGCTACCCACGACAGTCTTTTGGATATCGGTTTTATAATCCGAAAGAGAACAAAGTGTTCTTATCTCGAAGAGGATTCTTCCTCGAGAGAGAGCTATTATCCAAAGAAGACAGTGAGAGCAAAATTGATCTTGAAGAGTGTCAAGAGTCAAGCAATGAAGATGTAGTGGAACCTATAGTTGACACTAGCACGTACTCAACCAGAGGATGAGACTCCTGTTGAACAAAATGATGTAACTCCTACCGTTCCACGTAGATCCTCTAGAACTGTTCGCCCTCCTGAGCATTTTGGTGATTATTATGATTTCCATATTGCTGAAGGCGATGCATCTACTAGTAATAGTTTACCAGTTGATGACGATGAGCCATCGAGTTATAAGGAAGCTATGGAAGGCCCTAAGGCCGAAAAGTGGAAAAGGGCTATGGAGAGTGAGATTCAGTCGATGTATGACAATCAAGTATGGAACTTGATTGAGACTTCTCCCGGTATTAAAACCGTTGGATGCAAGTGGA
The DNA here is from genome assembly GCA_963853835.1 of Calendula officinalis. NCBI lineage: Eukaryota > Viridiplantae > Streptophyta > Magnoliopsida > Asterales > Asteraceae > Calendula > Calendula officinalis. The sequence continues at coordinate 9,371,016 of OY970828.1, read as the reverse complement.
TCTTCAAGAAGAAGATCGACATGGATGGGAATGTGCACACCTATAAGGCTAGGTTGGTTGCAAAAGTTTATACTCAAACTCATGGGATTGATTATGATGAAACCTTTTCACCAGTAGCCAAGATAAAATCAATCAGAATATTGCTTGCCATAGCTGCGTTTCATGACTATGAAATTTGGCCGATGGATGTTAAAACCGCCTTCCTTAACGAAAGACTTACTGAGGATGTCTATATGGCACAGCCAGAAGGTTTTATCAATAAGAAATATCCTGATAGAGTGTGCAAGCTTGAGAAATCCATCTATGGATTGAAACAAGCCTCTCGAAGTTGGAATCTGTGCTTCCATGAGAAAGTCAAGGAGTTTGGTTTCTCTAGGAGTGAAGATGAGTCCTGCGTTTACATCAAAGCTAGTGGGAGCGTTGTAGTCTTCCTAGTACTGTATGTGGATGACATACTCCTTATAGGAAATCATATTCCTACACTGCAAGATGTGAAGTCTTGGTTGGGAAAATGTTTCGCTATGAAGGATCTAGGAGATGCAGCGTACATACTCGGTATAAAGATATACAGAGATAGAGAAAGACGTCTAATTGGATTGAGCCAGAGTACATACTTGGATAAAATACTAAAACGTTTTAGTATGATTGATTCCAAGAAAGGGTATCTACCCATGAATCATGGCATAACATTGTCTAAGAGTCAATGTCCCAGTACTGAGCAAGAACTGGAGAAAATGAGTCGAGTCCCTTACGCCTCGGCGATTGGATCGATCATGTATGCCATGGTATGTACTCGCCCGGATGTCTCATATGCGCTGAGCATGGTGAGCCGGTTCCAGGGCAACCCTGACAACGATCATTGGACTGCGGTGAAAACGATTCTCAAGTACCTAAGGAGAACAAAGGATATGTTCTTAGTGTATGGTGGGAAAGACGAACTTGTTGTGGAAGGTTATTGTGACGCGAGTTTCCAAATGGATAGAGATGACTCGTGCTCACAAATTGGGTGGGTGTTCTTATTGAACGGAGGAGCTGTCACTTGGAAGAGTTCCAAGCAGGAGACAGTTGCTGATTCAACTTGCGAATCTGAGTATATTGCTGCATGTGAGGCATCAAAAGAGGCCACATGGTTGAAGAATTTCATTGGTGATCTTGGTGTCGTAACAAGCATCAAGGAACCAATGAAAATCTTCTGCGACAATGAAGGTGCAGTCTCATTGACTAAAGAATCCAAAGATCATAGTCGAACTAGGCATATACTCAGAAAGTTTCACTATGTGAGAAAGCGAGTTGAAGAAGGGGACGTGATAGTGACAAGAGTATCGTCGGAAAACAACCCGGCTGATCCTTTCACGAAAGCACTAAGTCGTGCCAAGCATGATGCTCATGCGAGGACGATAGGAATTAGATTTCATAGTGACTTATCATAAAATTGTTATTCATTTGAAATTTGTAGCGAATATTAAATTGTATGAATTGATGATTTATTTATGGAGATTAAATAATTTGCAAGTGTTCTATCATTCATATAGTATTTAATTATTCCATTTCAACCTTTTGCATGTTTAGAACCTATTCCAAAGTAACCTAAGAGATTACTTAAACGTCCACACTCAATCGTTCTTATGGGGATAAGAACTGAATTAAGATGTCATGGGAGAGTTAGTAGATTGTTCAAAGCTATGAACATTGCATGGAGATTGCTGCTACTCTCATGAGCATTTAAAAGGTGTATTTAAATGGTGGACTAACCCACGCTCAGAGTATTACCCCATGGACTTTATCATGGGTAATAGTGAGGCGATAATATCGTATGAGTCTTCAAATCGTGATGCATCATTCCCTAAATACGATTTCGTGATGCATTGGTCTAACTCCAACGCTATTCGTAACTGGTAGCTATACAGATTAGTTCCATGTATCATGTGATGACTATGAAGGAGATGGTGTAGTTAAGGTTTATTCGTTCCCTCTGATCAAAGTGATAGAGGAGATATCCATGGGCCCCCTGTTGATTTGATGTGACACCAAAGTACCTGTGCAGGTCATGACTAAATTGAAAGTTCAATTATGTAGTCAAATCGTCATCATAAATCTCGAATCAGGAAACATTATCGTAACTAGAGTGATTCACATGTCCATGTTACTAGTTACATGATATCGTGTAACGAAGGACATATGATCACTTATCATAGGACTGTTTCTGATAGTTCAGAGTTCAGCAGCTGCACATGTCATGCACACTCTAAAGGATACACGAACGCGTACCGTTTATAGTTGATGAGATGTCCAAGTGGGAGACTGTTGAAAATAGTGTCCAACACATCAAATAAACCGGTATTCCGGTTCGGGTATTTTAGAGTCCTATTCGGGTTGCCCTCGAGGAATCAACGAACACGAGAAATAACGTATTGTTCAATTAATAGTTTAATTAAAAGGACTAACGGGCGAGACGGGCTAAACTAGTTAATGGGTAATTAACTAGTTATCGGTATCGGGCCAAGTATTAATTAGTTAATACTTGTGGGCTTAATTAATGATTAATTAATAGCGGGCTTGGACCAATTGTGGTGTTACCATAATTGGGATTTGGCAGGTATATATATTAGGGTTAAGGGGTTTAACCTAATACACTTAATCAATTACTCTTGCCTCTCTCCCAAGCTCGGCCAAACACCATCACCTTCGACCGAACCGCCGCCCCACCTCCGCCGTCGGACCGCCGCTGGTCCACCGCCGTCGTCGTCAGAAATCGAAAGGGTTTTCGATTTTTGGGTGCTTGTTTCTCAAGGGTGCTTTGTACTACCTCGTGGTACATCGTCTCGTTCGTGATCAAACTTGGGTGTGATACGATAGATGAATTCTTCCTTAAATCCTAGTGCATTGTTTTGATCTGGCTCGTACTAGATCACATGGTTTATCTAGTTCACTGAATCGCGAAGAACAAGTAAGTATTTCGAGTTCATCTATTTAATATTATTAAATAGTTCTAGTTGCTTTAGAGTTGTAAACCTAACGGTCCAAAAGTTTTATCGGGTCAATGTTCTAACCAAGTTACTTTTGATTTCCGCCTTAAGTAAATTGTGACTAGATGCATTGAAAAACCAACAGAAAACAGGCCCCTAAATACAAATTTATATATAAAAACTTAAATGTTATTATTTTTTTATAATTAAATTATTAAGTTGTGTTAAAATTTTAAGATTATATATAAGACGTATACTAAAAATGGGCCCAATCTATAAGGTGGGTCATATGCGAATGTACCTCCTCAAAAGATACACATACCTCCTCAAAGATACACATGCTTCTACTAGGCTAAGTAGGTATATAATAAACATATTTAATGGTTAAAACATCAAAATGTACTAATTAAAACATAGATAATGCCTGTAAAAAATACTAAACGATGAAGAAATGCGTATGCCCCAACGTGACATCATGCTCGTTACGCACGTAGTTTCAAATTTATTGATATTGAATATTCATATATTCAACCACGTGAACCATTTAATTTTTGTCCCTACGCCTAAATTATTTTCTTGAAACATAGGACCCTCAAAATCAATACTAACGAACACATAATTTTTTGTGAGCATATTTGTCTTTTACGTGATTATGAATTAAATATTTATTATGATATTAATAACTTTTTATATAATTTAGAGTTAATTATATAAATAATCCTTTAGTTTGTATCATATTATAACTTTAATCATTTAGTTTAAAAAATTACACTGATTGTTCTTATTTTTTAAACTTGTCGCACCCACAGTCGTTTATTGCACATGGGGACTTAACAGAAAAGTTTAACACCGTCTAGTTTAGAGGACTACATATGTAAAATAGTTTCAAAATAATGACTATTAGCATAATTTTTGAAATTAAAAAACCAAATATGTTATATAGTACAAACCGTAATGACAATTGGTTTAATTTACTCTAGATTAATGACATGGTTCATTTGACCCGTACACAATGGCATTAATGTAGTGCACGAAATATACGAGTAGAAGAAATATCCTAGAACGGATATACCATTATTTTATAGCAAAAGTTGTACCCCACAAAATGTGTTCCATATGTTTTACATTTTGAATATTGATCATGACATTTAATGTGGAAAAATATAACAGGGAAACCTCAATGACATGTGGTTCACTTCAATACCTTTAATTTATCGTTTTTATTTTGAACAAAAATAACGTTTTTCTTGCGTGTTTTGTTTTTATGTAGTTGATACGGATTTTAAGTTTAATCAATTTAATTAATCAAAGTAAAACAGAAGAAAAGTCAATAACTTAAAAATCCAAGCAATCAAGTCAAATACCAACCATATTGATTTAATGTGAACATGATTAATCTATTAATAACCGTAATCATCCAATAGCAATCTTAAAAGAATATAAGACGGGTGCCAACGGCCGCGCCGGTTGGGGGTACCGTTGGCACATCCTGTTTCCTTATCCGCCGGTTGGGCCGCCACTTCACTCCCGTGAATTTAAAGACGGAGGAGAGGGACGTGTTAGTTTGGATAGGTGGGGCCAAAAGGGGTATTTTCTGTGTGTATGTTTTGTAATGGTGGATCCTAAAAATTGAAGGGAAGATGTATTGTATGCATGGATACGTCAGTTTAATGTTAGTTATTGTGTCTGCTAACGTGGCGCTGAGTTGACAGCAACTGACGGCGTCAGTTGGGTGTACCATTGGGAGCGGTCTAAGAAATACCGAAAGACACAAACATTTACGTGCATATCGAAATAGGAAAAAAAATATGGACAAAGAAAGCCGATAATTAATTCACTATAATACTTCAAGTATTTATAAGAGCATCTCCAATGAGAGGTTTTTGAGAGGTTGATACTATTTGAATAACCTCTAAAATTATTTTTATCATTGTAATGGAAGACTTTTTTAAAAGTTCACTCCAACTACTTATTCTTCCCCAACCACTTGAACATCTTTCAATGTTTGATTCTTTTAGTCTCTATATTTAACAATTTTACATTTTAAACCCATGTTATATTTATATGTGAATAATTTATTATTTCTATAACTATAAATTATAACTTTATCATATTTATATACTTTTTAAAATAGTATTATAATAGTTTTGTAAAAGACATTATAAAAAAATCTTAAGTTTTGTAATGCTATAAAAATTGTTAAATTAAATAAGTGAGATGTATTTATAAACATTTGATATAGTTAAAGGTAAATTAGTAATATTTATAAGAAAAAATATTTGAAAATATTAACCATTTGATAGGTTTTTAACTAATAGGTTATTAGATGATATGACAAAAGTAATAAGTTATTGGAGAGGTTAACCATTGTGGATGCTCTAATGCTTGATAAACAGTACTACAGTGAGCAATAACAGTGTTTTGTAGGGATGTTCAAAAATATCCGTATATGATCCGAAATGTCAATTTTATAAAGATCATATCCGAAAATTCGGATATCCAAATTTTCAGATTCGGATTCGAACGGCAGGTTTTTAAAATTTCGGATATTCCGATATCCAAAGTATCCAAAATTACTATTATTTTAAACTAAAATACATTATCAATAATAATAATAATAAATATAATATATAACAAAATTTCCTAATAACATCACTGTATTCGACTTTGTTCACATTCTCAAATCTCATCTCAAGTTCTCGCTGAGACGCCATCACAAACTAGTACTGTTGTAGCTTTGAAATGAACTAGCTATGTTAAATTTATCATTTAAATTCAGGGTGTCTGTATTAAATCCATTTGTTGGTAATCAATTTGCAGTAACAAAGAGTCAAACACACACACAAGAACTAGCTCTGTTTTGTGTAATTTTATTATTTTATTTGTCAGGCCGTTTAAATAATTGCAAACGGACAGCTACTCTGTTTCAAGGTTTCATCTTGCAATCTCTCTCTTATAAATTTGAAACAATATGTTAATACACGTTAATTAGTCTTTGACTTTAAAGGTCAAAAATTACCAATTTTGTACTTCAAATATTTTGTTAATTCGTTCTTCGAATATTAACAACTATTCTTCAACTTTGGTGGTTATTGTACTGATTCGGATAATTCGGATTATCCGATATCCATATCCAAATTTAGGTTAAGGATTCGGGTAGCAAAAGCCACTACATAAAAAGAGAAGAAGAAAAAAGTATTTTCTTGTAGTGAAAGAAAATACATTATTGGAGAAAGATTAATATACATACTAACTATTAATGGCTAGGGATGTGCAAAATAACCGAAAACACGAACCCAGACCAAAGTAAGTTGAACCTAGTTTCTGGGTTTCGGTCTGGTTCTCGGTTTCCATTTTCAGTTTGGTTCCAGGTATTTGGGATCTAGAATCGGGCGTTCAATAGTCGCCCTTCGAGTTTTTTGCCAAAATAATGCAGTATGCATCAAGATTGTACAACTAATGTCATTTTTTGTGGTTTTGCAAAACTAATGTTATCCCCTTGTACTACACCCGGATCCCCAACGTTCCCCAAGCAGCAGACCCGGATCCCCTCTTTTTTCTGTTTTTTCTGCACTTTTTGTACCTTCCTGTACATTTGTACTTTCTTGTAGGATCCCCTACCTCTACACCCGGATCCCTTAAGGGTATCCCCTACTCACAGACCCGGATCCCCTTGGGGGAACCCCAACCCGTACGCCCGAATCCCCTTGCGCCAAAAAATGTATAAGATATTTTTATTAATTAGATAAAAGGTATTTTAATACATATATTTCGGGGGAATTCGAAGTGTATTATAAAGTTCCTATCCTAGACCAAAGCAGTGTATCAATATTACATTAAAATTACAAAATAACAATAAGTTAACCTCACTTTTTTTATAACACATGTCTCTACAAGACCATTGTAATTTAGGATTACTACTAGTATTTCACTGATAATTGTTTTTGAATGGTGTCATGGTTAAAAACACTAACAAAAGCTACAAAATTACAATAAGATTGACATATAATTTGTAACAAACCTACCCAATATACTTTTATCCTGTTTCTAGAATCACACTAATTATAAGATAAATAACTAAATCGTCAAACATAATCGTGTGTTTAAGTTGTTTTATACCGAAAATCATATCATTTTGAAATCTCCAAAACTTTCACAATAAATAGAAAATGTCCTCCGAGATTTAACTTAATCACCTAGTCAAAAAATAAGTGAACCAACGTAGCAACTCTTTATAACATTTCACTAAGATTATACTTTTATAAATAAAAAACATACGTAAGTAAATTAATTGAAGAATGAATAACCTTTAATCAAAACAGTAAATTATGTAAATTAATTAAAGCAACTTTGTAAATTAAGTTATAGTATAACTCTTAGATTTTGGAGTGTTATATAAGGCGCAAGGGGATCCGGGCGTACGGGTTGGGGTTCCCGCAAGGGGATCCGGGTCTGTGAGTAGGGGATACCCTTAAGGGATCCGGGTGTAGAGGTAGGGGATCCTACAAGAAGGTACAAATGTGCAGGAAGGTACAAAAAGTGCAGAAAAAACAGAAAAAAGAGGGGATCCGGGTCTACTGCTTGGGGAACGTTGGGGATCCGGGTGTAGTACAAGGGGATAGCATTAGTTTTGCAAAGCCACAAAAAATGGTATTATTTGTACAATCTTGATGCATACTGCATTATTTTGGTAAAAAACTCGTCGCCCTTCACACAATTAGAACGGATCAACTACCTATTCTGCCACAAAAAATTCAGTATGTTTATATCTTGTATATTATCAAAGTATATTTCAAAAGACGACGATAATCCGTTGTACAAAAATACATTATTATGTCAAAATTGTTTAACTCAAGATCGGAATATAATAATTAATAATAATAATACCAGTAGGTTATAATATAAATCTAATAAATATTAGTTGAATATATTATAATTAAAGCAGAACGTATCATAAACAGTTTCTGTGGTGTAGTGGTTATCACGTTTGCTTTACACGCAAAAGGTCTCCGGTTCCATTCTGGGCACGAACATTTCGTTTTTTTGTCCATTCTTTTCTTTTTTACATTATGGATTTAGGGAGGGGTCGGATTGTGATAGGCTGATAGCTATTATTTAGGGATGTTCTAATTTGTCTTCCACATTTATGCCAATGTTTTTTATTCATTTAATGAATTAAAAAACTTTATTTTTAATTATGCCAATGATAAAATCAGTATAATACAAAAAAACTTTACAAGAAGAAATAAAATCGAAGTAAAACATTATGGAGTGAGATCGAGACTTCTTAATCTACGACTATGCACTGAATATTTGTGTTGTACTTTAAGGTTTTTATAAAGTCGGATTTTTATAAGTTAGGATTCCATTGTATATTAGTATTCTAAATTGCTATACGAAAATAGAGGTATTTGTTATGTGTGCCTATGAGTTTTTCTATGACCACGAGGTGTAGTTTCGTATAAAACTTATGTCAAATGCATATTTTTCTCTTGAACATAAGTTTATCACACTCATCTCAAAATTATCCTCACTTAATTAACATTATTATGACGTTCATTTGGAACAAAAAAACACCTCAAATTAATCACAGTTTAAAAATAAAAATAGAGAAGTGTTATTTAACGGGCGTTATTTCTTTGGTGATGAGGCATTTGGTGATGGAGGTGGTGTGGCTTAGCGAACTTGGGCTGCCATATTGCCTTTAGCGTGGGTTTGACGAGACGACATCCCGAACTCTAAAAAATAAGATTTGCATATATCTCCCAACCAAAATACATACCAAAATTTCAATATTACATATATGCCCTTTTTTAATAACTAAATTTACATATCTGAACATTTTAAAAAGATGTGATATCTACGACAGAAAAACTTATTCACAACGATATTTACAAATATTAAAACAGACTGTACGAATATATCAATACATAAATTATGGTGTGTGAAACAATTTTTCTGATAAAAATATCATCTTCCATTTTTATACATTTCACTAAAAGTAACTTTTAATATGACCATTTTTATACATCTCATGGAGATTCAAAAAGATAACCAAGAGCTCTAGCACATGAAATTCTACAATGACCCGCATGAACACCTCACTGGCAAAAAAATTGAGTGGGTTTTAGCGAGGAAAGCGAAAATCAAGGCCAAATATAATTTGGATTTTTAGTTTGTTTTTTTAGTATTTTTTATTTATTTATGTGTTGTTTTTTTTAATATTAATGTAATGTTTTTTTTATTATTAATGTATTGTTTTTAATTTAAATTAAAATTAAAAAAAATAATTCCGAACTGTCACCCATTACAGGGTATTGACCGCTGTCTGGTCATGTGTTTGATCAGGAGAGTTAAACTTTGTTTGGTCACCAATTACGGGTAGTCTTATGCTCTTATAATATTTAACATTTCCCTCTATCTTCTTTTGCCCTACTTGTAAATTCATTCAAACACATACAGATAACGAACAAAAAGAGATTATTGTGAAATTAAAAGAGGAAACAGAAAATATCATGACCAGATGGTGCTTATATGCAAAAAACCTTCCAGGCTAAAAGAAATGGAGAATGATGTCGACAGACTCAAAATTGTAATTTTCCACATGTATGAACTATCCCATAGGGCTGACAATTTGCCACGTCATGAAAAGTTGTTGAATAAATAAGGTCTCCCCCCACGTTTGGTTATTTTCTCATTCTTTAGTTTCGCCACATTATCTCTTCACAAACCAATTGACACATATGTCTAACATCATTTTTTCACTTTCTTTATCGCTTTGGCAAAGTACAATATATGTTGCAGAATGTACAAGTCCCTAATGCAGTAGCAATCTTTCTCCTCGTCTCCTCTTTTTCACCAAACCGCTGAAACCAAGGAAGAATGAAACTAGAGAAGAAAGGAAACGGCGTCAATTATGTCAGTTTTGGGAAGTAAAATGGCTAACTAACTGAAGAACTTGTTGGCACGGGCCTTCGCCTACCTTTTATCTTGTTGATAAAATCTTGCAAAACCACTTATTAATAGGGGCAAAATCAAACTAAAAAGCGAGCTAAAAAAATTTATATCTCACTAAAAGAAGCAATTGCTCGAAAAATCATTTACTCCATGTGAAAGACCCGGAAATTGTTTCTTAACGAAATTTAGCAAAATGTGAAATATCTAAAAACCTCAAACCAAGGCCGAAAAATATTGATATTGATTAGACAGGCTATTGAATATATCCCAATTATTGAACACCCCAAATCACCAACCACATATCTCACGGAAATATATTCTTGAAATCAAATACCACATATCTCACGGAAATATATTCTTGAAATCAAATACTTAAAAGGTGAATGACACTGGTGAGATGTACAAGTCATTATAGCTTCATGTACATGTTTGAAAATCTTGATTCACCTTTTTTTTTACAGGCAAAGGTACAATTAATACTGCTCATGATAATATATGATCACTATCTTTTCTTTACCTCCAAACTATGTAACTTTCTACTTTTGCTTCATTAACAAAAAGGAATGTTTGGTTAATTATAATTACCAAACCAATGCTTCATCTTTCATTTTTCTTCATGTTACTCGTTCACGTTACTAACGCGAAAGATTTATCCAAATTTCCCGCCATTCTCATATTCGGCGATTCAACTGTCGATACAGGCAACAATAATTACATAACTACCACTGTTAGAGCTGACCATTACCCTTATGGAAAAGATTTCCCAAACCACGTGCCCACGGGCAGATTTTCAAACGGGAAGTTAGCGGTTGATTTCTTGGGGTCTCTCCTAGGGCTAAAAGAGACAATTCCTCCATTTTTACAGCCAAATCTTTCGGCCTATGAGCTGTGTACAGGTGTCAACTTTGCATCGGCTGGAAGTGGGTATGATATCCTACCGGCTGCTATCACAAGAGTTGTACCAATGTATAAGCAACTTAAGCTTTTTATGGGTTATAGTGAGAGGTTGAAGAAGATTGTTGGGGAAAAAGAGGCACATAGAATTATAAACGGTGCTTTGGTTATTGTTAGTGCAGGTTGTAACGACTTTATTTATAATATCTATGATATTCCAACTAGAAGGGTCCAATACAACATTGGTACGTACCAAGAATTCATCCTAGAAAGGCTCCATGAGTTTGTTAAGGTATGTTTGTAGGGGTTGCAGTCGGGTTCAGGTTCGGTTGGCGGGTCAAAAACATTCAACCTGAATCCGACCTTTTATATAAACGGGTCAAATATCTCAACCTTAACATGTTTATTTCAACTTGAACCCTACTCATATATATAACCCATTTAATTAATCGGGTTAAACATGTCATCGGTTTGAATGGGTCAAACATGTCACCTATTTTTTTTAAATACATCTATTTTTCAGATATATCTATCTACTATCAAAATATAAATGTACATATTTTAAAACATGTTTTTATTATTAATCGGGGGTTGGCATGTCGACCCATTTAAATTATCACCAACCCGAACTAACTTGTTTAATAAACACGCAAGTTGAGACGACCCAAAACTTGTTTGTCTCAACCCTAACCTGTTTATTTTTTTATCTGTCTCACTTCTCAGGTCAGTTTTCAGGTCAGGTCAGAAATTGCCACCACCCTGGCCTATAGTATTAACTTTGTTTCAAAGTGTTAGAATTAGTTTTTCTCGTGATTCATTATATATATAAGTATGTAAGTAATTGTAAGTTAAATGAATGAATTGCAGGAGTTGTATAGTCTTGGTTGTCGGACATTGATAATATTTGGGCTTCCGCCCATTGGTTGTCTACCGATACAAATTACAACCAGATTTAGAGGAAGATTAGATAGAACATGTGTTGAAGAACAGAATGTAGATGCTCGAACTTATAACATGAAGCTTATAGAACTACTTAATCATATGCACATGTCTCTTCAAGGAAGCAGAATATTCTATGGTGATATATACAAGCCGATTATGGACATAATTCAAAGTCCAGAAAAATATGGTTGGTTTATAAATAGTATAGTAGAGATAATCGGTTGATTTAGGTTATGTTTTATGTCAAACGGGTGAGGACTCAAATTTTGGTGAGGATTGTAAGGACAATTCTTAACCAATCATTTTTAAAAATTAGGATTATTTTCAGAACTTTGGATTATTGTTATCCTCATAAAGATCCTAAAATTTTGACAATGATCCATTTCTTAGAAAATGATTGGTTGAAATTTGTCCTCACAGTCCTCACCAATTTTTGAGTCCTCACCGGATCCCAACCATATAGATATATATGTTATCATTACAAGGAACTTTTGTTTCAATAATTAATTATGTATATAAAAGAACAGAAAATGTTTAAGGGTCAAACAACCCAAAGTGTTTGGCCCGTAATAATATTGACATGTTAGCCAACCCAGACATGTTTAGGGGTGTCAATTTATGACCGATCTGAAACCCGTACGGAGACTCGAGGCAAACAAATTTCAGGTTAGTTTTGGGTTGACTCATCTGACCCAAACATGTTAGGTTTGGGTTGCTGACAATTTAAATGGGTCGACCCGCCAACCCGAATAATTATTAAAAAAGATATATTTATACTTTAATAGTTTATAAATATATTTGAAAAATATATATATATTAAAATATAGATATACTTTAATACTTCCTCCGCTTTAAAATAAGTGATACAATTTCCATATTTGGGTGTATCAAAATAAGTGATACACTTTAAAAACATACCTAATTTGGTAAAAAGTAGTGGGCCCCACATCCACTAACTACATATTTTAATAAAGTGAAATGACATCTTTACTCCTACTTTTACTTTTCAACATCATTAACCGTATTTTATTAAAAAATTGTAGGGCCCATTTTTCACTAACCATCCAATTAGTATAATTTAACCCTTATTATCAAATTTTGTCTCAAAACCCGTGAAAGCAACAATGTATCACTTATTTTGAATCGGAGGAAGTACATTTTGTATACACATTTAAAAAGTTGACTTGTTTAAACCACTTGACCAATTCAAACCGTTAACTTGTTTAACCCGTTTAAAATTAAACGGGTTATATTAGTCGTGTTCAAGTTGAAATACATTTAAAAAATAGATATAGATATACTTTATATAAACAGGTTGACTTCAGGTTGAATGTTTAGACCCGCCAACCTGAACATGTGAACCCGAACTGAATTGCCACCCGTATTCATCTTGTGGCCTCTAGTTTATAGTTTGAAGTTTTGGTTTCAGGTATTCGTGAAACAATGAAGGGATGTTGTGGAACAGGGTTGCTGGAAGCAGGACTGATATGCACCCCACTCACTCCAGTGTGTCAAGACTCTTCAGAATATTTGTTTTTTGATAGCGTCCATCCTAGTGAAAAAGCTTATGCTTATTCTATTGAATGCCTCAAGAAACAAATTTTTCATCTACTTTAGTGTACCTATATATGTGAGTAACAAATAAAGGCAACACTTATAATTTATACTAATATGTAAGGTAGTACAACTTGTATTAGTCATAGTACAAGTCAACACAACAACGAGAAGGTTATACAATCCTGAAAAAGTCAGGCTATGAGGGAATGTAGACAGACTTTCCTTTACCGAAGATACAAAGATTGCCTTTGTGTGTAAGGACAAATTTGTGTTTATTCGTTACTTATGATTACTTTTAAACACTATAATTTGTCACAATAAAAGTCAATCATCTTTGCAAGCAATCCGTAAAACTTTATAAAGCACAAAAACGTATATATTTAGCATGCAAATGTTTTACCACTTTATAAGTAGCTAATGTTAACCCAACTTAAATTAATTGGTTATTTAAGGTTATTCTTTAACAATTAATTAGCACAACATTAAAAGGGGAACCAGGGGAAAGCAAACAAAACAAGTAGGCAAGTAGAGTGGTTAGAAGTAACCCATATTTTGGAAGAGTAATGGTATTTAGGCCTATCATTTAGACCTACTCATAGGCCTACTCATTAGATGTAGACACATGTCAAAATCAAGGGATAATATTAGGATGGAGAATTAGTAGAATACACATGTCAACATATCAAGTTGGTAGGTATAAATGATAGGACTAAATATATTTCTATTTTGGAATTCTGATGAGATTCCGGCGATGGCGGCTAGGATAACCATATTTCTATTAGCCCTCATACATTGTTTTCTAATATTAAACAAAAAACGCCAAGGGAGAAAGTAGAGGTTCCAAAAATAAGTATTGTCGGTGTAATATTTTAAAGTAAAGAAACCTACGAACAATTTTGAATAAACCACGGGGACCAATCTGTTAAATTTCTCTAAATTTAATGATAAGTTTTAAAAGTATAATCCATACAACAGTAAAATTTCCCCTTCAATGATTTTCACTCGTTTTTGACAAAATGAAAAGTTATATATGTTTGTTAAATGCATAAGGCACCATAACCTATATGACACTAATAATGAAGAAGTTGGTTTAAACCAGTTAAGAGGTCAATTTGGTTCGATTAGCGCTTCCATTGGTGGTGCAAATATAACTATTATATTCATTTCGCTTTTGGATACTATATTCCTTTCAAACTTTCTTTTAAACTTGATCTCAGGTCAGTCTTCATTTCGTAATATTAGTACAGATCAGTGCTCGGTTTTGTTCTTACTCTGAACCATGAACCGAACCTATTTTCACAAGAACAAACCAAACCAATTCGATCTTGTTCTTGGTTCCATCATTCTTAATTCGGCTCAGGTTGTCCAGATGAACAACCCAAAGCTCAACTTTACAACCTTGGGATAAGATCCATGATCAGTTAAGCAAGCTAGATTCAAACTCTAGATCTTGATAAAGTTTATGACTTGGTAATATATAACTTGTGCCCTAACTACATATAATTGTAACGCTTACATTTTACAAAGAGATCGAAAATCTCAAAAAGCAATTTAGTCGAGTCGTTATTTCTACTCAAACTTCATAACTCATTTGTAATCTATCTTTAAAGCCTATCTCAGTGATCCCTGTTTCATATAACTTGTTATATTAAAACTAAAAGCCAGATTTTAATCTCTTGGTGATGTCATCGGCTTACTCAATTGTTGTACAGTACAACCACTTATTGCATCAGTAACAATTGATTCAAAAATCTCCATAGAATAGAACTCGGTCAAACCCAGAAATTGATGACGAAATGCAAAATAAAACCATCAATATTTTCATGTTAACTCCGAATACCAGATTGTTAAACCTAAACATGATTATATATGTCAAATCCGATTAGCATTAGATCAAAACAATCTCAAGTTGATAAAAATTACTATACTTACCTGCTTCTTAAAATCCCAAATCAAATAGCAGGCAGCCATTTTCTGTTTTTTGGTCTCCAGGTTAATATATGAAATTTTTAGAACATCCTCTTAACTCTCATAATCGATCCTCAGAACCATAACTTGCGTTTTGCAAATGTTTCTGTGAATTGATCCGATTAACCTTCGAGTTGAGCATGTTCAAATACGATCTCAATCTATTATATCAATTGATCAAACAGATCTCTACCCTCGATTTTGTTTTTATTTTTAATGATATAAATCCTCTAAAAGAGTAGTAATCTTCAAACAAAGAAGCTTTAATCCTGTATATATCCATATGTCGAAATCTCAAAACAGAGCATTTATCCAATTGTTGTTATTAGATATCTCAAACTCAATAATATTTATTCATACATAACGTGTCTTATTCAAGTAACTGACAAAATCCACTTAAGCATTACAACCCCTGATCTCTAGTACGGATTTCGTGAACCCAAATTACCGATTTAAACCTCTAAATTGTAAATCTGTAAATCGGGATACATGTTCTTGTGTTATTTATTTACCTTTTTATGCAAGGTAAAAGTAAAACTTACATCAGTAGTATAAGTCTGAAACTCGGTTACTCACATAGCCATTTGTCACACGTTGATTTGAGTAGGTCGGAGAATATGACTCTGCACGCATCTGAGGAATATTCACATAATTTCAATAATAATAAAAAAAGCAAAATAATAAAATAAATTTTTTTTTATATAGAATTTTAGGCCAAATTAAGTAAGGGAAAGTGGAGCATACTTCTGATCGTGAAGGGATGTAATCTCGCGACTCACGTTCTCTGCCATATCTAGAATACATTTCTTCTGAATCTTCATTGTCATGACCTACTAACAAATTTAAAAATTTAAACGACTAAATTCATATAACTTAAAAAATACAAATAACTATAATTTTATTTTATACCTCTTCTATAGCCTGCAGATCTCTCATTACTTCCACTGTATCCAGAACGGGACCCACGTGTTACCCTGAAAAATGGGTTACATTATCAGGAACATGAATCATTTCCTTACCGTTATTAAAATATAAATAAATAAAATTAAATGATAAAATGATATACCTTGTAGGTTCACTTCCATACATCCTATCATTATACACTAATTCAGAATTATTGGCATAATCAAAATTCTCCCTTGAATGCCTTCTAGATGATCCATTATAACGAGGATGGTGTTCCTCCTATGATTACATAAATTATATCATTTCACTTAAAATCTATTTTTTTTATTAAAATAATTCAGGATATAACTTTAGGCCAAATCGACATTAATCGACTTACAATTGATGAGTAAGGTCGTTTTAATCCAGATGATGAACTAAAGTTGCGGGTCCCACCACCATCATTATATCTTGATGAATGATCTAAACACATATATCTTCCACCATCTTCATCATAAATATGATAATTTCTATGAACACGAGAAACATTTCTTGAAGATTCTTCAATGTAATCTCTATGAAGTTGTTGCCTCGTGTATTCTGGTTTAAAGCTACTCCTTTCATAAACTGAAAAAAGAATTATTAGATAAAATTTTATTTATAATTAGACTAATAATAATTAATATTACCTGGAGATCTTCTTTTTAAAGATCTATCTGTAGAAGAAGTATACGGTCTTCTGTTACTTCTATCAGAAACCGAAACATCATATGATTTTCTTCGGGGTACCCAAGAACTCCTGTAACCGCCATAACTGTCTGTTCCAACTGAATAACCGCCACGTGCATATTTAACCGATTTGCCTCGTTGCCGTGGTCTAGATAGCCTTGCTCTAACTTTCACCTATAAAAAAATCAGAACTCGTGAAACTGATTTCTAATAATTGACGAAAACAATATGTAATTTAGATGAAAAGAAGCGAGGAAAAAAAAACCTTTTTGTTTCTGAAAACAATTTCTGAATCATTAATACCATCAACACACGATACTGCAGATTCGTGTGTGTTAAATGTTATAAAACCAAAATCGTCTCTTTTAGCAGCAGGCATGTTTCTAGCAAGTTCTACTTTTTCAATTTTCCCAAATTGTCGTAAATGGTCCTTTATAATTTCTTCTTCCCAAGAAGGAGGTAACCCGTCAACAAATACAGTCCTCACCTGAATTTTTAAATTCTTAATATCTTAAATCATATTTAAATCGATTTTTAACAAAAAAGATATAAAATAGAAATTAAGATGTATTATTACTTGTGCCATAACTTCATCATCAGGCTCAACAAAGGTGTCAGCAAAAGCAACCCTAGCCGTCCGATCGGTTCCAAATATTACATCTCGTTTTTGCAAAAGTCTAGAAGCTTCCAATGCATCTGCTCTTGAATTGAAATCCAGAAAAGCAAATCCACGATTCATTCCTTCATTTTTAGCATCTTCAAGTAAAGTCAAATCCTCAAATTTGTCAATTCCATAACGCACTAGTTTTTCCTTCAACTAAATAATTCAAAAAAATTAAGTTATCATGCTTCAATAGCAAATAGGTTAAGTGCACATAAACCATACCATATCTTTTGACCATGATTTGCATATGTTACCAACAAACAAAGTGTCACTATCTTGACTTGGAGCAACTCCACATTGCTTTCCATTAATCTAAAATCATACAAAAGTCAACTTACGTTTTACATACAAATAAACGAGACTAAGTTTGTCCCTAAACTTCTTTTATTACACTAACAGTCCCTAATTTTGAAAATCGTAACATCAACGGTCCGTAAAGCAGATAAAGCCGTTTTACAAGTTTCACGATTAGGGACTATTTGTGCAATGAACATAAGTCGAGGGACGATATATGTAATTTACTCAATAAATTAAAAAAAAAAGAATACCATTGGACGTTTAAAGTCATTAAGTGCACGCCTAGCTTGCTCGACGGTAGCAAATCGTATAAAAGCAAAACCTTTATTTTTGTTAGTCATAGGATTCATTAAAAGTCTGACTTCAGTAATATCACCAATTTCACTAAAAACTTCTCTAAGATCAATTTCAGTTGTTTCACGGTCTAATCCACCAACAAACACTTCTAATTCTTTCTGTTTTTGTCTTTCTCTAACTACATCATGTCGTTCTTTTCTGTTACCATCATGATCTAAACCATGTTCATCATTGAAATTATCTTCACTTAAATCATCTTCTTCATTTTTCATTTCATCATGTTCGTTTGTGCATTTTCTCTCTCCTTGGACTTGGTCAACTCCCCTTGGATATTCCTCTCCTTCATAAGAGGGATTTGTATTTTCAGTATCTATCCTTTCTTGTTTTTCTAGTGTGTATTCTGCATCTTCTTTTTCCTCTGATATACAAAAAATAAAATTACACGAGTTATAATAACGGAACATATAATAGTTCTGTAAATGTAACTAATTTTATAATTAACCAACTAATGAAAACATATTTACAAATCACTGTTTGTGGTATAGTTAAATTACAATTGAAGGAGTTTTCATGTACAATTGACTAATTTAAGAAAATTTTATTAATTAACTTAAAAAGTTACACACAACGTAATTGCACATAATTAAGGAATCATTATTTTTATCTAATCAAAATTTGGGTAGTTTTTTGCCAGAAAAACTGAAACAGCCCAGAATTGAACAGTTAATTGATGCAAATATACTTAATTTAGAAAGAAAAAAAGAGAGAATAATTACTCGAAAGGTATTTCTGTTGGAACCGAATTCAATAAATTTTATTAATGTTAAAAATAAGTTCGTGAATTTAATTGTAACAGAAATAATTGCTAGGGTTTGAATTAAAAGGACACATACATATACATAATTGAACTGATAATTAACCTAAACAGAGTAAAAATATGATTTAAATTTATATCCGAAGACTACCGAATTTGGGGTCTTCAACTCTATGAAGAAGTCGTTTCTTGAACGGGGTCATCGATGGTGTTAGGTTGAGCGGCGGCGACTGCGACGGCGGTTGTTTTTGCATTAATTTGGGGGAATTTATTTGAGGTTTTATTGATGAAAAATTGGGGATAATATTATTGTAACTGTATGCATTTGTACTCCATTAAATCTAGTGAAGTAAGCGAATGATTCGGGAATTTAACAGTTAGAAAGAAAAACAAGTGCAAGTAAAAGTCGACTCAAGGTTGACAATTTACTATTGTTCTTTTACCTTAAACGATGTCGTAAGAAAGTGGGTTGATTTGGTTTGTCGGAAATTTACCTATGTTTTTCTCAATGTTTTTAAGAACACCTTTTTGCATTCATGATTCAACTAATCTAAGTAGTTAACCAGTTATTTTAGATCAATTGACTACAAATATAATTTTAAAAGATTTTCTTTCAAAAATGTCTTGAGTTCAAACTTATTAATGATATTTCTTAGGAGATAAAAAAGGAGCTAAGTTTGAGGAAAATATACTGTCTATTTGAATTTCATTTCATGACTCGAACAACTAACTAACTAAATTGTCATTTAATAAAAAACAAAAAATCTAGTCAATGCTTTAAACATAGACATATAGTTGAATAGTCGGATTGACAATACTACTAAGTATTATGTAATGATGTACATACAAATGTTAACATAAATAAATAAATAAATAAAACATAAACCTATTTTTAACTAAATTTAATACTTTTAATTTTAAGCCTACATAAAAAAATCTATATATCTATTTTGTTTATCTAATTTTTAGAAAAATTGGGTTCTTCAATTCGACCGGGTGGTTCAACCTGATTTGCATATTCAACCGTGTTATGACCACCAATCTAACCAACTCATTTCAACAGTCTAATTTTCCATACTTCGGTTCAACTGTTCCGACCGACTGGTTAAACCGGATTTTTATCACGTTTGGAAGACTTTATATATGTAGTTTATTAATTTATCATGACCTACTTTTTTTATAAACCTAATTATTCACCATTATTCAATTAATCATTTTGATCAAATATAGCAATTTGTTATGTCGTTTTTCCTTTGAAGGCAAATATAAGAATTTGTTATGTCAATTATTGTTTTCTTTGAAGGCAAAGCATTTTAATAGAAGCACGATTTCCTCAACGAGAGGAAAATGACTAAAAACAAAACCAAATCTGAAATACAACACAGGGCTTACAGAGGAACCAGGGCTTACAGAGGAACCAAAACCAAGAAATGAACACCAAAAGAGAGCCAAAAAACTAAAAATTAAAATGAGTTTATCGGAGAAGTGATCCAGTCTTCAATCCGTGATCAGCGGTATTACTTCCATAAGGCTATTCAGAATGGGCATCACATCACACCATTTTTTTCTAACACCTCAGGAATTACATCACACCACACCACACCATTTATCCAAAAAATACACACCACACTAGCTACACCATTTCTTTTCTTATTATTTGTTAAATAAAAAAGAAAAACTTAAACACTCCAACCAATCAGAACACTCGGAAAAAGCCCACCACACCGTTGTGGCTCGTGCCTCGTGGCCGTGGCCACACCACACCCAACCCCCACGCCGTGTAGGGGGTGGTGTGCGTTTTCCTCACCACGCCGTGGCCGGATGCCACATGGGACACCACACCACGGGCAATGGCCCATTCCTACCAGCCTAAGCAATCAATCCAATAGCGAATATTTGATCATGAGCTAAAGTATCGTCTTCCCTAATTTTAATTTTAACCGGACCGGACCAAGAACCGGAAAAAGAGATTTGGAAGGACCTATGGTGCTCGGTCGATTTCGGTTTTGAACCGGTTCCATTTGGTTTTGAACCGGTTCCATTTGGTTTTGAACCGGTCTGGGTTTAGATGTCGGTTTGGGTCGGTTAAAAACCGTGTCAGGATCGATTAACTATGAATAAGTTAATAAACACATTTAGATCTAATTGATTATAGAAGTTACAGCGGATTAACACTATATCAATATGATTAAGAACAATGAACTGTAAGAACAATATATGATAATATTAAGAACACAGTTTCACAAAAAGCTTCAATGTATATTATTGATTAACAATACACACGTACGTTTACAATTCGTAAGGAACTATATATAATAGTCCTTGAAGCCTAACTATTTACCCTAGTTATTCTAGGACTTGATTTACATTGAATAATAAAAGATATACATTGAATAACATTCTATAACTAACGCTGCGAAGATCTCGAACTTGATATGCTTCCAAAACGTGTACCAGTAGTAATACCAATCACCAGTAGTAAATAAGCATCGTCAGTAGTAACTCTGGTGACCAGTAGTAAGTCCAAAACCAACGTCAGTAGTAACTACTATGATCAGTAGTATCTTCATTCTGTGCATGATCAGTAGTAAGTTAGTTATAGTTTTCACCAGTATCAACTCATCAGTAGTAAGTGTTTCTGCCCCATCAGTAATAACCATAGTCTCCATCAGTAATAACTATGATCAGTACTAACTGCAGCATCAGTAATAAGTTGAACTGTGATCTGCTCCAACAGTCTCCCCCTAAACTTATTGATTCTCTTTCAATCAACTAAGTTTCTTTTGTTCTTCTTCTTCCCTTCTTCTTTTCTCTAAGGTTCTTTGATTCTGTTGATGTCTTTGCTCAATAATGTACTTGCTATTTTTCTTTGTAAAATAGTTCAATTTGTTCTGGAACATTACAGCATCATATGGTTTCATCATAGAGTTTGTGAATATCTGATACATTACCTTTTCAGAGTGTGGATATTCTTTTTCATACAAGTAAAGCTCACATCTTTTGCTTGACCTTTCAAAGAAGTACATATTTGCAGTTGGTATTACATTCCAAGCATAAACATTTTCTGGATTTGTAAATAATTCTGGATAGTTATCTGGATAAAATGCAGCATCTATCATTTTTGTTAAATATCCAGCACCAGACTCTTTCCTTGATTTCTTTGACATCCTTGGTTTACCAATGATCAGAAGTTTAATTACATCACTTCTTGAGCATGATCTAATCAAAGGTAACCATCCAGTAAATCTTTGTATGGCTTTGTCTTCCCTTACAATTTCTATCACATTGTTTGGCATAACTCTCCAATTGATGATTGGATTGTTTTGTATGGGAGCAACAGGTACTTCAAGAACAGGAACAATTTGTTCAGATTTTGACTTCTTTTGAGCACTCTGTTCTTGAGTAATAGCCTTTCTCTTCTTTGATTGGGGAGTTGAGGATTCACCAGTAGTTGATATACTACCAGCTTTAATTAAACTTGGACTGATTGGAATTAGGGCTTTTGATTTCTTTTCTTCTTCAGCTTCTTGTTCAGCCAAATCCTTCTTCTTGGTAGTACAATATTTTTCTACAATTGTTATCATTTTCATTCTGCCAAAGGACTTTGCATTGTGCCCTTTTGATTTGAGAAATTCAATCATATTGGTCTTCTGTTCAAATACATCATCTGTTATTTCACTTTTTGTTCTTTTGCATTCAGATACCGGATCTTCAAGACAGTTAATATGTTCTTCTTCAACTTTTCTCAATCTTCTAAATTCTGCTTTTTGAGCTTCTAACTGGATATCTGTTATTTGAACAGGTATTTCTGGTTCTTGAGATTTATTCTTTTTCTTTTCCTCAAGAGCTTGATACATAGCTACTTTCTCCAAGAATCTCTTGTGCTTCACCTTCCATCTTGATTGTTTATCAGCTCTGACAAGATTGATTTTGTTTACCATGTAGTGACCTAGTGCTCTGTTAGGGTAATCTTCATCATAAACTTCTTTACCCTTTCCAACACAAGCTGAAGGTGGAGGTGGAATGTATTTCATATCTGGGACACCTCTGATTATTATCGATGGAGAAAATAAGCTAAGTTCATTCTGAGCAAGAATTTTTGGATGTTCAGGAAGTGTGCATTCATCAACTTCAAACCAGTTCACATTATCATCAATGTCAGGTATGATAAGTGGTTGATCAGGTGTTGGTGGTTTGGTGATGATTTTGAAACGTTCTCTTTCAATTAGCTCTGGGAGCTTTAGATCTTTCTCTTCAGTAGTAACCAAGGTAGTTACTACTGGTGTGACTTCAGGAGCTACTACTGATAGGGCATCAGTAGTGTTTGGTGCACTAGTTTCCTCTTCTTGATTTACTACTGGTATGATATCATTAGTAGGAATGACTACTTGTTCTTCTATATGTTCATCAGTAGTAGGCTCAACAGTAGTATCCATGTCTTCTAGGCCTTCATCAACTTTTGTTTCTTTTAGATTGAGGAGAGAAGTTGCTGCTGCTGCAATTGATTCATCAATCATGGTTTGAATGTTGTCCTTCTCCCCCTTAGTGAGCTCAACTGGTGGAGCCTCACTATTTTCAATCTTCCTTTTCAATTTCCTTATGAGCTTTGTTTGTTGATGAAGCCTGTGCTCATAGAACCTCATTCTTTTGTTGATTGTGTTCATATGCTTCTTCATTACTATCATTATTTTTCCCTGATTGGTGAGATATTTAAGGCAGTCATGTACAGTGGATTCAAGGTATCCCAACCTATCCGTCAATTGTGTTTGTTTAATACTGCCCTCACTCCATCTAGCAAGATCATCGGGCTCACTAACAGGTACATTGGCTTTAAGGTTTTCCATCCTTTCCGTCAATTCAACAATTTCAGGTCTACCCTCATCACTTCTAGGTGATGAAATGGGTTGTTTGGACACTCTCTTCTTCCTAGAAGAAGCAGTAGTGCCCCCCCTTGTGGTTTCTTGGCACCGGGGTCCTCTAAGTAATTCCTCAAAAGAGTCATCACTCAGAGTTGCCGAGGTCTGGGTCTTAGTGATGTTCTCACTATCCTGTGCACCCACCTTTGGGGCATCAGTAGTGAGAGCCCTTACCTCATGTCCTCTCTCCTCCTTGGAGGACAACTCTTGGAGCCTGGGGTTTGACTCAATTTGTCCCCTGGTGTCCTTTAAAGAAGTTTTCTTTCTTTTATAAATGGTGGATATATTTTGGGTTACATTGGGCAGGTCTTCCACAGAGTGAAGAGTAGCACTCTGCAGATTTATTTCATGTTCCTGGGACACATTCAGGACATCTATATTAGTGGGTGATTGAGTGACTGTTTGGGGTGGTGTTTGGGCTGCATTTGGGGGTGATGGAGTGGGTTGAGGTTCAATTGGGGTTGTAGCTTGGATTGAACCTTCTCCAATAAGTGAGTGATCTTTGATCATGTTAGGAAACAGAGGGGTTTCCTTGCCCGAAAATTTAAACTGTTTTCTCATATTAGAGAAAACTTTCTTGTTCAACTCAGGAATTATAAAAATATTTTTAGGAGTTGACAAGTTTTGAAATTCACAGTTTAAGATATGTTGAAGAAATCTGGGATACATTAAAAATTTTGAAGCACTAAGATTTCCCAACATACCTTCAAAAATCATATTTGAAAAATTAAATATCTGGTCTGTGCATAGACAAACAACAGCAGATGCTATTGATTTGTTAAACTCATTCCAGGTACTCCTTTTAGGAGAAATACAATGTTGAATGTTATGTACAAGAAATTTCCATTGTGGGGAGAGAAGACCTTTTTGAAAAGTGACTATGTCAAGTCTTCCCTCACAACCCATTTTACTTAAAATTTCAACAATGTATTCCTTAGGAAGAGAAAACATACCTGCATCATTATGTAGTTGCAGATGGTGTCTGATAGATTGTTCAGTTATAGTGACCGTTTTGCCATCCACGGTTGATTTTATCATTGACATTGTCGATCCTTCTGTTCGTTCAGCATTTGTCCAGAAATCAACCAAGTGTTGTTGATATGCTTTCGGATTTATAGTTAGAGCAAACTTGATGTATGAGTTCTTCAAGAATTGTACGATTGGACGAAAATCTTTTGTACCGTCTGGATTCTTTAAGAATGCACACATATTGTGAAATTCTGAGTATTTAAGATCTGTTTGAACATCAAGAGATTGTAGAGTTGCCATTGTTTCTTTATTTTGAGAAGTTTTGATCGATTAATTTGACAGAAATAGGCAAGAAAGTATTACTGATGCAGGGTTTATGATCGTGATTTAGGGTTTATCGAGAGGATTTAGCAAATCGATGAGAGGATAATGCTAAACTAATCGACTTCAGCTATTTATATCTTACGATTTATCCTGCAAAAATACTAAATTGCCCTTTCGAATCATAACACAACGGCTATTTTCATGATGGTTAGTTTGGTAATTTGATAGTTGAAAGACCAGTAGTAAATTAGATGCCAGTAATAAAACGTCAGTAGTATCTACGAACATCAGTAGTAACTAAGGATTTTGACATCAGTAGTAACTATAGACATCAGTAGAAACCACTAGCATACAAGACCAGTAGTATATGTGGATACCAGTAGTACTGTCTTATCAGTAGTATTTATGTAAACCTAATACACACTAGTAGTATTGACCTACCAGTAGTATTTTGTGCACAAGCCTACATACCAGTAAAGCAGACATACCAGTAGTAAAACACTTCAACAAATAAATAACTTTTTACAACAAAAAACTTTACACATGATTTTGAGTGAGAAATTAATTTATTAAAATCATTCCAATACTGCTAACCAAGAAGCTGAATCTTCCTACATCAAATGCTTTTGTAAAAAGATCTGCTAATTGATCATCAGTATGAATTTTAACTACTTTGATTAACTTCTTTTCATTGCAATCTCTTATAAAATGAAATCTTATTTCAATGTGTTTAGTTTTAGAGTGTTTTACTGGATTGTTCACAATACTAATAGCACTTTGATTATCAATAAAAATAGGAGTTTTAAGGATAGAGATACCAAAGTCTAGAAGCTGGTTTTGAATCCAAAGTACTTGAGCACAACAAGTAGATGCGGCTACATACTCTGCTTCAGCAGTTGATGTTGATACATTTGTTTGTTTCTTGCATTGCCATGACACCAGTCTTGATCCAAAGAATTGACATCCACCAGTAGTGGACTTTCTATCTTGACATTCACCTCCATAGTCACTATCTGTGTAGGCTATGAGTTCAAAGGGTGAATCATGTGGATACCATAGACCAAGTGATGGTTTGCCTTTCAAGTATCTGATTATTCTTTTGACAGCCTGCAAGTGTAGTTCTTTAGGTCTTGCTTGATATCTTGCACACACACAAACACTATACATAATGTCAGGTCTTGATGCAGTTAAGTACATCAAAGAGCCTATCATTGATCTATATAAGTGTTCATCTACATCCTCCCCCTCAGCATCAGGATGTAGGTGTTTGTGTGTTTCCATTGGTGTACTTGCACTCTTACAGTCTTTCATATCAAACTTCTCCAAAATGTCTTTAACATATTTTGATTGGTTTATCAAAATACCATCTGTTCTTTGATTGACTTGGAGTCCAAGGAAGAAGTTCATTGGACCCATGGAGCTCATCTTGAATTTGATTTGCATGAGATTTTCAAACTCTTTACATAATGCATCATTTGTTGATCCAAAAATGATATCATCTACATAAATTTGCACCAGTAGTATATCATTCTTGACTTTTCTTGTAAACAGAGTTTTGTCAATTGCTCCTCTTTTGAAATCATTTTTCAGTAAGTATGATGATAATGTATCATACCATGCTCTTGGTGCCTGATGTAGACCATATAGAGCTTTGTCTAGTTTGAATACATAGTCACCATGTTTTGGATCTTCAAAACCTGGAGGTTGGCAGACATATACTTCTTCTTCAATTTTTCCATCTAGGAAGGCACTCTTTACATCCATTTGATAGACTTTAAACTTCTTGTATGAAGCATATGCTAGGAATATCCTAATTGCTTCAATTCTAGCAACAGGGGCATATACTTCATCATAGTCTATTCCTTTTTCTTAAGTGTATCCTTGGGCTACAAGTCTGGCTTTGTTTTTGATCACTATACCTCTTTCATCTTTCTTGTTTCTAAAGATCCACCTTGTTCCAATGGCTCTTTTTCCTTTAGGTAGAGGTACAAGTGTCCAAACAGCTTGTAGTTTGAATTGAAGGAGTTCTTCTTGCATTGCCTCAATCCAGTTTGAATCCTTCATTGCTTGTTGAATCTTCTTTGGTTCATCCTGAGACAGAAAGCATTCAAACATACATTCATTAGCAATTAAACTTATATTACACATGTTTGCAGTTAGACTCTTATGTAATTTGCTTCTTTTCTGCATGCTTGAGTTCACATCACTAAGGACTTGATCTAGAGGATGATTCTTTTCAGTTCTAGTGCCATGAACCTTATCAACACATAGTTGGTTTTCAAGATTGGACTCATTTGTCTCAGGAGATTGTTCCTCTTGAGGTTCTTCATTGTCATTGGTGTTTGGTTCATCATCATTTGCTGGTTCAAAGTTACTACTGGGATCAGCAGTATTTAAGTTATTACTGGGATCAGTAGTGTTTAGAGAATTTAGGTTATTACTAGGACCAGTAGTATTTTGAGTACTATTACTGGTCTCAGTAGTATTTGAATTACTACTGTCTTCATTATCTGAATCACTACTGCTTCCAGAGTTTGAGTTGTTACTGTCCTCAGTATTAACTGTGGGAACAATATCAACTACTATGTATCTCATTTCTTCTTGACTAGAATTGAAAGATGATGTTCCTTCCTTTTGAGTCTGACAGTTTGAATCACCTGCATTTAAATCCATGTTAGTGTTAAAGGATTTGGTTAGATTGTCTATGTTAAATAGTCAATCTGGACCATTTCCTTGTTCATTTGGAACATTCTCATTAAAGGATACATTGATGCTTTCTTCAGTTATCCTTAATCTTTTGTTGAACACTCTTTATGATTTGCTTTGAGTAGAGTATCCCACAAAGATTCCATCATCAGCTTTGCAGTCAAATTTACCAATTTGTTCTCTTGTAATCAGAATAGTACAAGGACAACCAAATGATTTTAAAAAACTTATAGAAGGTTTTCTTTTGTTAAAAAGTTCATATGGTGTTTTGTAGTGTGGCTTAACTATTAATACTCTGTTCTGTACATAACATGTAGTATTAACAACTTCAGCCCAGAAAGTAATTGGTAATTTTGAGTCTGCTAACATTGATCTTGCTGCTTCAATGATGGTTCTATTTCTTCTTTCAGCTACACCATTTTGTTGAGGAGTTCTAGGTGAGCTGTATTGCCTGTCAATACCTTTAAGATCACAAAAGTTAATTAAGTTAGTATTTTTGAATTCTGTGCCATTATCACATCTTATGGCTTTAACTTTTTGATCAGATGTGTTCTCCAGTTTAACAATTAAGTTCTTGATGAGTTCACTTGTTTCATCTTTTGTCCTGAGAAAGAAAACTCATGTATATCTGGAAAAGTCATCAGTAATAACAAGACAATATTGTTTCTTTCCAATACTCATTACATTTGTAGGTCCAAAAAGGTCCATATGTAAGAGTTGTAAAGGAACAGAAATAGAATTTACCAGTTTGGACTTATGAGAAGACTTATGTTGTTTACCTTTTAGGCATGCAACACAGTGATGATCACACATGAATTGTTTTTGTGGTAACCCAATTACCAAATTCTTTCTTACTAAATTGTTCATGTTTTTAAAGTTTGTGTGACACATCCTTCTATGCCAAAGTTCTGATTCAGTAGTGTTTGCCTTGGATATAAAACAGTTGACCTCATTTGAAGAAATGAGTTCTCCCCTATATCCAGGCAATACACATTGTTTCTCCTTGGAGTTCTCAAAACTACATATTTTTCATCTAAAACAAAATCAGGAGAAAGAATGATGCACTCAATGTCTGTGAAAAGAATTATGTTCTTTTTATCACAAACTTGAGACACACTGACAAGATTGTATTTTAGCTCAGCTACATAAAATACATCATCAAAAGTAATTTTACCATTGGTAACTGTACCTTTGCCTGAAATCTTACCTCCCTTTGGGTTCTCACCAAATGCCACATATCCTCCATCAAATGACTTGAAATCTTTAAGAATTTGTAGATTTCCAGTCATGTGCCTTGAGCATCCACTATCAATGTGCCATGTTCTACCTTCTTCAGGGATCTGAATGCTCTGCACAAGAAAGTAAAGGATTAGTTAAGTTTGGGAACCCAAGCTTGATATGTCTTGGGTTCATCCTTTGAGAAGTAAGATTTGGAAGATTTAACTTTAAACTTTCTTGGTACCCATACCTGGTTAGTACTGGTGTTTTGTTTTACTACTGCTCTTTTGGATTTGTCTGAGTTTACTACTGGTCTTGGTCTATACCCATTGTTTTTAGCTTTTGAATACTTTACTACTGATGGACCAGTAGTATTTGGGTACTTACCATGTTTAGAATGACCAGTAGTGTTTTGAAATTTTGGTTTGGCAGCAGTAGTATTTTTGAAATTAGGGTTGTTACCAGTAGTATTTTGGTACTGGTACCTAACAGCATTGTAATTAGGTTTAAGATCAGTAGTAAACCTGTTAAAGTTTCTACTGGTGTTGGAAAAGTTAAAATATTGTTTATTTTGATTTGTTTTTCCATTATTTTTGAAATAATTGCTGTTCTTAGGGCTTCCAACTCTTTTATTTTGCACAAACCTTGGTGCATTTCTTCCAAATTTTGGTGTTACAAGTTTTTGAGATTTTATTTTATTTACTACTGATGGACCAGTAGTATCTTCTAACTTTTGTGTTTTTGCTTTATCTTTAAAGTTTTTAAATTCTTTAAACTCTTTACAGTTAATTGGATTGAAGTGACAATCCTTTGCTAAATGGTTTACTTTGTTGCACATAACACATCTCAATTTCTTATTCTTAGCACCTTCAGGTTTTCTTTGATCTAAGAGTTGATTTTTATTTCTTTCATTTCCCCTTCTTAAAATGTGTGGTATATTTTCTGCATTATATTTAGGAGAGTCTTCTTGACTTTGTGCTGTGTGAAAACTTGTATCAATTGAGTTTGTAGTTTCAGTTTGATAAATTGTAAATTCAATTGAGTTTGTTGTTCGATCATCATCAGAAAAATCACTTGATTCAGATGTTTCATTGCAAGTTTCAGTTTTATTTGATATTTTTAAATCTTCTAAAATTCTTTCTGTGCTTGATTTAAGAGGAGGGATAACATTAGTTGGAGGTGGAACAGCATGATATCCCACTCCATACACAACCTTTTCAGTGGTTTGATTACTTGTTAGTTCATTGACAATTTGAGAGCTTCTTTCAAATTTTTTAATGGTTAATTTGTTTTGTTCTAATTCCATTTGAAATTCTTCTAGTTTGATCAAAGTTTCTTTTAATTTTAATTCAAGATGTTCTTTTTCATAAGTGGTTTGTAGCAGTTCTTCTTTTATTTTTTGATCAGTTATTTTATAAATTTTAATTTGATTTTCAAGATCAGCTATACAACCATTATATTCAATTCTTCTGTTTCTATTTAGAATCATCTCTGCAAGTGTTTCTTTATTTAGTTTTTCTAAATCTTTATAAGCTTTAACACATTCAGGAGTGCAAGATTTAGAAGGTACCTTAGTAGGAGAATCAGTGAAAGCCATGAGAGCTTGATTCTGTGCATGCTCCTCTTCTTGAAAGCTCCAGTCATAACCTTGTCCTTGTTGTGAAACAAGAGCAGTTGAGTTTGATCTTTTGTCTGGCTGAGGACATTCTTTGGCAAAGTGCCCAAGGTTGTTACAGTTGTAACATTTGACTTTAGTCTTGTAAAATCCAGCCTTGTCACCTTTGTTGAAGTTTAGGTTTGTTCTTCCAGTCCTCTTTAAGAACCTTTTGGTTCTTAGACTCAGCATAGCCATCTGCCACTTAAGATCCATCTCTTCAAGGTCATCAGGATTCAATTGTTCCAAATCATCACTAATTAGTGCAGTATGCACATGACTAGTGAAGAAGGATTCTCTTGCAGCATCTTCACAATCTGCAGCCTTTGCAGTTTCTTGACCTGTTCCTATACTAGACACAAAAGCAGCATTGTTTGAAGATAAATTAGGAGTTTTAGAACTTACCTCAGATTCAAACACCCTAAGCTCATTGTACACATCCAGCTCCTTTTCTTCCAAAGCATCACCTTGTCTATATATGACTGTGTACATGGACCATTCTTCTCCAAGAGATCTGAGAAATTTTCTGTTGACATCATCATTGTCAGGTTTCACACCAACTTGATTCAATTCACCAATGAGTTTGTTGAATCTATCAAAGGTTTGAGATAGAGATTCATTCTTTTGGCCTTTGAAGTTTTCAAAGTCCTGCTTCAGTACAGACTTCATGTTTCTTTTTGTGCTTTTAGTGCCAACAAATCTCTTTTCCAGTGCCTGCCACAATACCTTTGCATCATCATATTCAACAAAGAGATGTTGATAGTCATTAGGAATGGCCAGTAGAAGAGTGCTTAGAGCTTTGAGTTCGATTCCCCTGTCTTTCTTCTCCTTTTCACACTTGAGTTTGTCTGCTTCAGTTGCAGAACTTGTTGCTTGACCAGGAACGGTTTTGTTTCCTTCAACAACAACTTCCCACATGGTATAATCAGTAATAAGCATGTATTGCTTAATACGATTCTTCCACATCCCAAAGTTATTGGGAGTGAGTATAGGGATTTTATTAGCTTGAGTGCTTTCATTGTTATCAGTCATGATTAACAATCTGTGTGTTTTAAAGATTAAAACTTTTTGTTGTTCTTAAAGAATCGTAGATCTAGAACCAATAAGCTCTGATACCACTTGCTGAGTTTAGAACAACTCTTCATAATCGTCGATCTTTAGGCTCAAGAATAGTTAGTTCTTGATCTGGAATATACAACTACAAATAATAAAACTTGCGGAATTTAAACGAACAGATTTGTATTGCTAAACAAGGTTTCATCATCATCTTTATATACAATGATTAATAAAAGCCCCAATTCTACATATAAATATGTAGAACGGTTTTGGTTAACAGGATCAAACGACCTTGAGGCTTAGAGTACACATATACACGTTAAAACGTGGATTTCAAGAACGTCTAATTCTATACCTCTAGGTTTCTTTATATACTAGAAAACCTAGAGATTTACAAGGAAAAGATAATACTAAATCTTCTTAAATCAATAAAGATATACTATATCTTTTACGTTTATGATTATCTCCTAAATCTTCATTCAAATTTCGAATTTCATATCTTCAATTTAGGTCCTTGTACTTTATAAGTTTTGACACATCAAATCTTTAATGAATATAATAGAAATATTCCTAACAATCTTCCCCTATTTGATTTGACAAAACTTATAGAATTAGCTAGGAATCTTCAAGTCTCTTCCCCTTTTTGACATAATCAAATAAATCCAAGAAACTTGAACTTCCCCTTGAATGATCAACACTTTTTCTTCCCCTAAAAGTGTGATATCATTCTTGTGTTCTTCAAGGCTATATCAATCACATTGAAAACCAACTATCTTCTATTTGAAGTTGAAGTAGAAACTCAAACTGTGCATCACATTCCGTCTAAATATAGTAATCAGCAACATCATATCTCGTATGAGGGACTTTCTTATCTTAGCCTTCAACAGATCTTTTCGTTAAGAGTATTGAATTGCAGTTACATCTTTACATAACATCTTATGTAGTAAGACTTTCAAATTCTTCTTCAAATAAAATATAATCAATTATCTTCTGTAATCAACTGATAAAGATTAAATATGTAACAAACAAACCATCTTCCTTTATCTTCATCAAGCCTTCAACCTGTGTGTGTGAATAATGTGATTCGTTTCACATTAATATCACAAGTTATTTTCATCCTCTTTTTATCAAGAATAAAAATTAACAAGTGATTAACCAAATACAATCAATAAACCGTGGTATGGAATGAGCATGGTGTGTGTCATGCTTTCCAAAATTTGATGTATCGGTTATATGGAAGAAATCAGTATCAAATTTTTTTTTTCGTTTAGTACTGATTAGTAACAAAATCTTCTTCGGTTAGTACTGATCAGTAGTAAAAATTGTGTAGCCGTACTGTTTAGTACTGATCAGTAGTAACTTGTATACCAGCAGTAGTATTGAAATTGACCTAGCAGTAGTAATAGTTTTATACTACTGATACCTACCACGAATTGAATTATGTTTAGGTGGCAATTGATACCTTCAAACAATTAATCTTCATGATCATAACCACATTCTCCATGAACATAAAAGTCAAATACTACCTCTGATCACGTGCAACTAAATTAATTTCCTTTACGTGACAAATTGAATTTAGAATGTTTTAGAAAACAAAGTATCTTTGATTGTTCTCTTTTCACGCTTGATTCTTCACGATCATTGATAGATCCTTGTTTCATTCCAGATCTGAGCCACCGTGCTCTGATACCACTTGTCAGGATCGATTAACTATGAATGAGTTAATAAACACCTTTAGATCTAATTGATTATAGAAGTTACAGCGGATTAACACTATATCAATATGATTAAGAACAATGAACTGTAAGAACAATATATGATAATATTAAGAACACAGTTTCACAAAAAGCTTCAATGTATATTATTGATTAACAATACACACGTACGTTTACAATTCGTAAGGAACTATATATAATAGTCCTTGAAGCCTAACTATTTACCCTAGTTATTCTAGGACTTGATTTACATTGAATAATAAAAGATATACATTGAATAACATTCTATAACTAACTCTGCGAAGATCTCGGACTTGATATGCTTCCAAAACGTGTACAAGTAGTAATACCAATCACCAGTAGTAAATAAGCATCGTCAGTAGTAACTCTGGTGACCAGTAGTAAGTCCAAAAACAACGTCAGTAGTAACTACTATGATCAGTAGTATCTTCATTCTGTGCATGATCAGTAGTAAGTTAGTTATAGTTTTCACCAGTATCAACTCATCAGTAGTAAGTGTTTCTGCCCCATCAGTAATAACCATAGTCTCCATCAGTAATAACTATGATCAGTACTAACTGCAACATCAGTAATAAGTTGAACTGTGATCTGCTCCAACAAACCGGTTTCGAATTATAAACATAATTAGCAACTCCGACATCTATACAATCGCACTGGGATTGAGAATGACTAGCTATTTTTTATACTAACAACTACCAATAGTCTTTATCTTTTAAAAATAAGAAAAAAGATGTTTTAGAAAATAAAATTGCAGACCGCATCCGCAATGCATAAGTCTTTGTAATGACTTATTGAAAGTGCCACATAGATTTCCACTAAATATTGACAAAAAAACTTTCAGAAAAGCTTTGGCTCCAATGCATATAGATGTTGATAAAGTTTTTTATGTGTGTTGAGAATGACTTATGAAAGAATAAGCTTTTGAAGCAAAAACTTTTTACCAGGTTGTCAAAAACATTCAAATGGCCTATTGAAAAGGTAAAAAAAAATTGTAAAAAGCTTCATCAGATATGCTCTTAAGAACTTGGAGGTACCTAAAAGCATTTTTGGAAGTACTTTTGTTGATTAGAAAGAAACACTATTATTCTGGGATTGATGAAAGATGTAAGAAACCAACTTTCATTTCATGACCCACAAATGTTACCCATTACTTGGAAAAAAAAACAGCCACATTTTGTTACGAGCCAGTACACAACTTGGTTTTTAGGAAGGTAAAAACTTAACAATTATTAACAATCCTGTTTTTTTATAATTCCGAGATTGGATCATAGATGAAATTTAGTCAATCGGGACAGAAGTTTGATCAAAGGAGTATAGGTTTGATACTAGAGCCAGAGAACGTTAAGATCAAAACACATAAGTAGGTCATAACAAAATAACAAGGTGTCAGTGGAGTGAATCATCATGAAGCTCAAATGAAAGACGTGAACAAATGACTTAAAATTTAATTAAGGGGACATGTTAGAATTTTAGATATCAATATTCATTTTTGTATTAGCATTCGTATAACTATAATTTATGATATAAAACTTAGGTTATATATGTAATTAGTAAATGGGTGCAAATCATCAGCCGATGCCACCAAAGGGCAACCGCCGGAAACCTATAACTGGCACCACTAACTGCGTGTAACCGCCACAACTAATGGTTGTGATTGTTCAATCGTACAGTTTCAGACATTATAAATATGTATAGATTTCCTTTGTATAATTCACTCGAATCGTAAAATTCAGAATCAATAAAAAGAGTAGATAATGAATTCAGAATGTGAAAATCAAATAAACCAATTTGTGTTTTGATTTAAACTTTGTTAATTTCATATCTATAAAAAATATTTTGGAGACCACTAAGTTAGAAAATAAAAAGGGATTTAAAAAAATAATATTTTGGAGACCACTAAGTTAGAAAATAAAAAGGGATTTAAAAAAATAATATTTTGGAGACCACTAAGTTAGAAAAACTTGCGGGTACGTAAAAGAGTTTTTGGAAGTATTTTTGTTGATTAGAAAGAAACACTATTAATGAAAGACCTAAGAAACCAAGTTTCATTTCATGACCCACAAATGTTAACCATTACTAGCTAGTTACTAGAAAAAAAAACAGCCAAAATTTGTTACGAGCCTGGCAAATAACACTGTGTAATTTACACAACTTGGTTTTTAGTAAGGTAATTTAAAACTTAAAGATCATTAAAAACCCTGTTCTTTATATTATCAAACTTAAAACCGTACAAACAGAGCTTTTATTATATTTCCGAAAAACAAAACCATACAAACAAAAATCGAAACACAACCGGAGCCTTTATTAAACCGCCGAAAAACAAAACCGTACAAACAAACATCAAAACGCAACCAAAGCCTTCATGAAAACTTAAGATAATACAAATGTCCGAAGACCATTTCATTGTACATGGGAAACCCTTAGATTCAAAGAAGCGAGATTTCCATAGCCTTTTCAAAATAAGGCATGTCTTCAATTCCCAAACAAACAAAGGCTTCGACTCCATTACCTTCCGCATCGTCAATCAGAAATGCGTTATCGTTTACAATTAATCTCCCACTCGTTACTGAACTGGGCTTTCCAAAGCCAAAATCAACTTCATAGAAAGAAAACTTGCACCAACTACTTATAATCGCTACATTTGCCGAATCAGGAAAGTTGGTAATATGCGAGAAGGAATTCACAATCATTGTTTGCCCTTCTGGGCTATCATGGTGCACCTTTAAGTATTCATTTATGGTCTTTTTGACCGAATCCCTTAAAAGATCAGCCAGTTCTTCACTAGTTTCAGAAAATCTAGACTCTGTGGCGAATAGACCAAAAATATTCCCACAAACATGTTTGGGTATTTTGGATGCAGTTTTTTCCCTTAGGTTTATCGGCTGGACGAGTATTGACTTCCTTGGATGATCGTGTGTCACCCGATCACGATCAATGAAGGCCTTCCAAATGATTGATTGCACCATTTGGACCTTTGACCATTTATGAGCGCCATTATTTCCATTGACCATGGCCTTTGCTTTGATCTTTGATATCAAACTCCCACTAAAAGATAGTTTCTTGGTGGCATACTTGCTTAATAGATCATTGTTGATAGATCTAGGAATTCCTATATCAAGTGATCTCCAACCACGGGAAGGAAATATGGATGACGAGTTGAACCCATAAGCCGCGAATTCGAATTCGGAGTCGATTGTTTCTCTATTTATTGCTGCCCATGCATTCAAGAAGGTAGCAAAAGTAGAGGCATCAACAATTCTGTGTGAAATGTTTACACCGATTGCTAGACCTTCACACTCGAACACGGTCACCTGGATCGAAAGCATAGGGTCGGTGACTAGATCAGCAGCGCCGGTTTCCGAAGGTATAAATTCGTCCACCAACTTAAAATTAACGTCGTTAGCGTACCCATGAATATCTTCAAGTATGATGTTGACTTTGGCACGAATAAAGTCAACACCTTGGTCGTTACAGTTGACCAATCCCTTTTCCTTACCATATCTACCAGCAAGAGGGTATAACTGTGTTAAGGTTTTTTTGTTGAGAATAATTCAAAATTTACGTTTTTATTTTTCAAATAAATGTAATCCTTATTTAATCCTATTTAATAGGGGTTATTATGAGGTTAGACGTTTTTTGTTTCCATTGTATTTCTCTGCTATATATAGCAGCCTTCAAGATTGAATAAATTATTGAGTTTTACTGGATACATTTGCTATCACAAACAGCATTGTGGTATCAGAGCCAGTTTGCGAGATCACTAAGTAAAGAGAGTGTTAAGAGTCATGGCAGTTTGCGAGATCACTAAGTAAAGAGAGTGTTAAGAGTCATGGCTTCTGCAAGTAATAGCCAAGTCATCCTTCCTGTGTTCAAGGGAGAAGGATACGAATTTTGGAGCATTCGGGTTAAGACGGTGCTGCGATCACAAGAACTATGGGAGCTCGTTTCCACGGGCTTCTCTGAAGAAGATGATGATGCTGCGAGGCTACGAGAAAACTACAAAAAGGATGCTCGTGCTCTAGCACTCATCCAACAGGCTGTTCATGACAACATGTTCTCTCGTATTGCCGTTGCTACAACCGCCAAGAATGCATGGGATGTGTTAAGGCAAAAAGCCTTGCCCCTTTGGATCTTAAAGATAACAAAACAACCTAGACTAGCTTTGATTTATATGTAGAATAATATAGCTAAGTTTAGGTCTGATACTGAGTGATCAGTATTGGAACTCAGTATCAGCACTCAGTATCAGATAGTGATACTGAGTACAAGGACTGAGTAGAAGGACTGAGTGATACTCAGTATAGTAACGGACTAAGATCAAATCCCTTGATCTTAGTCATTTTCCTTACTTAGTCCTTCGGTTACTCCTTTGCTCATCATGTAAGATCTCTATAACATTATAAATAGAGATCATCTTGCAAAGGAGTACTCACCAATTTACTTTACACATTCACATATTTGTAATTGATCAGTGGTATTGCTTTTCCGCAGCATACCACACTTAGTGGATTTGTACACCAACTCTAATACTGTGTTTTACACTTTAATTGTCTTTTGTATAAATCAATCTACTTAATTAACTAACAAACCAGGGGTGTTGTGACCTAACAACTGGTATCAGAGCAGGCTAAATAATCTCTTATTTAGTCGATCTATAACCCTGGCAGCCATTTCCTACATCTATCCCTCCAACACTCAAAAATCCAAAATGTCTACAATTGTTGCACCAATTATGTCTGGAAAGGGAGTACCCATCTTTGATGGAAAAGACTTCCATCAATGGAAGCTCAAAGCTCAGTGGTATCTTGAATCTATTCACCATGAGATGCTCACTGTGCTAAATGATGGTCCCATCATTCCACAAACTGTGGAACCTGTTGCTGCTATTGATGATGCTCCTGAGGGCATAAGATCTGTACCTAAACTAAAGCACAACTGGACTGATACTGAACGTCAGTTGTATGCTTTAGACTCCAGAGCTAAAGGGGTGATTGGTAATGCTGTTACCAAAGAGATACTTAATGCAATTATGAAATTGCCAACAGCAAAGGCTATGTGGGATAGCCTATCAGTCACCTATGAAGGCACAACAAAGGTGAAGTTGCAAAGAAAAAGCAACATGAGAAGGAAATATGAAAACTTCTTCTCAACTTCTAATGAAGACATCACCACTCTCTATAACAGGTTCAATACTGTTATCCATGATTTAATTAGTGTAGGCATTGTAAAAGAGGAAGGAGAGCTTGTTCAAAAGTTCCTGGATAGTCTTCCTCAACAATTTCTTGACATGACAAATTCTATCAATGCTGCTAACAACATTGAGTCATACACTCTTCAAACTTTGTATGGTCTAATGTTGAATCATGAGGAGAATAATGCTGCAAGACTGATCAACTGGAAGAAAACTGACAAGTCTTCTACTGGCATGGCTCTAGTTGTGCAACAGGCCTACTAGCAGTTAAGTTGTGCAACAGGCCTATACTGTGACTGAGCCAGATGAACCAGATGTTGATCTTGCTGATGCTGAGGCAGAAGAGCTTGAAACTCAAATGGCTCTTATGTCTATGAAGCTGGATCAGTTGAAGAAGAAGAGGCTTGGTGTTAGCTCTTCTAATACTGACCCAAGATCAGGTGTGGAAAGCCTGGACATATTGCTGCAAATTGTCATACCAAGTCTTCTGAGACTGACCAAAATGACAAGATTGCATACCGAGCAAAAAGGTATAGAGACAAATATGTCAAGCTGAAGAATTGGAGCAAGGGCAAGAGGGCAGAAGGGAATGGAGCACCTCATCAAGCACTTTACTCAGAAGCCTGGATGGATGAAGAGTTAAGTGATGATGAAGAGATTGAGAATAAAGCCTTTATGGCTTTCACTGAAGATGACTTGAAGAGTTCCTTTGAGAAGGACATCAAAGAGGCTGAGAGGATGAGTGTTCATACTGATTGGGATTCCACTCAGTTGTACAAGGTAAGTTCCTTTCAAACTTATTCAGTGAATGAAAAAACCAAGATTTTTGAGTATATGCTTGTTGATCTTAAAACTTCTGTACAAAAGGAAAAAGCTTTAAAATTAACAATTAAAGAACTTGAAAGGGTAAATAATGAAAACTTGGATAAATTAGCAAAATATAAAGATTTAGAACTAAACTTTTTAGATTTAAAAGACATTAACCAAAGATTAGCTGATAAAGCTCATTTACACAAACTTGAAAAAGAGAAATTTGAAAAACAGTGTAAATCTTGGGGAAATGCTTCAATAAAATTAAATAAATGTTTAAATCAACAATTCCCAGAAAATGTGAGGGCTGCACTTGGTGTTGATCCTCAATTTAAAAACAGGAACAATTTTGCTGATTTATTTGAAGAGTTTTCTACTATGAACCCTATTAATTTTATAAAAGCTAAAACTTTATGTGAAGTTGGATGTCAAACTGAGTCAGATGATGAGGAAAATGAAATTTTAGAAAAACCTATTGGTCCTTCCATCTGCTCAAAGTGCTATACTGAGCTACAAGAACTCAGTATTGAATTTCAAATAACAGAAATTTCTGATACCGAGCTACCAATAGTTCAGTATGACACTTCTGCTGTTCCACCTTTTGAATTATTATTTAATACAACAACTTTTGAATTATATAATGATAATAAGACAACTTCTATCTCACATGTTTCATCAAATACAGAAGTTGCAGGAACAGAAACATCATATACTGAGAAATCTAAAGAACCTGTTAAAGTTGTTTCTACAAAACATGATAAACAAAAACCAACTTTAACTAGATCCTTAGCTGACAGAGACAAGAAGTCTACCACAAATAATATTAGAGAGACTTCTCTGCCAAATAAAAAGAAGCAACCAGATCCTCCATCTCCTAAACCAGTTAAAAATAATGTTAATATACCTAGAAAAAAGGACAAAATTAACATTTTAAAAACACTTGGTGATCAGGTCAAATCTTTAAGTAAACAATTTGCAAAACTTGTTCATACTGATCTACCAAAAGTGCAACATTTTTCTAAAATTCCTTATGAAAATATGTTTCGAAATAGACCTAGAAAATGTTATAGATGTCATCATACTGGTCATAAGGGAGATGAATGCTGGACTGATCTCTCAAGTCCTAGGTACTCAGTACCAAAGAAAAGGAGAGTAACTAAGTCAGTATCACCAAAGAAAACTTCTAAAGTTACCCCCGAAGTGATACTGACCTCTCCACATAAAGAGATCAAGTCAAAATTTGTTTATCCCACCAAAGGTCCCATTCAAAAAATGGGTTCCTAAAAAGAACTAACTTTTATTTTGTGTCTTGTGCAGGGTGACAGAAAGTGGTATTTAGATAGTGGCTGCTCAAGACACATGACAGGCAGTATGAAATATCTTCTCAATTATACTCTAGAGAAGGGTCCTTCTGTCAAATTTGGAGATGACTCGGTGGGAAAGACAAGAGGTTATGGTGTGATCAAGGCAGGCAACATAACTTTTAAAAGAGTTGCCTATGTAGAGGGTCTTAAACACAATCTGCTCAGTATCAGTCAGATGTGTGATGATGACAATGAAGCTCGATTCAGGAAGGTTGCAGGCATTATCTACAATGATAAAGGGCAGCCTGTACTCATTGCTAGAAGAGAAAAGGATGTATATGTGGTCAACCTATCTGAAATAGACCCAACTATTCGAGTATGCCTGCTTTCTAAAGTCAAGCCAGAATTGCATTGGCTATGGCACAAGAAACTCTCTCACATCAACTTTAGAAATATCAACGAGCTCAGTATGAAGAAACTGGTGAGAGGGCTGCCCACAATTACTTATTCAAAAGATAAGTTATGCTCAGCATGTGAAATGGGCAAGCAGAAGAAGAGTTCATTCAAGTCTAAAGTCAATCATTCCATCAATGAACCTCTTACTATGATACATATGGATCTTTTTGGCCCTATCAGCACACCATCTTTGGCCAAAAAGATCTATACTCTAGTCTTAGTTGATGAATTCTCAAGATACACTTGGGTCATCTTCCTAAAGACTAAATCAGATGCAACAACAGAAATCATTGCCTTTATAAAAAGAGAGGAACTACAAAAAGGCAACAAGGTCAAGCAACTCAGAAGTGACCATGGTACTGAGTTTAAGAACTCAGTATTAGCTGATTTCTGTGAAGAAAAAGGAATCATTCAAAACTTCTCTGCAGCCTATACACCACAACAAAATGGTGTTGTAGAAAGAAAGAACAGAACACTAATTGAAGCTGCAAGAACTTTATTATGCCATGCTGGACTGGCACTGAGTTTCTGGGCTGAAGCTGTAAACTGTGCAAACTTCACTCAGAATAGAGCAACTATAGTCCAAAGACATCTGAAGACTCCATATGAGTTATACAATGGCAAGATTCCAAATGTGGAATATTTCCACATCTTTGGGAGTAAATGCTTTGTACTCAGTACAAAACAAAATCTCAATAAATTTGCTCCCAAAGCAAATGAAGGTGTGTTCATGGGCTACTCTCCACACTCTAAAGCTTTCAGAGTGTATATCATCTCAACCAAGATGATTGTAGAATCCATTCATGTCACATTCGATGAAGATCAGAATGAGCATTCTACCTCAGCAAGTGAAGACATAAGTGGCATAGATATTCTATGCAATCCAGAACACTCCATTGCTGAACAGCCTAAGTTTCATCCACACTTTATTCCTAATAAGTTTAATGAAACTGATCAAGTTCAAACTCAGTATCACTCAAATGAGACTAATACTGAGGTTCCTTTAACAGAGGACCTCCATACTGAGTTTCCAACTAATGATCTGAACCACTCTATCTATGAAGAAGGTGAAACATCCAACACTTCACAAGAATCCACATCAACTCTGCAAAATGAAGATGAACAGCAACCTGCACTGTCTAATACTGATCAGAATTCCACTCAGTATCAGACAGACAACACACCAAATCAACAAGATATTGTTGATCCTATTTCAAATGCTCCCTTAGGAAACAATTTAAGGGAACACAGAGACCATCCACACTCAAACATTACTGGTCCTATTGAAGAAGGTGTCCAAACAAGAAGAAAATTAGAATTTCCAACCCAAGCAACTGCAAATTTTTGTTTCTTCTCAAGTTTCTTATCTACCATTGAACCAAAGAAAGCTGATGAAGCTTTATTAGATGAAGATTGGGTAGAGGCTATGCAAGAAGAGCTCACAGAGTTTGAAAGAAACAAAGTTTGGAACTTAGTACCACCTCCTTCTGGCAAAACTATTATTGGTACTAAGTGGGTGTTCAGAAACAAGATGGACGAGGATGGTGTTGTCATCAGAAACAAAGCAAGGTTAGTAGCTCAAGGTTACAGGCAAGAATAAGGCATTGACTATGATGAAACTTTTGCACCAGTTGCAAGAATTGAAGCTATTAGGTTGTATCTTGCATATGCAGCCTTTAAGAATTTCAAAGTTTATCAGATGGATGTCAAAAGTGCTTTTCTAAATGGAAAACTACAAGAAGAAGTTTATGTTAAACAACCTCCAGGTTTTGTTGATCCCAAATTTCCTAATTATGTTTTCAAGCTTGATAAAGCTCTATATGGGCTCAAACAAGCTCCAAGAGCCAGGTATGACACCCTGTCTGAGTACCTTATTGAAAATAAATTTACAAGAGGTAAAATTGATAAAACATTATTTTCAAAAAGGAAAGGTTCTGACATTTTACTCATTCAGATATATGTAGATGATATTATCTTTGGTTCCACTGATAAGTCAATGTGTGACTGGTTTGCTAAGATAATGTCAACTCAGTATCAGATGAGTATGATGGGAGAACTTACTTACTTTCTTGGTTTACAAGTTGAACAAAAGCCTGATGGCACTTTTATAAATCAAAGTAAGTATGTGCATGACATGTTAAAGAAA
Source organism: Calendula officinalis (assembly GCA_963853835.1). NCBI lineage: Eukaryota > Viridiplantae > Streptophyta > Magnoliopsida > Asterales > Asteraceae > Calendula > Calendula officinalis. The sequence goes on along the minus strand of OY970828.1, from coordinate 9,327,560 downwards.
TACAAATTTGAAAATTTATCTTCCATGCACACTCCTATGGGTACTCAGGATAAGATAAGTAAGGATGAAACTGGTAAACCAGTATGTCAATCCACATACCGAGGTATGATTGGTTCCTTACTTTACTTAACTGCTAGTAGGCCTGATATCATGTTTGCCACATGTTTGTGTGCTCGGTATCAGGCTGATCCTAAAGAATCACACATGAAAGCAGTTAAGCGCATCTTTAGATATCTTACAGGTACTCCTAACCTGGGTCTTTGGTATCCCAAAGACTCAAACTTTGACCTTGAAGGGTATACAGATGCAGATTTTGCAGGTTGTAGATTGGACAGAAAGAGCACAAGTGGAGGATGTCAATTCCTAGGTGGAAGACTAGTTGGCTGGTCATCCAAGAAACAAAATTCGGTAGCAACTTCCACAGCAGAAGCAGAATATGTTGCTGCAGGAAGTTGTTGTGCTCAATTATTATGGATGCAGTATCAACTCTTAGACTATGGGTTCAACTTTCATAAGACTCCCATTCATTGTGATAACAAGAGTGCTATTGCTATCACAGAGAACCCATTATATCACTCCAAAACCAAGCACATTGATATCAGACACCACTTTATTCGAGATAATGTGGAAAAAGGTAAGGTTGAAGTAGATTATGTACCAACAGATGAACAATTGGCCGATGTGTTTACTAAACCTCTTCCTGAGGAAAGGTTTATGTATTTACTAGGGCAATTAGGTATGTTGAATCCTTAATCTTTCTTAAATTTTCTTTAAAACTGAGCGCTCAGTATCACTCCTGTTGATACTGACCACTCAGTATCACTAGTCTGTTATCATCAAAATTTAAATTTTTTATTTTTTTATTTAATTTCAAGAGTAAACTAATTGTTTTTATATTTTTAAAATTTTTTTTAAAATTAATTTTTTTTTACTCAGTATTGGGGTATTACGGCGCTCAAACCGAGCTTAATCCTTATACTGCTCAAACGGTAACCTTTCTTAATAGGAAAGTTACCGTTGGCAGTGGATAAGGCAGTCAAATCAGACGTTTTTACTTCCCAATACCTTAATTATCTTTCACATCTCCTATAAATAACCGTTTATTTTTACTTCAAATTTTTTAACTGTTATTTCTTTCTTTCATTTTCAATTCTCTCTGCGATTAACGATTTCACTTTCTATTAGCAAGCACACTTTTTCAAATCCAAATCACAGATGGCGAATTACACTTTTGTTGCTCCAGACGTTGAATCGGAAATCCAATTCCGAAATAATGAAGTACCCAGGTTTGCGAGGAACAACATCACAGCAAATTTCAATATTCCTCAAGCCTGGGCATGCCAAGAGTTCACAAACATTGTGACTTTTCTAAAAAATTGCCCAATTGCTCGTGCACTGACCTTGTCTCCTCGAGCAATTTACCCAGAAATGCTATGCGAGTTTTGGTACTCTGCTACACTCGATTCTCCAGATATGATTGCTGGGTGGGTAATTAGAGATCAAAGAAGGGCATTTGTTTCTACTGCCATCATTCGTGAAGCACTGAGACTTCCCGCTCAAGCTCAGTATGACCCATTTGTTGATAGATCAGAGGCACGCTCTGTACTGCCATTTTTGGGTCGAAGAGGAACAACGGGCACAATCAAAAGAAATGAATTTGGTCCTATGTGGGGTATTCTCATTACAACAATAATTCGACGTATGACCCACAAGACGGGAGCTTTGGAACAAATAAACGAATTTGGGATGCAAATAGTAGATGCTCTGTACTATGGAAGAAATATTGATTATGCTCGCCTAATTTTCAATGAATTAGCTACTCTGGTTCGAGCAAACACAAGGGAATGCAATGTCCCTTTCTGCAGATTTCTATCACTCATCTTTCAACACTCAATGCCCACACACATTTATGATGAATTTCACAGTCCAAGAGTTGATCTTCCTCCTCTTAGTGAGAAGATTTTCTTTTACAGACCAAGAGAAGGAGAGCCTCTTCTAAGTCCTCCTATGTGGGCCGTTGTTCAAGAACACATTGATGATGCAGAAGACATGTCTGATACTGAGTCAGACAATGATGATGATGATGATGATAATAATGATAATAGTGGTAATGGAGCACAGGCCGGTCCAGACATTGAGATGCAGGATGTTCCACAAGTCCAAGAACCAACTCAACAACATATCTCTCCACCTGCACAAGATCTTGATGCTCCTCATATTGAACCAGCTTCTGATACTGAGTCCTCAGAAGACACACCACTGGTCCTCCAAAGAAGAAGAAGACATCTTTCCCCTGTTATTATGGGAAACTTATCATCTGAGGAGATGCAGCCTGCAAATGTTCCATCACTAACTGCATCTCTTCAAGCCCAAAGCCTTGTTGCAGCCACCGCTGACCTTCCAGGTCCAGAACTAGCTCCAACTGCTCAACCAATTGAGGAACCTCATGTTCCTCTTGATGTGGAGATTCAATATGAGCAAACTACACTGGAAGGTGCTCAGCAAGTCGGTATTGAAGATGTTGGTGATGCACATCAACAAACACATGATCCTGCACCGACCTCTGCAGATGCTAGAAGGGAATCTGACAGAGTCTCAGGTATGAATTTCTAAAAACCTTTAAACTTATATATATATATATATATATATATATATATATATATATATATATTTCATTCCCAAATAGAGACTAAGTATTGGCCAGTACCAACTCAATACTGACCAAAGTCTCAAACGATCTTTCAAATATATATCCTTTTATGACCAACATAGCTAGCCCACTGCTGCTATGCAAAATTCATATACTGAGCACACAAAATTGATCATTGTCAGTCTACAGTTGTCTCAACATTTAAAGAGACAATGGTGGTTGATGTCATACTGACACCCACTGGTACTGCTTGAATCATGTCCAACTTATTTTTGAGTTGGGTAGCATCATTCAAGAAATGATCACAAACCCTTAAGCCACAAAATCCAAAAAATTACCCATGGGGTTTAGCCACATTTCTGTTATCACTCTAATACCGAGTGATAAACATTGAAAATAACAAGAAGCACATCCCAGGCTTCGAATTCCCAAACCCAAACCTTTTTGTAAATGTGACTTATCCTACACTGAGCTACTTAAATTTTCACACTCACTTTTACTAAAATCTTCTTACACATACTATGCACAAGTCCACAATATTTCATCATAAACCAGATGAAATACAGACTTCACAAACTCTGTTTATATGATTGTAGAATTAAACAACACCACAATTCTATTTGATAAACCTTTCTTTCTAACCAGTTTTATATTTTTCGTTTCTTTAGCACCATCTGTGTAGGGCATTCAGGCATCTCAGGCTGCAGCAGACCAAGTGACTCTGCAAGCAATCATGCAGCACATTCTGGCCATCCAACAAACTCAAAATGTAATACTAGCCAGAATGGACAAGATGAGTGGTGATATTGACTTAATAAAACAGTCAGTCTCACTCCTTCAACAACCACAGCAGCCTCCACAAACTCCACCAGGTTCACATGGTGACCACAATGAAGAAGGAGAAGGAGAAGGAGGTGCTGGTGATACTGATGCTGCAACTGAGCCCATGCCCTCCCCTACTCTTGAACAACCTGAGGGGGACATGGGTGGTGATACTGATCCTCTTCCCTCCTCATCAAATGATAACAAAAGGGGGGAGAAGAGACAAAGAGATACTGAGGTTGATCAAACTGAGCCTTCTGCTCAGGGGGAGAAAAGAAGAAGATTGAATGAAGATCAACCTCCACAACAACAACATCAGCAAAGCCCTCATACTGAGCCATTTCGCATTCAGTATGAGAGAAGAAGACAAAGAACAAGGTCAGCATTACAAGTTCAAGACCCACTTGAGCCATCTGCTCAGGGGGAGACTCATACTGACCAACCACAGCAAACTTATTCTGAGCCACCTGCTCTTGAAAAGAATAATTTACAAATTGTGGTCTATAGGCCTTTCATCTGGCCTATTGCTGATGATGAAGATGAAGAACCAGATTTAGTAAACTATGCACTAAATCTGGTAGAACAAGAAAGTTCTTCATCATCATCCTCGGATGATGAAGAACCAGAAAATCTGGTAATTAGAAGAAGGAGTTCCTTATCAAGAAGACCTATCAATGCTGTTCTTACTTCTTCTGAATCAAGTGAGGAATCTGCTCCTCTGGTAACAAGACAAAGAAGACATGTTCTTACAAGGGACAGTAATACCGAGCAGGCTCCAAGACTGACTCCTCAACAACTCTGGGCAGAACAAGAAAGATTTTTATATGAGCAAGAGTTGGGAGTCAAAACTGAACCAGAATCTGACCCAGATACTGATACTCCTGGTCCTTCACATAGAATCTCAAGAAAGGGTCCAGACCATATTCAACATTATTGGAATATGGTTGCTGCTAGGACTCAGTATAAGGAGCAAAGAAAGGAGTTCTTGAGGACCAAATCATTTCAAAATGTAAGGGGGATACATTGGTTAAATCTGGATGTCAATAAAGTAAAAGTGAAGCTCAAAGAAGGAAGAATCACTATTACTTGTACTGGCTTAACCAGTCCCCCCATGAAGATATTTATTCATGATATTCAAAAGATTGGTCTTCAAGACTGGGTGAAGATCACAAGACTGATCAAAGAGCTTCCAAAGAAATCAACTTATGATCAAATAGTCTTGGATGAGATCTGTGCACTAGCTGCAGTATGTTATGAGAAGGACTTACTTCATGAAATAGAGTACAGAACACTCAGTGTGATGACTGAGGCTTACTCAAACAACAGACCAGAATGCCTTCATACATACAAGTATCTTAGAAAGTACCCTCTTCCTCCTAACCTTGTCTTTCAGGATCAAAAGAGTGTCATATATCCAACTTCTGGATATATGTATACTGACTCAGAGGATAGAGAGTGCTTCATTTCTGAAGAAGATCTACCAAGAGCTCAAATTAGTCACCTTGTTGGACTGAAATGGATGATCACCAAGAAAGAAGACTCTTGGTTCAGAAAGAAGATTGTTGCAGTTCTGAATAGTAGAAGGGATGAACTCAAAAGCAGAGAAGAGTTTGTCCACATTAAACAAGAAGTCTTCTATGAGAATGAAGCCATCAACAGCAAATAAAGAAGAAGATATTGCTACCTATGCTGTTGTATTTTTTGTTTATCTCTTTGTAATTGTTTTGTTATCATTAGATAGGGGGAGATTGTTAAGGCAAAAAGCCTTGCCCCTTTGGATCTTAAAGATAACAAAACAACCTAGACTAGCTTTGATTTATATGTAGAATAATATAGCTAAGTTTAGGTCTGATACTGAGTGATCAGTATTGGAACTCAGTATCAGCACTCAGTATCAGATAGTGATACTGAGTACAAGGACTGAGTAGAAGGACTGAGTGATACTCAGTATAGTAACGGACTAAGATCAAATCCCTTGATCTTAGTCATTTTCCTTACTTAGTCCTTCGGTTACTCCTTTGCTCATCATGTAAGATCTCTATAACATTATAAATAGAGATCATCTTGCAAAGGAGTACTCACCAATTTACTTTACACATTCACATATTTGTAATTGATCAGTGGTATTGCTTTTCCGCAGCATACCACACTTAGTGGATTTGTACACGACTCTAATACTGTGTTTTACACTTTAATTGTCTTTTGTATAAATCAATCTACTTAATTAACTAACAAACCAGGGGTGTTGTGACCTAACAGGATGTACTGCAGACCGAGTACCAGGGTGACTCGAAAGTGAAGACGGTGAAATTACAAGGATTAAGGAGAGAGTTTGAGACTCTTCAAATGAAGGATGATGAAGCAATTGCTGATTTTCTGTGAAGGGTTATGCGTATTGTCAACCAGAAGAGGGCATACGGTGAAGAAGTTTCAGATCAGCAAGTTGTAGAGAAGGTGTTGAGAAGTCTACCCATCAAATGGGATCATGTAGTGACCGCTATAGAAGAATCGAAAGATCTGTCCGTACTTACTTTCGATCAACTTATGGGCTCTTTGCAATCACATGAGGTCAGAGTTAATCGAAATATTGAAGTTGTTGAAGAAGAGAAAGTTTTTCAAGCAAATGAAGCAGATCATTCATTTGGTAGAGGAAGAGGACGCTTTTATGCACGAGGTGGTCGTGGTAGAGGACGAGGCAGATTCAGTGGGCGTGGAAAGGGTGATGTACAATGTTACAATTGTAACAAGTTCGGCCATACAAGATCAGAATGTTGGTCTGAACCACACGCCAACGCTGCTGTTGATCAAAATGATGATGAAGATGAGTGTAAACTCTTCATGGCTCACTGTGAAGGTGAAAAAGTTGTGGCTCTCACGACTTCAAGTAAGAATATTGAAAACTCAAGTGTTTGGTTTGTAGATAGTGGGTGTTCTAATCATATGACTGGTCATCAAAGTACATTCAAGGATTTAGATGAAAAAAAGAAAGTTGATGTACGAATGGGAAATGGGAAAGGAATTCAAGTTGAAGGAAAGGGGGTAGTCAAGCTTCTAATGGGTAATGGGCAGACAAAAGAGCTCCATGATGTGTATTATGCTCCTGCTTTAGGGTACAACTTGTTAAGTGTTGGCCAATTAATGAGGAATGGGTATAAAGTGCTTTTTGATGATGATGCTTGTACTATCATCAATAAGGCAACTGGGAAGGTCACATGTATGGTCCCTATGGCTGCAAATAATACTTTTCCTTTTGATATCTTAAAGCAAGTTGATACGGCCTTAGTTGTTGATGCTATTGACTCATCTTTATGGCATAATCGATATGGTCATCTACATGACCAAGCATTGCAACAACTCAGTAAAGATAATATGGTCAATGGACTTCCCTTGATTAATAGCATCAATGAGTGTGAAGCTTGTGTTCTAGGGAAACAAACCAGGAGATCATTTCCCACTCGTACCTCAAAAACAAGTTTACCACTTCAACTGGTGCATGCTGATTTAGTTGGTCCTATACAAACTAAATCTTTGGGAGCCCCGTATACACCAGAGCAAAACGCAATCGCAGAGAGAAAAAACCGAACCGTTGTCGAGATGGCACGATGTATGCTTCAAGCGAAAGGGTTGTCAAACAATTTTTGGAGAGAAGCTGTTGCAACAGCTGTTTATCTTATCTCTTTATCTCCGACTACCGCCATTGCCGGAAAAACGCCATACGAAATGTGGTACGGTAACAAGCCATCTGTAAGTCATTTGAAGGTGTTTGGTTGTATAGGGTATGCTCTTGTTCCCTCTCAATTAAGGAAAAAGTTGGATGCCAAATCGAAATATGCATCTTTGTTGGGTATTCACCCAACTCGAAAGCATATCGTTTGTTTGATCCGGTTAAAAAACAAATTATAACAAGCAGGGATGTAGTCTTTTATGAGCAGGGAACATGGAATGAAGCAATAAAGAACAATAACAATCAAGATGAAGTTACATTTGTGAAAGGCATGGTGTTTTCAGATGAAAAAATCGGAATTACTGAAAATAATCAAGTCAATGTATCTAGCACTCCTAGTAGTTCAAGCAGCTCCCTTTCAACAACTCCAAGTGAAGAAGAGTCTAGTCATGTTCAATCTGAAGAATCAAGTGATACCGATACAAGTGGAAATGAAGCAGCCCTACGGTTTCGAGATCTCAATAATATCTATGAGAATACCTCACCAATTCAAAATTATGAAGCTTGTCAATTTGCTCTTTCTGCTGTTGAACCGAGTTCTTATCAAGATGCACTCAATATAATTGAATGGAAGAATGCCATGAAGGAAGAAATTGAAGCTCTCGAGCATCATAAAACATGGTCTTTGACACATCTCCCATCCGGTAAGAAAGCCATCGGTCTCAAATGGGTCTTTAAACTTAAGTTTCATGCAGATGGAAGTGTTCAAAGATATAAAGCTCGAATTGTTGCCAAGGGGTACTCTCAACAAAGTGGAATCGATTATGAAGAAACGTTTTCTCCGGTTGCTCGATTTGAAACGGTACGAATTGTTTTGGCATTGGCTGCTCAAAAGGGTTGGAAAGCATATCAATTTGATGTGAAGTCTGCATTTTTGAATGGAGTTCTAAAGGAGGAGGTTTACGTGACTCAACCTCCTGGTTTCGAGATAAAAGGACAGGAAGAAAAAGTGTTTAAATTGCACAAGGCTCTTTACGGGCTAAAACAAGCCCCCCGGGCTTGGTATAGCAGAATTGATGGATGTCTTGTGTAGCATGGGTACAAAAGAAGCCAAAATGAGCCAACTCTATACATCAAACAAGGTGGTCCAGGTGAAATTATTATAGTATGCTTGTATGTTGATGACATGGTGCATGTTAGCTCTTCAAATAAGTTGCTGGCTGAATTCAAACACAAGATGATCAACGAGTTTGAGATGACTGATGTAGGAGTTTTAAATTACTTCCTTGGTTTGGAAGTAACTCAGAATCCAACAGGAATCTTCTTGTCACAACACAAGTATGCTCAAGATTTACTGAAAAGGTTCAAAATGGAACAATGTAAATCGTTGTCTACACCGATGAATGTAAATAAAAAATTACTAGCTGAAGATGGAGGAGATGCAGCCGATGAATACATCTTTAGAAGTTTGGTTGGTGGCCTGATTTATCTTACACACTCGCGTCCCGATATAGCATTTGATGTAGGAGTGATTTCAAGGTACATGCATAAACCTTCTATATACCATATGGGTGCTGCTAAAAGGATTTTGAGGTACATTGCTGGAACTATTAATTTGGGTCTATGGTATGCAAAGACGGAACACGTGAAATTGGTAGGATACACGGATAGTGATTGGGCCAGTTGTGTAGACGACAGGAAGAGTACTTCAGCACATGTTTTTTCGATTGGTACGGGAGCAGTAGCATGGAGTTCTAAAAAGCAAGAAATTGTTGCTTTGTCGACCACAGAAGCAGAGTATGTTGCAGCTACAGCGGCTGCATGTCAAGCTACATGGATGAGAAAAATTTTGCTCGAGTTGGGTCAGGAGCAAGAGGGGGCAACTCCGATCTTTTGTGACAATGCATCGGCTGTGTTTCTTTCAAAGAATCAGGCAAATCATGGACGTAGCAAGCACATCGACATCAAGTTTCATTTCATTCGCAACTTGGTTGAAGGAAGACAAATTGAGCTGCAATCATGTTCATCACGAGAACAGGTGGCAGATGGGCTCACAAAAGCGATTGGAACAGACCAGTTCGTGTATTTGAGAGGAAAGCTTGGATTGACATATCTTTGAATTAAGAGGGGGTGTTGAGAATAAATCAAAATTTACGTTTTTATTTTTCAAATAAATGTAATCCTTATTTAATCCTATTTAATAGGGGTTATTATGAGGTTAGACGTTTTTTGTTTCCATTGTATTTCTCTGCTATATATAGCAGCCTTCAAGATTGAATAAATTATTGAGTTTTACTGGATACATTTGCTATCACAAACAACATTTTTCAAGTGATTTTTCTAGCTTTGTAACAAACTCCTGCTTGTGGTTACTATTTGGTGGGTAGGAGAAAAGAAGTCTTAGATTCATGGCCGGAGCAACCTCATCGGTGAAGCCTATCTTGTAGTGACGTAGGGTTTCTGGAGTTGGAATGGAAGGCTTTATAAGTTTGCTTGATTGTATTTCAATCGTCATTGTGATACTTAATAGCTTCTATACTGATCGGTTATTGATCTTTTAAGATGATAATTAATTAGTTGAGGAAGTAAAAGAGTAGGTGATAGTTTCAGCAAGATCGAGTCTTATTATCATTTATAACGAGAGGGTTTTGCTCCCTGTTAAGGGATGTAAAAAGCATCAACCCGAACCTGATTATGCTAGTCGGGACGGGTGTATTCGAGTCTTACGTTAAAATCGGGTTTTTTTAGCGTGATCCGACATACCCAACATTAGCATCGAGTCAGGTATCGGGTTTGGATTGCTTACCGTCATCGGATTTGGGGTTAACCCGATTAGATAAATTCAATTTTAAGGGCTTTTTTAGAATTTACCTGTTCTACTAAAATAAATAGCTGAAAGCGCGGCAGAAAAATTAGACAGGAAAACAAATTATCCGAAAGATGTTTACAAATCACATTTCCTAAAGTCGTTGAGCTTGTGAGCATATTTAATTTTTAGACTTAATTACAATTTCATGTGGTTTTCCTATTATGTTTTATCATCTCTAATTTTTAAAAAGCATAGGACCTAAATACTGAAAAATAAAAAGTTTAGAAACAAAAAAGCATAATCAAAAAAACGATAGGCATAATTTACATAATTTATTCTAATTTTTTAAAAAATCTATAATAATTTATGATTCTTCATATATGAGCACAAAATTAACACTCATTTCGTTTCACCAAAAAATAGTTATTTCTTTTGGACATAATTTTTAATGAGATAATTAGTAGTAGGATTATTGATATTAAATTAAAATATAAAGTTAGTTTGAATAGAGAAAAATAATTAGTGCATAATTAGTGGTGAGTTACTTGGTAATTATTTTCTCTGTTACAAAATAAGTGACACACTATCCATTTTGGGTGTTTCAAAATTAGCGATACACTTTGAATTTTTCTTTATTTGGTAAAAAATAATGGTATCCATACTCACTAACTATCTCCTTTAATAAAGTAAAATTACTCATTACTTTTATTTTTAATTATAAACATTATTAAATTCACTTTAATCATAATATGTGAGACCCATCACTCATTAATTATCCAATATAACCTTCATTATAATCTTTCTTCTAAAAAACGTGTAACCCAATTTGTGCCACTTATTTTGAAACGGAGGAAATATATTATTTTATTAAGTGGACTCCATCAATTTAATAAATGAGAACTTTTTTGTTGGCCAAAATTTTTAGGAGAAATATTATTTTGTTGTGGGACGGAGAGATCATCTCCTTAACCAATAAATTTTTCTGTTGATGTAGCTATGATTATAAACACAAGTGAAATATCAAAACTGGTAAAAAGATTGATGCTCTGTAGCTTCATCTGGATATGTAACCCGACCAACCTGATCGGGTTGACTAGATAAATCTGAAACCCGATCAACTCGGACCCAACCAACATGATTCTTTATCGGGTCGGATTTCGGGTTTGATTTTTTTACTTAAAACCCGACAGCCGACCCGATATGAGCCTAACCGAAGACACCCTGATTAAAACACCCTGATTTAAACACTTCTACAATTGTACATGTAACAAGTGTTATAATGGCCGCGCGTTGCTGCGGGTATAATTTAGCAATATTTTCTTTCTATGATTTATGAGTATATTACTTTTGCATTTCTTAATGAAGTTTTCTTATACAAAATATAGATTATGTTGATCGTCTTTTTAAATAAATATTAGTTGGATATTGCATTAGTTTTCATAAATTTATGTTTTATATTATTATATTTCTGAAAAAATCAGAAGTATTATAATATTAGACTCTCTGCGATCGTATTTCAGTATCCTTTTTAATGGTAAGTTTTTTAAAAGCAATATCTCATTTCATTTATTTAAAAATAAAAAGTATGTTAATAGTTATAATTATTTTGTAATTAATAGAAAGTATAGGGGTGTAAATTAAATTACATTATGTACTTACAAAATAACCCCTATTATAGGGGTGTGTATGAAAAATTGTGAAAGTCCCCTTTTGTTTCAGCGAAGATTCCGAACAATTTGGTAACCATTTAACGCCGAACACTTAGGTGGCGTTTGGTTCGTTGGAATTCCTTGGAGTTAGTGGGAATTGGAATCTAATTACAGAGATTCCTGCGTTTGGTTCATCATTTTCAGGATGGAATTGGAATCCATGACACCAAAACTTTCCTTCAGTTGAGGGAATTCAGATTCCTTCCAACACCCTAAGTAATTCAGATTCCTTCCGACTACCAGACCTCTCCTTCACTTGATCGGGTGTTAATTGGATTTCCGGTTTATAGGGTCAGGTTAAAACTAAACCCGAATAATTCAACCAACCCGATTCAAGTCCGGGTTAATCGGGTATCTTATTCGGGTTTCGGGTTATATCATTTGGTTCGGTTGACGGGAGAAAAGAATCGAATTTGTTCGACACGAAACACGAACCGTATTCGGTTCGATTATCGGGTATAATTTTTAGGGGTGAGCATTTGGACCGAAAAACCGAACCGAAAAACCGACCGAAACTGAACCGATAACATGTTATCGGTTTGGTTTCGGTTTTGAAAATTCATTGTTTTCGGTTTCGGTTCGGTTCGGTCTTTTGAAAAGGATGAACATTTGTCCTAAAAAATCCGATCTGAAACCGAACCGAACCAAAACCGATAACATGTTATCGGTTCGGTTTTGAAAATTCATTGTTTTCGTTTTCGGTTCTATCGGTTTCGGTTTGGTTTTTGGACCGAGCTCACCCCTAATAATTTTAATACATCAAAACCAAACCCGACCGAACTGACCTGGAACCCAAATAACTCGACCGAAAAACACCCCTAGGTGTTTGTGGAGTGATGGAACTACATTTAAATTCCAATTCCTAATGACACAAACCAAACACAAAAGGCAAGGAATTGGATTCAAATTCAAATTCCTTCGGATTCCAATTCCATCCCAGATTCCAATTCCACTGGAAAACATTCTGCGAACCAAACGCCCCCTTAGTAGCCATTTAACGCCCGTCTATATCTGTGTGAACAGTAATCTAACAGAAAATTGAATCACATGGTAATGTCAGAATTCAGCTGCCTTATTATTTCCGATAAATGAGATCCTCGAGGGTGATTTAATTAATGTGTAGCAATTAGCCATTCAGTGCAAAAAGTCATCTTTAGGTAGCACGTCCTTGTAGCACTTAAGAGAACATTGTTTTAGAAATTCCAGGCGCCTAACAGTCTTTATGTAAGTGAACTATTATTCTTTCTTTCATTAGGAAGAAACATCAAGATTTGTCATCGAGGATATATATACTTACTTAAATAAACCAAAAATAATTCATTTTTCCACTATATATAATCTCCCTGACTTGTGAATGCCAAATTAGTTATTAGACCATGCAACTCCATAAAAGTATTGTCCGGTGTTTATTTAGTAGACAATTGTTCTTTGTGCAACCTTGATATTTATGCGTGACCAAATAATATTTTGTGCGACTGATATGATCTTTAAGAAATAGAGACCAAAGTTAACCTCTTTTCTTCCGCTAAACCGACGGTTGTACTTTTGTGCGACTAATGACATAAAATTTGTTAGTCTGTTAGTCCCAAATAAGTGGTATTTCACACTTATAAGCTTTCGCTGACCAATTTAAAATAATGGTAACACTCAACACTTGTTAAACTTCTCTTTATTAATCAATTAATGATACAATAAAGATGCAAGCAGTTTGCGGAATAGCTAAGAACAGATCCTAACTAAACTGCTTGCATGTGATAGACAACAACAGATATTGTCTAAGACAAGTTGTTGGGTCACATTTAGTGTATTCAATAGTCCAGGGGTGTAATATGTGACATTTATTGTAATCAATAGTCTAGGGGTATCTTATGTCATTAGTCAATATTAGGCCTAGGTATAAATACCTAGTTGTAACCTAATTCTTGTAATCTTTGCCGACGTATTGAATTGAACATATTATTTTGTGCAAAGCTTCTTCATTCATCTTCTTTCAAATCCATAATCGTTATTGCTTAATCAGTTGTTTAATCGTTAATTACGGATGCACACAAGTTTATGATCAACAAATGATCAAGCACAAGACCAGACACTTTCGTTATACAGATTCAATTATCGAATCAGATAACTAGAGTCAACTGGTGGTTTACACTCTGATCGAGTGAATAAAGTTCTAGAGTAATTTCAGCAGCGTGAAACCTTGTTGGGTGCACACAGAAATCGATCGCTCAAGTCCTAAATTTATAGCATTGGGAAACGTAGAGCCAAAGGAATGCTCGATCAATTCCACGTGTGAGAGAATTCCATTGGTGCAGAGGATATTTCAAGGGACGCGCACGACTAACGGAATTCTGATAGTACTTTCTGTCGTCTTGTGATCGCCGATATCTTCTAGAAGATCTGCAAGATATTCCCATAATCAGCGATGCACAAACTCGTGCTTTACTTGTGTCTTTCTATGATGCTGAAACTTTGGGCCTGTGTACACTTTTGGCAGCCATGAGTATTCGGATACTCGTGCTTCTTCAGATGGCTTCAGCTTCAGCGACCTTCACCAAGAGATTTGCTTAGAGAAGTATCTGCTCAATGGTTCAGCGTTTTGTCCAATGCGCTGAACCTGTTACACTATCTGATCTGTTAACCAGTATCTGATCCTGCACGGGGAACTGATCGTTGTTTCAGATAGTGATCAGATAGTGTAACTGGTAACTGAAATTCGAACTGATCAGATTCAATTACCCACAATCTGAGGAACTAATCCTCAGATTGTCTTCTAACTATTTGCCTTTTTGTCTTCATTAAATCTCCTCAGTGGGGGATGCTTTTCAGCGACCCAACAATTTCCCCCTATTTGATGTAGACAAATAGTTAGGCAACTCCCCCTGAATGTGTGAAGGTTTTATATTTAACCTTGAGTATTTTTCACAATTCAGAGGGTCTTCGTGTTAGGTCACAACAACCCTGGATTATTTAGTTAATTGATAGAATTATTAATACTTAAGACAAATAATGTATAGAACAAGATTATAGTCAAATGTATAATTCCACTAAGTGTGGTATGCTGCGGAAAAGCAATACAACATATCAATTACAATAAGATATGAAAGTGTAAAGTGAATTGGTAAGTTCTCCTTTGCAAGATGATCTCTATTTATAATGGTATAGAGATCTTACATAAAGGGCAAAGGAGTAACCGAAGGACTAAACTAGGAAAATGACTAAGATCAAGGGATTTGATCTTAGTCCGTTACAAAACTAACTGTAACTCAGTCCTTCTACTCAGTATTGGATTTCCAATACGGAGTGCTGATACTGAGTGGCCAATACTGGCCAAACTCAGTATCAGACCTAAACTTAGCTAATTTATTCTACTATTTAATCTAAGCTAGTCTAGGTTGTTTTGTTATCTTAAGATTCAAAAGGGGTAAGACTTTTTGCCTTAACAATCTCCCCCTATCTAATGTAACAAAACAATTACAAAGAGAATATTACATAAACAAAAAAATTTCAGGCAGCAGAGTCTTCTTCTTCAATGTTTGTTGATTGATTCAAACTCATAGAAGACTTCTTTCTTTATGTTGATGAACCTTCTCTTTTTTTCAGTTCATCTTACCTGTTATTCAGCACAGCAACAATCTTCTTTCTGAACCAAGAGTCCTCCTTCTTGGTTATCATCCATTTCAAGCCCACCAGATGACTAATAGGGGCCTTTGGCAAATCTGCTTCAGTAATGAAGAATTCCCTATCTTCTGAGTCAGTACATATATATCTAGAAGTTGGATATATGGTGCTCTTTTGATCCTGAAAAATAAGATTTGGAGGAACAGGTTATGAGTGAAGGATCCTGAAAGTATTAAGGCACTCAGGCTTGTTGTTCTTGACAGCCTCAGTCATTACACTGAGTGCCCTATAATCTGCTTGGTGCAAAATGCCTTGTTCAAAGCATACAGCAGAAACAGCCCAGATTTCATCCATCATTACTTGGGCTTCTGAGGATCTTGAGGGTAACTCCTTTATTAATCTGGCAATCTTCACCCCAGTCTTGGAGTCCCATATTCTGAATGTCATGAAGAAAAATCTTCATAGGAGGACTGATTGGTTCAGTGCAGAATGCAACTATGGACTTGTCAACGGTTTTGACTTTTATTTTGTTGACATACAAGTTCAGCCAGGATATCTCCTTCACATTTGGGAATAACCTATTCCTCAGCATACTCATCCTGGTCTCCCTATACCTTGTTCTTTGAGCAACAATGTTCCAGTATTGTTGAAGAAGTTCATCTCCTGTTCTTCTTATAATGTGAGATTTCCTTGGAACATCTGAATCAGACTTAGTGTCAGGATCTTCTTCCTTAACATGAAAGAATCTTTAAGCCTCAATCTCATCCTCAGCATCACCCTTTTCCTCAGTATCATGTACAGTTCTTCTTGGTCTAGTGATTAGAGGAGCTGGATCAGATTCGTCACTAGATTCAGAGGACATAACCACTCTTGACATTCTTCTGGTGATTGTTCTTCTAGGAACTCTAGAAGGTCCTTCATCATGAGGAGAGATTGGTTTTTTTGGAGGCTCTTCAGAGGGGAGTATGCCCAGTGGAAGAAAAGGTTTCTCCACTTCATCAACAGCCAAGAATTAGCTACTGAAATTCTTGAGTCCCTTGAGAATGGAAACGCAAAATTCTATGAAGATATTGTTGCGTTACCTGATGCAGATCCTCCGGTTATTGGCGGCCGAGTTCTCATTCCTCCATCCAGATATAATGCTATTCAAAAACAACGTGCCAAAGCTGATCGTCAAGCATATTCCTTCATGCTTCAAGGATTACCGAATGAAATCTACAACAGTTTAGATAGTCTTGAGAGTGCTAAAGAACTTTGGGATGAAATAAGAAAACAAATGGAGGGCACGGTTCTTGGGAATAAGGCTAAGATGGTTACTACGTTAAACTCCTATAAAAATTTTAAAGCCTCAGTCGGGGAAGACTTGCAAAGCACTTACAATCGATATTGTAACCTGTTAAATGATCTCCGCAAAAACAGTCTTCTTCCTGAGTGGGAAATGTTTGGTAACAATGCTATGCAGAATAAAGATCTAAGTCTGATAGATATCCATGAGCTGTACGAATACTTGTACCAAAATGCTCCAATGGTGAGTAACATATCCAAAACAAAACAAGAGACACAAGATACTCTTGCACTTCTTACCAAACAACATCATCAATTAAATGATTCTGCTAAATCTAAAGAAAAAGCAGAAGAACCCACTCCTCCAAAAATCGATGATTAGGATAAAGAACTTCAAGAAGTGCTGCAAGCCATGTCACTCATCTCTAAATATGAGAAGAAATATTACCCGAAAACCGCAAACAACAATCTGCGATTTTCATCAAACTTTAAATCTGCTCAATCTGCTTCTGCATCAACTGATAAGCCAGCCAGGACACCTTTGGATCCTACAAAGAAATGTTATAACTGTGGTGTTGCTGGTCACTTCTCTCGTGATTGCACGAAACCCAAAGTTCGTGATTCTGAATATTTCAAAAAGAAGATGTTGTTGGCCAAACAAATTGAATCTGGGAAAGTGCTGTTAGCAGAAGATCTTCAGTGGATGGAAGACTCTGATCAAGAAGATGAGGAAGATGCTGCAAACTTGTGTTTCATGGCAAGAGAAAATGCTGAGCTCCACGAACGTTCAAATGAGGAGACCAACAAGGAAATTGAGGTAACCAGCTCTTCTTTACCTAATTCTGATCATTCCACTGACTCTGATACTTGTCTTGATAAAAATCTGATTTCGGAAATTGATACCTTAAATCAAACAATTTTACTCGAAAAGGAAATGAATACACAACTTTTAGAGCGTGTAAACATTTTAGAAAATCAATGCAAACAAACTGCTCATCTAGGTGAGCAACTTGTTAATCACATTAAACAAAATAAAATTTTTACACTGGAAACTCAGGATTTAAAAAGACAAGCATCAGAAATAAAGGTCCAATATGAATCTGATATTCAACATTTGTCAAATACAATTTCCGAGAAAGAAGCTGAAATCACAAATCTCAAACATGCACAAAATCCTATTTCAAAAGAACGAAATGACAAATATTACAAACTGTATATTGAAACGTTCCAAGAATGTCAATTCACAAAAAACTGGATGGAACCTAAACTACAAGAATTCGATGATAATGAAACCCAATTTAAATCTTTAAATTCTGAAATCAAAGAATTAAAAGAAAAATTAACCGATCAAACTAATCAATCATCGCAAGATAGAAATAGTCAACAGATTATCATACATCATCTCACCCATGACAAAGATCAGTTAGTATCTCACATTAAACATCTTGAAGAGTTAATCGCCCAACGAGGACATACTGATCAAACCATCCATTTGAACAAGCCAAAAGAGTTCAAATAATTCAACTCCAAACAAGGTCTCGGGGCAGACAATCCAGGATATCTGAGCAAGGCGTGCAGGGTTCTTCCAACACTATATGACTCTCGCTACATGCAAAGAGATATCTGACAAAGCTTCATGCGGGTGACAGATGAAGAAAAAGAAATCGAAGCATTCAACAGGGCGAAGCAGGAAAATGCTCAAATCAGTTTCAATTATGCAGAACTGAACAAAACTTATGAATTTAAAAAGGCTAAATTTGAAAATGATGAATATTTTCCTATAATAACCCCAGAAGAATTTGAAATTAAAGGGGATGATGTCGTTCAAGAAAAAGTGACACGAAAACTTTATATTCCCTCATTAATTCTTGAAAAGAAAATCTATCAATTAGAGACAGAAATTGATGAAACACATAAGGCATTTGATAAAGAAAAATTAGTTTTACAAACCAAAATTCATGAATTAGAAGCTAAACTTGTTAAAACCAATTCTTCTTCTGTTCAAATTAATTCTTCTGTTCAAACTAAAACTCTTGAAAAGACTTCTACAATTAAAATCCCTGCTATTTTAAAAAGAAGCTCTGACTCAACTGTTTATATGTTTGAGATAAAACCTTAAATTCAAAGCTTGAGAAGCCCATGCCAATCGGAGAAAGAGGAGCAACTCAGATAAAGAAGTCTAAGTCGTCCGGCTCTAGTATGCTTAAGTCAAAGGAACTTAAGAAGTCTAGTTCATCATCCTTTTTAGTTTCTTCTTTTTCTGTTCATAATAAATGTAATAACTCCATGGATTTTATTGCTCCTAAATTGGCTTTTGGTACTGTTTATGATTCTGCTGTTTATCGTCCTGTAAATTATACTGTTAATGGTGATGTAACACCCTAAAATTTACAAGATTTTTAAAATTTTCGAGTACAAAATTATAATAAAAAAGGTCCCATAAATAATTCCCAAAATAATTATTTGATATAAAAATGTATTTAATGCGGAAAAGTCTTAAATAAATTCGGAGTCTAAAAAAATAATAATAATAACGTTCCACATCAGTACTCAGAAGTAGTACAACAGTCAACCGTCCACCTTCTCTTTTCCTTTGCTAGTACCTGAAAATGGGAGGGAGATTTTGGGTCAGCGGGGAAGCTGAGTGAATAATCTCAAAATGTAAACAACTACAACATACAATACATGAGGGCACACAAGTGAACTCCTACTCATTTAATACTCAGTTAATTTCTCAGTTTTCATTTCTTTTAATTTATATAGCGCGCTTGTGTAAATCGAGTCGAGAGATCAACCTCGTCTCTCCTTACACTAAAATGCCACTCAGGCTACCACACAGAATATGCCACTCAGGCTACCACACAGAATATGCCACTCAGGCCACCACACAGATTTGTTATTTATTTTTATGTTTTCAACTCATAACATAAACCACTCAGATAGCCCTATCACATAGTAGCACATAATGACTCTGTACCGGCTCAGATACTCGGCACGTCTGTCTCAGATCAGTGATAGATAAAAAAACAGCCACTCAGATACTCAGATAACAGGTCAATCACACAGAAAGTAAAATAGATCAAAACAGTTAACCACATAAGTCATGCACGTATCGTTATAACTGAATACACGGTGAGAACACTCACCTCGAATAACCGTAAGCTCCTAAATATCCTCGGTACTGAAGAGCGTCTCCAACCGGTCCTAGAAGGTCCTACAATGTACAAGGAAGCTCGGGTTAGGATTAGACTCAAAGGTTGTTTCAGCAGAAACTAAACAGCACTCAGCACTTTCGCGGGAACGGCTATAACTCTCAAACCGTTCACTAGATATTATTCAAATTTTTACAGTAGTTAAATGACTCAGAGGACTACAATTTTACAGAAGACTTCGGAAGCTAGATCCAAATAGAAAAGGCTCAAAATAGGCTCACGAGACAGAGTAGCTGAACCGAAAACTATCCAGCGAAGGTTTACTAAAACAGCAATAACTTTTAAACCGTGAATCAGATTAACGAGCCGTCAGCGTCGTTGGAAAGAGAACTCAGAAACCTTGAAACCAGCACGGGCCAAAAATCCAGAAATGTATCTGAAGTGTGACAAACATGGACTTCAAAATCACGTACAGCTTCTGCCAAAGTCAGTTTGTTAAAAAAAAAGAAAGACTTGTTTTTAATACCGACAACAACCCGCTTATTCCCGAGACTTACGAAAATCAGTGGTTAACCTACAAGCCCCAAACAGTAAAGACGGTCTTTTAAGTTAAAAACATATTGAACATTTAGATATTAAAACTCGATTAACCAATTAGAGGAATCAACGAATCAACAAGCAATAACTCGTACGAAACAAGCTACAATCTAAATCAAAAACCCGAATCCTCGTTGGTTCGGTCACAGCCCTTCTACATGAAACTGAGATAGATAAAATAAATAAAAGATCGAGATTAATGAACAAAGAATGGAACAAAAGATAGTATTCTACCGAATCGAAAACAAGTCCGGCTTGGTGTTGAAGGAACCCTGCTCGGGAACAACTCGATGGTCTCGATCACTAAGCAAAACCAGACTTGTGTACCCGCTACTTGTCCATCGAACAAAGCTTGTACTCGACCACCCCAAAACTGATGCTCGATCCCATAGTCCATCACGCACACCCACAGCTCATGAAATTTGGGCCGAAAACCAATTGATTAACTCTATACAGCACCCCTCATATGAATTGATTGTCAAAACAATATTAACAACAGATTTAAAAGAGAAACGGGGTCGATACCGAGCCTCGCGATACATCCGCTGCCACTTCCTCTCGATCTCGAACCCTTTTCTGCTCAGCATCTTGGTCTACTTCTTCTCCTGCTCGTGTCCTCAACAATCCATCCCATGCTCGGTTAGTAAAGAAACAGAAGGAAATGAACGATTTTGAGAATAAGAAAACGGAGGAAGAATTTTACTGAGTTTTTACGAATCCTTAAAGAATCTGCTTGCACCACTTGTTGTCTTTCACTGCATCACTAAAAAGAAAAAGAAAAATCCAATATCCCGTCGATTGACTACAACGAGTTTGGAGACCACCGCCATTGTTGACCACATGCCTTTTAATCCTTTTCCACCTTGACAAAATACCAGCACCGTCCTTACTAATTAAATCACCGGAAATAATGATTAACGATTAAAAAGGGATAACTCTACTGAATCATATCAGTTCGCTAAGTGCCCACCTCGTATTCCTTTGGTTCGATCAAACAGGTCACGATATTGGGATGCTTTAGATTACAGGTGGCGAATTGGAGAAGAAGGTAGCAATGGAACTCTGCTCTGTAGCGGCCGAATGGGAATAATAATAAAAGTCGTATCTAGGGATTAGGGAAAAAGGCTTAAGCATTATGGATTAAGGCCTCCAGCCTTTTAGAAATCGGGCCAAGCCAAGTGGAAACTCTAAGTCTCGGGCCTTGAAGCTGTGACAGATCGAACAAGGAAGAAAAACGCATGGCTGGCCAACTCGGAATTTGGCCTCGGATTGGAAAACAGAATTTCACAAGACAAAAACCTGGAATAAAAGGAAAACGGGCTCAAGGCCTTGGCCTATCGGCCGGCCTCAGAAATTAATAACGTCTAACTAATAATCTATTCATCAGTCAACACAATTAATTAGCATTGTAGCTATTATGAATTAACCCTCGTGGTTAATTTACACGAATTAAATGACACTCTTGTCAATAACTAAATCAACACGTGTTCAATTTTTACTCGGATTAAATTAACACATATGAGCATATCACACATATAAATCTCAAATAAATAAATATCACATAGTTTATTTAATAAAACGTAATTAGTTCACTTACAAGAATTTTTAGGGCGTTAAAGGTGATAATTTTGTTGTTAAATATGATAAAACCGGTAAAAAGATTTATTGTGACAAGCAAACAAATAAAAAAATTTCTCAGTATAATGAACGATATTTCATTAGATTGGATGCTCCATGTGCTCCTAGAAACTATGTTTTACATAAGTCTAGTAAAATAACTAAGTCCTGCAAAACTTGTTTTCCATCCTCATGCAAAACATCCGTTTCTCGCCCTTTACAGTATCAACGTCAACATTTGTCTACACTAGCCGTCAAACCGACTCCTGTTCGTCCCACTCAACGTCACACAACTCGAGGAACCACAACACCTAAATCATCACAATCAAGTACTTCATCCAATTCTTCAACAACCAAATCAAAGATGCATAACACAAAATCCACGTTTATTCATTACACTTGGATCAAGAATGAACAATCCAACTGGATTTTACATTCTCCAGAGAAACAGCTTAGATGGTCTATCAAAACAATCCACTCAGAACTTCCTCCTTGCAGTTCCCCAAAATCTCTAAATTAATCCTGCTGTAAAATCTTCATAAAACATCCACCACTAATCGTATAGGACCCATAATTGATTGGGTACCTAAATTGTTTTAATTGTTTTATGTAGAATATATGGTATCTTGATTCTGGATGCTCACGACATATGACTGGAAACAAGAACCTCTTAACAAATTTCAGATATAAATATTTGGGTACTGTTCGTTTCGGAAATGATCATTTGGCTGCTATCATGGGAATTGGTGATATCATTCGTGACAATCTAATCATTCGAAACGTTACCTATGTTGAAGATCCTGCTCACAACTTGTTCAGCATTGGTCAATTTTGTGATAAAGAGTTAGAAGTTAATTTTCGAACAAAGAAGTGTGCTGTTCGTACTTATAATGGTAAAGAACTTCTCACCGGATCACGGGATACAAATCTGTTTACTATCAATCTAAATGACGTGACCCCAATGGAAGAAGTATGCTTACTGTCAACAGCGTCATCAGATGAATCATGGCTATGGCAACGTCTCCTTTCTCACCTTAACTTCAAAACCATCAACAAATTGGTAAAAGGTGGCCATGTATCTGGTCTTCTAGACGTTAAATTTGCAAAAGATCATCTGTGTTCGTCTTGTGAAATGGGAAAGATGAAGAAAACGTCACACAAATCAAAACCTGTTCCAAGTACTTCCAAACCTCTTGAATTGCTTCACATGGATCTATGTGGACCAATGAGTGTACAATCAGTTGCTGGTAAATGGTATGTGTTGGTGATTGTTGATGACTACTCACGGTATACCTGGGTTCACTTCTTACGTACCAAAGATGAAGCTGCAGATAATATTATCGGCTTTATCATGAAAACTCAGACAAATCTGGAATTAAAAGTCAACACCATTCGGACTGATAATGGAACTGAGTTTAAAAATCGAACTCTAAATTCATTTCTTGAATCTGTTGGTATAACCCATCAATTTTCCGCTGCTAGAACTCCACAACAGAATGGAGTAGTAGAACGAAGAAATCGTACCTTAGTTGAAGCAGCCCGCACAATGCTTTCATTTTCGAAACTACCTTTATCTCTGTGGGTTGAAGCCATCAACACGGCATGTTTCACTCAAAATCGTTCTATCATCAACAAAACCTACAACAAAACTCCATATGAATTGATAAATAACCGAATTCCAAATGTTAAATTTTTCCATGTTTTTAGGAGTCGTTGCTTCATCCAAAATGACAAAGACAGATTGAACAAATTTAAAGCTAAAGCTGACGAAGGGGTATTTGTTGGTTATTCACGTGAATCTGCATCATTCAGGGTTTATAATCGATCAAATCGGACAATAAGAGAAAGTGTAAATGTGAATTTTGACGAGACATTTCCTCTCAATTCAGTTACCTCAGATGTTAAACCTCCTACACCTCCTTCCGCACCTTCCACCTCTGAAAATGATTTCGATGTATTGTTTGAACATTTTTTTGATGAATATCATAACATCAGACATACTTTACTTCAGGAGGCTGGTGTTCCATTCCCTGCAGCTGCAGATGTTCAGTCAATCAGTGTCCCTGAGACACACATTCCGAGTTCCTCTGATTCTCAATCTCCAACGTCTGCTGCTCCTGAGAACACTGAGACAGTAACAAATTCAGACTCTACTTCATCATCAATGGAAACTCAATCATCACCAGATGTTTCTTCATCGTCCACTCCAGTCGTTGATGTTTCTGATTCACTCGTTGAATCCGTTCAAGCTCCACAGTTGGTGATTGATTTCCCTAAATTCAATGTTCAACCAGTCGTTCCCCTACCTACTTCATCTAATACCCAAACAACTATAATACCACATCCTGCATTTACCGATACCTCCAATATCACTCCAGGTCAACTTCCACTTCCTCATACTATGAAATGGACCAAAGAGCATCCGTTACATCAAGTAATTGGAAATCCTGAATCCTCGGTTCAAACTCGTAGAGCAACTGCTGATGAATGTCAATACTCATCTTTCTTAAGTTCCAATGAACCTAAGAGAGTCAGCGAAGCTTTATCAGACTTAGACTGGATACTTGCAATGCAAGATGAGATCAATCAATTTGAACGATTGAAAGTTTGGCGTCTAGTTCCAAAACCACCTGGAAAGTCTGTTGTTGGTACTAAATGGATATTTAAGAACAAAAAGGATGAAAATGGGATTGTCATTCGAAATAAAGCACGTCTGGTCGCTAAAGGGTATTCTCAACAAGAGGGCATCCATTATGAAGAAACTTTTGCCACAGATGCAAGAATAGAAGCCATCCGAATCTTTCTGGCATATGCAGCTCACAAGAATTTTACAATCTATCAAATGGATGTAAAAACTGCATTTCTTAATGGTATTCTCAGTGAAGAAGTTTTCGTTCATCAACCAGAAGGATTTGTCGATCCACAATTGCCTAACCATGTCTACATACTTGATAAAGCTTTATATGGTTTGAAGCAAGCTCCTCGTGCATGGTATGATGTTTTATCAAAATTTTTAGTCGACTCTGGTTTTTCAAAAGGCAAAGTGGACAAAACTTTATTCATCAAACGCAAAGGGGAAGATATCGTCCTCATTCAAATTTATGTAGATAACATTATTTTCGGTTCCACAAATCCTAAATACTGTAAACGGTTTTCAGATCTGATGATCAAACGATTCGAAATGAGTGTGATGGGTGAGATGAATTTCTTTCTCGGTCTCCAGGTTCGTCAGTTACCTACCGGGATCTTCATTAATCAATCCAAGTATATCGCTGATTTATTGAAGAAGTATCTCATGGATGATTGTAAACCCATTTCTACACCAATGTCACCTGGTTCAAAATTGCATACTGATCATGACGGAAAACTAGTTGATATCACAAACTATCGAGGCATGATAGGGTCCTTACTATATCTAACTGCCAGTCGACCTGATATAATGTTCTCTACGTGCGTTTGTGCTCGGTATCAGGCTGCTCCCAAAGAGTCTCACCTTCAAGCAGTCAAACGCATATTTCGTTACTTAAAGGGTACTCGAGATCTTGGTCTTTGGTATCCCAAAGAAACTTCGTTTGACTTGTCTGCATTCTCTGATACTGATCATGCTGGCGGTATGTTGGATCGTAAAAGCACTTCTGGTGGTGCTCAATTTTTAGGTGATAAATTGGTGAGCTGGTCATCAAGGAAACAAAATTGTGTATCTCTTTCAACTACCGAAGCGGAGTATGTTGCTGCTGCAAGCTGCCTATCCCAGGTAATCTGGATGCAGTCACAATTAAAAGATTATGGCTTTTCATACAGCTGTATTCCTTTATATTGTGACTCCCGAAGTGAAATTGCAATTTCATGTAATCCTGTTCAACATTCCAAAACTAAACACATTGATCTTCGATATCATTTCATCAAAGATCATGTTGAACAAGGAACTGTGGAAATGTACTTTGTATCCACCGATTTTCAGTTAGCTGATTTATTCACCAAGGCTTTAGACGAAAAACGATTTAATTTTCTTGTGTCTAAGCTTGGTATGTTAAATCTCAAAGCATAACTCATTTCTCTACTTAAATTTTTCACTGTTGTTTCTGCAAAATCCTTTTCACTGTTTACATTTCCAGCTATGACTTATACATACTTTAGTGTATAACTCAAACCACAATTTAATGGCTTATGCACACATCAGTGTATAACCCGTTCCTAACCGTTTGATGGCTTTCAAGTCCATCAGCTTGAAACCCGATCATAACCAGTAAAACACATAACTGTCAAACTCTTCTCCACTCCTCTACTGTTGCTACAAGGTACATTTCTGATCTTCAAATTTTTTATCTATTGTTAGTATTTCAAGGGGGAGAAACTTTCAAAAATCTAAACTGTTACACCCCATTCAGTAAATAAAAGATATATCTTTCAAAAGACAATACCTTCTGTTAAGGAAAAAAGCCTTACCCCTTTGGATCTTAAGATAACAAAACAACCTAGACTAGAGTTGATCAATATGTAGAATAAAATAGCTAAGTCTAGGTCTGATACTGAGTGACAAGTATTGGAACTCAGTATCAGAACTCAGTATCAAATAGTGATACTGAGTAGAAGGACTAAGTTACACTTATTATGTAACGGACTAAGATCAAATCCCTTGATCTTAGTCATTTTCCTAGCTTAGTCCTTCGGTTACTCCTTTGCCCATTATGTAAGATCTCTATATCATTATAAATAGAGATCATCTTGCAAAGGAGAACTCACCAATTCACTTTACACTTTCATACCTTTTGTAATTGATCAGTGGTCTTGTTATTCCGCAACAAGCCACACTTAGTGGAATTATACACTTGACTCATATCTTGTTCTTAAACAATATTTGTCTTAAGTTATAATTATCCAATCAATTAACCATCTAAACTAGGGTGTTGTGACCTAACAACTGGTATCAGAGCAGGCTAAATAATCTATTATTTAGTCGATATGTTACCCTGGCAGCCATCCCTTATACTTACCCTTCACACACTCCAAAATAAAAAATGTCTACCATTGTTGCACCAATTATGTCTGGAAAGGGAGTACCCATCTTTGATGGTAAAGACTTCCATCAATGGAAGCTAAAAGCTCAGTGGTATCTTGAATCCATTCATCATGAAATGCTCACTGTGCTAAATGATGGTCCTATCATCCCACAAACTGTGGAACCTGTTGCTTCTACTGATAATGCTCCTGAGAGCATGAGAACTGTACCTAAACTAAAGCACAACTGGACTGATACTGACCGTCAGTTGTATGCTTTAGACTCCAGAGCTAAAGGGGTGATTGGTAATGCTGTTACCAAAGAAATTCTCAATGCAATCATGGAATTGCCAACAGCAAAGGCTATGTGGGATAGCCTATCAGTCACCTATGAAGGCACACCAGAAGTGAAGTTGCAAAGAAAGAGCAACATGAGAAGAAAGTATGAAAACTTCTTCTCAAATCCAAATGAAGACATCACTTCTCTTTACAACATGTTTAATACTATTGTTCATGGTCTAATTAGTGTTGGCATTGTAAAAGAGGAAGGGGAACTTGTTCAAAAGTTCCTGGACAGTCTTCCTCAACAATTTCTTGACATGTCAAATTCTGTCAATGCTGCTAACAACATTGAGTCATATACTCTTCAAACTTTATATGGCCTAATGTTGAACCATGAAGAGAATACTTCTTCAAGACTGATCAACTGGAAGAAAACTGATCAATCTTCAAATGGAATGGCTCTCATTGTGCAACAAGCATATACTGTGACTGAACCTGATGAACCAGTAATTGATCTTGCTGATGCTGAGGCAGAAGAGCTTGAGACTCAAATGGCTCTTATGTCTATGAAGCTGGATCAGTTGAAAAAGAAGAGACTTGGTGTTAGCTCTTCTAATACTGACCCAAGATCAGGTCTTTGCTATAGGTGTGGAAAACCTGGACATATTGCTGCAAATTGTCATACCAAGTCTTCTGAGACTGATCATAATGACAAGATTGCCTACCGAGCAAAGAGGTACAGAGACAAGTATGTCAAACTGAAGAACTGGAGCAAGGGTAAGAGGGCAGAAGGGAATGGAGCACCTCATCAAGCACTATATTCTGAAGCTTGGATGGATGAGGACATAAGTGATGATGAGGAAGAGATTGAGAATAAAGCCTTTATGGCTTTCACTGAAGATGATTTGAAGAGCTCCTTTGAAAAGGATATCAAAGAGGCTGAGAGGATGAGTGTTCATACTGATTGGGATTCCACTCAGTTGTACAAGGTAAGTTCCTTTCAAACTTATTCAGTGAATGAAAAAACTAAGATTTTTGAGTATATGATTGTTGATCTTAAAACTTCTGTACAAAAAGAAAAAGCTTTAAAATTAAAAATTCAAGAACTTGAAAGGGTAAATAATGAAAACTTAGATAAATTAGCAAAGTATAAAGATTTAGAACTAAACCTTTCATATTTAAAGGACATTAACCAAAGATTAGCTGATAAAGCTCACTTACACAAACTTGAAAAAGAGAAATTTGAAAAACAATGTAAATCTTGGGGAAATGCTTCAATAAAATTAAATAAATGTTTAAATCAACAATTCCCAGAAAATGTGAGGGCTGCACTTGGTGTTGATCCTCAATTTAAAAATAGGAATAATTTTGCTGATTTATTTGAAGAGTTTTCTAATATGAACCCCATTAAATTTATAAAAGCTAAAACTTTTTTTGAAGTTGGATGTCAAACCGAGTCAGATGATGAGGAAAATGAAATTTTAGAAAAACCTATTGGTCCCTCCATCTGCTCAGAGTGCTATACTGAGCTACAAGAACTCAGTATTGAATTTTCTGTAAAGGAAATTTCTGATACTGAGCTCCCAATAGATCAGTATGACACTTCTGCTGTTCCACCTTTTGAATTATTATTTAATACAACAACTTTTGAATTATATAATGATAATAAGACAACTTCTATCTCAAATGTTTCATCTAATACAGAAGTTGCAGGAACAGGAACATCATATACTGAGACATCTAAAGAACCTATTAAAGTTGTTTCTTCAAAACATGATAAACAAACAACAACTTCAACTAGGTCCATAGTTGGCAGAAACAAGAAGTCTTACACTAATAATATTAGAAAGACTTCTCTACCAAATAAAAAGAAGCAATCAGATCCACCACCCTTTAAACCAGTAAAACAAAATGTTAAAACACCTATTAAAAATGACAAAAATAACATTTTAAAAACACTTGGTGATCAGGTCAAATCGTTAAGTAAAAAATTTGAAAAACTTATTCATACTGATCTACCAAAAGTGCAACAGTTTTCTAAAATACCCTATTAAAATATGTTTAGAAATAGACCTAGAAAATGTTATAGGTGTCATCACACTGGTCATAAGGGAGATGAATGCTGGACTGATCTCTCAAATTCTAGGTACTCAGTACCAAAGAAAAGGACTGAAACTAAGTCAGTATCACCAAAGAAAACTTCTAAAGTTTCCCCCGAAGTGATACTGACCTCTCCACATAAAGAGATCAAGTCAAAATATGTTTATCCCACCAAAGGTCCCATTCAAAAATGGGTTCCTAAAAAGAACTAACTCTTATTTTGTGTCTTGTGCAGGGTGACAGAAAATGGTATTTAGATAGTGGCTGCTCAAGACACATGACAGGCAGTATGAAATACCTTCTCAATTATACTCCAGAGAAGGGTCCTTCTGTTAAGTTTGGAGATGACTCGGTGGGAAAGACAAGAGGTTATGGTGTGATCAAGGCAGGCAACATTACTTTTAAAAGAGTTTCCTATGTAGAGGGTCTTAAACACAATCTGCTCAGTATCAGCCAGATGTGTGATGACAATGAAGCTCGATTCAGGAAGGTTGCAGGAATCATCTACAATGATAAAGGGCAGCCTGTACTCATTGCTAGAAGAGAAAAAGATGTATATGTGGTCAACCTATCTGAAATAGACCCAAGTATTCGAGTATGCCTGCTTTTTAAAGTCAAGCCAGAATTGCATTGGCTATGGCACAAGAAACTCTCTCACATCAACTTTAGAAATATCAACGAGCTCAGTATGAAGAAACTGGTGAGAGGGTTGCCCACTATTACTTATTCAAAAGATAAGTTATGCTCAGCATGTGAAATGGGCAAGCAGAAGAAGAGTTCATTCAAGTCAAAGGCCAATCATTCCATTAATGAACCTCTTACTATGATACATATGGATCTTTTTGGCCCCATTAGCACACCATCTTTGGCCAAAAAGATCTATACCCTAGTCTTGGTTGATGAATTCTCAAGATATACTTGGGTCATCTTCCTCAAGACTAAGTCAGATGCAACAACAGAAATCATTGCCTTTATAAAAAGAGAGGAACTTCAAAAACGCAACAAGGTCAAGCAACTTAGAAGTGACCATGGTACTGAGTTTAAGAACTCAGTATTAGCCGATTTCTGTGAAGAAAAAAGAATCATTCAAAACTTCTCTGCAGCTTACACACCACAACAAAATGGTGTTGTAGAAAGAAAGAATAGAACATTAATTGAAGCTGCAAGAACTTTGTTATGCCATGCTGGACTGGCACTGAGTTTCTGGGCTGAAGCTGTAAATTGTGCAAACTTCACTCAGAATAGAGCCACTATAGTCCAAAGACATCTGAAGACTCCATATGAGTTATACAATGGCAAGATTCCTAATGTGGAATACTTCCACATCTTTGGAAGTAAATGTTTTGTACTCAGTACAAAACAAAATCTCAACAAATTTGCTCCCAAAGCAAATGAAGGTGTGTTCATGGGCTACTCTCCACACTCTAAAGCCTTCAGAGTGTATATCATCTCAACTAAGATGATTGTAGAATCCATTCATGTCACATTTGATGAAGATCAGAATGAGCATTCTACCTCAGCAAGTGAAGACATAAGTGGCATAGATATCCTATGCAATCCAGAAAACTCCATTGCTGAAGAGCCCAAGTTTCATCCACACTTTATTCCAAATAAGTTTAATGAGACTGATCAAGTTCGAACTTAGTCTTACTCAACTGCGACTAATATTGAGGCTCCCATAACAGAGAATCTTCACACTGAGTTTCCAACTAATGATCTTAACCACTCTACCTATGAAGAAGGTGAAACATCCAACACTTCACAAGAATCCACCTCATCTCTGCAAAATGAAGCTGAACAGCAACCTCCGGTGTCTAATACTGACCAGAATTCCACTCAGCATCAGACACACAACACACCCAATCAACAAGATAGTGTTGATCCTACTTCAAATGCTCCATTAGGGAAAAATTTAAGGGAACACAGAGACCATCCACACTCAAACATTATTGGTCCTATTGAAGAAGGTGTCCAAACAAGAAGAAAGTTAGAGTTTCCACCCCAAGCAACTGCAAATTTCTGTTTCTTCTCAAGTTTTTTATCTACCATTGAACCAAAGAAAGCTGATGAAGCTTTACTAGATGAAGATTGGGTAGAAGCTATGCAAGAAGAGCTCACAGAGTTTGAAAGAAACAAAGTTTGGAACTTAGTACCACCTCCTACTGGCAAAACTATTATTGGTACTAAGTGGGTATTCAGAAACAAGATGGACAAGGATGGTGTTGTCATCAGAAACAAAGCAAGGTTGGTTGCTCAAGGTTACATGCAAGAAGAAGGCATTGACTATGATGAAACTTTTGCACCAGTTGCAAGAATTGAAGCTATTAGGTTGTATCTTGCATATGCAGCTTTTAAGAACTTCAAAGTTTATCAGATGGATGTCAAGAGTGCTTTTCTTAATGGAAAACTACAAGAAGAAGTTTATGTTAAAAAACCACCAGGTTTTGTTGATCCTAAATTTCCTAATTATGTCTTCAAGCTTGATAAAGCTCTATATGGGCTCAAACAAGCTCCAAGAGCCTGGTATGATACCCTGTCTGAGTACCTTATTGAAAATAAATTTACAAGAGGTAAAATTGATAAAACATTATTTTCAAGAAGGAAAAGGTCTGACATCTTACTCATTCAGATATATGTAGATGATATTATCTTTGGCTCCACTGACAAGTCAATGTGTGACTGGTTTGCTAAGATAATGTCAACTCAGTATCAGATGAGTATGATGGGAGAACTTACTTATTTTCTTGGTTTACAAGTTGAACAAAAGCTGATGGCACTTTTATAAATCAAAGTAAGTATGTGCATGACATGTTAAAGAAATACAAATTTGAAAACTTATCTTCCATGCATACTCCAATGAGTACTCAGGATAAGATAAGTAAGGATGAAACTGGTAAACCAGTTTGTCAATCCACATACCGAGGTATGATTGGTTCCTTACTTTACTTAACTGCTAGCAGGCCTGATATCATGTTTGCAACATGTTTGTGTGCTCGGTATCAGGCTGATCCTAAAGAATCACACATGAAAGCAGTTAAGCGCATCTTTAGATATCTTACAGGTACTCCTAACCTGGGTCTTTGGTATCCCAAAGATTCAAACTTTACCCTTGAAGGGTACACGGATGCAGATTTTGCAGGTTGTAGATTGGATAGAAAAAGCACAAGTGGAGGATGTCAATTCCTAGGTGGAAGACTAGTAGGTTGGTCATCCAATAAGCAAAATTCGGTAGCAACTTCCACAGCAGAAGCAAAGTATGTTGCTGCAGGAAGTTGTTGTGCTCAATTATTATGGATGCAGTATCAACTATTGGACTACGGGTTCAACTTTACAAAGACTCCAATTCATTGTGATAACAAGAGTGCTATTGCTATCACAGAGAACCCAGTCTATCACTCCAAAACTAAGCACATTGATATCAGACACCACTTTATTCGAGATAATGTGGAAAAAGGTAAGGTTGAGGTAGATTATGTACCAACAGATGAACAATTGGCAGATGTATTTACTAAACCTCTCCCTGAGGAAAGGTTTATGTATTTACTAGGGCAATTAGGTATGCTGAATCCTTGATCTTTCTTAATTTGCTTTAAAACTGCACGCTCAGTATCACTCCTGTTGATACTGACCACGCAGTATCACTAGTCTGTTATCATCAAAATTTAAAAATTTTATTTTTTTATTAATTTCAAGAGTAAATTAATTATTTTTATATTTTTAAAATTTTTTTTAAATTAAATTTTTTTTAAACTCAGTATTGGCCAACGGTAACCTTTTTTAATAGGAAAGTTACCGTTTGCACAGGATAAGGCAGTCAAATCAGCCGGTTTAACTTCCCAATACCTTGATTATCTTTCATTCATCTATAAATAATCGTTTTTTTTACTTCAATTTTTTTTAACAGTTATTCCATTCTTTCTCTTTCAAATTCTCTCTGCGATTAACGATTTCACTTTCATTTAGCAAGCAAAAACTCTTAAATCAAAATCACAGATCGCGAATTACACTTTCGTCGCTCCAGAGGTTGAATCGGAAATCAAATTCCGAAATGATGAACTGCCCAGGTTTGCGAGGAACAACATCACAGCAAATTTCACTATTCCTCAAGCCTGGGTATGCCAAGAATTCACAAACATTGTGCTTTTATGAAGCATTGCCCAATTGCTCGTGCACTGACCTTGTCTCCTCGAGCAATTTACCCAGAAATGCTATGCGAGTTTTGGTACTCTGCCACACTCGATTCTCCAGATATGATTGCTGGGTGGGTAATTAGAGATCAAAGAAGGGCATTTGTTTCTACTGCCATCATTCGTGAAACACTGAGGCTTCCCGCTCAAGCTCAGTATGACCCATTCGTTGATAGAACAGAGGCACGCGCAGTATTGCCATTTATGGGTCGAAGAGGAACAACGTGCATCATCAAAAGAAACAAATTTGGTCCTATGTGGGGTATCCTTATTACAACAATTATTCGGTGTATGACCCACAAGACGGGTGCTTTGGACCAAATAAATGAATTTGGGATGCACATAGTACATGCTCTGTACTATGGAAGAAACATTGATTATGCACGGCTCATTTTCAATGAATTAGCTGCTTTGGTTCGGGCTAACACTAGGGAATGTAATGTCCCTTTCTGCAGATTCTTATCACTCATCTTTCAACACTCAATGCCCACACATTCTTATGATGAGTTTCACAGTCCAAGGGTTGATCTTCCTCCTCTTAGTGAGAAGATCTTCTTTTACAGGCCAAGACAAGGAGAGCCTCTACTGAGTCCTTATATGTGGGCCATTGTTCAAGAACACATAAATGAGGAAGCAGACATGTCTGATTCTGAATCAGAAAATGATGATGATGATGATAATGATGATAATAGTGGTAATGGAGGAAATGCTGGTCAAGATGTTGAGATGCCAGATGTGCAGGATGTTCCACAAGTTCAAGAACCGACTCAACAACATTCCTCTCATACTGAGTCGACTGAAGCCACACAACTTTTCCTCAGAAGAAGAAGAAGAAACCTCTCACCAGTCATTATGGATGTGTTATCATCTGAGGAGGTGCAGCCTGCAAATGTTCCATCATTAACTGCTTCTCTTCAAGCCCAAAGCTTAGTTGCAGCCAACGCTGACCTTTCAGGTCCAGAACTAGTTCCAACTGCTCAACCAATTGAGGAACCTCATGTTCCTCTTGATGTGGAGATTCAATATGAGCAAACTACACTGAAAGGTGCTCAGCAAGAAAGACAAGTCGGTATTGAAGATGTTGGTGCTGCACATCAACAATCACATGATCCTGCACCGACCTCTGCCGATGCTAGAATGGAATCTGACAGAGTCTCAGGTATGAATTTCTAAAAAGCCTTTAAACTTATATATATATATTTCATTCCCCAATACAGACTAAGTATTGGCCAGTACCAACTCAATACTGACCAAAGTCTCAAACGATCTTTCAAATATATATCCTTTTATGGCCAACATAGCTAGCCCACTGCTGCTATGCAAAATTCATATACTGAGCACTTCCAATTGATCATTGTCAGTCTACAGTTGTCTCAACACTTAAAGAGACAATGGTGGTTGATGTCAAACTGACACCCACTGGTGCTGCTTGAATTATGTCCAACTTATTTTTGAGTTGGGTAGCATAATTCAAGAAATGATCAACAACCCTTAAGCCACAAAATCCAAAAATTTTCCATGGGGTTTAGCCACATTTCTGTTATCACTCTAATACCGAGTGATAAACATTGAAAATAACAAGAAGCACATCCCTGCTTCGAATTCCCAAACCCAAACCTTTTTGTAAATGTGACTTATCCTATACTGAGCTACTTAAATTTACACACTCACCTTTACTAAAATCTTCTTACACATGCTATGCACAAGTCCACAATATTTCATCATAAACCAGATGAAATACAGACTTCACAAATTCTGTTTATATGATTATAGAGTTAAACAACACCACAATTCTATTTGATAAACCTTTCTTTCTAACCAGTTTTATATTTTTGTTTAGCACCATCTGTGCAGGGTATTCCAGCATCACAGGCTTCAGAAGAACAAGTGACTCTGCAAGCAATCATGCAGAATATTCTGGCCATTCAACACACTCAGAATACAATTTTGGCCAGAATGGACACTATGAGTAGGGACATTGACTCCATCAAACAGTCAGTCTCACTACTCCAACAACAACATAAGCCTCCATCTCCCCCACCATCCTCACATGGTGGACATAATGAAGAAGGAGAAGGCGATGATGATCCTGCACAAATGCAATCACCCTCCTATGCCAATACTGAGGGTGATACTGATGCTGCGACTGAGCCCATGCCCTCCCCTACCATTGAAGCACCACAAGGGGACATGGGTGGTGATACTGATCCTGTTCCCTCCCCATCCAATGATAACAATAAGGGGGAGAAGAGAAAAAGAGATACTGAGGTTGATCAACCTGAGCCATCTGCTCAGGGGGAGAAAAGACAAAGATTGAATGAAGACCAACCTCAACAACAAGAACAACAACAACAACAACATCAGAAGAGTCCTCATACTGAACCACTTCGATTTCAGTATGAGAGAAGAAGACAAAGAAGTAGGTCAGTACCACACTTTGAAGACCCACTTGAGCCATCTGCTCAGGGGGAGACTCACACTGACCAACCACAGCAAGCTTATACTGAGCCACCTGTTCTAGAAGAAAATAACTTGCAAATTGTGGTATATAGGCCTTTCACCTGTCCTATTACTGATGATGAAGATGAAGAACCAGGTTTAGTGAACTATGCACTGAATCTGGTAGAACAAGAAAATTCTTCATCATCATCCTCGGATGATGAAGAACCAGAAAATCTGGTGATTAGAAGAAGGAGTACCTTATCAAGAAGACCCATCAATGCAGTTCTCACTTCTTCTGAATCAAGTGATGAACCTGCTGCTTTGGTAACAAGACAAAGAAGACCTGTTCATACATTGGACAGTGATACTGAGCAGGCTCCAAGACTGACTTCTCAACAACTCTGGGCAGAACAAGAAAGATTTTTATATGAGCAAGAGTTGGGAATCAAAGCTGAACCAGAATCTGACCCAGATACTGATACTCCTGGTCCTTCACATAGAATCTCAAGAAAGGGTCCAGACCATATTCAACATTATTGGAATATGGTTGCTGCTAGGACTCAGTATAAGGAGGAAAGGAAGGAGTTCTTGAGGACCAAAACATTTCCAAATGTAAGGGGGATACATTGGTTAAATCTGGATGTCAATAAAGTAAAAGTGAAGCTCAAAGAAGGAAGAATCACTATCACTTGTACTGGCTTAACCAGTCCTCCCATGAAGATATTTATTCATGATATTCAAAGAATTGGTCTTCAAGACTGGGTGAAGATCACAAGACTGATCAAAGAGCTTCCAAAGAAATCAACTTATGATCAAATAGTCTTGGATGAGATCTGTGCAGTAGCTGCAGTATGTTATGAGAAGGACTTACTTCATGAAATAGAGTATAGAACACTCAGTGTGATGACTGAGGCTTACTCAAACAACAGACCAGAATGTCTTCATACATACAAGTATCTTAAAAAGTACCCTCTTCCTCCTAACCTTGTTTTTCAGGATCAAAAGAGTGTCATATATCCAACTTCTGGATATATGTATACTGACTCAGAGGATAGAGAGTGCTTCATTTCTGAAGAAGATCTACCAAGAGCTCAAATCAGTCACCTTGTTGGACTGAAATGGATGATCACCAAGAAAGAAGACTCTTGGTTCAGAAAGAAGATTGTTGCAGTTCTCAATAGTAGAAGGGATGAACTCAAGAGCAGAGAAGAGTTTGTCCACATCAAACAAGAAGTCTTCTATGAGAATGAAGCCATCAACAGCAGATGAAGAAGAACATTTTGCTACCTATGCTATTGTAATTATTTTTTTGTATCTCTTTGTAATTGTTTTGTTATCATTAGATAGGGGGAGATTGTTAAGGCACAAAGCCTTACCCCTTTGGATCTTAAGATAACAAAACAACCTAGACTAGAGTTGATCAATATGTAGAATAAAATAGCTAAGTCTAGGTCTGATACTGAGTGACCAGTATTGGAACTCAGTATCAGAACTCAGTATCAAATAGTGATACTGAGTAGAAGGACTGAGTTACACTTATTATGTAACGGACTAAGATCAAATCCCTTGATCTTAGTCATTTTCCTAGCTTAGTCCTTCGGTTACTCCTTTGCCCATTATGTAAGATCTCTATATCATTATAAATAGAGATCATCTTGCAAAGAAGAACTCACCAATTCACTTTACACTTTCATACCTTTTGTAATTGATCAGTGGTCTTGTTATTCCGCAACAAGCCACACTTAGTGGAATTATACACTTGACTCATATCTTGTTCTTATACAATATTTGTCTTAAGTTATAATTATCCAATCAATTAACCATCTAAACCAGGGTGTTGTGACCTAACACCTTCCCATGGTTTGCCAGAACTGGTCTTACCTTCCAAGGGAAACACTTATTCACCTTTCGGTAAATGTGAGTGTATAAGTCTAGGGTATAGCATTAGGTGAGTGCAAGGTGATGTGAAAAACATTATAACTTTAAGAAAACACACCTTTGAGTGCATCCAAACCATAAATAAACCGGGCAACCGTACAACAGGGTGCTCATTTATACGTTAAATGGTTCACCAGTCTTTACTAGCCCAGTAAAGCAATTGCACGCCACCACTAACCACTCAAATTCCTCTCAACAGGAATTTGTTTCAATTCATTAGGGGACGTAGCACAAAAGCTACTGACTACTCATTCAGAGTTTGTCGGTATTGAAAAATAATAACCTCCTGCCCCGGGTTAAGTCTCTTTGTATGCACAGTGTGTCTAGTTCTCACCTTCAAGAATCTTCCGAAATAAGACACTTGCACTACAAACAAAAATGGATCTCTGTGAATCCATCGGAACACTCGTAGTGGCATCACAATCTGATGTTTCACGAGGATCGAGTGGAAATCCTGCTAGAGCTAAAATCACGCCAACTCTAAATGCAGGTCACACATTTGACTCAACGGTTGTGCAAATGACTACAGATTCATACAGTGTGCTAACGGATACTCTATGTGAGTCCGGTGTTACCTTAAAAGACCAAGTTGCTGTGCCTTAACCTTCAAAATCATTCAGGCAACACCTTATACCGGAAACACATAAAATTCCGACACAAAAATCCATGTGAACTAAAATGCAACATCTTAAAAGGCTGATTAAAAATGCACATGAGCGTAATAGTCCACTCTCAAATTACTCCTATGATTTGCTAAAACCAGCATGATCTTCCCCGGAGCCACCAACAATATAGGAACTATAAAGTGAGGGTCCCTAGGTATAGGTGAGCAGAATCAAGTATCGTGGGATCTTGATTGGGGTGTGATGAGGTAAAAAAAATCGAGAGGGGATATGAAACATGAGGTGCAACTCAACTTATCACATGGTAACACAAAATCGAGGGTGTGGTTGAGAATGCAAAAGTGAGTTGAGTGAGGAGTGTGTGTGAAAGGGTTAAAGAAAAAGGAAAACCCTCCCTAAACCGATCAAAAATCCGGGTAACCGCGTCTATTTCAGACTGCATAACTTGCTTTCTGATTAAGTCATCATGGACCCAGTGATGCAATGCACAACCCCACTGACCACTCAAGTACAAAAAGTACTTGTTTGAAAATCACGGAGATTACCACATTTACCACCGATATCTCATTTGGAGATTGTTGATATTGAAAAAGAGGACCTACCTCCAGTCCTCGCCTTCGTTTGTCCACATATAGAGTCTAGAACCGAATCAAATTTCTCTAGGACACAGGCATTCCACCAAGCATATCCTAGAGATATTGTCGGAACATTCATAGTGATACCAAACTCATTGGTATTCCACGATGATTAAATGGAAATCCTACCAGTGCTAACATCAAAGCCAACACTGAATGTAGGTCACACAGTTTTTCAACTGTCGTGTTAACGAGAAATCTATGTGATCCCGGTTTACCCTATTTGACTATGCTGTAAAATGTGTTATATATTGATTCATTCAAAAAATGAATGTATCATTATTCAACACATTTTCATCAACGAGCTTCGGGGATTCTTCCTGATTACATGATGATTCAGATACCACCTTGCTCATCATGAGGGGTTGAATATACTAGCCTAACTTACTCCACCTCAAAAGAACACATATGCACCAATGAAGGGGGAGTAAACAAGGAACCGAAGACTCCATGAAGAAATAATTGTCTGTTTGAGGGGGAGCATAAACCTTATCAACAAATTTCCCGAACAACAATTATTAAAGATAATTGATCGACATAAAGCCACAAACTTCAAGAAAAGACTTCCGCTGTTAATCTCTCTATCATTATGGGTCTCAACTTTGGTCGATCAATATGTATCTTCAAAGTAATGTCTTCAAAATACTTTTTGTGGTTAAAAAGCTACAAGAAGTATTCGTTTTCACAGATTAACAAAGCTCAAGCATGATCCTGATCATTATGCAACGAAATATATACAAGAATAGGCTTTTGCTAAAGATGAAGACTTCAAAGATATGCTTCCTAGACTATTGTTACAAAGGGGGAGATTGTTGGGTCACATTTTAATGTATTCAATAGTCTAGGGGTGTAATGTGACATTTATTGTAACAAATAGTCTAGGGTGATTTTATGTAATTAGTCAATACTAGGCCTAGGTATAAATACCTAGTTGTAACCTAGTATTGACCTAAGCTTGCCAAATGTTTCAATCGTACGTATGTTTTCTTAGTGCAAAGCTCCATATTGTTCTTCATCTCAATCTTCATATTATCACTTGTTATTGCTTAATTGTTTGCTGAATCGGTATACAAGGATTCACAGATGACGATGAAGAGCTTTCTTTATGTGCCATATCCAGTGCAAAGTTTAAGAAATTTTGAGAAGGCACTGGATGTTCTTCATCTTCATCATCAGCTATTGGCCAGACAAAAGGCCTATAAACTATAATCTGCAAGTTATTTTCCTCTTGAGCAGGAGGCTCAGTATCAACTTGTTGTGGTTGGTCAGTTGTAGTCTCCCCCTGAGCAGTTGGCTCAGATAATTCTTCAAGTTGTTCCAGAACTGACCTTCCTCTTTGTCTTCTTCTCTCATACCGAAACCTAAGTGGTTCAGTATGAGGAGTTTGCTGATGTTGTTGTTGTTGCTGTGGAGGTTGATCTTTATTTAATTTCCTTCTTTTCTCCCCCTGAGCAGATGGCTAAGGTTGATCAACCTCTTCTTCTCTTTGTCTCTTCTCCCCCTTATTGTTATCATTTGATGGGGATGGAAGAGGTTCAGTATCACCACCTATGTCCGCTTGTTGGTCATCAGGAGTTGGGGAGGGCATAGGTTCAGTAGCAGCATCATGTTCACCCTCAGTATTGGCATTGGAGGGTGATCTTCTAGGCTCAGTATCAGGGCCTTCTTCATCATTATTTCCCCCAAGTGGAGACTGTGGAGGTGGTGGATGATGTTGTTGTTATTGAAGTAGTGCCACCGACTGCTTTAATGACTCAATCTCATTACTCATTTCATCCATCCTGGCCAGAATAGTATTCTGAGTGTTCTGCATGGCCAGGATTTGATTGAGAATAGTTTGTAAAGCCCCTTGCACTTCCTGAGACTGAGTGGCTTGAGCCCTATGACCCTGCACATATGGTGCTAAAGATAAAAAATGTAAACTGGTTAGAATGAAAGGTTTATCAAATAGAATTTTGGTATTGTTAAATTCTATAATCATGTAAACAGAATTTATAAGTCTATTTCATCTGGTTCATGATGAAATATTGTGAACTTGCATAGCATGTGTAAGAAATGTTTTGTAAAAGTGAGTGTGAATATTTGAGTAGCTCAGTATAGGATAGGTCACATTTACTAAAAGGTTTTGGTTTGGGAAATCGAAACATGGGATATGCTTCTTGTTATTTTCAATGTTTATCACTCGGTATCAGAGTGATAACAGAAATGTGGCTAAAACCCATGGAAAATCTTGGCTAATGTGGCTTAAAAGGTTTGTGATCATTTCTTGAATTATGTGACCCTACTCAAAAATACGTAGGACATCATTCAAGCAGCACCAGTGGGTGTCAGTATGACGTCACCACCATTGTCTCTTTAAATGTTGAGACAACTGTAGACTGACAATGATCATATAAGTGCTCAGTGTATGAATTTTGCATAGCAGCAGCGGGCTAACTATGTTGGCCATAATAGGATATATATTTGAAAGTTCGTTTGAGACTTTGGTCAGTATTGAGTTGGTACTGGCCAATACTTAGTCTCTATTGGGGAAATATATATATAAAAGTTTGAGAGCATTTTAGAAATTCATACCTGAGACTTTATCAGATTCCCTTCGAGCATCTGCAGAGATCGGTGCTGGATCATCTGTATGTTGATTTGAGGCACCAGCACCTTCAGGAGCCTCTTCTCTTCTATCATGAGCACCTTCCAGTATATTTTGCTCAAACTGAATCTCCACATCAAGAGGAACATGAGGTTCCTCAATTTGTTGAGCAATGTGTTCTGGTTCAGGACCTGGAAGGTCAGCGGTGGCTGCAACCAGACTTTGTGCTTGAAGAGACGCAGTCAAGGATGGAACATTGGTGGGTGGCACCTCTTCTGATGATAAAGCTCCCATTATCACTGGGGATAAGTTTCTTCTTTGTTTTCTTAAGACCAGTGGTTGGTCTTCTGTGGACTCAGTATCAGTATCTAATGCAGTATGAGGAGCATCAGGATCCTGTGCAAGTAGAGGTATATGTGGTTGTGCTTGTTCGTGTTCTGGTTGAACATCCATCATTTCAACATCTTGGTCAGCATTACCTCCATCACCACTATCATCATCATTATCATTATCATCATCATTTTCTGATTCAGTATCAGAATTATCATCACATTCTTCATCATTAATGTGTGTCTACACAATAGCCCACATAGAGGGCCTCAGTAAAGGCTCTCCTTCCCTTGGCCTGTAAAAATATATCTTCTCATGTAAGGGAGGAAGATCTGCTCTTGGACTATTAAATTCATCATAAACATGAGCAGGCATAGCACTCTGGAAGATGAGAGAAAGAAATCTGCAGAAAGGAACATTGATTTCTTTGGTTTGAGCCCGAACCAAAGAAGCTAGTTCATTAAAGATCAGTCTAGCATAATCAATGTCCCGGCCATGGTACATGGCATAGACAATCTGCATCCCAAAATCGTTGATTTGGTCCAAAGCTCCTATCTTGTGATTCCTCTTCACAAGACAGGAGCTTTGGACCAAATCAATCTGCACCCCACATTGGACCAAATTCATTTCTTTTAATTATACCCGTGATTCCTCTTCGGCCAATTAACGGCAATACTGAGCGAGCCTCCATTCTATGAACAAAAGGCTAATACTGAGCATGAGCGGGAAGCCTCAGTGTATCCCTAATAATGGCTGTGGAAACAAAAGCCCTTCTTTGATCTCGGATAACCCAACCGGTAATCATGTCCGGAGAATCGAGTGTTGCAGAGTACCAGAACTCACAGAGCAACTCCGGATAGATTGCTCGAGGAGATAGAATCAATGCTCGAGTGATTGGACCGTGCTTCAAACAAGTTACTATATGAGTGAATTCAGGGCACGCCCACGCCTGAGGAATGTCGAAATTTGCTGTTATGTTGTTCCTCGCAAATTTGGGTAATTTGTCCTTCCGAAATTGAGTCCCCGGACCGACCGCCGGTGCTACGAATTGATAGTTTGCCATCTGTGATTAAGATTAAGAATTGCTTGCAAAGAGAAAGTAGAATCGTTAATCGCAGAGAGAATTGAAAGAGAAAGTATGAAATAACTGTTAGAAAATTTTGAAAAAGAAAAAAAAACGGTTATTTATACTTAATTGGAGATAATTACGGTATTGGGAAGTAAAAATGGCTGATTTGACAGCCTTATTCTGTTCCAACGGTAACTTTCTTATTAAGAAAGGTTACCGTTGGGGAGTATGAGGATTAAACATCAGTTTTACTACTCCAGGACTTCAATACCGAGTTAAAAAAAATTAAATTAAAAAATTATAAAAACATTTAATTTAATCTGTAAATTAATGAAAAATAAAAAATTATTGAATTTTGATAAATCAGACAAGTGATACTGAGTGGGTCAGTATGAAAATCAATACTGAGCGCTCAGTATCAGAAAGATTAAGGAGAATTAAGGATTCAACATGCCCAATTGCCCTAGTAAATACAAAAACCTTTCTTCAGAGAGAGGTTTAGTAAACACATC
Organism: Calendula officinalis; assembly: GCA_963853835.1. NCBI lineage: Eukaryota > Viridiplantae > Streptophyta > Magnoliopsida > Asterales > Asteraceae > Calendula > Calendula officinalis. Next base: position 9,283,935 of record OY970828.1, on the reverse strand, counting down.
GGCCAATTGGTCATCTGTTGGAACAAAATCGACTTCAACCTTACCCTTTTCCACATTATCTCGAATAAAGTGGTGTCAGATATCAATGTGCTTTGTTCTTGAGTGATGGACTGGGTTCTCAGTGATAGCAATAGCACTCTTGTTATCACAATGAATAGGTGTCTTCTGAAAATTGAACCCATAGTCCAGTAGTTGATACTGCATCCATAGGAGTTGAGCACAACAACTTCCTACATCAAATATTCTGCTTCTGTAGTGGAAGTTGCTACTGAGTTTTGCTTCTTGAATGACCAACCAACTAGTCTACCACCGAGGAATTGGCATCCTCCACTTGTACTTTTCCTGTCCAATCTACAACCTGCAAAATCTGCATCTGTATACCCTTCAAGATCAAAGTTTGAGTCTTTGGGATACCAAAGACCCATGTTAGGAGTACCTGAAAGATATCTAAAAATGCGCTTAACAGCTTTCATATGTGATTCTTTAGGATCAGCCTGATACCGAGCACACAAGCAAGTTGCAAACATGATATCAGGCCTGCTAGCTGTTAAGTAAAGTAAAGAACCAATCATACCTCGGTATGTGGATTTACATACTGGTTTACCAGTTTCATCTTTACTTATTTTATCCTGAGTACCCATAGGAGTGTGCATGGAAGATAAATTTTGAAATTTATATTTCTTTAGCATGTCATGCACATACTTACTTTGATTTATAAAAGTGCCATTAGGCTTTTGATCAACTTGTAAACCAAGAAAGTAAGTAAGTTCACCCATCATACTCATCTGATACTGAGATAATATTATCTTAGCAAACCAGTCACACATTGACTTGTCAGTGGAGCCAAAGATAAGATCATCTACATATATCTGAATAAGTAAGATGTCAGAACCGTTCCTTTTTGAAAATAATGTTTTGTCAATCTTACCTCGTATAAATTTATTTTCAATTAAGTACTCAGACAGGGTATCATACCAGGCTCTTGGAGCTTGTTTGTGCCCATATAGAGCTTTATCAAGCTTGAAAACATGATTAGGAAATTTAGGATCCGCAAAACCTAGTGGTTGTTTGACGTAAACTTCCTCTTGTAGTTTTCCATTGAGAAAAGCACTCTTGACATCCATCTGATAAACTTTGAAGTTCTTGAAAGCTGCATATGCAAGATACAGCCTAATAGCTTCAATTCTTGCAACTGGTGCAAAAGTTTCATCATAGTAAATGCCTTCTTCTTGCCTGTAACCCTGAGCAACCAGTCTTGCTTTATTTCTGATGACAACACCATCCTTGTCCATCTTATTTCTGAACACCCACATAGTACCAATAATAGTTTTGCCAGCAGGAGGTGGTACTAAGTTCCAAACTTTATTCCTTTCAAACTCTGTCAGTTCTTCTTGCATAGCTTCTACCCAGTCTTCATCTAATAAAGCTTCATCAGCTTTCTTTGGTTCCATGGTAGATAGGAAGCTTGAAAAGAAACAGAAATTTGCAGTGGCTTGGGGTTCAAAATCTAGTTTTCTTCTTGTTTGGACACCTTGTTCAATAGGACCAATAATATTTGAATGAGGATGATCTCTGAGTTCCCTTAGATTGTTTCCTAAGGGAGCATTTGAAGCAAGGTCAACAATATCTTGTTGTACTGATGTTTTTTCTGCCTGATACTGAGTTGAATTCTGATCAGTATTAGAAAGTTCAGGTTGCTGTTCTTCTTGATTTGGCAGATCTGAGGTGGATTCTTGAAAAGTACTGGAAGATTCACCTTCTTCATAAGTGGAGAACTTACCAATTCACTTTACACTTTCATATCTTATTGTAATTGATCAGTGGTATTGCTTTTCCGCAGCATACCACACTTAGTGGAATTATACATTTGACTATAATCTTGTTCTATACATTATTTGTCTTAAGTATTAATAATTCTATCAATTAACTAAATAATCCAGGGTTGTTATGACCTAACAACTGGTATCAGAGCGGTTCAAAGTTATCTACAACTTTGATGATCTTATAACCCTATATATATTGTTGATGATCAAGTCATTTCATAAAGAAGAACAATGCAGAATTTTCGTCATTTTCTGCGCATGGGTAGAAGAAATGCCGGATCTCCTTCGTTAACAGTCGAATCTGTGTGAAATTTGAATAGGAGGTTCTCAACACACAGACACACAATATGACCGTTCAGAATTCTAATTCGAGTTTCTGGTAGAGAGATATGTATGGCGCAAAAAGTCAGATTCTTTGCTTTTTATTCCTTACTTTCTAGGCAACCATGTTTGAAAAATCAAATCTCTTTCTTCAACCTTCGAATTAGCGTGAAATTTGAACAGCAGGTTCACCATAATGTTTTTAATGTTTTCACTGTTCAGATCTTCAAAAGGAATCGTTACTTGAGAGACATATATTTTTGAAGATTATTGACGAATATTTATGGTATGTTTTTAATTCTGCACAACTGTGATAAAACGGCTATTGTATCTTCTTTAACCGTTGGATCTTCTTAAATTTTGGATATTATATCCATAACACATACATGTACTCGGTATCAAAATTTCAGACTGATCAGAAACGCATACTGAGAGATACATATTTTCAAAATTGATGCTTTTCTAATACCGACAGTCTCATACTGAGTGGTCAGTATGAGACTGTTGCGATCGTTTCAACCGTTGGATCAGTATGATTTTTGGTTATGATGTTGAAGACATGTATATGTATGTTTTGTAAACAATTAATAATGATCAGAAGATTCTACATGGAGATATGATTTTTTGAAGTTGCTGCAAAACTAGAGAAACGAAATTCTGAAAGCTGAATTTTACAAGTGAGTATAATTCACATGTTTTTCTCTTTTTAATCATATTAAATCATCTTAAACTGAGGAAATCCATAAGTTGATTGATGCTTTGGGGGGTTTCATGTCAAAGATAAAATATACCGAACAGTTTAAGGTGAAAGTATATGATTCAGGGGGAGAAAAACTCAATGCGATATATATTTTCTATTAATGTGAAGTTAAAGTTCTTAAAGCTAAAGTGATAATGCTAAGTTATTCAAGGGGGTACGTGTCACACATTATTTTACAATCATTTGAATCGTTTCAAATTGAGGAAATCTACTAGTTGAATGATTCTTGGGATATGTTTCATTTCAACTCAAATATACTGAACACTTTGAGAAGGAGTCAATGATTGTGGGGGAGAAAAGTTAATGTGATATATATTTTCTTGAAGTACTTAGTGAATAAATAATATGAAAAGATATAAAAAAGAAGACCATACAAGACAATATCATTATTATTTATTAGAATTAAACGTATTCATTTGTTATCATCAGATAGGGGAAGATTGTTAGGGTAAAAACCCGGTCAAACCTATTACTTTGTGAATCTGATGAACAAAGGAATATACATATGTTTAATTCTAATAATATAATAAGCTTAGTGAAACTCGACTCATACCGAGTTAGTCGGTATAGCTTAGTCTCATACCGAGTTGGTCGGTATGAGGTGATACTGAGTTCACGGACTATGCTGCACAATCAGTGCATGATTTCCCATGATTTACTTAGTTAGTCAAATCATTTAATCATGGTATGTACTTATTAGAATTGGGAGTTACATATAGAATATGGTTAATTTTAATACCTCTATACATTATAAATAGAGGTTTAGACTTCACTAGTTAGTATCCTTTTGAATCCCGGTTGATCATTTGTGTGGATCACCGGTAACCCAATTCTAAATGTAACATTTTGTGGAGTGTTCTTGATTATTCCGCAACCAAGAACACATGTTATTACGTTTGTGCTTAATAAGATTAATCGTATGACGTATATGATCTTGTCTTTACCGATGTTATTAACAATATTGGGGTTTGTTGTGACCTAACACTTCGACATACCTAGAAAACATTACAATATATGGTGATCTTATAGAATCTAATCACACTACACTTCATAACTCATATTTTCTTTTTGAGTTTTTCTAAGTATCTAGCAAGCAAGTAAACTTAGGTATGTCAAAATCATCATCATTAACTGATGATATTCATGCATCAGGGAGTAGTAGAAAAATACATGTAGAAATACAATTACAAGATGAAAGAAAATACGAATAGTTGTTCTGCATCATTCTTCTTCCTTTGGGGCAAATGGAAGCAAATCGTTCACATCCTTTTCTTTTTCCTTCATGAGATCCTTGCTCAGCTGTCTGATGGCTTCAAGAGAAGGAGTGAATCTGATTGACTTCAAATGATTGAAGTTTGCTCTTTTCAGCTCGGCTACTCTTTGGAACCTCATTTCTTGATGAGCACCTCTAAAAAAGAATCCTTCTTCTGGGAGCTTAATACATTTTCCCTCAACTGGAACAACATGAAGAGGTAGTGCGGTATTTAATCCTTCGCAATTTGGCAGTTCCCCTCTATCAATTAGCATCTGAATTTCCCTTGTCCCAGAGGTTCTGTTGGCTCTTTTCCTTGGAAGGATGTCAGTTTCAGTTGCATTTGATTATCTCTTTTTGGTGCAGTTTTCTTTTACTTCGTTGTATTCTTTGATGAGTCTGTGGTTTTGTTTTAAAACTTTCTGAGATACTTCAGCTTCAGTTTGTGTCGTGCCAGAATTTCTTTGAGTTCACTTATGCTGAGCCGATTGAGTTTGCTAAATGGTATATAATCCACTTTTTCTGGGGGGGGGTCTCTTACTATTTCCACACGAGTACCTTGAGCTTTGGAGTGACGAGTTTTGAGCTTTAGGATCGGTTCGTTCCTGATCCTGGTTTCTTTTAACTTTATCCTTTCAAGAACCTCCTTTTTCTTTTCAGCTAACTGCTAAGCAATTCTTCTTTCAGACAGCTTTTGTGCATTGACAGAAGAGGCTTTGACATTGTTTTCTACAGCTACAATTTCAGCATTTCTTTCTATTTCTACATTCCCTATGGCAGTGTACCAAGTAAGCAGCCTCCCATATGATATCCCATAAAACTTTATATAGTTCTCCAAATACATTCGTACATATTGAGCAATATTCTTAATATGCTTGAGTTCATCTGAGGATTTTGATAGTCTTTCTAGCACTTCCATCACGTTACTTGTTTCTAGGGCTTTTGAGATCCCTTCTTTATCATGCGGGGGAGTTTTTGAACGTGATGCCTCCTCTGCTTCTTCTTCTTGAATTCTGAAGACCTTATGAGTTCTTCTTTTCTTAGCTAAATCGGAGCTTATTACGTCAGGTTGTAGGACAGAGATTCTTTGTTGTCCTACTGGAGGTTTAGGAGCAAAAACTGATGTATCGCTGCTACTTCCAATACCAAAAAAATTATTTTCTTCAGTTTGTATGGCCCTGTATTCTTCAAACGAGACACCTGCTGCTTGGGCTGCACGAAGACGTTCTTTCAGTTCTTTTTCTTCATACTTTATCCCCTTTCCTTTATCACCAGGAGCTAAGGAGGAGTTCTTTTCTGTAGGAAAGAGGCTTGTTGCAGTAGGTTCTCTATTTCCACCAAATGAAATGACATTTCTTGCAATTAATCTTGGTCAAATAGGATCAACTGCAACTGTGGTTTCAAATGTTTCAACTGGTTCGATTTGTTCATATTTCTTTTCAGCTTCTTTTTCTTCTTCAGTTGACATGTTTTTATTTTCATCAGTTTCCATTTCCTAAGTTTATTTGACTTCAGAAACCACCACGTCTTCAATTTCTATTTCTTCAGCTTCTTCTGTATCTTCATGAACAATTTGCCTTCTGGCCTCAAAGAGTCTTAGAAGATCTTCAACTGTTATTTGTTGAATTGGTTGAAACTCAGCAATCTGTTCGACAACAGGATCCTCCATGGGTGGATAAGTGATTCTGAATATTTCACTAGGCTGATATCTTTGAAACATTTCTTGAATATTAATGACCTCCATATCAGCACCCTAACCAACCTGCATGCCCATCTCCCCCTGGCGAACTAGGGGAGACACCTCCACAATTTCCACAAATGCGAGGTTTTGGAGGGGCCCAAGAAAGGCTTGTATTTTCTCAATGATTCTATCTAAACCAGCATTCATCTCTGCGCGAACGTCAGAGGACGTTTTGGCAATCTCAACCTTCATATCAGATACTGTAGTTGTAAGATTGCTGACTTGTTCAACCAGTGTATGTTGGGTGGGACAAAGCTCATCATGAGATGTAGTTAAAAGATCAATGCATTTTGATTGTTTGCTGATCACATCATGAACAACATCTTGATTCTTGGCAAATGCATTCTGACAGACTATCATCACCTGTTGATATTCATTCAAGGCCTTCATATCATTCATGATGGATACATTTTGTTCTTCAATTGATTGTTGAATTGTAAGCACATCTTGATTTAGATCTCCCATCACCTGCAGACTTCCTGAGAATAGATCAGGAACAGTGGAGAGGGTTTCAACACGTTGTTCCATACGATCAAAGGATTAATATTTTCATTTGGTGGTAGTTTTGCTGATGCTGGAATGTATCCATCTGACTGTATATGGCAGAGACTGCTCGTTCAGTTCGTTTAATCGCCAGATCAACTTCTTCATCTCTGGTTTTTGGGCCTTCCGAAAAATATACTTTAGCAGGCTCAGCGTCAGCAAATGGATCCTTCGGAGGCAACGTGGGAACAGTTGTTTGTTCAGTTTTGGTTGTATGGATGGTGTTATCTGTAAGCAGACCGAGTGGATCTGATGACTCGTCAATGAGGTAATTTCGATGCAGAGGAGTTGGAGAACGTTCAACATCTTCATCATCATCAGAACCATCTGAGGGTTATTCAAATTGAGCGACATCTTTGTTTAAATTTTGAACCGGCTGACTTATGATTCGATTATGTACTTAGAAGTTAAATTACCATCAATTGGAACTTCACCATAGCTCTCCTTTGGTTCTTCATTATATGTTTCATATATGATTTCTGGTGGAACTTTTAGTAGCTCTTCATCAGATATCTACAAAAGCTGGTTAAGAACTGGAGCAGACTCTAGTGCAAGTGTTTTGGGTTGTGTATGCATACTAGACTCCTGATAGGTTTGGGATTGACCTTGAACTGTATCAACAGTCTTTTGAGATACTGGGACAGAATGAGGTGGAGATCCCATTTTCTCGTCAGATACCATCTCAGTATCTGATGGGGATCGTAGGGGTTGATTATCCTTCAGAATAAGGTTTTTCTTAGGTACAAGTCTGGCCCGTTTGGTCCTGGCGTACCCTTTTGTAAGGGACATTCTAGTTGGTGGTTTCTTGCATAGTGCGAGTTGGAGATTTGTGTGGTGGGGAGACTTGGTCAGAATCTGATGTGTTTTTCAGATTCATGGTTTCTTTTGAGAAAGAGCCGTATCTGGAGATCCTGAAGGATGTGCGTGCGAAGCCACGTTTTCAGGCCCCGTCTGATCCTCGTTAGAGGGACCGGGTTCAGGGATTAAAGAAGTAAAGATCAACATACCTTGGGGAAGAGGCTTGGGCTCCTTGACAGAAATGCTTGAGAAGTTTGCGTCGCCCACAATGCCGGAAAAATATCGTCCATCTTGGCTTATGTTTTTGTATTCCTCTTTTCCAATTAGATGTTCAAAAATTAGAGATAAGAACCTTGGAAATGGAACAATGAAGTCTCGCTTGACTGATTTTACTTTTGACACCAGTTTGTGAAAAAGTAGTTTTCCAAAATCAACTCTTTGGGTGAAGATAAGAGATTCACCCAAGATTAGTTCATATGAAGAGACACAGTTCATACCCCTGTTTTAGTCGTCAAACACTGAGATATCGTCATGAAGAAAGCTGACCAGATGTTGGACACACCCTGTCTTCTTATATTGTGGGAGTGTTTTTAATGTACGTGATTTGCTCTAAGATGGACTGCTTCGCTTCAACCGGAGTTGGTGGAGGTTCATAATTTGATTCTTCATCTCCATAGTAGTTCATTCTTGTGATACGTCTGAAGGATAGAAGATTGAAGGATATAGATCTTTGTCCATCTAAGATGGTGCTTGATATAAGATCATCACCTTCATTGGTTGTAGAGTGTGTACATGAATACTAGAATTCAACAAGTAGCAATTTTGAAAGAGGAACATCTTGATGAAGAGCCGTTTTTAAGGGATGTTCTTTGAAGAGATGAAAAATGGGCTGGAAATCAAGATGCACTACTCGCGGATTCACGTTACTTCGAGGATTGTTCTTAGTAAGTTTGATAGAGGAAGCGGTAAAATCTTCTTGGATATGTGGAGCTCTTTTGATTTTGTTTGAATGTTCAACTCCATGACGGTCAATCGTTTCTTTCTTTGGAGGCATTTGAATTTTGAGTAGAAGATTGAGAGAAAGGGTAATTGAGAGAGCGGTGAGATTTGAGAATTTGAGAAACAAAAAGAATCAATTGAGAATTTAGGGTTCTTATATATGATAAGGGGTGATCAGTACGTCTCAGATCAACGGATGAGATGTAAGCAAGTTGATCCGAAGGTGTACATCGGATAGACAGTTGAGTTGCTTGCGCACGATGAGGTTGTCCAATCAAATCAAAAGAAAATGGGGCGGGAGAGGACGTTAAGGTGTCTGCATTAAGTGCGTACACTGACAGCTAGCAGAAGGACAATGGGTCCAATAAAACCGTTCCACCTCATAAGATGCCTTTCAGTAAGATATGACAAGTGTCTCTGTCTGAAGAGATGTGACCTGAAAAGGTAAGCTATCTGAATACATTCAGTATCTGATAAGACATACTTCGCTGAAGAGACCCCCTTTAATTATTTTATTTTTTATTTTTTTTAAATATCTGAGTGTAGGGACTTACAACAGATCGAAAAGCAAATTTTGTAGTGAAGTTTTCCCTGCTCAGTTACTTGGAGCTATTCGGTGCATTTAGGCACCCATTGAGGGACGGGTACCAAGGGATTCTTGATGTCTTCCAACTGAGTCTTATCTTGCTTTGATGTATCTGATGGTTTTTCAAACTCTGAAGATGAGATTTTCTTGTGAACTTGATTGGGACAATCTTTGGCTTCATGATTTTTATCGTTGCAGTGATAACATTTTCTCTTATGAACCAGAGATGGTGATATATTGATTTTTGAATCGGATTGAACCTTTGTATTTTGAGCTTTTTCTTTTAAAGTCCGAGTTAATGGTTTGATAGGCTTAGTGACCTTGACTCGTTTGTTCTTCGTTTTTGGTTCATCTATCGTTATTGCTCAAAAAAATTTTGTTGTTGGATCTTCGGGCTTAGCTTCAGTTTCATCTTTTTGGGATTCTGATGATTTTATTTCTTCGGATTCTGAGCATTGAATATTTTCAGTCTCTTCTTCAGATTCGGTACTATGGGTATTGAGGATTGATTCAGATTCTTTGACGAAGAAGTTTTCTTTGGGTTTGAGACAAGTGATTTGAGAGTGTAATCCTTTGGTGGTCCGAACATGGGATTTTTGTGGCTTGAGTTCGATTTGAATACCTCAGCGAGTACTGCGGCGGTTTTGTAATTCCCCCCAAGAATTGCTTGAACTTGAGCTGGAACTTGTTCCTCTAAAATTTGTTTAGACAAATTTGATAATTTTGACCAAGAGTTGCAAATTCTTTGGAGAGTTTCACTTTTCTTTATCAGCTCAACATTATGTTTCCTTAATGTTTTGTTTATCGTTTGAAGTTCGACAATCTTGAGCCTCGAATCTTTGAGCTGAGAAGATTCTAACTTGAGCTTTTCTATTTCATCGGTCAGTTTCTTTAAGGTGATTTCAGATTCAGCGTATCGATTATGAGCATAAACCAGATTTCGAGTAAGTGTTTTAAACAATGATGCCTTTTCTTCATCAGATGCTTTGTGAAATTTTCTTACTCTTTTTAGAGTCTCAGCATCCCATTTCTTCGAAGAAGAAGTTTCTGCTAAGTTCGATTCTTGGGAAACATTTGATGACTGTTGTATCTCTAATTCTTCAGTTATGGCCATTAGACATTTCACAATTTTGTGATTTTCTGGCACAGCTTCAGATTCTTCTTTTGAGAGAACAGAGTTAACTTGAACGTTAAATATTTTTTCATCACTTGATTCTGATTCGCTTACCCAGGATTCGATAGTTGCTTTAAAAGCCTTTGTATCTTTTTCAGCTTTTGCAATTTGTGTCTTCAGATTTTGGTATTTCTTTCAGATTCCTCATATCTTTTCTTATTATAATTAGATGAAGAGCTTGAGCTAGATTTTTAGATCCAGAGTTCTCTTTAACTTTACAATCAGCTTTAATGTAACCCGTTCTTCCACATTTAAAACACACCATCTCTCCTCTATCGTTTAGACCTCCTGATCTGTTTCAATTTAAGAATCTTTTGTACTTTGTGGCTAATAAAGCCATACTTTCGGAGAGTTCTTTTATGTTATCATTGTCACCTTCTCCTGAATTAGATTCACGTTCTTTGAAATCACCATCTTGTTAGGTCACAACAACCCTGGATTACTTATATAATTGATATTATAATTAGACTTAAGACAATTAAAGTGGTGAACACAATATTAGAGTCAAATGTGTAATTCCACTAAGTGTGGTATGCTGCGGAATAGCAATACCACTGATCAATTACAAAAGATATATTCGTGTAAAGTAAATTGGTAAGTTCTCCTTTGCAAGATGATCTCTATTTATAATGATATTGTTAGGTCACAACAACCCTGGTTTGTTATGTTAATTGATAGGTTATTATACTTAATGAAATATTAAAGTGATAACACAAGAATATAGTCAATGTATAAATCCACTAAGTGTGGCTTGTTGCGGAATAACAAGACCACTGATCAATTACAAAAGATGTGAATGTAAGTTCATAAATTGGTAAGTGCTCCTCTGCAAGGTGATCTCTATTTATAGTGGTATAGAGATCTTACATAATGGGAAAAGGAGTAACCGAATGACTAAACTAAGGAAATGACTAAGATCAAGGTATTTGATCTTAGTCTGTTACAATACTGACTGTAACTCAGTCCTTCTACTCAGTATTGGATTTCCAATACTGAGTGCTGATACTGAGTGGCCAATACTGGCCAAACTCAGTATCACACCTAAACTTAGCAAATTTAATCTTCTATTTAATCTAAGCTAGTCTAGGTTGTTTTGTTATCCTAAGATTCACAAAGGGGTAAGGCTTTTTGCCTTAACAATCTCCCCCTATCTAATGATAACAAAACAATTACAAAGAGAAATCAAAAATACATAAATACAGGCTGCAAAGTCTTCTTCTTCATCTTCTGTTGATTGATTCGAACTCATAGAAGACTTCTTTCTTCACATGGATGAACTTTTCTCTTTTCTTCAGTTCATCTTGCCTATTGTGCAGCACAGCAACTATCTTCTTTCTTAACCAAGAATCTTCTTTCTTGGTTATCATCCATTTCAAGCCCACCAGATGGATAATAGGGGCTGTTGGCAAATCTGCTTCAGTAATGAAGCACTCCCTATCATCTGAGTCAGTATACATATATCCAGATGTTGGATATATGGCACCCTTTTGATACTGAAACGTAAGATTAGGAGGAACAAGATATTTGGGAAAGATTCTGAAAGTATTAAGGCACTCAGATTTGTTGTTCTTGATAGCCTCAGTCATCACACTGAGTGCCCTGTAATCTGCTGCATGAAGGATGCCTTTTTCATAGCATATAACAGATACAACCCAGATTTCATCCATCATCACCTGGGCTTCAGAAGATCTTGAGGGCATCTCCCTTATTAGTCTAGCAATTTTTATCCAGTCTTGGAGTCCCATATTTTGAATGTCATGGAGAAGAATCTTCATTGGAGGACTGACTGGCCCAGTGCAAGTTTCAACAATTGAACAGTCAACAGTTTTGACTTTTATTTTGTTGACAAATTCATTTAGCCAGTATATGTCCTTTACATTCAGAAATGCTTTATTCCTCAGCATACCCATCCTGGTTTCCCTATACCTTGTTCTTTGAGCCACAATGTTCCAGTACTGTTCAAGCAATTCATCTCCTGTTCTTCTTACAATATGCGATTTTCTTGGAACATCTGCATCAGACTCAGTTTCAGGTTCTTCTTCCTTAACAGGGAAGAATTTCTAGGCCTCAATCTCATCCTCAGCATCACTCTTTTCCTCTGTATACTGAGTAGATCTTCTAAGTCTAGAGATCAGAGGAGCTGGATCTTGTTCTTCACTTGATTATGAGGACATAACCACATTTGTTATTCTTTTGGTTATTGGTTTTCTAGGAATTCTAGAAGGTCCTTCAGCTGGAGGAGAGATTGGTCTTCTTGGGGGCTCTTCATCATCTGAGGATGATGATGAAGAGCTTTCTTTATTTGCTTCATCCAGTGCAAAGTTTAGAAAATTTTGAGATGGCACTGGATGTTCTTCATCTTCATCATCAGCAAATGGCTATACAAATGGCCTGTACACAATAATCTGCAAGTTATTTTCTTCAGTATCAACTTGCTGTGGTTGGTCAGTTTCAGTCTCCCCCTGAGCAGATGGCTCAGATGGTTCTTCTTCAAGTTGTTCCAAAACTGACCTTCCCCTTTGTCCGCTTCTCTCATACCTAAACGTAAGAGGTTCAGTATGAGTAGTTTGCTGATGTTGTTGTTGCTGTGGAGGTTGATCTTCAGTTAATCTTCTTCTTTTCTCCCCTGAGCAGATGGCTTAGGTTGATCAACCTCTTCTTCTCTTTGTCTCTTCTCCCCCTTATTGTTATCATTGGATGGGGAGGGAAGAGGTTCAGTATCACCACCTATGTCCCCTTGTTGATCTTCAGGAGTAGGGGAGGACATAGGTTCAGTAGCAGCATCCTGTTCACCCTCAGTATCGTCATGGGAGGGTGATCTTCTAGGCTCAGTATCAGGGCCTGCTTCACCATTATTTCCACCAATGGGAGACTGTGGAGGTGGTGGAGACTGTTGTTGTTGCTGAAGGAGTGCCACTGACTGCTTTAATGAGTCTATCTCAGTACTCATGGCATCCATCCTTGCCAGAATATTATTCTGAGTGTTCTGCATGGCCAAGATCTGATTGAGAATAGTTTGTAAAGCACCCTGCACTTCCTGAGATTGAGTGGCTTGTGCTCTTTGGCCCTGCACAGATGGTGCTAAAGAAACAAAAAATATAAACTGGTTAGAATGAAAGGTTTATCAAATAGAATTGTGGTGTTGTTAAATTCTATAATCATGTAAACAGAATTTAGAAGTCTGTATTTCATCTGGTACATGATGAAATATTGTGAACTTGAGCATAGCATGTGCAAGAGATTGTTTAGTAAAAGGAAGTGTGAATATTTTAGTAGCTCAGTATAGGATAGGTCACATTTACAAAAAAAAAAGGTTCGGTTTGGGTAATCGAAGCCTGGGATGTGCTTCTTGTTATGTTCAATGTTTATCACTCGGTATCAGAGTGATAACAGAAATGTGGGTTAACCCCATGGAAAATTTTGGCTTATGTGGCTTAAGGGTTTGTGATCATTTTTTGAATTATGTGACCTTACTCAAAATTGTTAGGTCACAACACCCTGGTTTAGATGGTTAATTGATTGGATAATTATAACTTAAGACAAATATTGTATAAGAACAAGATATGAGTCAAGTGTATAATTCCACTAAGTGTGGCTTGTTGCGGAATAACAAGACCACTGATCAATTACAAAAGGTATGAAAGTGTAAAGTGAATTGGTGAGTTCTCCTTTGCAAGATGATCTCTATTTATAATGATATAGAGATCTTACATAATGGGCAAAGGAGTAACCGAAGGACTAAGCTAGGAAAATGACTAAGATCAAGGGATTTGATCTTAGTCCGTTACATAATAAGTGTAACTCAGTCCTTCTACTCAGTATCACTATTTGATACTGAGTTCTGATACTGAGTTCCAATACTGGTCACTCAGTATCAGACCTAGACTTAGCTATTTTATTCTACATATTGATCAACTCTAGTCTAGGTTGTTTTGTTATCTTAAGATCCAAAGGGGTAAGGCTTTTTGCCTTAACAATCTCCCCCTATCTAATGATAACAAAACAATTACAAAGAGATACAAAAAAATAATTACAACAGCATAGGTAGCAAAATGTTCTTCTTCATCTGCTGTTGATGGCTTCATTCTCATAGAAGACTTCTTGTTTGATGTGGACAAACTCTTCTCTGCTCTTGAGTTCATCCCTTCTACTATTGAGAACTGCAACAATCTTCTTTCTGAACCAAGAGTCTTCTTTCTTGGTGATCATCCATTTCAGTCCAACAAGGTGACTGATTTGAGCTCTTGGTAGATCTTCTTCAGAAATGAAGCACTCTCTATCCTCTGAGTCAGTATACATATATCCAGAAGTTGGATATATGACACTCTTTTGATCCTGAAAAACAAGGTTAGGAGGAAGAGGGTACTTGTTAAGATACTTGTATGTATGAAGACATTCTGGTCTGTTGTTTGAGTAAGCCTCAGTCATCACACTGAGTGTTCTATACTCTATTTCATGAAGTAAGTCCTTCTCATAACATACTGCAGCTACTGCACAGATCTCATCCAAGACTATTTGATCATAAGTTGATTTCTTTGGAAGCTCTTTGATCAGTCTTGTGATCTTCACCCAGTCTTGAAGACCAATTCTTTGAATATCATGAATAAATATCTTCATGGGAGGACTGGTTAAGCCAGTACAAGTGATAGTGATTCTTCCTTCTTTGAGATTCACTTTTACTTTATTCACATCCAGATTTAACCAATGTATCCCCCTTACATTTGGAAATGTTTTGGTCCTCAAGAACTCCTTCCTTTCCTCCTTATACTGAGTCCTAGCAGCAACCATATTCCAATAATGTTGAATATGGTCTGGACCCTTTCTTGAGATTCTATGTGAAGGACCAGGAGTATCAGTATCTGGGTCAGATTCTGGTTCAGCTTTGATTCCCAACTCTTGCTCATATAAAAATCTTTCTTGTTCTGCCCAGAGTTGTTGAGAAGTCAGTCTTGGAGCCTGCTCAGTATCACTGCCCAATGTATGAACATGTCTTCTTTGTCTTGTTACCAAAGGAGCAGGTTCATCACTTGATTCAGAAGAAGTGAGAACTGCATTGATGGGTCTTCTTGATAAGGAACTCCTTCTTCTAATCACCAGATTTTCTGGTTCTTCATCATCCGAGGATGATGATGAAGAATTTTCTTGTTCTACCAGATTCAGTGCATAGTTCACTAAACCTGGTTCTTCATCTTCATCATCAGCAATAGGCCAGATGAAAGGCCTATATACCACAATTTGCAAGTTATATTCTTCTAGAACATGTGGCTCAGTATAAGCTTGCTGTGGTTGGTCAGTGTGAGTCTCCCCTGAGCAGATGGCTCAAGTGGGTCTTCAAAGTGTGGTACTGGCCTACTTCTTTGTCTTCTTCTCTCATACTGAAATCGAAGTGGTTCAGTATGAGGACTCTGCTGATGTTGTTGTTGTTGTTGTTGTTCTTGTTGTGGAGGTTGGTCTTCATTCAATCTTTGTCTTTTCTCCCCTGAGCAGATGGCTCAGGTTGATTAACCTCAGTATCTCTTTGTCTCTTCTCCCCCTTATTGTTATCATTGGATGGGGAGGGAAGAGGATCAGTATCACCACCCATGTCCCCTTGTGGTGCTTCAATGGTAGGGGAGGGCATGGGCTCAGTCACAGCATCAATATCACCCTCAGTATTGGCATGGGAGGGTGATTGCATTTGTGCAGGATCATCATCGCCTTCTCCTTCTTCATTATGTCCACCATGTGAGGATGGTGGGGGAGATGGAGGCTTATGTTGTTGTTGGAGTAGTGAGACTGACTGTTTGATGGAGTCAATGTCCCTACTTATAGTGTCCATTCTGGCCAAAATTATATTCTGATTGTGTTGAATGGCCAGAATATTCTGCATGATTGCTTGCAGAGTCACTTGTTCTTCTGAAGCCTGTGATGCTGGAATACCCTGCACATATGGTGCTAAACAAAAATATAAAACTGGTTAGAAAGAAAGGTTTATCAAATAGAATTGTGGTGTTGTTTAACTCTATAATCATATAAACAGAATTTGTGAAGTCTGTATTTCATCTGGTTTATGACGAAATATTGTGGACTTGTGCATAGCATGTGTAAGAAGATTTTAGTAAAAGTGAGTGTGTAAATTTAAGTAGCTCAGTATAGGATAAGTCACATTTACTAAAAGGTTTGGGTTTGGGAATTCGAAGCCTGGGATGTGCTTCTTGTTATTTTCAATGTTTATCACTCGGTATTAGAGTGATAACAGAAATGTGGCTAAACCCCATGGAAAAGTTTTGGATTTTGTGGCTTAAGGGTTGTTGATCATTTCTTGAATTATGCTACCCAACTCAAAAATAAGTTGGACATAATTCAAGCAGAACCAGTGGGTGTCAGTTTGACATCAACCACCATTGTCTCTTTAAGTGTTGAGACAACTGTATACTGACAATGATCAATTGGAAGTGCTCAGTATATGAATTTTGCATAGCAGCAGTGGGCTAGCTATGTTGGCCATAAAAGGATATATATTTGAAAGATCGTTTGAGACTTTGGTCAGTATTGAGTTGGTAATGGCCAATACTTAGTCTCTATTTGGGAATGAAATATATATATAGAAGTTTAAAGGCTTTTTAGAAATTCATACCTGAGACTCTGTCAGATTCCCTTCTAGCATCGGCAGAGGTCGGTGCAAGATCATGTGATTGTTGATGTACAGCACCAACATCTTCAATACCGACTTGTCTTTCTTGCTGAGCACCTTTCAGTGTAGTTTGCTCATATTGAATCTCCACATCAAGAGGAACATGAGGTTCCTCAATTGGTTGAGCAGTTGGAACTAGTTCTGGACCTGGAAGGTCAGCGTTGGCTGCAACTAAGCTTTGGGCTTGAAGAGAAGCAGTTAATGTTGGAACATTTGCAGGCTGCACCTCCTCAGATGATAACACATCCATAATGACTGGTGAGAGGTTTCTTCTTCTTCTTCTGAGGACAACCTGTGTGGGTTCAGTCGACTCAGTATGAGAGGAATGGTGTTGAGTCGGTTCTTGAACTTGTGGAACATCCTGCACATCTGGCATCTCAACATCTTGACCAGCATTTCCTCCATTACCACTATTATCATCAATATCATCATCATCATCATCATTGTCTGATTCAGAATCAGACATGTCTGCTTCCTCATTTATGTGTTCTTGAACAATGGCCCACATATAAGGACTCAGTAGAGGCTCTCCTTGTCTTGGCCTGTAAAAGAAGATCTTCTCACTAAGAGGAGGAAGATCAACCCTTGGACTGTGAAACTCATCGTAAGAATGTGTGGGCATTGAGTGTTGAAAGATGAGTGATAAGAATCTGCAAAAAGGGACATTACATTCCCTAGTGTTAGCCCGAACCAAAGCAGCTAATTCATTGAAAATGAGCCGTGCATAATCAATGTTTCTTCCATAGTACAGAGCATGTACTATGTGCATCCCAAATTCATTTGTTTGGTCCAAAGCACCCGTCTTGTGGGTCATACACCGAATAATTGTTGTAATAAGGATACCCCACATAGGACCAAATTCGTTTCTTTTGATGATGCCCGTTGTTCCTCTTCGACCCATAAATGGCAATATTGCGCGTGCCTCTGTTCTATCAACGAATGGGTCATACTGAGCTTGAGCGGGAAGCCTCAGTGTTTCACGAATGATGGCAGTAGAAACAAATGCCCTTCTTTGATCTCTAATTACCCACCCAGCAATCATATCTGGAGAATCGAGTGTGGCAGAGTACCAAAACTCGCATAGCATTTCTGGGTAAATTGCTCGAGGAGACAAGGTCAGTGCACGAGCAATTGGGCAATGCTTCATAAAAGTCACAATGTTTGTGAATTCTTGGCATACCCAGGCTTGAGGAATAGTAAAATTTGCTGTGATGTTGTTCCTCGCAAACCTGGGCAGTTCATCATTTCGGAATTTGATTTCCGATTCAACCTCTGGAGCGACGAAAGTGTAATTCGCCATCTGTGATTTTGATTTAAGAGTTTTTGCTTGCTAAATGAAAGTGAAATCGTTAATCGCAGAGAGAATTTGAAAGAGAAAGAATGGAATAACTGTTAAAAAAAATTTTGAAGTAAAAAAAAACGGTTATTTATAGATGAATGAAAGATAATCAAGGTATTGGGAAGTTAAACCGGCTGATTTGACTGCCTTATCCTATGCAAACGGTAACTTTCCTATTAAGAAAGGTTACCGTTGGGCAGTATGAGGGTTAAGCTCGGTGTGAACGCCGTCATACCCCAATACTGAGTTTAAAAAAAAAATTAATTTAAAAAATTTTTTAAAAATATAAAAATAATTAATTTACTCTTGAAATTAATAAAAAAAAATTTAAATTTTGATGATAACAGACTAGTGATACTGAGCGTGCAGTTATAAAGCAAATTAAGAAAGATCAAGAATTCAGCATACCTAATTGCCCTAGTAAATACATAAACCTTTCCTCAGGGAGAGGTTTAGTAAATACATCTGCCAATTGTTCATCTGTTGGTACATAATCTACCTCAACCTTACCTTTTTCCACATTATCTCGAATAAAGTGGTGTCTGATATCAATGTGCTTAGTTTTGGAGTGATAGACTGGGTTCTCTGTGATAGCAATAGCACTCTTGTTATCACAATGAATTGGAGTCTTTGTAAAGTTGAACCCGTAGTCCAATAGTTGATACTGCATCCATAATAATTGAGCACAACAACTTCCTGCAGCAACATACTCTGCTTCTGCTGTGGAAGTTGCTACCGAATTTTGCTTCTTGGATGACCAACCTACTAGTCTTCCACCTAGGAATTGACATCCTCCACTTGTGCTTTTTATATCCAATCTACAACCTGTAAAATCTGCATCCGTGTACCCTTCAAGGGCAAAGTTTGAATCTTTGGGATACCAAAGACCCAGGTTAGGAGTACCTGTAAGATATCTAAAGATGCGCTTAACTTCTTTCATGTGTGATTCTTTAGGATCAGCCTGATACCGAGCACACAAACATGTTGCAAACATGATATCAGGCCTGCTAGCAGTTAAGTAAAGTAAGGTACCAATCATACCTCGGTATGTGGATTGACAAACTGGTTTACCAGTTTCATCCTTACTTATCTTATCCTGAGTACCCATAGGAGTATGCATGGAAGATAAGTTTTCAAATTTGTATTTCTTTAACATGTCATGCACATACTTACTTTGATTTATAAAAGTGCCATCAGGCTTTTGTTCAACTTGTAAACCAAGAAAATAAGTAAGTTCTCCCATCATACTCATCTGATACTGAGTTAACATTATCTTAGCAAACCAGTCACACATTGACTTGTCAGTGGAACCAAAGATAATATCATCTACATATATCTGAATGAGTAAGATGTCAGACCCTTTCCTTCTTAAAAATAATGTTTTATCAATTTTACCTCTTGTAAATTTATTTTTAATAAGGTACTCAGACAGGGTATCATACCAGGCTCTTGGAGCTTGTTTGAGCCCATATAGAGCTTTATCAAGCTTGAAGACATAATTAGGAAATTTAGGATCAACAAAACCTGGTGGTTGTTTAACATAAACTTCTTCTTGTAGTTTTCCATGTAGAAAAGCACTCTTGACATCCATCTGATAAACTTTGAAGTTCTTAAAAGCTGCATATGCAAGATACAACCTAATAGCTTCAATTCTTGCAACTGGTGCAAAAGTTTCATCATAGTCAATGCCTTCTTCTTGCCTATAACCTTGAGCAACCAACCTTGCTTTGTTTCTGATGACAACACCATCCTTGTCCATCTTGTTTCTGAATACCCACTTAGTACCAATAATAGTTTTGCCAGTAGGAGGTGGTACTAAGTTCCAAACTTTTTTTCTTTCAAACTCTGTGAGCTCTTCTTGCATACCTTCTACCCAATCTTCATCTAGTAAAGCTTCATCAGCTTTCTTTGGTTCAATGGTAGATAAAAAACTTGAGAAGAAACAGAAATTTGCAGTTGCTTGGGGTGGAAACTCTAACTTTCTTCTTGTTTGGACATCTTCTTCAATAGGACCAATAATGTTTGAGTGTGGATGGTCTCTGTGTTCCCTTAAATTGTTCCCTAAGGGAGCATTTGAAGTAGGATCAACACTATCTTGTTGATTGGGTGTGTTGTGTGTCTGATACTGAGTGGAATTCTGGTCAGTATTAGACACCGGAGGTTGCTGTTCAGCTTCATTTTGCAGAGATGAGGTGGATTCTATTGAAGTGTTGGATGTTTCACCTTCTTCAAAGGTAGAGTGGTTCAGATCATTAGTTGGAAACTCAGTGTGAAGATTCTCTGTTATGGGAGCCTCAGTATTAGTCGCAGTTGAGTAAGACTGAGTTCGAACTTGATCAGTCTCATTAAACTTATTTGGAATAAAGTGTGGATGAAACTTGGGCTCTTCAGTAATGGAGTTTTCTTGATTGCATAGGATATCTATGCTACTTATGTCTTCACTTGCTGAGGTAGAATGCTCATTCTGATCTTCATCAAATGTGACATGAATGGATTCTACAATCATCTTAGTTGAGATGATATACACTCTGAAGGCTTTAGAGTGTGGAGAGTAGCCCATGAACACACCTTCATTTGCTTTGGGAACAAATTTGTTGAGATTTTGTTTTGTACTGAGTACAAAACATTTACTTCCAAAGATGTGGAAGTATTCCACATTAGGAATCTTGCCATTGTATAACTCATATGGAGTCTTCAGATGTCTTTGGACTATAGTGGCTCTATTCTGAGTGAAGTTTGCACAATTTACAGCTTCAGCCCAGAAACTCAGTGCCAGTCCAGCATGGCATAACAAAGTTCTTGCAGCTTCAATTAATGTTCTATTCTTTCTTTCTACAACACCATTTTGTTGTGGTGTGTAAGCTGCAGAGAAGTTTTGAATGATTCCTTTTTCTTCACAGAAATCGGCTAATACTGAGTTCTTAAACTCAGTACCATGGTCATTTCTAAGTTGCTTGATCTTGTTGCCTTTTTGAAGTTCCTCTCTTTTTATAAAGGCAATGATTTCTGTTGTTGCATCTGACTTAGTCTTGAGGAAGATGACCCAAGTATATCTTGAGAATTCATCAACCAAGACTAGGGTATAGATCTTTTTGGCCAAAGATGGTATGCTAATGGGGCCAAAAAGATCCATATGTATCATAGTAAGAGGTTCATTAATGGAATGATTGGCCTTTGACTTGAATGAACTCTTCTTCTGCTTGCCCATTTCACATGCTGAGCATAACTTATCTTTTGAATAAGTAATAGTGGGCAACCCTCTCACCAGTTTCTTCATACTGAGCTCGTTGATATTTCTAAAGTTGATGTGAGAGAGTTTCTTGTGCCATAGCCAATGCAATTCTGGCTTGACTTTAGAAAGCAGGCATACACGAATAATTGGGTCTATTTCAGATAGGTTGACCACATATACATCTTTTTCTCTTCTAGCAATGAGTACAGGCTGCCCTTTATCATTGTAGATGATTCCTGCAACCTTCCTGAATCGAGCTTCATTGTCATCATCACACATCTGGCTGATACTGAGCAGATTGTGTTTAAGACCCTCTACATAGGCAACTCTTTTAAAAGTAATGTTGCCTGCCTTGATCACACCATAACCTCTTGTCTTTCCCACCGAGTCATCTCCAAACTTAACAGAAGGACCCTTCTCTGGAGTATAATTGAGAAGGTATTCCATACTGCCTGTCATGTGTCTTGAGCAGCCACTATCTAAATACCATTTTCTGTCACCCTGCACAAGACACAAAATAAGACTTAATTCTTTTTAGGAACCCATTTTTGAATGGGACCTTTGGTGGGATAAACATATTTTGACTTGATCTCTTTATGTGGAGAGGTCAGTATCACTTCGGGGGAAACTTTAGAAGTTTTCTTTGGTGATACTGACTTAGTTTCAGTCCTTTTCTTTGGTACTGAGTACCTAGAATTTGAGAGATCAGTCCAGCATTCATCTCCTTTAGAAAACTGTTGCACTTTTGATAGATCAGTATGAATAAGTTTTGCAAATTTTTTACTTAAAGATTTGACCTGATCACCAAGTGTTTTTAAAATGTTATTTTTGTCATTTTTAATAGGTGTTTTAACATTTTGTTTTACTGGTTTAAAGGGTGGTGGATCTGATTGCTTCTTTTTATTTGGCAGAGAAGTCTTTCTAATATTATTAGTGTAAGACTTCTTGTTTCTGCCAACTGTGGACCTAGTTGAAGTTGTTGTTTGTTTATCATGTTTTGAAGAAACAACTTTAATAGGTTCTTTAGATGTCTCAGTATATGATGTTCCTGTTCCTGCAACTTCTGTATTAGATGAAACATTTGAGATAGAAGTTGTCTTATTATCATTATATAATTCAAAAGTTGTTGTATTAAATAATAATTCAAAAGGTGGAACAGCAGAAGTGTCATACTGATCTATTGGGAGCTCAGTATCAGAAAATTCCTTTACAGAAAATTCAATACTGAGTTCTTGTAGCTCAGTATAGCACTTTGAGCAGATGGAGGGACCAATAGGTTTTTCTAAAATTTCATTTTCCTCATCATCTGACTCGGTTTGACATCCAACTTCACAAAAAGTTTTAGCTTTTATAAATTTAATGGGGTTCATATTAGAAAACTCTTCAAATAAATTAGCAAAATTATTCCTATTTTTAAATTGAGGATCAACACCAAGTGCAGCCCTCACATTTTCTGGGAATTGTTGATTTAAACATTTATTTAATTTTATTGAAGCATTTCCCCAAGATTTACACTGTTTTTCAAATTTCTCTTTTTCAAGTTTGTGTAAGTGAGCTTTATCAGCTAATCTTTGGTTAATGTCCTTTAAATCTGAAAGGTTTAGTTCTAAATCTTTATACTTTGCTAATTTATCTAAGTTTTCATTATTTACCCTTTCAAGTTCTTGAATTTTTAATTTTAAAGCTTTTTCTTTTTGTACAGAAGTTTTAAGATCAACAATCATATACTCAAAAATCTTAGTTTTTTCATTCACTGAATAAGTTTGAAAGGAACTTACCTTGTACAACTGAGTGGAATCTCAATCATTATGAACACTCATCCTCTCAGCCTATTTGATATCCTTTTCAAAGGAGCTCTTCAAATCATCTTCAGTGAAAGCCATAAAGGCTTTATTCTCAATCTCTTCCTCATCATCACTTATGTCCTCATCCATCCAAGCTTCAGAATATAGTGCTTGATGAGGTGCTCCATTCCTTTCTGCCCTCTTGCCCTTGCTCCAGTTCTTCAGTTTGACATACTTGTCTCTGTACCTCTTTGCTCGGTAGGCAATCTTGTCATTCTGATCAGTCTCAGAAGACTTGGTATGACAATTTGCAGCAATATGTCCAGGTTTTCCACACCTATAGCAAAGACCTGATCTTGGGTCAGTATTAGAAGAGCTAACACCAAGTCTCTTCTTTTTCAACTGATCCAGCTTCATAGACATAAGAGCCATTTGAGTCTCAAGCTCTTCTGCCTCAGCATCAGCAAGATCAATTACTGGTTCATCAGGTTCAGTCACAGTATATGCTTGTTTCACAATGAGAGCCATTCCATTTGAATATTGATCAGTTTTCTTCCAGTTGATTAGTCTTGAAGCAGTATTCTCTTCATGGTTCAACATTAGGCCATATAAAGTTTGAAGAGTATATGACTCAATGTTGTTAGCAGCATTGACAGAATTTGACATGTCAAGAAATTGTTGAGGAAGACTGTCCAGGAACTTTTGAACAAGTTACCCTTCCTCTTTTACAATGCCAACACTAATTAGACCATGAACAATAGTATTAAACCTGTTGTAAAGAGAAGTGATGTCTTCATTTGGATTTGAGAAGAAGTTTTCATACTTTCTTCTCATGTTGCTCTTTCTTTGCAACTTCACTTTTGGTGTGCCTTCATAGGTGACTGATAGGCTATCCCACATAGCCTTTGCTGTTGGCAATTCCATGATTGCATTGAGAATTTCTTTGGTAACAGCATTACCAATCACCCCTTTAGCTCTGGAGTCTAAACCATACAACTGACGGTCAGTATCAGTCCAGTTGTGCTTTAGTTTAGGTACAGTTCTCATGCTCTCAGGAGCATTATCAGTAGCAGCAACAGGTTCCACAGTTTGTGGGATGATAGGACCATCATTTAGCACAGTGAGCATTTCATGATGAATGGATTCAAGATACCACTGAGCTTTTAGCTTCCATTGATGGAAGTCTTTACCATCAAAGATGGGTACTCCCTTTCCAGACATAATTGGTGCAACAATGGTAGACATTTTTGATTTTGGAGTGTGTGAAGGGTAAGTATAAGGGATGGCTGCCAGGGTAATAGATCGACTAAATAATAGTTTATTTAGCCTGCTCTGATACCAGTTGTTAGGTCACAACAACCTGGTTTAGAAGGTTAATTGATTGGATAATTATAACTTAAGACAAATATTGTATAAGAACAAGATATGAGTCAAGTGTATAATTCCACTAAGTGTGGCTTGTTGCGGAATAACAAGACCACTGATCAATTACAAAAGGTATTAAAGTGTAAAGTGAATTGGTGAGTTCTCCTTTGCAAGATGATCTCTATTTATAATGATATAGAGATCTTACATAATGGGCAAAGGAGTAACCGAAGGACTAAGCTAGGAAAATGACTATGATCAAGGGATTTGATCTTAGTCCGTTACATAATAAGTGTAACTCAGTCCTTCTACTCAGTATCACTATTTGATACTGAGTTCTGATACTGAGTTCCAATACTGGTCACTCAGTATCAGACCTAGACTTAGCTATTTTATTCTACATATTGATCAACTCTAGTCTAGGTTGTTTTGTTATCTTAAGATCCAAAGGGGTAAGGCTTTTTGCCTTAACAAAAATAAGTAAGACATCATTCAAGCAGCACCAGTGGGTGTCAGTATGACATCACCACCATTGTCTCTTAAAATGTTGAGACAACTGTAGACTGGAAATGATCATTGAAGTGCTCAGTGTATGAATTTTGCATAGCAGCAGTGGGCTAACTATGTTGGCCATAAGTCGATATATATTTGAAAGTTCGTTTGAGACTTTGGTCAGTATTGAGTTGGTACTGGCCAATACATAGTCTCTATTTGGGAAAGATATATATATATATATATATTAAAGTTTGAGAGCTTGTTAGAAATTCATACCTGAGGCTTTGTCGGATTCTCTTCGAGCATCTGCAGAGGTCGGTGCTGGATCATCTTGATTTTGATTTGAGGCACCGGCACCTTCACCAGCCTCTTCTCTTCTATCATGAGCACCTCCCAGAGAATGTTGCTCAAATTGAATCTCCACATCAAGGGGAACATGAGGTTCCTCAATTTGTTGAGCAATAATATCTGGTTCAGGACCTGGAAGGTCAGCATGGGCTGCAACTAGACTTTGAGCTTGAATAGATGCAGTCAGTGATGGAGCATGAGTAGGCTGCACCTCTTCGGATGATAAAGCACCCATGATTTCTGGGGATTGATTTCTTCTTCTTCTTTGGATGACCAGTGGTGTGTCTTTTGAGGACTCAGTATCAGAATCTGATGCAGTATGAGGAGCATCAGGATCCTGTGCAGGTGGAGGAATATGTGGTGGTTCTTTGACCGGTTCTGGTGGAGCATCCATCATTTCCACATCTTGGTCAGCATTACCTCCATTACCACTATCATCATCATTATCATCATCACCATCTTGGTCAGAACTACTATCTTCATCAACTGCTTCATCATTGAGATGAGCTTGTACAATAGCCCACATTGAGTGACTCAGTACAGGCTCCCATTCTCTTGGCCTGTAAAAATAAATCTTCTCATTGAGGGGAGGAAGATCTGCTCTTGGACTATGAAATTCATCATAAATATGAGCAGGCATTGAACCCTGAAAAATGAGAGACAAAAATCTGTAGAAGGGAACATTGAATTCTCTTTTCTTTGCCCTGACCAGAGTAGCAAGTTCATTGAATATCAGTCGTGCATAGTCAATGTCTCTTCCATGATACATGGCATGGACTATTTGCATCCCAAAGTCATTGATTTGGTCCAAGGCTCCCGTTTTGTGGGTCATACACCGAATAATTGTTGAAATTAAAACATCCCACATTGGACCAAATTCGTTTCGTTTAATTATGCCCGTGGTACCTCTGCGACCAATCAAGGGCAATACTGACCGGGCCTCTGTTCTATCAACGAAAGGCTCATACTGAGCATGAGCAGGAAGCCTCAGTGTTTCCCGAATAATAGCCGTGGATACAAAAACTCTGCTTTGTTCCCGAATGACCCATCCAGTGATCATGTCAGGAGAATACAGTTTAGCAGAGTACCAAAATTCACACAATATTTCTGGATAAATGGCTCGAGGATAGAGTGTTAAAGCTCGAGTGATCGGACAATTCTTCATATAAGTGACGATGTGTGTGAATTCAGGGCAGGCCCAAGCTGGAGGAATGTTGAAATTAGCAGTATTATTGTTCATCGCAAACCTAGGAACTTCATCGTTTCTGAACTGAGTCGCCGGTGCAGCATCGGGTGCGACGAACGTATAGTTTTCCATCTGCGATTTGAGATTAAAGAAATGCTTGCAAAAAGAGAGTAGAATCGTTAATTGCAGAGAAAATTTGAAAGAGAAAGTATGAAATAACTGTTAGAAAATTTTAAAGAAAGGAAATAGACGGTTATTTATACTTAATTAGAGATAATTACGGTATTGGGAAGTAAAAACGGCTGATTTGACAGCCTTATCCTGTTCCAATGGAAACTTTCTTATTAAGAAAGGTTATCGTTGGGGAGTATGAAGATTAAAGATCAGTTTTACCACTCCAGAACTCCAATACCGAGTTTTTAAAAAAAATTAAATTAAAAAAAATATTAAAATTTATAAAAACATTTAATTTAATACATAAATAAATGAAAAATAAAAACAATAAACAGTTGATAAATCAGACGAGTGATACTGAGCAGGTCAGTATTGGAACCAATACTGAGAGGTCAGTATCAGAGCATTTTAAGGAAAATTAAGGATTCAGCATACCCAATTGCCCTAGTAAATACATAAACCTTTCCTCAGAGAGAGGTTTAGTGAATACATCAGCCAATTGATCATCTGTAGAAACGAAATCTACCAACTTTACCCTTTTCCACATTATCTCGAATAAAGTGGTGTCTGATATCAATGTGCTTTATTCTTGAGTGATGGACTGGGTTTTCAGTGATAGCAATAGCACTCTTGTTATCACAATGAATTGGTGTTTTCTGAAAATTGAACCCATAGTCCATTAGTTGATACTGCATCCACAAGAGTTGAGCACAGCAACTTCCTGCAGCAACATATTCTGCTTCTGCAGTAGAAGTTGCTACTGAGTTTTGTTTCTTGGATGACCAACCAACTAGTCTGCCACCGAGGAATTGACATCCTCCACTTGTACTCTTCCTGTCCAACCTACAACCTGCAAAATCTGCATCTGTATACCCTTCAAGGTCAAATTTTGAATCTTTGGGATACCAAAGACCCATGTTAGGAGTACCTGAAAGATATCTAAAAATGCGCTTAACAACTTTCATATGTGATTCTTTAGGATTAGCCTGATATCGAGCACACAAACAAGTTGCAAAAATGATATCAGGCCTGCTAGCTGTTAAGTAAAGTAAAGAACCAATCATACCTCGGTATGTGGATTGACATACTGGTTTACCAGTTTCATCTTTACTTATTTTATCCTGAGTGCCCATAGGAGTGTGCATGGAAGATAAATTTTCAAATTTGTATTTCTTTAGCATATCATGCACATACTTACTTGGATTTATGAAAGTCCCATCAGGCTTTTGATCAACTTGTAAACCAAGAAAGTAAGTAAGTTCACCCATCATACTCATCTGATACTGAGATGACATAATCTTAGCAAACCAGTCACACATTGACTTGTCAGTGGAGCCAAAGATAATGTCATCTACATATATCTGAATAAGTAAAATGTCAGAACGTTTCCTTTTTGAAAATAAAGTTTTGTCAATTTTACCTCTTACAAATTTATTTTCAATTAAGTACTCAGACAGGGTATCATACCAGGCTCTGGGAGCTTGTTTGAGCCCATACAAAGCTTTATCAAGCTTGAAAACATAATTTGGAAATTTAGGATCAACAAAACCTAGTGGTTGTTTAACATAAACTTCCTCTTGTAGTTTTCCATTGAGGAAGGCACTCTTGACATCCATCTGATAAAATTTGAAGTTCTTAAAAGCTGCATATGCAAGATACAGTCTAATAGATTCTATTCTTGCAACTGGTGCAAAAGTTTCATAATAGTCAATGCCTTCTTCTTGCCTGTAACCCTGAGCAACCAGTCTCTCTTTGTTTCTAATGACAACACCATCCTTGTCCGTTTTGTTTCTGAACACCCACTTAGTACCAATGATAATCTTGCCAGCAGGGGGTGGTACTAAGTTCCAAACTTTGTTTCTTTCAAACACTGTCAATTCTTCTTGCATAGCTTCTACCCAGTCTTCATCTAATAAAGCTTCATCAGCTTTCTTTGGTTCCATGGTAGATAAGAAGCTTGAGAAGAAACAGAAATTTGTAGTAGCTTGGGGTTCAAAATCTAGTTTTCTTCTTGTTTGGACACCTTGTTCAATAGGACCAATAATACTTGAATGAGGATGATCTCTAAGTTCCCTTAAATTGTTTCCTAAGGGAGCATTTGAAACAGGGTCAACAATTTCTTGTTGTACTGATGAGTTGTCTGTCTGATACTGAGTTGAATTCTCAGGTGGATTCTTGAAAGGTACTGGAAGATTCACCTTCTTCATAGGTGGAATTGTTCAGATCAAGTATTGGGAACTCAGTATTGGGGTTCTCAGTGATGGGAACCTCAGAATTTGATGCATTTGAGTTATACTGAGTTCTTTCTTGATCAGTATCACTCGTACCTTGATCAACATAGTATGGGTGAGACTTGGGCTGTTCCGCAACTGAGTTTTCTGGACTGCATAGTATATCTATGCCACTGATGTCTTCCTTTGCTGAGGTAGAATGCTCATTCTAATCTTCATCAAACGTGACATGAATGGATTCTAAAATCATCTTGGTTGAGATGATATACACTCTGAAAGCTTTAGAGTGTGGAGAGTAGCCCATGAACACACCTTCATTTGCTTTGGGAGCAAATTTGTTTAGATTTTGCTTAGTACTGAGTACAAAGCATTTACTCCCAAAGATGTGGAAGAACTCCACATTAGGAACCTTGCGATTGTATAACTCATAAGGAGTCTTTTGATGTCTCTGGACTATTGTAGCTCTGTTCTGAGTAAAATTTGCACAGTTGACAGCTTCTGCCCAGAAGCTCAGGGCAAGTCCAGCATGGCATAACAAAGTTCTTGCAGCTTCAATTAGTGTTCTGTTCTTTCTTTCTACAACACCATTTTGTTGTGGCGTGTAGGCTGCAGAGAAATTCTGTACGATTCCTTTTTCTTCACAGAAATCTGCTAACACTGAGTTCTTAAACTCAGTACCATGGTCACTTCTAAGTTGCTTGACCTTGTTGCCTTTCTGTAATTCTTCTCTTTTGATGAAGGCAATCATTTCTGTTGTTGCATCTGATTTAGTCTTGAGAAATGACCCAAGTATATCTTGAGAATTCATCTACTAAGACTAATATACATCCTTTTCTCTTCTAGCAATGAGTACAGGTTGCTCTTTATCATTGTAGATGATTCCTGCAACCTTTCTGAAATGAGCTTCATTGTCATCATCACACATCTGACTGATACTGAGGAGATTGTGTTTAAGACCCTCTACATAGGCAACTCTTTTAAAAGTTATGTTACCTGCCTTGATTACACCATACCCTCTTGTTTTTCCAATTGAAACATCTCCAAATATGACAGAAGGGCCCTTCTCTGGTGTATAATTTTGAAGGTACTCCATACTGCCAGTCATGTGTCTTGAGCAGCCACTATCTAAGTACCATTTTCAGTCACCCTGCACAAGACACAAAATAAGGATTAGTTCTTTTTATGAACCCATTTTTGAATGGGACCTTTGATAGGAGAAACAGGGGTAGACTTGATCTCTTTTGTTGGAGAGGTCAGTATCACTTTAGGGGAAACCTTGGAGGTTTTCTTTGGTGATACTGACTTGGTTTCTCTCCGTTTCTTTGGTACTGAGTACCTAGAACTTGAGAGATCAGTCCAACATTCATCTCCTGTATGTCCAGTATGGTGACATCTATAACATTTTCTAGGTCTGTTTCTGAACATATTTTCGTACGGAATTTTTGAAAATTGTTTGACTTTTGGTAGATCAGTATGAGTAAGTCTTGCAAACTTTTGACTTAAAACTTTAATCTGATCACCAATAGATTTTAAAATGTTGTTTTTGTCATTTTTTACTGGTGTTTTAATGTTGGGTTTGACTGGTTTAGAAGGAAATGGATCTGGTGTCCTTTTTTTATTTGACAGAGAGGTCTTTTTAATATTAGACTTCTTGTTTTTGTCACTTGAAGATCCTGTTGAAGTTGATTTCTGATTATCATGTTTTAGAATGACAACTTTAACAGGTTCTTTAGATTCTTGAGTAGTAGACTTTTCTGTTCCTGCAACCTCAGTATTAGACAAAACATTTTGAGTAGAAGTATTTTTATTTTCATTATATATCTCAAAAGTGGTTGTATTAAATAATAATTCAAATGGAGGAACAGCAGATGTATCACACTGCACAACTTCGAGGTCAGTATCAGGAATTTCCTTTTCAGGAAATTCAATACTGAGTTCTTGTAGTTCAGTATGACATTTTGAACAGATAGAAGGACCAATCGGTTTTTCAAAAATAATTTTATCCTCATCATCTGACTCAGTTTGACATCCAACTTCACAAAAAAATTTTGCTTTTACAAACTGAATAGGGTTCATATCAGAAAATTCTTCAAATAAATCAGCAAAATTATTTCTATTTTTTAACTGAGGATCAACACCAAGTGCAACCCTCACATATTCTGGAAATTGTTGATTTAGACATTTATTTAATTTAATAGATGCATTTCCCCAAGATTTACACTGTTTTTCAAATTTTTCTTTTTCTAATTTGTGTAAGTGAGCTTTATCAGCTAATCATTGGTTAATGTCTTGTAAGTTTAAAAAATTTAGTTCTAAATCTTTAAATTTTGCTAATTTATCTAAATGTTCATTATTTACCCTTTCAAGTTCAAGAATCGTTAATTTTAAAGCTTTTTCTCTATGTACTAAAGTTTTAAGATCAACAATCATATACTCAAAAATCTTTTCTTTTTCATTCACTGAATAAGTTTGAAAGGAACTCACCTTGTACAACTGAGTGGAATCCCAATCAGTATGGACACTCATCCTCTCAGCTTCTTTGATGTCCTTTTCAAAGGAGCTCTTCAAATCATCTTCAGTGAAAGCCATAAAGGCTTTATTTTCAACCTCTTCCTCATCATCACTAAGCTCTTCATCCATCCAAGCTTCAGAGTAAAGTGCTTGATGAGTTGCACCATTCCCTGCTGCATTCTTGCCTTTGCTCCAGTTCTTCAGTTTGGCATACTTGTCTCTATACCGTTTAGCTCGGTATGCAATCTTGTCATTCTGATCAGTTTCAGTTGACTTAGTATGACAATTAGCAGCAATGTGTCCAGGCTTTCCACACCTATAGCAAAGACCTGATCTTGGGTCAGTATTGGAAGAGCTAACACCAAGCCTCTTTGTTTTCAACTGATCCAGCTTCATAGACATAAGAGCCATTTGAGTTTCAAGCTCTTCTGCCTCAGCATCAGCAAGATCAACTTCTGGTTCTTCAGGCTCAGTCACAGTATATGCATGTTGCACAACTAGAGCCATGCCAGTGGAACACTTGTCAGTTTTCTTCCAGTTGATCAGTCTTGCAGCATTATTCTCCTCATGATTCAACATTAGACCATACAGAGTTTGAAGAGTGTATGACTCTATGTTGTTAGCAGCATTAACAGAATTTGTCATATCAAGAAACTGTTGAGGAAGACTATCCAAGAACTTTTGAACAAGCTCTCCTTCCTTCTTTACAATGCCTACACTGATTAAATCATGGATAACAGTATTAAATCTGTTATAGATAGTGGTGATGTCTTCATTAGGAGTTTGAGAAGAAGTTTTCATATTTTCTTCTCATGTTGCTTTTTCTTTGCAACTTCACCTTTGCTGTGCCTTCATAGGTGACTGATAGGCTATCCCACATAGCCTTTGCTGTTGGAAATTTCATAATTGCATTAAGTATTTCTTTGGTAACAGCATTACCAATCACCCCCTTTGCTCTGGTGTCTAGACTGAATAACTGACGGTCAGTATCAGTCCAGGTATGTTTCAGTTTAGGAACTGTACTTGTGCTCTCAGGAGCATCATCAGTAGCAGCAACGGGTTCCACGGTTTGTGGAATGATAGGACCATCATTAAGCACAGTGAGCATTTCATGATAAAAGATTCAAGATACCACTGAGCTTTAAGCTTCCATTGATGAAAATCTTTTCCATCAAAGATGGGTACTCCCTTACCAGACATAACAGGTGCTATGATTGTAGACATATTGGATTTTTGAGTGTTGGAGGGATAAGTATAGGGAATGGCTGTCAGGGTAATAGATCGACTAAATAAGGATTAATTTAGCATGCTCTGATACCAGTTGTTAGGTCACAACAACCCTGGTTTGTTATGTTAATTGATAGGTTATTATACTTAATGAAATATTAAAGTGATAACACAAGAATATAGTCAATGTAAAAATCCACTAAGTGTGGCTTGTTGCGGAATAACAAGACCACTGATCAATTACAAAAGATGTGAATGTAAGTTCGTAAATTGGTAAGTACTCCTTTGCAAGGTGATCTCTATTTATAGTGGTATAGAGATCTTACATAATGGGCAAAGGAGTAACCGAAGGACTAAACTAAGGAAATGACTAAGATCAAGGGATTTGATCTTAGTCCGTTACAATACTGACTGTAACTCAGTCCTTCTACTCAGTATTGGATTTCCAATACCGAGTGCTGATACTGAGTGGCCAATACTGGCCAAACTCAGTATCACACCTAAACTTAGAAAATTTAATCTTCTATTTAATCTAAGCTAGTCTAGGTTGTTTAGTTATCCTAAGATTCACAAAGGGGTAAGGCTTTTTGCCTTAACAGATATAGAGATCTTACATAATGGGCAAAGGAGTAACCGAAGGACTAAACTAGGAAAATGACTAAGATCAAGGGATTTGATCTTAGTCCGTTACATAGCTAACTGTAACTCAGTTCTTCTACTCAGTATTCCATTTCCAATACTGAGTGCTGATACTGAGTGGCCAATACTGGCAAACTCAATATCACTCCTAAACTTAGCATATTTATTCTACTAATTTGTCTAAGCTAGTCTAGGTTGTTTTGTTATCTTAAGATTCCAAAGGGGTAAGGCTTTTTGCCTTAACAATCTCCCCCTATCTAATGATAACAAAACAATTACAAAGAGAATTATTACATAATAAAAAATACTGGCTGCAGAGTCTTCTTCTTCACCTTCTGTTGATAGATTCAAACTCATAGAAGACTTCTTTCTATATATGGATGAACTCTTCTCTTTTCTTCAGTTCATCCTGCATGTTGTTGAGCACAGCAACTATCTTCTTTCTGAACCAAGATTCCTCCATCTTGGTTATCATCTATTTCAAACCCACAAGATGACTGATAGGGGCCTTTGGTAAATCTGCTTCAGTGATAAAGCATTCCCTATCTTCTGGGTCAGTGTACTTATATCCAGAGGTTGGATATATGGTGCTCTTTTGATCCTGAAAGATTAGATTTGGAGGAACAGGGTATGAGTTAAAGATCCTGAAAGTGTTAAGGCACTCAGGCTTGTTGTTCCTTACAGCCTCAGTCATTACACTGAGTGCCCTATAGTCTGCTTGGTACAGAATGCCTTGTTCAAAGCATATAGCAGAAACAGCCCAGATATCATCCATCATTACTTGGGCTTCAGAGGATCTTGATGGTAACTGCTTTATCAGTCTGGAAATCTTCACCCAGTCTTGGAGTCCCATGTTCTGAATATCGTGAAGAAAAATCTTCATGGGAGGACTGACTGGTCCAGTGCAGACTGCAATTATGGACTTGTCAACAGTTTTGACTTTTATTTTGTTGACATAAATGTTCAGCCAGCATATCTCCTTCACATTTGGGAATGATCTATTCCTCAGCATACCCATCATGTTCTCCCTATATCTTGTTCTTTGAGTAACAATGTTCCAGTATTGTTGAAGAATATCATCTCCTTTTCTTCTTATAGTGTGAGATTTCCATGGAACATCTGCATCAGTATCAGTATCAGGATCTTCTTCCTTGACAGGGAAGAATCTTTGAGCCTCAATCTCATCCTCAGCATCACTTGTGTTCTTTTCCTCAGTATCATGTACAGATCTTGTTGGTCTAGTGATTAGAGGAGCTGGATCTGGTTCCTCACTAGATTCCGAGGACATAACCACTTTTGTCATTCTTCTGGTGATTGGCCTTCTAGGAACTCTAGAAGATCATTCAGCTTGAGGAGAGATTGGTTGTCTTGGGGGCTCTTCATCATCTAAAGATGATGATGAAGAGCTTTCTTTGTTTGTTACATCCAGTGCAAAGTTTAAGAAATTTTGAGATGACCCTGGATGTTCTTCATCTTCATCATCAGCTATTGGCCAGACAAATTGCCTGTATATCACAATCTGTAGGTTGTTTACTTCTTGAGGAGGTGGCTCAGTTTCAACCTGTTGTGGTTGTCAGTGGTAGTCTCCCCCTGAGCAGATGGCTCAGATGGTTCTTCAAGTTGTTGTAAAACTGACCTTCCTCTTTGTCTTCTTCTCTCATACTGAAACCTAAGTAGTTCAGTATGAGAAGTTTGCTGATGTTGTTGCTGTGGAGGTTGATCTGCATTCAATTTCCTTCTGTTCTCCCCCTGAGCAGATGGCTTAGGTTGATCAACCTCTTCTTCTCTTTGTCTCT
The DNA here is from genome assembly GCA_963853835.1 of Calendula officinalis. Lineage (NCBI taxonomy): Eukaryota > Viridiplantae > Streptophyta > Magnoliopsida > Asterales > Asteraceae > Calendula > Calendula officinalis. The sequence goes on along the minus strand of OY970828.1, from coordinate 9,248,938 downwards.
TCTCCCCCTTATTGTTATCATTTGATGGGGAGGGAAGAGGTTCAGTATCACCACCTATGTCCCCTTGTTGACCATCATGTGTTGGGGAGGGCATAGGCTCAGTAGCAGCATCATGGTCACCCTCAGTATTAGCATTCGAGGGTGATCTCCTAGGCTCAGTATCATGGCCTCCGTCATCATCTTCATTATTTCCACCAAGTGGAGACGGTGGAGGTGGTGGAGGCTGTTGTTGTTGCTGAAGTAATGCCACCGACTGCTTTAAGGAGTCAATTTCATTACTCATTTCATCCATCCTGGCTATAATAGTATTCTGAGTGATCTACATGGCCAGGATTTGATTTAGAATTGTTTGTAGAGCCCGTTGTACTTCTTGAGACTCAGTGGCTTGTGCTCTATGACCCTGCACAGATGGTGCTAAAGAAAAAAAAACAAACTGGTTTGAATGAAAGGTTTATCAAATAGAATTATGGTGTTGTTAAATTCTATAATCATGTAAACAGAATTTAGAAGTCTGTATTTCATCTGGTTCATGATGAAATATTGTGAACTTGTGCATAGCATGTGTAAGAAGTGTGTAGTAAAAGTGAGTGTGAATATTTGAGTAGCTCAGTATAGGATATGTCACATTTACTAAAAGGATTTGGTTTGGGAAATCGAAGCGTGGGATGTGCTTCTTGTTATTTTCAATGTTTATCACTCGGTATCAGAGTGATAGCATAAATGTGGCTAAAACCCATGGAAATTTTTTGGCCTATGTGGCTTAAAAGGTTTGTGATCATTTCTTGAATTATGTGACCCTACTCAAAAATAAGTTGGACATAAGTCAAGCAGCACCAGTGGGTGTCATTATGACATCAACCACCATTGTCTCTTTAAATGTTGAGACAACTGTAGACTGACAATGATCATATAAGTGCTCAGTGTATGAATTTTGTATAGCAGCAGTGGGCTAACTATGTTGGCCATAATAGGATATATATTTGAAAGTTCGTTTGAGACTTTGGTCAGTATTGAGTTGGTACTGGCCAATACTTAGTCTCTATTTGGGAAAGATATATATATATATATATATATATATATAGATATATATATATATATATATATATATATATATATATATATATATATATATATATATATATATATATATATATATATATATATATATATAAAAGTTTTAGAGCATTATAGAAATTCATACCTGAGATTTTGTCAGATTCCCTTCGAGCATCTGCAGAGGTCGGTGCTGGATCATTTGTATGTTGATTTTAGGCACCAGCACCTTCAGGAGCCTCTTCTCTTCTATCATGAGCACCTTCCAGTATATGTTGCTCAAACTGAATCTCCACATCAAGAGGAACATGAGGTTCCTCAATTTGTTGAGCAATGTGTTCGGGTTCAGGACCTGGAGGGTCAGCGGTGGCTGCAACTAGACTTTGTGTTTGAAGAGATGCAGTAAAAGATGGAACATGAGTGGGTTGCACCTCTAATGATGAGAAAGCACCCATTATCACTGGGGACAAGTTTCTTCTTCTTCATCTTATGGCAAGTGGCTGCATTTCTGTGGACTTAGTATCAGAATCTGATGCAGTATGAGGAGCATCAGGATCCTGTTCAAGTTGAGGAATATGTGGTGGTTCTTGTGCTTGATCTGATTGAGCATCCACCATTCCAACGTCTTGATCATCATTACCTCCATCACCACTATTATCATCATTATCATCATTATCTGATCCAGTATCAGAATCATCTTCATCATCATGTTCTTCATCATTGATGTGTGCCTGCACAATGGCCCACATAGAGTGACTGAATACATGCTCTCCTTCCCTTGGTCTGTAAAAATATATCTTCTCATGTAAGGGAGGAATATATGCTCTTGGACTATTAAATTCATCATAAACATGAGCAGGCATTGAACTCTGGAAGATGAGAGATATAAATCTGCAAAAAGGAACATTGAATTCTCTAGTTTGACCCCGAACCAGAGAAGCTAATTAATTAAATATTAGTCTAGCATAGTCAATGTCACGACCATGGTACATGGCATGTACAATCTGCATCCCAAAATCATTGGTTTGGTCTAAAGCTCCAGTCTTGTAGGTCATACACCGAATGAGTGTTGAAATTAGAATACCCCGTACATTGGACCAGATTCATTCCATTCAATAATGCACGTAGTGCCTCTGCGTCCAATAAAAGGCAATACTGAGCGAGCCTCCATTCGATCAACAAAAGGCCGATACTGAGCTTGAGCGGGAAGCCTCAGTGTATCCCTAATAATAGTTGTTGAGACAAAAGCCCTTTTTTGATCTCGGACAACCCAACCAGTAATCATGTCTGGAGAATCGAGTGTTGCAGAGTACCAGAACTCACAGAGCATCTCCGGATATATTGCTCGAGGAGATAAAGTCAGTGCACGATTGATTGGGCAGTGCTTCAAGTATGTTACTATGTGAGTGAATTCAGGGCACGCCCACGCCTGGGGAATATCGAAATTTGCGGTTATGTTATTCCTTGCAAACTTGGGTAATTCGTCCTTTCGAAATTGGGTCGCCGGTGCAACCTCCGGTGCAACGAATCGATAGTTAGCCATCTGAGATTAAGATTAGAAATTTCTTGCAAAGAGAGTGTAAATTTGTTAATCACAGAGAGAAATCGAAGAAGAAAGATTGAAATAACTGTTAGAAAATTTAAAGGTAAAAGAAAAAACGGTTATATATACTTAATTATCGATAATTATGGTATTGGGAAGTAAAAACGGCTGAAATGACAGCCTTATCCTGTTCCAACGGTAACTTTCTTATTAAGAAAGGTTACCGTTGGGGAGTATGAGGATTAAAATCAGTTTTACCACTCCAGGACTCCAATACCGAGTTAAAAAAAATTAAATAAATAAAAAAATTAAAAATTATAAAAACATTTAATTTAAACTGAAAATTAATGAAAAATAAAAATTATTGAATTTTGATAAATTAGACGAGTGATACTGAGTGGGTCAGTATTAGCACCAATACTGAGCCGTCAGTATCAGAAAAATTTAAGGAAAATTAAGGATTCAACATACCCAATTGCCCTAACAGATACATAAACCTTTCCTCAGAGAGAGGTTTAGTAAAGACATCGGCCAATTAGTCATCTGTTGGGACAAAATCTACGTCAACCTTACCCTTCTCCACAATATCTCGAATAAAGTGGTGTCTGATATCAATGTGCTTTGTTCTTGAGTGATGTACTGGGTTTTCAGTGATAGCAATAGCACTCTTGTTATCACAGTGAATAGGTGTCTTCTGAAAATTGAATCCATAGTCCATGAGTTGATACTGCATCCATAAGAGTTGAGCACAACAACTTCCTGCAACAACATATTATGCTTCTGCTGTGGAAGTTGCTACTGAGTTTTGCTTCTTGGATGACCAACCAACTAGTCTACCACCGAGGAATTGACATCCTCCACTTGTACTTTTTCTATCCACCCTGCAACCTGCAAAATCTGCATCTGTATACCCTTCAAGGTCAAAGTTTGAGTCTTTGGGATACCAAAGACCCATGTTAGGAGTTCCTGAAAGATATCTAAAAATGCGCTTAACAGCTTTCATATGTGATTCTTTAGGATCATCCTGATACCGAGCACACAAGCAAGTTGCAAACATGATATCAGGCCTGCTAGCTGTTAAGTAAAGTAAAGAACCAATCATACCTCGGTATGTGGATTGACATACTGGTTTACCAGATTCATCTTTACTTATTTTATCCTGAGTACCCATAGGAGTGTGCATGGAAGATAAATTTTCAAATTTGTATTTCTTTAGCATGTCATGCACATACTTACTTTGATTTATAAAAGTGCCATCAGGCTTTTGATCAACTTGTAAACCAAGAAAGTAAGTAAGTTCACCCATCATACTCATCTGATATTGAGATGACATTATCTTAGCAAACCAGTCACACATTGACTTGTCAGTGGAGCCAAAGATAATATCATCTACATATATCTGAATAAGTAAGATGTCAGAACCTTTCCTTTTTGAAAATAATGTTTTGTCTATTTTACTTCTTATAAATTTATTTTCAATTAAGTACTCAGACATGGTATCATACTAGGCTCTTGGAGCTTGTTTGAGCCCATATAAAGCTTTATCAAGCTTGAAAACATAATTAGGAAATTTAGGATCAACAAAACCTCGTGGTTGTTTAACATAAATTTCCTCTTGTAGTTTTCCATTGAGAAAAGCACTCTTGACATCCATCTGATAAACTTTGAAGTTCTTGAAAGCTGCATATGCAAGTTACAGCCTAATAGCTTCAATTCTTGCAACTGGTGCAAACGTTTCATCATAGTCAATGCCTTCTTCTTGCCTGTAACCCTGAGCAACCAGTCTTGCTTTGTTTCTAATGACAATAGCATCCTTGTCCATCTTGTTTCTGAACACCCACTTAGTACCAATAATAGTTTTGCCAGCAGGGGGTGGTACTAAGTTCCAAACTTTGTTCCTCTCAAACTCTGTAAGTTCTTCTTGCATAGCTTCTACCCAGTCTTCATCTAGTAAAGCTTCATCAGCTTTCTTTGGTTCCATGGTAGATAGGAAGCTTGAAAAGAAGAAAAAGTTTGCAGTTGCTTGGGGTTCGAAATCTAACTTTCTTCTTGTTTGAACACCTTGTTCAATAGGACCAATAATATCTGAATGAGGATGATCTCTGAGTTCCATTAGATTGTTTCCTAAGGGAGCATTTGAAGCAAGGTCAACAAAATCTTGTTGTACTGATGTGTTGTCTGCCTGATACTGAGCTGAATTCTGATCAGTATTAGACAGTACAGGTTGCTGTTCTTCTTGATTTTAATGATCTGAGGTGGAGTTGTTCAGATCAATTATTGGAAACTCGGTATTGGGGTTCTCAGATACGGGAACCTCAGTATTTGTTGCGTTTGAGTTATGTTGAGTTCTGACTTGATCAGTGTCACCCATACCATGATCAACATAGTATGGGTGAGACTTGGGCTGTTCAGCAATTGGGTTTTCTGGATTGCATAGAATGTTTATGCCACTAATGTCTTCCGTTGCTGAGGTAGAATGCACATCCTGATCTTCATCAAAAGTGACATGAATGGATTCTACAATCATCTTAGTTGAGATGACATACACTCTGAAAGCTTTAGAGTGTGGAGAGTAGCCCATGGACACACCTTCATTTGCTTTGGGAGCAAATTTGTTGAGATTTTGTTTAGTACTGAGTACAAAACATTTACTCCCAAAGATGTGGAAGTATTCCACATTAGGAACCTTCCCATTATATAACTCATAAGGAGTCTTTTGATGTCTCTGGACTATTGTAGCTATGTTCTGAGTAAAAATTGCACAGTTTACAGCTTCAGCCCAGAAGCTCAGTGCCAGTCCAGCTTGGCATAACAAAGTTCTTGAAGCTTCAATTAATGTTCTATTCTTTCTTTCTACAACACCATTTTGTTGTGGTGTGTAGGCTGCAGAGAAGTTTTGGACGATTCCTTTTTCTTCAAAGAAATCTGCTAATACTGAGTTCTTAAACTCAGTACCATGGTCACTTCTTAGTTGCTTGACCTTGTTGCGTTTCTGAAGTTCTTCTCTTTTGATAAAGGCAATGATTTCAGTGGTTGCATCTGATTTAGTCTTGAGAAACATGACCCAAGTATATCTTAAGTATTCATCAACCAAGACTAAAGTATAGATATTTTTGGCCAATAATGGTGTGTTGATGGGACCAAAAATATTCATATGTATCATTGTAAGAGGTTCATTAATAGAATGATTGACCTTGGACTTGAATGAACTCTTCTTCTGCTTGCCCATTTCACATGCCGAGCATAACTTATCTTTCGAATAAGTAATAGTGGGCAACCCTCTCAGCAGCTTCTTTATACTGAGTTCATTAATATTTCTGAAATTGATGTGAGAAAGTTTCTCGTGCCACAACCAGTTTAGTTCTGGCTTGACTTTAGAAAGCAGGCATACTCGAATAGTAGGGTCTAGTTCATACAGGTTGACCACATAGACATCTTTTTCTCTTCTAGCAATGAGTATTGGTTGACCTTTATCATTGTAGATGATTCCTGCAGTCTTCCTGGAGCGAGCTTCATTGTCATCATCACACATCTGGCTAATACTGAGCAGATTGTGTTTAAGACCCTCTACATAGGCAACTCTTTTAAAAGTTATGTTGCCTGCCTTGAGTACTCCATACCCTCTAGTTTTTCCAACTGAGTGATCTCCAAACTTGACAGATGACCCTTCTGTGGTGTATAGTTTAGAAGGTACTCCATACTGCCAGTCATGTGTCTTGAGCAGCCACTGTCTAAGTACCATTTTCTGTCACCCTGCTCAAGACACACAATTAAGATTAGTTCTTTTTAGGAACCCATTTTTGAATGGGACCTTTGGTAGGAGAAACATGTTTATACTTGATCTCTTTTGTTGGAGATGTTAGTATCACTTCAGAAGAAGCCTTGGAGGTTTTCTTTGGTGATACTGACTTAGTTTCTCTCATTTTCTTTGGTACTGAGTACCTAGGACTTGAGATATCAGTCCAACATTCCTCTCCTTTATGTCCAGTATGATGACATCTATAACATTTTCTAGGTCTGTTTCTGAACATATTTTCATAAGGTATTTTAGAAAATTATTTAACTCTTGGTAGATCAGTATGAGTAAGTTTTGCAAACTTTTGATTTAATACTTTGATCTGATCACCAATAGATTTTAAAATGTTATTTTTGTCAACTTTTATTGGTGTTTTAATATTGTTTTTGACTGATTTAATAGGAGATGGATCTGGTTTCTTTTTATTTGGCAAAGAAGTATTTTTATTATTTGATTTCTTGTTTTTGCCATTAGAAGATCCTGTTGAAGTTGATTTTTGATTATCATGTTTTAAAATGACAACTTCAGCAGGTTCTTTTGATTCTTGAGTATTTGACTTTTCTGTTCCTTCAACCTCAGTATTAGATAGAACACTTTGAGTAGAAGTAGTTTTATTTTCATTATATATCTCAAAAGTAGTTGTATTAAATAATAATTCAAATGGAGGAACAGCAGATGTATCATACTGCACAACTTTGAGGTCAGTATCAGGAATTTCTTTTTCAGGAAATTCAATACTGACCTCTTGTAGTTCAGTATAACACTTTGAACAGATGGAAGGACCAATTGGTTTATCAAAAATAATTTTATCCTCATCATCTGACTCAGTTTGACATCCAACTTCACAAAAAAAATTTGCTTTTACAAACTGAATAGGATTCATATCAGACAATTCTTCAAATAAATCAGCAAAATTATTTCTATTTTTTAACTGAGGATCAACATCAAGTGCAGCTCTCACATTTTCTGAAAATTGTTGATTTAGACATTTATTTAATTTAATAGATGCATTTCCCCAAGATTTACACTGACTTTCAAATTTTTCTTTTTCTAATTTGTGTAAATGAGCTTTATCAGCTAATCTTTGGTTAATGTCTTGTAAGTTTAAAAAATTTAATTCTAAATCTTTAAATTTTGCTAATTTATCTAAATGTTCATTATTTACCCTTTCAAGTTCAAGAATAGTTAATTTTAAAGCTTTTTCTCTTTGTACTAAAGTTTTAAGATCAACAATTATATACTCAAAAATCTTTTCCTTTTCATTCACTGAATAAGTTTGAAAGGAACTCACCTTGTATAACTGAGTGGAATCCCAATCAGTATGAACACTCATCCTCTCAGCTTCTTTGATGTCCTTCTCAAAGGAGCTCTTCAAATCATCTTCAATGAAAGCCATAAAGGCTTTGTTTTCAACTTCTTCCTCATCATCACTGAGCTCTTCATCCATCCAAGCTTCAGAGTAAAGTGCTTGATGAGGTGCTCCATTCCCTGCTGCATTCTTGCCTTCGCTCCAATTTTTTAGCTTGACATACTTGTCTCTTTACAGTTTAGCTCGGTATGCAATCTTGTCATTCTGATCAGTTTCAGTTGATTAGTATGACAGTTAGCAGCAATGTGTCCAGGCTTTCCACACCTATAGCAAAGACCTGATCTTGGGTCAGTATTGGAAGAGCCAACACCAAGCCTCTTCTTCTTCAACTGATCCAGCTTCATAGACATAAGAGCCATTTGGGTTTCAAGCTCTTCTGCCTCAGCATCGGCAAGAACAACATGTGGTTCTTCAGGCTCAGTCACAGTATATGCTTGTTGCACAACTAGAGCCATGCTAGTGGAAGACTTGTCAGTTTTCTTCCAGTTGATCAGTCTTGCAGCATTATTCTCCTCATGATTCAACATTAGACCATACAAAGTTTGAAGAGTGTATGACTCAATGTTGTCAGCAGCATTGACAGAGTTTGTCATATCAAGAAATTGTTGAGGAAGACTATCCAGAAACTTTTGAATAAGTTCTCCTTCTTCCTTCACAATGCCTACACTGATGTGATCATGGATAACAGTATTGAACCTGTTATAGAGAGTGGTGATGTCTTCATTTGGACTTGAGAAGAAGTTTTCATACTTCCTCCTCATGTTTCTTTTTCTTTGCAACTTCACCTTAGGTGTGCCTTCATAGGTGACTAATAGGCTATCCCACATAGCCTTTGCTATTGGCAATTTCATAATTGCATTCAATATTTCTTTGGTAACAGCATTACCAATCACCCCCTTTGCTATGGAGTCTAAACTGTACAACTGATGGTCAGTATCAGTCTATGTATGCTTCAGTTTAGGAATTGTTCTTGTGCTCTCAGGAGCATCATCAGTAGCTGCAACGGGTTCCACAGTTTGTGGAATGATGGTACCATCATTCAGCACAGTGAGCATCTCATGATGAATAGATTCAAGATACCACTGAACTTTTAGCTTCCATTGATGGAAATCTTTTCCATCAAAGATAGGTACTCCCTTTCCAGACATAACTGGTGCAACTATGGTAGACATTTTTTATTTTTGAGTTTGAGAGGGATAGATATAGGGAATGGCTGCCAGGGTAATAGATCGACTAAATAAGAGTTTATTTAGCCTGCTCTGATACCAGTTGTTAGGTCACAACAACCCTGGATTACTTATATAATTGATATTATAATTAGACTTAATACAATTAAAGTGGTGAACACATTATTAGAGTCAAATGTGTAATTCCACTAAGTGTGGTATGCTGCGGAATAGCAATACCACTGATCAATTACGAAAGATATATTCGTGTAAAGTAAATTGGTAAGTTCTTCTTTGCAAGATGATCTCTATTTATAATGATATAGAGATCTTACATAATGGGCAAAGGAATAACCGAAGTACTAAACTAGGAAAATGACTAAGATCAAGGGATTTGATCTTAGTCCGTTACATAGCTAACTGTAACTCGGTCCTTCTAGTCAGTATTGGATTTCCAATACTGAGTGCTGATACTGAGTGGCCAATACTGGCCAAACTCAGTATCACTCCTAAACTTAGCATATTTATTCTACTAATTAGTTTAAGCTTGCCTATGTTGTTTTGTTATCTTAAGATTCCAAAGGGGTAACGCTTTTTGCCTTAACACATCTTCAGCATCTTCAAACCTTTCATCATCAGCATCGTTTGGATTAACAACATTTTCCGCCTTTTCTTTTAGTGCTTTACGAGATAACTTGGAAGAACTTCCAATGAGGGCAGATGAGGTGGGAGTTTCATTCAGATCGTCGTACATCTTGTTTTCATTTTCGAAGTTCATCAGTGTACTGTAGAGACTGCTCATGTTCATGTCTCTCATCTGACCAGAGGTTCTTAGCACCATGGACATGACAGCCCAATCTTTTGGAAGAATTTCCAAAAATTTGTACATTAACTCTTGAACATCTTTGTGAATCCCGAACTCCCTTAATTCATTTATGAGGATGGTGTTGGAATATGCTTCACGCGTATAACATATAGTTATATGGCTAGTTGTTTGTGAGCCTAAAGGGTCACACACTTAAACACTTAACACCATAAGATGTATAGTGTAATTAGAGTAATTACATTATACATTAATGTAAGCTACTAGCTTGTATGTAATTAAGTTTAATATTTAAATGTTAATATTGAAACTAATTGTGTGCTTATAAGAAGAACTAAAGGAAAGGGGCTAGAGTGCAAAATATAAAAACTTGTTATGGAAGTAATTAAGAGGGATTAGGGCAACCTCCCTCCTTATTCTTCCACTCCTTTTTTCGGCGCCCCCATCAAACCCTCTCTAGGGTTCTTGCCTCCTTCTTCAAGCATACACATTGGATTAGCATCCTCCTTTGGTGTTCAAGCAAGAGTGTTGTGTGGATCATCTTTAGAGGTATTCCCCATTGGAATACTTGGTTTCCGTCCGTCAGCATCGTCAACCGAATTTCCATTGATCAAAGGCAACTAGGGTATGAATTCTTATACCATTCTCTTTGATTTCTTCATTAGTTTAATTGTATGATTTAATATTAGATCCGTTTATGGTGATTAATATTTTCCGCTGCGCTTTGGTTCTTGTTTAAACCGAAAATCACCATTAGTGTTATCACGAGTCATTATATTAATCATATAATTGGCTAGATTTTGTGAAAAGTGGCAAAAACCAATTTTTTTTTGTGTGTTTAAGAATCCCGATCGGAACAAAAACCCTACGGGTTTTTCTTTCATTTTTTGCAGTTTTTTTCTATAAAAATTAGGGTTAAATATTGTATTTTTGGAACCCTATTGTCACTTATTACAAAATCACATCAAGAAATTAATCTAGCTTATTGAATTTTTTTTATTATTTGGCTTGGATTTTATTTTTTTAGTTTGTTTTTGATATGGCAAAACATGTATTTTTGCCATATCCCAAGCCAAAGCCTTGTCAATTGTTTCTTGTTTGTGCAAACCGATGAAAACCTAGACCGTTTGTGAATGAATGTGTTTGTTGTTTGGTTGTTTTGGGAAAAGCCGTGTTTTTGGCTTAATTGTTGTAATTTGTTTAATTTTTTCTTTTATTATGGGTGCCATTTTTTGGGGCAAATTTCAATTGTAAAAGTAATTAGAATAGTTGTATTTTGTTTCTTTTTATTTTGTAATCTGTTGACCAAAGGTGCAGAAAAGATGAGGACAAAACAACAATTTTCGGCACCTCCTGCGCAGCTGGACGAAAACAGACTTTCCCAGAGACTGGCTATTCCGTTGGACCTGAAACTAGCGCCACAATTTCCGCAACTCAGAGACCTACAACTTTACAGAAGGTGGGGAAGACCACCGAAGATTCCTTCAGTGACTTTTTGGGCCTTCAAGTCAGAATGAATTTTGTGGCAGATTACATTTTTTTTCCACAAATGTTGGTTTCTACTTGCCCATGAATGTCTTGGGGCAAGTGGGAGCCCATTGGGTTTATGTAGGCCCGTTTGGGTTCATGTTGGCCCGTCCCCTAGTTTGACCATTCGGTCCGTCGTGATGACTCACGTGACCGAACCTAGGATTTCATCGGTCGAGGTTTGCACAAAATTTGTTGTATGTTTTTATTTATGTTTGTGGTTGTTTAATTTCTATTAGATACAAATATTAAAACAGTTAAAATACGATTTTAGACACAAACATTAAAAACATCCAAATCTTTGATCATCTATGATTACTACTTAATCATTGATGATTAAACTTTAATCTAAAAATGTTTTGAAATTAAACAAAGTTTAAATACGATTTGAAACTTAACCCTTAATAATCGCTAAACGTTTTTACCGTTTATTAAACGACTTATGAAGTGGTATGAATGAAGTACATGATTCATTCATATCTTAATAAAATTTTATCTTAAAATTTTTCATACCTAAAATTTAAGTCACACCGCCCAATCGGTTGAAATCACTTTGCTTCTATTTTTGAATTCATGTGAGACGTGGTTTGAATTTAGATCCGAGGTCATTATTCTCTACGCGTGAGACCTAGATCTATTTTGACATGATTTCACATTGGATGACTTAATCGAGTTAACGGTGAGACCTTGACTCGAGGCGAAGATGCGACAAACATGCCACTTGACCCTAGATGCTTGTTCACTAGGTGCCATGAAGTCTCATACCTCTAAGAGTTGCACTTGTAATGTAATTCTTGATCGTCGCCTACCTATTAGATCTATCATCTCTAGCAGATCAACTGATGCGGTGATAGAAGCTCAATGAGATCTTAGCTTTTAATTAAAATTAATTGGGTAGTTAATTGATTAAAAGAAATTATTATTGAAAATACTAATTAATGAACTTTGTAATTTTGTAGATGACTTCAAACAATCAAACCCTAACACACACCACCATTCCTTCCGTTCTTGAAAAAGAGAAACTTGATGGAACGAATTTTGTGGACTGGGCTCATAACCTAAGGATTGTCCTTAGGGCCGAGCACAAGTATCACCATTTGGAAGAGGGGCTGCCCCCTGCCCCTGTTGCTACCGCCACTGCTACTGCTCGTGCGGCCTATACAAAAAGGTTTAACGGACAACAGGAAGTCGCCGTGCTTATGCTAGTGAGCATGATTCCCGAGATTCAAAAGAATCTCGAGGACCTCACTGCATTTGATATGATGTGTGACCTAAAAGCCATGTATCAAAAGCAAGCCGAGCAGGAACTCTTTGACACTGTCAAAGCTTTCCACGCTTGCAAGCAAGAGGAGGGTCAGTCTGTTAGCTCTTATCTTTTGAAGCTGAAGAGCTATTTAGACCAAATGGAGAAACTTGGTTACCCCATGCCGCATACCTTGGGATTAGCTTGATCCTAACGTCCCTCAACAAGGATTTTGCATCGTTTGTCATGACTTATCATATGCATAGTATGGGGAAGACTTTCGCCGAATTACATGCTATGCTGAAACAAACGAAATCTGGGCTACCTAAGAAAGCTTCTGCCCCTGCTGTCCTTGCTATAAGGCAAGTTAAGATCCAAAAACCAAAACCGCAAGTAGTTGCTAAGGGCCAAGGCAAGGGTAAGCAAGTTCACAAACCTAAGCCAAAGGTTCCCCCACCTACTCATAAGGAGCACCCTGCTAAAGAGCTTGCTTGCCATCACTGCGGTGAAACATGCCACTGGAGGAGGAACTGTCATGCCTACCTGGCGGAGTTGATGAAGAACAAAGCCAACAAGGTTGGCACATGAGGTATCTTCACAATAGAACTATATGCTTTCCCTAAGAAATCATGGGTATATGACACTGGTTGTGGAACTCACATTTGTAATACCATGCAGGGTCTAAGGGGAAGTAGAAAGCTAAACCATGGAGCTTTGGACTTGTACGTGGGCAATGGAATGCGTGCACCGGTCGAAGCTATAGGAAGCTATGATTTAATCCTTCATAGGGGTTTAATTATTGTATTAGAAAAGTGTCACTATGCACCTAGTATTACTAGGGGTATAGTATCGCTTTCATGTTTGTGGAATAATGGTTTTATTCACTCTTTTACGGATTATGGTATTTCGGTTACGAAGGATAATATTTTTTATTTTAATGTTATTCCTCGTGATGGTATCTTTGAAATTGACATGCATAATTATATAACAAACAGTAGTTATATTTATACATGTAGCAACAAGAAATCCAAGAAGAATTTGGATTCTACTTACCTATGGCATTATCGCCTTTGCCACGTTAACAAGAAACGCGTTTTAAAATTGCAAAACGATGGACTTATAAAATCAGATGATTCTGGATCATTTAATAAATGTGTTTCTTGTATATCTGGCAAGATGGCGCACAAGCCTTTCTCCCATGTAGGCGAAAGGGCCAATGATCTACTTGGACTCATACATACTGATGTATGTGGCCCATTTAGAACTAGGACTAGGGAATGTGCTACCTACTTCATTACTTTCACTGATGACTTTAGTCGTTATGGTTATGTTTACTTGATTAAACATAAACATGAAACATTCAAAGCTTTCCAAAATGAAGTAGAAAATCAACTCGGCAAGAAGATAAAGGCTCTCCGTTCTGATCGAGGAGGAGAGTACATGAGCCATGAATTTCAAGAGCATCTAAAGAATTGTGGGATCGTCTCACAATTCACTCCTCCTTATACACTACAGCATAATGGCGTATCAGAAAGGAGAAATCCCACCTTGCTTGACATGGTCCGATCGATGATAAGTCCTACCACTCTGCCTCTATCCTTTTGGGGTTATGCACTCAAATCGGCTACTCGCATACTGAATATGGTTCCAACCAAGAAGGTTGAAAAGATATCATATGAGATATGGCATGGGAAAGTCCCTAACTTGTCTTACTTGAAGGTCTGGGGTTGTGAGGCTCTCGTGAAACGAGACACACCAAACAAACTTGAACCCAGAGTTGTCAAGTGCATCTTTATAGGAAACCCTGAGGAAACGATGGGTTACTATTTCTACTACCCACCAGAGCAAAAAGTAATTATTGCTCGTTACGCTGAGTTTCTTGAGAGAAATCTCATTTCACAAGAAGCAAGTGGGAGTACAATCGACTTTGACGAGATTCCAAGCGATGAAGATGCACAACCTATTGGAGATACTAGCGAACATCAAAATGAGGCTGAACATGAATCTGTTCCTGTTGCACCTCAAGATGATGTAGTCCCTGTTCGAAGGTTCGCAAGGACACCTCATGCACCTTAACAATATGGTTTCCAAATCGATGCTGAGGAGCTAAGTTTAGGGGATCATAATGAACCCCATAACTATTGAGCTGCATTAGCAGATTCTGAATTTGACAAATGGCTTGAAGCTATGAACACGGAAATGAAATCCATGAAAGAGAACCAAGTATGGACTTTGGTTGATCTTCCTCCTAACAGCAAGACCGTTGGTAGCAAGTGGCTCTTCAAGAAGAAGACTGACATGAATGGCAATGTACACACCTATAAAGCTAGGTTGGTAGCAAAAGGTTACACTCAAACCGACGGGATTGACTATGATGAAACCTTCTCGCCTGTTTCTGACGTTAAAGCTATTAGGATCATCTTAGCCATAGCAGCGTACTATGACTATGAGATTTGGCAAATGGATGTTAAAAATGCTTTCTTGAATGGACATCTTGATGAAGATGTCTATTGTAGGGATTTACTACGCACCATGCGACTGATTGACCACTTGGTTCGACCACCTAGTACACGAGTTCGAACCTTGCTGACCAAGAACATGAACTTGTTCTTGACCGGTTAAAACTAACTAGCTGATTTAATCCCTAAATGCGGAACTGGGATTAAACCTAATCCTTAAATCCTAAAGGATTGGGATGTTGGAAAACTAGATTAGGTTAACAAGAAAGAAACCTTGTACGAAGAACTCGAACACACACACATACTTGTGTGTGTTCGTCGACCATCAACCAAAGAACCCTAGGGTTCTTTGGCCGAAATTCATCCAAGAGGAAGAAGGGAGTAAAGGGTTTCCCAAAACATACCTTGTTGTTTGCTTAAGATTGATCCACTGATGATGAACAAATCGAGCGATCTTCTAGTTGATCTAAGCAATGAACTTGTTCTTTAAAACTTGAAGAACACGAAGAACGAAGAACACCAATCTTGGTGTTCTTGGTGTGTTCGGCCGAAACCAAGGGAGGAGGGGCTAGGGTTTCGAATTTAGGTGTAAGGGAATTATTGATTTGGTTTAAATGAAACCTTAAGCCTTCTATTTATAATAGAATAAGTTTCATTTAAGTCCTCCTAGTTTAATTAAGATTAATCTCTTAATTAAACTTATCTCTTACACTTTAAACCCTTATAGTTTAACTAGTTTATTATTGTTGCACTTAACTACTAAATGTCTAGTATTAACACACTAATAATTCGGTACCCATATACACGAATTATATACTTGTGTTTATACTTCTAATAGTTAATTATATAATAACCTTTATATAATTTGTACAACAATATTATCCAATTACTATATGATTTAATAGCTTTAAATCATATCATGGATAATCTATAATTAACACATTGTATATTTACTCAACTAGTAAATGTACAACTACTTGTATTAATTAGTTAGTTAAACTAATCTAGTAATAAGTTAAACTTAACTTAGTACTTAACTGATTCATAATGACTATTATGAATCATTCCTCTTCGTAGTATCATCGCTTATCTTGCTCGTATTACATGCACTCACCGGTGTGACCCTTAAGTGTTTCGTAGGCATGGATGTATCATCATAGGTTGACTGACTGTGCACATAATTCCTTCAGACTCCCACTTGTGTAAGTCTGTAACCTTTGTCTTAATGATACGAGCTACAGTGGCCTTCTAGATGGGCATGTAGGTAACCAACCCCATAAAAATAGCTTACGTAACCCAGGTATGGTTTATGAAAAACTCTTTAATAGCGTCTCCTAGTAAAGAACACTCTGTCTCTACTTCTTGGGCAAACTATGTTAGGCTCATCCCTTGCAGCACGATATTTGTGATAACGAATACGAGCATGGTAGAAATTATCAACTCCTGTATTCGAAATCATTTCATGACTTCTTGATTCAAACTGTTGTGATAAACGACAAAGAACAAATCAGTTCGTTTGGGCATGGCCATGCACTTTCCAGTTATCTCATCACGTCAAAGGACCTATAAATATCTCCTAAAAAGGAGGTGCAATTACCATTTTGTATATTTCGATTTAAAATACAACTTCCTTTGTACCCAGTATCGCCTCGTATGACAAACGTATTTCAGTATTGTCTAAGTTGAACCAAAGCACATTAGTCATCGTATCCTAAACCAAATACCCCAGGCTTAAGGACAATCCTAGTGAACAATACTTTTGAACTTTTCAACCACGAAGTATTGTCACGGTGGTCAATCCAATATTCGTTGAGCCTCCAACAGAATATCATCGATATTTGGTTTACACAAAACTTGTGTAGCTATCTTCGAAGAACTTCGAATCTACCACCAAATACCGCGATGACGTTAACGTCCCATCGAGGTTCCCACCAAGACGAGTAGTCACGGATTTTGTGTCTTCTTGAATAAATAGACTTTTATTCATGGATCTTGTAAAACATACAAAGTCTGAATAAGAATGATACTAACTCAAGTATTATTCCTCACTGGACATAGATACTAAATTATTACTGGATCATTACTTATTCCTTTCGTTCACGTTGATTACTTAATGATTCTTACAACCTAGATTGTAACTTTATCACTAAACCAATCATTTCTATTAAACTAAAGACATAAGACGAGTATTTTGGAATACTATTACTTTTGTCTTTGCTAGATATTGTTCTTGCAACAATCTAGAACATATTCTAGTCTTGCCTTTTATGTAATTCGGTAAACATAGGAGGATTGGAAATTAACTCCTTAGTTTCTTGAATTCATAAATTTATCCTTGTAACTAAAGCTACTTTTAGTTACTTGATTTTGTAGATATCTCTACTAGTTAAATAAATTTCCTTAAATGATTGTGTTATCCACTGAAGTGTTTAACAACCTATTAGATATGCAATAATCAATCACAAGACTTGTGATCACTCTATTTGGTTTGCAGTAATCTAATTAACGATCATTTATTATTTCTCTTAACTCTTTGGCTAACGACTTGGTAAAAACTTGTTGTTAATGTCTTACTAACTTACTGAATTCACTAACATCTTTAATGAATTACGTTAGTCTTAGCTCCCACTTATTTTTATGGAATTTAAGCATCTCTTAAACTACTACTTTGACCTAGTCAATAATTTGTAGTTTAATCTTTTAAGAATTCTATCAATAATTAAGATCATCCTTTGGATTTGTGAATATCCAACATTCCTGTTTAGGGAATCATGATCTTTATTGATCACTGTATCTAACAAGTATGAAACACTTGAAATGATACTATCAATTCTTAAACACATTAGTATTCTTTTAAGAATTTTATTTAATGCCAAAGTCATTACTTGGATTTGTCAAATATCCATTATTCCTATTAGGGAATTATGACTTGATTAAATATTGTATTTATTACAAGTATAAAAGACTTGCAATAATACCATTTAATTCTTAAATACTTTAATATAGTTATGTCCCTTTTTAAGAGTCATTTAATGTCTAAGTCATTTTACTTGGATTATGCGAATATCCAATTATTCCTATTAGGGAATTATGACTTCATTAAATCCTTTACTACAAGTATGAAAAACTTGTAATGATACTCTTAAAGTCTATCTTGATTATATCTAATATAATCATACTATATTAATACTAATACTTTAAAACTTTCTATCATAAGTAATGACTATTACTTAAGATGTTTTAACAAAGTTCAATAACTATTGAACCTTATGCTTCCATAAAACTTTTAAATACTTTCATTAGAAAAACTTTCTAATTACTAGCATCTAAATACCTTGAGCTATCAAGACATTATTTATACAACAATCAAACAAATATATATAAAACATGAAATATAAGTAAATCAAAACTTGACTTACAATCTAGTCATAAACCTTGACTAGTGTAATTATCACACATGCACACAATATAATTCAATCACGGATTCGAGATTTAATTAAAACCAAAATGAAACTTGTTTTAACAAAAATAAAATTATCCAAACAATAAACTAAAATTGTTTAAAACGAATCCATAAAAATACTGAATTATAAAAACTTGGTGCTCGTGGGATCATCACCATCTCATGCCAGTCACTATCACTTTCCATCTCCTCCTGCAATAAACGATTGCAAAAGTTAGATTACTCGTAATGTACTTTACAAGTATCTTAAAGTGATTAAGAAGTGTGGTTGTGTTACCTGAGGAACTTGCGTTTCCTCCACTAGCACTTGCAATCTTTGGACAATTCCTTTTCCAATGCCCAGCCTCACCACACTTGAAGCACCGGTTCTCGGTCCTCGCAGTGTTAGGCTTAACCTTCTTGACCTTTTGTTTGACACCTTCACCATTTGGCACTCCTTGGTTAGGATAGGTTTTACCCTTTCCTTTACCACCATGCCCTTTTCTCTTCTTCCCACCGCCACCGCCATTACCGATCAAGAGAACGTCCTTAGATTTGGTCCCCAAACTCAACTCAGCTGTCTTGAGCATGGAATGTAGCTCAGCAATGGATTTCTCCATATTATGCATGTTGTAGTTGACCACAAAAGACTTGTAGTCATCTGACAACGAGTTGAGTATAGTATCTGTTGCCATTTGCAACGGTATGGGGTGACCAAGTCTAGCGAGGTGATCCATGTGCCCCTTCATTTTCATGACGTGGGCACTCACCGGCGTTCCTTTGACCATCTTGCAAGAGTTGAAGGCTCGATTGATGTCAAACCTCTCGGTGCGAGCTTGCTCTTGAAATGAATCCCTAAGTTGCTGGATCATCTCAAATGCAGGCACATCCATAAGTCCCGCTTGTAACTCGGGACTCTTGGTGGCGAGCATTAGACAGCTCACATCGAGTGCATCACTGACATGCTTATCATAAGCTTGCCTCGTTTCAGCTCTGGCATTAACAGCAGGGGTGTTCGGTACTGCTCTCTCCAAGACATACCACTTTCTCTCATGCCTGAGCACAATACGAAGATTGCGCTCCCAGTTGAGAAAGTTTGACCCAGTTAACTTGTCCTTTTCGAGGATTGAGCGAAGTGAGAGATTGTTGGTACTTGTTGTCGCAATCACATTTGTTGCTGCCATCTACAAATCAAACCCAGTTTAATTAGTAATCATCAATAAACATTCTCTAAAATATATTATAAACCCATAATTAATATTTTAGGCCTAGGATCCATATATCACATTCTCGCCGCAAGGTTTGGGCACTTCCCGACGAGACATGCTATTTCTGGTAGGTAACTTCCTTACCGATCGTATCAAGACTTGACACGATTCCTAGGGGTCGTAGAATCTTTACACTTATAACTTATTACAGCTTTGTACAATTTAATTGTACATTTCTAAGTTAGTAATAAAGTCTAGTATGTTTATTCTACTCAAGTACTTTTTGGGCCGGGACTCCCGATTTATCACCAAAGTAGATCAGACCATCTAAGACAGTGCGATGCTCTGCGCCGGGACTCCCGATTATCACAGAACCTTACGCACCCTAACACTCGCAATGATTTGAATCCATATCTAAGGTTCTTTATCCTTACAATATGAATATCGTTTAACAAGTGAGGTGTTCCATTAGGTGGATAGTACTTAGATCTAAGATTCTCTTGGGTTTGTTTAAGTCTTAAACTAAACTTAAACTTTTATTCCAATCTTAATCCTTGTTTAAAATGTGTGACTTGTGAATTGAATGGTTCTCCAAGACACCTTTTTAAACAAAAGAACTGTTCTTTAAAACTTATAGTTTCAAGAATTTTCACGATTTTATATGTATACCTAGAACGAGGTGTACAAAACGTTTTACTAGGTTTTGTGAGAAACCTTATCTAGAATAAAACTTACTTGTTTTATCTTACTTGAAAAACTTATAAAAAACTTATGTTAAACTTTTAAAACTTTTATGATTCATGAACTTGAAACATAAACCTAGTTTAACACACCTAGGTTTTCAAAAATGTCTAATAATGAAATTAAACATTTATTTCTTACTTATTAATTTCGACCATAACTTATGCCTTAACGACACACTTATAAACTTTGTGATTTTCTTGTGTAGCTCCCACTAGCTTCAACAACCATGATGAAACTTAAGCTAACACAATCACCGGTTTATACTTGGTGAAACTTATAAACCTATTATATAAAAACTATATATAATAATTCTTAGTTTGTTTAGACTTTTTCTTATATTTAACTTGAACTAGTTAAATATAGGTTCTTGTTATTTATACTTGATCATTAATCTAGTATATTACATGACTTGTAAAATACTTATATCATACTTGTATAATTATCTAGTTATAATAACTTATAACTTTATACACCTTGATATATATGACAATATAACTTTGTATATTTCTAGTTAATCATATAATTTCAACTTGTACAATTACTAGTTATAATTAAATCATAACTTTGTACATTCTAGTTTTAATTATATTATAACTTATACAATAACTAGTTATACTATTATTTCTTTAAAGATCAAAATAACATTATCCTTTTAATTGTTTCATTTTATCTTGTCTTTAATATATATATAAATTCGTATATGTATATCTATAATTATAAACTTGTAACATTCTAATAAGAATATTACATCTAATTTATACGTATACATTTTAACTTGAACTAATCAAAATGTGTATAAACTTATTATATCTTTTAAAATTTAATAAAATTTCCGGAAAATTTAAATACATATATATATATATATATTTATACATAATTAAATACATCTTGTTAATTTTAGAACTTAAAAATTAACACCTTCTTTATCAATTCCCTAAATTAATTAGATGAACCCTAATCTTGTTTTTGACCAATCAAAACTAGGGTTTTCACTTTCTTGATCAAAGACATTATTTTAATTAAAAGATTAATTTAATCAATCCTATCTAAACAATAAACTTTGTTTAAGTTCTAAGATAGATTATATCCTTAATAAATTTATTTAAACCTTTTATTTGAAACCTTATAGACAATAAAATTTTGTCTAAATTACTAGGTTTAAAGAACTAGCTTTAATAAACCTATCAAAATAATAATTAAACCTATTAGACATAAATTTGTCTAATTAACTAGGTTTTAGATTATTATCCTAATTAATACTTTTAAACTATTAAACTTAAACTAGTTTAATCTTCTAGGGTTCTTTAGGGTTTTCGAAAACTTAAGACTAGGATACTTTTCCACCAATTAAACTAAGCTAGTTTAATAAACTTGGTGTACAAGTATTCCTCTAGATTTCGAAATCTCTAAGGTATTAGGAAAGAATCCTTTTGATCAATTAAACATATCTTGTTTAATATACTTGATCCTAGGGTTTTTCCTTGGTCACGAAAATTCTAGGGTTTTATGGAAAGAATCCTTTTGATCAATTAAACATATCTTGTTTAATATACTTGATCCTAGGGTTCTTCCATGGTTTTCGAAAATTGCTAGGGTTTCTTGAAACCTTCTTGACCAATTAAACTTAGACTAGTTTAATGTTCTTGGTCTTAGGGTTTCTTCCCTTATTTTCGAAAAATATGAAGAAGAAGAAGAAAGAAAGAAAAATACTTGAAACAAAAAAACTTGTAAATTAAAAGTAAACAAACAACCTTTGTTAATCTAGTCTAGATTTCTAAACCAACGCTCTGATACCACTGTAGGGATTTACTACGCACCATGCGACTGATCGACCACTTGGGTCGACCACCTAGTACACGAGTTCGAACCTTGCTAACCAAGAACATGAACTTGTTCTTGACCAGTTAAAACTAACTAGCTGATTTAATCCCTAAATGCGGAACTGGGATTAAACCTAATCCTTAAATCCTAAAGGATTGGGATGTTGGAAAACTAGATTAGGTTAACAAGAAAGAAACCTTGTACGAAGAACTCGAACACACACACATATTTGTGTGTGTTCGTCGACCATCAACCAAAGAACCCTAGGGTTCTTTGGCCGAAATTCGTCCAAGATGAAGAAGGGAGTAAAGGGTTTCCCAAAACATACCTTGTTGTTTGCTTAAGATTGATCCACTGATGATGAACAAATCGACCAATCTTCTAGTTGATCTAAGCAATGAACTTGTTCTTCAAAACTTGAAGAACACGAAGAACGAAGAACACCAATCTTGGTGTTCTTGGTGTGTTCGGCCGAAACCAAGGGAGGAGGGGCTAGGGTTTCGAATTTAGGTGTAAGGGAATTATTGATTAGGTTTAAATGAAACCTTAAGCCTTCGATTTATAATAGAATAAGTTTCATTTAAGTCCTCCTAGTTTAATTAAGATTAATCTCTTAATTAAACTTATCTCTTACACTTTAAACCCTTATAGTTTAACTAGTTTATTATTGTTGCACTTAACTACTAAATGTCTAGTATTAACACACTAATAATTCGGTACCCATATACACGAATTATATACTTGTGTTTATACTTCTAATAGTTAATTATATAATAACCTTTATATAATTTGTACAACAATATTATACAATTACTATATGATTTAATAGCTTTAAATCATATCATGGATAATCTATAATTAACACATTGTATATTAACTCAACTAGTAAATATACAACTACTTGTATTAATTAGTTAGTTAAACTAATCTAGTAATAAGTTAAACTTAACTTAATACTTAACTGATTCATAATGACTATTATGAATCATTCCTCTTCGTAGTATCATCGCTTATCTTGCTCGTATTACATGCACTCACCAGTGTGACCCTTAAGTGTTTCGTAGGCATGGATGTATCATCATAGGTTGACTGACTGTGCACATAATTCCTTCATCTATATGGTACAACCTAAGGGCTTTGTAAGTACGAAACACCCAAAAAAGTATGTAAGCTTCAAAGGTCCATTTATGGACTAAAGCAAGCATCCAGAAGTTGGAATAAAGTATTCGATGAGGAAATCAAAACGTTTGGTTTTACTCAGAATCCCAACGAGCCATGTGTATATGTGAGAGCTAGTGGGACCATTGTCGTCTTTCAAATCCTATATGTCAATGACATGTTACTCATAGGAAATAACATTCCAATGCTACAAGATGTAAAATCCTGGCTTGGGAAGTGCTTTGCTATGAAGGATCTCGGGGAAGCGGCATATATACTTGGTATAAAGATCTATCGAGATAGATCAAAGTGGTTAATCGGATTAAGTCAAAGTGCGTACATTGATAAAGTTCTAAAACGGTTTAGAATGGATGCTTCCATACGTGGAAATCTCCCTATGCAACACAATGTACACTTGAGTAAGACTCAAGGACCATCCTCGCCTCACGAGGTGAAGCGTATGAGTGAAGTCCCTTATGCCTCGGCAGTGGGATCTATCATGTACGTTGTACGGTGCACAAGACATGATGTAGCATTTTCTCAGAACCTTACAAGCCGATATCAACATAATCCAGGTAAGAGTCACTGGACTGCTGTTAAGAACATACTGAAGTATCTTAGGAATACTAAAGATATGTTTCTTGTCTATGGTGGTGATACTCAAAATGAGTTAAGCGTTACTTGTTATTCTGACGCTAGTTTTGAGACTGATCGAGATGATTCCAAATCTCAAACGGGGTACGTTTTCGTTATGAACGGAGGCGTGTTGATTGGAAAAGTGCAAAGCAAAGCACTATTGCTATGTCCTCTACTGAAGCCGAATACATTGCAATCGCTGAAGCTACAATGGAAGCTGTTTGGAAAAGGAAATTTATTTCTGGGCTTGGAGTTGTCCCCAGCAATGAAAGACCTATAGATATGTACTGTGATAACTCAGGTGTGATTATCATTGCCAACGAACCTGGTGTTCAGAAAGGCGCTAAACATTACAGAAGGAAGGTTCACTACATTAGAGATGCGATCTCAATGGGAGATGTACGCTTGCTCAAAGTTCATACAGATGAAAACTTAGCTGACCCCTTCACGAAGCCAATGTCATGCACCAAACATATTGAGCATGCTAGGAACATTGGGCTTCGACCGGCTAATAGTCTCATGTAATCTGTTTTAGTATTTGAATAATAGAACATTGAGCAGTTTTTATTGGAATAAATTGATATATTTGATATGATCGTTTTTATATGAATATCTACTGTGTTCTATATTTGCATGTTTAATCCTTGAATATTTACTGTCTTTTATATTCTAAATTGTCCATTGTCATATTAATAATATGAGAATATTATTGAGACAAATTTGAGGGCATTGGTGACATTATCTTAGTATGACTAAAGATGATGAAATCAAACTCACATGTTGTTCATTGTGATGCACAATTGGACTGACCCAACCTATGAGAAATCACTTCCTGGATTTATGTCACAAGTGAATCTCACAAAGGCTTTGTCACTTATCCTCTGACTTGAGATGCAAGTTGGTTTGTGTGTGTAGAGGGGCAAACTTTGATGTGGTTAAACACTGACCTGAATAAGGCTGCTATTACAACCATTATCAAGTTTGTCATTAAGCATATGGCAAACACGTGTAGTCAATAAAGAATTCGTTCCTCCACATATGTGGATTAGATATTATTGGGCCCTCGATGATTTAAATAGATGTATGTGTGGCCACACCCAAAAGGTAATCAAGATGAATCTTGATTGGTTTTGGTAATCTACTTAAATATATAGATCGAGCAACAGAATCGTTGAAATTTTAGATTGACATTAATCCTTGTCTAAAATTCAACACAGCGTCAGTAACAAAAGGATAACTGCTCGAAAAACTTTGAACAAAGACTTTATGAAACTCCTCATGTACTTCTAGGGGCATTGGCGGGTTGCTAGACTCTAACCTTTGCTTGTATAGCATCCTCCTTTGGTGTTCAAGCAAGAGTGTTGTGTGAATCATCTTTAGAGGTATTCCCCATTGGAATACTTGGTTTACGCCCGTCACCGTCCTCAACCGAATTCCCATTGATCAAAGGCAACTAGGGTATGAATTCTTATATCATTCTCTTTTATTTCTTCATTAGTTTAATTGTATGATTTAATATTAGATCCGTTTATGGTGATTAATATTTTCCGCTGCGTTTTGGTTCTTGTTTAAACCGAAAATCACCATTAGATGGTGAATCTCCTGTAGGACATGTTAAGTGTTTCACCTTTGATGACCTTGAATGCTTCATACTTTCGATTCAACATCGCTTCTCTGCTAGCTTTAACTTCATCGGTTCCTTCATAAGATGTTATCAGTATATCCTATATCTCTTTGGCGGTTTTATATTCTTTTACTATAATAAGAATGTGATTTGAGAGGGATGTTTGAAGGAGGAACCAGATTTTAACATCTAAACCTACTAACTTTTTGTCTGCCTCTGACCATTGATCTTTTGGTTTGGGTTTCTTCAACATCAGAAAGATCTTCTTCGTCTTTATCGTCACCCTCCTTCTTCTTTTTCTTTAAAATGGTTGTACTTGGAACGAACATTTTTGGAATGTATGGACCGTTAATAAGAATGCTCGGTCCCATGTCATTTTGATGTTCGAAAAATCCCAGAAAACGGATTTTCCACATACCAAAATCGTCATCAGTAAACACAGGGGCATTTTTCTTCGAACCAAGATTCATTTGAGATAGCTTTTCACCCATTTTTTATCAGTAAGTAAGCAGATAAAAAATTATGAGTTAATTGTCCTGCTCTGATACCAATTGTTAGTCCAAAATAAGTGGTATTTCACACTTATAAGCTTTCACTGACTAATTTAAAATAATGGTACCACTCAACACTTTTTAAACTTTTCTTTATTAATCAATTAATGATACAATAAAGATGCAAGCAGTTTGCGGAATAGCTAAGAACAGATCATAACTAAACTGCTAGCATGTGATAGACAACAACATATATTATCTAAGACAAGTTTATGATCAACAAATGATCAAGCACAAGACCAGACACTTTCGTTATACAGATTCAATTCTCGAATCAGATAACTAGAGTTAACTGGTGGTTTACACTCTGCTCGAGGGAATAAAGTTCTGGAGTAATTTCAGCAGCGTGTAATTAAAATAATTAAAATAATTAAACCAATCAAACAACTAATTAAAATAATCAACATAAAGTTGTTCTTTTAAACTATTTTCTTTATTATTGAATGATAATAACAAATTGCGGAATAAATTAAGAACAAGAATCCTAGGTTAATCACTTATAGAGGTATGACAAATAAACAATTACTATTTCAAAACAAGTTTTGATTAATAAATAATCTAATACGAGAAACAGACACTAAGAATACTACAATAATATGGTTGTTACGAGCCTGGCAAATGTCAGTATATATACAACTTGGTTTTTATGAAGGTAAAAAAACTTAACCTATCATTAACAACCATGTTGTCTATATTAACCAACTTAAAACACAACCGACACCTTTACGAAACTGCCGAAAACAAAGCACACAAACAAACATCAAAACACAACCAGAGTCTTATTACAACCAGAGTCTTATTACAAGGAGTTCATTTATACACCACAACTTTTAGCTCATACACGTCACTATACACATTTTATAGCTGAATGTAAAATGGTAAAGGGGCGTACCATTGACACTGGCCAAATACTGTGACCGGACACCCGACCAGAATCTTTATTAAACTGCCGAAAAACAAACCATACAAACAAACATCAAAACACAACCAGAGCCTTTATTAAACTGCCGAAGAGAAGACCGTACAAACAAACATCAAAACACAACCAAAGCCTTCATGAAATAACCATCATTAAAACTTATGATAATACAAATATCCGAAGACCATTTCATCAAACATACATGGGAAACCCTTAGATTCCAAGAAGCGAGATGTCCATAGCCTTTTCAAAATAAAGGACATCTTCAATCCCCAGACAAACAAACGCTTCGACTCCATTACCTTCAGCATCGTCAATCAGAAATGCATTATCTTTTACAATTAAGCTCCCGCTGGTTACTGAACTGGGCTTTCCGAAGCCAAAATCAACTTCATAGAAAGAAAACTTGCACCAACTACTTATAATCGCTACATGTGCCGAATCAGGAAAGTTGGTAATATGCGAGAAGGAATCCACAATCATTGTTTGTCCTTCTGGGGTATCATGATGCACCTTTAAGTATTCATTTATTGTCTTTTTGACCGAATCCCTTAAAAGATCAGCCAGTTCTTCACTTGTGTCAGAAGATCTAGAATCCGTGGCGAATACACCACAAATATTCCCGCAAGCATGTTTGGGTATTTTGGACGCCGTTTTTTCCCTTAGGTTTATTGGCTGGATGAGTATGGACTTCCTTGGATGATCGTGTTTCGCCCGATCACGGTCAATGAAGGCCTTCCAAATGATTGATTGCACCAATTGGACCTTTGACCATTTATGAGCGCCATTATATCCATTGAGCATGGCCTTTGCTTTGATCTTTGATATCAAACACCCACTAAAAGATAGTTTCTTGGTGGCGTACTTGCTTAATAGATCAATGCTTATAGACCTAGGAATTCCTATCTCAAGTGATCTCCAACCACGGGAAGGAAATATGGAAGACGAGTTGAACCGATAAGCCGTGAATAATTCAAATTCGGAGTCGATTTTTTCTCTATTTATTGTTGCCCATGCATTTAAGAATGTAGCAAAAGTAGAGGCATCAACAATTCGGTGTGAAATGTTTACACCGATTGCTAAGCCACCGCACTCAAACATGGTTACTTGGATCGAAAGTATTGGGTCAGTGACTAGATCAGCAGCCCCGGTTTCCGAAGGAATAAATTCGTCCACCAACTTAAAATCAACATCGTACCCAAGAACATCTTGAAGTGTGATGTCGGCTTTGGCACGAATAAATTCAGCACCTTGATCGTTACTATCAACCGCACCCATTTCCTTAACATATCTACCCGCAAGAGGGTAGAATTGTGTTAAGGTTTTTTCAAGTGATGTTTCAAGCCGTGCAATAAACTCCAGCGACTTGGGATTACCGGTTGCCGGGTAGGAGAAAAGAAGTCTTAGATTCATGGCCGGAGCAACCTCATCGGTGAAGCCTATCTTGTAGTGGCGTAGGGTTTGTGGAGTTGGAATGGAAGGCTTTATAAGTTTGCTTGATTGTATTTCAATCGTCATTGATCGATCGATCTTTTAAGATGATAATTATTTTGCTCAGGTTTACAAGCATATATTATTGAGAGTACGTTCTAACTTCTAACTCAATTTTATAAAGATACAATGGTAATAAAACAATATCATCAATTATTATCATTACCCCATTCCTGTAACTTCTAAGGGAGAAAGGACAAAAGGAAATTATAATAATGCGTCCTAGTGTTATAGTATGGAATTTAATTAGTTGCATGTGTGGATTTTTTTGACTAAAAAAGTATATTAATAATTAATAATACTCTTTCCAACCCATAAAAATTTTTATTTCTATTTGTCACATGATTTAAGTAAGTAATTAGTAGTGGAGTTGTTTTATAATAGTTTTGGTTAAAATATAAAGTTAGTTTGAACAGAGAAAATGTTGTTAAGAAATAGTTAATACTTCCTCCTATTTAAAAGAAATGCTACATTTTTACTTTTACGCTTTTTAATGCAAAACATTATAATAAATATTATCATATATTAAAGGGCAAAATGCATAGGAGGGTAACCTACTTTCCGTTAAAGTTTATTTAAGGGTACGTACTTTTATTTTGATCACCAAAAGGGTAACCTACTTTCAATCAAAGTTTATTTAGGGGGGTGTACTTTTATTTTCATCACTAAAGGGTAACCTACTTTCATAAATGTATATAAAAAGGTAAAATTGACTTGTGAAACCGGTTACCGGTATTCATTTCTTACATATGTTTCCCACGTGACTTTTTAAGGCTTATATAATTAGTTTTGTTTCACAACCTTCAAACTAGGTCAAAATACAGTCGATCAATTCTTCCTTCAAAGTCCAAAATTCTATCTTTCCTTGAATTAATGGTTAAGGTATGTTGATTTATTTTATAATGTGATCATTGATTTTGTTAGTGTTATAATTCTTATGACGTAATAATTCTTCCAAAAACACTATTGTTGATGACAATGTTAGCGATGTAAGTGAAAATTCTTTGGAATATAGCACTGATTCTTCAAATACAGCGTCACTAGATCACTTTGAACTACCTTTTTTTGTAACTATGCAAATTCATTTTTTTGGAATGCTCTGGTTCATTTTGGTTGGAACAAGTAATAGAAACCTATTGAGCAAGTCATTTTCCCCCTTTTTATATAGCTTTATGAAAGTAGGTTACCTTTTAGTGATCAAAATAAAAGTATGTACCCTTAAATAAACTTTGATGGAAGGTAGGTTATCCTTTAGTGATCAAAATAAAAGTACGTACCCTTAAATAAACTTTGATGGAAAGTGGATTATCTTTTTATGCATTTTCCCTATATTAAAGAGGATAATTAGTGAAGAAGAATCCCACTATAATATTTGGCTCTATTGAAGAAAGAGAAAGACAGAAATAATTAATGAGGTTTAATAAAGTTAAGTAAAGATAAAATATTAAATTTAAATACAAAAATTTACCAAATAAGGAAAATGTAGCAATTATTTTAAATCACCCATAGAGAAACGTTCAAGGAGGTCCATCATCTTTAGAAAGTCCCAAGGAACAAATCTCAACCATTGATCAATAGGATCTAATGGTCAAGATTAAT
This sequence comes from Calendula officinalis, assembly GCA_963853835.1. Lineage (NCBI taxonomy): Eukaryota > Viridiplantae > Streptophyta > Magnoliopsida > Asterales > Asteraceae > Calendula > Calendula officinalis. The sequence goes on along the minus strand of OY970828.1, from coordinate 9,218,766 downwards.
CACATATTTTATATATTGAGGGGTATTTTGGTCATTTTTTAAAAAATAAAAAAATATTTTAAAATTTTTATTTTATTTATTTATTTATTTTATTTTTTATTATGAAGGGGTATTTTTGTCATTTGGCACTTAAAAAAATTTCGATTTTTTATATTTTTTATTTTAAAATTTTTTTTATTTTTTTTTTATTAATTTTTTTATTAAAAAAATAATATTTGTTTGATAATTACGTATATAACTTAATCACATGTGATTTTAATGTAAAATCACATATGATTTAGTGTAAAATTATATTTTAGTTAAATCACATGTGATTCAGAATGCAATCACATGTGATTCACTATGCAATCACATGTGATTCACTATGCCATAACATTATGTGTTATTAATAAAAAATAAAAAAAATTTAAAAATAATATTAAATAAATAATTTTTTTTAAAAAAAACTAAAAATTTTAAAATAAAAAAAAATAATTTTTTTCAAAATGACCAAAATACCCCTCAATTAAAAATTTAAAAATTAAAAAAAATTTAAAATAAAATAATTTGTTTAGTGCCAAATGACCAAAATACCCCTCCATGTATAAAGTATGTGATTAATCTTGATCATTAGATCATATTGATCAATGGTTGAAATTTGTTCGTCAGGACTTTGTAAAAATCATGGACCTCCTTGAACGCAACTCATCACCCATATAAAGAAAGTGTATCACTTATTTTGAATCGGAGGAAGTAGTATATTTGATAATAATATTATTTTATCAAATGCTAGTAGTCAAATTTTAGAAATGATATACTTCCTCCGTATCAAAATAAGTGACACCCTTTTCATTTTGGGGTGTATCAAAATAAGTGACAAACTTTGAAAACTTTCCTTATTTAGTAAAAGTAGTGGGACCCATACCCACTAACTATCACTTTAATAAAGTGAAATTACCCTTATACCATTACTTTTACTTTTAAAACTCATTAATATCACTTTTTCAAGAAAAGTGGGACATATTTTCCACTTACTATGTACTTTAATCTATTTTAACCTCTACTTTAATCGTTTACCTCAAAAAACGTGTAAATAAATTTATGTCACTTATTTTAATACGGAGGAAGTAAATTATTTTTTGAAGAAGGGAGTATAAGAGTATATTATATGGATGGTACATGTGATTTGTTCAAAATTTTACCTATGGTGAGTTAGCTCAAAATAGCGCGCTGATAGTTCATTTTTCTGAAATATTTTGCCCGACGATCCTTTACCATAATGTGTATTAAGTTTTTCTTGTTAAGTCCCCATGTGTGAGGCATGTGAGCGGAATTTTTTTTTCCATTTTATTCTTTTATAAAAAATTAAAAATATTGTTTTTCCTCTCTTTTTTATTATAATACATTTATATATTATGTGTATAAAAAAATTGAAAACATTGGATGTGTAAATGTGTTACAGCGTGTATGAAAATGTCCATGTGGTGGTGCCCTTTTCCGCCACATCATCGCCACCTCACACCCCCACACCACCACCACACCACATCATTTGGTGGAAATACCCACCACACCACACCACACCATTTTATTTTCCAACTCATCATTTCATTTCCATTTATTTTGCACACAAATAATATTTTATATAATTTAAAATTACATTACATTAAATAAAATTAAAATGACAATACTTTTAATTAAAATGAAAATACTAGAAATTAAACATTAAAATACTAGAAATTAAAAATTACAATAATTAAAATAAATTATTACTCTTCATCGTCTTCATCGTCGGCGTCTTCATCGTCGGCATGTGCGTTGTTGTAGAGATGGTCCGCCAAGTCCTGTCGAAGTCGTTCGTGTGTTGTTCTGTCTCGAATGTCGACAACCCTGTGCAAATATTCTGCACTTCCCGGTACATACAAAGCATGTCGGGGACCGTCCGGCACATATGGAGAAATCATCCGACCGCATTCTTCGACAACCATATTATGCATTATAACACATGCATACAAAATATATCTTAGTCTTTCAAGGTCATATGAACGGGCCGCGTTTTTGACAATGTGCCACTTCGCCTTTAAAACTCCAAAAGCCCGTTCCACATCCTTACGTGCGGATTCTTGTTTTTTGGTAAACAAGACCTCTTTTGGATCAACTGGATGTCGGTAGGCTTTGACAGACGTCGCATGACGAGGATATATACCATCGGTAAGGTAATAACCGAATCTATATGGATTGCCATTCACCGTAAAAGGAGCATCGGGTGCCTTTCCTGATAACAAGTCGTTGAATATTGATGACTGATCAAGCACGTTAATATCATTATAGAACCCGCAACCCCAAAGTAAGCATGCCAAAACCATAAATCTTGGGAAGCAACAGCTTCTAATATCAACGACGGTACTCCATGATGTCCACCGGTGTACTCACCTCTCCACGATTGTGGACAGTTCCTCCAATCCCAGTGCATACAATCAATGCTACCTAGCATTCCAGGAAAACCATGTCTCTCTTCGTGTGCCTCATATAATTTTTGCACATCGGTTACTGTTGGTTTTCGCAAATAAATAGGTCCGAATATTTCCAAACCCCCTTGTGAAAATCTATACATACTTTCCCTAGCAGTTCTTTCAGACATGCGTAGGTACTCGTCAAGAGAATCAGGGGATGACCCATAAGCCATAGATCGAATTGCTGCAGTACATTTTTGCAAAGCAGTGAATCCCCGCCTACCTCTAGCATCGTATCTCAATTGAAAAAAAGGATACCTGTTTTCTAATGCGGTACATATGCGCATAAATAAATGTCTGGACAGACGAAACCTTCGTTGGAAATTGTTGTCGTCATAAACAGGATCATCCGCAAAATAATCTCGGTATAGCATGTCGTGTCCAGCTTCTCGATTTCTATTTAGCTTCGCGGTTCTAGTGTCAAAGACTTCTTCACTTTCATCGGAGGATATATAATCGAGGAGTTCTGAGTATATTGTTAGCATAAATGCGTCATCGTCGTCAGATGATGAACCAAGATAATCCATTATTTGTAACTTGGGGTATTTTGGTAGAGTTGTGGTGTGTTTTGGTAGTGTTTTGGTAGAGTTGTGTGTGTAAAATGAGTGAAAGTGTGTAAATATATATAAGTAAATAATTAAATATAAAATGAGTGAAAGTGTGTAAATATATATAAGTAAATTCTAACGGCTATATAGCCGTTCCCCAACGGTACAATCGTTCAAAAAAGAAGCCATCCACGCCCGTTTCTTGTCGTGGGCCGTTGCCCTCTCCACCCACGCCGCACCCCAACGCCGTTGGGGGGGGGGTGTTCCGGACCAAGACCACGCCGTGGCCGGCCATGTCACTCCCCCACGCCGGCTCACCGTGGACCCATACTGAGGAGTCTAACTATCACTTTAAGAAAGTGAAATTACCCTTATACCATTACTTTTACTTTCAAAACTCATTAATATCACTTTATTCAAGAAAAGTGGGACATATTCTCCACTTACTATGTACTTTAATTTATTTTAACCTCTACTTTAATCGTTTACCTCAAAAAACATGTAAATAAATTTATGTCACTTATTTTAATACGGAGGAAGTAAATTATTTTTTGAAGAAGGGAGTATAAGAGTATATTATATGGATGGTACATGTGATTTGTTCAAAATTTTACCTATGGTGAGTTAGCTCAAAATAGCGCGCTGATAGTTCATTTTTCTGAAATATTTTGCCCGACGATCCTTTACCATAATGTGTATTAAGTTTTTCTTGTTAAGTCCACATGTGTGAGGCATGTGAGCGGAATTTTTTTTTCCATTTTATTCTTTTATAAAAAATTAAAAATATTGTTTTTCCTCTCTTTTTTATTATAATACATTTATATATTATGTGTATAAAAAATTGGAAACATTGGATATGTAAATGTGTTACAGCGTGTATGAAAATGTCCATCTTATGTATAGAATAGAAAACATTGGATGTTAGGATGGTTCTGCACCTTTAAACGGTTCTGCGTTGAATCGAACACTATATATATACATATATATATATATATATATATATATATATATATATATATATATATATATATATATATATATATATATATATATATATATTGAGGAGTTATTTGCAGAACCCAAATTTTGGGTAGAATCCAGCAGAACTCAATTTAAACAATTGATTTTCAAAATGAAATGATTATGAAATATACATGAATGGATTTGATGAGAGATACCCAAATATTACTTTGCATGTATACATAGCAGGGCACCCACACAATGCGATGGTAATTACCCTGTATGACTATATTTTGTGACGAGCTAATGTTATTCAGTTAAATAGGTCAACAATTGAACAATCTAACAATAAATCTCTTCGCAAAATGCAATAATAAAGTAGAGAAAACAATTTCGACTGATTTATAGATAATCAAGTAGATTTAAGTTATACTCCTTCCGTCCCACAAAAGACTTCCCATTCACCCTAAATTTTTGTCCCATAAAAAAACTTCTCATTTCATACATTTGATGGGCTCCACATAATAAAATACTATTATTATTAAGGATATCACCACTTACTATCCACTAACTATTTTTCTCTCTCCAAATCAATCTTATATTTTAATCAAAATTATTACCAATGACCACACCACTAACTATCACCTTAAAACTTGTGTCAAACTCAAATGAGAGGTTCTTTGTGGGATGGAGAGAGTAATTAATTATCTCAAACTAATGCAAAAGAAGCCTATGGAAAAATAAAATTAAACAAAGGTGAAATAATACAGTTTTTAAATCAAACTTAGCTAACACATGGATACTCAATAAAATTCAAAAAGTAACTAACACATGGATACTCCATAAAATTCAAAAAGTAAAAGACAAAAAAATGTTTCCGAGTCAGGCCGACACAACCATGTTGACCCAACCCAAAATAACCATTTTGAACATTGTAACAAACGGGTCAATATGGATCCACTCATAATGGTTAGACACCTATAAATCAGTTGAAATTGCCTTCGATCTTTACCCAATTGAATGCTTGTTTTTTTATTTACTCCTTTGACACGTTGTCTACGAAATCTTTCTGTTAGCAAATACAAAGGATTTAGGAAATGAAAGCAAAATCATGATATAGATGCAATAATTATACAAGAAATGGCCTGGATAACATTATAAGCACTTTTAGACTGCCTTCCTATTCAAGGGTTCGATTTGTTCCTAATTCATTATTTGGATCACCCTGGATAATATCATAAGATTAATCTCTAGTGTTGTTGACATTACATCAAATAAAGGGAGAACATCAGAAATCTAGCAAAAACATTAAAATTAACTCAAATAAGAAAATTAGAATCATAAACAAAGGATAATACCCAAAAAGTTATTGAAAAATAAGCGTATGCAACGCTTTGGCCATTTCGAGTAAACAATCATCAGTTGAATCTTAAAAAAGAAACCCAATTTTGACATAAAATGGGAATTGAGAACCCAACCAAAAACTCACAAACCCGAGAACCAATTAACCGATTTTGACAGCAATTAACCTGCATCAATTAACTGAAAACACGGAAACGAACCGGCCAGAACCAACAAACCCGAGATCAGAGAAAAGTCGAAAAAGAGAAAACGAGAATCATAGAAAAAATTGTCAAATTATATATGTAAGGGACATTTATAAAACTGTGAATTAGTAAATGTTAATAAGAAAGCTTTTTAAAAGGTTAACGAGAGTTTTTATAAAAAGTTTTTTGATTAGTGAAAAGATGATGTGGCAAAAACAATAAACTATTGAGATGTTAACTATTAGAGATGCTCTCATCATCACAAGGTCATCAACCAGTCACTATAAGAGGAATTTCCTGAGATAAAAAAAAAAGATCTAAACCTTACGTATAATCCATTAATTATTTGAAAACCATAATATAATATCGAGTAAATTCTACTGATGGTTCATTGGTTCGTCAAAATTTTTGTATTTAGTTCATAAGTCTCAGAATTTACTTTACCACATACTCACATAGTCACTAAATACGAAATGTTGTCACATTTTGATCCCTAATACTAACTTCTGTTAAATGCTTGGTTAAAACCGTCTTTTCATATCCTTAAAATTATTTTGATGACCAAAATATACTTAAAAACAAATTTCTGAATTTTTTTTATTTCTTTTTCCCTTTTTTTGCTTCAAGCCACACATTAATGAATGATCCATCATCTTCACTATCTCTTATCATATTCACCAGCTGCAATTTATTTGGGGGTTTTGTAACCAGTGAGCAAGAAACGAACACTTTTACTAGACCAGCTCTTCTTTCATGGATCTCTCACTCTCAGATCTTGGTAACACACATATACACTTTCACATTTCTCAAATCGTCTATTGATTTCATACCTCCAAAATGACGTTTTAACTAAAAATCTTAAATTCGTAATAATTCCAAGAAAACCCTAGAAGTCGGACCATCTGCGAGATCGACCTCTAAATTGATGTTGCAAACATTAAGATTTGAAAATTGATTGTAAAAAAGACGAAGATGTTGGCCTTTTCTGACGAGGATGAGTGTCGGACTGCATACTGCCAACTGCCGGAATGAAGGTCGCAGTGTCGCCGGTGTAGGGGTGTTGATTGTAATTGAGGTCCTGTGGGGCAGTAAAAGGTCGGAGTGCAGTGGTGTAGTAGATAACATCGGTGGAACAAATGAGCTCCGGTGTGCATGTTGATTCTCATTCTTCTCATTCTCTTTGGAAAATTTAAAAAAAAAAATTATGTCTGAAAGTCTTTATACGTAGTACCCTCTCCGTCGCACAAAAAAGTTTACATTTCTCACTTAATTTTTGTCCCACAAAAACGTTTACATTTCTCACATTTGATGGACTCCACATAATAAAATATTATTATTACTAAAAACCTCATTATTAATATCCCCTAACTATTTTTCTCTCCAATCCAAACTTATATTTTAATCAAAAGTATTACAAGTGACCCACTAACTATCACCTAAAATCTTGTGCCCAAGAGAAATGTAAACTTTTTTGTGGGACGGGGGGAGTATTACTTTTCTTTTTCCCCTCTCATTTGAAACCCACAAATGAGCTCCGGTGTGCAAAGAGAAATGAGAGGAAGCAGACCGGTTCATTGACTTCAATCTCAGGTGTGTGTTTGTGTTTGTGTTTGGTTGGAGAAAAACAATAAAATGGGATATGGAAAAAGACAAATATACCCTCGTGTGATTTAACGAATTATTTTTAATAGATGTTAGTTCTAGGTAGGGATGCAAATTTGATCCGCGGATTCGGGTACCCGCGGATACCCGACTATAATGTGGCGGGTATTACCCGTCCAAACGGGTAACAGTTCGGGGATGGCTTTTAAAATTCATACCCGCATCGGGTACGGGTATTGTAACATTCGCCCCGTTTATACCCGAATATATATATTTATATATAAATTTATATTATTCTTTAAAAAATTCCTTAGCCCAACTCCCACTAATATTCCTTCCTTACTCCATAAGCCCAGTTACCATTAATAAATCGGCTGTGTGATTCCAATCTAACGCCTCGTCTCCTAGAGTCCTCGAAGATCGATAATAACACATTGAAGATCGACGCCTTGAACAGACAAACATCATTTCTCATTAACCAGTTTTCACTTTCTTCAAGAAATCAAGAATAGTCTCTTAGTCTTCTATTCTTCTTGTATAAAATGAAACAAGCAGATTACACATACACATTTTTCCATCAATTTCTCCGGTTATACTTATGGAGTCGGGTTTGGACGGATTGCTTCCGAATAATCAAGGCAACGTAGAAGTTCCACCTTCATCCTCTGATCCAAAGCTCTGGTAAGATTGTAATTTGTAACCTTAATTCGATTTTAATTTCTGAAATTAGGGGTTTTTATTCGTCGAATAGTATCTAACTAATTGAGAATTCTGATTCTGATTATTGGACGAATGCTATTCATAATAGTATATAACGAATGCTATTCTGCTTCTGATTCTGATTATTCGTCGATTAGTATATGTTGATTATGACTGTAGGTATGATTCCGAATAGTATATGACGAAAAATTCTGATTCTGAATGTTATATTGATATTAATTCATTGAATAATTCTAATTGTGGTATGATTTTGATTTCTTATTGAGAATTATGATTGTGGTATGATTCTGATTGTATTGAGAATTATTGAGAAACTGAGAAAGTGTATGATTATATGATTAACATACATGATTGTTTTCTATTGTTTTATGTAGTCATGAGGCTGTTGGAATGGATGTTGACGAGGCTTCCGGAAAAACAAATGGCGAGGCTGATGAAACAAATAAAGAGGAGGCTGTGGAAGGAACCAATAGATTGAAATCTGTAGTTTGGAATCATTTCAAAAAGAAAAAGATTGATGGTGTTGATAAGGCGATATGTAGTTATTGTGGGAAGAAATTAAGTGGAGTAAGTAGGAATGGAACCACACACTTGCATGAACATTACAAAATATGCATACATAAAAAGAATCAAGACATAAGACAATCAATCTTGAATATGTGTCAAGAAAAAACAGATGGGCCTGTTTCGGTTGATGCACATACGTTTAATCAGAAGGTTTCAAGAAATGAACCGGCCAAGATGATCATTCTTCATAAGTATCCACTTTACATGGTGCAACACTATATCAAGGTAGAGTTGCTGTGACAACTGATATGTGCACGACTTCTAACAAAAAAAGACGTTATATGGTTGTCACTGCACACTATATCAATGAATCATGGAATTTATGCAACAAAATCTTAAGGTATTAACTAACTATTTTTACTGTTATTATTTGTTTACTATTATTTGTATACTGATTAGTTTTTATGATTTATAAATTACAGTTTTATGTATGTTCCGGCTCCTTATAATGCTAAAACACTAACCAAAGAATTAATGGGGTGCTTGGTTGCTTGGTCCATTGATTGCAAGCTATCTACTTTGACTTTGGATAATTGTAGTGTAAATATTTCTATGATCGATAAAATGAAAGAAAAGTTGCGACCTGATAATCTTCTTTTGAAAGGGGAATTGATTCACATGAAATGTTGTGCGCATATCTTGAACTTAATTGTTCAACAAGGTTTAGGTGCAATTCAAAGTGGGGTAGACTCTATTCGCGAGAGTGCTGTTGTTTGGACTGCAACTCCAAAAAGAGTGGAAAATTTTGAAGACGCGAAAGAAGGTTTGCCTCTTACGAGTAAGAGAAAGTTAGTTTTAGATTGTAAAACCAGATGGAATTCCACTTATTTGATGCTTAGGAGTGCGATTCCGTATAAGGAAGTTTTTAATCGCCTTATACATAAAGAAAAAAGCTACAAGCAACCACCTAGTGATCAAGATTGGGAATTAGCAGAACTTATGTGTGATAAACTTAAGTTATTTTATAGTGTCACCGAGATGTTTTCTGGGATCAAATATCCAACTGCTAATCTGTTTTTTCCAAAAATTTGTGAGATTCGGTTGTTGCTTAAAGATTGCCTTATATCACCTTATAAGGAGATCAAGATGTTAGCTACCGACATGGTTGACAAGTTTGATCAATATTGGTCTCTCATACATGGAGTATTAGCCATTGCCACTATTTTCGACCCAAGATTCAAACTGAAGTTAATTGAGTATTATTTCCCCAAGCTATATGGTAAGGAGTCAGACAAAGAAGTTGATCGAATTAGTGTTAGGTCACAACAACCCTGTTTTAATGTTAATTGAAAGAATATTATACTTAGAGAAATATTAGAGTGATAACACAAGAATATAGTCAATGTATAAATCCACTAAGTGTGGCTTGTTGCGGAATAACAAGACCACTGATCAATTACAAAGATATGAAAGTGTAAAGTGAATTGGTGAGTACTCCTTTGCAAGATGATCTCTATTTATAATGTTATAGAGATCTTACATGATGAGCAAAGGAGTAACCGAAGGACTAAGTAAGGAAAATGACTAAGATCAAGGGATTTGATCTTAGTCCGTTACTATACTGAGTATCACTCAGTCCTTCTACTCAGTCCTTGTACTCAGTATCACTATCTGATACTGAGTACTGATACTGAGTTCCAATACTGATCACTCAGTATCAGACCTAAACTTAGCTATATTATTCTACATATAAATCAAAGCTAGTCTAGGTTGTTTTGTTATCTTAAGATCCGAAGGGGCAAGGCTTTTTGCCTTAGCAATCTCCCCCTATCTAATGATAACAAAACAATTACAAAGAGATAAACAAAAAAAAAATAAAAATACAACAGCATAGGTAGAAACATCTTCTTCTTCATTTGCTGTTGATGGCTTCATTCTCATAGAAGACTTCTTGTTTGATGTGGACAAACTCTTCTCTGCTTTTGAGTTCATCCCTTCTACAATTCAGAACTGCAACAATCTTCTTTCTGAACCAAGAGTCTTCTTTCTTGGTGATCATCCATTTCAGTCCAACAAGGTGACTGATTTGAGCTCTTGGTAGATCTTCTTCAGAAATGAAGCACTCTCTATCCTCTGAGTCAGTATACATATATCTAGAAGTTGGATATATGACACTCTTTTGATCCTGAAAAACAAGGTTAGGAGGAAGAGGGTATTTTTTAAGATACTTGTATGTATGAAGACATTCTGGTCTGTTGTTTGAGTAAGCCTCAGTCATCACACTGAGTGTTCTGTACTCTATTTCATGAAGTAAGTCCTTCTCATAACATACTGCAGCTACTGCACAGATCTCATCCAAGACTATTTGATCATAGGTTGATTTCTTTGAAAGCTCTTTGATCAGTCTTGTGATCTTCACCCAGTCTTGAAGACCAATTCTTTGAATATCATGAATAAATATCTTCATGGGAGGACTGATTAAGCCAGTACAAGTGATAGTGATTCTTCCTTCTTTGAGCTTCACTTTTACTTTATTGACATCTAGATTTAACCAATGTATCCCCCTTACATTTGGAAATGTTTTGGTCCTCAAGAACTCCTTCCTTTCTTCCTTATACTGAGTCCTAGCAGCAACCATATTCCAATAATGCTGAATATGGTCTGGACCCTTTCTTGAGATTCTATGTGAAGAACCAGGAGTATCAGTATCTGGGTCAGATTCTGGTTCAGCTTTGATTCCCAACTCTTGCTCATATAAAAATCTTTCTTGTTCTGCCCAGAGTTGTTGAGAAGTCAGTCTTGGAGCCTGCTCAGTATCACTGTCCAATGTATGAACAGGTCTTCTTTGTCTTGTTACCAAAGGAGCAGGTTCCTCACTTGATTCAGAAGAAGTGAGAACTGCATTGATGGGTCTTCTTGACACGGAACTCCTTCTTCTAATCACCAGATTTTCTGGTTCTTCATCATCCGAGGATGATGATGAAGAATTTTCTTGTTCTACCAGATTCAGTGCATAGTTCACTAAACCTGGTTATTCATCTTCATCATCAGCAATAGGCCAGATGAAAGGCCTATATACCACAATTTGCAAGTTATTTTCTTCTAGAACAGGTGGCTCAGTATAAGCTTGCTGTGGTTGGTCAGTGTGAGTCTCCCCCTGAGCAGATGGCTCAAGTGGGTCTTCAAAGTGTGGTACTGACCTACTTCTTTGTCTTCTTCTCTCATGCTGAAATCGAAGTGGTTCAGTATGAGGACTCTGCTGATGTTGCTGTTCTTGTTGTGGAGGTTGATCTTCATTCAATCGTCTTCTTTTCTCCCCCTGAGCAGATGGCTCAGTTTGATCAACCTCAGTATCTCTTTGTCTCTTCTCCCCCTTTTTGTTATCATTTGATGAGGAGGGAAGAGGATCAGTATCACCACCCATGTCCCCCTCAGGTTGTTCAAGAGTAGGGGAGGGCATGGGCTCAGTTGCAGCATCAGTTTCACCAGCACCTCCTTCTCCTTCTCCTTCTTCATTGTGGTCACCATGTGAACATGGTGGAGTTTGTGGAGGCTGCTGTGGTTGTTGAAGTAGTGAGACTGACTGTTTTATTGAGTCAATATCACCACTCATCTTGTCCATTCTGGCTAGTATTATATTTTGAGTTTGTTGGATGGCCAGAATGTGCTGCATTATTGCTTGCAGAGTCACTTGGTCTGCTGCAGCCTGAGATGCCTGAATGCCCTGCACTGATGGTGCTAAAGAAACAAAAATATAAAACTGGTTAGAAAGAAAGGTTTATCAAATAGAATTGTGGTGTTGGTTAATTCTATAATCATATAAACAGAGTTTGTGAAGTCTGTATTTCATCTGGTTTATGATGGAATATTGTGGACTTGTGCATAGCATGTGTAAGAAGATATTAGTAAAAGTGAGTGTGAAAATTGAAGTAGCTCAGTATAGGATAAGTCACATTTACTAAAAGGTTTGGGTTTGGGAATTCGAAGCCTGGGATGTGCTTCTTGTTATTTTCAATGTTTATCACTCGGTATTAGAGTGATAACAGAAATGTGGCTAAACCCCATGGAGAATTTTTGGATTTTGTGGCTTAATGGTTTGTGATCATTTCTTGAATTATGCTACCCAACTCAAAAATAAGTTGGACATTATTCAAGCAGTACCAGTGGGTGTCAGTGTGACATCAACCACCATTGTCTCTTTAAATGTTTAGACAACTGTAGACTGACAATGATCAATTTTGTGTGCTCAGTATATGAATTTTGCATAGCAGCAGTGGGCTAGCTATGTTGGCCATAAAAGGATATATATTTGAAAGATCGTTTGAGACTTTGGTCAGTATTGAGTTGGTACTGGCCAATACTTAGTCTCTATATGGGAATGAAATATATATATATATATATATATATAAGTTTAAGGGGCTTTTTAGAAATTCATACCTGAGACTCTGTCAGATTCCCTTCTAGCATCTGCAGAGGTCGGTGCAGGATCATGTGATTGTGGATTTGTAGCACCAATATCTTCAATACCGACCTCTCTGTTTTGCTGAGCACCTTCCAGTGTAATTTGCTCATATTGAATCTCCACATCAAGAGGAATATGAGGTTCCTCAATTGGTTGAGCTGTTGGAATTAGTTCTGGACCTGGAAGGTCAGCGGTGGCTGCAACTAAGCTTTGGGCTTGAAGAGATGCAGTTAATGATGGAACATTTGCAGGCTGCACCTCCTCAGATGATAAGTTTCCCATAATGATAGGAGAAAGATTCCTTCTTCTTCTTTGAAGGACCAGTGGTGTGTCTTCGGAGGACTCAGTATCAAAAACTGTTTCAATATGAGGAGCATCAGGATCCTGTGCAGGTGGAGAGATATGTTGTTGAGTCGGTTCTTGAACTTGTGGAACATCCTGCATCTCAATATCTTGACCGGCCTGTGCTCCATTACCACTATTATCATCATTATCATCATCATCATCATCATTGTCTGACTCAGTATCATACATGTCCTCTGCATCATTTATATGTTCTTGAACAATGGCCCACATAGAAGGACTTAGAAGAGGCTCTCCTTCTCTTGGCCTGTAAAAGAAAATCTTCTCACTGAGTGGAGGAAGATCAACCCTTGGACTGTGAAACTCATCATAAGTATGTGTGGGCATTGAGTGTTGAAAGATGAGTGATAAAAATCTGCAGAAAGGAACATTGCATTCCCGTGTGTTAGCCCGAACCAAAGTAGCTAATTCATTGAAAATTAGCCGAGCATAATCAATATTTCTTCCATAGTACAGAGCATGTACTATTTGCATCCCAAATTCGTTTATTTGGTCCAAAGCACCCGTCTTGTGAGTCATGCACCGAATTATTGTTGTAATGAGAATACCCCACATAGGACCAAATTCGTTTCTTTTGATGATTCCTGTTGTTCCTCTTCGACCCAAAAATGGCAGTACTGAGCGTGCCTCTGATCTATCAACAAATGGGTCATACTGAGCTTGTGCTGGAAGCCTCAGTGTTTCACGAATGATTGCAGTAGAGACAAAAGCTCTTCTTTGATCCCTAATTACCCATCCAGCAATCATATCTGGAGAATCGAGTGTGGCAGAGTACCAAAACTCGCATAACATTTCTGGGTAAATTGCTCGAGGAGATAAGGTCAGTGCACGAGCAATTGGGCAATGCTTCATAAAAGTCACGATGTTCGTGAATTCTTGGCATACCCAGGCTTGAGGAATAGTGAAATTTGCTGTGATGTTGTTCCTCGCAAACCTGGGTACTTCATTATTTCGGAATTTGATTTCCGATTCAACTTCTGGAGCAACAAAAGTGTAATTCGCCATCTGTGATTTCGATTTGAAAAAGTTTGCTTGCTAATAGAAAGTGAAATCGTTAATCGCAGAGAGAATTGAAAATGAAAGAAAGAAATAACAGTTAAAAAAAATTTGAAGTAAAAATAAACGGTTATTTATAGGAGATTTGAAAGATAATTAAGGTATTGGGAAGTAAAAACAGCTGATTTGACTGCCTTATCCTCTGCCAACGGTAACTTTCTTATTAAGAAAGGTTACCGTTGAGCAGTATGAGGATTAAGCTCGGTGTAAGAGCCGTCATACCCCAATACTGAGTTTAAAAAAAGAAGTAATTTTAAAAATTTTAAAAAATATAGAAACAATTAATTTACTCTTGAAATTAATAAAAAAAATAAAAATTTTAAATTTTGATGATAACAGACTAGTGATACTGAGTGGTCAGTATCAACAGGAGTGATACTGAGACCTCAGTTTTAAAGAAAATTTAAGAAAGATTAAGGATTCAGCATACCTAATTGCCCTAGTAAATACATAAACCTTTCCTCAGGGAGAGGTTTAGTTAACACATCGGCCAATTGTTCATCTGTTGGTACATAATCTACTTCAACCTTACCTTTTTCCACATTATCTCGAATAAAGTGGTGTCTGATATCAATGTGCTTGGTTTTGGAGTGATAGACTGGGTTCTCTGTGATAGCAATAGCACTCTTGTTATCACAATGAATGGGAGTCTTATGAAAGTTGAACCCATAGTCTAAGAGTTGATACTGCATCCATAATAATTGAGCACAACAACTTCCTGCAGCAACATATTCTGCTTCTGCTGTGGAAGTTGCTACCGAATTTTGCTTCTTGGATGACCAACCAACTAGTCTTCCACCCAGGAATTGACATCCTCCACTTGTGCTCTTTCTGTCCAATCTACAACCTGCAAAATCTGCATCTGTACCCTTCAAGGTCAAAGTTGGAGTCTTTGGGATACCAAAGACCCAGGTTAGGAGTACCTGTAAGATATCTAAAGATGCGCTTAACTGCTTTCATGTGTGATTCTTTAGGATCAGCCTGATACCGAGCACACAAACATGTTGCAAACATGATATCAGGCCTGCTAGCAGTTAAGTAAAGTAAGGAACCAATCATACCTCGGTATGTGGATTGACATACTGGTTTACCAGTTTCATCCTTACTTATCTTATCCTGAGTACCCATAGGAGTGTGCATGGAAGATAAATTTTCAAATTTGTATTTCTTTAACATGTCATGCACATACTTACTTTGATTTATAAAAGTGCCATCAGGCTTTTGTTCAACTTGTAAACCAAGAAAGTAAGTAAGTTCGCCCATCATACTCATCTGATACTGAGTTGACATTATCTTAGCAAACCAGTCACACATTGACTTGTCAGTGGAACCAAAGATAATATCATCTACATATATCTGAATGAGTAAGATGTCAGAACCTTTCCTTTTTGAAAATAATGTTTTATCAATTTTACCTCTTGTAAATTTATTTTCAATAAGGTACTCAGACGGGGTGTCATACCAGGCTCTTGGAGCTTGTTTGAGCCCATATAGAGCTTTATCAAGCTTGAAAACAAAATTAGGAAATTTGGGATCAACAAAACCTGGAGGTTGTTTAACATAAACTTCTTCTTGTAGTTTTCCATTTAGAAAAGCACTTTTGACATCCATCTGATAAACTTTGAAATTCTTAAAAGCTGCATATGCAAGATACAACCTAATAGCTTCAATTCTTGCAACTGGTGCAAAATTTTCATCATAGTCAATGCCTTCTTCTTGCCTGTAACCTTGAGCAACTAACCTTGCTTTGTTTCTGATGACAACACCATCCTTGTCCATCTTGTTTCTGAACACCCACTTAGTACCAATAATAGTTTTGCCAGAAGGAAGTGGCACTAAGTTCCAAACTTTGTTTCTCTCAAACTCTGTGAGCTCTTCTTGCATAGCCTCTACCCAATCTTCATCTAATAAAGCTTCATCAGCTTTCTTTGGTTCAATGGTAGATAAGAAACTTGAGAAGAAACAAAAATTTGCAGTTGCTTGGGTTGGAAATTCTAATTTTCTTCTTGTTTGGACACCTTCTTCAATAGGACCAATAATGTTTGAGTGTGGATGGTCTCTGTGTTCCCTTAAATTGTTTCCTAAGGGAGCATTTGAAATAGGATCAACAATGTCTTGTTGATTTGGTGTGTTGTCTGTCTGATACTGAGTGGAATTCTGATCAGTATTAGACAGTGCAGGTTGCTGGTCATCTTCATTTTGCAGAGTTGATGTGGATTCTTGTGAAGTGTTGGATGTTTCACCTTCTTCATAGATAGAATGGTTCAGATCATTAGTTGGAAACTCAGTATGGAGGTCCTCTGTTATGGGAACCTCAATATTAGTCTCATTTGAGTGATACTGAGTTTGAACTTGATTAGTTTCATTAAACTTATTAGGAATAAAGTGTGGATGAAACTCAGGTTGTTCAGCAATGGAGTGTTCTGGATTGCATAGAATATCTATGCCACTTATGTCTTCACTTGCTGAGGTAGAATGCTCATTCTGATTTTCATCGAATGTGACATGAATGGATTCTACAATCATCTTGGTTGAGATGATATACACTCTGAAAGCTTTAGAGTGTGGAGAGTAGCCCATGAACACACCTTCATTTGCTTTGGGAGCAAATTTATTGAGATTTTGTTTTGTACTGAGTACAAAGCATTGACTCCCAAAGATGTGAAAATATTCCACATTAGGAATCTTGCCATTGTATAACTCATATGGAGTCTTCAGATGTCTTTGGACTATAGTGGCTCTATTCTGAGTGAAGTTTGCACAGTTTACAGCTTCAGCCCAGAAACTCAGTGCCAGTCCAGCATGGCATAATAAAGTTCTTGCAGCTTCAATCAGTGTTCTATTCTTTCTTTCTACAACACCATTTTGTTGTGGAGTGTAAGCTGCAGAGAAGTTTTGAATGATTCCTTTTTGTTGTGGAGTGTAAGCTGCAGAGAAGCTAATACTGAGTTTTTAAACTCAGTACCATGGTCACTTCTAAGTTGCTTGACCTTGTTGCCTTTTTGAAGTTCCTCTCTTTTTATAAAGGCAATGATTTATGTTGTTGCATCTGACTTAGTCTTGAGGAAGATGACCCAAGTATATCTTGAAAATTCATCAACCAAGACTATAGTATAGATCTTTTTGGCCAAGGATGGTGTGCTAATAGGGCCAAAAAGATCCATATGTATCATAGTAAGAGGTTCATTGATGGAATGATTGACTTTGGACTTGAATGAACTCTTCTTCTGCTTGCCCATTTCACATGCTGAGCATAACTTATCTTTTGAATAAGTAATAGTGGGCAATCCTCTCACCAGTTTCTTCATACTGAGCTCGTTGATATTTCTAAAGTTGATGTGAGAGAGTTTCTTGTGCCATAGCCAATGCAATTATGGCTTGACTTTAGAAAGCAGGCATACTCGAATAGTTGGGTCTATTTCAGATAGGTTGACCACATATACATCCTTTTCTCTTCTAGCAATGAGTACAGGCTGCCCTTTATCATTGTAGATGATTCCTGCAACCTTCCTGAATCGAGCTTCATTGTCATCATCACACATCTGGCTGATACTGAGCAGATTGTGTTTAAGACCCTCTACATAGGCAACTCTTTTAAAAGTTATGTTGCCTGCCTTGATCACACCATAACCTCTTGTCTTTCCCACCGAGTCATCTCCAAACTTAACAGAAGGACCCTTCTCTGGAGTATAATTGAGAAGGTACTCCATACTGCCTGTCATGTGTCTTGAGCAGCCACTATCTAAATACCATTTTCTGTCACCCTGCACAAGACACAAAATAAGAGTAAGTTCTTTCTAGGAACCCATTTTTGAATGGGACCTTTGGTGGGATAAACATATTTGGGGTTGATCTCCTTATGTGGAGAGGTCAGTATCACTTCAGTGAAACCTTTTGAGGTTTTCTTTGGTGATACTGACTTAGTTTCTCTCCTTTTCTTTGGTGCTGAGTACCTAGGACTTGAGAGATCAGTCCAGCATTCATCTCCCTTATGACCAGTATGATGACATCTATAGCATTTTCTAGGTCTATTTCTAAACATATTTTCATATGGTATTTTAGAAAAATGTTTCACTTTTGGTAGGTCAGTATGAACGAGTTTTGCAAATTGTTTACTTAAAGATTTGACCTGATCACCAAGTGTTTTTAAAATGTTAATTTTGTCATTTTTAATAGGTATTTTAACATTTTGTTTTACTGGTTTAAAGGGTGGTGGATCTGGTTGCTTCTTTTTATTTGACAGAGGAGTCTTTCTAATATTATTAGTGGTAGACTTCTGGTCTCTGCCAACTAAGGATCTAGTTAAAGTTGGTTGTTGTTTATCATGTTTTGCAGAAACAACTTTAACAGGTTCTTTAGATTTCTCAGTATATGATGTTTCTGTTCCTGCAACTTCTGTATTTGATGAAACATGTGAGATAGAAGTTGTCTTATTATCATTATATAATTCAAAAGTTGTTGTATTAAATAATAATTCAAAAGGTGGAACAGCAGAAGTGTCATACTGATCTATTTGGAGCTCATTATCAGAAATTTCTTTTATAGAAAATTCAATACTGGGTTCTTGTAGCTCAGTATAGCACTTTGAGCAGATGGAGGGACCAATAGGTTTTTCTAAAATTTCATTTTGACATCCAACTTCACATAAAATTTCATTTTCCTCATCATCTGACTCAGTTTGACATCCAACTTCACATAAAATTTTAGCTTTTACAAAATTAATAGGGTTCATAGTAGAAAACTCTTCAAATAAATCAGCAAAATTGTTCCTGTTTTTAAATTGAGGATCAACACCAAGTGCAGCCCTCACATTTTCTGGAAATTGTTCATTTAAACATTTATTTAATTTTATTGAAGCATTTCCCCAAGATTTACACTGTTTTTCAAATTTCTCTTTTTCAAGTTTGTGTAAATGAGCTTTATCAGCTAATCTTTGGTTAATGTCTTTTAAATCTGAAAAATTTAATTCTAAATCTTTATACTTTGCTAGTTTATCTAAGTTTTCATTATTTACCCTTTCAAGTTCTTGTATTGTTAATTTTAAGGCTTTTTCTTTTGTACAGAAGTTTTAAGATCAACAAGCATATACTCAAAAATCTTAGTTTTTTCATTCACTGAATAAGTTTGAAAGGAACTTACCTTGTACAATTGAGTGGAATCCCAATCAGTATGAACACTCATCCTCTCAGCCTCTTTGATGTCCTTTTCAAAGGAGCTCTTCAAATCATCTTCAGTGAAAGCCATAAAGGCTTTATTCTCAATCTCTTCTTCATCATCACTTAACTCTTCATCCATCCAGGCTTCTGAGTAAAGTGCTTGATGAGGTGCTCCATTCCCTTCTGCCCTCTTGCCCTTGCTCCAATTCTTCAGCTTGACATATTTGTCTCTATACCTTTTTGCTCGGTATGCAATCTTGTCATTTTGGTCAGTCTCAGAAGACTTGGTATGACAATTTGCGGCAATATATCCAGGCTTTCCACACCTATAGCACAGACCTGATCTTGGGTCAGTATTAGAAGAGCTAACACCAAGCCTCTTCTTCTTCAACTGATCCAACTTCATAGACATAAGAGCCATTTGAGTTTCAAGCTCTTCTGCCTCAGCATCAGCTAGATCAACTTCTGGTTCATCTGGCTCAGTCACAGTATAGGCCTGTTGCACAACTAGAGCCATTCCAGTGGAAGCTTTGTCAGTTTTCTTCCAGTTGATCAGTCTTGCAGCATTATTCTCCTCATGATTCAACATTAGACCATACAAAGTTTGAAGAGTGTATGACTCAATGTTGTTAGCAGCATTGACATAGTTTGTCATGTCAAGAAATTGTTGAGGAAGACTATCCAGGAACTTTTGAACAAGTTCTCCTTCCTCTTTCACAATGCCTACACTGATTAAATCATGGATAACAGTATTGAACCTGTTATATAGAGTGGTGATGTCTTCATTAGGAGTTGAGAAGAAGTTTTCATATTTCCTTCTCATGTTGCTTTTTCTTTGCAACTTCACCTTTGCTGTGCCTTCATAGGTGACTGATAGGCTATCCCACATAGCCTTTGCTGTTGGCAATTTCATAATTGCATTAAGTATTTCTTTGGTAACAGCATTACCAATCACCCCTTTAGCTCTGGAGTCTAAAGCATACAACTGACGGTCAGTATCAGTCCAGTTGTGCTTTAGTTTAGGTACAGTTCTTATGCTCTCAGGAGCATCATCAGTAGCAGCAACAGGTTCCACAGTTTGTGGAATGATGGGACCATCATATAGCACAGTGAGCATCTCATGGTGAATAGATTCAAGATACCACTGAGCTTTAAGCTTCCATTGATGGAAGTCTTTTCCATCAAAGATGGGTACTCCCTTTCCAGACATAATTGGTGCAACAATTGTAGACATTTTGGATTTTTGAGTGTTGGAGGGATAGATGTAGGAAATGGCTGCCAGGGTTATAGATCGACTAAATAAGAGTTTATTTAGCCTGCTCTGATACCAGTTGTTAGGTCACAACAACCTTGTTTTAATGTTAATTGGAGTTAGTTAGGTCTAAATTAATTATCCCTCCAACACTCAAAAATAAGAGTTTATTAGACCTAACTAAAATTGGAGTTAGTTAGGTCTAAATTAATTATCTGCGAATCTAATATCCTGTACTGTGTTTAAATGAAATTAGACTGTGTTGGGGAGGGGGTACGTGGCCTAGGGGGGTTATGTGTCAAAATTTTCTTCTCCTTCTCTTGGATGTACACGACCAAACACACACACATAACACCTACTTGAAGTTTCTTTATCAAATTGATGACTATTACTTGAAGATCTTGCCTACTCTTTGTGATTTTCGGAAATAAGAAGCTAGATTAAGTAAGTCTTCTTCCTTCTTAAGCTAGGGTTACATGTTCTTGAGTTGGGTTGAATAAGGGTTCTTGTGTTAGTGGATTTTTATAGAGTTCGTGATGAACCATGCTTGGAACTCAAATATTGCTAGATGATTTAGGGTTTACTTGAGTTCTTGCAAATTATATGTGTATTTTTGTTAGTTGTAGCTCATTTGGTGAAGCTTCCATAAAAGCTCCATCAATGGTGTTCTTGGGAAGAAGATGGAATCTTCCCCAATTTGATGAAACGTGTATTCTTGTGTTATTGAAGTTTTGATAGGTTAATCTTTCATGCTAGAATAATAGTTGATAATTGTGGAACCTGCTACTTAACTTGTTAAGAATTGTAAATTCATTGGTAATGTTTGGCTAAGCAAGAATTTGGTAGGGGTGAGCATGGGGCGGTTTGGGGCGGTTTTTAACTAAAACCAAACCCCGCCCCGAAAGTTCGGGTTTTGAGAATTACACCCCGTTCGGTTTCGGGTTTTTCGGTTTCGGTTTTTCGGGTTTTTCGGTTCGGTTTCGGGTTTTTTCGGTTTTTTAGTTTCCTTTAATTTTACCAATTTGTTACCTTAAAAAACTAATATTATGATTCAAACTTCCAAACCTTAACTCATTTCATCATATATAAAAAACAACTAGTAAGTTTAATATAATGTAATATTAAATTCAACTAACATAATTTGAAAAAAATTAATAATAGAATAACATCCAATCATCTTTCACAACAATCTTGTCAATGTCTTCATCCATAGAAGTTTCATTGCATGGTTGTTTTCCTTTTGCAAACAAATTTATATCAAATCTTTTAAAAATATAAGAATATTTTTATAAAACTTGAAATATATATAAAGGCGGGGCGGGGCGGGTTTTTCGGTTTGGTTTTTCATATGCCCCCGAAAACCGCCCCAACCATTCGGGTTTTCCAAAAATCAAAACCGTTGATGTCGGTTTTTCAAATGGTTCGGTTTTTACGGTTCGGTTTTTTCGGGTTTTTCGGGTTCGGTTCGGTTTTTCGGTTTTTATGCTCACCCCTAGAATTTGGTAATAAACTAGTGAATTCATGAATTCTTGACTTTGGTCAAACCTGGAAGTTGACTTTGTTCTTGTATGACTTATAAACTTTAATTACTAATTTCATAGCATTAATGTGTTAGTTGTCTAATTGGGATGTTTGATTATGATTTTTCGGGTCTTGACCCGTTTGGTTGTCAATTTGTGCTAATTGACCTAAATAAGGTCAAAGTTGGTTAAGCTTGTAATTGGATGCAAGTAACTTGTTAATATGTGATTTTGTAGTTAAGTTGGTAGCTTAACTCATTGGAAGGTGTTGTTTGTATTCCCGATTCATTAATCTCGTTTTGACCCGTTTGGGCTTAAGGTATAACTAGGATTAAGTGCATAAATGAATTAACTAGATGAAGTGCTAGAATTTGGTAATTGCTTTGTGAGGAAGAACAAGTAATTAGTTGCAAGTATTGTGTAAAGATGTCATTTTGAACTTATAGCATACTTGTTGCAAAATTGGTAATTTCGGATAACTAATTCGGTATTCATTTTGTACAGGAAAAGGGAAGGAGCCTCAGTGATATAAGATTACTGAGCTCGACACAAAAAGGAAGCTAATGTGAGTGGATTTAACATTCTTTCTTGTGTGATGTACAAAAATTATGGAATGGTGGAGTTCATGAGAAAATTGCAGGATTTTGGCTGGTCTGGTGGAGATAGCGGCGCTATCTCTAGATAGCGGCGCTATCTTGCTGATTTTTTTGGGAAACCGAATAGAAACTCGAATTAACGTTGGGGCTTGAGATAGCGAACGCTATCTTTTGGATGATAGCGACGCTATCTCTAGATAGCGACGCTATCTCTAGATAGCAACGCTATCTTGCTGTTTCTGGCAAATTTTTTTATATTTTTTATACTTTTTGATTTTCAGTTGTACCATTAGTAGTGAGATGTTAATGGTAGTATGTGCACATGTTTATAGAGGTTAGTTATAGTGGGTTTTGGCTACGCTTCGTTACTATTGGATGGGGCGATCAAACTCCTTCGAATTCGTTACGTAAGGAGGGATCACCGTGCCAATAGTAAAGGAGCCATCAGTAGACTGTTGTTGGGCCGACAACAGTCGAAGGTCTTCGCCCGACCGCCCGGTCCTCTCATAACGTCCAAATGCTTGTGGAAGTTTGGACGTGTTTCCCGATTGATTTCTCTTGGTTTCTAATTTGTTGTGGTTATGCAAATTGACGTTTATTTCTATTCACTTAGCTTTGTGCTAATCCCTCATTTGTTGACTCTTTTCAGGTTGTTTTGGTTGGCGGTTGCTAGAGTCGGGTTTTGGGAAGTCTGACCGTACTCCGATTGTGTAAACCGGGTCGAGACTCGTTTTAGTAACACCGTTAAATATTTAGTTAATGTGTAAAAAGTTTTATGACGTGTAATAATTAGGACTTATGTCTTTCTTTAATCGCTTCCGTTATGTTTTTTTTTTTTTTTTTAAAATGGCTCTAAGATTGGTGTTACATTGGAAGGTCTAATTTGTGTACAAGATTGGCTATGGGATGAAAAACTAGGTATGATTAGTTTATTTAACATTATTTATTTTGTAACAATAATTATATTTGTTTTTTTATTGCTAGGTGCACATTCAAATAAAGAAAAACATATCGCAAAGTTTGAAGTTATTAAAGATGAAGAAGCAGGACCGAGCATTGTGGATTTTGATATATAGTTTTCTTTTTAAATTGTTGCTTTATTTTGGTATTTTAACGAACATTAAAATGTCATGTTTATCGTTTTTGCTATGTCGTGTATGAGAAGGAATAAGAAGTATTAAATGTTTTTGCTATCATGTTTAATATTTTTTTTATTGAACAGATATCCGTCGGGTTCCCCGTACCCGGCGGGGATTTTTCTACCCGAACCCGGCGGGGATTTGAGCGGGCACGGGCGGGTGCGGGTATGGGGATCTGAGTTCGGGTGCGGGTACTGTTATGGCATCCTCCACAACTATCCGCCCCCATTTGCATCACTACTTCTAGGGACTAAAAGCGTGACAATATTTGAATATTAGGGACTATCCGTGTAATTTATGGAATTTAGGGACTTAATCCAATTTTTTTAGTAAATCACAAAGACATTTACTCTATAATATAATATAATATAGAAGATGATTTTTACACCACATCTTTTAACCCATGTACCATAATAATAACTTTATATGTTTGTACAGTTTGCAGAAATATTTGTTCAACGTGGTGAATGCATCAAAAAATGTGGTGTGAAAAGAGCATATCCAATGGTAGATTTTTGCAAAGTTTTTTTTTACCTTTTGGAAGGTCATTTAAATGCATGTGACCTTCTAGCAAAAAACTTTTGCTTCAAAAGTTTTTTCTTCCATAAGTCTTTCTCAAGACACATAAAAAGCTTTTGGTACGTTTATATGCATTGGAGCAAAAGCTTTTTTGAAAGCTTTTTTGTCAATATTAAGTGGAAAATGTGTGTGTCAATTCTAATAAGTCATTGCAAAGACTTAACCATTGGGGATTGCCACCAACTTTCCCGGTCCTTTTCTTTTAATGCTTCCACTCGAAGCGATAGCTTCTCTAATGCTACTATCATTTCCAAAACAGATGTACCTTTGCCCATTCCCGAGTTGTACGTACACTTCACAGCCTTAAAACAACCTTAGATAGTGTATTGTATTGATTAAGTTATTAGTAAAGACTTCAGTTTGTAGAATAGAAATTAGTCGAATGTAAATTTCACTAAATGATGCTTGTTGTGGAATAACAAATCATCTAATCAAGTTACAAAAGAAGATACGTGTAAAAAGTGTGTTCAACCTTGGTCTTTTATCTCTTAATTACAGTAAAATCTCTTTAAGTTAATATCCGGTAAATTAATAAACTTTCTAAAAAAATAAATTTGTTTGGTCCCGACTCGGGCTACTATAAAAGATTTCTCATCGATAAATTAATAACATTCTACATTAATAAATTTTTAAATCCTAACCTTATTAATTTAAAGAGATTTTATTGTAAAAGGATAAATATCTCACAAAGTGACAAGGGGTGTTGTTTTACAAGCGATATAAATTAAGGAAAGCGATCATCACGGACAAAAACATTATGAAACTAAAAAAAAAAAAACTTGACAACGTAAGAGAATACAAACATTAATCGAAAACCGCCTTGATCAAAGACGGGAATGACACATGAGAGGAGATGAAAAAGCGTTGATGTGGAGAGCTTTTTCAAAATAAGGGACGTCTTCAATTTCCATAGAAACAAACGCATCTACTCCATTACCTTCAACATCGTCAAACAGTACGGCATTGTTTCTTGTGGTTATCCTCCCGAAGGTAATTGAAGTGGGCTTTCCAAAGCCAAAATTAAGTTCATAGTAATTGAATGTACACAAGCTACTTATAATAACTATATGAGCCGAATTGAGAAACTTGGTCAATTCTGAGAAGGAATTCACAATCATTGTTTGTGCTTCTGGGCTATCATGGTGTACCTTTGAGAAGTCGTTAATGGTTTTTTTGACAGAAAAGTTTATAAGTTCAGCCAATTCTTCAGTTGTTTCGGAAGATCTGGACTCCGTGGTGAATAATGTACAAATATTCCCACAAGAATGTTTGGGTATCGAGGATGCAGTTCTTCCCCTCAGGTTTAATGGCTCAATGAGTATAGACTCCCTTGAATAATTGTGTTTTAGCCGATCAACATCAATGAAAGCCTTCCAAATGATTGCTTCCACCAATCGGCTCTTTGATAGTCGACGAATGCCATTATTTCCGTTGACCATGGCCTTCGCTTTCAACTTTGAAATTAAACTCCCACTGAAAGAAAGTTTCTTGGTGGCGTACTTGCTTAACACATCATCGGTCGTTGACCTAGGAAGATCTTTATCAATTGAACTACTAAAACCAAGGGAAGGAAAAATGGAGGATGAGTTGAACCCACAAGAGCCGGCTTCAGCGCCGTTTTCTTGTCGGTTGACAGCTGCCCATTCGTTTAAGAATGTCGTGAAAGTAGAACCATCAACAATCCTGTGTGAAAGACTTACACCGAGTGCTAAACCACCGCACTCGAACACGGTCACCTGGACCGAAAGCATAGGATCGGTGACCTGACCAACCTCACCAGCTTCTGAAGCCATAAATTCATCCCCCCACTTTAAATTCACTTCGGAGTCAAGATAATCTTTAAATTTCCTGTTGACTTTTGCATGAATGAACTTAGCACCTTGGTCGCTGCAGTCAACCACACGATTTTCTTTAACATATCTACCCGCAAGCGGGTAGAATCGCGTTAAGATTGTTTCAAGCGATTTTTCAAGGCGGGCAACAAACTTGGGACCGTGATTGGTATCGGGCGGGAAGAAGAAAACGTGTCTTGCGTTGATACCGCCAGCAAGCTCATCGGTGAAGCCTATCTTGTAGAAACGAAGGGTTTCGGGTGTTGGAACGGAGGGTTTTATGAGTTTGATTGTTTGTCTTTCAACCTTGAGTGCCATAATGTTTTATATGCTAACAATTTAGTTATGTAAGAAGATAAGAATATGTGATACTTTAAGCAAGGCCTGGCCAGGATTTATAAGCTAAAAATTTAGTTGACCAAGTACAATATATATATACGTTCTTTATTCTTTTCCGGTAAATGAGATCAACGATATTATTATTTAATTACATGCAATTAGCTGGGATTGCTAATAATCTATGAGGCATATGTATCACATGATTGCTTGAGATGAGTAGTTTATTATAAGAAAATAAGGAAAGTCTTCGATCGCATGCATATGTATAAATTTAAAAAGGCCGGCAGCGGACTTAATTTGTTCACCATTCACATTTCTCTTTCACATTTCAAGCACAATTAATGACTCCTTGTTGATCAGTAGCCTAAATTATTCTATGCAAGCCAATAATTCAGTGAGTTTGTTTGATTGCATTTCAACCTCATAATTTAGTTGATCTTATAAGCTAATAATTTAGTTGAGGAAAAAGATACGAATGTGCATAGTTTCGAGAGAGCCAGCTGGCCAGGATTTATAAGCAACAATTTAGTTGACAAATAACTGTTTTTTATTTGTTCTTTACCGATAAATGAGATCTAGGATTTGATTTGATTACAAGTGATTAGCTGGAATTACTAATCATCAATGACGAGTTTGGATCCCTTGATTGCTAAAGACGAATAGTTTATTAGTTATACGAAAATTAAGAAAGTCTTGCATATATATATGACGAAGTTGCAATCCACATGTGTTTTGGTATTTATCAAGGTATGTACATTTTTATTCATACATAGCTAGCGATTTCATGTTAAAACACAATTATACATTTAGTGAAAGGGATAAAATGTAAAATGTACTCTAGCATAACATTGCCCTATGAATAAAAATTATTTTTTAAGAATCACCTCCCATTTATTAATTCTTATTTTGTCCTGGCTGTACTTGTATTAACGGTTATTTTACAAAGGTGATGAAAACGTGAAGATGAATTCAGTTGATCACTTAAGATACTTAATTCTAACATGGTAGCTGTCAGGATTGGCTTCGAAATAATTAATATCTTAAATTGTCATCAGTCAAGCTTTGAACCTAAACATTAATCTAATTGGGGTGTGAAAAGCACAGCCGAAGACTTCAATTGCTTTCCTGTAATTGGGCTGGCAATAAAAAGAAAATAAGGCAGCATCAATGTTCTTCCTCGACTAATTTTTTTAACACCAATTGAATTAAAATGCTAGCGAGGATCTAGAGATAAAAGTACAAGAAAATTACAATGATCTCGGATTATTACATCAATCTACCCAATCCAAGTTTACATTTTTCCCCTACTATTGATCCAAAGGAAATAGAAAATTTTTAGAAATAATTACTAATTTATACCGTGCGACTAGTTCAATTCCCATTTGACGACTGATTGACTTCAATATTCCCAAAATACCCCGTGCGACTCGGCGACTCCATAGAGAAACACTAACTTTGAGCAGCACTAAGTGGTGAGCAACACTAACGAGAGCAGCACTCAGTGTTGAGCAGTACTAACGAGCAATACTAACGAGCACTACTAACGAGCAGTAGTAACAAGGATGAACAGTACTAACGCGCAATAGTAACAAGGTTGAGAGCAGTAGTAACAAGGTTGACCAGTTCTAACGAGCATTAGTAACAAAGTTGAGCAAAACTAACTCGGACACGTGGCGGCGTTCTAGTGGAGTAGCACAAATATCTTAGTCGCACTTAGTCACACGGTCTATTTTGTGAAGAATTGAGAATAAAGACATTTCTAAATGAACTTTGGTTTCATTTGGTCTATATTAAGAAATCACCGAAAATTTTATATCATCCTCAAGCAATTCTTTCAGTGGATTGGTGTGTCGGAAGAACATATCGTTTCTATCTCTCCAAATCAATCATATTGTCATAAAAATGAGAGCCTCAATCCCATGCTTCGTGCTCCAAATCAACCAAGAATACGTGACGAGGTGAACTTTTGAATGTTCTACCAAATGAAATGAAGATCTTCTCCCAAATTTCCTTTGCAATGGTACAATCAAGGAATATTTTCGTCTTCAGGCCCTTCATCACAATATGGGCATCTAATAGAGTGAAAGTCGATGCACATATTGGTAAGGTTAATTAATTCTAGTGGGATATATTCGTTTCACGAACCAATTTGTTCTAATGAAAACCCCTTTCGTCAATGATGAATTGTTATTCTTGGATAATTGTCTTCTCAAATCACAATCATAAAAATCCGAGCACGGACTCAAAGTACAAATCCAATTGTCATTATAGTCCCAAAGATTTAAATGATTATTAAGAACATATTATTAAGAACCTCAAGCTGAACCACTTCCTGCCTCTTGAAGGCTGCCTACGCCAGGCCCACGATGGCCCACCAGAAACACTGAAGTGAGGCAGACTAGGCCCATCGGGTGTAACAGAACCACTAGGCAGACCTGGGCCAATAGAATCAAGAGGGTGAGTAGGCCCAGAATAATTAGCATGACTAGTGGGAGCCCACTAGTGCATCCGGTTCGATTGCCATAATTTACTTCAACGTCAACCCATGTTTGTAAAGATACTATACATAATGTCAGCCATATGCAGGCTGGCCAAGTATTCATCTTGTGTGCTATGTACTAATTTTGACCAAAACATGCCAAATCATGAAAATATCTTTTTTTTTTTTAAGAAAACAACAATTTTAATTTTAACATATAATGTGTCGTTACCTCATGACTAGTAGCAATAGTTGATATTAGATTGTCAATAAAGTAATAGAAATTGATTAGAAGTTAACACAAGCAGTAATGACGGATGAGCATTTAGTGTAATACATTTGTCCATGACATACTGATATAGCCAAAATTACACATAAAATATAGGTCCTCTGTTTCAAAATAAGTGATACACTTTTTTTTTTTATGTTTTAAAATAAGTGATATACTTTAAAATTTTTCATATTTGGTAAAATATAGTGGGACCCATACCCACTAACTATCACATTTAATAAAGTAAAATGACTCATTTACCCTTACTTTTACTTTTAAACATCATTAAATTCACTTTAATTCAAATATGTGGGACCCATCTTTCACTAACTATCCAATTTAATCTAATTAATCTTCATTATCATATTTTGCCTCAAAAAACATATAAGCTCATTTGTATTACTTATTTTGAAACGGAGGAAGTATATATTTTTATTTTGGCTATATCTATTGATTTTGGGTAGAGACTTCATCAAATTAGGTGAAAATCATTATTATATATACCTTTGGTAGTTTCAAGACTAAAATGCAACTATGTGTTGAAATTGGGCATTTAATCAAAGAATTGGAAGTTTCTGCCGGAAGATAAACAGACGTGTATACTAACGTGACGTGCTATCAAAGAACATGACACATTCATGACCGTTTCTTCAACCTTTCAAGTCATCACGATCTCATTCGAACGCGACGTGTTGGAACCCAACATGTTGCGTACTGATGAATTTTAGCACTATATATAGAGGCCCATTCATCATTGCAATTTGTACTTCAACTATCTCCTCTTTTTCTCTATGGAGTGATATTTCACTCCCCAATAATGGGGTATTGAAGGATGAATACTTTCATGAGTAATCTATGCATTTTGGATCGAATCTACCGAAAATTTTGCTCTAATACCAATTGTGAATAAAAAATTCATGAGTAATCTATGATTAAGTAATATCTAGTTGTGATTAGTAAGATTGAGATGAGAGTAATTAGAGAGAAAATAGAGATTAGCTTTGCTTAGGGGGTGTTTGGGTTGCTTATTAAAAATAGATTATGGGTTTTGAAAATGCATAATCTAGATAATCAGTGGTTACAAAACGTGATATGAAAAATAGTATTTGGATTTGATTATGTTTTTTGAAATCGCAATAATCAGATAATCAGTTTTTTAGTGTTTGGCAAACATGATTATTTGTTTAGTTTTTTTTTTTAAACGGAAAATGATAACAACGGAAGCCTACTCACAATATTTCAACAAGCATTTCCTAGGAAAAATCCCTCATATTTGGAAAAATCCTGACCTCACGCCTCATATGGGAGTAAAACCAATGCATCAATCCAGCTGAGCTAGACATCATTTGCGATTATTTGTTTAGTTAATAAGTAAAATTCAAATAATCCGTTTTCAAAACGCAATAAGCACCTACCAACCTACTTTTTCAAAACTCCATTTTGGAAGCTCCTAAACACAAATAAGTGATTATTTCATAATGTTTGCCAAATACTAGTTTTAGCTTATTTAGGTTTTCAAAACGCATTAATCATATAATCTGATTCAAATCGCAATCTCAAACACCCTCTTAGAATGTTTAAACAACTAATTACAATGCAAATTTTGGATGTAAGTAGTCATAACCTTTGGTATATATAGTAATGACTAGACTCCTAGAGTAAATTACACGGATAGTCACTAACATCAATACATTGTCATGTTTTTAATCCCTAAGTATAACCACTGTTAATTGTTGCGTTAAAGACAATCGCATGCTCAACACATGAGGGTATTTATGTCATTTCAGCTTTACCCCTTCAATTCTACTCCATTACAAAAACCCCAATTACACACTTCTTCTTCCATATTTCTCTTCTTAGAGCATTCTCAGTGGTTAACCTCACAACGATTTATTACTTTTGCCACATCAACTTTCCATTGACTAAAAACCTATTTATAAAAAGCATCTCCAATGGTTAACCTTTCAAAAAGCTTTTTCTTATCAATATTACTAGTTTACCTTTATGTATCTCAAATGTTTTACAAATGCCCCTCATATATAATTTGATAATTTTTATAGCATTTTATAAAATTTAACATACCACAAAATAAACAAAACTAATTATCATGCTTGTTTTTTTAATAAGAATATTAAAATATGACAAA
The DNA here is from genome assembly GCA_963853835.1 of Calendula officinalis. NCBI lineage: Eukaryota > Viridiplantae > Streptophyta > Magnoliopsida > Asterales > Asteraceae > Calendula > Calendula officinalis. The sequence continues at coordinate 9,187,203 of OY970828.1, read as the reverse complement.
GTTATCATTTATAGTTATAAACATAGTAAAAGATTCACATATAAATTTATATAGGGGTTGAAATGTAAAATTAGTATATGCATAGACTAAATAAATCAAACATTGAAAGTAAGTTAAGAGGTTATGAAAGAATAAGTCTTTTGAATAAGCTTTTAGAAAAGCTCTCCACTCCAATAGCAGAAAGTCATCTAAAAGTTTTTTTAAATAGTAATAAGCTTTACAAAAAGCTACCATTGGAGATGCTCTTACTACTAAATACGCATCTAACTTGACAAGAGCAGGAAGCATTACAAAGCCCTAATTGCGTGAGAGGTTAGACAAATAGACAGTTCAATTGAAAACCTAAGCAATATCAAAGAGATATGAATAGTATCAAAGAGATATGAATATGGAGAAAGATTGATAACCGAATTTGTGCCTCGACAGATGATTGTAATTTTATTTTAAACCGCCTTCAGGTTTCATTACATTGACGATTAAAAATTGTAAAAATGGTATATAGTTGTGTTCATTGATAAACATGTGGGAAGAAATTTGGATTAGAACGATGAACACTTAAAAAACATCTTAGATCCATCCAATCAACATGTTGGTGGATTGATTAAATCAGGAACTAATAGATCGTATAATTAAACCTTTTTATAAACAAAACAATAAACATCACACCATAAGGGTACCTTTTCAATGGCTAACAATAAAGGAGAACTGAATGTTGTCAATTTCCATTGAGAAAATAAGAAGTTTGATTAATTGCTCTGTAATAAAGAGGGATAAAGCTGAAACGAGATTTTTGTAAAGGTATAGTAGGTGAGAGAAGAGATGATAATGACAGTGTTACCCTCATGTGGTGACCATGTGTGTTTCTTTAACATAAAAAATTAACATCTACGTTTAGGGACTAAAAGCGTGATTAAGTTTAATATTAATGACTATCTGTATAATTTCTGGAGCTTACCAATAGAATTCAAAACACAACCAAACCCTTCATGAAACTGGCGAAAACAAGGCCGTACAACAAACATCAACCACATCCAAAACCCTTATTAATGAGATATGGTGCAAACCCATTCGTATCCAGACATCAGGACGGATGGATGGACGGACGGAGCGAGCGGAATAACGTCTGCAAGACGAACGCGGGCATTTACCTACAAGTTCCAAAGTCTTCTTTGGACCATAGCCGAACTTTAGGGAAAAGTAACCGCAAGAAAGAAAGTGCATTTAATGCGAGCGAGGCTCGAAACTGATTCCTGCCTTTATCCACGGGATAAAGGGTCTCGTCTCAGGCTAATAACCGGAGGATCATGGGTAAGGCGGACCATTGTCGGACCCTTATTCTCCTGCTCGAAAGGTTTGGTCATTCTCCCGCTCAATCTGAGTCCATAATTAGAGGATTGAGCTCAGGGAAGAAGGCATTCAATTCATCCTACATTTATTACTCGCATTTATTACTCTCAAGACCTTACGTCAATATAAAATCACTAACTTAAGCATCAGATTGTTCTCCCGGAAGCACCTTCCGGGGAACCTTTGACATAGAGTTGTTCTTGTTTTCAGGACGCTAACATCCAGGACGCTTCGGTCCAACCACTCCGAATTCAGGACTCAACATTTGGCGTCATCCGTGGGACCACAGACAAAATGGTCCTAGAAACAACGCCGAAAGGGGGGAATCGCTCTCTAGGGAATCGCTCTCTAGTGATAACAAGGATCGAACAAACTCCTCTCTCAGCTTCTACTTTGGTTAATACTACTACATGTCCTCCCCCTCCCGGAGGTCGGGGAAACAAACCGACCAGGGAGGAGATAGAAGAGTTTAACCTCTTCTGCAAGTTCATAAAGCTGAGAGACATGGAAAAAAGCCAGAGAAGAGTGGGGGAAGTACTGAGCGGTGTAGGAAGGACGCTAACCTACTCTGACGAAGAAGAATCCACAGACCCTTCTAGGGAAAGTGCTTCTAGAGGAGAAACTTCTTCTATCCGGATGCGAGAAGAAAGTCCTCGAAGGGAGATAAAGTTGAGAGCACATAGTGCACAAAGAAGGGGTGAAGTTCCACAACGTCACTCCTCCATCTCGCGAAACTTCCGATCCCCGTTCATTGACGATATCAACGAAATACCGATTCCACCAGGTCTTAAGGGCCGCGAGTCAAATCTTACGACGGAACCGGAGATCCTGATGATCATGTAGCGAGTTTCCGTTGGGCCGTGAGAATGATCCCCATGGATCCTAGGCTCTGGTTCCTGTACTTCGCCGGAACATTAGAAGGTTCTGCCCGGTATTGGTTGTCCAGCCTTCCCCGGAAGAGCATAGCCAATTTTGAAGAACTGGTTGCGCAATTTAGCCATAGTTTCATCCAATAGAAGAAATACCAACAATGTTCTCAGTCTATCATGGCTTGCAGGCAGTGTGAGGGGGAGTCCAACAAGTCCTACTTCAAAAGATTCAACGAGCAAAGCCGGAAGATGCCGGTACGGGAAGATTCGCTCATCATAGCTGCTTTTACATATGGATTAAGGGAAGGAGAGTTGTTTCGTGAGCTGTCCAAAAGAGACTTCGATAAAGCAGACGACATGATCAATGCGATGAACAAAGTACTTAAGCAGGAAGAAGAGAGTGCAGAGAAGCTACGTTTTGAAGCGCAAGAGAAGAAGGGATCGCCGGTTTCTAACTCACATAGAAACGAAGGGAAAATGAAAGGAGCGTTCAGGTCCGGGTACAGAGGGAAACCCTAATATCGGGCACGACCTCACAAGACGAGGCCGTCGCAAGACCGGTACGACTCGTCTAGGCAGGAGACCTACTGTTAAGGTAAAAAGCCTTACCCCATTAGGATCTTAAGATAACAAGACAGCCTAGACTAGCTTCGTATAGTTTGTAGAATAAATTAGCTAAGTCTTGGTGTAATATTGAGTAGGTAGTATTGGCCGCTCAGTATTGGAACTCAGTATTAGAACCCAATACTGAGTGGAAGGACCGAGCTAAACTTTCCATGTTTAACTGACCAGATCAAATCCCTTTGATCTCGGTCACTTTCCATATCTCAGTCCTTCTTAGGCCTGTGCAGAAATAAAAAACCGGACCGGACCGGTTAGAACCGGACCGGACCGAGGACTGAAAATAGCAGATTCGACGGACCGAGGACCGGACCGGTGGTCGACGGTCGGTTTCGGTTAACTTCTGGTTTCTTTCGGTTTTGAACCGGTTTGGACCGGTTAGGACCGGCTGTAAAATAAATCAAATAAATCAATACAGTACATAAAACAATAAATCAGTGAGGTTGTATTCTTTTTTGTTTATATGGATTATTTCTTGATACGTAATCTTAATGAAGCTTAGATTAAAATGTAGTACATATATTTGATACGTCTTCTTAATTGTCCTTGTGTTACAGTGAAAAAAAACTAATATAATCAACACTTTTTTCGCAATTTGTTTTTTCTTAATGCATACCATTGGCTTATGGACAAATATTAATTCTTATAAAATTACAGTTATAAGAATTACAGTTATAGCTTGATACCATTGAATACCAATGATTATCACCATGCACGTATTAACAAAAGTACTGAATTAAGACATGTTATAGTTATACAATCATACTTGGAATTGAGAATCACTATTATCGGATTGCGAGTTCGACATAATATTGATTGATTGTTGGAGCTTGCAACGAACGAACGAACGAAGAAGTTGAAAAGAAAGGAATTGAAGAAACGGACGGTCGTATGTAGACGTGCAGGGTTTTTTTTTAATAGGATGTTGGGCTAAAGCTGCTAACTATAAAATCGCAGATTTTGGCGGGTTTATTCGGTTTCTACCGGTTTTTCCGGTTTAAAACCGGACCGGACCAGACCTGTCGGTTCTCAAAAAATACGGACCGAGGACCGGACCGGAAGCTACGGTTCGGCGCCGGTTCGGTCCGGTTCTTCCGGTCCCGGTCGGTTTTGATCGGTCCCGGTTCAAACTGCACAGGCCTAGTCCTTCTACTACTCCTTGCCACTTTTGTAAGATCTCTATAACACTATAAATAAAGATCACTTGGAAAAGGAGTATTCACCAATTCACTATTCACTTTCACATATTTGTAATTGATCAGTGGTCTTGTTATTCCGCAACAAGCCACACTTAGTGGATTTATACATTGACTCTAATACTGTGTTCTACACTTTAATTGTCTTAAGTATATTAAATCTATCAATTAACTTATAAATCAGGGTTGTTGTGACCTAAAAACTGGTATCAGAGCAGGCTAAATTAAATTTTACTTAGTCGATCTATTACCCTGGCAGCCATTCTATACACTTACCCTTCCAAAACCTCAAAAACAAAAATCTTTTCAATCATTGCCCCAGTTATGTCCGGAAAGGGTGTGCCTATCTTTTATGGCGAAGACTTTCATCAGTGGAAGTTGAAAGCTCAATGGTATCTTGAATCTATCCATTGTGAAATGCTCACAGTGCTGACTGATGGTCCCATCATTCCACAAACTGTGGAACCCATTGCAGCCACTGATGATGCTCCTGCAGGCACTAGAACCATACCAAAACTGAAACACACATGGACTGATACGGACCGTCAGTTATTCAGTCTTAACTCTAGAGCCAAAGGTGTGATTGGTAATGCAGTTACCAAAGAAATACTGACTGCAATCATGCAGCTACCAACTGCAAAAGCTATGTGGGATAGCTTAACCATCACATATGAAGGCACAACAAAGGTGAAGTTGCAAAGAAAAAGCAACATGAGAAGGAAATATGAAAATTTCTTCTCAAATCCTAATGAGGATATCACCTCTCTCTATAACAGATTCAACACTGTTATCCATGATCTTATTAGTGTTGGGATTGTGAAGGAAGAAGGAGAATTCTATCAAAAATTTCTGGACAGTATTCCTCAACAATTCCTTGACATGACAAACTCTGTCAATGCTGCTAACAACATTGAAACATACACTCTTCAAACATTGTATGGTTTAATGTTGAATCATGTGGAGAATTATGCTGCTATACAGATCAACTGGAAGAAGACTGACATGACTTCCGCTGGCACGACATTTATTGTTAAACCCGTGCAATAGGCCTATACTGTCACTGAACATGAAGAGCCAGAGGTTGATCTTGATGATACTGAGGCAGAGGAGCTTGAATCTTAAATGGCTCTCATATCCATGAAGCTGGATCAGTTGAAAAAGAAGAGGTTGGGCATTAGCTCTTCCAATACTTACCCAAGATCAGGTCTATGTTACAGGTGTGGAAATCTTGGACACATCGATGCCAACTGCCATACAAACTCATCTGAAACTGATCCAAATGATAAGATTGCATACCGAGCTAAACGATATAGAGACAAGTATGTCAAGTTGAAGAACTGGAGCAAGGGCAAGGGTGCAGCAGGGAATGGAGCACCTCATCAGGCATTGTACTATGAAGCTTGGATGGATGAAGACCTCAGTGATGATGAGGAAGAAGTTGAGAACAAAGCCTTTATGGCTTTCACTGAAGAATATTTGAAGAGCACTTTTGAAAGAGATATCAAAGAAGCTGAGAGGATGAGTGTTCACAGTGATTGGGATTCTACTCAGTTGTACAAGATGAGTGCCTTTCAAACATATTCAGTGAATGTGTAACACCCCGAATTTTTATAATTTAAATTAATTACGTTTTATTAATTAAAACCTTACTTGTATTATTATTCTGTGATATTAGAGTGTATTAAATACGTGACGTTTCGGGTTTTAAATAATTAAGCGTATCGTTCAAGTTTCCTGAGCCTATTTATTGTGTTTATGAGCCGTGTGAGTGTCGGGTTTTATTTTAATACGTTTTAATTAAACGGTGCGTTTAAATCTCGAGGCTTCATTAATTTATAATTTGTCTAGCTTCCGTGTCGCCTACGGCCGAGCCCGAGTCGTTAAGCTTCCACCCGTCTAGTTTGGCCGAAGTTGGCTTCTGTTCTTTGTTTTCTTGATTTGGTCAAAAGGCCCAAAACCGATCACCACTATTCTTCTTATCTTTGGGTTCGGTCTAGTACAGCAAAAGAGAGAGAGGCCCGAACCTAGGGATCCATTCGTGATAAGCCCAAAATCTATAGCAGCCTTAATTCGTTATTAGCAATACTTAAACTCCCGTTAAAAGTTAAACCCTCATTCTCGTTCCCTACTCTATTCAACAGCAGACACTTTCTTCCTACTCGTTTTCTTTTCCATCGGCAATCAAGATCAACTGGTGTATTATGTGGAGGTGGTTTTCTTCAAGTTTTGTGTCGGGCGACGTATTATTGTATTATGAGGCGGTGGTGAGTGTTTAAAGTTTGTGATTCATGTAAATTAATTGACTTCACGGAAGCAAATGAAAATAAGGCATCTAGTGAATTCCGATCTGTGGTGTTGATTTCTATTAATTGGAGGGTAGATGTTGGGATTTACACGCACGTCGAGAAGTAGTTAATCAACAAGCAGCCGTAGTTGTTCTGATTCTTTGGTCTCATTTTTTTCCATCCTTGAATTAATTTATTGAAGTTCGTGATTGGTAAGAGGGACACCATGTGAATTGTTTGAAGCCACACAATTGAAGCAGGTCACGTGATTGGCATTTTGGCGGATGTAGAAGAAGCATGTCAGTGTTTTAAGATTGACGGCAAGCACATCTCTTTAATTAAGAGGTGTTTGCTTGCTTCCGATAAGTGAGCATTGATTTGTGTAGAAGGCATTCAAGATCTTTTTATGGCTGGCACATGGGGTTGAGCAGCCGAGCATCCCGAGCCAATCTTGTGTTCGAGTCGTAGAGTGGTAAAGCTTTCAGATCGTCTAAGAGATAACTTGGTGTGCCTTTGACTTTCGGGAACCCTTTGGAGCTTACGTTCTCGAGGTGAGTATTCTCACCGTGTATTCAGTTTTTAACATAGTACATGCATGACTTATGTGTTATATTAGTTGAACCTTATGTGTTATCTGAGTATCTGAGCATTTGTTGATTTATTTTTATCTGAGACATTGTGCCTGGGTAACCGAGCTCGGCACAGGGTCATTCTGTGATACTACTTGCTAGGGCATCTGAGATAATTATGTTAAAGAGATAATAAAACATAATAATACACATCTGAGTTTTTGGCTATATGCCTATCTTGGGATCACCTCCCGTCTGAGTTTTTGGGATCATTCTCGTCTGAGTTTTTGGGATCACTCCCGTCTGAGTTTTGGCTTATGCCTATCTGAGGTGTGAGGAGGGGCGATCGACCCGAATCACACAAGCGCGCTATATAAATTAAAATCTGAGTAATAAAATCTGAGAACTAAATCTGAGTAATTAACTGAGTAGATTCTGATTAGGAGTACACCGATGTGCCCTCATGTGTTGCATGTTTTAATTGTTTGCATTTTGAGATTATTCACTCAGCTTCCCAGCTGACCCATATTTTCCCCCACTATTTCAGGTACCAGCAAAGGAAAGGAGAAGGTGGACGGTTGACCGCTGTATTTCACCAATGCTGATGTGGACAACATTTATTATTTTTTTGAACACCTTTTTACTCTATTAAACTATTTCCGCATTAAATATTTTGTTAAATAACGACTTTACTATTTTGGGATTTAAAGTTTTTGAATTATTGGGACATTTTACTTTAAAATCTTGTACTAAATTTTTAAATTCTTGTAAATTTTTGGGTGTTACAAGATGGTATCAGAGCTCTGACTTGAGGGATTTGGGTTCGCAAGGGGCGAATTCAAACTCAAGTTTGAGTTCCGAGTTTTTTTTTTAAAACGAGAAAATAGTAAAATATTTTTCTGAGAAAAGTTTCCACATCAAATATACAGCATGTCACGTCGACCTCTCGCTTTTCCCACTGCCCGTAATATTTAAGAGTTTTATTTTAGGTTATATGCATATTATATCCTCAGTTTCGCCGAGAGGCATATTTCAATAATTTTGAGTTAAAATCTAAGAGATATTCTGAGTATATTTCGCGATGTGGATCGTTTTTCTGAGTATATTTTTCCAAGTGTAGTTTCTGATTGCATCAGTGAAATAAACACAAAATGTTATAATAACCAGAGAAATTTACTTGTGAATTGTACGACTAGATAATATGTATATATAGATATACGAATACGAATTTGAGATTTTATAATTATGAGTATAATTTAGACCATAATTCTGAGTAAAATTCCAGTTTTAATTCTTAGAGTTTTATGTATTTATACATATACAAAAACGCATACTAGAAGAATTATAAATTTTAATGAGTAATAATAAAAGTTTCCCATTTAGAGGAACACCTAATAAAGTTAAGGTGAGATATTATTCCGAGAAATCTTGTATTAAAAGTGTAATAAGTGAGTATCAAATTATGATATAAAATTCATAAATTATTTAATGAGAAACATGCCTTGATAAAATGAGGAAGTTTCTATTATAAAAGAGAGTAATACGTTTTCATAATGGAAAATATTAAAAGCTTTCGATTCAGAGGAAAACACTTAATAGAAGTAGTTATTAAAGCTAGTAAACAATGAAACGAGTAAACCAAAGATTTGTGAATCAAATGGATTAATATATTTTTATTTAAATGAGGGTTTACCAAGTGAGTAAGAAGAAATTATTAATTCAAGAAAATGAGAAGTAATGACGTTTGCGTTAAACGAGAAAATATCGAACCAAACTTTTGAGAAGTGCATTTATGAAATAATAAAATGAGTAAGGATCTAGAAATGGTTCAAAGAGATAAATTATATGAGATAAATTTAATGAGATTAAGAGTAATGATTAATCAAGTTATGAAAAACTACCAAAATGAAGTATCTGGTAAATTAGTAATAAATAACAAGAGTATCAGAAGTAATAAAACACTTGTAAAGAGAAATTAAAAAAAAGGGTTGTAAGAATTAATGAATTTCACTTAACGAGGAAATGATTGAATATCGTTTCTATAAAATAATATAATGGAGTATGTTAAATTAATAACATGTGATGAACAAAAACATAAAAATAATAATTAAAATATAGATAAGGGGTATATCTTTATTTTGACAAATTAAAAGGACAACATCGAATTGATTTAGAATTATTAAAATAAATAAGAATTTATTTAAATTAAGTAATCGGAAAGGGATTAAAGGAATAATGGAGATCAGTAAATCAAGTTAATGGGAATATCGAGCGATTATAAGGGAACCATCTAGAGCATTATGTTAATGAGACACGAGGTATTGAGAAGATTTTTTTTTTATATTGAAAAGTCAGCAAAGTGACATTTATTTAAGGATCATTAAATTGAGATAAAAATGAGAAAACATTTAAAGTATGTGATAAAAAAAACTGAGTGCAAAATCTGATAATCACTAAATGTGAATGACAACTTAAGTGGGAGATTAATGAGTTAACACTGAGAGCTTAAAATAAACTATGTAAGTTTATTAGATTAATTAATTGAGGAATTGCTGAGTCAAATTAGTCAAAAATTATTAAAGTTCATCTTAAAGTGCAACTATTAAAGTGAATTAAGGGGAGGATAACGTCATAAAATTTAATGATGATATATTCAACACGAGTTAAAAGAGCCATAATTGAATCAAGTTAATCGAGGAACACACGAATTGAGAACTCTTGTCGAAAGGGTATTAATCGACGCTCACAAATTACAATAATAAATTTAATATAATTGTGAGGAGGATGTAACTCTTATTTATGAAGAATGATAAATGATATATCCAAATGCAAAGTTTAAAATGAGATTCGTATTGTGAAAATAACCAAGTGGAAATATTTCTATGAATCTTAGTTATCCGAGTATCGCGTACGAGACTAAATATACGCATGATTTTTTTGAGTAATGTTTATGAGATTTTGAGTACTCACAGCTTAGTGTATATCTGTATTTATCAGATATTGAAAAAAACTTTTCTTTCTCCTGGGTATGATTTTTTGGTGGATTTTTATGTGGGAAGTTGTAAACTTTGGGATTGACTCGTGACCAAACAAAAGTAGGTGTCGAAAGTAATAGAGGGCCCCTATTACCGTACGCACAAGACTTTTGGTTGGTTATGGGGAGATTTTGAGGGGAACGATGGACCATTGCTTGAGATTGTGAATTTATTTTACACATATTATTTGCTTGAGTGAGTGTATGTTATTTGTGCTATCATGATAGAGAATCCTAGTGCTAAACTCGAGGACGAGTTTTCTCCAAGTGGAGTTGAGTAAGGGTAAAAAGGGAAATTTTTAAGAGATAATTATCATTATGTATTATTTATAATTATTATGAGCATGGTACTTATGTAGAAAGATTTTTCTGGATGATGATTTTAAAAGTATGAAATCTATATACATATACTTGAATTGAAAATCTATGAGAGTAACTACTGAACAGATCAAATTGAGTAATTGAATTAATTCTATGATGTAACTATCGAGTTTATAAAATTGATAATCAGGATTAATGTAGAAATTAATGATCCAAGATTTATCAGGTTAAATGCAGTTGTGCAAAAGAGAAATGGTAAGTAATATAATTATAATGAGATAATGAGAAATTATTAAAAATTTAATTGATGAGGACTTACTAATGAGTAAAGGAGAAAAGTTCTAATTAACGGGAAGTTAATAGATCGAAGCAATGATGAGAGTATATTATGAGTAATTATAAATTTTTATTAAGGAGAATGATCAAACGAAATTATTGAAGTGGGTAATATAGAATTATCAAATAATATATCTTGTTATGACTAAATTGTTGAATTAATAGTAGCAGTGAGTCGAGTAATGAGAAATCATTAAAACAAGAGTATGAAATCTAATTGGATTTTTTTATACATCAAAAGACATTTTAAATTGTGTAAAATCAGTGAAACATACTATTAAGGATCGTTAAACTAGGTGAACGAGGAAACATCTATTAAAACATTATCGAGAAACCACTAAGTATAGTACAATGAGAATCTATTAAAGAGAACTAAATGACAAGATTGTTAATTTGAGCTAGTTAGAGGGTTACCAAAATGAATAATATGTAAATCTAATAGAGTAAAGTAACGATAAATGATTAAAGAAGAGTTATGCCGAGAACCAATAACGCGTTTGAGAGAGAGATTATCAGTCCAAGTATTACAAGCTAGTAAACTGGAACACGCTAATAGTCGTAAAAATGACTAAAAATGTGATTTATATCTAATGCTATTGCTAGTAAATATTATTAATTTATGAGTTTATTTCTGAGATAAATTACTAGGTTGCTTCTGAGTTAAGATTTCTGAGTTATACTTCTGAGATATGTTTTGAGTTCAATCTAAGTTGGACTTCTGAGTTATATACCTGAGTATATGAGAATTCTTTGTGGTATGTATATTCCTTGTGAATAATTTAAAATATTTTGTATTAGTTGGTGACGGTGCAAACCACTAAATTGTTTTTATACGTTAACCAACTATTGTCCTATAGAATAAAGGACCCTTCTGAGCCATTCTGATAGAGAACTGTCAATAATGAGATTTTGCCTGTTGCTAAAATGTATAATGACCAATTAATAGAGTTGTGGGGGAAGAAATTTCCCATAAAACTTATTATTATCGTCGTGAGAGAGTCAAGTGTGACCGTGAGGATGGGTTGAATGACCGAGTAACACGCCGAGATCATTTGTTGCCACAAATAAAATTGTAACAAATTTCCAAGTGGAGTTGAATCGGAGATTCAACGCAACGTTTACCACCGGGTGCAGGAACCGTGTCCGGCCGCGAGGGTAAGGGGACATCTTCAACAGAGTATCGTGGGTTATTTCGTGCATGTTATCGACACCATTTTCGAGGAAAAACCGAGATTCTTAGAGAGCGTTCCAATTTTAGCCTAATCGTTTCGCGTCTCCGGAGATGTAAAATTTTAAGGAGCAGTTGCGAGAGCCGGAGCTCATCCTGGTCGAGTAGACCACCCTGAAGAGCTTCATTTCTTATGCATAACCTTTTCGTGTCCCCCCATTTGGGCATGTGTGTCATTGGTGAGCCTGAGTCTGAGATGCGAGATCGCTATCCGAGTTTCTTCCGAGCGCTGACTTCGGGGACGAAGTCTAACCTTACTTCTTTTATTATTCTGTGATATTAGAGTGTATTAAATACGTGACGTTTCGGGTTTTAAATAATTAAGCATATCGTTCAAGTTTCTTGAGCCTATTTATTGTGTTTATGAGCCGTGTGAGTGTCGGGTTTTATTTTAATACGTTTTAATTAAGCGGTGCGTTTAAATCTCGAGGCCTCATTAATTTATAATTTGTCTAGCTTCCGTGTCGCCTACGGCCGAGCCCGAGTCGTTAAGCTTCCACCCGTCTAGTTTGGCCGAAGTTGGCTTCTGTTCTTTGTTTTCTTGATTTGGTCAAAAGGCCCAAAACCGATAACCACTTTTCTTCTTATCTTTGGGTTCGGTCTAGTACAGCAAAAGAGAGAGAGAGGCCCGAACCTAGGGATCCATTCGTGATAAGCCCAAAATCTATAGCAGCCTTAATTCATTATTAGCAATACTTAAACTCCCGTTAAAAGTTAAACCCTCATTCTCGTTCCCTACTCTATTCAACAGTCGACACTTTCTTCCTACTCGTTTTCTTTTCCATCGGCAATCAAGATCAACTGGTGTATTATGTGGATGTGGTTTTCTTCAAGTTTTGTGTCGGGCGATGTATTATTGTATTATGAGGCGCTGGTGAGTGTTTAAAGTTTGTGATTCATGTAAATTAATTGACTTCACGGAAGCAAATGAAAATAAGGCATCTAGTGAATTCCGATCTGTGGTGTTGATTTCTGTTAATTGGAGGGTAGATGTTGGGATTTACACGCACGTCGAGAAGTAGCTAATCAACAAGCAGCCGTAGTTGTTCTGATTCTTTGGTCTCATTTTTTTCCATCCTTGAATTAATTTATTGAAGTTCGTGATTGGTAAGAGGGACACCATGTGAATTGTTTGAAGCCACACAATTGAAGCAGATCACGTGATTGGCATATTGGCGGAAGTAGAAGAAGCATGTCAGTGTTTTAAGATTGACCGCAAGCACCTCTCTTTAATTAAGAGGTGTTTGCTTGCTTCCGATAAGTGAGCATTGATTTGTGTAGAAGGCATTCAAGATCTTTTTATGGCTGGCACATGGGGTTGAGCAGCCGAGCATCCCGAGCCAATCTTGTGTTCGAGTCGTCGAGTGGTAAAGCTTTCGGATCGTCTAATAGATAACTTGGTGTGCCTTTGACTTTCGGGAACCCTTTGGAGCTTACGTTCTCGAGGTGAGTATTCTCACTGTGTATTCAGTTTTTAACATAGTACATGCATGACTTATGTGTTATATTAGTTGAACCTTATGTGTTATCTGAGTATCTAAGCATTTGTTGATTTATTTTTATCTGAGACATTGTGCCTAGGTAACCGAGCTCGGCACAGGGTCATTCTGTGTTACTACTTGCTAGGGCATCTGAGATAATTATGTTAAAGAGATAATTAAACATAATAATACACATCTGAGTTTTTGGCTATATGCCTATCTTGGGATCACCTCTCGTCTGAGTTTTTGGGATCATTCCCGTCTGAGTTTTTGGGATCACTCCCGTCTGAGTTTTGGCTTATGCCTATCTGAGGTGTGAGGAGGGGCGATCGACCCGAATCAGACAAGCACGCTATATAAATTAAAATCTGAGTAATAAAATCTGAGTAATAAAATCTGAGAACTAAATCTGAGTAATTAACTGAGTAGATTCTGATTAGGAGTACACCGATGTGCCCTCATGTGTTGCATGTTTTAATTGTTTGCATTTTGAGATTATTCACTCAGCTTACCAGCTGACCCATATTTTCCCCCACTGTTTCAGGTACCAGCAAAGGAAAGGAGAAGGTGAACGGTTGAACGCTGTATTTCACCAATGCTGATGTGGACAGCATTTATTATTTTTTTGAACACCTTTTTACTCTATTAAACTATTTCCGCATTAAATATTTTGTTAAATAACGACTTTACTATTTTGGGATTTAAAGTTTTTGAATTATTGGGATATTTTACTTTAAAATCTTGTACTCGAAAATTTTTAAATTCTTGTAAATTTTTGGGTGTTACAGAATGAAAATGAAAAAAAATTTGAGTAATGATTGTTGATCTTAAAACTTTAGTACAGAAAGAAAAAGCTTTAAAATTAACCATTCTTGACCTTGAAAGGGTAAATAATGAAAACTTAGGTAAATTAGCAAAATTTAAAGATATAGAATTAACTTTTTAAACTTACAAGACATGAACCAAAGATTAGCTGACAAAGCTCATTTACATAAACTTGAAAAGAAAAATTTGAAAATTGGTGTAAATCTTGGGGAAATGCTTCTATAAAATTAAACAAATGTCTAAATCAACAATTCTCAGAAAATGTTAGGGTTCCACTTGGTGTTGATCCTCAATTAAAAAATCGAAACAATTTTACTGATTTATTTGAGGAATTTTCAGACATGAATCCAATTCAATTTGTGAAATCTAAAACATTTTGTGAAGTTGGATGTCAAACAGAGTCAAATGATGAGGACAAATTATTTTTGATCAACCTGTTGGTCCCTCAATCTGCTCAAAGTGCTATAGTGAACTACAAGAGCTCATTATTGAATTTCCTGGAAAAAAAAATTCTGATACTGAACCCGATGTAGTGCAGTATGACACTTCTGCTGTTCCACCATTTGAATTATTATTCAATACTACTACTTTTGAAAAATATAATGCAAATGAATCAACTTCTACACCTATTATAATAACTGATACTGAAGTTGCAGGAACATATGATTCATGTACTGAAAAACTAAAAGAGCCTGCTAAAGTTGTTACTTTAAAACATGATAAGCGAAAACCAACTTCAACAGGATCTTCAGGTGGCAAAATCAAGAAGTCTAAACAAAATAAGACTTCTTTGCCAAATAAAAAGAAAAAGCCAGATCCATCTCCTCCAAAACCTGTTAAAAATAATGTTAGACCACCTATTAAAAATGACAAAAATAACATTTTAAAATCTATTGGTGATCAGATTAAGTTTTTTAAGTCAAAAGTTTAACTAACTCATACTGATCAACCAAAAGAAAAACAGTTTTCTAAGATTCCTTATGAAAATATGTTCAGAAAAAGGCCTAGAAAATGTTATAGATGTCATCATACTGGTCATAAAGGAGATGAATGCTGGACTGATCTCTCAAATCCTAAGTACTCAGTACCGAAGAAAAAGAGAGACAAGAAGTCGGTATCACCAAAGAAAACCTCCAAGGTTTCTCCTGAAGTGATACTGACCTCTCCATCTAAAGAGATTAAGTCTAAACCTGTTTCTCCTACCAAAGGTCCCATTTAAAAATGGGTTCCTAAAAAGAACTAATCTTTATTATGTGTCTTGTGCAGGGTGATAGAAAATGGTACCTTGATAGTGGCTGGTCAAGACACATGACTGGCAGTATGGAATACCTTCTAAATTATACACCAGAGAAGGGTCCTTCTGTCAGGTTTTAAACACAATCTGCTCAGTATCAGATACATGGAATAATCAAAGCAGGCAACATAACTTTTCAAAGAGTTTCCTATGTAGAGGGTCTTAAACACAATCTGCTCAGTATCAGCCAGATGTGTGATGATGACAAGGAAGCCCGAATCAGGAAGACTGCAGGAATCATCTATAATGAGAAGGGACAACCTGTTCTCATTGCTCAAAGAGAGAAAGATGTTGTTAGTCCCGTAATAGATGAAATTTAACACCTATACGCTTTCACTGACCAATTTAAATTTATGGAGACACTCAACACCTTTTTTAAACTTTTCGTTATTAATCAATAATTGATACAATAAAGATGCAAGCAGTTTGTGGAATAACTAAGAACAAATCCTAACTAAACTGCTTGCATGTGATAGACAACAACAGATATTATCTAAGACAAGTTTATGATCAACAAATGATCAAGCACAAGACCAGACACTTTCGTTGAACAGATTCAATTCTTGAATCAGACAACTAGAGTTAACTGGTGGTTTACACTCTGCTCAAGGGAATAATGTTCTGGGATAAAATCAGCAGTGTGTAACCTTGTTGGGTGCACACTGGAATCGATCGTCTAAGTCCTCAATTTATAACATTGGGAAACGTAGAGCAAAAGGAATGATCGATCGATTCCACGTGTGAGAATTCCGTTGGTGCAGATGATATTCCATGGGACGTGCACGACTAACGGAATTCTGACAGTACTTTCTTTCGTCTTGTGATCGCTGATATCTTCTAGAAGATTTGCAAAATATTCCCATAATCAGCGATGCACAAACTTGTTCTTTACTTGTGTCTTTCTGTGACGCTGAAGCTTCCAGCCTATATACACTTCTGGTACTCATGAGTCTTCGGATACTCATGCTTCTTCAGATGGCCTTCAGCTCCAGCGACCTTCACTAAGAGTTGCTTAGAGAAGTATATGTTCAATGGTTTAGCGTTTTTTCCATTACGCTGAACCTGTTACACTATCCGATCTGTTGACCAGTATCTGATTCCGCACGGGGAACTGATCGTTGTTTCAGATGGTGATCAGATAGTGTAACTGGGTAGCTGAAATTTGATCAGATCAGATATAGTTACCCACAATCTGAGGAACAAATCCTCAGATTGTCTTCTAACTATTTGCCTTTTTGTCTTCATTAAATCTCCTCAGTGGGGGATGCTTTTCAGCGACCCAACAATCTCCCCCTATTTGATGTAGACAAATAGTTAGGCAACTCCCCCTGAATACGTGAAGGTTTTATAAATTTAACCCTGAATATTTTTCACAATTCAAAGGGTCTTCGATGTACCTAGAAAACATTACAAAATATGGTGATCTGATAAAATCTGATCACACTACAGCTTATAACTCATGTTTTCTTTTTGAGTTTTTCTAAGTATCTAGCAGGAAAATAAACTCAGGTATGTCAAAATCATCATCATTCACTGATGACATTCAAGCATAACGGCTAAACAAAAAAGTTAAATGTTTTGTATCATGCAATCAGGAAATGAAATTGTTATAAAGTACTGAAACTTGTTTTTGAAATAGAAGCCGTCACCCAGCCTCTTCTGAGGATCACCATCATTCCCTTCTCTTTTTCTTACTCCCTAGCTCAGACACCTGTTCTTCTTTCTCCTCAGTCGCTTTTAGTGCCTTTGCTAACAACCTTGCTTTTTCTTCGATCGGGACGCCTGGTCCTTTTCTTTTCATCATTTTGGGTTTAGAATGAGCAGCAGGACCCTTTCCTTTATAGCGGGAGGGAGGATGACTAAGAAGAACGTTTTCTCCAAGGGGGACAGACATGCGGGCGGTTTTCTTTGGAATGATGGAAATGCCTGAATGAACTGTTGAAGTTTTGGCGAAGCCTTTCACAACTTTGTCAATGAGAGGAGTTAAGTGAATGCTCTCATCCTCACTATCTGAATAGGAGACAAGCTTCTTAGACATCGATTCTCCCGCTTTCTCTTTCCTTTGATGACAAGCTCCGACCGGTTCACAAACAACCTTCTCCGGAGCTTCTTGCCGAGGCTCTGTGTTTTCCCCCTGAAAATGTGGAGGAGAGCGGGCACTGACAGAGACATTTTCATGTACAACAGGGGACTCAGTAGATCGATTCTGAACCAACGGAGTAAGGATATAAAACCTGAAATGAAGTGCAGTTACTGATGCAAGTAAGGCAGTCTGATTAGCACTGATGTTGTTGACAGCAGACTCAAGTACCTTGATCTTATCAGAGTGGTCAGAAACTGCATCGTATGTAGTTTGCAGGTTCTTTGTTAAAATGGTCTGATATTTGTTCAGAGCCCTCTGCGTTTTGTTGATGGAGGAACAAGTGTCCATACTTTGTTTTTCTCGAATTGTTGTAGTTCTTCTTGCATTGAAGAAACCCAGTGAGGATCTTCAAGTGCAGTTTTGACATTTTTGGGTTCAATCATTGAGACAAATCCAACAAATAAGCATATGTTGGTGCTAGCTTGTTGGCTCCGAGTGCGAACACCTTGTTGAAGATCCCTAATGACTTGGTTTATTGGATGTTTTTTATTCCATAGAGTTGATACTTGATTTGATGGTCCGGGTTCATCCTTTGTGATGAGAAAAGGTTGTGTTGGAGAGAGTGGGGTAGTTGAATGTAGAGGGGTATGGTGTCTGGAGTGGACGTGTTTTTGTTTACTTGAGATTCAGAGGAAATTTGGACAGGGGTTAATTGATCAGATACTGTATCTCTGATAGGTGTGGTAGGCTCACTTCTGGAAGGTGTGAAAATTTCAGATTGGATATTATCAGATGTTGGATTATCATTTTGACTTTCTGAAGGGTTATTAACCAAAGGGGTTTCAGATTTTTTCGAAGAACTTTCTGTATCTTCAACTTGATAAGTTGAGATGGGTTCGTTAAAATTTAGTTCTTCATCATTTTCAGAAGGAGGAGAAAGATCTGAAACATGTTTTTCATCAAAAGTAACATGAACGGTTTCTTCAAATGTAGATATTTTCAGATTGTAGACTCTGAAGGCTTTGGATTGTTCAGCGTATCCGACAAAGATTCCATCTTCAGCTTTTGGATCAAACTTCCCAAGATGCTCTTTGTTGTTTAAAATGAAACATGGACAACCAAAGACTCTGAAATATTCAATGTTTGGTTTTCTTCCCTTGATGACTTCATAGGCGGTTTTGTTGTGTCTCTTGACAATTACTGCTCGGTTTTGAGTGTGACATGCTGTGTGAACTGCATACGTCCAGAATTGACTTGGAAGTACGGATTCGTTCAGCATAGTTCTGGCTGCTTCAATTAAGGTTCTGTTTTTTAGTTCAGCCACCCCATTTTGTTCTGGGGTTCTTGGAGCTGAGAAGTTTTGAGAGATGCCTTTTAAGTTGCAAAAATCTTCTAATGTGATGTTTGTGAACTCGGTTCCTCGATCACTTCGGATACTTTTTAGTTTAACTCCAAGACTTACTTCAGCTTTCTTGATGAAGTTAATAAAATATTTAGCAGCATCACTTTTTGCCCTTAAAAAGAAGACCCAATAAAATCTGGAGAAGTCATCTACGATAACAAGGGTGTATTTCTTTCTTCCACCCAAGCTTTCTACATTTACAGGACCAAAAATATCCATATGAATGAAGTTTAAGCAAGCCGTAGAGGCAGTGATTACTTTGGATCTGAAAGATGCTCGATGTTGTTTTCCTTTCTCGCAAGCGGAGCACATCTTGTCTTTGGTGAAAGTAAGTTTTGGGATCCCTTCGACTAAGCACCTTTTACTGATGTTGTTTATATTTTTGAAATTTAGGTGTGAGAGTCTTTTGTGCCAAATCCAGTTAATATCAGCTGGAGGAGCAGCAAAGAAACATAGTACCTTTTCAGGAGAAGCAGAGGTCATGTCGAGTATGTACATGTCATCTTTTCTTGGAGCATCCATTACCACTAATCCTTCCTGATTAAAGATGTAACCTTTTTTATTAGTAAAAAGTACCATGTACTTTGCGTCACACAGCCGGCTTATGCTTATCAGATTGTGCTCGAGGCCATCCACAAAGAGTACCCTTTTGAAAGTACATGACCCGTTAGAGATTTCACCTTGGCTACTCCCTTTCCGGATGAGTTATCGTCGAAGACAACTTTAGGAACAGCTTTGTCTGTGAAATTTTTGAGAAGTGATTTATAGCTCGTCATGTGTTTGGAGCAGCCACTATCCATATACCAGATATCATCATTTTTGTCTGATGAATCAGATGATCATGCCATCAGACACTTGCAGTTATTGCTATCTTAGGAATTTTCAGATTCTTTATGAGATGGTTCATCATTATCTGATTCTGTATATTATGTTTTTGACTGACATGTAGCTCTAAGGGCTAAGACATTCGCTTCCTCTTGTGCTATAGCGAGTTTGGTCTTTAGAAGCTGAAATTTTCGTTCAGTTTCTTCATACTTTCTTTTATATTCAACATATGTATCAGAATCAGATGAGGATAGATTTGAATTACGTTGATTGTTCTTCAGATTTACTCTGCAATTTGCTCTATAATGACCAGTTTGACCACACCTAAAACATTCATTTAACTTGTAATGTATTTGAGGATCAGATGCTTCAGATTCGTTCCGTTTCATGATTTTGTTGTATCTTGTCACGAGAGCAGCCATTTGTTCTACCAGGTCGAGTGCGTTGTCGCTGGAGTAATCACTGAGAGAGTCTTCTTCCAAATTGCTGTCATCATCCTCGGATAACGTCTTTTCTTCTATATTCTTGGAGTTTTCACCTCTTGCGTGTTCAGAGAGCAATGATGTTAAGGATGTATCAGCAGTAGGAGTAACAGAGTGTTCACCATTTAGTTGAGAGTACATATTATTCTCATTTTCAAAATTCATTAAGGTGATGAAGAGGCTCCTCAGATTCATATCTTTCAATTTTCCTGTTGTTCTTAAGACTGTAGAGATGATGCTCCATTTCTTTGGAAGAATTTCCAGGAATTTGTGCGTCAGCTCTTGTGTATCCTTTTTAATATTAGCTTCTTTGAGCTCATTTGTTAGAATCACGAACCTTCTGTATGACAGCTTGAGAGACTCTACCTATATGACTTTATATGCTTCACACTTTCGATTTAACATGGATTTTTTACTTGTTTTGACGGCGTCTGTTCCTTCATATGACGTCACTAGTATATCCCAAATTTCTTTGGCAGTTTTACATTCTTTGACTGTAATAAGAATGTGATTTGGTAGAGAGGTTTGAAGAAGAAAATTCAATTTCGCGTCTAATCCTGTCTTTTCTTTTTCATCTTCAGTCCATGATTCTTTGGGTTTTGCGTCTTTAGATTTGTACACAGAGTTTTCTTCATCTTGAGAAAAGAACTTTTCTTCTTCTGTTGAGTGAGAACTTTCTTCTTTTCTATCTTCAGAGGAACTTTCTTCCGCTTTAAAGATGACAGGTTTATGACTGAGGAAGTGTGGAACATAAGGACCAGCTTCGAGAATGCTAGGAGCAAGTTCGTGCTGGTGTTTGGCAAATCCCAGAAATCGCACTTTCCACATTCCAAAGTCGTCATCTGTGAAGACTGGAGCATTTGATTTTAAACCGAGGTTCAGTTTTGAGACCACATCGCTCATTTTGATCAGCAAGTGAGCAGATTAACAATTATGAATTAATTTTCCTGCTCTGATACCAATTGTTAGTCCCGTAATAGATGAAATTTAACACCTATACGCTTTCACTGACCAATTTAAATTTATGGAGACACTCAACACCTTTTTTAAACTTTTCTTTATTAATCAATAAATGATACAATAAAGATGCAAGCAGTTTGCGGAATAGCTAAGAACAAATCGTAACTAAACTTCTTGCATGTGATAGACAACAACATATATTATCTAAGACAAGTTTATGATCAACAAATGATCAAGCACAAGACCAGACACTTTCGTTGAACAGATTCAATTCTCGAATCAGACAACTAGAGTTAAATGGTGGTTTACACTCTACTCAGGGGAATAAAGTTCTGGGATAAAATCAGCAGCGTGTAACCTTGTTGGGTGCACACTGGAATCGATCGTCTAAGTCCTCAATTTATAACATTGGGAAACTTAGAGCCAAAGGAATGATCGATCGATTCCACGTGTGAGAATTCCATTGGTGCAGATGATATTTCATGGGACGCGCACGACTAACGGAATTCTGACAGTACTTTCTGTCGTCTTGTGATCGCTGATATCTTCTAGAAGATTTGCAAGATATTCCCATAATCAACGATGCACAAACTTGTGCGTTACTTGTGTCTTTCTGTGACGCTAAAGCTTCCAGCCTATATACACTTCTAGTACTCATGAGTCTTCGGATACTCATGCTTCTTCAGATGGCCTTCAGCTCCAGCGACCTTCACTATGAGTTACTTAGAGAAGTATCTGTTCAATGGTTCAGCGTTTTGTCCATTGCGCTAAACATGTTACACTATCCGATCTGTTGACCAATATTAGATTCCGCACGAGGAACTGATCGTTGTTTCAGCTGGTGATCAGATAGTGTAACTGGGTAGCTGAAATCTGATCAGATCAGATATAGTTACCCACACTGAGGAACAAATCCTCAGATTGTCTTCTAACTATTTGCCTTTTTGTCTTCATTAAATCTCCTTAGTGGGGGATGATTTTCAGCGACCCAACAGATATCTATGTGGTCAACTTGTCTGAACTAGACCCTACTATCAGAGTTTGCTTACTTTCTAAAGTCAATCCAGAACTGAACTAGATGTGGCACAAGAAACTCTCTCATATCAACTTCAGAAACATAAATGAGCTTAGTATGAAGAAGGTGGTGAGGGGGTTACCCACAATTGCTTATTCTAAAGATAAGTTATGTACAACATGTGAAATGGGCATGTAGAAGAAGAGTTCATTTAAGTCAAAAGTCAACCATTCCATTAATGAACCTCTTACAATGATACACATGGATCTTTTTGGCCCCATCAGTACACCATCTCTGGCCAAAAAGATCTATACACTGGTCTTGGTTGATGAATACTCAAGATACACTTGGGTCATCTTCCTTAAGACCAAAGCAGATGCTACCACAGAAATCATTGCCTTCATCAAAAGAGAAGAACTTAAGAAAGGCAACAAGGTCAAGCAACTAAGAAGTGACCATGGTACTGAGTTCAAGAACTCAGTATTGGTAGACTTTGGTGAAGACAAAGGAATTGTACAAAGCTTCTCTGCAATCTACACACCACAACAAAATGGTGTTGTAGAAAGGAAGAATAGAACACTGATTGAAGCTGGAAGAACTTTGTTATGCCATGCTGAACTGGCACTGAGCTTTTGGGATGAAGCTGTAAACTGTGCAAACTTTACATAGAACAGAGCCACTATAGTTCAGAGACATCACAAGACTCCTTATGAGTTATATCATGGCAGAGTTCCTAATGTGGAATACTTCCACATCTTTGGGAGCAAATGAAGGCGTTTTCATGGGCTACTCACCACACTCCAAGGCCTTCAGAGTGTATGTTATCTCAACAAAGGTGATTGAAGAATCCATCCATGTTACTTTTGATGAAAATCCGGATGAGCATTCTACTTCAGCAAAGGAGGACATAAGTGGTATAGAAACCTTATGTGATCCAGAAAACTCCAATGTTGACCAGCCCAAGCCTCATCCATATTATGTCCCACATGGTATGAGGGATGCTGATCAAGATATAACTCAGTATGGAAGATCTGCAACTAATACTAAGGTTCCTATCTCTGAGAACCCCAACACTGAGTTCTCAAATCTTGATCTGAGCAACTCTACTAATGAAGAGGGTGAAACATCCAACACATCTCAAGAATCTACCCCAAATCTGCAAAATGAAGAAGACCAACAACCTGAACTGTCTCATACTGAACAAAGCTCAGATCAGCATCACACAAACAATTCTCCAGTCCAACAAGATGTTGTTGACCTTGCTTCAAATGCTCCCTTAGGAAACAATCTAAGAGAACACAGAGACCATCCACACTCAAACATCATTGGTCCTGTTGAACAAGGTGTCCAAACTAGAAGAAAATTAGCATTTGAACCCCAAGCCACTGCAAATTTCTGTTTCTTTTCAAGCTTTATGTCTACCATGGAACCCAAGAAAGCTGGTGAAGCTTTATTAGATGAAGACTGGGTAGAAGCTATGCAAGAAGAACTTACAGAGTTTGAAAGAAACAAAGTATGGAACTTAGTACCACCCCCTTCTGGCAAGACTATTATTGGTACTAAGTGGGTGTTCAGAAACAAGATGGACAAAGATGGAGTTGTGATCAGAAATAAGGCAAGACTGGTTGCTCAGGGTTACAGGCAAGAGGAAGGAATTGACTATGATGAAACATTTGCACAAGTTGCAAGAATTGAAACAATTAGACTATATCTTGCTTATGCAGCTTTCAAGAACTTCAAGGTTTATCAGATGGACGTCAAGAGTGCATTTCTAAATGGAAAACTGCAAGAGAGAGTTTATGTTAAACAACCACCAGATTTTGTTGATCCTAAATTTCCTAATTATGTTTTCAAGCTTGATAAAGCTTTGTATGGGCTCAAACAAGCTCCCAAAGCCTGGTATGATACCCTGTCTAAGTATTTAATTCAAAATAAATTTACAAGAGGTAAAACAATTGACAAGGCTTTGTCTTGGGATATGGCAAAAATACATGTTTTGCCATATCCAAAAAACAAAATTAAAAAATTAAATTCCAAGCCAAATAATCAAAAAATACAATAAGCTAGATTATTTTTTTATTTTTTTTGATGTTGTTTTTGTAACAAGTAGCAATTAGGGTTCCAAAAAATCATATTTTTAACCCAATTTTATAAAAAAAATGCTACTTTTTACAAAAAACTTGCTAATTAAATCATCAATATGATGACTCGTGATACCACTGTTAGTGATTTACGGTTTAATCAAAGTAAAACGCAGCGGAAAATTAATATATAAATCACTAATAACGGATCTACATATTGACAAAGTAATTAAGCATAAATAATAATCAAAGAGATAGGATGAACAATTCATACCCTTGAAGCCTTTGATTACACCAATGAATGAGGATGAAGAACTCCAAGAATTCAATGTAGAATTTCTCTAATGGTATCCACACTACACCATATCAAGAACACCAATTAGGATGTTAGTCCCTTTAGCAAGAATCAAGAACAAAAGGGAATACTAATTCCTTCCTTACGTGACAAACACAAAGTCAAAAGGAATCAATTTTAGTTTTGCGTCTGCTTACTCTCGCTCAAATCAAACCACACATAATTACTTTGTTAGGTGCGGCCGTGTATGGGAGGAGGGAGGATTAGGGTTGGATTGCTTGCTCCCTAATCTAAATACTTATCTACTAATTACAAGTTAGGAGATATGACGCTTAGCTCCTTGTACTTTTGATTCTTTATGATTACTCACTGATACGTTTTAACTTAACAATTAATTAAAACGTAACTAGTCAAGTAATTATAGTTTATATAAATAATATAATTACCCTAATTATATTATATATATTAAATGGTGTTTGGTGTATAAGTGTGTGACCCTTTAGGCTCACATGCGTCTAGCCATATAACTATATGTCATGTACATGAAGCATATTCCAACAGCTCCCACTTGCGCACGTCATAACATCAAGTAGTTATACAAGCAAAGGTTAGAGTCTAGCAACCCGCCAATGCCCCTAGAAGTATATGAGTGAGTTTCAGAAAAGTCCAGGTTCAAAGTTTTTCAATCAGTTATCCTTTTGTTACTGATACTATGTTGAATTTTAGACAAGGATTAATGTCAATCTAAAATTTTAACGATTCTGTTTCTTGATCTTTACATTGAAGTAGATTACCAAACTAATCAAGATTCATCTTGATTACCTTTGGGTACGGCTGTACAAGCATCTATTCAAATCATTGAGGGGCCCAGTAGTATCTAATCCACATATGTGGAGGAACAAATTCTTTATTGACTGCACGTGTTTGCCATATGCTTAATGACAAACCCGATAATGGTTGTTATAGCAGCCTTATTCAGGTCAGCGTTTAACCACATCAAAGCTTGCCCCTCTACATACTCAAACCAACTTGCATCTCAAGTCAGAGGATAAGTGACAAAGCCTTTTTGAGATTCACTTGTGACATAAATCCAGGAAGTGATTTCTCATAGGTTGGGTCAGTCCAATTGTGCATCATTATGAACAACATGTGAGTTTGATTTCATCATCCTTAGTCATACTAATATAATGTCATCAATGCCCTCAGATTTGTCTTGATAATATTCCCATATTATTAATATGACAATGGGCAATTTAGAATATAAAACGCAGTAAATATTCATGGATATAAACATGCAAATATAGAACACAGTAGATATTCATATAAAAACGATCATATCAAATATATCAATTTATTCCAATAAAAACTGCTCAATCGTTCCATTATCCAAATACTAAAACAGATTTACATGAAACTACTAGCTTGTCGAAGTCCAATGTTCCATTCATATTCAATATGTTTGGTACAAGACATTGAGTTCGATAAAGTGTCAGCTAGTTAGTTATCTGTTTGAACTTTAAGAGTACGAATTTCACATATCTCGATAAATCATTCGAATGTAGTGAACCTTCGTAAATAGGATATAGCGTCATCACGACCTATTTCAAAACCAGCATAAGTATAGCAAGTATACTTAGTTTCAGATTGGTATCTCCACCATAACCAAGGAACATATATCCAGTATTTTAAAAATACTTCAATCTGTTCTTAACAGCGATCCAGTGACTCTCTCGTGGATTCTGTTGGTATTTTCTAGTAAGGTCCCCTAAGGACGTTACATTTTGCCTAGTGCTTCTTACAACGTACATGATGAATGGAATAGCCGATTCATAGGGGATTACATTCATTCGCTTCACCACATCAAGTGTGGAAGATCCTTGAGTCTTACTCAAGTTTACATTGTGTTGCATACGAGGACTTCCTCGTTTGGGAGCATCCATTCTAAACCTTTTAGAATTTTGTCAATGTAAGCACTTTGACTTAAACCAATTAACCGCTTTGATCTATCCCAATAGATTCATAACTCCAAGTATGTGTGTCGTATTTCTACAATCCTTCATGTCAAAACATTTTCCAAGCCAGGATTTTCATCTTGTAGCCATGGTATATTGTTTCACATGAGTGACATGTCATCAACATGTATGACTTGAGAAAACGGCAATGCTCCCACTAGCTTTCATATATACACATGCTCAGTTTGGTATTATGTGAAACAAACGTTTTGATTTCATCACTAACCAAATCTCATAGTCACAGTACACTACTTTGGCTATAAGAATCCTAATGTCTTTAGTAACATGCGAGAAGGTTTCATCATTGTCAATCCAGTTAGGATTGAGTGTAACCTTTTGTTACTATTAGAGATTTACAGGTGTGTATATTTTCATCCATGTCAACAGTCTTACTGTTTTGAGAAAGATCAACTAAGTTCAATACTTGATTGTCTCTCATGGATTTCATTTTCGCATTCATAGTTTCAAGTCATTTTTCGAATTCAAAATTCGATAATGCAACTTGATAGTTAGGGAAACTTTGCTCCTCAGCATCGACATAAATTTATATCGTTCAGGTGCATGAGGTGTCCTTGCAGACCTACGAATGGGAACAATATCATCATTTGGTCCAACACCTATATGTCCAGCCTCAGTATGATATTTGCTAGTGTAACCAGAAGGTTGTGCATCTTCACTTTGAATCTTGTCAAAGTCTATAGTGCTCCCACTTGCTTTGTGAAATGAGACTGTTCTCAAGAAACTTAGCATACCGAGCAACAACAATTTGTTCTCAGGTGGGTAGTAAAATAGTAACGAAGATATACTTGATAGATATGGGTTCAAGTTTGTTCAGCATGTCTCGTTCCACGAGATCCTCACAACCCCAGATCTTCAAGTAAAACAAATTAGGGACTTTCACATGCCATATTACATATGGTGTCTTTTTAACCTCTTGGTCGGAACCATATTAAGTATTCGAGCAGCACACTTCAGTGCATGCCCCTCAAAAGGATAGAGGAAGAGTAGTAGGACTCATCATAGATCGAACCATGTCAAGCAGGGTCCGATATCTCCTTTCAGACACACCATTATCTTGTGGAGTGTATAGAGGAGTGAATCGTGAGACAATATCACGTTGTGTTTGATGATCCAGAAACTCTTGGCTCATTTACTTTCCTCCTCGATCAGGACGGAAAGCCTTTGTTGTATAGCCGAGTTGATATTCTACATCACTTTAGAAAGCTTTGAACGTTTCAAAGATTTTATGTTTATGTTTAATCAAGTAAACATAACCATAACTACTGAAATTATCAGTGGAAGTGATAAAGTAGGTAACACCTTCCCTAGTCTTAATTCTAAAAGGGCCACATACATCAGTATGTATGAGTCCAAGTAGATTTTTAGCTCTTTCGCCAACATGGGAGAAAAGCTTTCTTGTTATCTTTCCATAATATACAAGAGAGGCATTTAAATGATTCATAATCATTTGTTTAAGAAGCCCGTCGTGTTATAGTATCAAAATGCGTTTCTTGTTTGTGTGTAAAAGATGACAATGCTCTAGGTAGATGGAATCCAAACCGTTTTGGATTCTTGAGTGCTATATAGAACTATCGTTTGAATCCGGATCATGCATATCAATTTCAAGTATACTAGTACAAGGAATAGTTATAAAATATGTTATTTTTCATAAAACAAAATATCATGATCCATAATAGTTTGAATAAATCATTATTCAACAAACGATTAAGCTAAACAATGCATAATTGACAATTGTTCAAAACAACAATTAACGCATTAGGAAGGATTAGATCATACCTTCCATTATTTTAGCTTTATACTTTACTTTTAATCTTGCACATTTGTGTAAATGTGAGTTCCACAACTTGTGTCATACACTCAAGATTTATTAGTAAAAGTATAGAGTTCTATAATGAAGATACCTAATGTGCTAGCCAGAACACATTTGTCCTTCATCAACTCTGCCAAGTAGGCAGGACAGTTCCTCCTTCAATGGTCGGTTTCATCACAATGATGGCAAGAGATATCCTTTGAGCAAAGTTCGCCAAGTATACTAGTACAAGGAATCGTAGGTTTGGAAAAGTAAACTACCTTACCCTTACCTAGACTCTTGCCTTGTGCTTACGGTTTACCTTCCCTGATTGCTAGAAAAGAATTAGGTAACCTTTGCTCAACCAGTTTTTTACCATAATAGTTTACCATAGCATGTAATATTCCAATTGTCTTCCCCATGTTATGTATTTTTAAAACTCTTTTCAAACTGGTCATAGTCCTTGGATAGTGAGGTACGAATCAAGCTCATTCCAAGAACTTATGGCAATGGGTAACCAAGACGTTCCATTTGATCAAGATAACATTTCATATTCAAGATGTAAGTGCTAACTGATTGGTCGTCCTCCTGCTTGTAAGCGTGGAATGCTTTAACTGTTTCGAACAGTTCATGTTCTACTTCTTTTGAAATATCGTTTTCAACTCGCTTAACATGTCATATGCTGTGAGTTCCTCGAAGTTCTTTCGGATCTCGGGGTTCATGCTCACAAGCATAGGAGTAGCGACTTCTTGGTTTTCGTTAAAACGTTTCGATAAAGGCTTGACGAACAGCAGCAGAAGCATTTGCAGGAGGTGCCTCAGGTAAGGCCTCTTATAGGTGTTTCAACTTGTTGTCATCTCTAAGGACAATCCTTAGAGTTCGATATCAGTCGATAAAGTTGATATTAGTCAGTTTCAGTTTTCAAGAACTGATTTTAGAGTGGAGATACTTAGGTTTTGATTTGTTGTTGTTATCTGTATAACACACAAAGTTCAAAAATAGTATTTTCAATAATAATTTCTTTTAATCAATTAACTACCCAATTAATTTTAATTGAAAGCTACGATCCCATTGAGCTTCTATCATCGCATCAGTTGATCTGCTAGAGATGATAGATTCAATAGGTAGGTGACGATCAACAATTGCATTACAAGTGCAACTCTTAGAGGTATGGGACTTCATGGCACATAGTGAACAAACATGTAGGGTCAAGTGGCATGTTTGTCGCATCTTCGCCTCGAGTCAAGGTCTCACCGTTAACTCGATTAAGTCATCCAATGTGAAATCATGTCAAAATAACTCTAGGTCTCACGCGTAGAGAATAAGGACCTCGGATCTAAATTCAAACCACGTCTCACGTGAATTCAAAAATAGAAGCAAGTGATTATCAACCGATTGGACGGCGTGACTTAAATTTTAGGTATGTTAAATTTTAATTAATAAAATTTTATTAAGATATGAATGAATCATGTACTTCATTCATACCACTTCATAAGTCGTTTAATAAACGGTAAAAACATTTAGCGATTATTAAGGGTTATGTTTCAAATCGTATTTAAACTTAGTTTAATCTCAAAACAATTTTAGATTAAAGATTAATCATGAATGATTAACAAGTAATCATAGATGATAAAAGGTTTGGATGTTTTAATGTTTGTGTCTAAAATCATATTTTAATTGTTTTATTACTTGTATCTAATAGAAAAGAAAACAACCACAAACATAAATAAAACATGCAACAAATTTTGTGCAAACCTCGACCGATGAAATCCTAGGTTCGGTCACGTGAGTCATCACGACGGACCGAAGGGTCAAACTAGGGGACGGGCCAACATGAACCCAAACGGGCCTACATAAACCCAATGGGCTCCCACTTGCCCTCATGACATTCATGGGCAAGTAGAAACCCACATTTGTGAAAAAATACATTCTGCCAGAAAATTCAGTCTGACTTCAAGGCCGAAAAGTCACTGAAGGAGTCTTCGGTGGTCTTCCCCGCCTTCTGTAAAGTTGTAGGACTCTGTGTTGCGGAAATGTTGGCGGTGGTTTTAGGTCCAACGGAATAGCCAATCTCCGGTAAATTCTGTTTTCGTGCAGCTGCGCAGGAGGTGCCGAAAATTGTTGTTTTGTCCTCATTTTCTCTCCATCCTTGGTCAACAAATTACAAAATACAAAGAAATAAAATACAACTATTATAATTACTTTTACAATGAAATTTGCCCCAAAAATGGCACCAAAAATAAAAGAAAAAAGTGAAACAAATTACAACAATTTAAGCCAAAAACACGGTTTTTCCCAAACACAAGCAAACAACCAAACACAATCACATTCAATCACAAACGGTCTAGGTTTTCATCGGTTTGCACAAATAAGCAACAATTGACAAGGCTTTGGCTTGGGATATGGCAAAAATACATGTTTTGCCATATCAAAAAAACGAAATTAAAAAATTAAATTCCAAGCCAAATAATCAAAAAATACAATAAGCTAGATTAATTTTATTTTTTTGATGTTGTTTTTGTAACAAGTAGCAATTAGGGTTCCAAAAAATCATATTTTTAATCCAATTTTATAAAAAAATGCTACTTTTTTCAAAAAACTTGCTAATTAAATCATCAATATGATGACTCGTGATACCACGGTTAGTGATTTACGGTTTAATCAAAGTAAAACGCAGCGAAAAATTAATATATAAATCACTAATAACGGATCTACATATTGACAAAGTAATTAAGCATAAATAATAATCAAAGAGATAGGATGAACAATTCATACCCTTGAAGCCTTTGATTACACCAATGAATGAGGATGAAGAACTCCAAGAATTCAATGTAAAATTCCTCTAATGGTATCCACACTACACCATATTAAGAACACCAATTGGGATGCTAGTCCCTTAAGCAAGAATTAAGAACAAAAGGGAATACTAATTCCTTCCTTACGTGACAAACACAAAGTCAAAAGGAATCAATTTTAGTTTTGCGTCTGCTTACTCTCGCTCAAATCAAGCCACGCATAATTACTTTGTTAGGTGCGGCCGTGTATGGGAGGAGGATCGCTCAAATCAAGCCACACATAATTACTTTGTTAGGTGCGGCCGTGTATGGGAGGAGGGAGGATTAGGGTTGGATTGCTTGCTCCCTAATCTAAGTACTTATTTTCTAATTACAAGTTAGGAGATATGACACTTAGCCCCTTGTATTTTTGATTATTTATGATTACTCACTAATACGTTTTAACTTAACAATTATTTAAAACGTAACTAGCCAAGTAATTATATTTTATATAAATAATATAATTACCCTAATTATATTATATATATTAAATGGTGTTTGGTGTATAAGTGTGTGACCCTTTAGGCTCACATGCGTCTAGCCATATAACTATATGTCATGTACGTGAAGCATATTCCAACAGTGGTAACAAGAGGGTTGATTGCTAAAGTTTGACTTGCCAAACCTGTGCCAAGAACAGTTTTAAAGAACAATTTTACATCCTCGGTATGAAAGGTAT
Organism: Calendula officinalis; assembly: GCA_963853835.1. Taxonomy (NCBI): domain Eukaryota; kingdom Viridiplantae; phylum Streptophyta; class Magnoliopsida; order Asterales; family Asteraceae; genus Calendula; species Calendula officinalis. Next base: position 9,155,319 of record OY970828.1, on the reverse strand, counting down.
ATATAAACAAAAAAAAGAGCATAAGTAGTGCACAGTAACATGAGGGAGGCTATGATTTTTTCTTACCTTCAGACGACGCCTTTGATCGCTTGCGAGAAGGGGACGGAACGTCCTCTTGCCTCCTTCTTTGGCGAAGGCCTCTGGCAGATGATGTAAAGGTACTAACGCAATGAAGCTTTGGAGGATTGGCATGATCCGCCTTTGAATCGTGAATCATGGTGTCTTCCGCAGTAAACTCGGGGGACGATCCGGCTACAAAACCAGCATAGGCAGTAGGAGAAGGAATGATACCTTCCCCTTCGGTGGGGTCACGAAGGGGGGTTCCCTCAGAACTTAAAGCTTCTTCTCCTGGAACGTTTACGGGGATCAAGCCTCCAACATCCACAGAAACAACACTTTCAAGGTAGGAACCTATTGGAATCCTCAATCGATGCAACAGCGGTATCGCTTCCCCGTTGAGCTTCCATACTGGGCGAACCCTTCTGTAAGCATAGAAAGGGCTCAGACCGGCCATTCCGAGAAGGACCTCATCAGGATCTTCCCATTCTACCTGAACATCAGACAGACTAGTCACATTCTCCGACTCTTCGTCGGACAGATCATGAAGTGGTTCAGAGGGCCGTCTGAGAACCCTTCCCCAGGGTAAAGTAACATCACGAAAAGCGGAGCGCTTTACATACAGAAATTGGAATTTCCAATCACAAATGGAATCCCTTAAACCGGAAATACACTCGCTTTGCCCAGGACGGAGAGCAAATATGGCCCAATCAGCACGGCCGGTGACCAAATATAAGTAACGAAAGAGCTTCGGGGAAGGAAGGATATCTAAACCTCTACAGAGCATAATGAAACCCACAATTTTCCGGAAAGAGTTGGGTGCAAGCTGAGCAACGTGAATACCCAGATCTTGAAGCAATTCTAGAATGGAGGTGTCAATAGGGAATCGGAGACCTCCGTGAACATACTGAAGGTAAATCGGCTCATACCCGTCCGGAGCGGATCTCACAGTTTCACCTTCGCTGGGAATTCGAAGGTCGAAGCAGGAATCGATGTCATACTCTCTTATAATTTGAGGAAGATCAGTGTTTGTAAGAGTACAATGGGTGTTAAAAGCGGTTCTTTTTTCTTTGGCGGGTTTGTCAGTTTTTTCACGAATCTGTCTGTCTTTCTTCATTATTGATATTAAGTAAGAACAAAGACAAAGGGGGAAGGATGTGAGTAAAGAAGATGGTTTGAAGAAAATCGAATTTGGAGGAGGTAAGCAAATGAATTATTAGGGCGTATAAATATGTAGGAGGAAGTCTAAGGGACGAAAAGTTCAAAGTGACGTATAACGGTCGAATTTTAACGAAGCACAAACAACGGTAACTTTTTTCAGAACGATTGAAATTCCCGTTGAGCGAAAGGTGGTAAAAAAAGAAAAACGAAGAGAATTTAAATTAGAACCAGCCGAATTCGCGTATTCGACTGACTTCTAATCTGAGGGACTTAATGAGATATGGTGCAAACCCATTCGTATCCAGACATCAGGATGGATGGATGGATGGACGGACGGAGCGAGCGGAATAACGTCTGCAAGACGAACGCGGGTATTTACCTACAAGTTCCAAAGCCTTCTTTGGGCCATAGCCGAATTTTAGGGAAAAGCAACCTCGAGATCATGGGTAAGGCGGACCATAGCCGGGATAAAGGGTTTCGTCTCAGGCTAATAACCGGAGGATCATGGGTAAGGCGGACCATAGCCGGACCCTTATTCTCCCGCTCAAAAAGTTTGATCATTCTCCCGCTCAATCTGAGTCCATAAATAGAGGATTGAGCTCAGGGAAGAAGGCATTCAATTCATCCTACATTTATTACTCGCATTTATTACTCTCAAGACCTTACGTCAATATAAAATCACTGACTTAAGCATCTGAGTGTTCTCCCGGAAGCACCTTCTGGGGAACCTTTGACTTAGAGTAGTTCTTGTTTTCAGGATGCTAACATCCAGAATGCTTCGGTCCACTCCGAATTCAGGACTTAACATTTACCATCAAAAATAATTATGACAGCATAAGAGAATACGTACATTAATCGAAAAACGCCTTCATCAAATACGTGAATACCATAGATGAGGAGCAAGAACAACATTGATGTGGATAGCCTGTTCAAAATAAGGGACGTTCAGTTCCCATACAAATGAACGCTTCTACTACATTACTAGGCTGTTTTTTTATGGTCCACAATCATTGTTTGGGCGTGTGGGCTATCATGGTGTAACTTTCAAAAGTCATTTATGTAATTTAAGATGTGTCGTTGGTAAGTGACACTAATGTGACAAAACTGACAATTGAAAGATGAGACAACTTCTAAAATAAACACTTAGAATACAATTTAACGAGAATACAAATTAGTTCCATATCAACGATCATTTACAATACACAACCTCCTCTTTTAGTATTAACCAACTCAAAACACAACCCAAGCCTTTACGAAACTGCCGAACACAAAACTATAAACAAACATAAACACATCCAAAACCCTTATGAAACTACGGAAAATAATCATTACAATATAAGAGAATACATACATCCGAAACCTGCCTTCATCGAACATGGGAAAACCATAGTTTAAGGAGCAAGACAAGTGTTGATATGGCCGATAGCCTTTTCAAAATAAGGAACGTCTTCAATTCCCATACAAACGAACACTTCTACTCCATTACCTCCAGCATCGTCAAACATTACTGCGTTATTTTTTATCGTTAAGCTCCCGAAAGTTACTAAAGTGGGCTTTCCGAACCCAAAATCAACTTCATAGAAAGGGAATGCACACAAACTACTTATAACTACTATATTTGCGGATTCAGGAAACTTGGTCATCTGTGAATAGGAATTCACAATCATTGTTTGTGCTTCTGTGCTATCATGGTGTACCTTTGAGTAGTCATTTAAGGTTTTTTTAACAGAAACCTTTATCAGATCAGCCAATTCTTCAGTCGTTTCAGAAAACTTGGACTCCGTAGTGAATAAACTACAAATATTCCCACAAGAATGTTTGGGTATAAAGGATGCAGTTCTTCCCCTTAGGTTTATTGGCTGAACGAGTATAGACTCCCTTGAATAATTGTTTTTTAGCCGATCGGCATCAATGAAAGCCTTCCAGATGATCGTTTGTACCAGCTGGCTCTTTGACTGGCGTTGACTGCCATTATTTCCGTCGAGTACCGCCTTGGCTTTCAAACTTGATATCAAACTCTCACTGAAAGAAAATTTCTTTGTGGCAAACTTGCTTAACACATCAGCCGTCGTTGACCTAGGAATTCCTAGGTCAAGTGATTTACTAAAACCAAGGGAAGGAAAAATGGAGGATGAGTTGAAACCGCAAGAGTTGACTTCATTGCCATTTTCTTGTTTGTTCAGTTAAGAATGTAGTGGCAGTAGCAGCATCAACAATTCTGTGTGAAAGACTAACACCGATTGCTAAACCTCCACACTCGAACACGGTCACCTGGATTGAAAGCATCGGATCGGTGACCAGATCAATCGCGCCCGCTTCGGAAGCCATAAATTCATCCCCCCACCTTAAATTTATTTCCAATTCAAGAAAATCTTGTAATTTCCTGTTGACTTTTGCATGAATGAACTCAGCACCTTGGTCACTGCAGTCAACTGCCAGCTTTTCCTTAACATATCTACCCGCAAGCGGGTAGAACCGTGTTAAGGTTGTTTCAAGTGATTTTTCAAGGCGGGTGACAAATTTGGGGTCGTGATTAGTATCGAACGGGAAAAAGAAAACGTTTCTTCCCTGGATCAAACTCATCGGTGAACCCTATCGTGTAGAAACGAAGGGTTTCGGGTGTTGGAACCGAGGGTTTTATGAGTTTGGTTGATTGTCTTTTAACCTCAAGTGCCATGCTTGTTTGCTAGCTATTTAGTTGAGGAAGAAGATAAGAATGTGATACTTTTTGCGTGAGCCTGGTCTGGATTTATAAGCAACAAATTTAGTTGACGAAGACCAAGTCTTACGGCCGGCTGATGCTTTCTTTTATTTTTTTTCCGGTGAATGAGATCTAGGATGTGATTTAATTACATGCAATAGTTGGCATTACTAATAATCTAAGACGCGTTTGTATCACTAGATTGCTTGAGACAATTAGTTTATTGTATAAATTTTTTTAAGCTAAGTCTTTGCCTAAGATTTAGGAAACTGGATAATTCACTTTCTGATCTATCGTATTAACTATTAACATTTGTCTTTTTCCCTTGACTTTAGTTTAATTTTGGGCATATGAATTTTAAATGTTATCAAACTAGCCCCAATATTCTATATTTTATCTATACCAACTGGTAGAGCGTATACCGCGATGATTTGTGGATTTTCAAACATAGAAAAAAAATATATAATAATAAAAAATTAAAAAAAATCCAATAATACAATGTCTAATTATATGTGTGGCCGTATTTTTCCGATGATCGTATCCAATTTGTTTTATTTTTAGTTATTATGTACACTTATATCCTTAATGATTATGTAGATTGAGTTTTATTTTGTATTGGAACGTTTATGTTAACGCAGAAATTTTGTGGTAAATATAAGATCATGGAGTTTGCTATTTTAAAATTTTAGGTCTCACTAAAACTAACTTTATGATAAAAATCATCATTTTTAGTTACATATGAATTCATTAGTTATAAAGGAACATAAAAGTTTAATGATGTCGACAAAAAAGTTCAGCATATGTCCATAGACCAAGTTGGGGTGTTGGGTTGATACACATACGTACTTATGACATATGCCCTTGGACCAACTTGGGATGTTGGGTTGAAGTACCGCACGTCGTTATGTTTTTATCCTTTATTACACGTCAATAGTATCAGTAATATGAGACCAACACTTTTACGTTAAGTAGCAGACCCTATACGCAGTCCTAGTGGTCTAGCATATGAATATCCTACTTATGTATCTCTTAATAATTGATAATTTTCCCAAGTATCATAACTTTATTTGAGTGGATTCATATAATAATATTTAGGATTATCTCTAGTTTAGAAATACCTTAAACCCAAGATATCAATTATTTTACTAATGCTAAATAACAATATTTCTTTTGTGTTCGAATATAAAGTCAGTCATACCATTAGCCTATACTGTGATTCACTCATTTGGGTACACTTCCCTTCCCTCGTTCAAATGCTACTATTTGGATCCTTAATTATTTAACCAAATCTTGCTCAATAGATAAAAAGTCATGATAAATAGAATAATCCAACTTGTAATATTGTTTATGTTGGAGCAAAACACAGATCAACTTATTACTGATGCTGCAGTTAGTACTGACATACTTAGTACTGATGGGGCAGAACATATTACTACTGATGAAGTTGATGCTGGTGTTTACTATAACTAAGTTACTACTGATCATGAGAAGATTGAAGATACTACTGATCATGGTAGTTACTACTGACGTTGATTATGGACTTACTACTGATCACCAAGTTTACTACTGATGTTACTTATTTACTACTGGTGATTGCAGTTACTACTGATACGCGTTTTTGGAAGATATCAAGTCCGAGATCTTCGTATAGATAGTTATAGAATGTAAATCAATGTATATTCGATGTAAATCAAGTCCTAGAATAACTAGGGTAAATAGTTTAGCTTCAAGGACTACTATAAGTATGTTCCTTACGAATTGTAAACGTACGTGTGTATTGTTAACTCAATAATATACATTGAAGCTTTTTGTGAAACTGTGTTCTTAATATTCTTGCATATTGTTCATACAGTTCATTGTTCTTAATTATTGATATAGTGTTGATCCGCTGCAACTTCTATCATCAATTAGATCTAAGGTGTTTATTAACTTGTCTATAGTTAATCGATCCTGACAAGTGGTATCAGAGCATATTGGTTCTAGATCTACTATTTGTTAAGAACAACAAAAAGTTTTAATCTTTAAAACACACACATTATTAATCATGACTGATAATAATGAAAGCACTCAGGCCAACAAAATCCCTATGCTCACTCCCAATAACTTTGGGATGTGGAAGAATCGTATTAAGCAATACATGCTTATTACAGATTATTCCATGTGGGAAGTCGTTTGTGAAGGAAACAAAACTGGTCAACTTCAAGCAAGCAGCTCTGTAACTGAGGCAGACAAACTTAAATGTGAGAAGGAGAAGAAAGATAAAGGCATCGAACTCAAAACTCTAAGCACTCTTCTACTGGCCATTCCTAATGATTATCAACATCTCTTTGTTGAATATGATGATGCTAAGTTGCTTTGGGAAGCACTGGAGAAGAGATTCGTTGGGACAAAGAGTACAAAAAGAAACATGAAGTCTGTTCTCAAACAAGACTTTGAAAATTTCAAAGGAAAGCCCAATGAAACACTCACTCAAGTGTTTGACAGATTCAACAAACTAATTGGTGAACTCAACCAAGTTGGTGTAAAGATGGATCAAGAAGATGTCAACATGAAGTTCCTAAGGTCTCTTAGTGAAGAATGGGCCATGTACACAGTGGTGTATAGACAAAGAGATGCTTTAGAAGAAAAGGAGTTAGATGAACTCTATAATGATCTCAGAGTGTTTGAAACTGAGGTAAATCACAAAAACCCTTCTATTTCTTCTAACAATGCTGCATTTGTGTCTAGTACAGGTCAAGGACAAGAAACCTCCACAGGAAAGGCTGCAGATTCTGAGGATACTGCAAGAGAATCCTTCTTCACTAGTCATGTGCATACTGCATTGATTAGTGATGACTTGGAACAATTGAATCCAGATGATCTTGAGGAGATGGATCTTAAATGGCAGATGGCTATGCTGAGCCTAAGGACCAAAAGATTCTTAAAAAGAACTGGTAGGACAAGTCTCAGTTTCAACAAAGGTGACAAAGCAGGATTTGACAAGACTAAAGTCAAGTGTTACAACTGTAACAACCTTGGTCACTTTGCAAAAGAATGTCCTCAACCAGACAAAAGATCAAAATCAACTGCTCTTGTGTCACAACAAGGACAAGGCTATGACTGGAGCTTCCAAGCAGAAGAGCATACTCAAAATCAAGCTCTCATGGCCTTTACTGACAACAAAACTGAGGTAAAATCTAAACCTTGTACCCCTGAATGTGCTAAAATTATTAAAAATCTAGAAAAAGAAAACACTAAATTAAATGAAGATCTAGCAAAAGCAATCAGAAGAAATCATGAGTTTGATAGTGTGATTGCTGATCAAGAACATCAAATAAAGGTGTACAAGATGATTGATCAACGGATCAAGGAAGAATTGCTTCAAGCTGTGGATGAGAAAGAGTTCTATGAAACAAAAAATAAAGAACTAACAAGTAAATTAGAAGAATGTCAGCTTGAAATTGAACAAAATAAATTAACAATTAAAAAGTTTGAAAGAAGCACTAAAATTCTAGATGAATTAACTAATAATCAAACTACAGAAAAGGTTGTTCATGGGGTGGGATATCATGCTGTACCACCTCCACACAAATTCATTCCTCCACTTAAAAACAGTTCAGAAAGAATCATTAATGAATTAAAAACTGAAAAGCAAACTGAATCTAATACTGAAACATCTGAATCAAATGATTCTTCTGATGATGAGCAATCAATTGAATTTACAATATCTCAAACTGAATCACCAAAATCAATTGATACAAGTTTTCACACTGCTCAAAGTCCAAATGAGTCTCCTAAATATAATGCAGAAAATATACCCAAAATTCTAAAAAGAGGAAACCAAAGAAATAGAAACCAACTCTTAGAACAAAGAAAAACAATAAAGGCTCAAGAAAATAAATTAAAATGTGTTATTTGCAATAAAGTGAATCATTTAGCAAAGGATTGTCACTTCAATCCAATAAATTGCAAGGAGTTAAAGGAATTTAAAGTTTTTAGAGAAAATGCAAAAACTCAAAGGTTAAAAGATACTACTGGTCCTTCAGTAGTAAATACAATCAAAACTCAAATTGCGGAAACTCCAATATTTGGAAGAAGTGCACCAAGATTTGTGCAAAACAGAAGAGTTGGCAGCCCAAAGAACAGCAATTACTTCAAGAACAATGGAAAATCTAATCAAAATAAACAATATTTTAAATTTTCCAACACCAGTAGAAACTCAAACAAATTTACTACTGGTGTTAACCCTAATTATAATGCTGTATGGTACCAGTACAAGAATACTACTGGTAAAAACCCTAATTTCAAAAATACTACTGCTCCCAAAACAAATTTCAAAAACACTACTGGTGTTAACTCTAAAAACACTACTGGTCATTTTAAACATGGTAAGTACCCAAATACTACTGGTCCATCAGTAGTAAAGTATTCAAAAGCTAAAAACAATGGGTATAAACCAAGATCAGTAGGAAATTCTCACACCAGTAATAACTCCAAAAGGGCAGTAGTAAAACAAAACACCAGTACTAAACAAGTATGGTTACCAAAAGTGTTTAAAGATAAAACTCACAAAGCTTATTTCTCAAAGGATGAACCCAAGACATATAAAGCTTGGGTTCCCAAACTTAACTAATCCTTTACTCATTTGTGCAGAGCATTCAGATCCCAGAAGAAGGAAGAACATGGCATATTGATAGTGGATGCTCAAGGCACATGACTGGAAATCTGCAAATTCTTAAAGATTTCAAGTCATTTGATGGAGGATATGTGGCATTTGGTGAGAATCCCCAGGGAGGTAAGATTACAGGTAAAGGTACTGTTACTAATGGAAAAATTACCTTTGATGATGTATTTTATGTAGCTGAACTAAAATACAATCTTGTCAGTGTGTCTCAAGTTTGTGATAAAAAGAACAAGATTCTGTTCACAGACATTGAGTGCATTATTCTTTCTCCTGATTTTATTTTAGATGAAAAATATGTTGTTTTAAGAACTCCAAGGAGAAACAATGTGTATTGCCTGGATATAGGGGGAGAACTCATTTCTACAAATGAGGTCAACTGTTTTATATCCAAGGCAAACACCACTGAATCAGAACTGTGGCACAGAAGGATGTGTCACACAAATTTTAAAAACATGAATAATTTAGTAAAAAGAAATCTGGTAATTGGACTACCTCAAAAACAATTCATGTGTGATCATCATTGTGTTGCATGCCTAAAAGGTAAACAACACAAGACTTCTCATAAGTCCAAAACTGTGAACTCTATTTCTGTTCCTTTACAGCTCTTACATATGGACCTTTTTGGACCTACAAATGTAATGAGTATTGGAAAGAAACAATATTGTCTTGTTATTACTGATGACTTTTCCAGATATACATGGGTTTTCTTTCTCAGGACAAAGGATGAAACAAGTGAACTCATAAAGAACTTAATTGTCAAACTGGAAAACACATCTGATCAAAAAGTGAAAGCCATAAGATGTGATAATGGCACAGAATTTAAAAATGCTAACTTAATTAACTTTTGTGATCTTAAAGGTATTGACAGGCAATACAGCTCACCTAGAACTCCACAACAAAATGGTGTAGCTGAAAGAAGGAATAGAACCATCATTGAAGCAGCAAGATCAATGCTTGCAGACTCAAAATTACCAATTACTTTTTGGGCAGAAGCTGTTAATACTGCTTGTTATGTTCAGAACAGAGTATTAATAGTGAAGCCACATTTTAAAACACCATATGAACTTTTTAATAAAAGAAAACCTTCTATAAGTTTCTTAAAATCATTTGGTTGTCCTTGTACTATTCTGATTACAAGAGAACAAATTGGTAAGTTTGACTGCAAAGCTGATGATGGAATCTTTGTGGGATACTCTACTCAAAGCAAATCATACAGAGTATTCAACAAAAGACTAAGGATAATTGAAGAAAGCATCAATGTATCCTTTAATGAAAATGTACCTAATGAACAAGGAAATGGTCCAGATTGGCTATTTGACATAGACAATCTAACCAAATCCTTTAATTCTAATATGAATTTCAATGCAGGTAATTCAAATTGTCTTAATAAAAAAGAAGGAACATCATCTGTTTATACTGGTCAAGAAAAGATGAGATACATAATTGTTGATACTGCTCCCATAGTTAATACTGATATCAGTAATAACTCAAATATTGAAAGCAGTAGTAACTCTGAGAATGAGGTCAGTAGTAATTCCAATACTACTGGTACCAGTAACAGTACTGAAAATACTACTGGTCCCAACAATAACCTAGATTCTCATGATACTACTGACACCAGTAACAACAACAATACTACTGATCCTAATGAAGATAATTCCAGTAGTAACTCTGACCAAGATGATGATGAACCAAACATCCATGACAATGAAGAATCACAAGATGAACAACTGCCTGAGACAAATGAGTCCAATCTTGAAAATCAACAAGCGGTTGATAAAGCCACAACTACAAGGACTCAAAAGAACCATCCATTAGACCTTGTTCTAAGTGATGTCAACTCACCACTACAAACAAGAAGCAAATTAAACAAAAGCTTAACTGCCAATATGTGTAATATAAGTTTAATTGCTAATGAATGTATGTATGAATGCTTTCTGTCTCAGGATGAACCAAAGAAGATTCAACAAGCAATGAAGGACTCAAACTGGATTGAGGCAATGCAAGAAGAACTCCTTCAATTTAAATTACAAGCTGTTTGGACACTTGTACCTCTACCCAAAGGAAAAAGAGCCATTGGAACAAGATGGATATTCAGAAACAAGAAAGATGAAAGAGGTATAGTGATCAAGAATAAAGCCAGACTAGTAGCCCAAGGATACACTCAAGAAGAAGGAATAGACTATGATGAAGTATATGCTCCTGTTGCTAGAATTGAAGCCATAAGGATATTTCTAGCATATGCTTCATTCAAGAAATTCAAAGTCTATCAAATGGATGTTAAGAGTGCTTTCCTATATGGGAAAATTGAAGAAGAGGTATATGTTTGCCAACCTCCAGGTTTTGAAGATCCAAAACATGGTGATTATGTGTTTAAATTGGATAAAGCTCTGTATGGCCTACATCAGGCACCAAGAGCATGGTATGACACATTATCATCATACTTATTGAAGAACAACTTTAAAAGAGGAGCCATTGATAAAACATTATTTACAAAGAAAGTCAAGAATGATATACTACTGGTACAAATCTATGTAGATGATATCATTTTTGGCTCAACCAATGATACATTGTGCAAAGAATTTGAAGAGCTGATGCAGATTAAATTCAAGATGAGCTCTATGGGTCCAATGAACTTCTTCCTTGGACTCCAAGTCAGTCAAAGAACTGATGGTATTTTGATAAATCAATCAAAATATGTCAAAGATATCTTGGAAAAGTTTGACTTGAAAGACAGCAAAAGTGCTAGTACTCCAATGGAAACACACAAACACCTACATCCTGATGTTGAGGGGGAGGATGTAGATGAACACTTATATAGATCAATGATAGGCTCTTTGATGTACTTAACTGCATCAAGACCTGACATTATGTATAGTGTTTGTGTGTGTGCTAGATATCAAGCAAGACCCAAAGAACTACACTTACAAGCGGTTAAAAGAATATTCAGATACTTGAAAGGCAAACCATCACTAGGTCTATGGTATCCACATGACTCACCCTTTGAACTAATAGCCTATACAGATAGTGATTATGGAGGTGAATGTCAAGATAGAAAATCCACTACTGGTGGATGTCAATTCTTTGGATCAAGACTGGTGTCATGGCAATGTAAGAAGCAAACAAATGTATCAACATCTACTGCCGAAGCAGAATATGTAGCTGCATCTGCTTGCTGTGCTCAAGTACTATGGATTCAAAATCAACTTCTAGACTTTGGTATCTCTATCCTCAAAACTCCTATTTTTATTGATAATCAAAGTGCTATTAGTATTGTGAATAATCCAGTAAAACATTCAAAAACTAAACACATTGAAATAAGATTTCACTTTATAAGAGATTGTAATGAAAAGAAATTAATCAAAGTAGTTAAATCCATACTGATGATCAATTAGCAGATCTTTTTACAAAAGCATTTGATGTAGGAAGATTCAACTTCTTGGTTAGCAGTATTGGAATGATTTTAATAACTTAAAATCTCACTTAAAATCATGTGTAAAGTTAGTGTTGTAAAATATTATTTTCTTAAGTGTTTTACTACTGGTATTGCTGTACTACTGGTGTGAAAGTGTATGCACAAAATACTACTGGTAATTCATTACTACTGGTGTATTTTAGGTTTACACAAATACTACTGGTAAGTCAGTACTACTGTTATTCACATATACTACTGGTCTTGTATGTCAATTGTTACTACTGATGTCTATAGTTACTACTGATGTCAAAATCCTTAGTCACTACTGATGTTAGTAGATACTACTGACGTTTTACTACTGATATCTTATTCACTACTGGTCTTTCATAAACACAATTACCAAACTAACCCCCATGAAAATAACCGTTATGTTATGAGTCGAAGGATATTTTCGTAGTTTTGCAGGTTTAATCGAAAGATATAAAAGGCGGCAGACGATTAATTTAGCATTATCTTCACTTCGATTCTTTAAACACCTCTCAATAAACCCTAGTTTACGATCAAAAACACTTCATCTGTAACAAAATTCTTGCAAAATCTCAACAACAATGGCAACTTTACAAACTCTCGATGTGCAAACCGATCTCAAATACTCAGAATTTCACAATATGGTTGCATTCTTAAAGAATCCCGACGGAACAAAAGATTTCCGTCCGATCGTAAAATTTTTGAGAAATTCATATATACAGTTTGCCTTAACTGTAAAACCAAAATCATATCAACAGCACTTGGTGGATTTCTGGACCAATGCTGAGCGAACAGAAGGAACAACATCATCAATGATAAAATCTAAAGTAGATGGAAAGCACATCACAGTAACAGAACAATCAATCAGACACCATCTACAATTACACGATGATTCAGGTATGACTACTCTTCCTAAGGAATACATTGCTGAAATTTTGAACAAAATGGGATATGAGGGAAGACTCAATATAGTTACTTTTCAAAAGGGTCTTCTCTCCCCACAATGGAAATTTTTAATACATACCATTCAGCATTGTATTTCTCCTAAAAGAAGTACTTGGAATGAGTTTAATAAGGCAATAGCCTCTGCTGTTGTCTGTTTATGCACAGACCAAGTATTTAATTTTTCAAACATGATATTTGATGGTATGTTGGGAAATCTTAGTTCTTCTAAATTTTTAATGTATCCCAGATTTCTACAACATATCATAAACTGTGAATTGCAAAACTTGTCAACTCCTAAAAACATTTTTCTATTACCTGAGTTGAACAAGAAAGTTTTCTCAAATATGAGAAAACAATTTAAATTTTCGGGCAAGGAAACCCCTCTGTTTCCTAACATGATCAAAGATCAACCCAATATTGGAGAGGGTTCAACCATTGCTACAACCCAAGTTGAACCTCAACCCACTCCATCACCCCCAAATACAGCCCAAACACCAATCCAAATAGCCACTCAATCACCAACCCAAACAGAAGTCCTGAATGTGTCCCAGGAACTTGATATAAATCTGCAGAGTGCTACTCTTCACTCTGTGGAAGACCTACCAGACAAAACCAAAAATATTTCCACAATTTATCATAGAAAGAAAATTTCTTCAAAGGACACCAGGGGACAAATCGAGTCACACCCCAGGCTCAAAGAGTTGTCCTCCAAGGAGGAGAGAGGACATGAGGGGAGGGCTTTCACTACTGATGCCCCAAAGGTGGGTGCACAGGACAGTGAAAACATCTTTAGGACCCAAACCTCGGCAACTTTGAGTGATGACTCTTTTGAGGAGTTACTCAAAGGACCCCGGTGCCAAGAAACCACAAGGGGGGGCATCTCTGCTTCTTCTAGGAAGAAGAGAATGTCTAAAAGACCCAATGAATCACCAAGCAGTGATGAGGGCAGATCTGTGGAATTGATGGAAAGGAAGGAAAACCTTAAAACCAATGTACCTGTTAGTGAGCCCGATGATCTTGCTAGATGGAGTGAGGGCAGTATTAAAATCACCCAATTGACGGCTAAAGTGGATTCCTTGGAATCCACTGTACAAAATTGCCATATATACTTAACTAACCAAGGGAAAACCATGGCTGCAATGAAAAGGCATGTCAACACCATCAACAGAAGGATGAGATTATATGAGCACATGCTTTATCAACAAGCCAAAATCATCAGACAATTGAAGAAAAAGATTGTTGATAGTGAGGCTCCACCAGTTGAGCTCACTAAGGGGGAGAAGGACAATATACAGACAATGATTGATGAATCTATAGCAGCAGCAGCATCCTCCCTTTTAAATTTAAAAGAAACAAATGTTGATGAAGGCCCAGAGATGATGGTGACAGAAGAAGAGCCTATTACTACTGCTACAATGGAAGAACAAGTTGAAAAGGAAATACCAGTAGTAACCTCTACTACTGATATTATAGCAGTAGTAAATAAAGAAAAGGAATTAATAGCAGCAAATACTACTGATGCCCTATCAGTAGTAACTCCTGAAGTAACACCAGTAGTAACTACTCTAGTTACTACTGAAGAGGAAGAACTACATTTTCCAGAGCTTATTGAAAGAGAGAGACATGTCATCATTACCAAACCACCAACACCTGATCAACCACTTATCATACCTGACATTGATGATAATGTGAATTGGTTTGAGGTTGATGAATGCTCACTTCCTCCACATCCAAAAATACTTCAACAAAATGAACTTAGAACATTTTCTCCTTCAGTTATAATAAGTGGAGTGCCAGACATGAAATATATTCCACCTCCACCTTCAGCACACATTGGAAAGGGTAAAGAGATATATGATGAAGATTATCCAAACAGAGCTCTTGGTCATCACATGGTAAACAAGATTAATCATGTAAGAGCAGAAAAGCAATCCAGATGGAGAATTAAACACAGAAAATTTTTGGAGAAAGTGGAAATGTATCAAGCTTTAGTAGAAAAGAAAAAGAAAGTTCAAAGTACAACTACTGCTCAAATTAAAGATGTTCAGATAGAAGCCCAAGAAGCAGAGTTCAAAAGGCTTAGAAAAGTAGAAGAGGAACATCTAAACTCTCTAGAAGATCTTGTAGCAGAATGCAAAAGAACAAAAGATGATTTACCAGATGATATATTTGAACAGAAGTCTCTTATGATAGACTTTCTAAAGACAAAAGGTCACAGTGCAAAATCTTTTGGAAGAATGAAGATGATAACCATAATTGAAAAATACTGCACTGCAAAGAAAAGAGACTTGGCTGAACAAGAAGCTGAAGAATCAAAGAAAGCCAAAGCCAAAACTTTAGTACCAATCAGCTTAAATTTGCTCAAAGCTGGTAGTGTTTCAACTGTTGGTAATACTTCAACTCCCCAATCACTGAAAAGAAAATCTGTTGATCAAGAACAAAGCTCCAAGAAGAAATCAAAACAACAAATTATACCTGTTCTTGAAATACCAGTTGCTCCTCTACAGAACAATCCAATTCTTAACTGGAGAGTGATGCAGAACAATGTCATAGAGGTTATAAGGGAAGACAAAGTAGTACAAAGATTCACTGGATGGTTACCCTTAATCAGGTCATGTACAAGAAGTGATGTAATCAAACTTTTGATTATTGGGAAACCAAGAATGACAAAGAAATCATGGAAAGAATCTGGAGCTGGATATTTGACTAGAATGATAGATGCTGCATTTTATCCAGACAATTATCCAGAACAATTTACAAATCCAGGTAATGTGTATGCTTGGAATGTCATTCCTACTGCAAATATGTACTTCTTTGAGAAATCAGGCAAAGTGTGTGAATTGTACTTATATGAGAAAGAATATCCACATTCTGAGAAGACAATGTATCAGATATTCATAAACACTTTGATGAAACCCTATGATGCTGTTATGTTCCAAAACAAACTGAATTATTTTACAAAGAGGAACAGCAGATATATTATTGAACAAAGGCTTCAACAGAATCAAAGAACTCTTGAGAAAAGAAGAAAAGAACAAGAGGAACAAAAGAAACTTGATTGATTAAAAGATGATCAATAAGTTTAGGGGGAGATGATGATGTTTATATCATTGGTGATTCTCTGTATATTTGAAGATAAAATATTTGCAATTTGGAGGATGGTCAAAATATGGAGAGATTTATATGGGAACATAATTCACCGCATCAGACTATTACTTTCGGCCATGGAATTAAAAAATTGGATATATTTACTATATATGTATATGAAGTCGGTCATATATTAAAAAAGATGGAATATTGGAAGCAGCCGCATATTCAACTTCACAAACGCATGAATTGGCAGAGATGATCGTTATTACTGATATGATACTGCTGTTTTTTTTTATGGCCGATCCATCTCTACTGATCATTCATGGTTTCTACTACTGCTCCTAATTCAAAGTTACTACTGCTAATCGATTTTACTACTGGTATCTCATGTTCGATTTACTACTGATCAATTTAGTACTGATCAGTAGCAATTAGTGCAAAAATATATCAAAATTCCTACTGGTATTCGTGGGATTACTACTGGTCCGACTTTGCTACTGATCTTATTAAAATTCTTGATTTACTACTGATCCAACACATCAAACACTACTGATCAGTAGTATATTCGATTACTACTGATCCTGTTTAACAATTGTTGGAGCAATTCAAATAATCGTGGGTCTGACAATAGCCGCACAAGATAAAGATTTCTACAAATTAATTGTTTGGGTATAATTAAATCTCCACCCAAAAGAGATACCAAAAAGAACGGAAACAATACCCGGAAAACGATAGCGGCTACAATTCATCAAACCATTCGTCCCATGTATCGCAGGTTTAATCGAAATCGTAATATCCTTGATTCTTCATGTAATCATTGATAGATCCTTGTTTCATTCCAGATCTGAGCCACCGTGCTCTGATACCAATTGTGAAGATCGAACAACTCTTCATAAACGTAGATCTTTAGGCTCAAGAATAGTTAGTTCTTTATCTGGAATAAGCATATACAAAACATATAATTGCGGAATTAGATAAACAGATTTGTATAGCTAAACAAGGTTTCATCATCATCTTTATATACAATGATTCACAATTGTTGGAGCAAAACACAGATCAACTTATTACTGATGCTGCAGTTAGTACTGACATACTTAGTACTGATGGGGCAGAACATATTACTACTGATGAAGTTGATGCTGGTGTTTATTATAACTAAGTTACTACTGATCATGAGAAGATTGAAGATACTACTGATCATGGTAGTTACTACTGACGTTGATTATGGACTTACTACTGATCACCAAGTTTACTACTGATGTTACTTATTTACTACTGGTGATTGCAGTTACTACTGATACGCGTTTTTGGAAGATATCAAGTCCGAGATCTTCGTATAGATAGTTATAGAATGTAAATCAATGTATATTCGATGTAAATCAAGTCCTAGAATAACTAGGGTAAATAGTTTAGCTTCAAGGACTACTATAAGTATGTTCCTTACGAATTGTAAACGTACGTGTGTATTGTTAACTCAATAATATACATTGAAGCTTTTTGTGAAACTGTGTTCTTAATATTCTTGCATATTGTTCATACAGTTCATTGTTCTTAATTATTGATATAGTGTTGATCCGCTGCAACTTCTATCATCAATTAGATCTAAGGTGTTTATTAACTTGTCTATAGTTAATCGATCATGACAGTTTACGTTTGTAAATTATATAACTAACCAAATGCATGACTTTATAAAATAGATATAATTTTATTGACGGTGACGCATTATAAAATAAAGAAGCTTGCAAGAAAACTAGAATCCTACAATTACAAGAGAGCAAGTCGGTTGCTATGTACATATTTTCCACTACTTAAAATACAAAGAAAAGAAAAAAAGACTTGATATCATCACCCATGTGTCTTTCACTCTTTCTTAAGCTTTGTCGATTAAAATGTCATCTTGTTTCTAAAGTACCGTAAAATAAATACTTAAACGAAGTATAACATATAAAAAGTCAACATTAATGTGTATTTCTTTTAGCTATGTTCAACTTAAATAATTATATCCAATTTTCCACAAGAAACTATGCATCTCAAGCAATATTATAAAACCCAAGTTTTGAATCGGACTAGCCTATGATATAAAAATGGTTGAACTGGTGAACTGAATTACAATATTATTCAGTGTTACAAACACGTCATTTGTAAATAATATAGGTGTTGATTCGTATCGAGCAACTTTAAATAAAATAGAGCAATTTTAAGTAACGAGACAATTATGCCCTTGCCCCCTTTACCAACATTCAACCCCTCCCAAACCTTTTTTCTTCCCAAAATTTCTAAAAACATATGGTAATCTACTCAAAACTCAGATCGAGAATGAAATATTGCAAGTCTGAGGTATAGCGTTTTCATCCTCTTCATATGTAGAGACAACAACTTCTTCAAGCTTGATGATCTTATCGGCTTGAGCTCCGGTGACTTCGTCCAATGGTTTCCTCCTCTTTGTGCTCTGGATCTCTGCTCGTTATTGAAGAGAATCTTTAGGAAAGAGAAAGTTTAGAAAGAGAAAATGAAAGATGGATTTGTTGATTTCTTAAGATGAAGAAGAAGAGAGAAAGGGGCTGGATTTCTTGAAGATTTTTTGATTCCTTGGAGTCAAACACAACATCAACCCACGACCACCCACTTCCTTTCTGATTTTTGTATAATTTTTCCTAAACTAACACTCAATTTTTTCTTATCTCATATTTTTTACAAAATCTTGAAAATAGATAGACATCTTAGAATCAGTTGCAATAACCCATGGAAATGGTAGACAATAAGGTTTAAGGCGAAGGGTAAAACGATGGAAAGGATAAAATGCTAAAGGGCATAATTGTCTTTTTATTTGAAATTGCTCTGCATTAAGAAAAAGAGCTCTGTAGCCCCCAATAATATCAACCAACCAATTGCATTATTGAAGACTACCCTTTTAATGGTTAATTCACATAAGTTATGAACAACTAAACATGGATTCAGTTGACAATTGCAATTATGTCTACAATTTAGAAAGTCAATATTAATATTAGTATGCAATTCCTAAGACAAGTTAACATAAATAACTACATAACGACTTCCCCTATTATAAACTATACGTATCAACTCTCAAGTAATCAAGTCTTACAACACGTTGTTTGTAAATTAAATCAACTAATGCAATGCATTATTTCCTATAATAAATTATATAGAGAATGCTTATCACCCGTTGAAAAAGAAGGAAGAGAAAAAAAAACATAAATTTAATAACAGTTAATTGTAAAAATGGTGCATGTAGTTTGACCAAATTGGATGTTTGGTTACCGTGTTTTAGTAAGTGCAGGCGCGGTATCAATGGTTTGCAATTTTTTACAATCCCGGTCCCTCCGCCCTAACAGAGCTAAAATGTCCGTTAGTTGGAGGGCATTTTAGTCATTTTGCAGATACCCCCTCTCTTTCTCTGCGTGTTTGAGTCATCTTCTTTCAACCAAACAAATCTCAATTCACTTTTCTGAAGAAAAAAGTCAAGAGACCATTAAACTCCTAATTTCCAGAAAAGGAGATATTAATCACACTTGATGATCGATTAGCTCAAATGAACTAAAATTAGAGGACTCGATTACAATCGATTTGAAACAAAACGAATCATAATCTCCTACCGATCGTATAGAAACCCTTGACGTGAAATGTTGACGATGGTGGGGTTTAAGCACTACAAGAAAAAAGCCATTTAGCGACATTCTTAGTGACACAGAATTTATGTCACAAAATTGCGACAAATTTATTGACAACTTTAGCGATCATCAAGTCTTCCACGTCATAAATTATGTCACAAAATACACAAAGTCAGAAACTGTGTCATTAATCGTGTCGCTAATTTTGTGACTTGTTTAAAAAAGACACTAAGCAAGTCGCTAATTTAGTGACTTTCTCAAAAAAGTTATTAAACATGTCGCTAATTTGTGACTTGCTCAAACAAATCTCTAACCAAGTCGCTAGTTTTGTGACTTGCTCAAATAAGTCTCTAACCAAGTCGCTATTTTTGTGACTTAGCTCAAACAAGTTACAAAAAAGTTGCTAATTTTGTGACTTGTTTAAAAAGACACCAATCAGATCGCTAATTTTAAGACTTTCTTGAAAAGGTTATAAAGTAAATCGCTAATTTGTAGATAAATATAACTTATTGTATATAAAATAATTATTTTTAACGTCTTTCATCCAAGTTTAATTGAAATCAAACTCAAAATTCAATTTACTGTACAAATAGGCTGTTAGTACGCATTTTTGGCCATTCAGTACTGTTATTCAACTAGGTCCAGATACATTCTCGATTTGCATTTTCTGGAATGAGTGACACCACTACACCCCCTTCAATCACCGACGACAATGGCGATCTCAACGGTGACAACGTATCGTACAATATCGAGCACTTGTCGAAGAAGGATGAGGCGTGTCGTTTTCAGAGACGGAAAACAGCTCCGAGTGTAGTACAAGATATTCTCCATTGATTATATCTCGAATCATGATCAAATTGAAGAATTCGTCCGTAGATTCCGACGGAACCAATCGAGGTAATGAGTGTTCAGGAGTGCTAGAAGGCATGCTGATGTATGTTGTGTATATAGACGATGGATTGGTTCGATACTTTGACGCGATTGTTGATGTTGTATGTATCTCATCTCAATTTTAGGGCAAAAATGCAAAATACATGGTAATTTCACAAAATTAGAATTAATTTTACATCAATTATTGTTGTATTTCGATTAAAATTGAAATTGCATGCTGTATGTACTGTGCGTTCTAGGTTTTACTTCGATTAAAATTAAAAATTACACTATTGACATGATCACGGAATTTTGTTATTTCTAGCTAATTATGTGAATTTTAGTGTGGTAGAACATGAATTCTGATTTAGATTTTGAATTGAATTGGATATTATTGTCACTATGCGAAATTATGCACTTGCTTCAACTCCACATCATAGGCAAAGTCTTTCTTCAAGTTCAGAAGAATTAAGCTCAATATATGGGAGTACGTCTCATGGTCAAATAGTGGATGAACTTGAAGAATTTTATGAAGATTTTTAACATATTTTTAAGATTTTTATACTACATACATGTCATGGTGTAGAAAAATGCTATATAATTGTTTGAATTTGGGTGGTAGATGTTTGATCCTGTTCGACATACTTAAGAGAATCTTCCATTTCAAGAAAATGAACTCACATATTTTGAAGGAAATGTAATATTATGATTAATTTCTTCCATATAATGAAAGTTTTGTTTATCATTTGAAACTGAAACTTAGTTGTTTATAAGGCTGCTTTGAGGTTATTAAATCTGGATAAAGTGACAAAACTTTATCTCCAAAGTGATGGAGCACCACAAAGTAATGGGTAAGATTAACACAAATAATTCACC
This sequence comes from Calendula officinalis, assembly GCA_963853835.1. Taxonomy (NCBI): domain Eukaryota; kingdom Viridiplantae; phylum Streptophyta; class Magnoliopsida; order Asterales; family Asteraceae; genus Calendula; species Calendula officinalis. Next base: position 9,133,885 of record OY970828.1, on the reverse strand, counting down.
TTTTATTGTTTATACTTCTATAACATTTGCTTCGTAACAGACTACATCTATATTCAGAGATATGAAGTGCAAACCAGTTCAGGTACCTTAATTATTAAAATTAATAATAATAAATAAATAAATAGTGTTGCAACTACTTTTTCAATCTTATTTCTGAAACATTTTGTTCAGGGTCGAATATATTCAGAAAAAGAGCCACCACAATATATTGCCATCTTTCAGCCTATGGTTGCTTCAAAGTGTAACGACCCGAAATTTGTAAATAAATAAAATAAATAAAAATACGATAATTATGGATAAATCATATTAAAACCGTAGGATTTGGTTTCGTGTCGTTTGGAGTCCGTATGAGAAAGTTATGGGCGAAACCGGGTTGAAACCTAGACCGAAAAGTGCAGCCCTGCTGCAAAGGCAGGCTCGCGGCGCGAGCCTTGCGCGAGCGAAACGCGAGGTTGAGCAGAGGGACCAGAGCTGAAACGCGAGAAAGTCGCGTCGACTTCGCGTCGACTTCGCGGCGCGAGCAAGGCGCGAGCTGGGCGCGAAGTCTGGTATAAAGCGGCGACCAGCGGGAAGACCCGCGTCCTTTCACGGCGCGAGCGGGGCGCGAGCCCTTCCGACCAGTGCATTAAATTGGGTTTTTCAGCCATAAATGCATTTCCAAAAACCCTAGTTTTCTCTCTTCAAGTGTGTGAACGTTTTTGAGTGAAAAGCATCGTTTGGAGCCGAATTCTTGGTCAAATCTCGTGATTCTTCACTCCTAGTGGAAGATTAAAGGTATATCTTCACTCCTAGTGGAAGGTTCGGGATCGAAGGTTTAGGTACGCATGGATAGAGATGCGGGACCTAGAATAGAAGAACACTAGATTGGATTTAGTCTTAGCTTGGTGATGATCTATTTTGTAACACCTACTTTTATACTCTGATTTCATACCAAGGTTTTTGTAAATCTAAATTGGGGATGTTCTTCTATTTATAAAAATGTTTTATTTTGGCCAGTATTTGGCATTAAATTTGAGGTGTTACAACTTGATATCAGAGCTATAGTTTAAGTGAATTAGGTTGGATGACCATCCTAGTCTTAGACTGTAGCATTAGGAATGTAAGATTCCTTAAGATAAGTTTAGGGTCAAACCTAGGGGACCGATGAAATTTGTTATGATTATGGATATTGAGTCTTATGAGACTAACGGGTTGTACACAAGGTACTAAATGTTTAATGTCTTTCGTATAGTCTTGATCGAAAGAAATGGTGAACACTCGTAGAAGTGGGAAAGCCCCGGAGAACCGGGAGGAGGAAGTACCTCCTGTTGAGAGGGTGGTTGAGCAAGAAAGTCAACCGTCGATGCATCGAGTTGATGAATCGGAGGTCGGAGCTAATAGAACTCCGGTGACAATGGCGGATCTCCAAACTATTATCGACCAAATCAAGGGAACGGTGGCCGAGGAAGTGCACCGAATTATTGGAGACCGTGAAAGGTCGGGTGGAGACCGTGAATCCGAAGCTAAATCGGAAGAGAGAACCGGGGGTAGTGGCACCGGGGAGGGAAAGTCCTCCACGGGTGGCCAAAGTGATGCTAGGGCTAGGCCGTTGTGAAAGAAGGTTGTTCGTTTAAATCCTTCATGGCTTGTAAGCCAAATGTGTATACGGGTAGTTCGGACCCGAAAGTAACGATGAGGTGGATCCGGGAAACCAAGAGGGTGATCGGTAGTAGTAAATGTAAGGATGCCGATATGGTGACGTATGCGTCACAATTGTTAAAAGAGGATGCGATGGTTTGGTGGGACATCGTGTATGAGACCCTAGGGAAGGAGGTGGTTGAAAGGATGTCGTGGGTTGAGTTCACCACGAGATTGAAAAAGAAATTTTGTCCCGAAAGGGATTTGGAGAAAATGCACGAGAAGTTCGTGACCCTCAAAAAGGGTGATATGTCAATCGAAGAATACTCTAGGGAGTTCATGGGATTACTCCTGTTTGTTGCTAGAACCTACTCGGATGAGAGGTTGAGGGTGGTCCGGTATGCTAGTGGGTTACCGTGGGACTACCAATTGGAAGTGAAGAGGGCGGTTTCAATTGATGAAGCTATTAGTGCCGCCCGGAGTGTTGAGGAGGTAAATGAGGCACGTGTTGCCGAAAGGGCCCATGTGGGCGAGAAGAGAAAAGCCGAGAGTGGCTCGGGTACTTATAAGAAGGGGAAGTTCACTTCGAGCTTCTCTAAGCAAGGTAGTGTTGGTACGTGTAAGAAGTGCGGGAAGACTCATGCCGGCGTGTGCCGAGGGGAGTCGAAGAATTGTTACAATTGTGGGAAGCCGGGGCATATGGCCCGAGAATGCAAGTCGAAATCATTGGCCGAGATTGAGTGTTTCTCGTGCCACGAAAAGGGGCACTATAGCAATGTGTGCCCGAAGAAGGGAATCGAATCGATGGTGTCCACGGCTCAAAAGAAAGTGGAACCGGCTAAGGTGAAGGGACGATCCTTCCAACTCACTCGGGAGGAGGCGAAGGAGGCACACGATGTGGTGTCAGGTATTCTATTCATTAACTCCTTCCCAACTCATATTTTATTTGATTCGGGTTCCAATTATTCGTTTGTATCTTATGAATTTGGTTGTAAATTGAATGTACCGTCCGAGATGTTAGATGAGGTTTATGAGATAGAAGTAGCCGACGGGAAAACGTCTATGGTTAAATGTATTTATAGAAATTGTGAAATAGAAATAGACGGTAGAAAGTTTAAAGTGGATTTGTTGCCCATGGGAATTAGGGCGTTTGATGTGGTTATCGGTATGGATTGGTTGGGTATGCACCAAGCCAAGATTTTGTGTGGAAAGAAAATAGTGTCGATTAGGACACCCGAGAATGAGAAGGTGTATGTGTATGGGGAGAAACGACATCACATGCCTAATGTGATTACCGCCATTAAGGCGAGGAAAAGTATATCGAAAGGTTGTGCATCGTTTATTGCATATGTGTTAGATGGCCGAAAGGAAAAGAAGTCAATGGATAATGTCAAGATTATTCGGGATTTCCCCGAGGTATTTCCCGATGACTTGCCCGGTTTGCCACCGGAGAGACAAGTCGATTGCTCGTGCTCCATATCGTTTAGCTCCCACCGAGATGCGGGAATTGATGACTCAATTGCAAGATTTATTAGATAAGGGTTTTATTCGTCCGAGTTCGTCACCGTGGGGCGCACCGGTGTTATTTGTCAAAAAGAAAGACGGTTCGATGAGAATGTGTATCGACTACCGAGAGTTGAATAAGGTAACTATTAAGAAGCGTTACCCGTTGCCGAGAATTGACGACTTATTCGATCAATTGCAAGGTGCTAGTTATTTCTCGAAGATTGATTTGAGGTCGGGTTATCACCAAGTTCGGGTGAAGGAAGGCGACACCGAGAAGATGGCTTTTCGTACACGTTATGGTCATTATGAATTTCTAGTGATGCCGTTTGGTCTTACAAACGCACCGGTATTTTTATGGATTTGATGAATCGGGTTTGTAAACCGTTCCTTGATAAGTTTTTGATCGTGTTCATTGACGACATTTTGATTTACTCGAAAAACGAAGAAGAACACGAAGGTCATTTGAGACTTGTTCTAGACGTGTTGAAACGGGAGAAGTTGTATGCAAAATTCTCGAAGTGTGAATTTTGGTTGCGGGAAGTGCAATTCTTAGGTCACGTGGTGACGCGTGATGGTATTAAGGTTGATCCGTCCAAGATTGAAGCGGTGTCAAATTGGGAGCCTCCGAGGACTCCTACCGAGGTTAGAAGTTTTCTTGGGCTAGCCGGTTATTACCGAAGATTTATACAAGACTTCTCGAGAATCGCGATTCCACTCACGAAGTTAACGAGAAAGAGTGAAAAGTTTGTGTGGGAAAAGAAGCAAGAAGAGGCGTTTAAGTTGTTAAAAGAAAAGTTATGTAACGCGCCGATCCTTACGTTACCGGATGGTATGGAGGATTTTGTGGTTTATAGTGACGCGTCGAATCAAGGGCTCGGTTGTGTGTTGATGCAAAGAGGTAAAGTGATCGCGTATGCTTCGCGACAATTGAAGAATGCGGAATTAAGGTACACGACACACGACTTGGAATTGGCGGCGATTATTTTTGCCTTGAAATTGTGGAGGCATTATTTGTATGGTACACGGTGTACGTTGTACACGGATCATAAAAGTCTACAATACGTGTTTACTCAAAAAGATCTTAATATGCGACAAAGAAGGTGGATCGAGTTGATTGCCGATTATGATTGTGAGATTGTGTATCACGCGGGAAAGGCTAATGTAGTGGCCGACGCCTTGAGCCGAAAAGTTTATGAAAAACCGAACCGAGGAATTTTATCACGTATAGAAGTCGTCTCGAGTATTATCGAAAGGATCAAGAATGCCCAACGAGAAGTTATGGGAAGAGACGAGTTAAGACAAGAACGGTTAGGTAAGGACCAACATTTTCTTGAAAATGCACAAGGGTTGAAGACCGTAGGCGGTCGTATTTGGGTTCCTAAGTTCGGTGGTATCCGAAAAGAGTTGTTGTATGATGTGCACAAATCGAAGTATTCGATTCACCCGGGAAGTACAAAGACGTACCAAGATATGAAACGGGTTTATTGGTGGCCCGGAATGAAGACGAGAGTGGCCAAGTACATCTCTAAGTGTGCCACGTGTGCACAAGTGAAAGCCGAGCATCAAGTACCGTATGGGGTAGCTCAATCATTGGTTGTGCCGGCCGGGAAGTGGGAAGATATAACTATGGATTTCATAGTGGGTTTACCGAAGACGAGTAGAGGTCACGATGTCATTTGGGTCATAGTCGACCGGTTGACCAAGAGTGCGTTATTTCTAGCAATTCGGGAAACATTGCCACTTGAGAAATTGGCTAAGTTGTATGTTGACGAGGTGGTTCGACTCCACGGGGTTCCGTTATCGATTGTGTCCGATAGAGACGCGAGGTTCACCTCGAGATTTTGGCGGTCATTACAAGAAGAGTTGGGTACAAAGTTGCGGTTGAGCACGGCTTATCACCCGCAAACCGAAGGTCAAAGTGAAAGAACAATTCAAACGGTTGAAGATATGTTGAGATCGTGTGTGTTAGATTTCGGTGGTAAGTGGGATGAACATTTACCGTTAGTCGAATTCTCGTATAATAATAGTTATCACTCGACTATCAAGATGCCGCATTATGAGGCGTTGTATGGAAGAAAATGTAGAACTCCATCTTGTTGGTTGGAAGCGGGAGAGACGAAACTCACGGGTCCCGAGATCGTGAGAGTGACAAATGAAAAGATCGGTATTATTCAAACCAACATGAAAGTCGCCCAAGATAGACAACGAAGTTATTCGGGTTTGAAGAAAAGACCATACGACATGGATGTCGGCGATATGGTCATGTTGAAAGTGTCACCTTGGAAAGGTGTAATGCGGTTTGGTAAGAAAGGAAAGTTAAGCCCAAGGTACGTTGGACCGTTTAAAATATCGAAACGGGTCGGGCTTCAAGCTTTTAAGTTGGAACTTCCACCCGAGCTTCAAGGTGTGCATGACACCTTTCACGTGAGTTATTTGAAGAAGTTTATCGGGGAAGTTGAGAATATTATTCCATTGCAAGAGTTGCGGGTTGACGGCCCGAATCGGTTGATTGAAGAGCCCGAAGCTATATTAGAGACGAAAACAAAGAAGCTTCGGAATAAGGAGATCGACTTGGTATTGGTCAAGTGGAAGCATTCACTTGGGCCGAATTTGACTTGGGAAGTCAAGGACGAGATTCGGAAGAGGTACCCGGATTTCGTGAACTATGATGAGATTCCGAGGACGGATTCTTCTTAAGGGGTAGATAGTTGTAACGACCCGAAATTTATAAATAAATAAAATAAATAAAAATATGATAATTATGGATAAATCATATTAAAACCGTAGGATTTGGTTTCGTGTCGTTTGGAGTCCGTATGAGAAAGTTATGGGCGAAACCGGGTTGAAACCTAGACCGAAAAGTGCAGCCCTGCTGCAAAGGCAGGCTCGCGGCGCGAGCCTGGCGCGAGCGAAACGCGAGGTTGAGCAGAGGGACCAGAGCTGAAACGTGAGAAAGTCGCGTCGATTTCGCGTCGACTTCGCGGCGCGAGCCAGGCGCGAGCTGGGCGCGAAGTCTGGTATAAAGCGGCAACCAGCGGGAAGACCCGCGTCCTTTCGCGGCGCGAGCGGGGCGCGAGCCCTTCCGACCAGTGCATTAAATTGGGTTTTTCAGCCATAAATGCATTTCCAAAAACCCTAGTTTTCTCTCTTCAAGTGTGTGAACGTTTTTGAGTGAAAAGCATCGTTTGGAGCCGAATTCTTGGTCAAATCTCGTGATTCTTCACTCCTAGTGGAAGATTAAAGGTATATCTTCAATCCTTTGTAGTTGTAGCTTTAGATCTATGGATTTAGAAGCTTGGGGTTGAAACCCTAGTTCTTGGGGTATGAGTTATGGTGATATAAATGGTGTATACACTTAATAGATGGTATATTAACAAGGAAAACAAGTGTATGATTTCGATTTGTAAGAATCTTAAGGGTTGGTTAAACCTAGGGTTTGGTAAATCACCATAATTGGGGGAAATGGATTGATGGGTGTTATCTAGAGGTAGATGAACACATTGGTAGTAGTTTGTGTTGATAATCTTGTTGTGATAATTGTTTTAGACATTCGGTGAAGTGTTGAAGTGGACGAATTGTGAACAAGGGACCGGCGGAAAGGATACGGTTAAAGCATCTTTATTGCTAAGGTGAGTACGTGTGGACTTTACTGAGTACATAGCCTATGAAATACATTTCTATTACTTGTGTTATGGTCTATTTGCTTAATTGTGTAGACTAGTAGTTGATAGTTGGTTATACCGATGATAGTATTGAACTAACTTGTTTGATGATAGACGTGATAGCCGAGAGCTAGATTGACATAACCATCGAGTTATGATATGGTGAGATGACGTGATGATTCGGGGGATCCCCGGTCATGAGGTATGGAATGGGGAGCATTTGGGCGGATCCCCATCGGCCCATTCCATGATAGTAGTCTTGCTAACTGGAAGTAGTCCGGCGAGTAAGGCAGGTATTGGTAGATTGGGCGAATCCCTCTTGCCTTTACCTTGAAGCTTGTTAATGCGGGGGATCCCCGGTTAATAAGTTAATGTGGTTCTAGTGGTTGGGGATGTCTCGACAACTAGGTATGGTTGTTAGGAAAGCAAGGTATTAGAGTCACAATAGGGTGACTAGATAGATGGGTGATTGCTTACGTGTTTGTTGTTTGTCATTCGGTTATTATTATTAACTTTGGGGTCTAAACCCATGTAGCTCACGAGACGTTTTTGTCTCACGTACTCCTTGTTTGTTTTGCTATGTACTCAGGTTCGGGATCGAAGGTTTAGGTACGCATGGATAGAGATGCGGGACCTAGAATAGAAGAACACTAGATTGGATTTAGTCTTAGCTTGGTGATGATCTATTTTGTAACACCTACTTTTATACTCTGATTTCATACCAAGGTTTTTGTAAATCTAAATTGGGGATGTTCTTCTATTTATAAAAATGTTTTATTTTGGCCAGTATTTGGCATTAAATTTGAGGTGTTACACAAAGGTACTTATATTAATTTATTGGGATTTAATAATGTGTATATATAATCTCATTTAGACTGCAATGTCTTTGAATTCAATACGTGAAAAATTTCTTGGAGAAAAATACAAGGTAAGGTTTATAATTTCTAGATGGTAATTTAGTGTTGTGAGAGAGTAACCATGACACCGGGTATCCCCTCCGCTAAACTTCATGCCAGTATTCTAATGTCGCGTCTTTTCGTTTTTTTGGGGTGTTGTGAATTGTGATCAAAGGCATATTTACATTTAAATCATTAACCTAAGTTTTTACTTTTGTTATTGAGTTTGAGTGTTTCTAACTTTATTCATATCTTTTATGTTTTGTATTGCAGCAGATGGGATAATTTACAAGGTATATTGCCTAATTTAACCTATTACACAAAGTGTTTATAAGTCCTATTTGCTCTTTTTTTAATGTTAGTTTAATTGTAATATTTGGTGGTTCTATTTGAACAAGTTCCAGAACTTGTGGCAAGCTGCAGAGTCTTAAATCTTAATCCAGAAAGGGTATGCATATGTTTCTTTGAATCAGGTAAATAAACTATTTCTAATCATTTTTCTTTGTTAACATTAATTAATTTAACACAGTGGATAATTCCTTAATCTATGTTTTTAATTTTATGCAATTAGGTTGTCTCATTTGTTGTTCCACATTTTCGTAGCCATCTTACAAAAGCTCTTGTTCTTAGAAACAGGTGATTCTGGAAATTTGTTTAAAACTGGTTGTTTTATATAATTTCAAATTATACCATTCTTGTATCTTTGTAGTTTACTGAATGCTCGGTTTCTTATTTTCAGAAAATGGACATCCATGATCAGAACCAAAAATTTGAAGAAGCACTTCTACAAGTTGAGTTGGACAATCTAATTTGAAAACTTTATACTTTTGTAATTTTGATTGAAATTTGATGACATATTGTATTATTAATTTATGTAATACACAATTTTTTTAAATATTTGTTTTGACAATAAAATATTTTAGTTTGTTAGATTTGTGTTTTTATATTTATTACAAATAGGAATGGGATGCTAAAATTGAATTGAAATTTCTTTTAAAATAGTGACATTATTAGCGACATGAATATCGACATTTGATATAAACATAGTGACATTTTTAGTAACATGAATAATGACTTTTGATAAAAATAGTGACATGAATAATGACATTCGAAAAAAATAGTGACATTTTTAGCGACATGAATAGTGACTTTTGATAAAATAGTGACATTTTTAGCGACATGAATAGTGACTTTCGAAAAAATAGTGACATTTTTAGCGACATGAATAGTGACTTTCGAAAAAAATAGTGACATTTTTAGCGACATTGATAGTGACTTTTGATAAAAATAGTGACATTTTTAGCGACATGAATAGTGATTTTCGAAAAAAATAGTGACATTTTTAGCGACATGACTAGTGACTTTCGAAAAAAATAGTGACATTTTTAGTGACATGAATAGTGACTTTTGATAAAAAGAGTGACATTTTTAGCGACATGAGTAATGACTTTTGATATAAAATAGTGACATTTTAATGAAAGTAACTACAAGCGTCTCTACAATTAGAGACACGATGGTGGATGTCACTAAATCAGCGACTTCTTAGTAGTGACTCTCCGGTGGATGTCACTATGAGCGTCACTAGCTTCAAATATGTCACTAATGATGTCGCTAACTGTGTCGCTAAAAGTGCTTTTTTTTGTAGTGAAGGTTTCAATCGCCGGAGACGATGGTGGAGTGGTAGCCGGCGGTGGAATCTTTCCGACTGGTAGACCCACTTCCTCCGTAAGTCACCTACCGGAACCATCATTCTCGCTATGTACGAATCGCCACTGTTGCCGGAGTTTCAAGGTGGTGTAGATCGGGAACAAGAGAGTTGTAGAGAAGCAGATCTGGAGATGGAGAGCCACCGCCGCCGCCACTCTCTGACCATCGCCGGTAATTCTGGTAAAACGAAAGGATATTGAGGGGGTAAATCCAGTAAAACAAAAGGATCTTGGTGTCGAAGAAGGTGATTTTGAAGCTTCTTCTTCTTTAGTGGGTTTCTTGATTTTAATAAAAAAATTCTAGATGAAATCATTGAAATAAAGAAAGGATCTTGAGTTAATTATAAAACCAAATATACAAAGATCTTAGATTTCTGCAAATAAAAGAATCCTTTTTTAAAAGTATGTGATAATTTCGGGAAGAAGATAGGATGAAAAGCTTTTTCTAAAGATTATTATTATTACAATAATTCTTTGAAAGATTTTTTATCATTGAAATACCTAATTTTTTGAAAAAACTTATTGCAAAGACTTATTCTCTACTAACTTTTTAACCATCTTTCAATATTTGTCTTCTTTAGTCCTCTATGTTTAATAACATTTCATTTTAAACCTTAGAAATGTTATATATAAATTTTTTATTATATTTTTATTAATTAATAAATAAATTATATAATTAATGTCAATTATTATAATATTTTTGTATAAGACATTTAAAAAAATATTATATTTAGTAATATGTCCAAAAAATTGTCAAATTATATATAGGGGTATTTATAAACATTTGAGATAGATAAATGTAACTTAAAAATATTGTAAAAGAAAAACTTTTGTAAAGGTTAACCATTAGAGATGCTATTTATGAAAAGGTTTTTAGTTAGTGGAATGTTGATGTGACAAAAGTTATATGATATATTATATCTTATAAAAGTAGTGAAATGTTCAAGGTAATCCATTAATTTTATCTAGTCCCAAGGGACATTTATTAGCCCTTGGATCACGAAAAATTAATGGTCAAGATCAAAATTCAAAACCACCACCACCACTACAAGCACATGTGCTTCTCCGGCGGCCGGAGAGGGCGGCCGGCGGCGGCCGGCCGGCGGCGGCGGACGGCGGCGATGGGCGGCGGTCGGCGGCGGCCGGTAGCAGCGGACGGCGGCCGGAGGTGGCCGCCGGCGGTGGTGACCGGTGGTGGTAGTCGTGACTGGAAGCACATGTGCTTCGTGACTTGTTTTGATTTTTTTTCCGTGTAGTGAAGCACATGTGCTTCATAACGTCAAGCACATGTGCTTCGTGATTCAAACACAAATGACTTGTTTGTAAGTTACATGTGTTCAGGAACAAAAACACATGTGCTTGGCTTTATGAAGCATTGGCTTTATGTGCTTTATGAAGCATATGTGCTTCATAATGATGTGTTCGTCACTTGTTTGATTTTTCTTCCGTGTAGTGAAGCACATGTGCTTCATAACGTCAAGCACATGTGCTTCGTGATTCAAACACAAATGACCTGGTTGTAAGTTACATGTGTTCATGAACAAAAACACATGTGCTTGGCTTTATGAAGCACATGTGCTTGGCTTTATGAAGCACATGTGCTTCATAATGATGTGTTCGTCACTTGTTTTGATTTTTTTTCCGTGTAGTGAAGCACATGTGCTTCATAACGTCAAGCACATGTGCTTCGTGATTCAAACACAAATGACTTGTTTGTAAGTTACATGTGTTCAGGAACAAAAACACATGTGCTTGGCTTTATGAAGCACATGTGCTTCATAATGATGTGTTCGTCACTTGTTTTGATTTTTTTTTCCGTGTAGTGAAGCACATGTGCTTCATAACGTCAAGCACATGTGCTTCGTATGCTCCCTTGTGTGTGTTAGAAACTCATGTTTTTAGTGACTTGAAGCACATGTGCTTCGTGACCTGAAGCACATGTGCTTCGAACTAATATGCTGTATTTAGTGAAGCACATGTGCTTCGATACATCAATACCACCACCACCCCCATTGGCACCAGCACCTTCACTGTCAGCCACCACCACCACCGCCGCCGCCGGCCACCGGCGGTGGACGGCGACGGACGGCGGCGATCGGCGGCGAACGGCGTCCGGAGGTGGCCGGAGGCGGCGGCCGGCGGTGGTTGTAGGTGGGGGATTTGATCTTGTCCATTTTGATTCAATGGCTAGGATTTGTCCCTTCGGACTAGACAAATCATTTTGACTTCCTAGAATACAACTCTATAAAAGTAATAAACCTTTGTAAGGTTAACCATTGGGGATGCTCTAAGAAAGAGTTTGGATTTTATCGGACCAAATAACTGAAATGACTAAATTGTCCTCGACTAACGCAGTTGAGTTAACAGTATTAGGCGGAGAGACCACAACTACAGAAAAATGAAATCAATGAGTACCACACTTGCACTTATTAAACCATGATGACCACCAAACATGCAATTTGGCCAAACCAAAGTAACAATTCTTACAATTAACTCTTTTAATAATGGTTATTTCACAAAGTAGATGAAAATGTAAACATAATTCAGTTGACAATTTCAATTCAATCCACATATGAATGTACTGAAAGTAACGTACGTACGTTGACCCAAAGGATGTATATAGTTGCATGCAATTGCACATGTTTTTCACTATTTATTACTTAATCCGTTTTAAAATAAGTGATACACTTTTCATCTTGAGTGTTTCAAAATAATTGATATACTTTAAAAACTTCTCATATTTGGTAAAAAGTAGTGGAGCTCACACGTACTAATTATCTCCTTTAATACAGTGAAAAGATACATGTACCCTTACTTTTACTTTTAAACATCATTAAATTCACTTTAATTAATATTTGTTGGACTCATCCTCTGCTTACTATCCAATTTAATCTAATTAACTTTTTATCATATTTTGTCTCAAAAATCGTGAACTACAAGGTGTATCACTTATTTTGAAACGAATAAAGTAATTACTAGCAGTGTACACGCACAATACGGTGGTGGGTACCTGATGTAGACCCAATGATAAATGAGCGGGGCCATGTATTTCTGGAACCCAGGATCGTGTAAGTAAAGGGCATCAACTGAAAAGGACATAATTTTAACTTCGGGTCTTCGTTTCCGACCCAAAAACATTCTGGACACTTATTTTCATTTTTATATTTTTTTAAGTTGGACTTTGTTTTTGCCCAGTTTCTTGCCCATTTATTGTTTTTGACCCATTCAAAATGAGGGCCCTTATTTTAAGTGTATTTGTGTGAATGAAAAAATTAGTTGATATTTTTACAAAAATTGCATTTTCTCCGGAGTTTGTGTTCTTTGTGTTGAAAAAATTTTGAAGGTTAATCCCACATGATTCTTGAATCAAAATAGTTTTGGTTAGATTGTCCCAATATTCGTTGAATAAATAGGTCCAATCTATACTATTGTCCTTTTGAGTCTACATCAATACCTTGTTCACTATATTTTGTGGCGATTTAAATGTTGTCTGGTTATATGTTTTTTTCTAACGACTAACGTAATCAAAATATGTTCGGTGTTTCCAATAATCCAAATGTACAAGTTCAATCTCCGCGTTACAGTGGTACCCATATTTCTTCCAAACATATTTCTTCCAAAATAGAGACGGCAATATTGGGTAATCGGCTGCAATTCGAACCGTATCTAGTCAATCGCCGTAACTTATGGTGATTTCAAGAACCTCCCACCGTGCGACAATGTTATGACGCAAATAATATTTGCGTAGAAAACCCTAGACGTGGCTAATCTGTTGTGTGTACGAATGGTAATACACAATTAAATGAACAGGATGCACAAAAAAATGAACAGGATGCACAAACACCACAAAAAGATTGATGGTTGTAATGTACAACTTAAAGTCTTAAACAATGCATATCAAAGAAGCTTCAAGTGAAATTGTTACCTCAAAGGGGGTTAGTAAAACACCGTCATGATGAGCTATTTCGTAAATACAAGGCCGCGCCACTATAGCTCGTTTTTTTAGAACATTGGGTATACTATTATTTAATGTGTTGCGGATGAAGATATTTTTTTTTTCTTAAATTACCAACAAGTTGAAAAGTCCAACTATATGAAGAAAAAAAATCAGTTTTGGTAGTCGAAACAAACTCCATGATAAAAATTTCCGTATTCCAATATTACAGCCCGAATTATATAGGTCAAAAGTTGGCATATCATTATTTCGTGCAATTTTGTATCAGTAAAAAGACGAGCCAACGTCTTTGGATTCTAAGTGGCTCTTGATGAAGATGAGTCTTTCCCGGCTAGATAATGTTCAAGCATGTCATCTTCATCATTAGTAACCAAATAGTTCATACTAGAACGAGTCCGAAAGTGTATTTTTAGTGCATACAACCTAAAAAGTCAATTCACCAAAAAAAAAGGTCACTGATAACCCTCAAAGTCTTCCTCGTCATCAAAATCAAATTATTCTTGAAAAAAGCAAATTACAAAAAAAACGATTGGTTCATATGTAATCATGCTGGCAGCACTTCTCTATCACAAATATCATATGTTAAAGAAGTTTTCTTAATTATGTTCATTTTCTTCATTTCACGTATTTTTTCAATTTCAAATTTGTTTATAAATGACATAAAATAAAATGAGAAAATTACGAGAGAAGCACCTCTGCCACTTTCAGACCAATGTGTGCATCAACCTGAAAACTAATGGTTTAAAGTATTCAGAATTAGCATAATAACCACATGCAGGAAATTGAAGAATTCCTTTGGTGACATGTACAGGTGGCAAAAATGAGTGGGTATGACAGTTGAGTAACGGGTAGTTTTTTAGTACAAATTGGGTCGACCAGTAACAATTAATCCAAAATTTAGCTCAATTTACAGAATATCAGTTGGCTCACCATCTCCCTACCTGCATCATTAAGATACTTAAAGTGAAATTGATTCTTTGGCCTTACCAATCGCTTCAGGATCTACCGTGAAGTTTAAAGAAAAATTGATTTGTATATGATTGATCAAATCATATGTGTAGAAAGTGCTAACTGGGATTTTGCAGAATATAACACATTTATATCTCCAGGTAATCTGTGTTTTCCTTGAACCTTTTTCTCTTGATCACCAAACATTGCAAGCACAATTATAGATTTTCTGACTTCATGACCGTAAATTGATGGTGCAATGGACTTGATATCTGCACACTTTTACTTGAGAATATTACATAAACCCACCAGATTAACAAAATTACTAACACCTGTCCATAATTGCAAAATGCAAATACAATCAGATCATAGTAATCATCCCAATTCCCCCCTAATTTAGCAATTTACTAATCGGAAACATCAATTTTGGCTTGGCAATTTCACCAAATTTGCTTTGGAAATTTCATCGGCCATATCTAACGTCAGCAACTTACCGGATTTTCAGTAACAAACAAAACATGAAAATGTGAAATAAAAAACTAAATAACTGACCAATCGGATTAAAGTTGCCCCAGTAAGTTTCGACTTGAGGATGTTGCATCAAATTCATAATACAACCATAACCACTACAAACCCAATCAAGAAATTTCCTAAACTCACTTCACATTTGAAGATGTTAAGATGAAAACCCTATTTTGAAATCTAACAAAAGAAAACCCTATTTCGGACGAAAGTTAGGAAGGGAAATCAGTCTAAAAAACATGCTTAATTAAGTTTGGGTCGTTACGAAATGGGCAATAGTAGTTAGTCGGTTATAATTCCAGTAATAAGCTGGATGTGAAAGCCGATAATACAGTAAAATCTCTTTAAATTAATACTCGCTAAATTAATAAACTCTTTAAAAATCCCTTTAAAATTTTCGATCCTAAAAAATCATAAATTAATAATTCACAAAACTGGGAAAAAATAACATATTACAATCTTGTTTACATTTACTGTACTTCAAAAAATCATTATTGATTTTCAATGCATATAAACATAGTAGTTACTAATTGTTACAAAGTCAGTCACTAATTATCACTATGATTCAATTGATGAATTTTCTCCTATATATGAGGCTACATTTGATTTATATATGCCAACTCATCAATTTAGAGCTCTATCATTGGCCCATTATGCCACGTGGAATTACACCATTAGTCAACAAATTAGTCAGCCAATTACAACTCAGATTCGATGTCTACCCTTCACGCTGTCAATTGACTGCTCTTCAAAATTCCCTTACCCAGACCTAATATTTGTGAAACACAGCCGTCGAATCCTCTGTTCCATGGAGATGAGACAAACAAACAAATTGGATCTGGCTACTTCACAAGATCTGCTACTTCACGAGGTCGGACATCGTTCCCCAATCGAATTAGGTATGTTTCAATTCGGCGCAATAGAAAGATTCGGTTCAAAAGCGTTCAAAACATTTTAGGGTTACTTCTGTCGATTGAACAACCCACGAATTTTTACCCACTGTCTTTCGTTCATTCTTTTCCATTTCTTCACGAATTCGTTTTCTAATCCATCGATCTAACCAATTTCTTCTCCAAAATCTATTTATTTATGTGGATTCGACTTGAATTTGTTTGAAAATATGCAGTTTTGCATTTGGAATCTTCTTCGCCAAGTATGTTCTTCTTCCCCCTATATATTCTTTACAAATCGATTGTCTTTTCTCTTAATTTCATGAAAATAAACCACGAATTTTATGAATTTTATGAACTATTGCATCTAGGTTTGTTTGTCGAGTCACAGCAAACATTATCAATGCAGTTTTGTATGAATAAATGTAGTTTTGAATGTGATTTTTTTATGAATAAACCATAAAATCGACTCGAATTTGTTGAGTCACAGTAAACATTATCAATGCAGTTTTGTATGAATAAACCACAAAATCTACTCGATTTTTTTTTTTGAATAAATGCAGTTTTGTATGTGATTTTTTATGTATTTTCGTTGCTGATCTTTTAATATGTTGCAGGACATACTTCATCAAGTACATGAGCTCAAAGGTTCACCAGCTCCTATTGGATATCACTGAATTTCTGCCCGGAATTCAATAATAATACTGGTATGATGTTTGGGTAAAACTGATTGCTTTTATAATTGATTACTTTGTAATTTTGTATGGATTTTGTGATGTTAAAATTTACAATTATTGAAGAATTATGAAGCAATATATGTCTTATTTATTTAATGGTGTTTATGTTTTTTCGATTGGTAGGGTGTTGTAGTACCTGCCTTTATTTAACAATAGTGCCTTTATTTAACAATAGTGCCTTTATTTAATGACACTTAATACCCATTGCAGTTAACAAGTTCTACTATCTTGCAATCAAGCGGATCTTCAAGGCGACCCGTTATCTTTATTAGCCGTCACCTGATCTTAACTGAGGTGGTGTGTAAATGAAAACCCTTTATTGTTGAAAACCTTATATTGATTTTTATGATTTTATTTGTTTTAAAGTTTATTTTAAAATTGATTCAGTTTGACTATAAAAGTATGAGTCAAATTTACCATAAAAGTAAAATGTTAAGTGAATTTTGACTTGGTAAAACCTCACTTTTAAGTATGAGTCAGTTTTGAAAAATCGAAGTAAGTAAAATCTATTTTATAAAATTGAGCCACTTCTTAGTAAAAACTTAGTAAGGTCATTTATAAACCATTTTGAAATTTATTCAATCAAATTTGACTTTTTAGTCAAATCTGACTCTTATAGTCAAATTTGACTTTTAGACAGTTTTAAAGCTTTAATTCAATTTAGGATTCTTTCTGAGTAAAGCCGTTTTGTACGATTTTTGATTCAATTGTATTGATATACGGAGCTCAAGCTTTATTGAAATATTATAGATTCAAGAAATTATTCCTTTAATACTTTTAAAATTGTGAATTGATTTAAAATTATGTATTTAAGGGGTGTTTGGATGTATTTCTATGTGATTACTGATCATTTAAGAGTTAAAATCAGTAACTATCCGTAAAATACAATATCTTCCCCAAATCTGATTATTTGATCTTATATAAAGATGAGACAACTTATTATGGAGACTCAAGTTGCATAATTTTGGTAACACATCTATTATTTAATTATTTTTATGTATTTCCTAGAGTTATAGACCTTAAAAGCAGTTGATATGTTTGTTAATTGTCCTGTCTCTAATTATGCCACCTCGTGATCAAATTTCTTTGTAACAAAAATACTCGGTGACAAATTTGGTAAATCTCAAACTCTACAACCAATCAGTTTTATCATATGTTACTTTGTTGTTATGCATTATTTATTTCGAATGGGCGGGCTATGAAACTATTAACTATATAAATCATTGTTTTATAATTCCTATTTTTATTTCAGGTTGCAGAGCTAAAAAAGATGCAAGATGCTCAAGCACAACTGCTAAGACAAAAACAAAGGAGTGCTGAAGCAGCAAACAAATGAAACTTCAGGACGAGATTCACAGAATCAAAACACAAAAGTATTTTATTTCTTTTTTTCAAAATTTTTTAATCACTTATGCAGTACATTTCATTACCTTGATTGCTTGTGCTTCACAAGATGTCGGATACGGGCACTTAATCAATTAGGGTTTATAATCATGTATCAAAGTTTGTAATAATATTTGTTAGCTTTATCAATTATGGTTTATATTAATCAACAAATTTTGATTTCTGTTGGCTTTATCAACGACAAATGTCGTATATAAAGAAGTTTTATTTCGTCTTTTAAGGTTTTTTTTATCGGATTATTCATGTATAACAAAATGTTTATTCATCATTTCAATAATAATTAACTCTATGATTTCCTACGATATTCACACTGATATGCTATCTATAACTCGAAGCATGCCCGCCTAATCGGGCGGGCTTTGACACTAGTAGAGTAATATGAGTATCACATGAGATTTCACTTTGCGTTGAGAGGACTATAATATGCGTTGAGAGCACAGTGAGAATCGTTGAAGTATTGTGAGTGAGAATCGTTGAAGGATTGTGTTGTATACGTTTTTTAATTAGTCCATCACCTTCGCTATTTATAGGGATTGCATTAATGACAGTTAATAACCCGCAACTTGAGGAGAGATAAAATAATAATAATAATAATAATAATAATAATAATAATAATAATAATAATAATAATTTAGGCTGTCTTCTAACTATGTCTATTTTCATTAAATCCATAATAAGTAATGGTTGTTTTCAGCGACCCAACATATGGTGTAAAAATATATATGTATATCTATATAGTTTCGTTTTCAGTTATATGTGTGAATTGAATTTGTATATATTCATTGATTCAAGTTAGATATTTTCAGAACATCTTTATTCAAGTTACATGATGTAAAATTCGAATGATGGTTAACCTATATTTGGTTGTTCCATTTGATGTATCACATGGTTTCTAAAGATTATTCTTTTTGTGTGATACCACTAGAGGGAATCTAGTTGGATCCCCGTCATCTCGCAAATTTGTAACAACAAGGTCACAAAAGGCGTAAACTCATGTGTGTCGGGGCGACCTGAGGAGATGAATTCAGCTCCAAAATTATCAGACTCATGCGTTCTACTTTTTCGCCAAATCCTCTAACAATGGAAATTTTTTTTGAAATTAGATTACGATTACAAAGGCTAAAAATAATCCAAGTTTATAGGTTGTAGACCGAGTGCTTTGTTCAACCTGACGAGCTCCTGAACCGATGGAACTCAACTTTATTGTTCATTGGAGATTTAGAACAATGTTCCCTTTCATCGTTGAGAAATGAAATTTATGTGGGCACATCTTTGAATTCACATGTCATTACAGATTCATAGTTGTCGAGCATTACATTGCAAAATATTGAATTCTTTACCAAGTTAAGCCCCTCTTCTTTAAGAACTTAGACATTCAAAATCCCTCCACTTAAGTACTAAAATACACATAAGCCAATGAATTTTTTATGCATGTGTTTATAAACTAGTAGAGTGTACCCCGCAAGATGTTGTGGGGATTTTCATACTATGTCCAAAAGATTGTTTACATCAATAAATATTTCAGTTGTACTATGATAAGTTATATGTGCGACATGTCAAATCAGAAAGTTTAAGGAAAAAAATAAGAACACATAGTTTGTTGTTTTGGAAATTTAAGATCAGTTGAAACCAATGTTATAAAAAAAATTATTAATAATAATACTTATAAAATAAATAAAGAGTTAATTACACGGATGGTCCTTTACGTTTATATCAAATTTCACCAATGGTCCTTTACTTTCAAAAATTGCACCGATGACCCTTATTTTTGAAAGTGTAGATCGAGATTCAAAGATTGAACTTTAGATTTAGCATAAACAATTAGAAATGAGAAGATTAAGATTGATAGAAAATTAAGAACTCTTTGCTATGGATATCATTGTTACAATTTTGGGCAAAGGTTACTGATAATTAGGTTACTACTACCTATTTATACCTAGCCTAAGTTTAGGCTAAATACACAATGCCCCCTAGACTATTGGTTACAACAAATGTGACCCAACAATCTCCCCCTTTGTAACAATAGTCTGGGAAGCGTATCTTCGAATTCTTCATCTTTAGCAAAAGCCAAGCCTTGTAGATATTTCGTTGAATAATGATGTATCAGGATCAGCTTGAGCTTTGTTAACCTGTGAAAACGAATACTTCTTGTAGCTTTTCAACCAACAAGATGTATTTTGAAGATTTTGAGTGAAGATACATATTGATCGACTAAAAGTAAGACCCATAGTGATAGAGAGATTAACAACGGAAGTCTTTTCTTGAAGATTGTGGCTTTATGTCGATCTATGATTCTTGATAATTATTGTTGAGGTAACATGTTGATAACGGTTACGCTCCCCCTCAAACAAACAATTATTTCTTCATGGGAGTTGAATTGAACATTTTGATATTTACTCGCCGGTGAACGAATTACCAAATTCAACTTTGGAAGTTGTTTGATATATTCATTAGATCTTTGGTTTCTTGTTTACTCCCCCTTAACTGGTGCATATATCTTATTAATGTGGAGTAAACTGGGCTAACGTATCAATAATCTCCATAATATTGTAAGAAACTCCTAAGTTTGTTCCCGCAGATTGAGCTTCTGAAGAATTTTTCTCTGAAAGTATCAATTCTATATAAAAAGAATTTCTGTAATGTATCTTCTCCCCCTCCTGATGAATAAGATTTATCTAATTCATCATGTAAAATGTGAAGTTCTGCGAGTTGAAATTAGGAAGAATCTTCGCTTTAAGGAAACAAATAAGTTGAGTATGACGATGCCCCTTTGATGAAAATGTGTTGAATAATGATTATACATTTTTTGTAATTAATAATCAATATATAACATATTTTATCATTTAAACCATTGAAGTCTTCTTCTTTAATAAAGCTGGAACTGAGTGATAATTCGTTGAGCAGTTTTGTTGAAGTATCAACTTCAGCTTTTGATGATCGGTGTTAGACATACTTTTAATTGGCTTTTCAACCAATAGAAAGCATTTCAGAAGACTTCAAGGAAATCGACGAAATGTAGACCCATAGATAGAGCGGTTAGCAGCGGAAGTCTTTTCTTGAAGTTGTGGCTTTGTCGATTTGTGATCCTTGATAATTGTTGTTATGGAAAATGTGGATAGAGTTTACGCTCCCCCTCAAACAGACAATTATTTCTTAACTGGAGTTGGATTGTTTACTCCCCGTTAGATCTTTTCTCCTCCTTAACCGGTGCATATCGAAAATCTCCTTAATATTCTCCCCCCCTCATGATGAACAAGATGTATCTGAATCATCATGTAAACTGGGAAGACCCGTGCGGTGGAATTAGGAAGACTTTTCAAAGCACACTGATAACCATGTGTTGAATAATGATATATTCATATTTTGATTGAATCAATATATAACACATGTTATCAGTTAGACCCAGATCATAGTGGATAAACATCTGACGTCTTTAACATGGTTTATGGTGTAGGAATCGGTCTAATATTTTATCGTTTAATTCTAGTTGACCGTTGTTGATGACATGAAAGAATTCGATCGTTCATTTATCATTTGAGCTTTTTACCGATATTGATAATGATGTAGTGAGGTCATCCATTCCTTGCACCATATTCCAGTTGGGTAACCCGGGATCACATAGATTGCCCGTTAACACAACAGTTACAAAAACTGTGCGACCTACGTTCAGTGTTGGCTTTGATGTTAGCACTGGTAGGATTTCCATTCAATCGTCGTAGAATACCAATATTTTTGGTATCACTATGAATGTTCCGGCAATATCACAAAAGATATGCTTGGTGGTATTGTAACAACCCAAAAAAAAAGGGAAATTTAAAAAAATTTTAAATAATAAAGTAAAACAATTTCTCCAAGAATACAAGTAACTCAAAGGTCCCAACTCATAAGTAAAAATATAAAACCGTCTCGTGGTTTAAATGCGGAATAATAAAAGGTTTTAAAACAAAACATGTTTGACTCGAAATAAATGTTTTAATCCAAATCCATAAATATAAAAATAGAAACGCAGCTCATCAACCATTGACCTTCCCTTTGCCCTTGCTAGTACCTGTAAAATGGGAGGAGTGATTGGGGTCAGCCACCGCTGAGTGAATAATATCAAAATAAACAAGTAATTACAAACAACTCAAGCCACATAAGTGATCCCTAGAGACTCTAATCAATTCTCAATTACTCAAGTTTATTTTCTCAGATTTTAAATTTATATAGCGCGCTTGTGTGACTTGGGACGAGAGATCAACCTCGACCCGCCTCACACAACTCAAGGCTCAACACCTGTACTCTTCGGTGTTGAGTCAAAACGTCTGGCACCAGTACTCTTCGGTGCCAAGACAACTCAAGTATATTATGTTTAATGTTTTAACTCAAGAACTCAAAACTCAGATAACTCAGGCTCCAGATAACTCAAATCACAGATAACTCAAATCACAGATATCTCAAATAAATCACCCAATCAATACTCAAGCTCAATCAACAAGACAATTCACAACACATAGCACAAAATCATGAATCGAAAGTAAGTACAAGTTTATAGTGAGATTACCCACCTCGAATAACCGTAAGCTCCTAAATATCCTCGGTACGGAAGAGTATCTCTAACCGGTCCTAGAAGGTCCTACAATGTACAAGGAAGCTCGGGTTAGGATTAGGCTCAAAGGTTGTTTCAGCAGAAACTAAACAGCACTCAGCACTTTCGCGGGAACGGCCATAACTCTCAAACCGCTCACTAGATATTATTCAAATTTTTACAGTAGTTAAATGACTCAGAGGACAACAATTTTACAGACGACTTCGGAAGCTAGATCCAAACGGAAAAGGCTCAAAACAGGCTCACGAGACAGAATAGCTGAACCGAAAGCTATCCAGCGGAGGTTTACTAAAATAGCAATAACTTTTAAACCGTGAATCAGATTAACGAGCCGTTAGCGGCATTGGAAAGAGGGCTCAGGAAACTAGAGACCAGCATGGGCCAAAAATTCAAAAATGTATTTTAAGTATGGTAAAAACACCCACGAACTCAGAAGACAGATTCTGAAAAATTTCAGCATGTTAAATAAAAACTCGTTTTGAATCCCGACATCATCTCGTTAATTCCCGAGGCACCTGACAGTCCCGATAATTATTTTAACTTCAGAAATATGTTTACAACAATTCTATTTCATTATTTAGAAATCTATTTCGGTTTAGGGAACCAAGAACCCTACGGGTTCGTTTCCCGGTTTTCGAATATTAAAACGTTTAGACAAGAGTAGCGGTTTTTACCCAACCCAAAACCCGAACTTTTCAAAACTCAGGCACACGACCCGAACAAAACTAGATGAAACAGAACTCAGAATTAAAGACCGACAAACCCGGAATGAAAGCATAACGATCAAGACAGCTAACGGTATAACAATCATATTAACAAAACCCGATATCCACAATTCTAAATAGCCGAACAGACTCACAAAAACCCGACATCTTTGTCCCGAATATCAAATGTGATACCCGATCCTATCGATTCTGAGTTCTTCGAGCATGGCTCGGGATTGACTTGAGAACAATTAAACAATACAAGATAAGGATTAAGAGATATACCCTACGAACCAACATGCGCTAAAACGGTAAAATTCAATCACCAACACTCCAACGTTGCCAAATTCACAATCGGCTTAGAACTTCTTGGCTGGGATTTTTCTACCAACAAATGACAAGAGATTAGAAATCTCAGCCAAACTTCCCAGACACCTCAAAGGGTTGGTCACACCCCACCCCCTCGTCCAATAGCAAAACAAGATGAATAACTTACTACCCAAATTCTTTTCTGCCGCCTACCAACTCCCACAAAATTATTTTTGGCTGACTTCTTTCTTGTATTCCATCAGTTGGCGCAACCTTAGTACTCAGTTTTTGAATGATGCGGCCGAAATGGAGCAGGGAAATAAAAGAGGCACAAAACCCCTACATACCAAAGTTAAACAATCCTAAAGCCGTTTTCAAATGTTAAAACTCTTTCACAAGGTCTATGGCCGGTTCCCATTGGGCCCTTCTTGGCCCGACCAAACATTCTTTATTAGCCAAAAAAGAAAGCTAGCCAGACACTCAATGAATTAGCGGGGTTAAGACCCGATACACCACAAACTCATAAAATATTAAACGTCTCACTTAATAATTACTCATAACTATTAAAATTAATCATACAAGTTCACCAACTAATAAAACGTCTAAATCGTATGAACCGTCTAATTACAGGTCGCCTAATTAATATGAACTGACTAACTTCATTATAATTAATTTAATAATTATTCATTTTAAAATTAAATATGACGATTAAATTAATAATATTTAATCATTAAAATTTCAGGGCGTTACAACTCAACTCCACTTGAAATAGACTTCGTCCCCGAAGTCATCGCTCGGCAAAACTCAGAATATTGTCCTTGCATCTCAGACTCGGACTCCCAAGTCCACTCAGTTGTCTTTCGGTGCTGCCACCGCACTTCAACCGGCACGATCTCTTTACTACGGACTTGTCGACGTTACACGTCCTCAATTGGGAAAACGAAAAGGTTAAGAATAGAATGAACTTTTCAAAGATTAAGAATAAATGAAACTCTTCACGGCGACTCACTCGATCAGTGTGAACTCCGGCTCTTGCTCACACAAGTCTTCAGTCTCTGACAACGCAAAAAGATAAGGCTACATGAAATAAAATCGGAATGCTCTCTAAGAATATCGGTTTATCGATGAAAAGGATGTCGATAGAAATACAAAAAGATCTACGATATTCTGTTAAAGACGTCTTCTTGCTCTCGTAGTTAGACACAGTTGCTGCACTCAACGATTAACTTTGCATTGAATCTCCGATTCAACTCCACTTGGATATTTGTTATGGTTTGGTTTGTGGCGACAGATGATCTCGGCGTGGTACTCGGTCATCCAATCCGTGCTCACAATCACACTCGGCCCTCTCATGGCGATAACAATAAGTTTTTATGGGAAAAACTTTCCCGCACCGTTCCAACAAATTATCACTTTTACGTTTTATCAATTAATAAAATATTATTATTGGCGGTCACTACCAATAAATGGCATTTCAAGGTCCTCTACTCTATAGAACATTAGCTCGTTTAAAACATAGGCAACAATCTAGAGGTTCACGCCGTTAACAAACAATACACAACTAAGCACAATATTCTCAAGAAATGTTTTTATCACATAGAAATCTCATATAGTAAGGCAACTCATGCCTCTTACTCAATTTGCATATATTCAAATGCACTCATCTCAAATTTTCACAACTTGCTTTTAACTCAACGCGGCTATATTATTAATTTAACTCAAATCTCACTTAACAATTTATCACAAGTCGCACAAAATGCCCATTTTCTCGCTCTTTGTGATCCCTTGCGTGGTCAAATTTAATTATTAGGCTACAAGAACATATAATTTCTCTTTTAAACCGCGTTATTAGTTCTCTTGGTAACTCGTATTTAACAATTTCCCGTTAGTTCTTTTTAATATTACTCGCTCAATTCATTTTAATGGTATTCATCAACTCATTTTAATGACTTTATCATTTAGCTCTTTCATAATTTCTCGCTTTGTTCTCATTTAATTGTCTCTTGATCAATTTGACTACATGTCAATTCATTAATCTCGGTTTATTTTTAGTCTCAAGCATCTCAATTTAATATTTTCTCTTTACCCAACTAATTGACTCGTTAATTACATACTCATTAATTCTCGTGTATTTAGTTATAAAGTTAATTCTCATTCTCAATATAACGTTTCCTCATTTGTTCATGTCAGTAACCCCTCTTGATTTAGTTACTACTCAATAAGGTATAATTTTTGATGACATTTGATTTTATAATTTAACTCGATATTCCCCTTAATTTTAATTTAATATTTGTTCATAAATACAATTTTATCATTTGGTTCATTTTAATAATTTATTCGTTTAACTTGACTTATTAGTTTCTTACAGTTTGGTAGTGTTTCAATAATATTCAATTTTTCCTCATAACTTTGTTATGACGATCTTGTCATGACCGAGTCTAGTTATTCAATTTCTCGTTATTTATATAGTTATAGTACTTACTACTTCTCATTTGCACCATTAATCTTGATAATTAATTATTACTCACTAATATGTAATACTCAACACAATAATTTGGTTCAATAACTTTCTCGACTGGATTTAATAACTTTTCGTAATCATGTTTTTCTCATTTAACTTGACTAGAATAAATTCTCATGTCATATTAATCTCTTTTTATCTCATTATATTCTAAGGAATAATTTTGCGATCAATTAGTCACCCTTATAACTCTCTAGCCAATTATATGCACATATATGCTCATAACAATAACAATTATAAATAACACGTAACCAAAATTTCTCTTAATTTACTCTTTACAAACTTTATTTTTCACATTTAGCTTGATTTATTAATCCCATTAGCTCAATAATATGAATTTAATAATTCACAACTTTCTAATTATTCTCTATTCGCAATCTTAATATTGACAGTTTTCCCTTTTACCGCCACTCAACTCCACTTGGAGAAAACTCGTCCCTGAGTTTGGAAGTGGCACTCAAAATCTCATAGAACTCGTCACGAACACTCGAAAGTTCGGTTTGTCGATTCTCGCTTTTAATTATATATTTTAAGGCTTCATTGTATTACTCGATAATCAAACTCTTATGCACAAGTGTGAGTCGGTCCCAACGTAGACTCTTTATGCCCCTCTCACACCCCTACTCATTTACTTTTTATCACTTTATAAAAATTATTCATTGCTCATATTAGGTGTCAGCTGTCTCATTAACATTCACATGGATTCTCACATCCTTATTAGATTTTATCAATTATAACTCATCACTCTTTATTAGTCTCATTAATAATTAGTCATTTTATGACTCCTCATAAATCAAGCTTGTTACATTTATTAGCACCACAAATCTTTATTTCGTGTTACACATTCACGATTATCTCTTGATCAAATCTGGGTATTAACCCTCATTTTGGTTCACTCATAGCATGTTTGGTATTATCATTACCATATAATATTTTTTATCGTAAATAGAATTCTCATTAAATTTGTAGCGAATAAACCTCGTAAATTTTCTTTTGTCAATTAACTCATTAATTAACTCGTCTTGGTTTCCTCATCTCACCCAATTAGTGATGGCTCACTATTTATAATTTTTATTGACTATATAAATTTCATCTCTTGTTCAATTAATAGTCCTCATTTATTTCATTCATTCGATGTTTTTCCCATCAGTTACTTAAATGTAAAATTAACTCCATAAATCTTCACATAAAATTTCTCAATTTACAACTCTTTTACTCATTTTGCATTACCTCTCATGACTTCATTAATTCGTTTACTCATAGTTTCTCTTTTACACAATTTAATGAGTATGCATAATTAAAATCTCTCCATTTGATTCGTTTTAGATAATTGTCCAATTGTGCTTGCTTTATAAATTTTATCGTAATTTCAATGGCTTCTCAAGTATACGAATTAAATTATTCTTAATCATTCTTACTTAATCATTATCTTAGATTTCTGACCAATTAATATTACTCAATTAATCAATTTATCATTAGTGATTCTCACTCAATTTGGTTTAATAACTTTATCTTGATTTGTTTGTATAACTCCTTATCAACTTAAATTAATGATCTCTTCTTTTTATTATCTATTATTGTTCTCATAAATCTCGATTTAGTAATATTTTCATCCCATTTACTCATATATTTGAACTTAATATTTTCCTTATTTTCTCGTTTATTTTGCTTTAACGATTGCTCAATCGTTCTCGAGGTATTAATAACTCAATTAAATTATTTAATGAATTCAACCCATTTTGATTTATTGACTCTCTCTTGACATGTTTTGATAACTCTTTATCAGTTCGTGTTTGATGATTCTCTTATTCAATTAGTTGCACTGTTTTCCCATAAATTTCTTTTACTGATTTTATTATCGACTTATATCGACTAATATATAATAATTGAGGGTTTTAATGATACTTAGATGCTTGACCAATGGTCTCCTTGAATCCTTTTCGAAACATAGGCATGAGTCCTGTGCGTATAATAATAGGGGCCCTCTATTATTATCCGCACCTACCCATGTCATGGTTTCGAGCCAGTTTTAAAAATTCCACGATCTCCCATCCTCATACCATCCACATAACAAGTAGTTCACATAAACAAGTATAGTATATATATCTATGTATAGTCGCACAATTCACGCTCATCTCAAGTTAATTCTCTTTTATTCTCTTAGTAATCAATGTCACCCACGACGTTTTAAATAAACTAAATAACTCATAAATCAGTACTAGAGGCATAAGGTCATCGTGATGCGCTGTTTCTCGATTTGGATTTAGACTCATTTTAAAAACACTTTTGAAAAACTCATTTTGAAACTCGTGCTTCGACTTGAGTTTGGCATCCACCCCTTGTGAACCCAATTCTCTCAAGCCAGAGCTCTGATACCAACTTGTAACAACCCAAAAAAAAAAGGGAAATTTAAAAAAAATTTAAATAATAAAGTAAAACAATTTCCCCAAGAATACAAGTAACTCAAAGGTCCCAACTCATAAGTAAAAATATAAAACCGTCTCGTGGTTTAAATGCGGAATAATAAAAGGTTTTAAAACAAAACATGTTTGACTCGAAATAAATGTTTTAATCCAAATCCATAAATATAAAAATAGAAACGCAGCTCATCAACCATTGACCTTCCCTTTGCCCTTGCTAGTACCTGTAAAATGGGAGGAGTGATTGGGGTCAGCCACCGCTGAGTGAATAATATCAAAATAAACAAGTAATTACAAACAACTCAAGCCACATAAGTGATCCTAGAGACTCTACTCAATTCTCAATTACTCAAGTTTATTTTCTCAGATTTTAAATTTATATAGCGCGCTTGTGTGACTTGGGACGAGAGATCAACCTCGACCCGCCTCACACAACTCAAGGCTCAACACCTGTACTCTTCGGTGTTGAGTCAAAACGTCTGGCACCAGTACTCTTCGGTGCCAAGACAACTCAAGTATATTATGTTTAATGTTTTAACTCAAGAACTCAAAACTCAGATAACTCAGGCTCCAGATAACTCAAATCACAGATAACTCAAATCACAGATATCTCAAATAAATCACCCAATCAATACTCAAGCTCAATCAACAAGACAATTCACAACACATAGCACAAAATCATGAATCGAAAGTAAGTACAAGTTTATAGTGAGATTACCCACCTCGAATAACCGTAAGCTCCTAAATATCCTCGGTACGGAAGAGCGTCTCTAACCGGTCCTAGAAGGTCCTACAATGTACAAGGAAGCTCGGGTTAGGATTAGGCTCAAAGGTTGTTTCAGCAGAAACTAAACAGCACTCAGCACTTTCGCGGGAACGGCCATAACTCTCAAACCGCTCACTAGATATTATTCAAATTTTTACAGTAGTTAAATGACTCAGAGGACAACAGTTTTACAGAAGACTTCGGAAGCTAGATCCAAACGGAAAAGGCTCAAAACAGGCTCACGAGACAGAATAGCTGAACCGAAAGCTATCCAGCGGAGGTTTACTAAAATAGCAATAACTTTTAAACCGTGAATCAGATTAACGAGCCGTTAGCGGCATTGGAAAGAGGGCTCAGGAAACTAGAGACCAGCATGGGCCAAAAATTCAAAAATGTATTTTAAGTGTGGTAAAAACACCCACGAACTCAGAAGACAGATTCTGAAAAATTTCAGCATGTTAAATAAAAACTCGTTTTGAATCCCGACATCATCTCGTTAATTCCCGAGGCACCTGACAGTCCCGAAAATTATTTTAACTTCAGAAATATGTTTACAACAATTCTATTTCATTATTTAGAAATCTATTTCGGTTTAGGGAACCAAGAACCCTACGGGTTCGTTTCCCGGTTTTCGAATATTAAAACGTTTAGACAAGAGTAGCGGTTTTTACCCAACCCAAAACCCGAACTTTTCAAAACTCAGGCACACGACCCGAACAAAACTAGATGAAACAGAACTCAGAATTAAAGACCGACAAACCCGGAATGAAAGCATAACGATCAAGACAGCTAACGGTATAACAATCATATTAACAAAACCCGATATCCACAATTCTAAATAGCCGAACAGACTCACAAAAACCCGACATCTTTGTCCCGAATATCAAATGTGATACCCGATCCTATCGATTCTGAGTTCTTCGAGCATGGCTCGGGATTGACTTGAGAACAATTAAACAATACAAGATAAGGATTAAGAGATATACCCTACGAACCAACATGCGCTAAAACGGTAAAATTCAATCACCAACACTCCAACGTCGCCAAATTCACAATCGGCTTAGAACTTCTTGGCTGGGATTTTTCTACCAACAAATGACAAGAGATTAGAAATCTCAGCCAAACTTCCCAGACACCTCAAAGGGTTGGTCACACCCCACCCCCTCGTCCAATAGCAAAACAAGATGAATAACTTACTACCCAAATTCTTTTCTGCCGCCTACCAACTCCCACAAAATTATTTTTGGCTGACTTCTTTCTTGTATTCCATCAGTTGGCGCAACCTTAGTACTCAGTTTTTGAATGATGCGGCCGAAATGGAGCAGGGAAATAAAAGAGGCACAAAACCCCTACATACCAAAGTTAAACAATCCTAAAGCCGTTTTCAAATGTTAAAACTCTTTCACAAGGCCTATGGCCGGTTCCCATTGGGCCCTTCTTGGCCCGACCAAACATTCTTTATTAGCCAAAAAAGAAAGCTAGCCAGACACTCAATGAATTAGCGGGGTTAAGACCCGATTCACCACAAACTCATAAAATATTAAACGTCTCACTTAATAATTACTCATAACTATTAAAATTAATCATACAAGTTCACCAACTAATAAAACGTCTAAATCGTATGAACCGTCTAATTACAGGTCGCCTAATTAATATGAACTGACTAACTTCATTATAATTAATTTAATAATTATTCATTTTAAAATTAAATATGACGATTAAATTAATAATATTTAATCATTAAAATTTCAGGGCGTTACAGGTATGCATGTGTCCTAATGGTGTTTGATATAACGGTTCCAGACTCAATTGTGGACAAACGAAGGCGAGGACTGGAGAGGTGTCCTGTTTTTCAATATCAACGATCTCCAAATGAGATGTCGATAGCGTATGTGCTTATCTCTGTGATTTTGAAACAAGCACTTTTTGTACTTGAGTGGCTGGGGGGGGGTTGTGCATTGCATCACTGGGTTTTTAATCGGAGTGCATGATGTCTTTTTCAATATCAGAGTGCAACGTATGCAATCTGATAGAGACGTGGCGACCCGGCTTTTAATCGGTTTGGTAAGGGATTTTCGTTTTCTTTAACCCTGTCACACCCTCCTCACTCAAGCTTACTTTTTCAATTTTTAACTACACCCTCATTTCATTTTACCATGTGATTACCTGATTTGCACCCATACTTCATTCCCCCTCTCAAATTTTACCTCTGCTCACCCCAATCAAGATCCCGTGATACTTGATTCTGCTCACCTAGACCCTCACAGTATGTCCTATATTGTAGGTGGCTCCTGGGAAAGATCATGTCGGTTATAGCAGATCATATGAGTTATTTGAGAGTGAACTATAACGCTCATGTGCAATTGATCAGCTTTTATGATGTTACTTTTTAATAATGATTCACATGGATTTTTCATCGGAAATGTATGTGTTTCCGACATAAGTTGTTGCCTTTATAATCGAAAATTTTAGGCACAACAACGTTAACATTTTAGGTAATACCGGGCTCACATAGAGTAACCGTTAACACACCGTATGAATCGGTAGTCGTTTGCACAACCGTTGATTCAAATGTGTGACCTGCATTTAGAGTTGGCGCAATTTTAGCTCTAGTAGGATTTCCACTCAATCCTCGTGAAGCACCAAATTGTGATGCCACTATGAGTGTTCCGATGAATTCACGGAGATTCATTTTAACAGTGTATGTGTCTTAAATTGGAAATATTTGACGGTGAGATCTAGACACACTGTGCATTGAACTAAGACGTAACCCGGGGCAGGAGGTTAATGATTTCAATACCAACATACTCCGAATGAGTAGTCGATAGATTATGTGCTACGTCGCCTGATGGAGTGAAACAAATTCCTGTTGAGAGGAATCTGAGTGGTTGGTGGTGGAGTGCAGATGCTTTACTGGGCCAGTTAAGTCTAGTGAAACATTCAACACATGAATGATCACCTTTTTGAATGGTTTCCCGGTTTATTGACGGTTTGGATGCACTCAAAGGTGTGTTTTCTTGTTATTATCATGTTTTCACATCACCTTGCACTAACCTAAATCTATACCCTAGACTTATACCCTCACATTTACCAATCGGCTAAAAAGTATTTCTCTTGGAAGGTAAGGCCGGTTCTAGAAAATCATGGGAAGGTATTGTCTTTTTAAAATATTTATCGTTTAAATATTCAATCGGGTATAAAAGTGTTGATTTTTAAAGTTTCTCCCCCTTGAAATACTAATTCTCCCCCTAGAGTTATTATTTCTCCCCCTCGACAAAATAAAGATAGTGAAATATTTAGTAGATCAGAAATGTACCTTTTATCAACAGTAGAGGGGTGGAGAAGAGTTTTTGCAGTTATGTGCTTTCTGGTTATGAGCGGGTTCTAAATCTGAGTTGATTAGAAGCCATCTTCCATTGAGAACCGGGTTTCAAGCTAAGGTACTTGAAAGCCATTTCGTTGAGGCTCGGGTCATACACTGAAGTGTGCATAAGCCATTTCTGTTGTGCTCTGATACCAATTGTAGATCGAGATTCAAAGATTGAACTTCAGATTTAGCATAAACAATTAGAAATGAGAAGATTAAGATTGATAGAAAATTAAGAACTCTTTGCAATGGATATCACTGTTACAATTTTGGGCAAAGGTTACTGATAATTAGGTTACTACTTCCTATTTATACCTAGCCTAAGTTTAGACTAAATACACAATGCCCCCTAGACTATTGGTTACAAAAATGTGACCCAACAGAAAGGTTTTTCCATTGATGATCCTTTATGAAAACGACAGTTTATTTTTCACGTTAAGTGACCTCACGTGTGATGCACGTGAGGGTATTGTGGTCATTTCGTCTTTCCCTTCCCATTTACTCCGAGTAAATTACACGGTTGGTCCTTTAGGTTTATAAAAAATTTCACACATGGTCCTTTAGGTTTATATCAAAATTTAAACCAATGGTCGTTTTAGTTTCAAAACCTACACTGATTGTCCGTATTCCTGAAAGATTTTTTGTAGATGATTGTTTACGAAGATGGCGGTTTATTTTTCACGTAAAGTGACATCACGTGTGATGCACGTGCGAAGCACGTCAATACATATCTTCAATAATCGGCTAAACAAAACAAAATGATGGAGAAGAGTCGTTTAACGGGGAGTAAATGAGAAGAGGAAAACGAATTGACCAAAGTACCCCCACGTGCATCACACATGATGTCACTTAACGTGAAAAAAGGGCTCTTTAAACCTAAAGTACTCCCACGTGCATCACACATCATGTGTGATGCACGTGGGGGTACTTTGGTCAATTCGTTTTCCCCTTTTCATTTTCTCCCCTTAATTTAAACGACTCTTCTCTATCAATTTGTTTCGTTTACCCGATTGTTGAAGAGATGTATTGACGTGCTTCACACGTGCATCAGACGTGATGTTACTTAACGTGAAATATAAACCGTGAAATAACCATCTATGAAAAAAATTTCAGGAATACAGACGATCAGTGTAAGTTTTGAAACTATAGGATCATTGGTGAAATTTGATATAAACCTAAAGGACCATCCGTGAAATTTGTTATAAACCTAAAGGACCAACCGTGTAATTTACTCGGAGTAAATAGGAAGGGAAATATAACATAACCAAAATACCCTCACGTGCATCACACGTGAGGCCACTTGACGTGAAAAATTAACAATCGTTTTTATAAAGGACTATTGATGAAAAATCTTTCAAAAATAAGGATAATCGGTGCAAATTTTGATATTAACAGATTGATTAATATTTATACATGATTTCTAAGGAAAACAACGCTTTTCATGCATAATATTTATGTATTTATAAACTGCAGGTCATAACTTCAAAGTATATAAGAAAACATACAAAAAATATGAAAAATAAAAAGAACTCCTAAAAACCACATGCCATAATGTTTTTCAAAGGGGATATCTTTTATTTTTAACGGCAACCGAATCTACTCCTAATTGCATCTATGTCCAGTATGATATTTGAACCCTCAACATTATGATTGAAGACAAACACCTTTACCGTAGAGCATTGACCATTTGATTCAAAAGGCATATCGTTCAAACAAAAAAATATATTAATTCAATAGCTGCTAATTGGGAAAGAAAGCCTACGCATATTAATTGGAGTTTGGCAAGCCTACGCATATTAATTGGAGTTTGGCATCTTTTATGGTCCGCATATTGGGCTGATCAATAAGGAGGTCACTTGGAGTTTGACAAGGGCTAGCTCACTTGGTTAACATGGAAAGAAACTAATAAGGAGGTCTTGGGTTCAATCCTAAGCATTGGAGATTTATATGTAATTATTTGCCGGTTCAAAAAAAAAATAATAATAATAATAATAAGAACGAACACAGCCCACATACAATTAGAAGATACGGCTATCCATGTCAATTTTTGTTGAAGATAATTTAATTTGGCCAAAATATTAAAGGAGTCGGTCACATAGGAGGGCGTCGCAACAGAGGCGGCCACAAGCCTCTAGGTTGGTCGACAGTACAAAAATGGGGAATACGCCGTTTGACACACGTGCAGCGGACAAAACTTTGGACGAAGAAGGAGATGATGAGAGGCTACATCAAGCATTATTCCATCATAATGAATGCTTTCTCCAGTTATTTAATTTTATCTGTTTAATTGAAGTTATATTTTATTATATAATTTAATTTCTTTAATTTATAGTTTAATAAATAAAATAATAACCCTTTTTGCATTTGTTACTTTTAGGTTAATTTATGGACAAAAAAGTAATTGTACTATCACTAATTACTAAATAGTAAAAAAATTCAAAAGGAAAAAAGGTAAATGATAAATAGGAAAAAGGCAAAAATGTAAATGAACATGCTATGGGAAATGTATTATAGATAATTTGGTAAAACTTAATTTTTTATGATAAACAAGTAAATAAGAAAGTTAAGAGCCTTACGTCCAAATAAATTAATCTATTATAAGTTCCATGTACATCAAATATTGATATTATCTTGCGATCAATAAATAAACAAACTAATATTCAAAGTTTTTTTTTCAATATTTTAATTTCCATGTAGTTGCAATTGTGTTTGTGCATTTATTAATTTTCATTTTGTCCTAGTTGTACTTATAAATTATAATAACGCTTATTTTACGAAAGTTATGAAAACGTGAGCATGAATTCACTCGACCAAAATTTTTTTAAACGGCTAACACACACCCTCTAAATTTACATCATTTTGTTCACGCTGGTACTTGAACCCACAACCATATGACACACCATAAATACCGCATACCGATGTGGTAAAATTTGACTGTGAATACTTGATCCTAATGTCGAACCTGTCAAGATTGTCGATCTTTAGGGCATGTTTGGGAAAGCTTATTAACAGAGCTTATTAACTTATTAGGCTCCAAATAAGCTTGAATTTGGAGCTTAATAAGCTAATAAGCCATGTTAATAAGTTTTCCCAAACATGCCATTATTTGAAGTAATTAATTTTATGAGTCATGCTTCAAAGTTTAAACCTAAACATCAACCTAATTGAGCTGTGAAAAGCACATGCATGCAGCCGAAGATTTTCATTGTTTCTCTCGACTAAATTGTAAGCTTATAAATCCTAATCGAGATTTGGAAGAAAGTATTGCCTTCTTCTCTTCACAATCAACTAAATTATTACCTCATGACAATGAAGATCGAAATACAATCAAGCAAACTCATAAAACCCAGCATTCCAACTCCTGAAACCCACCGTTTGTACAAGATAGGCTTCATCGATGAGCTTGTACTAGGTGGCGACGTAAGACTTGTCATGTTCTTCCCAGCCAATAGCAATGATCACAACGACCCCAAGTTTCTTACCCGCCTCGAAAATTCGCTTGCTGAAACTTTAACACGATTCCACCCTCTAGCGGGTAGATACGTTAAAGAAATGCACACCGTTGACTGTAATGACCAAGGTGCTCTGTTTATTCATGCCAAAACCAACACCAACCTTGAAGAATTTCTTGGGCCAGAAGTGAATTTGACGTGGGGTGATGAATTTATGCCCTCGGAATTTGGTGCTACTGACCCTATACTTTCGGTCCAAGTGACCGTGTTCGAGTGTGGAGGCACAAAAATTTGTGTGAGCCTTTCGCATAGAATTGCTGATGCCTCCACACTCAGTACATTCTTAAACGCATGGGCAGCTAGGAACCGAGAAGAAAACGATGCTGAATTCATAGCCGCGGGTTTCGAGTCTTCCTCCATATATCCTTCATGTGGTGCGAGTTCATTTGATCTAGGAATTCCTAGGTCTATTAGCAATGAAGTATTTAGCAAATATGCCACCAAGAAACTTTCTTTCAGTGAGAGTTTGATATCAAATGTCAAAGCAAAGGCCATGGTCAATGGCTACAATGGCGCTCAAAAATGGTCAAAGGTTCAAGTGGTACAAGCAATCATTTGGAAGGCCTTCATTGGTCTTGATCGGGTAACGCACGGTTCCCCAAGGATGTCGTCTATACTCTGCCAGCCGATAAATCTGAGGGAAAGAACCACATCCTTAATACACAAACATTCTTGTGGGAATATATGTGCTGGGTTGACCACCGAGTCTAGATTGTCGGAAACAACTGAAGAATTGGCTGATCTTATAAGGGATTCGGTCAAAAAGACCATAAATGACTACTCAAAGGTACGCCTTGATAGCCCAGAAGTGCAAACAATGATTGTGAATTCCTTCTTGCAGATGGCTAAGTTTCCAGATACAACATGTTTAGTTGCTATGAGTAGTTGGTGTAGGTTCCCGTTCTATGAGGTTGATTTTGGCTTCGGGAAGCCCACTTCAATAAATTGCGGGCGCTTAATCAAGAAAAATAGTACTTTTTTATTGGACGATGTGGGTGGTAAAGGGGTAGAAGCATTTGTTTGTTTGGAACTTAATGACGTGCCTTATTTTGAAGAAGCTCTCGACATCGAAGCTTTTTCTGCTTCTTAGAATTTACAGTATTCCTATGTTTGATCACCCATAGTCTGTTGCCCAATACTGTTGGATCATAAACTTGATTTGATCCAATAATGTTGGGCTAATATATGAGACTTATCTAAGCCCAACACCAAAGTAAATTATCCAAGCCCAAATCCAATATCTAGAAAAATCTATGTAAGAATTATGTAGAAGGTTCATGTATAATATCTATAGGAAATATCTAGAAATGTATAATAAATATCTAGCAGAAAAGTCTAGATATCCATGGAAATATCTCATGTCTAGAATAATCCATGGAGTAGTATAAATAGGTGTTGGTGTCCTCATTTTGTAATCAAGTCATAAGCAATAACAATCCAATACTTGGCAAAATACAAGTGTTCATCTCTTCCAATTTTCACTACAATCATCTTTCCCTTAAAAACCTCTTCATCAAAGTAAGCCTAAAAGGCCTCATTTTCTAACAAAGTGGTATCAGAGCTAGTTGATCAAGATGTCAAACATGATGAATACATTCCAATATCCTCGTCTTACCAAAGATTACTATGGTAGTTGGTGTATCCGGATGAAGGCGTTGCTCGGATCATATGATGCATGGGAGATAGTCGAGAAAGGCTATGAAGAAGTTAAGGATGAAGATTCCTTAAACGCTGCCCAAAGGGGGGAATTGCTCAAAGCAAGAAAGAAGGATCAAAATGCTCTCACTCTCATCTATCAATGCTTAGATGATGCAATGTTTGAGAAAGTTGCAAATGTAACTACTTCCAAGGAAGCATGGGAGATTCTTCAAAATGCTTTCAAAGGAATTGATAAGGTGAAAAAGGTACGCCTTCAAACTCTAAGAGGAGATTTTGAAAGACTACAAATGGAAGAATCCGAAGCCATTTCGGATTATTTCACTCGTGTCTTGACCATCTCAAATGAGATGAAGAGAAATGGAGAAAGCTTGAGTGACACAAGAGTGATAGAAAAGATTCTTCGCTCTTTGACACCAAGCTTTGACTATATCGTTGTGGCCATAGAGGAGTCCAAAGACATTGACTCTATGACCATTGATCAACTCATGGGTTCACTACAAGCCCATGAAGAGAAAATGAAGAAAAGAAGGGGGAAAGAACCCTTGGAAGAAGCTCTATATTCAAAACTCTCTTTCAAAGAAAGAGAAAAGAGCTTTGTACATGGAAAGGACCAAGGAAGAGGACGTGGTACTTTCCGAGGTCGTGGTGGATTCCAAGGACGAGGACGAGGAAGAGGAGATAGGGAAGAAGTAAATAAAGAAAAAGATACACAATGGTCTCCTTCTAGAAGAGGTCGTGGAAGAGGTTCTTACGCTCAAAGAGGAGGTAAAACCCAAGTACAATGTTATAATTGTCAAAAGTATGGTCACTATGCTACCGAGTGTAGAAGTTCAAGACAAGTGGAAGAGAAGGCTAACATTATGGACTTGCAAGATGACGTTCAACTCACTTTGTTGATGGCAAACAAAGATGAACGAGAAAATAGAAGAACTTCATGGTATCTAGATTCCGCTGCAAGTAGCCATATGACCGGTGAAGAAAGCTTATTTGTTGAGATGGAGCAAGTGAAGGGGAACGTCACATTTGGGGACAACTCAAAAGCAACAGTGAAAGGAAAAGGTAAAATACTTATCCTTGCCAAAGATGGAAGTCACCAATTTATATCAGAAGTTTACTTTGTGCCAAGCCTTAAAAGCAATATTTTAAGTTTGGGACATCTTTTGGAGAAAAACTACGATATACACTTGAAAGATCGTAGTGCTACAATAAGAAACCATGAAGGAAGGCTTATTACCAAAGTTTCAATGAGTAAAAACCGGATCGATGTTCCTTCTAAACGTTGAACATGATGAAGTTAAATGCTTAAAGACATGCTTGAAGGATTATTCATGGCTATGGCATATGAGGTATGGACATCTAAACTTTGGTGACTTAAAATTATTGTCCACAAAGGGCATGGTGAAAGGATTGTCCCCTATTGATCACCCTAATCAAGTATGTGAAGGATGTCTACTTGGGAAGCATGCTAGAAACCCATTCCCAAAAGAAGCAACATCAAGAGCAAAGGAGCCATTACAACTTATTCATACAGATCTATGCGGACCCATTACTCCACCATCTCATGGTAAGAATAACTACTTTATGCTCTTTATCGATGATTTCTCCCGAAAGACATGGGTGTATTTTCTAAAAGAAAAATCTCAAGCTTTCGATACTTTTAAAACATTTAAAGCAATGGTTGAAAAGGAAAATGTTTAAGAATTAAAGCCATGAGATCCGATAGAGGTGGAGAATTTTTATCAAAAGAATTTAACAAGTTTTGTGAAGAAAATGGGATCCGTAGATTTTTAACAACTCCATACTCTCCACAACAAAATGGTGTGGTTGAGAGAAAGAATAGAACCATTCTCAACATGGTTCGAAGTATGTTGAAAAGTAAGAAGATGCCAAAGGAGTTTTGGGCCGAAGCGGTTGATTGAGCGGTCTATCTTTCAAATCGGTGCCCATCTAAAAGCTTAGATAACAAGACTCCACAAGAAGCATGGAATGGAATAAAGCCTACCGTTTTTCATCTCCGAGTATTTGGGAGCATAGCATATGTTCACGTACCACGCCAAAGGCGTCTCAAGCTTGATGATAGAAGTGAGAAGCACATCTTCGTTGGCTACGACAAACAATCAAAAGGTTACAAACTCTACAACCCAATCACAAGAAAGGTGGTTGTAAGTAGAGACGTGGAGTTTGATGAAGAAGGAGCATGGGATTGGAACACGAATGATAGTGAGCGA
Organism: Calendula officinalis; assembly: GCA_963853835.1. Classification (NCBI taxonomy): domain Eukaryota; kingdom Viridiplantae; phylum Streptophyta; class Magnoliopsida; order Asterales; family Asteraceae; genus Calendula; species Calendula officinalis. The sequence goes on along the minus strand of OY970828.1, from coordinate 9,093,968 downwards.
TATGATTTCCTTCCTATTGGCAACGAAGGAGATGAGACATGCGACTTAAATGAAGATGCTCAACAACCTCCAAGTCCATCCTCAACTCAAGACTCGCCTTCAAGTTCAAGTGAAAGATCTCCAAAAATGAGAAGCTTACAAGAGATCTATGATGAGACTGATGAGATTGACGAGCTAACACTTCTATGCTTGTATGCTGATTGCGAACCTCTTAGCTTCGAGGAGGCTGTGCAAAGCAAGAAATGGAGGCAAGCCATGGATGAGAAGATAAAGTCAATAGAAAAGAATGATACGTGGGAGTTGACATCTCTACCGAGAGGGCAAAAGGCTATTGGAGTCAAGTGGGTATACAAAACAAAGAAGAATGCCAAAGGAGAAGTGGAGAAGTACAAGGCAAGACTTGTGGCCAAAGGTTACAAGCAGAAACATGGCATAGACTATGAAGAGGTATTTGCTCCTGTTGCTCGCTTAGAAACTATATGAATGATAATAGCTATTGCTGCTCAGTTTAAATGGAAAATCCATCAAATGGATGTAAAGTCCGCTTTTCTAAATGGATTTCTTGAAGAAGAAGTTTATTTGGAGCAACCAGAAGGGTATGCTGTCAAAGGACAGGAAGGTAAAGTGCTAAAACTGAAAAAGGCCTTATATGGTCTAAAGCAAGCACCACGTGCTTGGAATACAAGAATTGATAAGTATTTTCAAGAAAATGGTTTCACAAAATGTCCAAGTGAATGTGCACTTTGCGTGAAAATTTCAAGTGGAAATATATTGGTTGTTTGCTTGTACGTGGATTATCTCATATTCACAGGAAACTCCCAAAGCATGATCGATGAATTCAAGAGATCTATGGCACGAGAGTTTGAAATGACGGATATTGGGCTCATGTCTTATTACCTTGGCATAGAGGTGAAGCAATCAGAAGAAGGAATTTTCATATGCCAAGAAGGATATGCAAAAGAGATATTGAAAAGGTTTGGCATGGAGAAGTGCAAACCAATTGCCACCCCCATCGCATATGGTGCAAAGCACACTAAGTACGATGAAGGAGAAGCGGTCGATCCAATTCTATTCAAGAGTCTTTTCGGAAGCTTACGCTACTTGACATGTACAAGACCTGACATACTATTCTCCGTGGGATTAATCAGTCGGTTCATGGAAGCACCTACTACATCTCACTTAAAGACCGCCAAGAGGATCCTTCGATATATAAAAGGTACATTGGATTTCGGATTGTTTTACTCATCGTGTGAAGACTTCAAGCTTGTAGGCTATAGCGACAGTGATTGGGCTGGAGATTACGATGATAGCAGAAGTACAAGTGGATTTTTATTCTACCTTGGTGACACTGCTTTCACTTGGTCATCAAAGAAGCAACCTATAGTTACTTTATCCACTTGTGAAGCAGAGTACGTTGCTGCAACATCATGTGTTTGCCACGCGATATGGCTCAGAAATGTGTTGGAGGAGCTACACATGAAGCAAAGAGATGCGACAGAGATATATGTGGATAATAAGTCGGCAATTGACTTGGCTAAAAATCCAGTCTATCATGATCGAAGTAAGCATATCAACACTCGTTATCATTATATTCGAGAATGCATTACAGGGAAGGATGTTCGAGTGATACATACAAGATCTGAAGACCAATTAGCCGACATCTTCACCAAGCCATTAAAGGAGAAAGTTTTTTCAAGAATAAGGATGATGCTTGGAGTCGGTAAATCAAGTTTAAAGGGGGGTGTTGGATCATAAACTTGATTTGATCCAATAATGTTGGGCTAACATATGAGACTTATCTAAGCCCAACACCAAAGTAAATTATCCAAGCCCAAATCCAATATCTAGAAAAATCTATGTAAGAATTATGTAGAAGGTTCATGTATAATATCTATAGGAAATATCTAGAAATGTATAATAAATATCTAGTAGAAAAGTCTAGATATCCATGGAAATATCTCATGTCTAGAATAATCCATGGAGTAGTATAAATAGGTGTTGGTGTCCTCATTTTGTAATCAAGTCATAAGCAATAACAATCCAATACTTGGTAAAATACAAGTGTTCATCTCTTCCAATTTTCACTACAATCATCTTTCCCTTAAAAACCTCTTCAGTAAGCCTAAAAGGCCTCATTTTCTAACAATAACGCGGAGGTCACCTAGAAAGATTTATGTTCTCTTATGTTGTAATGATCATTGTATTTTGATGTTTGTTTGTACGGTTTCTCTTTAATTCTCTAGTAACGATTGTATCTTGGTGTTTGTTTCTATGGAGTGTCTTTCCCTTTAAGTTGGTTTTATTTATGAATAATAATAATAAACAGTTTTTAATATCCAGTTTGGAGTTGCTTATTATTCCAAATTCGGGTCCGGTACTTAAAACATTGATATTGACAAATGTTTTTGTGAAAATAGGTTTGTTGCAACTGATATTCCAAGTGATTGGTGATTTTAGCTACCATTTGCATAAGGTAATATTTAATGATATTACATCACCTAAATCAAACAAATTAGGTGCTGAATTATCTGTTAAATTCGTCATCTTTTGTGTGTTTTTTAATGTGATTCATGTTTCAAGTATCCCCTGCTTGAGTGCTTTCAAGAAGTGGAAAAATGAACGGAATCATATAGATTCAAGAAAAATAGAGTTTGGTAGAGAAACCTTCAAACTCGCAGCAAAGTTCTGTTATGGAATTGCGGTCGATCTCACCGCCACTAACATCTCGGTTTCGGTTCCCTTTTAATTAGCATGAATGCTCATTTTGGTTTAAACCGGCTCCTATAAAGTAAATGTTTCTCTTTGGTGTTTGAGATTGGATCAGCTCAAATTTGGAACGCCATTGGTAATTGGTGTGACGTTGGCGAGCTAACAGGGGACACTTTTGATGATCTTAGTTAAGAACGATTGCTTGTTGGATGATTTGGCGGTATAGAAATTCGGTTATCTTTGATTTTGATAGTATTCGAAAACGTGATATAGTAGATTTTATTGTTTTGTTTTCGTTTAATTGGTTAACTCAAAGAAGTCATCTTAAGATCTCTTTGGTTGATTGGATTAAAAACCTTTTGTTATGATTGTTGTTTAGCAATTTGCTGAACTCTAGTTAATAAGTTTTTGCTGTTAAAAACATGGTTTGTTTATCATATCATAATTTATAATATTTACGATATTTTTTCTTTAAAAAATGCACCCATATAAAAACATGAAAACCAAAACATCTAGCCCCAGTCGTGGATCAATGTCTAAAAATCAAGAGAGTCAGGCCCATGGGCGATCTGGGCTTGGGCCCAGGGCATCAAAATTAGCTTCGATGTAGTAGGCCCATTTAACTTGTGTATATCTTAATTCGATGAGTTACTTGTGTATGCATTAGGTTTTAAATTTATACCGAGAACCCTAAATTTCGTTCCTCATTTGATTTTGTTATTGGCAAGAGAATAGAATCCGAGGCTGTTTAGTAATCGAGGGAACAAAAGTACCCAAGAATGAATACACAAACTTTTCCAATGGGCTCAAGTTAGTAATTACATAAAAAAACTACCTTTTCTTTTCTCTCTCTCGGAGTAATATTATCTTCAAGCCCAAGAAAGGAAACGACAAATGAGAAATGACATAACTTTGAAAGACATCCCTTGCAGGAAAAGACAATAACACCCTTGCATCTCCGGTTAACACACTCGAGTACTTTCAGATCATTTGCGAGAGAAACCATGGACCCCCATAGCTTCATAGCACGGGCGGAGGCTCAGCGGTGGATCGGAATCGCCGAGAAACTGCTTATCGGCCATGACCTCGTCGGATCCAAGACATTTGCCATCCGAGCACGAGATTCCGACCCCAGACTTGAAGCCGCTGAACAGATCTTAGCAATTGCAGATACGCTCCTCGCCGCCGAGAAACGAGTCGCCGGAAATAACGGTAATCAGCAGCAGGATTATTACGCCATTCTTCAACTCGTTCGGTTTGTTCAGGACACCGAGCACATCACCTCACAGTATCGACGGCTTGCGGTAATTCTAAACCCTCATCAAAACCGATTTCCTTACTCTGATCAAGCGTTTAATCTGGTCAACGAGGCTTGGGCTGTGTTGTCGAACCCTATGCGGAAATCGATGTACGATTCGGAGCTTGATTTTCCGCAACAGCAGCAGATGAACAATCTAGGGTTTAATCTGGAACAACAACATCACCATGAACAGCAGCATCACCACCAGCAACAACACCAGCAGCATCAACAGCAACACAATTTCTTTTCAATTAATCATATGGGGTCAGGTCATGAGCAGGAATTGGCTGAACCACAGCAAACGTTTCAAACTAGGGTACAGCAGACTCATCAAAATCAGAATCAGAATCAACATCAGCAATTGCAGCAGCATAATTTTCTCTCCCAACCGATTCACCATCGTGAGCAGGAACAACTGTTTCAGCCTACTCAGGTACAACCTTTTCAAGTTACATCTCCACCACACCATCAAACTCGACCATCACCACAACCGCAGCAACGTTTACAATCACCACCTCCGGCTGCAGCACACCACCGTGGTCAGGAACAACTGTTTCAACCTCAGGTACAACCGTTCCAAGTTACATCTCCACCACCTCAACAAAGCCGACCACAACCACAGCCTCCTCAACCACCACCACTTATAAAATCACCCACTCACCCTCCGCCTGCAGCACCACCACAGCCGCCATTTTCATGGCCACAAGCACCACCGCCATCGCAGCCCCAAATCCTACATTTCAGCCCCCAGCCCCAATCAAATCAGCCACAAGAGCATTTGCAACCGCATCAATTCCAACAGCAAGAGTCTGTAAAACCAAACGCTGCCCCTGTTCAGATTCCCACTCAGGTTAACAATAACAATGGTGTGAGGGAGGAAGAATCAGAACCAGAAGAAGATCCAGAAGAAGACCCCGAGGAAGAACCCGAAGAAGAACCAGAAACCGAAACAGCTGATGAGAATGCAGACAGTTCACCTACATTTTGGACCACATGTCCTTACTGTTTCCACATGTACGAGTATCCAAAAATATATACAGATTGCACCCTTCGTTGTGACAACTGCAAACGTGCGTTTCAGGCTGTAAGCATACCCTCTCCACCACCTATAATCGAAGGCCAAGAGGCCTACTTCTATTCTTGGGGGTATTTCCCAGTTGGGGTTTCAATGTCACATATCCAGAAAAACCAAACAAACTCAAACTCAAGGTGGACACCCTTTTCACCATTTTATGATGCCTCAAAAAATGTCCAGAACCATTTAAATGAGTGTGCGGCCCCGAAGGAGAAGAATCTTTTTGCTAAAAAAAGTTCGGGGCCGCGTATCTATTTTGATGACATCAGCGATGACGTGTTCATAGGTGTCTCTGACACTAGTGATGATTCTGACAGTGAAGGGTTTAGTATCAAGAAAAAGAAGAAATTTTTGGATCCCGGTTTTAAAGATAGAATTCAAGTTCTTGGTCTTAGAGCAACAAACGGGTCGGGTCGTAAATGAATTGGGTAAGTTGGAATTTAATAATAATGAAGAAAAGGTTATCAAGGTTGTTGCTTAGTTATAAGGTAAGATTCCTTTTTCTTGTTGTAGTAGTTTGTTTCTTGTTTCATTTCTGTAGTCTTTTGTGTTGTGTTGTAGATCTGACTTTTTTGCTATTTTTGTAATCTGGTATCCTATCTTTCTTGTTAATTGTTATGGTCATTTATGTTTTTTGGATACAATTGTTCATGCTAAGTTCATGTATCTCCAAATTATGCTCAGCTCTGTTTCTGAACATTTACTTTGGAATCACTAAACAAAGAAATATTTACAGTATGAATATTGCACATCCGTAGTGGGAATAAAGGAAATATTCTGAGTCCACAATAATGATTTACACAAAACAAAGAAATATTTACAGTATGAATATTGCACATCCGTAGTTTAATAATAAAGAAATATTCTAAGTCGACAATTTTATTTGAATCTTAATATTGCACATCCGTAGTGGGAATAGAGAAAATTGGTGAAATACATAAAAAGAACTTTCTGTATTTATTCATACTGTAAATTTTCACAAAACAATAAAGAATAATCAACATCAGAAATAATGATTTACATGTAGTACAAATGAATCAAAGAATATAGAATTTTCAACATGATAAATAATGATTTACGAATATAACCATCTCAATTAGAAGGATTAGAGGAATCTGGAGCCCTTGCATTCAACAGAAACACCATTTGGAAACCGTTTTCGGTCGTTGCAATAGTTGTAGATCATGTGCTTGTTTTGCACCCATCGAATCCTGTTTCTACCTGCAGCATCAATCCCTTGTGTCTTCCATGCTTGGTTTTCATTTTCCGAGGTTGTTGACTTTGAATTTTGACCAATTTTGTTGGCATTGGCGTTGAATTTCCTGTATGAAGCAGTGAAAGGAGCTTTTGTCCAATCAGTCTTCACGCGCCCACCCTGTGTTGCCCAGTCATCCGCGTTCCACAGGCTGGCGTACACCCGCATCGGTTGACTTTTTGGAAACGGAACTCCAGATGCATCATGGTTGTTGAACACCCTCACGGGTATATTATCTATCAAGAAACTGCATGCAAAACAACAATTATATACCATTAGAACCAATACAACAAAAAATATGTGGAACACGAGATCGACTTACATGATTCTTTGTGTGTTCCACACGATGGTGTAGGTGTGGAAGGCGGCGGTAGGGTCAAACCATAGATGGAATTGTTGTTCCTTATCTCCTTTACCTTTTGAATACACATTCGTGTGGACGGTGTACGGATTTCCCGATGAATTGCCCAAGAACTCAAAGTCTATCTCATCATGTCCCGCGCCTTGTGATGACAACTGATTTCATGTTTATTTGTTAATTAATACAAGTGATCATATTATAAAGAGCTAATTAAGATAGATATTTTTATAATATGAGGATTTAATTAAGATGGAGTACTCACGTAGAATGTGGTGACAGTTCCAGCAGAGTTGCCAGGTACTAATTTGAGTTGCATGTCGAACCGTCCAAAGAGGTATTCGTGTTTGGACTGGAAACCTGAACCGGAGTATTGATCGAGTGAAAGTGAGAGATCTTGACCGCCGTTGACTATTTTTGCACGTTCACCTCCAAAAGTGATGTCCATATCGTCGTAAAAACTTCCTGCAGATGCTGCTACTATGAGATATGAAATTGTTAGAGCGACTGCAAAAGCTTTACAGTTTGAACCATGTCCCATTGTAGTAGATACAGATATAGATATAGAGAGAGATAGATGTTTGGGTTTATGTTTTGGGTATGAAATTATAGCTTATATATATAGGTGTGGTTACATTATGAATATGGTGGAGGAAGCATCTTGGTTGTTTGAGAAGAAAATCAGGGTGGCAACTGTCGTTGAGGTGCGCAATTAGTAGATGGATAATAATACATCATGTTACGCGTGACAACTCATGGTGTTATTTGTAGAGCATAGAGCAGCTGTTTTCGTCTATACGCGTGCAAAAAACATGTTCCCACCGTCAACACAATATAAAATGAAGAACTTCCAATTATAGAGTTGTTTCTAAAAAAATGATATTTTTATCGCTACAATTTTGAATTCAGATTGGTTATTTTTGTCTTCTGCTTGTTAGAGGTTATTTTCTTTTAATAAAGTCTGGGGAATGAGGCCTTTCTAATGTCTACAATATCCTTTTGAATTCGCTATCTGGGTTTTCAATGTTTTAAAACCCGGATTTTGAATCCGGATGATTTCTTAAAATGGTCGAACCGGACTGTTGAATCGGATTACAATATTCACCATTTATGATAATTTAGTTATGAATAATTTTGTATGTAACCAAAATTTAGAAAATTATAGACTTTGAAGATGATCAATCTTGAATATGATAAAGAAAGAAGATGATGATTTACGAATATAGTCTCTGTAAAAGATGAAAAAAATTTATGTGCAAACTTATGGATAACTTACTAGTATATGTAAGTATGGATAAGGACGTACGTGTTAATACTATGAGTTAACGAATTAATAATTAATGAAGAAATGAATTATTATTAGTTATTGTTAATACTGACGTTGGGTCGAAATATAATGTATCTCATGAGACTATTTTGTCTCACGTACTACGTTTATTTTTATGATTATTTACTCAGGTTCAGGAATGAAGCATTAGAAGGTCGCGATAGAAGGACATTGTGGAGATTAGCTCGGGGTTCATAGATATATCCTCTTTCCTACGGTTAAGATATACTTTGTAACACCGTTTGTTTGTACACTCTGATAAACTATTTTTTAAGTTTTTGTTCAACTGTATTTCGGGCAATATGAATAATGTTGCAAACTGAATTTTGAATATTTTATGCGACGTTTTAAAATTACGGGTGTTACAGAACCGAACCGAGTACCGAGATAGTTTCTTCGACTTTTTCCAGTTTTTCTCGGTTTTGAACCGAACCGAACTGCTCGGAACCAAGAACCAATTTTGCATGAAAATTAGAAACCGAACCGATATAGCTCGGTTCGGTCCTGTTTGGTTCGGTTAGCGGTTCCAGTCGGTTCTTGTGTCAGTTTGCACAACCTTATTTTCACTATTGTTGGGTCGTTGAAAGTAAATACTTACTGTTGGATCCAAACAACACAAACGTGTTGCGTTATGTCTGATTTAGAAGATAAACACGAAGAGTACACACTAATTTTCAAGGATTAAGAGTTTACTAAAACACCTTAATACAATACAAAGTTGCGGAAAGTAATGAGTACAAACTCAACTAAAACTTTATACTTAAAGTGACACTTACAACGCTCAAGACTAAACTATGGCAACTCTTATATACTTTGAGAGTGTCCAGCTGAAGACAGACGACTAGAGTCATTACTGACACAATGACTACAATGAAGCTAAGATAAGGTAATAACTAACTTTCAGATAATGTTCTTGTGCTTGAATGCTTTTCAAGGGTGTGTGTAAATACAAGCATTTACTTCGATATTTATAGCCCAAAGAACATGTTTTCTTCTTCACAAGTAAGTCCACGTGTTGACATACAATTCGTTGATGTCGACTTATCCAAGGAGATATTAAATGCGCATAGTACAGTTTAGAGTCCCATGACGTATTTTTTGTCACATTCTTTTGCTTTTTCTGACGCATAGTAAAATAATGTACTTTGTAAGTACAAAAGAAGTTGACTTTCCCTTTCATATATGGTAGGACAAACAATGATGTTTCTGAACAAATCTTGTACCTTCTAAAATAGAAGATCCTCATCCAACAAGCGAGTCTTTGAGCGGGAAGGAAAATGTTTGAAGTGTCAACAAAATAATCTTCTTTTAAGTCTTCTACTACTTCTTGATACCGTCAGTTGATTTCACTTTCAGTTGAGTGGTCTTCTTCATGCCTTTTGTCGTTCGGCCATAGACATGAACAGTTCTTCTGATAAATGTTGTCCAGACTTATTATTACTTAGAGCTGGTGACTTACCCCAGCGTGTTTGTACATACTTGGATTTCAGTTAAGGCGTGCACCAGTTGCTTATGGAGAAGAAGAAACGATTGGTCGGGTTTTGACCTTTTTATTAATCTTCTTGGTGGGAAAACAAACACAAAAACAGAGCAAGACTGTTCATGTCACTTTAAGAGGGCAAGTAGAGTCATCCGACCCGGATCATCAAAAGCACATGTCACTTTATGCAAAAAGTTGGGTCAGTGATGTCTCGTACGGTTCAGGAATCTGGAAACAGGGTGACTCAGCAGATTTGGGGAGGATCCGAATCCCCCAAACCCAAAAGCATTGTTTTTGAAAGTAGGGGAAAAAACAGCAGTAGTTCTTGTTGGAATTAATGTTTTAATCACAGGTATTATTTAGTAGTAAAACGTAATTGGGCTACTACTCTTTTTAGACTATTGTAGATAGAAATTGGGCTATGTGTACATATTAAATAAAGGCCCAATTTTGTAAGTATTAGTGATCGTTTTTGGGTAACTGTAAATGAACCGTTGTGACGATTGTGAAACGGTATAACCGTTCAATCACACCGGTTCGTATAGTATATGTTAGTCCCAATACTAAGTAAATAAGATTTGATGATCGATAGCTAAGAATAAATATCAGCTGAAGTATGTATCTCAGCTGAAGTAAGTATATGCAATAAACCTTCAGCTGAGTACGTGCTTAGCTCTAGGAAAACAAGTCAAATCAGCAGCTATAGAAGAGTGTTCATTCGAAGTCTATGGCCAAAGGACAAAGACAAGAAGAAGACCATCCAACTGATTGTGGAATCAGCTGATGGTACCTGCTGCAGATAAAGACTTAGTGGAAATGTTTTTGACACTTTGAACATTTCCCTTTTCCCGCTCAAAGAAGAAGAAAACGATGAGGATCTTCTATTTTGGAATATAAGATATTTTGTCAGTACATCATCGTGTGTCCCTCCAAGCATGTAAACGGAAAGTCAACTACTTTTGTACTATCATAGTACACCTTTTCAGTGTGCGTCAGAAAAGGTAGCAAAAGGAGTTAACACAAAGTACACTTGGGACTACAACATGTGCAAGAGCATTAAATGTTTCCGTGGACAAGTTTACATCGACGAATGATATGTTTACACGTCGATTACCTTGTGGACAAAGGAACACGGATCTTGGGCTATATATAGAGACGTAAATGCTTGCATTTACACACACCTTTTAGAATTCATAGCACAAGAACATTCTCTGAGAGTTGTTATTTGTCTGGTATTAACTCCTCCATAGTTATTACCAATGCATTCAATATCAGCTGTCCGTATCAGCTGATATTAAACTCTCGTTGCATTGTCTTCTAGTTTGAGCAAACAAAAGTGTCATTTCAAGTAGAAAGTTTTAGTTAGTGTGTACTATCTATTTCCGCAAGCTTTGTACTGTATTAAGTTGTTTTAATAAACTCTTAATCATTGAAATCTTGTGTGTTTTTTATCTTATCTTCGTTACTCGGTCATAACGCAACACGTTTGTGTTGTTGGGATCCAACAACTGGTATCAGAGCAAGTGTCAAAGTTGTTTTCCATCAACTTTGAGCATCTGTTATGGCTGAACCTACATCATCCGACCTTCCATCATCTGGAAAACCTCCCAAACCAACTATCCCATGTGGAAAACTCGTATGTTGTCCCACATGTTAACCTATCACCCTAAACTCCAAGATAACATCACGATAGGTAAATATATTCCCCAAACCCTCATTCCTGGTACCCCTGAAGTACCAGAACATTATGTTGTTAAATCTGAAGCTCAATGGACAGACGCTGAAAAACGTCTTGTTCATCTTGAGAATAAGGGAATGGATATACTTTTTCAAGCAGTTGGTGATGAACTGTATCACAATATACAATTTTGTGACTCAGTCAAAGAGATGTGGGACAGGCTAGCTGAAGTTTATGAAGGCACATCTGTTGTGCGTGAACATAACAAAAACATGCTCATCCATGACTATGAGCTGTTTAAAGCCAAGCCTAGTGAGACTATAGCTCAAACTTTCAATCGTTATAATATTCTGTTAAACGAGCTGAAGTCTCATGGAGTTGATAAGGACGCTATGTCCAAAATGTGTAAGTTTATGGCAGCCTTACCCTCTAAATGGGCTACCATCATAACTTGCATGAGTACATCTCCTACCTTAAAATATTACACTCTTTCCTCTCTCTATGGTATATTTCTAAGCCATGAGAGAACAATACTCAACAAATTTCAACCTCCAAAGGACTCTAAAGTGAGTCCCACTGGATCTTCAACTGCTTTTGTTTCTATAAACAAACCCAGCAGGATTGAATATCCCCCATCAGATGATGAAGCTGACAACACTTCAGCTGTTGGTTTGTTCAACATGCCTGAAGTCAGCATCGAAGAAGTCGATGAAGACGAAGACAATGATGCCCTTATATATGAGCTTGCCTTACTTGTCAAAAAACAGAAAATTCTTTAAAGGCAAATCTGGCTCCTCAGCTAAAGGCTCAAGTAGCAGACCTATCTCGTCAGCTGCTTCTTCCAGACCCTCTGGAAGTACACCTGACATCTCTGAGATAACATGCTACAACTGTAAGAAGAAGGGACACTATGCTAACGACTGCAAGCATAAGAAAGCAAGTTCATCATCTTCAACTGGTGAGTCCATTGAAGAAAAATATAAAAAGCTACAAGCCTTCGCCAAAAAGATCCTAGAAGAAAAGAAGGAACTTGAAGGCAAAGTTGCTGACAAGGGTCTAGTAGCTGAAACTCACGACTGGGCTGACTCAGGTGACAGTTCATCCGATGATGATGAACCAATGGCCACGATGTGTTTGATGGCTCGTGTTGATGATAATGAAAATATTACAGCTGATGATGCTAGTTCTTATCAATGGGTAAACATAGTTCATAAAAAGGTAACCTCTCTAATCTCTGCTGAGGCTACTAAAGCCAAAGATATTGTTGATTCTATTATTTGTGACTTGCACTTCATTGATCAGCTGAAAGGTGAATGTTTGGATAAACATAGTGCTATTCTTCGTGAAAATGCATTTTTAAAAGAATGATTAATTGATCATAAAGCTTTAAAAGAAGAACTTTCTGAAATAAAATTTATAAACTCAGTTCTTCAAAATGATCTAAATGAAAAAGTTAAAGAACTTGAAGCAATTAAAAAGATTTGTGAATCTTGGTCCCGTTCATCCAAACGTGTGAGTCAATGTGTTAACTCACAAATTCCTAGTCAAGTACAAGCTGTACTAGGAGGAGACTTCCTTGCTGCAGCCGCTGTACCTGACAACAGTACAGATAATCTGTACTACTCGCCAGCTGATGCTTATGTGCCAGCTGAAGAGTTGGTTTTTGGTTCCTTTGTTAGGTCTACCAAAATCTTTGCTACTGAGATGTCCTCAGAAGATCCTTCTGAAGCTACTGGTGAAGAGTCATCAGCTGACTCCTCCGCCATGGTAGTTAGGACACCCACTGTAGTAATTGTTGAACCAAGAAAATCTATCTTGGGTTCAACACATGTTGTTTCCTCTGCTAGACCTCAGCAGAAGACTAGCAAAACAGCTGGAAAGAAAACTGTTCTTACACCCTTCAAGGGTGAGCCAGTTGGAGTTCGTACTCGAGCTGCAAAGAACAAAGGTAAGAGTGTCTCTAAAAACACTCCAAGTCCTTCTTCAGCTGTGTCTGTCAAACGGCTGAAAGGAAAGGTCAACAAGCTGACATCACTAGTTCAAACTCTGACTATCTCTGATAATCAGAATATGAAAGGGATTTTGGGTCCAGTTCCCAAATCTAATGCCTCGCCCTCTACTCCACTTCAAAGAAATAGAAAATGTTACAAGTGTGGAGATCGTGGGCATATGGCAAGTGATTGTGACAGCACATGCCTGAGACCTTCTCCAACCTCAGCATGTGAGCCTTCTGAGAAACCAACCTCTGTGAGTTTCAGCGAGAAGTCACAAGGACCCACAGAAGTGTGGGTTCCCAAAAAGAACTAACTCTTTTAATCTATGTGCAGGGTGATGAAAGCAAACATGTCTGGTACCTAGACAGTGGTTGCTCGAGACATATGACTGGATACAAATCCCAGCTGGAAGAGTTTGAAGTATGTGCTGGTCCTCCAGTATATTTTGGTGATAATGGTACAGGCTCAACTGAAGGTTATGGAACCATTTCTAATGGATCCGTAAAAGTCACAAGAGTTGGATATGTGAATGGGCTGAAACATAATTTAATCAGCATTAGCCAACTATGTGATGCAAAGTTCTCAGTGAACTTTAATGAATACAGAGGAACGGTGACGGATAAAAGTGGAAAGGTTGTATTATTGCTCCAAGAACCAAGAATGTTTATACACTTGACATGAATCCTCAAAATCAAGAAGTTTTTCTGTTCTCTCATTCTATTGAAGAGCTGAATCGGTTGTGGCATAAAAGGCTATCTCACCTAAACTTCAAAAACATATCGAAGATGGCTCGAGGTCAGCTGGTGAATGGTCTACCACAAATCAAATATGAAAAAGATAAGCTTTGTTCAGCTTGTGAACAGGGTAAACAACATAAAAGCTCTTTCAAATCAAAGCAATGTTTTTCCATTGATAGCTGCCTTCACATACTCCATATGGATCTCTTTGGTCCTATGAGTACCGAAAGTTTAGGTGGGAAGAAGTATACGCTTGTTATCGTTGATGAATATTCGCGGTATACTTGGGTCATATTTTTTCGTCACAAGAGTGACGCAGCTGATGAAATTATCAAATTCATCAAAAGGATGGAACTTCTAAATGGGTCTAGAGTCAAGATGTTGAGATCAGACAATGGTACTGAATTCAGAAACAAGACTTTGGAAGACTTCTGTTCAGATGTTGGGATCTCTCAAAATTTCTCGGCTGCTAGAATACCTCAACAAAATGGTGTTGCTGAAAGAAGAAACAGAACCCTAATAGAAGCTGCAAGAACGATGCTTGCTGAGTCGAACATGCCTAAGAAATTTTGGGCAGAAGCTGTTAACACGGCGTGTTTTACTCAAAACAGGTCTCTCTACGTGAAGAGACACAAGAAAACTTCTTATGAGATATTTCGTCAAAGGAAACCTTTCATCGGTTTCTTTCATGTGGTTGGGTGTGTGTGTTTTGTGTTAAACACACGAGATCAGCTAAGCAAGTTTGATTATAAAGCTGATGAAGCCATTTTCTTTGGATATTCCACTACATCCAAGGCATACAAAGTTTTCAACAAAAGAAGACAAACTTTGGAAGAGTCCATAAATGTTACTTTTGAAGAACACTCAAAGGCCTTAAATCCCACCTCTGCTGACTCGTCTAATGCATTTCAGAGATCAGCTGAACCATCTTCTGATGACGCAGCTGAAGCAGTTTCTGATGCTTTAAACCTCTTTGATGTTCCCATAAATGAATCAGATGAGACATTCCATGATGCTCCTACATATCTTGTAGATATTGCAGCAGTCCAACAAGAAATTCCAACAGCTAAAGCATCATCAAAGGCTATCTCTAAGCCACCTTGTTAAGGCAAAAAGCCTTACCCCTTTGTGAATCTTAGGATAACAAAACAACCTAGACTAGCTTAGATTAAATAGCAGATTAAATTAGCTAAGTTAGGAGTGATACTGAGTTCGGCTAGTATTGGCCACTCAGTATCAGCACTCAGTATTGGAAAACCAATACTGAGTAGAAGGACTGAGTTACAAGTCAGTATTGTAACGGACTAAGATCAAATCCCTTGATCTTAGTCATTTCCTTAGTTTAGTCATTCGGTTACTCCTTTGCGATCATGTAAGATCTCTATAAACATTATAAATAGAGATCACCTTGCAAAGGAGTACTTACGAATTTACTTTACACTTTCATATCCTATTGTAATTGATCAGTGGTATTGCTATTCCGCAGCATACCACACTTAGTGGAATTATACATTGACTAAAATCTTGTTCTAAACATTATCTGTCTTAAGTATTAATAATCCAATCAATTTACTAAGTAATCCAGGGTTGTTGTGACCTAACAACTGGTATCAAAGCAGGCTAAATTAATCTTTATTTAGTCGATCTATAACCATGGCAGCCATTCCCTATATTTATCCCTCCAACATTCAAAAATCCAAAATGTCTACTATCATAGCACCGGTTATGTCTGGTAAGGGAGTGCCCATCTTTGATGGAAAGGACTTTCATCAATGAAAGCTTAAAGCTCAGTGGTATCTTGAATCTATTCACCATGAGATGCTCACTGTGTCGAATGATGGTCCCATCATTCCATAAACTGTGGAACCTGTTGCTGCTACTGATGATGCTCCTGAGAGCACAAGGACAGTTCCAAAACTGAAACACACCTGGACTGATACTGACCGTCAGTTATTCAGTCTAGACTCAAGAGCAAAGGGGGTGATTGGTAATGCTGTTACCAAAGAAATACTTAATGCAATTATGAAATTGCCAACAGCAAAGGCTATGTGGGACAGCTTATCAGTCACCTATGAAGGCACAACAAAGGTGAAGTTGCAAAGAAAAAGCAACATGAGAAGAAAATATGAAAACTTCTTCTCAACTCCTAATGAAGACATCACCACTCTCTATAACAGATTCAATACTGTTATCCATGATTTAATCAGTGTAGGCATTGTGAAGGAGGAAGGAGAGCTTGTTCAAAAGTTCTTGGATAGTCTTCCTCAACAATTTCTTGACATGACAAATTCTGTCAATGCTGCTAACAACATTGAGTCATACACTCTTCAAACTTTGTATGGTCTAATATTGAATCATGAGGAGAATAATGCTGCAAGACTGATCAACTGGAAGAAAACTGACAAGTCTTCCACTGGCATGGCTCTAGTTGTGCAACAGGCATATACTGTGACTGAGCCAGAAGAACCAGAAGTTGATCTTGCTGATGCTGAGGCAGAAGAGCTTGAAACTCAAATGGCTCTTATGTCTATGAAGCTGGATCAGTTGAAAAAGAAGAGGCTTGGTGTTAGCTCTTCCAATACTGACCCAAGATCAGGTCTTTGCTATAGGTGTGGAAAGCCTGGGCACATTGCTGCTAATTGTCATACTAAGTCAACTGAAACTGATCAGAATGACAAGATTGCATACCGAGCTAAACGGTATAGAGACAAATATGTCAAACTAAAGAACTGGAGCAAGGGGAAGAATGCAGTAGGGAATGGAGCACCTCATCAAGCACTTTACTCTGAAGCTTGGATGGATGAAGAGCTCAGTGATGATGAGGAAGAGGTTGAATACAAAGCCTTTATGGCTTTCACTGAAGATGATTTGAAGAGCTCCTTTGAAAAGGATATCAAATAAGCTGAGAGGATGAGTGTTCATACTGACTGGGATTCCACTCAGTTGTACAAGGTGAGTTCCTTTCAAACTTATTCAGTGAATGAAAAGGAAAAGATTTTTGAGTATATGATTGTTGATCTTAAAACTTTAGTACAGAGAGAAAAAGCTTTAAAATTAACAATTCTTGAACTTGAAAGGGTAAATAATGAACACTTAGATAAATTAGCAAAATTTAAAGTTTTAGAACTAAATTTTTTAAACTTACAAGACATTAACCAAAGATTAGCTGATAAAGCTCATTTACACAAATTAGAAAAAGAAAAATTTGAAAATCAGTGTAAATCTTGGGGAAATGCATCTATTAAATTAAATAAATGTCTAAATCAACAATTTCCAGAAAATGTAAGGGCTGCACTTGGTGTTGATCCTCAGTTAAAAAATAGAAATAATTTTGCTGATTTATTTGAAGAATTTTCTGAAATGAACCCTATTCAGTTTGTAAAAGCAAAAACTTTTTGTGAAGTAGGATGTCAAACTGAGTCAGATGATGAGGATAAAATCATCTTTGAAAAATCAATTGGTCCTTCCATCTGTTCTAAGTGCTATACTGAACTACAAGAGCTCAGTATTGAATTTCCTGAAAAAGAAATTTTTGATACTGACCTTGAAATTGTACAGTATGACACTTCTGCTGTTCCACCATTTGAATTTTTATTTAACACAACTACTTTTGAAATATATAAAGAACCTGAGTCTACAGAAAAGAAAACCACTACTACTCAAAATGTTTTATCTAATATCGAATCTACAGGAACAGCAAAGTCAACTACTCAAGAATCTAAAGAACCTGTTCAAGTTGTCATTCTAAAACATGATAAAAAGAAAACAACTTCAACAGGATCTTCAAGTGGCAAAATCAAGAAGTCAAATGATAAAAAGACTTCCATGCCCAATAAAAATAAGACCCCAGTATCATCTCCTTCGAAATCAGTTAAACATAAAATTAATACTCCATTAAAACATGACAAAAATAACATTTTGAAATCTATTGGTGATCAGATTAAAGTCTTAAGTCAAAAGTTTGCAAAACTCACTAATACTGATCTACCAAAAGTTAAACAATTTTCTAAAATTCCTTATGAAAACATGTTCAGAAACAGACCTAGAAAATGTTATAGATGTCATCACACTTGTCATAAAGGAGATGAATGCTGGACTGATCTCTCGAATCCTAGGTACTCAGTACCAAAGAAAAGGAGAGAAACAAAGTCAGTATCACCCAAAAAAAACCTCCAAGGTTTCTCCTAAAGTGATACTGACCTCTCCAATAAAAGAGATCAGGTCTATCCCTGTTTCTCCTACCAAAGGTCCCATTCAAAAATGGGTTCCTAAAAAGAACTAATCTTTATTTTGTGTCTTGTGCAGGGTGACATGAAATGGTACTTAGATAGTGGCTGCTCAAGACACATGACTGGCAGTATGGAGTACCTTCTTAATTATACACCAGAGAAGGGTCCTTCTGTCAAATTTGGAGATGATTCAATTGGAAAAACAAGAGGTTATGGTGTAATCAAGGCAGGCAACATTACTTTTAAAAGAGTTGCCTATGTAGAAGGTCTTAAACACAATCTGCTCAGTATCAGTCAGATGTGTGATGATGACAATGAAGCTCGTTTCAGAAAGGTTGCAGGAATCATTTACAATGATAAAGGGCAACCTGTACTCATTGCTAGAAGAGAAAAAGATGTCTATGTGGTCAACCTATCTGAAATAGATCCTACTATTCGAGTATGCCTGCTGTCTAAAGTCAAGCCAGAGTTGCACTGGTTATGACACAAGAAACTTTCTCACATAAATTTCAGAAATATTAATGAGCTCAGTATGAAGAAACTGGTGAGAGGGTTGCCCACTATTACTTATTCAAAAGATAAGTTATGCTCAGCATGTGAAATGGGCAAGCAGAAGAAGAGTTCATTCAAATCAAAGGTTAATCATTCCATTAATGAACCTCTTACAATGATACATATGGATCTTTTTGGCCCCATCAGCACACCATCTTTGGCCAAAAAGATCTATACATTAGTCCTGGTTGATGAATTCTCAAGATACACTTGGGTTATTTTTCTCAAGACTAAAGCAGATGCAACAACAGAAATCATTTCCTTCATTAAAAGAGAAGAACTTCAAAAAGGCAACAAGGTCAAACAACTAAGAAGTGACCATGGTACTGAGTTTTAGAACTCAGTATTGGCTGATTTCTGTGAAGAAAAAGGAATCGTACAAAACTTCTCTGCAGCCTACACACCACAACAAAATGGTGTTGTAGAAAGAAAGAATAGAACCTTGATTGAAGCTGCAATAACTTTGTTATGCCCATGCTGGCCTGGCACTGAGCTTCTGGGCAGAAGCTGTCAATTGTGCAAATTTTATACAGAACAGAGCTACAATAGTCCAGAGACATCAAAAGACTCCTTATGAGTTATATAATGGCAAGGATCCTAATGTAGAATACTTCCACATCTTTGGGAGTAAATGTTTTGTACTCAGTACTAAACAAAATCTCAACAAATTTGCTCCTAAAGCAAATGAAGGTGTGTTCATGGGCTACTCTCCACACTCTAAAGCCTTCAGAGTGTATATTATCTCAACTAAGATAATTGTAGAATCCATTCATGTCACAATTGATGAAGATCAGAATGAGCACTTCACCTCAGCAACAGAAGACATCAGTGGCATAGAAATTCTATGCAATCCAGAAAATTCAATTGCTGAACAGCCCAAGTCTCACCCATACTATGTTGATCATGGTATGGTTGATACTGATCAAGAAAGAACTCAGTATAACTCAAATGTATCAAATTCTGAGGCAGACATTCCTGAGAACATCAATACTGAGTCCCCAATACTTGATCTGAACAATTCCACCTATGAAGAAGGTGAATCATCAAGTACATTTCAAGAATCAAACTCAGATCTGCAAAATCAAGAAGAACAGCAACCTGAAATGTCTAATACTGACAAGACTTCAGCTCAGTATCAGACAGACAACACATCACTGCAACAAGATATTGTTGACCTTGTTTCAAATGCTCCCTTAGGAAACAATCTAAGGGAACACAGAGATCATCCTCATTCTAATATTATTGGTCCAATTGAACAAGGTGTCCAAACAAGAAGAAAGTTAGAATTTGAACCCCAAGCAACTGCAAATTTTTGTTTCTTCTCAAGCTTTTTATCTACCATGGAACCAAAGAAAGCGGATGAAGCTTTATTAGATGAAGACTGGGTAGAAGCTATGCAAGAGGAACTGACAGAGTTTGAAAGAAATAAAGTTTGGAACTTAGTACCACCTCCTGCTGGCAAAACTATTATTGGTACTAAGTGGGTGTTCAGAAACAAGATGGACAAGGATGGTGTTGTCATCAGAAATAAAGCAAGACTGGTTGCTCAGGGTTACAGGCAAGCAGAAGGCATTGACTATGATGAAACTTTTGCACCAGTTGCAAGAATTGAAGCTATTAGGCTGTATCTTGCATATGCAGGTTTCAAGAATTTCAAAGTTTATCAAATGGATGTCAAGAGTGCTTTTCTTAATGGAAAACTACAGGAGGAAGTTTATGTCAAACAACCACCAGGGTGTAGGTTAGACAGGAAGAGTACAAGTGGAGGTTGTCAATTCCTCGGTGGCAGATTAGTTGGTTGGTCATCCAAGAAACAAAATTCAGTAGCAACTTCTACTGCAGAAGCAGAATATGTTGCTGCAGGAAGTTGTTGTGCTCAACTCTTGTGGATGCAGTATCAACTAATGGACTATGGGTTCAATTTTCAGAAAACACCAATCCATTGTGATAACAAGAGTGCTATTGCTATCACTGAAAACCCAGTCCATCACTCCAGAACAAAGCACATTGATATCAGACACCACTTTATTCGAGATAATGTGGAAAAGGGAAAGGTTGAGGTAGATTTTGTTCCTACAGATGATCAATTGGCCGATGTGTTTACTAAACCTCTCTCTGAGGAAAGGTTTATGTACTTACTAGGACAATTGGGTATGCTGAATCCTTAATTTTTCGTAAAATTTTCTGATACTGATTGATCAGTATTCCTTTCAATACTGACCAACTCAGTATCACTCGTCTGATTTATCAAAATTTATAAATTTTAATTTTTTATTAATTTATAGTTTAAATTAAATGTTTTTATATTTTTTATTTTTTTTATTAATTTTTTTTTAAAACTCGGTATTGGAGTCCTGGAGTGATAAAACTGACTTTTAATCCTTATACTCCCCAACGGTAACCTTTCTTAAAAAGAAAGTTACCGTTGATTCAGGGTAAGGCTGTCAAATCAGCCGGTTTTACTTCCCAATACCGTAATTATCAATAAATTCAGTATACATAACTGTTTTCTTTTTCTTTAAATTTTTTTTAACAGTTATTTCTTACTTTCTATTTCGATTCTCTCTGCGATTAACGATTTCACTATCTCTTTGCAAGCAACTTTCTCAAAATCAAAATCGCAGATGGCTAATTACAGATTCTTCGCACCGGAGGCTGCACCGGCTACTCAATTTCGGAACGACGAAATGCCCAAATTTGCGAGGAACAACATTACTGCAAACTTTAACATTCCTCAGGCTTAGGTGTGCCCTGAATTTACTCATATGATCACGTATTTGAAGCATTGTCCGATCACGCAAGCATTGATTCGATCCCCTCGAGCAATTTTGTTAGGTCACAACACCCCTGGTTTGTTAGTTAATTGATTAGAATGATTATACAAAAGACAATTAAAGTGTAAAACACAGTATTAGAGTCGGTGTACAAATCCACTAAGTGTGGTATGCTGCGGAAAAGCAATACCACTGATCAATTACAAGATATGAAAGTGTAGAGTGAATTGGTTAGTACTCCTTTGCAAGATGATCTCTATTTATAATGTTATAGAGATCTTACATAATGAGCAAAGGAGTAACCGAAGGACTAAGCAAGGAAAATGACTAAGATCAAGGGATTTGATCTTAGTCCGTTACTATACTGAGTATCACCCAGTCCTTCTACTCAGTCCTTGTACTCAGTATCACTATCTGATACTGAGTACTGATACTGAGTTCCAATACTGATCACTCAGTATCAGACCTAAACTTAGCTATATTATTCTACATATAAATCAAAGCTAGTCTAGGTTGTTTTGTTATCTTAAGATCTAAAGGGGCAAGGCTTTTTGCCTTAACAATCTCCCCCTATCTAATGATAACAAAACAATTACAAAGAGATAAACAAAAATTACAACAGCATAGGTAACAATATCTTCTTCTTCATTTGCTGTTGATGGCTTCATTCTCATAGAAGACTTCTTGTTTGATGTGGACAAACTCTTCTCTGCTTTTGAGTTCATCCCTTCTGCTATTCAGTACAGCAACAATCTTCTTTCTGAACCAAGAGTCTTCTTTCTTGGTGATCATCCATTTCAGTCCAACAAGGTGACTGATTTGAGCTCTTGGAAGATCTTCATCAGAAATGAAGCATTCTCTATCCTCTGAGTCAGTATACATATATCCAGAAGTTGGATATATGACACTCTTTTGATCCTGAAAGACAAGGTTAGGAGGAAGAGGATACTTTCTAAGATACTTGTATGTATGAAGGCACTCTGGTCTGTTGTTTGAGTAAGCCTCAGTCATCACACTGAGTGTTCTGTACTCTATTTCATGAAGTAAGTCCTTCTCATAACATACTGCAGCTACTGCACAGATCTCATCCAAGACTATTTGATCATAGGTTGATTTCTTTGGAAGCTCTTTGATCAGTCTTGTGATCTTCACCCAGTCTTGAAGACCAATTCTTTGAATATCATGAATAAATATCTTCATGGGGGGACTGGTTAGGCCAGTACAAGTGATAGTAATTCTTCCTTCTTTGAGCTTCACTTTTACTTTATTGACATCCAGATTTAACCAATGTATCCCCCTTACATTTTGAAATGTTTTGGTCCTCAAGAACTCCTTTCTTTGTTCCTTATACTGAGTCCTAGCAGCAACCATATTCCAATAATGTTGAATATGGTCTGGACCCTTTCTTGAGATTCTATGTGAAGGACCAGGAGTATCAGTATCTGGGTCAGATTCTGGTTCAGTTTTGACTCCCAACTCTTGCTCATATAAAAATCTTTCTTGTTCTGCCCAGAGTTGTTGAGGAGTCAGTCTTGGAGCCTGCTCGGTATCACTGTCCCTTGTAAGAACAGGTCTTCTTTGTCTTGTTACCAGAGGAGCAGATTCCTCACTTGATTCAGAAGAAGTGAGAACAACATTGATAGGTCTTCTTGATAAAGAACTCCTTCTTCTAATTACCAGATTTTCTGGTTCTTCATCATCCGAGGATGATGATGAAGAATTTTCTTGTTCTACCAGATTTAGTGCATAGTTTACTAAATCTGGTTCTTCATCTTCATCATCAGCAATAGGCCAGATGAAAGGCCTATAGACCACAATTTGTAAATTATTGTCTTCAAGAGCAGGTGGCTCAGAATAAGTTTGATGTGGTTGGTCAGTATGAGTCTCCCCCTGAGCAGATGGCTCAAGTGGGTCTTGAACTTGTAATGCTGACCTTGTTCTTTGTCTTCTTCTCTCATACTGAATGCGAAATGGCTCAGTATGAGGGCTTTGCTGATGTTGTTGTTGTGGAGGTTGATCTTCATTCAATCTTCTTCTTTTCTCCCCCTGAGCAGAAGGCTCGGTTTGATCAACCTCAGTATCTCTTTGTCTCTTCTCCCCCCTTTTGTTATCATTTGATGAGGAGGGAAGAGGATCAGTATCACCACCCATGTCCCCTTCAGGTTGTTCAAGAGTAGGGGAGGGCATGGGCTCAGTTGCAGCATCAGTATCACCAGCACCTCCTTCTCCTTCTCTTTCTTCATTGTGGTCACCATGTGAACCTGGTGGAGTTTGTGGAGTCTGCTGTGGTTGTTGAAGGAGTGATACTGACTGTTTTATTAAGTCAATATCACCACTCATCTTGTCCATTCTGGCTAGTATTACATTTTGAGTGTGTTGGATGGCCAGAATGTGCTGCATGATTGCTTGCAGAGTCACCTGGTCTGCTGCAGCCTGAGATGCCTGAATGCCCTGCACAGATGGTGCTAAAGAAACAAAAATATAAAACTGGTTAGAAAGAAAGGTTTATCAAATAGAATTGTGGTGTTGTTTAATTCTACAATCATATAAACAGAGTTTGTGAAGTCTGTATTTCATCTGGTATAGGATGAAATATTGTGGACTTGTGCATAGCATGTGTAAGAAGATTTTAGTAAAGGTGAGTGTGAAAATTTAAGTAGCTCAGTATAGGATAAGTCATATTTACTAAAAGGTTGGGTGTGGGAATTCGAAGCCTGGGATGTGCTTCTTGTTATTTTCAATGTTTATCACTCGGTATGAGAGTGATAACAGAAATGTGGCTAAACCCCATGGGATATTTTTGGATTTTGTGGCTTAAGGGTTTGGGATCATTTCTTGAATGATGCTACCCAACTCAAAAATAAGTTGGACATTATTCAAGCAGCACCAGTGGGTGTCAGTATGACATCAACCACCATTGTCTCTTTAAATGTTGAGACAACTGTAGACTGACAATGATCAATTTAGTGTGCGCAGTATATGAATTTTGCATAGCAGTAGTGGGCTAGCTATGTTGGCCATAAAGGGATATATATTTGAAAGATCGTTTGAGACTTTGGTCAGTATTGAGTTGGTACTGGCCAATACTTAGTCTCTATTTGGGAATGAAATATATATATATAAGTTTAAGGGCTTTTTAGAAATTCATACCTGAGACTCTGTCAGATTCTCTTCTAGCATCTGCAGAGGTCGGTGCAGGATCATGTGTTTGTTGATGTGCAGCACCAACATCTTCAATACCGACCTCTATGTTATGCTGAGCACCTTCCATTGTATTTTGTGCATATTGAATCTCCACATCAAGAGGAGCATGAGGTTCCTCAATTGGTTGAGCAGATGGAGGTAGTTCTGGACTTGGAAGGTCAGCGGTGGCTGCAACTAGGCTTTGGGCTTGAATAGAGGCAGTTAATGATGGAACATTTGCAGGCTGCACCTCCTCAGATGATAAGTTTCCC
This sequence comes from Calendula officinalis, assembly GCA_963853835.1. Classification (NCBI taxonomy): domain Eukaryota; kingdom Viridiplantae; phylum Streptophyta; class Magnoliopsida; order Asterales; family Asteraceae; genus Calendula; species Calendula officinalis. The sequence goes on along the minus strand of OY970828.1, from coordinate 9,069,045 downwards.
ATAATGATAGGAGAGAGATTCCTTCTTCGTCTATGAAGAACCAATGGTGTGTCTTCTGAGGACTCAGTTTCAAGAACGGTTTCAATATGAGGAGCAGCAAGATCTTGTGCAGGTGGAGAGATAGTTGGTTCTTGAACTTGTGGAACATCCTGCATCTCAATATCTTGACCAGCCTGGGCTCCATTGCCACTATTATCATCATTATCATCATCACCATCATTGTCTGACTCAGTATCAGACATATCTTCTTCATCATTTATATGTTCTTGAACAATGGCCCACATAGGAGGACTTAGAAGAGGCTCTCCTTCTCTTGGCCTATAAAAGAAAATCTTCTCACTAAGCGGAGGAAGATCAACTCTTGGACTATGAAAATCATCATAAATGTGTGTGGGCATTGAGTGTTGAAAGATGAGTGATAGAAATCTGCAGAAAGGGACATTGCATTCCCTTGTGTTTGCTCGGACCAGAGTAGCTAATTCATTGAAAATTAGGCGAGCAAAATCAATATTTCTTCCATAGTACAGAGCATGTACTATTTGCATCCCAAAAACGGCTGATTTGACTGCCTTATCCTCTGCCAACGGTAACTTTCTTATTAAGAAAGGTTACCGTTTGAGCAGTATGAGGATTAAGCTCGGTGTAAGAGCCGTCATACCCCAATACCGAGTTAAAAAATTTAATTTTAAAAAATTTTTAAAAAATATAAAAACAATTAATTTACTCTTGAAATTAATAAAAAATAAAAAATTTTAAATTTTGATGATAACAGACTAGTGATACTGAGTGATCAGTATCAACAGGAGTGATACTGAGCGCTCAGTTTTAAAGAAATTAAATAAAGATTAAGGATTCAACATACCTAATTGCCCTAGTAAATACATAAACCTTTCCTCAGGAAGAGGTTTAGTAAACACATCAGCCAATTGATCATTTGTTGGTACATAATCTACTTCAACCTTACCTTTTTCCACATTATCTCGAATAAAGTGGTGTCTGATATCAATGTGCTTGGTTTTGGAGTGATAGACTGGGTTCTCTGTGATAGCAATAGCACTCTTGTTATCACAATGAATAGGAGTCTTATGAAAGTTGAACCCATAGTCTAAGAGTTGATACTGCATCCATAATAATTGAGCACAACAACTTCCTGCAGCAACATATTCTGCTTCTGCTGTGGAAGTTGCTACCGAATTTTGTTTCTTGGATGACCAGCCAACTAGTCTTCCACCTAGGAATTGACATCCTCCACTTGTGCTCTTTCTGTCCAATCTACAACCTGCAAAATCTGCATCTGTGTACCCTTCAAGGTCAAAGTTTGAGTCTTTGGGATACCAAAGACCCAGGTTAGGAGTACCTGTAAGATATCTAAAGATGCGCTTAACTGCTTTCATGTGTGATTCTTTAGGATCAGCCTGATACCGAGCACACAAACATGTGGCAAACATGATATCAGGCCTACTAGCAGTTAAGTAAAGTAAGGAACCAATCATACCTCGGTATGTGGATTGACATACTGGTTTACCAGTTTCATCCTTACTTATCTTATCCTGAGTACCCATAGGAGTGTGCATGGAAGATAAATTTTCAAATTTGTATTTCTTTAACATGTCATGCACATACTTACTTTGATTTATAAAAGTGCCATCAGGCTTTTGTTCAACTTGTAAACCAAGAAAGTAAGTAAGTTCTCCCATCATACTCATCTGATACTGAGTTGACATTATCTTAGCAAACCAGTCACACATTGACTTGTCAGTGGAACCAAAGATAATATCATCTACATATATCTGAATGAGTAAGATGTCAGAACCTTTCCTTTTTGAAAATAATGTTTTATCAATTTTACCTCTTGTAAACTTATTTTCAATAATATACTCAGACAAGGTGTCATACCAGGCTCTTGGAGCTTGTTTGAGCCCATATAGAGCTTTATCAAGCTTGAAAACATAATGAGGAAATTTGGGATCAACAAAACCTGGAGGTTGTTTAACATAAACTTCTTCTTGTAGTATTCCATTTAGAAAAGCACTTTTGACATCCATCTGATAAACTTTGAAATTCTTAAAGGCTGCATATGCAAGATACAACCTAATAGCTTCAATTCTTGCAACTGGTGCAAAAGTTTCATCATAGTCAATGCCTTCTACTTGCCTGTAACCTTGAGCAACTAACCTTGCTTTGTTTCTGATGACAACACCATCCTTGTCCATCTTGTTTCTGAACACCCACTTAGTACCAATAATAGTTTTGCCAGAAGGAGGTGGTACTAAGTTCCAAACTTGGTCTCTTTCAAACTCTGTGAGCTCTTCTTGCATAGCCTCTACCCAATCTTCATCTAATAAAGCTTCATCAGCTTTCTTTGGTTCAATGGTAGATAGAAAACTTGAGAAGAAACAAAAGTTTGCAGTTGCTTGGGTTGGAAATTCTAATTTTCTTCTTGTTTGGACACCTTCTTCAATAGGACCAATAATGTTTGAGTGTGGATGGTCTCTGTGTTCCCTTAAATTGTTTCCTAAGGGAGCATTTGAAATAGGATCAACAATATCTTGTTGATTTGGTGTGTTGTTTGTCTGATACTGAGTGGAATTCTGATCAGTATTAGACAGTGCAGGTTGCTGTTCATCTTCATTTTGCAGAGTTGATGTGGATTCTTGTGAAGTGTTGGATGTTTCACCTTCTTCATAAATAGAGTGGTTCAGATCATTAGTTGGAAACTCAGTATGGAGGTCCTCTGATATGGGAACCTCAGTATTAGTCTCATTTGAGTGATACTGAGTTTGAACTTGATCAGTTTCATTAAACTTATTAGGAATAAAGTGTGGATGAAACTTAGGCTGTTCAGCAATGGAGTGTTCTGGATTGCATAGAATATCTATGCCACTTATGTCTTCACTTGCTGAGGTAGAATGCTCATTCTGCTCTTCATCGAATGTGACATGAATGGATTCTACAATCATCTTGGTTGAGATGATATACACTCTGAAAGCTTTAGAGTGTGGAGAGTAGCCCATGAACACACCTTCATTTGCTTTGGGAGCAAATTTATTGAGATTTTGTTTTGTACTGAGTACAAAACATTTACTCCCAAAGATGTGGAAATATTCCACATTAGGAATCTTGCCATTGTATAACTCATATGGAGTCTTCAGATGTCTTTGGACTATAGTGGCTCTATTCTGAGTGAAGTTTGCACAGTTTACAGCTTCAGCCCAGAAACTCAGTGCCAGTCTAGCATGGCATAATAAAGTTCTTGCAGCTTCAATCAGTGTTCTGTTCTTTCTTTCTACAACACCATTTTGTTGTGGTGTGTAGGCTGCAGAGAAGTTTTGAATGATTCCTTTTTCTTCACAGAAATCTGCTAATACTGAGTTCTTAAACTCAGTACCATGGTCACTTCTAAGTTGCTTGACCTTGTTGCCTTTTTGAAGTTCCTCTCTTTTTATAAAGGCAATGATTTCGGTTGTTGCATCTGACTTAGTCTTGAGGAAGATGACCCAAGTATATCTTGAAAATTCATCAACTAAGACTAGAGTATAGATCTTTTTGGCCAAAGATGGTGTGCTGATGGGGCCAAAAAGATCCATATGTATCATAGTAAGAGGTTCATTGATGGAATGATTGACTTTAGATTTGAATGAACTCTTCTTCTGCTTGCCCATTTCACATGCTGAGCATAACTTATCTTTTGAATAAGTAATTGTGGGCAATCCTCTCACCAGTTTCTTCATAATGAGCTCATTGATATTTCTAAAATTGATGTGAGAGAGTTTCTTGTGCCATAGCCAATGTAATTCTGGCTTGACTTTAGAAAGCAGGCATACTCGAATAGTTGGGTCTATTTCAGATAGGTTGACCACATATACGTCTTTTTCTCTTCTAGCAATGAGTACAGGCTGCCCTTTATCATTGTAGATGATTCCTGCAACCTTTCTGAATCGAGCTTCATTGTCATCATCACACATCTGGCTGATACTGAGCAGATTGTGTTTTAGACCCTCTACATAGGCAACTCTTTTAAAAGTTATGTTGCCTGCCTTGATCACACCATAACCTCTTGTCTTTCCCACCGAGTCATCTCCAAACTTGACAGAAGGACCCTTCTCTGGAGTGTAATTGAGAAGGTATTCCATACTGCCTGTCATGTGTCTTGAGCAGCCACTATCTAAGTACCACTTTCTATCACCCTGCACAAGACACAAAATAAGAGTTAGTTCTTTTTAGGAACCCATTTTTGAATGGGACCTTTGGTGGGATAAACACAATTTGACTTGATCTCTTTATGTGGAGAGGTCGGTATCACTTCAGGGGTAACTTTAGAAGTTTTCTTTGGTGATACTGACTTAGTTTCTCTCCTTTTCTTTGGTACTGAGTACCTAGGACTTGAGAGACCAGTCCAGCATTCATCTCCCTTATGACCAGTATGATGACATCTATAACATTTTCTAGGTCTATTTCTAAACATATTTTCATATGGTATTTTAGAAAAATGTTTCACTTTTGGTAGGTCAGTATGAACGAGTTTTGCAAATTGTTTACTTAAAGATTTGACCTGATCACCAAGTGTTTTTAAAATGTTAATTTTGTTATTTCTAATAGATGTATTAACATTGTTTTTAACTGGTTTAGGAGATGGAGGATCTGATTGCTTATTTTTATTTGGCAGAGAAGTCTTTCTAATATTATTAGTGGTAGACTTCTTGTCTTTGCCAACCAAAGACCTAGTTGAAGTTGTCTTTTGTTTATCATGTTTTGAAGGAACAACTTTAACAGGTTCTTTAGATGTCTCAGTATATAATGTTTCTGTTCCTGCAACTTCTGTATTTGATGAAACATGTGAGATAGAAGTTGTCTTATTATCATTATATAATTCAAAAGTTGTTGTATTAAATAATAATTCAAAAGGTGGAACAGCAGAAGTGTCATACTGAACTATTGGTAGCTCGGTATCAGAAATTTCTGTTATTTGAAATTCAATACTGAGTTCTTGTAGCTCAGTATAGCACTTTGAGCAGATGGAAGGACCAATAGGTTTTTCTAAAATTTCATTTTCTTCATCATCTGACTCAGTTTGACATCCAACTTCACATAAAGTTTTAGCTTTTACAAAATTAATAGGGTTCATAGTAGAAAACTCTTCAAATAAATCAGCAAAATTGTTCCTGTTTTTAAATTGAGGATCAACACCAAGTGCAGCCCTCACATTTTCTGGAAATTGTTCATTTAAACATTTATTTAATTTTATTGAAGCATTTCCCCAAGATTTACACTGTTTTTCAAATTTCTCTTTTTCAAGTTTGTATAAATGAGCTTTATCAGCTAATCTTTGGTTAATGTCTTTTAAATCTGAAAAGTTTAGTTCTAAATCTTTATATTTTGCTAATTTATCCAAGTTTTCATTATTTACCCTTTCAAGTTCTTTAATTGTTAATTTTAAAGCTTTTTCTTTTTGTACAGAAGTTTTAAGATCAACAAGAATATACTCAAAAATCTTGGTTTTTTCATTTACTGAATAAGTTTGAAAGGAACTTACCTTGTACAACTGAGTGGAATCCCAATCAGTATGAACACTCATCCTCTCAGCCTCTTTGATATCCTTTTCAAAGGAACTCTTCAAATCATCTTCAGTGAAAGCCATAAAGGCTTTATTCTCAATCTCTTCTTCATCATCACTTAAATCTTCATCCATCCAGGCTTCTGAGTAAAGTGCTTGATGAGGTGCTCCATTTCCTTCTGCCCTCTTTCCCTTGCTCCAATTCTTCAGCTTGACATATTTGTCTCTATATCTTTTTGCTCGGTATGCAATCTTGTCATTTTGGTCAGTCTCAGAAGACTTGGTATGACAATTTGCAGCAATATGTCCAGGCTTTCCACACCTTTAGCACAGACCTGATCTTGGGTCAGTATTAGAAGAGCTAACACCAAGCCTCTTCTTCTTCAACTGATCCAGCTTCATAGACATGAGAGCCATTTGAGTCTCAAGCTCTTCTGCCTCAGCATCAGCAAGATCAACTTCTGGTTCATCTGGCTCAGTCACAGTATAAGCCTGTTGCACAACTAGAGCCATACCAGTGGAAGACTTGTCAGTTTTCTTCCAGTTGATCAGTCTTGCAGCATTATTCTCCTCATGATTCAGCATTAGACCATACAAAGTTTGAAGAGTGTATGACTCAATGTTGTTAGCAGCATTGACAGAGTTTGTCATGTCAAGAAATTGTTGAGGAAGACTATCCATGAACTTTTGAACAAGCTCTCCTTCCTCTTTCACAATGCCTACACTAATTAAATCATGGATAACAGTATTGAACCTGTTATAGAGAGTGGTGATGTCTTCATTTGGAGTTGAAAAAAAATTTTCATATTTCCTTCTCATGTTGCTTTTTCTTTGCAACTTCACCTTTGCTGTACCTTCATAGGTGACTGATAGGCTATCCCATATAGCCTTTGCTGTTGGCAATTTCATAATTGCATTAAGTATCTCTTTGGTAACAGCATTACCAATCACCCCTTTAGCTCTGGAGTCTAAAGCATACAATTGACGGTCAGTATCAGTCCAGTTGTGCTTTAGTTTAGGTACAGATCTTATGCCCTCAGGAGCATCATCAGTAGCAGCAACAGGTTCCACAGTTTGTGGAATGATGGGACCATCATTTAGCACAGTGAGCATCTCATGGTGAATAGATTCAAGATACCACTGAGCTTTGAGCTTCCATTGATGGAAGTCTTTTCCATCAAAGATGGGTACTCCCTTTCCAGACATAATTGGTGCAACAATTGTAGACATTTTGGATTTTTGAGTGTTGGAGGGATAGATGTAGGAAATGGCTGCCAGGGTTATAGATCGACTAAATAAGAGATTATTTAGCCTGCTCTGATACCAGTTGTTAGGTCACAACACCCCTGGTTTGTTAGTTAATTGATTAGAATGATTATACAAAAGACAATTAAAGTGTAAAACACAGTATTAGAGTCGGTGTACAAATCCACTAAGTGTGGTATGCTGCGGAAAAGCAATACCACTGATCAATTACAAGATATGAAAGTGTAGAGTGAATTGGTTAGTACTCCTTTGCAAGATGATCTCTATTTATAATGTTATAGAGATCTTACATAATGAGCAAAGGAGTAACTGAAGGACTAAGCAAGGAAAATGACTAAGATCAAGGGATTTGATCTTAGTCCGTTACTATACTGAGTATCACCCAGTCCTTCTACTCAGTCCTTGTACTCAGTATCACTATCTGATACTGAGTACTGATACTGAGTTCCAATACTGATCACTCAGTATCAGACCTAAACTTAGCTATATTATTCTACATATAAATCAAAGCTAGTCTAGGTTGTTTTGTTATCTAAAGATCTAAAGGGGCAAGGCTTTTTGCCTTAACAAATTTATCCAGAAATGCTCTGTGAATTCTGGTACTCTGCTAAGCTCGATTCTCCAGACATGATTACAGGTTGGGTAATTCGAGAACAATGAAGGGCTTTTGTCTCCACTGCTATCATTCGGGAAACACTGAGGCTTCCTGCTCACGCTCAGTATGAGCCATTTGTCGATCGCACAGAGGCTCGCTCAGTATTACCTTTTATTGGACGCAGAGGCACCACTGGCATTATTAAACGGAATGAATTTGGTCCTATGTGGGGTTTGTTAATATCTACACTTATTCGGTGTATGACCCACAAAACAGGAGCTTTGGATAAAATCAATGAATTTGGGATGCAGATTGTTCATGCTATGTATCATGGTCGAGATATTGATTATGCTAGACTGATCTTCAATGAACTGGCCTCTCTGATTCAGGCTCCAATCAGAGAACTCAATGTTCCTTTCTGCAGATTTCTTTCCCTCATTTTTCAGAATGGGATGCCTGCTCATATCTATGATGAGTTCAACAGTCCCAGAGTGGATCTTCCTCCACTTCATGAGAAGATTTATTTTTACAGGCCAAGAGAAGGAGAGCCTGTACTGAGTCACTCCATGTGGGCTATAGTTCAGGCACACATTAATGATGAACAAATTTCTGATACTGAATCAGAAAATGATGATACTGATGATGACAGTGGTAATGGTGGAAATGATGATCAAGATACTGTGATGGTGGAAGCTCAACCAGCAGTGGTACAAGAACCAACACACATTTCTCCACCTGCACAGGATCTTGATGCTCCTCATATTGAAACAGCTTCTGATACTGAGCCCTCAGAAGATACACCACTGGTCATTCAAAGAAGAAGAAGAAATCTTTCCCCTGTTATTATGGGAAATTTATCATCAGAAGAGATGTAACCTGGCAATGTTCCTTCATTAACTGCATCTCTTCAAGAACAAAGCTTCATTGCAGCCAATGCTGACCTTCCAGGTCCTGAACCAGAACCAACTGCTCAACATATTGAGGAACCCCATGCTCCTTTGGATGTAGAAATTCAGTATGAGCAGCATACACTGGAAGGTGCAGCTGTCAGAAGAGAAGAAGCTCATGAAGGTGCTGGTGCTTCAAATCAGCATACAGAAGATCCAGCACCGACCTCACATGATGCAAGAAGAGAATCCGACAAAGTCTCAGGTATGAATTTCTAAAAAGCCCTAATATTTTATATATATATATATATATATATATATATATATATATATATATATATATATATATATATATATATATATATATATATATATATATATATATATATATATATATAAACTTTTCCCAAATAGAGACTATGTATTGGCCAGTACCAACTCAATACTGACCACAGTCTCAAACGAACTTTCAAATATATCCACTTATGGCCAACATAGTTAGCCCACTGCTGCTATGCAAAATTCATACACTGAGCACCTCCATGATCATTGTCAGTCTACAGTTGTCTCAACATTTAAAGAGACAATGGTGGTTGATGTCACACTGACACCCACTGGTGCTGCTTGAATTATGTCCAGCTTATTTTTGAGTTGGGTCACATGATTCAAGAAATGATCACAAACCTCTTAAGCCACATTAGACAAAATTTTCCATGGGTTTAGCCACATTTCTGTTATCACTCTGACACCGAGTGATATACATTGAAAATAATAAGAAGCACATCCCAGGCTTCAATTTCCCAAACCAAAACCTTTTAGTAAATGTGACCTATCCTATACCGAGTTACTTAAAATTTCACACTCACCTTTACTAAAAATTTTCTTACACATGTTATGCACAAGTTCACAATATTTCATCATGAACCAGATGAAATACAGACTTCACAAATCTATTTATATGATTATAGAGTTAAACAACACCACAATTTTATTTGATAAACCTTTCTTACTAACCAGTTTTCTATTTTTGTTTCTTTAGCACCATCTGTGCAGGGCCAAAGGGCACAAGCCACTCAGTCTCAGGAAGTACATGGGGCTTTACAGACTATTCTGAATCAAATACTGGCCATGCAGACCACTCAGAATAATATTCTGGCCAGGATGGATGCAATGAGTACTGAGATTGACAACTTAAAGCAATCAGTGGCACTCCTACAGCAACAACAACAGCCTCCACCACTTCCACAAACTCCAACTGGAGGAAATAATGATGAAGAAGGTCCTGCCACTGAGCCTCGAAGATCACCCTCTCCTGCACATTCTGAGGGTGCAAGGGATGCTGCTACTGAACCTATGCTCTCCCCAACTCCTGACGATCAACAGGGGGACATTGGTGGTGATACTGAACCTATTTCCTCCCCATCCAATGATAACAAGAAGGGGGAGAAAAGACAAAGAGACCAAGAGGTTGATCAACCTGAGCCATCTGCTCAGGGGGAGAAAAGAAGAAGGTTAAATGAAGATCAATCTCCACAGCAACAACAACAACATCAGCAAACACCTCATACTGAACCACTTAGGTTTAGGTATGAAAGAAGCAAACAAAGAGGAAGGTCAGTCTTGGAACAACTTGAAGATGAACCATCTGAGCCATCTGCTCAGGGGGAGACTGAAAATGACCAACTACAGCAAGTTGTTACTGAGGAAATCAGCTTGCAGATTATACTGTACAGGCCTTTTGTATGGCCTACTGCTGATGATGAAGATGAAGACCATCCAGTGCCTTCTGAAAATTTTCTAAACTTTGCACTGGATGAAGCAAATAAAGAAAGCTCTTCATCATCATTCTCAGATGATGAAGAGCCCCCTAGAAGACAAATATCTCCTCCAACTGAAGGACCTTCTAGAATTCCTAGAAGACCAATAACCAGAAGAATGACAAATGTGGTTATGTCCTCAGAATCAAGTGAAGAACAAGATCCAGCTCCTCTGATCTCAAGACCTAGGAGATCTACTCAGTATACTGAGGAAAAGAGTGATGCTGAGGATGAGATTGAGGCCCAGAAATTCTTCCCTGTTAAGGAAGAAGAACCTGAATCTGAGTCTGAAGATGTTCCAAGAAGATCTCATATTGTAAGAAGAACTGGAGATGAATTGCTTGAACAGTATTGGAACATTGTGGCACAAAGAACAAGGTATAGGGAAACAAGGTTGGGTATGCTGAGGAATAAAGCATTTCTGAAGGTAAAAGACATATACTGGCTAAATGAGTTTGTCAACAAAATAAAAGTCAAAACTGTTGATAGATCAATTGTTGCAACTTGCACTGGGCCAGTCAGTCCTCCAATGAAGATTTTTCTCCATGACATCCAAAATATGGGATTCCAAGACTGGATAAAAATTGCTAGACTGATAAAGGAGATGCCCTCAAGATCTTCTGAAGCCCAAGTGATGATGGATGAAATTTGGGTTGTATCTGCTATATGCTATGAAAAAGGCATTCTTTATGCAGCAGATTACAGGGCACTCAGTGTGATAACTGAAGCTGTCAAGAACAACAAACCTGAGTGCCTTAATACCTTCAGAATATTTCCCAGATATCTTGTTCCTTCTAACCTTACTTTTCAGGATCAAAAGAGTACCATATATCCTACATCTGGATATATGTATACTGACTCAGATGACAGGGAGTGCTTCATAACTGAAGCAGATTTGCCAACAGCTCCTATCAGCCATTTGGTGGGTTTGAAATGGATGATAATCAAGAAAGAAGATGCTTGGTTCAGAAAGAAGATAGTTGTTGTGCTAAACAACAGGCAAGATGAACTGAAGAAAAGAGAAGAGTTCATCCATGTGAAGAAGGAAGTCTTCTATGAGTTCGAATCAATCAACAGAAGATGAAGAAGAAGACTTTGCAGCCTGTAGTTATGTATTTTTGATTTCTCTTTGTAATTGTTTTGTTATCATTAGATAGGGGGAGATTGTTAAGGCAAAAAGCCTTACCCCTTTGTAAATCTTAGGATAACAAAACAACCTAGACTAGCTTAGATTAAATAGCATATTAAATTAGCTAAGTTAGGAGTGATACTGAGTTCGGCCAGTATTGGCCACTCAGTATCAGCACTCAGTATTGGAAAAACAATACTGAGTAGAAGGACTGAGTTACAAGTCAGTATTGTAACGGACTAAGATCAAATCCCTTGATCTTAGTCATTTCCTTAGTTTAGTCCTTCGGTTATTCCTTTGCCATCATGTAAGATCTCTATAAACATTATAAACAGAGATCACCTTGCAAAGGAGTACTTACGAATTTACTTTACACTTTCATATCCTATTGTAATTGATCAGTGGTATTGCTATTCCGCAGCATACCACACTTAGTGGAATTATACATTGACTAAAATCTTGTTCTAAACATTATTTGTCTTAAGTATTAATAATCCAATCAATTTACTAAGTAATCCAGGGTTGTTGTGACCTAACACACCTCTTCATACTTCAAGAAGATCTGTTCAAAATGAAGTAAATCATCCTGCTGAGCATTCAGCCGCTCAACAAGGATCTAACTCTGCTGAATCTTCCTCTTCTACAGCTGCTCCTCAATCTAAGTGGACCTCAGAACATCCAATTGATCTGATCATTGGAGATCCACAACAAGGAGTGGTCACAAGAAGTAAAGCATCGTGCAATCTCTGCTTATGGTCATGCTTCTTAGCAGCTGAAGAACCGAAAAATATTAAAACTGCCTTAGAAGACTCAAGCTGGATTCAAGCGATGCATGAAGAACTTAACCAATTTGAGGTCAACAAAGTATGGCAGCTGGTGCCCCCACCAGCTGGAAAGACTATAATTGGTACTAAATGGGTAGTTAGGAGCAAGGTGGATGAAGAAGGTGTGGTTATTCGCAACAAGGCTAGACTTGTTGCACAAGGATAAGAGGAAGGAATTGATTTCGATGAAACATTTGCTCCAGTAGCTACGCTTGAGGCTATTAGAATATTTCTAGCCTATGCTGCTTACAAGAACTTCACAGTTTTTTAGATGGACTTGAAGAGTGCGTTTCTTAATGGAAAGCTGCAAGAGGAAGTGTATGTTAAGCAACCACCAGTGTTTGAAAATCCTAAGTATTTAGACTATGTGTTTAAATTGGATAAGGCACTGTATGGGTTGAAACAAGCTCCTCGTGCATGGTATGACACACTCTCCACGTTCCTCATAGCAAATGATTTCACCAGGGGAAAGATTGATAAAAACTTATTCATTCGCAAAATCAAAGATGACATCATTCTTGTTCAAATTTATGTGGACGACATAATTTTTGGTGCTACTGACGAAAAACTTGTAGACGCTTTTCAAAACTTATGTCTGCAAAGTATGAGATGAGTATGATGGGTGAATTAACATATTTTCTTGGCTTACAAGTTAAGCAAACTAAAAATGGAATTTTTATAAATCAAGAAAAATATATCAAAGATCTTTTAAAGAAATTTGATATGAATTCATCATCATCTATGAAAACTCCAATGGCTCCTCCAAACAATCTAGATGCTAACACAACTGGGAAATCAGTTGATGTCACGTTCTATAGAGGAATCATTAGATCTCTGCTTTATCTCACCGCCAGCAGACCAGACATTATGATTGCTACTTGCATGTGTGCTAGGTATCAAGCTGATCCTAGAGAATCTCATTTAATAGCTGCTAAGCGAATTTTGAGGTACCTCAAAGGTACTCCAAGCCTAGGTCTTTGGTATGCCAAAGACTCTGGGTTTGATCTAATTGGTTATTCAGATTCAGACTTTGCAGGTTACAAGATGGGTAGAAAGAACACCACTGGAGGATGTCAGCTGCTTGGCGGAAAACTAGTCAGCTGGACAAGCAAGAAACAAAATACTGTTTCTACCTCCACAGCTGAAGCAGAATACGTTGCTGCTGGAAGCTGTTGTGCTCAAGTCCTTTAGATGAAGAATCAGCTGGTTGACTTCGATACGAACTTTTGCAAAGTTCCTTTCTACTGCGATAACACAAGTGCTATTGTAATCAGCAGCAATCAAGTTCTTCATTCAAGAACCAAACATATCGATATAAGGTATCATTTCATTAGAGATCACATAGAACAAGGTGACGTGGAACTTCACTTCATTTCAACAGACCTTCAGCTGGCTGATTTATTCACTAAACCTTTAGATGAAAAACGCTTCAATTTTTTGATCAGCGAGCTGGGTATGTTAAATGCCTGAATCAACTGCTAAAGTACTATCAGCAGCTGATAAGTCCACCTTATCATTTAGTACATTCAGCTGACTAAATATGTTTTGAATTCATCAGTCAGCCGAATACAACTTCTCTAAATGATAACTTATCAAGTTTTTAAAGTAAAAACGTTTGGTTTTTCCACAAAAAGACATCTTTTATCCCTGTCCATACGTTTTATGTGGCAAATATATCCACTCGAGTGAAAATATTTGGCATTTATGAGGGACAAGACACCCTGACACATGAAACGGCTCCACTATCCCTCTCTGTCACATCCAACCACCTTTTTCGCACGATAACCAACATTTCTTTAGTTGGTTTGTAACTATCCATTAATGGTCCGGTTTAATTTCAAATGTTTACCCAAACCGTCCCAAAAACCCCTATAAATACTCATCCTTTCATTCACTTCATCCTCACCACTCTCCAAATCTTCTCTCTCAAAAACCCTCAACTTTCAAGCTTTTATCTTTCTTCCTCACTAAAAATGTCTAAGAAAGCCTCTAAAGCTCTTCTTTCTAGAGTTGGTATCGAGTTCTCTCAAAACTCGAATCTAGTAGCCAACACATCTCCGCCGGAAAATCTCATCGATGTATATCGACCGGTTGGAAAGTTTTTGCGTCACTGCCCTATCGGTGGTGCATTCTTCAGACTCACCAAGAGTATCTACAAACTCTTGCGTGATTTCTGGATGTGTGCCTCCACTTCTGGAGACGACATCGTTGCGCAAGCTGGAGGTCATCAAATCACCATTACTGTTGATGATTTCCGAACCGCTTGCGGGTTCGACTATTTGCAACCTGACGAAAACTATCAGCAGACGAAATCTGCTGATGAAGCTAAAGAGAGTCTAATCCGTATCACTGGATACAGATTAGAAAATAAAGACGACAAGGTGTAGATCTTCAAGAAGTCTCAGCTGACGAGACCCTGGGCTATTTCTTCACGCACATCATTCAGTGTGTTGGCGGCAACTCCGAGTCTCACAACCAGTGCAACTCCAGCTTGCAAGCCTTTGATGAAGCCCTAATCACCGGTCAGCGGATTGATTATGGGAGACTGGTATACGAGGAGGTCAAGGCCAAGCTGAAGGCCAAGGGAAATCACATTCCCTATCTTCGCTTCTTCACATTGTGCATCACACATGTGATGGTTGAGAAGATGAAGGTTGATTATGAAGACCTTCCAGGGGAATCGATTGAGGTACGTACCTTAGCCAACACCATCTTCAACACCAAGAAGGAAGCTGGTAAGGATTTTCCCCTCTCCTCGTACATGCTGAAGATCATTGATGGTCGGACTAGATCCATAAAGGATCAAACAAAGGGCACCACATCGGAGGAATCTGCCCTACAAGAAGGTATGTCCTTTTCTCATCTGGAGCATTTTCCATCAACTGAACGACCACCAAATGTTGATGAAAATACCACCACTTCCACTAGGACCTCCATTCCCATTGATGTGGAAACTGTGGAAACGGGTGATATTCCACTGGTGGTGAAGAAACGAGTTAAGCGAGCTGCTCATCGCTCTCCTTCTTCCTCATCATTCTTTTTATCATCTTCTCCCACTTCATGTGATCATTCTTCTCCTCAGCTGAGGGTAAGAGGGTCTGCTACCCGTGGAGAAGATGTGGTGGCTGATGATGTTGAGCTGGCGACAGCAGCATCATCAGGATTCAGCCGGGATCCTTTGGGTATTCACTTGAGTCCCAGATTGGAGGGATTACGATCAGGAGCTATGCCAGCTGCTGAGAGTAATCCTTCTTATTTTCACTCTTACAGTGTTCATCAAGGAACTCCACCAACAATCGGAGTTCCTAGTCGAACACTCCCGGCTAATCCTCTTTTTCTCTCTTTTGCTCTTCAACCTCCATCTGCTGATTTCTCAACAAGTCAGCAGACTTCAAAACGGCAGTTTCGTTCTTCAGGAGTTAGTGCCGGCTCCAACCTTCTGCGTAGCTCCTCGACTGATTCATTATCAGTCATTGTAACAAGGGGACAAACTCCACAAGCAACCTTAGTCTCTCGACAGACTGCTGGTGAAGTTTTCGGCTCAACCGAAGCCACCCGTGAGTCAGCTGCACACACACCACCACCAACTTCTTCATCACTTTCTGAGTCATCAGCTGATGATAGATTGACTAGAAACCAAGTCAATCTTGAAGCTGTTCCTTCTGTTTCCCACAACGTCACCAGCTTAAACAAGTGGGTGATCAAGGAAACCACCACCGCCAATGAAGAGACAACTTTAGAGAATCAAACAGCATTTCATTTGATGTTGAAGTCCAAGGGAATCAAACAGCATTTCATTTGATGTTTGATTCAGCTGACGAACCCCTTCAACAATACTATTCGTCCGCTTATGAAGAAGTAGATACTGGGCTTCAAACTGTTTTGACAGCTGATGACGGCACTTCTATTACAAACCCAGAAGGTTCAGCTGGACCCAACCCACCCCCCATAGTTTCTGAGCATCCCATAGGAGCAATTCCTCCTAACTCAGGAACACCCACTCCCACAGCTGAGGTTACCCCTCAAGCTGGAGACATAACGGACCCCCTATCCCAAAGCGTCCAAGTGTCCCATGCTGAATCCAGCAAAGCTGGAGGAAGCATTCCCATCAGAGCCGCTACTGCTCTGATGTCTAGAGTTGTATCATCCCAGATTCGACCTGGGATGGCCAAGCTAAGTCAGCAGATGGACACCCTTCCCAGGGATGTTCCAAAGAAGTTTGCTGCAACTGTTGAGAACCTCTCTTCCAACATAACTTCTCTGCACACTGAGGTTCACACTCAGACTCATCAGTTGGCTCTTCTTTCTGATCAGATTCGCATCAACACCAGCGCGTTCGACACTCTCAAAAAGTATATTCATCGAGAGTTGAACTCCATTCTCGAATCTGACAGAGTCGAAAAAGACAAGCTTCTCTCCGAAGCTCGGGCAACAGAAGCAGAAGTGGAAAAACAGCTAAATACCTTGTCTTCCAAGGTATCTCCTCTCCAACTAGCTGTCGACCGTCTGGCTCTTGCACAGTCAAAGCAAAAGTCTCTGCTGACCCACACTCATAGCCACCTTTATAATGCTATTGAGGTGTCCGCTTATGGTATTTCCACAAGAATGGACAAATTGGAGACTGAAGTCAGCTCGCTGACTTCCCAAGTCGCTGGTCTCCAAGGCACCCTCAACCTCATTCTTCAAAAGTTAAATGAGGGTGCCGCTACTATCCATCCTGCTTCAGCACTAGAGAGTACCTTAATTCTTCGGGCACTCTCTGAGGGGGAGAAAGAGCAAGCTACTTCAGCAGGTGAACAACAAGGTGAACAAATTGCTTCAGAATCTATAATCACCTCTGTTGTTGGAGCCAATGTAAAAGACATTCCAGCAGGTGAGACCCGAAGATTTCCACCTATCACCTCTACTGGGATACTAGAAGAAGAAGACATTTCAGTAGACGAGACTCAAATTCCAACATCACTCGTCAGTACTGAAACACCTGAGGTAACTACCTCAGCAGGTGAGACAACCATTCAACCAACACTCATCGCTGCTGAAGGCCTCAGGACAGGAGAACCCTCAACTGGAATTAAAATCGTTGATTCCTTTAGACCAGTTGAGGGCCTACAAGTCCAAACCCCGCAAATGCAAATCCCTCAGCCCATTATACAGGTGAATCCTCAACCTGCTGAGGGGGAGCCTACTTCTGCCACGGTTAAAGCTCTCCTGTTAAAGGAAGCTGGAACCACTGCTGATCTTAATGCAGCTATTTCCCATCAAAGAAAGACTCACGAAGAGCTGTATCAAAAAGCTGAGGCACAAAGAGCTGAGAACATTAGGTTGTTCAACATGCTTCTTTACCAACGTAGGCAGGAAGGAAAAATCACCAACATAAGGGCCCCCAAGTCCTCATCCAGCTCTCCACAATAAGTAGTAGTAACTAGAGCTGGAGGACTTGTTGCTTCTGAAAAAGATTCCTCTGAACAAAATCAGCACTCAGCTTAACTATGCTGAGTGGAATGAGTTGCTAGCAGCTGCCAGATCTGCAAAACCATCGCAAACTATAACAGATCTGGAAAGTGAGATCAAAGTCGCAATCTTCATCTTCAAGACTCTATGCGATAATATCAGGAGAACCTCTCCTGAGTTGGCAAATCGCATACCTTCTGAATTGTGTGACTCTCAAGAAGTTGCTGTCAGAGAATCTGCTGGTGAAGGCTCCTCAGCAAGAGGGGAGAAATGTAAGTCCGTTCTTCCCGACCCCTTTGCTGACTCCAGAACACTTGATATTGGGTCTTCAATCATATTTGCAAAACGACCAAGACTCAATATCACAAAAGCTGTCCCCGTGGGAGTAAACTTTGTCCCTGGGTTGATCGTGAAAGAACCAATCTACGGATTTTGCTATCTGGATAAGAAGGTGTCTTGCTTTCAACGGGCTCATGAGCTGTATATGTGTGATATTGATCAACTTTTGATCTATCACAAGTCGCTGAGTTCCTCCACTGAAGAAGGAAGACAAATGAAGAAATTAATCGACTCAGCCATCAGCTCACTGTATCACAGTGTCACTGGGGAAGCAATGCCCAAGATATTGTAATTTTGTTTTTTTTTTATTTTCCTTGTACTTTTCAGCTTTATTTTATAGAAAATCAAATTTTGTAATATACTTGTAAACACACTGTAAAAAGATACAAAAGAACCCAAAGGGTCAAAGCACATAAACGTTCAGCTGATCCAAACAGCTGAATCATTACAGGTTCATACTAATACAGCTATTCGATTGCATCAAATAGGGGGAGATTGTTAGTCCCAAGACTAAGTAAACAAGATTTGATGATCGATAGCTAAGAATAAATATCAGCTGAAGTATGTATCTCAGTTGAAGCAAGTATATGCAATAAACCTTCAGCTGAGTACGCGCTTAGCTCTAGGAAAACAAGTCAAATCAGCAGCTATAGAAGAGTGTTCATTCGAAGTCTATGGCCAAAGGACAAAGACAAGAAAAAGACCATCCAGCTGATTGTGGAATCAGCTGATGGTACCTGCTGCAGATAAAGACTTAGTGGAAATGTTCTTGACACTTTGAACATTTCCCTTTTCCCGCTCAAAGAAGAAGAAAACGATGAGGATCTTCTATTTTGGAATAGAAGATATTTTGTCAGTACATCATCGTGTGTCCCTCCAAGCATGTAAACGGAAAGTCAACTACTTTTGTACTATCATAGTACACCTTTTCACTGTGCGTCAGAAAAGGTAGCAAAAGGAGTTGACACAAAGTACACTTGGGACTACAACATGTGCAAGAGCATTAAATGTTTCCGTGGACAAGTCTACATCGACGAATGATATGTTTACACGTCGATTACCTTGTGGACAAAGGAACACGGATCTTGGGCTATATATAGAGACGTAAATGCTTTCATTTACACACACCTTTTAGAATTCATAGCACAAGAACATTCTCTGAGAGTTGTTATTTGTCTGGTATTAACTCCTCCATAGTTATTACCAAGGCATTCAATATCAGCTGTCCGTATCAGCTGATATTAAACTCTCGTTGCATTGTCTTCTAATTTGAGCAAACAAAAGTGTCATTTCAAGTAAAAAGTTTTAGTTAGTGTGTACTATCTATTTCCGCAAACTTTGTACTGTATTAAGCTGTTTTAATAAACTCTTAATCATTGAAATCTTGTGTGTTATTTATCTTATCTTCGTTACTCGGTCATAACGCAACACGTTTGTGTTGTTGGGATCCAACAGTATATATTGTAATCGAATCGATCGTAAATAATAATCTTCATTCTGTATATTTTGTTCTTTTTCATTCAGCATTACGCACACACATCATTTGCAATTTACTTAATTTGATTACAGCATCATGAGAAGGAATTAAAATCGAATGAAGCAGAAACTTGAAATCAGTGATCGAAACTCAACTTGGTATCAGAGCCAAAGGTTTGGCAAATCAACAAAAGGTTCGATTTTTATGCAAATACATCGCTAATTCCAGAAAGCAGTCAATCTTCAAAAGTGTTCGATCAAATGGCAGGAAACTCGAAATTGAAGATGAGATTTCTGTCTCCGGAGTTTGATCGATTGGCGGAGAACCGCTTCTCCGGCGGTGCTCCGGCGAAGTTACAAAACAGGGCAAGAACAAAAGAATTAAAACACTTTTATTGATTCTAAAATTTACAGTTCGGAATGTTTACAATTGAGGAATTTGATTCCTATTTATACTAAACGAAAAGGTGTGAACGAATAGTCACACCCCTTGGTTGTGACGGTTACCGGCGGCGGTTATGGTGGTGCCGGTTTTTCCGGGGTGGCGATTGGTGGCGGCAGTTACAGACTGCCGGCGGTTACCCTTTGTTGACACCCTTTCTTCTATCATAAGTATTATAATACAAATACTTATATTTTGATATTTAATTCCAACACTCCCCCTTAATTATCAAGTCATTTGTTCATGTGTTTCACGTAGCTTCATGTTGGTTTACTCCACCTACGTCTTTGTCTTCAGTACTCCTTGTTGGTTGTTTTTACTACATCCGTATTTTTCGTTTTACGTTGGTTCACTCCACCGATGTCTTATAATGCATTTTACTCCATCCGTATGCTTTTGATATGTTGGTTCACTCCACCATTGTCTTCTTAGGCATTTTACTCCATCCGTATGCTTATGTGGTATTGGTTCACTCCTCCTGTCTTGTTAGGCATTTTACTCCATCTGTATGCCTTTCTTACGACCTCCTCTGATGTTGAGATCTTCTTGTTCTCTGGCTCTAGTATCTCCTACTGAACCTGTACTCCTTTAATTTTGATTGAGTCACACAATCATTTATCATCGTCATATCACATGACTTAAATCTATCTCACATAGATTTATGGTTAATGTAAATCACTCAGATTTTCTTCATTTTTCTTGTAGTTGTATCACACATCTTTTCACAAGTTGTTTCGGCATCACACGGGCTTATATGCTTTAATCATATCACACGATCAAAATCTTATATTCATTTTCTTTCCCCACCATTTTTAAAACTTTATTTATAATTTTATAAAGATTCTTTGAATATTAATATATAATATTCCTTTCAATAAAGTATTTTAAATAAAAGAAAACAAAAGTTCCATATTATTGATAAAAAATTATTTAAGAAAACGTGTATGGCTAATCAAAACGTATGGTTTTCTTTAAAATTTTGATAAATGTGTTTTCTTTTATTGGGAAAGCAAATACGTGTATTGGGAATACATATTATATTCATTTGGCTGGGAAAAAGAAAACCACACACTAGTGTGTGTTTCTTTCTATATTCTCTCTCGTTGGAGTTTCGCCCGGCTTCTATCCATGACGGCGGTTATCGGCAACGTTGCTTCAAATCCATGATGTTTCTGCTTCGTCTCTTTTGGGCGACGAAGGTTTGTGCCCTAATTCGAGGTTGCGGCTCTTTCGCATCCGATCCGGTGTCGCGACGGTTGTCTTCTCCGATAAGGCAACTTCTCTACTTTTTTCTATGTTCTTCCCTGTTTTTCTTTTTCCCGATCGATCAGCCTTGGGCTCTGATACCATGTTAAAAATTGGAGGTTTCTGCCTCCGGAGTTTGATGGATTGGCGGAGAACCGCTTCTCCGGCGAAGTTACAAAACAGGGCAAGAACAAAAGGTAAATACATCGCTAATTCCAGAAAGCAGTCAATCTTCAAAAGTGTTCGATCGAATGGCAGGAAACTCGAAATTGAAGATGAGATTTAACAGCAAGTATCATTGTGAGGATGATACATGGAATAAAAGAAGAAAAGAAGTATTGCATCGACTCGAACATTTGAAGATAAACAATCACCAAAAAGGTATTTCTAATCCTAAACTAAGTACGGTTAAATTGACTAAGAAAATGAGGAAATCAAAGTGTTATATTTGCCTCGTTCGTGGTCACGCATACTGGAATTGTCCTAATAAACACAAAAAGGCCGATTTTAAAAAAGGAAAACAACCAAAAGAACGAAAGGGCAAAACTGATGTCAAAACAGAATACAGTTTTGATGAAATCATAATTCCATCACCAAATTGGTTGGTCGAAGGGCTGATGACAAAGGTTGGAACGAAATTTGGTATGTTTCGGATGAATTCCCGAGACATGTGACTTCAAGTCTACAAAATTTCGAGAATTTTAAACCGGGTTTGATTGGGTCAAGTAGTTCGGGACAGGATATGAAGATTCAGGGATTTGGAGAGGTGATTGTAACGACGGAATCCAGAAGTTATGTAATACCAGGGGTTTATTATGTTCCTAATGTAGGGATAAACACCTTAAGCTTGAGTCAATTGGTGATTCAAGGTTTCAAGGTGGTCCTTAAAGACTCGAAATGTGTTTTGATGAAACAATTCGAAGAAGGAAACAACGGTGATGAAAGTAGTGTGGGAAGCAATGCAACCGGGGTTGTAAAGTGCATCAATAAAGATCTACAAAAGCTTGATCTTTACAAAGAAAAGGCCATTAAATCTTTAATGGAATATTTTGATTCTTTGCATTACAAAGAATCGACTATTGGAGAAAGCATGGAAATTGACCAGCAACAAAGTTTCCCAACAAAGGAAGACTTTGATAGTCTAATTGGATTTCTTGATATGATTAACAATCAAGAAATAACTGAAAAATATAAGAGTTTGGTCAAAGAACACTTCAAAAAATTGGTGAATTGGTTTTATGAGAATTATTTACAAGGTAAAGAAAGGCCACTACCCGTGAAGATTAATGGGACAAAGGTATGTCTCTTACTGTGAAAGGAATGGGTGGTCATACCGTTGTAACCATAAAGAATAAATGGAACGAAGTAGCTTTGGCATTGGGTTTTCCTAAAGATTGTGCAGATGGTATAAAAGAGTGTTATAGGACACACTTGGGACTTTTTGGCGCCTATTATGACTTGGCCAGAACTTACTCGGGGAACGAGTTGGCACCAGAAGCGGAGAAGTGCAGGGGTACAAGTGAAGAGATGGCGTTAGGCGTGCCAAAAGAGGAAGAAATACCAGGCCACGAGGAAAACATTGCAAGGCGGATTGAAGCTGATGAAAAGGAAGAAGTGCTAGGTAAAGTTGTATATGATGATGGCCAAAAGTTGATTATAACTTTTGAAAACCCATGAAGAATCAAGGCCGTTATAGGAACTCCGATGGTGAAGACTTCATCATCATTGATGGTTGACTGCAAGAAGGAAAAAGTGAATAAAACATTAAGGGGATGTGTTGGAATTAATGTTTTAATCACAAGTATTATTTAGTAGTAAAACGTAATTGGGCTACTGCTCTTTTTAGACTATTGTAAATAGAAATTGGGCTATGTGTACATATTAAATAAAGGCCTAATTCTGTAAGTATTAGTGATCGTTTTAGGGTAACTGTAAATGAACCGTTGTGACGATTGTCAAACGGTATAACCGTTCAATCACACCGGTTCGTATAGTATATATTGTAATCGAATCGATCGTAAATAATAATATTCATTCTGTATATTTTGTTCTTTTTCATTCAGCATTACGCGCACACGTTATCTGCAATTTACTTATTTTGATTACAGCATCATGAGAAGGAATTACAATCGAATGAAGCAGAAAGTTGAAATCAGTGATCGAAACTCAACAGTTCTACTAATTTTTGGAGAAACGACGTCATTTTTTTAAAAACTTCCTATCTTATGCATCAATATTTAGTTATTATGTCTAAACTCAAAGAATTTTGAAAATATTGGATTATATTGACCTTTTATGTATTACTATCTTAGTATATTGGTTAAATTCCAATGGTAATCATTGAGTATACTCATCATATATAACACAAACATGGATTCAATAAAGTAACGTCTAACTCATTAAAGAGGGGGAGTCCTTCACTTATTTTACAAAGTTTTTGTGATATATACGAACGTACACATGCATATACTGATATACATAATGAGTTTCTCAAACATAAGTGGTGTATATTCAAAAGTTGTATTTATTCATATGTAAATGGTATAATGTGTTGGAAATATAGAGATATTGCAAGTTGGCAATTTATGCTCTATCCCACATAGGTGGGAGGAAGAATTTTATGTGGGTTTATAAGGCATTTAATTCCTTAAGCTTTCAAAGGCTTTGGTGGAGGATTAAAGGCTAGACCCACACGCGCGCCGAGCCGAGACCGATGACGCGAAATGGCGCGATTTAGGCGCACTTTGCACTTCGCCGTTTCGTCCGTTTTTTGACCATCCATTATCAGTCTTTAAAGACTGTATTGATGCTGGGCGTTTCTTGATCACTGGCCTATAAAAGGAACATCATTGCAGTGTTAGAACACACCCCAAAAACATAGAAAGCTCTCTCAATTCTCTCTGCAGCGTCTGCTTCTTCCATTTCCGAGTGCTCAGTTTGTGTTGAACAGTGTTTCTTGTTGTAGAAACGTACTGTCTTGCTGCATCAAATCCTGGGTGTATACTTTGGAGGCTTACAACGTATATAGCAAGTATAAACCTTAAAGGACAGGAACTTACATTCCGTGCAGTTTGTATTTCGTCACTTTCAGGTCTGCATTTTCATTTTGTTCATTTGATTACTACTAACATTGTTACAGGATATAAAATATACAACATTCTTTAAGGTTTATAGTTTCTGTTTGTTTTATATTCTGTGACTAATCTTTCTCAACTTTCAGAAAAGAAAATGGACACTGAAATCTCCTCAACCAACTTCCGTTTGATGAATCAAGAATTCATCAAGCTTGATCGTTTTGATGGCCAGAACTACACTCGTTGGGCTGACAAAGTCTTGTTTATGCTAGCTGTGCTTAAACTAAGCTTTGTGTTGGATCCTGAATTGCCACCAATTCCCGCTAATCCAGTCCCTGCTGAGGGAGAAGCCCCTAATGTGCAAGCAATTGCTGATCTTGATAAGCAAAGGGCTCTGCGTAGAGAGTCCGAACATTTATGCTTGGGACACATCAAGAACTCGTTATCCGACCGTCTATATGATTTGTATGCTCCTATTACAAATCCTATAGAGTTGTGGAAAGCTATTGAACTCAAGTATAAGGCACATGAAGAAGGTACCAACAAGTATCTTGTGTCTAAATACTTCGAGTTTCAAATGGTGGATGATAAGCCGATCATGGAGCAAGTGCATGAACTCCAGGTGATAGTGAATAAGTTGAATTCTCAATCTATTAATCTTCCCGAGCTTTTTCAGGTTGGAGCAATCATTTGCAAGTTACCACCTTCATGGAAAGACTTTTCCAAAAGAATGATGCATAAATCCGAGGACTACTCCTTGGATGTCCTGTTGAAACACCTCCGTATTGAGGAGGAAACTCGAAACAGGGACAAAAGGGGTAAAGTCGGAATGAGTGTTCATCACGAGTCAGGTGGGGGTCATGGTTCTGCATCTAGTTCGGCGTCTGGGTACAAAGGCAAGAAAGGGTTCAAAATGAACAAGAACATGGGACCCAAAAAGAAGGAGTTCAAGAGGCCTAATAATCATCATCAAAACAATCAATCCAATAGAACAGGAAAGTGCCATGTTTGTGGAGAAACAGGGCATTATGCACGAGAATGTCCACTACGGAAATCAGGGCCCGTTGGTGGATCCGCAAATGCTGTTGCGGATCTAACTCACTTGATTGCCAATGTGGATCTTGGGGAATCAAACATGATTTCCACATTGACTCGCGTGATAGCAGCTCGTGGATGGTTTCTTGATTCTAGAGCTACGATTCATGTTTGTGGGAATCGTAGCAGCTTCCAAACTTATGGCCCGGTTCTTGAAGGAATGGTGGTGGCGTGTGCTGATGGCCACAGGGTGCGTGTTCAAGGTATTGGCACGGTGTTGCTAACTTTCCGTAATGGAAGTATGGTCACCCTTCGTGATGTGTTGCATGTGTCGGGAGTGTCAAAAGGACTTGTGTCGGCGGCCAAGTTTGATGATAATGGTTTTAAGTTGGTGATTGAGGGTGGTAGGACCTTGTTTTATAAAGATGGGGTGTATGTGGGACAAGCCGTTAATACGCGTGGTATGTATCGGCTTGAATTGTTTGAGGGGGATGTGGGTAGTAGTCACCATTACGGTGATTCTGTTTTGAATGTTGAATTTTCTGAGAGTGAGAGTGATCGTACCGCAAGTGATAGTGACGGTACCACTAGTAATGTTGTTGGTTATGAACTTAATGAAATAATATTTTCTGATTATATTGCTTGTTCAATTTCTTTATGGCATAAACGTTTAGCTCACACTAATATTAAAAATATTGAAAAAATGCAAACTAAAGGCTTGTTAAAATTAAATAATAAAGATTTTGACAAATGTGAAACTTGTGTAAAATCAAAGTTTATAAAGAAACCTTTTCCAAGCGTTAAGAGAAATACAACATTACTAGAATTAATACATTCGGATATTTGTGAACTGAATGGTATACTCACTCGTGGAGGAAAGAGATATTTTATAACCTTTTGTGATGACTCGAGCCGATACCTATATGTTTATTTATTGCATACAAAAGATGAAGCTTTTAATGCATTTAAACTATATAAGGCCGAGGTTGAAAATCAACATGAAAAACATATTAAGATTCTTCGCTCGGACAGAGGCGGAGAATACTTTAATCATGAGTTTGATACATTCTGTGAAGAGAATGGTATCAAGCATGAAAGAACCTCACCCTATACTCCCCAACAAAATGGTTTGGCAGAAAGAAAGAATAGAACCCTTGTTGAGATGGTCAATTGTATGTTGAATCATTCGGGTTTGCCACACAATTTGTGGGGGGAAGCATTTTTGACTGCATGTTATGTGCATAACAGAATCACTAGTCGTGTGATTCTTTCCAGTCCCTATGAGTTATGGAAAGGTAGAAAACCTAACTTAGATTATCTAAGAGTGTGGGGGTGTTTAGCTTATTATCGTACATCTGATCCTAAACGATCCAAGTTGGGAGCTTGAGCTATGAAAAGTATATTCATTGGATATGCTCAGAATAGCAAGGCATACCGATTATTGGATAAAGAATCAGGTGTCGTCGTAGAATCCAGAGATGTGGAGTTCTTCGAGGATAAACTAATAGGAGATGATGAAAACTCCAATTCTACCTCTAATCCCATTCCAGCACCAAGTACTTCTCGAGATATAATGACACCTTCTACAATTATAGAAGAACCACCTTCTTCTATTATAGAAGAACCAAGGAGAAGTACAAGGGTGCGAAAGGAAAAGAATTTTGGGGACGATTTTCTATCATACTTGGTTGAAGGGTCTCAATCTAAGGTGACGAAAGAGGTCATTTTAGCTATTAATTTAGATGATGATCCTAAGACTTTTACTGAAGCTATGACATCAAGAGATGCTCCTTTCTGGAAGGATGCTATTAATGATGAAATGGATTCAATTATGGGTAATGGAACTTGGGAGTTAGCTGATATTCCCAAGGGTAAGAGACCCATAGGATCTAAATGGATCTTCAAGAGGAAGTATCATCCAGATGGATCAATATCTGCCTATAAAGCGAGATTAGTCGCTAAAGGATATAGACAAAGAGAAGGTATTGATTATTTCGATACATATGCACCGGTTGCTAGAATTAGTTCTATTAGAACTCTTATAGCAATCTCAGCAATGAAAGGATTGTACATTCATCAAATGGATGTGAAGACAGCCTTTCTAAATGGATATCTCAAGGAGGAGATATACTTGGAGCAACCTGAAGGTTTCATAGTATCAGGACAGGAAAACAAAGTTTGTAGACTTATTAAATCATTGTACGGTTTGAAGCAAGCTCCAAAACAGTGGCATGAGAGGTTTGACACCACTGTATCTGCATTTGGTTTTAAGCATAATAGTGTTGATAGATGTATCTACACTAAATGCACATCTGAATACACCGTTGTTATCTGTCTTTATGTTGATGATATGTTGATCATTGGCACTCACCTACAAGGTATTCTTGATACGAAGAAATACCTATCCTCGAACTTTAAGATGAAAGATTTAGGGGAAGTGGATACCATTCTTGGTATTAAGGTTAAAAGAACAGATAGTCAAATTTCTCTAAGTCAATCACATTACATAGAGAAAATTTTGACAAAGTTTCAACACTTGAATTTTAAGGAATTTAACACTCCTTTCGATTCTAGTGTAAAACTTGAAGTGAACTCTGGTAGAGCAGTGGCTCAACTAGAATATGCTAGTGCAATTGGAAGCATGATGTATGCTACACATTGCACTAGACCTGACATTGCTTTTGCAGTAAGCAAGCTAAGTCAATATACTGTCAACCCCGGTACAGAGCACTGGAAGGCAGTAGGAAGAGTACTAGGATACCTAAAAAGGACTAGTAATCTTGAGTTGACTTACACGTCAAAATCTAGTATACTTGAAGGGTATTCAGATGCCAGCTGGATTGATAACAGGAGTGATTCTAAATCCACAAGTAGATGGATTTATACACTAGCTGGTGGGGCTATCTCTTGGGCGAGCAAGAAACAGTCATGTATAGCTCACTCAACGATGGAAGCTGAGCTTATTGCTTTAGCCGCTGCAGGCAAAGAGGCAGAGTGGATTAGAGATCTACTCTTGGACATCCGTTTATGGGATACTCCAATGCCTTCAATTCCCATGTACTGTGACAGTGAGGCCACACTGTCTAAAGTATATAATTCTGTATATAATGGGAAGACGAGACACGTAGGTCTTCGTCATCATTCTGTGAGACAACTAATTGAAAGTGGTACCATTAAAGTTGTTTATGTCAAGACATCGAAGAACTTGGCAGATCCGTTTACTAAACCTCTGACGAGAGATTTGGTAACATCTACCGCGAGAGTCATGGGTCTAAAACCAAACTAGAATCGTTAGTAATGGAAACCCAACTTGAACTTAGTGCTCCTATTTTCAAGTTTAATGGGTAACAACGAAATTACTAACGATGGAAGGTACTATCAATCAAAGATAGATCCATGTGAGGTAGGATAGTACGTCGTTGCCGAGAACGAGGATGAGTTAATACTCTTAACAAAATTTTGGAGACATCTGAGCAACGAAGATGTTGTAAAATTTTGCCGATATGATCTAGAGGTGGTGCCGCCTCAAATGAAGACTGTTGGTTTGTCTTCTAAAGGGTCATGAAAAGGATTTTAGCACATGGCCATATTAGTGCTCAGGGAGAACACAAAGACGGCATTTGTTGTGTGGGGGTAAACCGGGGAGGTTATTAAGGTTCTTGGTTTAAACCTATAAGGATACCATTGAATCAATCTCCTCTTGTTTGCTCACATAAACTTAGGTTTAATCTTCGTGACACCTAAGTGACAGCATCTGTCTGAATGAAAGGAAAATTTCCAACTTAGTGGGGGATTGTTGGAAATATAGAGATATTTGTCACACCCCGCCAAAATTGGTTTTGCGGAAGAACGAGGTGCGACTAATTAGTAACATCACACATCAATAATAGTAAAACAACGCATAAATAGTAAATTTCCAAAAATTGTTTACAAAACCCAAATGTTTCGAAAATCATTAATGTCTAAATCTTAGACTCATTCTCTTGAAAATGCATGATGATCCATAACTTATGCGATGCTTAAAAGTCGAATCAATTTCTGTTACCTGAGAAAACATATTAGAAAAAGTGTCAACACAATGGTTGGTGAGTTCACAGGTTTTGTGAATCCATAAGAGTATCATCAAAATCGTTGTGTACAAATCATGTACAAAAATAGTTTTAGGTGCAATGTATAATCCCTTGACATGTTTGCAGGACATTCAAGTTAAAGTATAATCAAGGAGCCTATAATCAAACCATAAATCTAATTGTTAGAATATAAAGCTCAAACACGGTTAGGCTAGCGCATAACTAGCCATGAGCGGGGGATCAATCCCGATAGTACTATCTCTATATTCCTTGGCTAGCACATTAGCTAATGATTACGGTTAAACGTGGACTCGTAATATGGTCCGTTTGTCCTTCATGGTAGGTACGTGTTTACAACAATGATTACACAAGGATTATTTATTGCAAAATAGTTGAATAGTATATGTTTTCTCCCCCAGGTAAAATAGTTACAAAAATAGTAAGAGTGGGGCCGTGAAACTCACCTTAGCGAAGCTTCCAAATTAGTAATCCCCAAAGTTTGAGATTCCATCCAAAGTTTCCTAGCGTCCTAAACGCATATGTATAGTTAATAAGTGACGGTCCAAAAGGACACACCTAGTCTATATGATGCATGAATGTTTCCCTCAACTCGAATTTAGATATGAGCGATTGCATTGGCAACTTGATGGGATTGAACTTGTATATTAAATATATTTGTTTTGACTTAACCGAGTTTTAAAAAGAGTTACACTTGACTGCAAACGAATTGTGATAAATTAGATAATAATTTAAATAAATTTAGATAGTTAAATAAATAATTATTAATTAATTAATTGAATACTAACTACGTAATAAGTTTCAAATCTGAATATCAAATATATAATTAAAATAGTTAAAGAAGAATCTGATTTTCTTTTAATAACAAATCGGTTTGTTGGTTTTCAAACAAACTGGGCTCGAATTAGATGTCTCGATTTAAACATTAATTAAAACACACTTGGGCTATTAAAAGTGTTTGGTTACTGGACTCAGTGGTGTGAACAAGATACAACACAAAACCGCCCTTCGTCGGAGATGAGAGAAGTACAACGGTAACGAAACCCAGAAAACTAAACTCATGTATGCATTATGCAAAACAGTATTAAAAGGTCGAGATGGTTATACCTATCACATAGAGAGAGATAGACCGAGGAAGATGATTGGGGGAAAGTCCTGGATTGCCGGAAAAACGTTGGTCGACGGAGAAATAAAGGACGCCGTAGGTTTTGCTCTGTTCGCCGGTGATGTTTGTAATAGAGAGAGCCGAGAAAGCTCCCGACGGGTTTGTTGCTATCGCCGGATTAATGCAGCGACGGAGGAGAGAGTTCGGAGATGATGACTGGTTCACTATTTGCAACCGGAGAGGGAGCGAGATGCTTGCCGGAAAACGTAAGATTCAATGTTGGGCTCGCCGGAGATGCTTTCTGGTTTGATGCTTGTAAAGAGAACATTTGAGAGTTGGTAGTTTTATGTAGTGTGGCTACGGTCGTAGAGGTGTAAAGCTTTTAAGTTCAAGTAGTTTGATGGTGATTTGGTTGAAATCGAGAGTGACAAAAGATGGTTTAAAGATAGAAGTGATGATGATGATGGTTGATTAAATCATAAGAAAAATGTGTAAAGGATGGTTGGAGTGAGGGGTTTGACCGGGTAAAGTGGGGGTTCGGTGGAGGTAATGGCTGAGCACATGGGATGTGGTAAGGTAGATTTACGTGGGTTTAATTCAAATGATTATTAGATAGTAATTAAAATGGGGACTTAATTACAATCTAAGATCAATATCAATTAAGTTGGGACTTAATTACCGTTATAATTTAATTAAAATGAGGATGGTTAGTTGCATGGATGTATGCATGTGTGTGATAGGGTTGGAATTAAATGGAGTTTAAAATTTGATTATTTGGTGGGTACATGTACTTGTATATAACTTTCATTGATTATATTAAATCGTGTGTGGTACTTTACGTAAGAAGAATTCGTATAAGTTTATTTAGTTGAGCCAAAGTGTCATTAAAATTATAAAATGCTTATAATTTTGGATTCAATTTGAGTTTACGTTGAGTCAGCAACTCGCAAAATTACAGTGTACTGTACAAAATGTAGACAGCTGACACATGTCTAATTAATAATGTGCACTAACGACACAAATGCATGTTTCCTCCTAGACTTATATGCACAAATGAATGCTTTTATTATTGAGATGATTGTGGTAAGACAAGTTGGGTTATAATAATTGTTGGGTCAAGTACCCGATTGTGAGGGTTGTCACAGTCTCCCCTCGTTAAATGAAATTTCGTCCCGAAATTTAAAATGTTGTACTACTAGATTAAGAGTCTGCGAAAAATTGTGTGTATAAACATATTTAGTGTTCGCACTCGACGTGGTGTGGTTCGTTCTTTTCTGACTATGTGCATCGGCCACTACGTTTGGCCTTCCCGAGGTGATATTTTATTTTTCCGTCATGTTCATTTTGCAACTCGACCTATCGTTGTTGTCACATGTTCAATTATTATTGCGCTGAATATGTTTTGGAGGCTTTTGTGATCGATGAAAATTGTTCATTTAGTAATGTACATGTAGTGTCTCCCATTTTTAATATGAATACAAAGACACCTATTTCAATGAGTAGTATAGTTTAATTTATTTTATTTTTTTGATTTTTAATTGACGAGACATGTAGACGATAAATTTTTCATTTTGCTTTAAGACGCAACATATTCCTTGATGAGACACGTCGCAGTATACGATGAAGTTTTCAGTTCCATTGGGTAGGTTATGATTAATGTAGTACACGCTTTTACTTTAGGTTTCAAAATAGAGTTTCTTGTTTTCCATTCTAGTCGAATCTTTTATCTTTTAGATCGAAGAGGTTAAGGTTGGGGCTGTTAGGTTGATCGTTTATTTACCGGGTCACACTTCGGATGTACATGTTACATATCGGTATTTGAATTAGTTACACAATTTAGTGGTAAATTAATTTGGTAAATATTAAATTTACACGGTTAAGTGATGCCACGTTTTGTTTTAGTTGACTAATATTTAGTAATATAATTAGGATCCCACTTCTAGTAGTTAATCCATGTTTCATGTATCTGTTGCATAGTGTAAGTAAGAGATTACACATCTTATTTAAGTTGTAATTAATAAAAGATGAGAATATTTGCTTCGTTATTTATTGTCATATTATTCTTTTTGTTCCAAGAAGGTCCACTGTGGTATGACTCATAATAAACCGCTAGTCCATAGCCAGAAAGACAAAGAAATTTCTGTACTTCGGTTGGGAATGGTCGGAATGTAGGATGATTCTCGAGTAGAATTTAAAGTTTGTGGTAGATCAGACAGATCGTCTATATGCGGTAATAAATGGCATTGGCTTGAATAATAGTATCATATATTAAATTTTAGAAGTTTGATGTGGAGAGGATTAATGTGCACGTGGAGAGCAAGGATTGGGCACGAGATAATTCTTTTACTTTAGAGATTTTAATAGGTTCATTGAGGTCGTATCGTGTACATGCGGATATTAGTATGAATACCGAATAAATATTTTAATCACGTTTTTTTTTTTAATTAGATTTAATGGTGGTTATTTCCTAACTTAAACATATTATTTCGGGTAAATTTTTAGTAACTTTTAGATCTTTCACATTGAACCAGGTATTTAAGTTTTATTATATGTACAATTAACCGTACCGTGTAAGAAGAGTCGTACCATATATTTTTATTTTTATTTTCAGAATCTTGACGTGCTTGTTGAACTCCTAATACAAATACCCTTTCACGAGCATGCTAGAGATCGTTATCATTGTTGGAGTTTTGATTGTTATTACCATTGTTATTGCGGTGGTTGCTTATCCCGAATCTGGTTTGCTTATATCATTATAAATCATTTCTTTCTTATGTAATTATTGTTTATTGACACTTCTAAATTTAATTGCGTACTAGTTCCTTAATTGTCATTTCTTTCGTAGTTTCGATACACAACCTAATCATTAATGTGACGCGTCGCAGTAGATGATGAGGTTTTCGGCTATTTTGGGTAGGGCTACTATTGATCTCGCATTTTTTTCTAACAGAAAATGTAGCACATAATTTATCCTTTTATACTTTAGGGTTTGGGACGCGATGCTCATTCCTCAGTTTTGGGGCACAAATCCCCATAAATACACTTCTCGTTTCCTACGTTCAGAATACGAGTTGAGGAACAAGTCAGACTAATTTGCTAATTATGGTGGGAATTTATAAGTCATAATGAGTTTTAATTCTTGGTATTTGGATATCTTCACTTTGAATTTTTGTCTCCAATTATGGGAATGTTCATCGATTTTCAAGCAAGAACTAGAATTTTATAGCTGATCAGATTTGGTCGTTCGCTAGCGCTAGTGAGTGTTGATTCATAACGGTTAATTTTCTTAGTTCTCGGTAGGTTATACGCGTTCATAGGGATTGATGTTCATAAGAATAAAATTGGGTCCTTATAGAGAAACGTTATATTAGGGTAAATTCAAATTAGAAGCAGTTGTAGTGTGAAATCTCGTGTCTTTGTTGAATTTTAGGAGGTAAGGTCATTGTGCGATTGATAATGCTCTCATTATTAGTTTAACTTCGAATTCAATTTGATAAGAATTGTGAAAATCTTAGTAAGTCCATTAAGAGTATTTTTATTAGTTCCTTAGGGTAGATATGCTTTTGATTTGTCATTTGATAGCTTTGTTTTATATCACGTATGATAAAGATGCTTATTCATTTGTTCCTTTTAGTAATCCATGACTTTGATAATTCTACATTGTACTATGTCATTATAAACACGTTGGCCACCCGTTTTTATAATATCATAATACAATGTTTTCTCATCATTATCACTTCATATTATTCATTATGAATATAGTTTTCTTACTTTGTACTTCCATTGTACGCGGAATATCAGTGATTATACTGATTGTAAGGAAATCTATTTTTTTTTCTCCAAACACGATTATAGAAATTTAGGAGTTGTTCTTAAAATTTATTTTAGAGACATCCTAAAGTTGACATGTGACAACTTTTGTATTCTTGATTAAAAAAAAAATTTACAAAGTAAAAGAATCTTTTGGTTGTTTTAATATTCATCGTATTAGATTGACCAAATTTTGTGGCATTAGTGATTGATGGGTAGACATTCAGTCTTTGGTTAAGCGATGAATCTTTCGAGTTTTACGATTAGTGAATGAGAAATTAGGATTAAATTTGTGATACACACGTGAAGAACATTGTGTGAAAAGGATATATATAATGTATATATTGCGTGAGATGAGTATAAATATAGTGTGCGATTAAGATATGTGGTGCACGTAGATAAGTGTTTATTGTGCAAAGTCATATGATGATGGGTCATGATGATCATTGTCCAGTCGAGTAGCGTAGACAAAATTTATTGTAGACGTTCGGTAGAAATTTTCGAATTCGTGTTTTCGTGTAACTGATAGTGCAGTGTATATAAGGAATTTAGATTAGGTGTAAGGTATGTGGAGTAAGTGCGTAGTGAAAAAGTGTAATATAGTGTATTGAGCATTCGATATAGTGTAACACGTCTCGCATATAATTTCACGTATAACTATCCAATAAACTAAGAGTTCTCTATCTAATGTAAGAGTAGGGCAAGTAAAGCTCCTAGTAGTAGGTCAAGGGAGGGATATGATATGCGACCCTACATGAAATGCAATTCCATGTATGATGCAACTTTACATGAAGTAAAAACGTTTTGACCCAAAATCTTTTGCGGTTATAGACTAGACTCACGCTAATTCACTATAACCAATGGCTCTGATACCAATCTGTCACACCCCGCCAAAATTGGTTTTGCGGAAGAACGAGGTGCGACTAATTAGTAACATCACACATCAATAATAGTAAAACAACGCATAAATAGTAAATTTCCAAAAATTGTTTACAAAACCCAAATGTTTCGAAAATCATTAATGTCTAAATCTTAGACTCATTCTCTTGAAAATGCATGATGATCCATAACTTATGCGATGCTTAAAAGTCGAATCAATTTCTGTTACCTGAGAAAACATATTAGAAAAAGTGTCAACACAATGGTTGGTGAGTTCACAGGTTTTGTGAATCCATAAGAGTATCATCAAAATCGTTGTGTACAAATCATGTACAAAAATAGTTTTAGGTGCAATGTATAATCCCTTGACATGTTTGCAGGACATTCAAGTTAAAGTATAATCAAGGAGCCTATAATCAAACCATAAATCTAATTGTTAGAATATAAAGCTCAAACACGGTTAGGCTAGCGCATAACTAGCCATGAGCGGGGGATCAATCCCGATAGTACTATCTCTATATTCCTTGGCTAACACATTAGCTAATGATTACGGTTAAACGTGGACTCGTAATATGGTCCGTTTGTCCTTCATGGTAGGTACGTGTTTACAACAATGATTACACAAGGATTATTTATTGCAAAATAGTTGAATAGTATATGTTTTCTCCCCCAGGTAAAATAGTTACAAAAATAGTAAGAGTGGGGCCGTGAAACTCACCTTAGCGAAGCTTCCAAATTAGTAATCCCCAAAGTTTGAGATTCCATCCAAAGTTTCCTAGCGTCCTAAACGCATATGTATAGTTAATAAGTGACGGTCCAAAAGGACACACCTAGTCTATATGATGCATGAATGTTTCCCTCAACTCGAATTTAGATATGAGCGATTGCATTGGCAACTTGATGGGATTGAACTTGTATATTAAATATATTTGTTTTGACTTAACCGAGTTTTAAAAAGAGTTACACTTGACTGCAAACGAATTGTGATAAATTAGATAATAATTTAAATAAATTTAGATAGTTAAATAAATAATTATTAATTAATTAATTAAATACTAACTACGTAATAAGTTTCAAATCTGAATATCAAATATATAATTAAAATAGTTAAAGAAGAATCTGATTTTCTTTTAATAACAAATCGGTTTGTTGGTTTTCAAACAAACTGGGCTCGAATTAGATGTCTCGATTTAAACATTAATTAAAACACACTTGGGCTATTAAAAGTGTTTGGTTACTGGACTCAGTGGTGTGAACAAGATACAACACAAAACCGCCCTTCGTCGGAGACGAGAGAAGTACAACGGTAACGAAACCCAGAAAACTAAACTCATGTATGCATTATGCAAAACAGTATTAAAAGGTCGAGATGGTTATACCTATCACATAGAGAGAGATAGACCGAGGAAGATGATTGGGGGAAAGTCCTGGATTGCCGGAAAAACGTTGGTCGACGGAGAAATAAAGGACGCCGTAGGTTTTGCTCTGTTCGCCGGTGATGTTTGTAATAGAGAGAGCCGAGAAAGCTCCCGACGGGTTTGTTGCTATCGCCGGATTAATGCAGCGACGGAGGAGAGAGTTCGGAGATGATGACTGGTTCACTATTTGCAACCGGAGAGGGAGCGAGATGCTTGCCGGAAAACGTAAGATTCAATGTTGGGCTCGCCGGAGATGCTTTCTGGTTTGATGCGTGTAAAGAGAACATTTGAGAGTTGGTAGTTTTATGTAGTGTGGCTACGGTCGTAGAGGTGTAAAGCTTTTAAGTTCAAGTAGTTTGATGGTGATTTGGTTGAAATCGAGAGTGACAAAAGATGGTTTAAAGATAGAAGTGATGATGATGATGGTTGATTAAATCATAAGAAAAATGTGTAAAGGATGGTTGGAGTGAGGGGTTTGACCGGGTAAAGTGGGGGTTCGGTGGAGGTAATGGCTGAGCACATGGGATGTGGTAAGGTAGATTTACGTGGGTTTAATTCAAATGATTATTAGATAGTAATTAAAATGGGGACTTAATTACAATCTAAGATCAATATCAATTAAGTTGGGACTTAATTACCGTTATAATTTAATTAAAATGAGGATGGTTAGTTGCATGGATGTATGCATGTGTGTGATAGGGTTGGAATTAAATGGAGTTTAAAATTTGATTATTTGGTGGGTACATGTACTTGTATATAACTTTCATTGATTATATTAAATCGTGTGTGGTACTTTACGTAAGAAGAATTCGTATAAGTTTATTTAGTTGAGCCAAAGTGTCATTAAAATTATAAAATGCTTATAATTTTGGATTCAATTTGAGTTTACGTTGGGTCAGCAACTCGCAAAATTACAGTGTACTGTACAAAATGTAGACAGCTGACACATGTCTAATTAATAATGTGCACTAACGACACAAATGCATGTTTCCTCCTAGACTTATATGCACAAATGAATGCTTTTATTATTGAGATGATTGTGGTAAGACAAGTTGGGTTATAATAATTGTTGGGTCAAGTACCCGATTGTGAGGGTTGTCACAATATTGCAAGTTGGCAATTTATGTTCTATCCCACATAGGTGGGAGGAAGAATTTTATGTGGGTTTATAAGGCATTTAATTCCTTAAGCTTTCAAAGGCTTTGGTGGAGGATTAAAGGCTAGACCCACACGCGCACCGAGCCGAGACCGATGACGCGAAATGGCGCGATTTAGGCGCACTTTGCACTTCGCACGACGCATCGGTCGCTGGGAGCTGATGAGCTTTCTTTTTGGCCAGTTTGGTGAAAGTCAAAACGTAACGGTCGAGCATTAAGACGGCCTGTTAATACCTTGGCCGTTTCGTCCGTTTTTTGACCATCCATTATCAGTCTTTAAAGACTGTATTGATGCTGGGCGTTTCTTGATCACTTGCCTATAAAAGGAACACCATTGCAGTGTTAGAACACACCCCAAAAACATAGAAAGCTCTCTCAATTCTCTCTGCAGCGTCTGCTTCTTCCATTTCCGAGTACTCAGTTTGTGTTGAACAGTGTTTCTTGCTGTAGAAACGTACTGTCTTGCTGCATCAAATCCTGGGTGTATACTTTGGAGGCTTACAGCGTATAAAGCAAGTATAAACCTTAAAGGACAGGAACTTACATTCCGTGCAGTTTGTATTTCGTCACTTTCAGGTCTGCATTTTCATTTTGTTCATTTGATTACTACTAACATTGTTACAGGATATAAAATATACAACATAATGAACCAAAGAATAAAGAATTTTTAAGTTCATGAATTATTAAAAGGTAATAATGCAATATGGAAATAGTAATTTGAAGAAGGCTTAGAGGAATCTGGAACGCTTGCATTCAGCAGGAACACCCTTAGAAAACCGTTTCTTGTCGTTGCAATAGTTGTAGATCATGTGCTTGTTTTGCACCCATCGAATCCTGTTTCTCCCTGCAGCGTCAATTCCTTGTGTCTTCCATGCTTGGCTCTCTTTCTCCGAGGTTGTTGACTTTGAATTTTGACCAATTTTGTTGGCATTGGCGTTGAATTTCCTGTATGAAGCAGTGAAAGGCGCGTTTGTCCAATCAGTCTTCACGCGCCCACCCTGTGTTGCCCAGTCATCCGCGTTCCACAGGCTCGCGTACACCCTCATTGGTTGACTTTTTGGAAACGGAACTCCAGATGCATCATGGTTATTGAACACTCTTACGGGTATGTTATCTATCAAGAAACTGCATGTAACAACAATTATATACTTAACGTTGTGTTCCCGAGCTTTAATTTAGAGAAAAGAGAAAAAGATTTGTACTTTTTTTTTTAATTTTATCGTGTTCTGGAGTTTTTATTATTTCTCTCGTAAGTTTCCCGACCCAATATAACAAAAAAAATATGTGGCATGCGAGATCGACTTACATGATTCTTTGTTCATTCCATACGATGGTGTAGGTGTGGAAGGCGGTTGTAGGGTCAAACCAAAGGTGAAATTGTTGTTCCTTATCACCTTTCCCTTTTGAATACACATTCGTGTGGACGGTGTACGGATTTCCCGATGAATTGCCCAAAAACTCAAAGTCTATCTCATCATGTCCCGCGCCTTGTGACGACAACTGATATCATTAAAGTCATATATGGTTTTTGTTAGACCTAATTTAGAGCATTAGAAATTTAAGTGAACTTAAGGTTAATTGAGTACTCACATAGAATGTGGTGACTGTTCCAGCAGAGTTGCCAGGTACAAGTTTGAGCTGCATGTCGAACCTTCCGAAGAGGTATTCGTGTTTGGACTGGAAACCAGAACCGGAGTATTGATCGAGTGCAAGTGAGAGATCTTGACCGCCGTTGACTATTTTAGCACGTTCACCTCCAAAAGTGATGTCCACATCGTCGTAAAAACTTCCCGCAGATGCTGCTATTATCATACATGAAATTGTTAGAGAAACTGCAAAAGTGTTTAAGTATGAATGTCCCATATTTATTGTTTTTAGAGGGAGAGAGAGAGATGTGATGTTATGGTTGCAGGAAGGGATGGTTTAAATAGGTGTGGCAACATTGACAATTTTCATCAGGAACCATCCTACGTTTTGTAGAAGGAATAAAGTCAACGAGGCAAAAAGATTTCCTTACAAAAAAGGAATCGAAAACGGGTATTTACATGAACCAACTCATGATATTCTTTCTTTTGACCGGAAAACAGCTATCAATATATTGTTCGGTTTGCTTTCTTGACAAAATAGTTTCCAGCCTTTAATTAATTAGCTCTATTATATATCCATGTGATCCCCGCAACCTCTATTCATTTCTGTTCCAATATGATTCTTATTATTTTTCATTTGAATATGCATAATTATTAAAGTTTTGAAAAACAACCTATTATCGTCACTATGTAATTTAATTATCTACTTGTGACTGTGAAACGGTCACCTTAGTTTTAATATCTTTATTGAAGTTTAAAGGAAAATGATTAGACTGACAATAAGACGTCATGACACGCTATAAAAACTTGTACAATAAAAATACAAACGTTTTATGCATATAATTATCTCTTAATGACAGCCCTCAGGGTGTCATTAACAAACCCTAAGTTTAAATACCACGCGTACTATATTGAAACAAATATTTTATTATATGCTCTTCACAAGAATTTTGATACGCATTCGTAATCGAGTGGAAGCTAAAAGCCTAGCTCAGGGTTTGTTCGGCCAACCGAACTCTAAGAACACAAGTTCTTTGTTTCAAAAGAAACGTTTTATTGATTCCCTAATACTTGTCATCCAACTAATGCTTACAATTGTTTAAATAAGACACTAAAGCTAAATAAAACGAAACCAACTAGAATACGAAAACAACCTAAAAGATAAGAGCTAAAATTAAATAAAAGATAGATTCAAAATAGTTGGAGAGTGATAAAATCCGATCGGAAGCTTCTAGATCCGTATTATCCTCCCCCTCTAAAAACAATACTCGTCCTCGAATCATCATCTTCATCGGGCTCGTACGGGGACATATCGGCAACCTTAAAGGTGGTGACTTTGTAAACATGTTGGTTAAGCTCAAGATCCCGGATCCTTTGCTGCAATTTTTCGATTTCGATGTCACATATGGGTCACGTTGTTCAAACCAGTTGCCTCTGGCGGCGTATCTACGGTTTTGACGGCGATCTTCATCACGTCCGGACATCTCGATGACTAGTTGAGCTCAAGTTCATGAATCCGTTGTTGTAATCATTCAATCTCAGCGACGTCTCGTGGGTCACGTTGTTCATGGCCGTTGCCTCTGGCGGCGTCTCTACGGTGGTGACGACGATATTCCTCACGTCCCGACATGCTTGAGAAAAAAAAACAACCTGATGCTCTGATACCACTTGATGCGGATTCGTAATCGAGTGGAAGCTAAAAACCTAGCTTAGGGTTTGTTCGGCCAACCGAACTCCAAGAACACAAGTTCTTTGTTTCAAAAGAAACGTTTTATTGATTCTCTAATACTTGACATCCAACTAATGCTTACAATTGTTTAAATAAGATCCTAAAGCTAAATAAAACGAAACCAACTAGAATATGAAAACAACCTAAAAAATAAGAGCTAAATTTAAATAAAAGATAGTTTCAAAATAGTTGGATGGTGATAAAATCCGATCGGAAGCTTTTAGATGCGTATTAAATTTGAACTCTTGGCGACTAATTAACCCCTAGGGCAACGACACATGTCGACGCTACTGATAAACCTATGACGACGATACCTCTCCCGATGACATGCGGTCGGTATAGGTGGACCCTATGGCGATGACACATGTGGCGACGAAAAGTTTAAGCTATTACGACGAGAACCCGAGACTATGACATCGACAACGCTATGGCGACGACTTTGTTGTAGGGTTATGTTTTCCAAACGACTTGTAGTCGTAGGGATAGCCTTTCGCAACGACTTGTTTTCGCGATAGGTTGAATAGATTGGTCGCCATTGGATGATTTGGTTGTAGTAGCTTGTATTTTTATATTATAAAATTTGCTCGATATATTATTATATTTTAATGTTATTTAAGGTTTTCAAATTTCTATTAGAAGTAGATCATACATTTAGAGGGTGTTTGGGGTTGCGTTTTCAACCAAATTATCTCATTAATTCATTTTCTAAACGCATAAAATCTATTTGTAGTGTTTGGCAAGACAAAACTTACCTTATTTAATTTGGTAAAAAGTAGTGGGACTCACATCCACTAACTATCTACTTTAATAAAGTGAAATGACATCTTTACCCTTACTTTTGCTTTTAAACATCATTAACCTCACTTTATTCAAAATTTAAGGGGCTCATTCCCCACTAACTATCCAATTAATCTAATTTAATTACCATTATCATATTTTGCCTCAAAAACCGTGAAACCAACAATGTATCACTTATTTTAAATCGGAGAAAGTATAATTAAAGAAGGTCTATTTTGGTAATTTTACATTAAGTTATTAGATAATCAAATTTGGCAAACACAAAAAAAAATTGATTATCTGATTATTGCGATTTCAAACCATAAAATCAAATTCAAACACTGTTTTGCAAAATCACGTTTTGTAACCACTGATTATCTGATTATTCATTTTCAAAACGCATAATCTATTTCTAATAAACAAATCCAAACAACCCCTTAATACATCTCCTATAAATATAAAATTAGATATACTTGGAAAACTAAAGTTAATTAAATTCAACTAATCATTTGCCATATGGAAACAAGTTAGAAAATATTTACTAGTTTGTTATGCGTTAATCTAACTAGATTTTAATACTTGCATATTCCATTTTTGGCAAATTCAATGAAGTAATAAATGGTCCTGGTTTTGCATTCGGTTAATCGGGGCGGGTCTACACCAAGCCATGGTCGACCCAAATTAACACGCCAAAAAATTTGAAATAAAACCTGTCCGAGCCTAATAAATTCTGTTTTTCAGTTTTCCGTTTGATTTCAAATTTTTCTATCATCCCTAATAGTTATCAATCATGGGTTATTAGGAATTAATTTATTCAAAGCAAATTTTAATTTATCAAATGCGGATTAAAATATTTGACTATTATATCCTCTCAACTTTTTTTTACCCTTTTCTTACTTATTAACCCTAACCCCACAATTAATTATTCATTTATCCTTAATTAGCACCGCTTAATTTACCTTACCACCTTCACCGCCTCATTTCCGTGCTTTATGACTCACAATTTTGAGTTACATGTATCTTACATATATGAATCCCAAATTTAGATCCAATTTTTTGATTGCATAAAATGTCATTTGCAGTGTAATTATAATATTGTTAATGTAATTTTCTTCTAACAATTTTAGATGAGCAATAACTATTTTGAAGCCATCAATTAATACAAAAGAAACATTGGCTTCATATAAATCATAAATCAGGTGAATAAGATGGTAGAGTTTATTCCTCACAAGTGGTGAGCATACAACCCCTTTATCCAACTCGAACCGTTAACTAACTCACCGTTAAAAAAAATCCCTTAAACGAAATATAATGTTTAATTACTTAGGCGTAAACTTTTTTAATAAAAAAAACATCCTGCACTTAATTATATAAGAAATGCCCTTTAACAAGGGGACACAAAAATAAACAAATGAGAACTCAAACGTAAGAAAACTTTTTCGAACAACTCTATAATTGGAAATTTTCTATTTTATAATTAATGGACGGTGGAAGCATGTTGTTTCACGCGTATAGAAACAAAAACAACAGCTTCTCTCCATACCTAAAACTAACACCCGATTAGTTGTAACGCGTAAATTCATGTTTTCTTAATTATTCATTTACTGATTTGCTACACCCTTTTGCCACCATGACTTCCATCTCCAACTACCAGGATGCTTCCTGCACCAAATTCATAATGCAACCACACCTATATATATAAACTATAAATTCATACCCCAAACATAAACCCAACACATCTCTCTTTCTATCTCTCTCTCTATATCTATATTTGTATCTACTACAATGGGACATCCAAACTTAAAAACTTTTGCAGTTGCTCTAACAATTGCATATATAATGTTAGCAGCATCTGCCGGAAGTTTTTACGACGATATGGACATCACTTTTGGAGGTGAACGTGCAAAAATAGTCAACGGCGGTCAAGATCTCTCACTTTCACTCGATCAATACTCCGGTTCAGGTTTCCAGTCCAAACACGAATACCTCTTTGGACGGTTCGACATGCAACTCAAATTAGTACCTGGCAACTCTGCTGGAACTGTCACCACATTCTACGTGAGTACTCCATCTTAATTAAATCCTCATATTATAAAAATATCTATCTTAATTAGCTCTTTATAAT
Organism: Calendula officinalis; assembly: GCA_963853835.1. Classification (NCBI taxonomy): domain Eukaryota; kingdom Viridiplantae; phylum Streptophyta; class Magnoliopsida; order Asterales; family Asteraceae; genus Calendula; species Calendula officinalis. The sequence goes on along the minus strand of OY970828.1, from coordinate 9,025,237 downwards.
ATGATCACTTGTATTAATTAACAAATAAACATGAAATCAGTTGTCATCACAAGGCGCGGGACATGATGAGATAGACTTTGAGTTCTTGGGCAATTCATCGGGAAATCCGTACACCGTCCACACGAATGTGTATTCAAAAGGGAAAGGTGATAAGGAACAACAATTCCATCTATGGTTTGACCCTACCGCCGCCTTCCACACCTACACCATCGTATGGAATGAACAAAGAATCATGTAAGTCGATCTCGCATGCCACATATTTTTTGGTTATATTGGTTCTAATTGTATATAATTGTTGTTTTGCATGCAGTTTCTTGATAGATAATATACCCGTGAGGGTGTTCAACAACCATGATGCATCTGGAGTTCCGTTTCCAAAAAGTCAACCGATGCGGGTGTACGCCAGCCTCTGGAACGCGGATGACTGGGCAACACAGGGTGGGCGCGTGAAGACTGATTGGACAAAGGCGCCTTTCACGGCTTCATACAGGAAATTCAACGCCAATGCCAACAAAATTGGTCAAAATTCAAAGTCAACAACCTCGGAAAATGAAAACCAAGCATGGAAGACACAAGGGATTGATGCTGCAGGGAGAAACAGGATTCGATGGGTGCAAAACAAACACATGATATACAACTACTGCAATGATCGAAAACGGTTTCCTAACGGTGTTTCTGCTGAATGCAAGGGCTCCAGATTTTAAGGCTACTTGTAATGCTGATACTGAAAATTCTTTATTCTTTGATTCATTGTACTATGTTAAAATTTTGGAGATATATGAACTTAACATCAACATTTATATCTAATAAACATGAATGATCACAACAAGAAAGATAGGATACCTGATTACAGAAACAGCAAAAGGTCAGATCTACGTAATCACATGGGACTGAAAGCGGCCTGTGGTGGCGGGAGTAGGGGTGGCAATTCAGTTCGGGTTGACGGGTTCGGGTTCGCGGGTTGCCAGGTTAGAAACGTTCAACCCGAAACCGACATGTTTATATAAACGGGTCTGATATCTCAACCCTAACCTGTTTAACTTCAACCCAAACCTAACTCATATAACACATTTAATAAAACGAGTTAAACAGGTTATTAGGTCAAACAAGTTAAACGGGTTAAACATGTCAAAATGTTGTTATTATTACACAAATTGATAACAAAATACTAAACATCAAATTACTAAGTAACATTTTTAATTTTTATCTAACTATTAATTATGTTTTAACTAGTAAATTATAAACTAAGTATAAATATATATATTTTAAAATATATTTTAATAATTAAACGGGTTGGCGGGTCGACCCATTTAAATTATCATTGACCCGAACATAACCTGTTTAACAAACAGGTCAGCTGACTCAACCCGAGACTGACCCAATTATTTTATACCCCAACCCAAACCTGTTTATTTTCGTGTCGGTTTCAAGTCGGGTTTGGTGTCGGGTCAGATTTTTCCACCCCTAGGCGGAAGGTTGCCATGGTGGTGACGGTGGCCGGCGGCGATGGTGGCTGACTGTGTTAGTGGGCGGTGGGCAGCGGCAGTGGGGGTGGTGCTGGTGGCGTTGTTGATATATTGAATCACTTTGATGGTTTTTCTGTGGCGATTTGGGGTTAATTTTGACCATTTGACTTTTTTTTGGCGAAGGACTTAGATTTGTTACTCAAGACTTCATAAAATAAGATAAACCACCTTGAATATTTCACATATTTTAATACTTGCATATTGCATTTCTGCAAAATTTCAGTGAAGTATAAATGGTTCTAGTTTTGCATTTTGTTAATCGGGGCGGGTCTATACCAAGCCATGGTCGACCCAAACTACCTGCACGCCAAACTAATTTGAAACAAAACCTGCCACAGACCAATAAATTCGGTTTTTCGGTTTTCTATTTGGCGTCAAATTTCTCTTGTCATCCCTAATAATCCTGTGTAACGACCCGAATTTTGTAAATAAATAAATTGTATAAAAATATGATAAATACGGATAAATCATTTAAAGAACGTAGAAATTAGTTTCGTGTCATTTGGACACCGTATGAGAAAGTTATGGACGAAACCGGTCGAGAGAAAGACCGAAAAGTGCAGCCCTGCTGCCTGGGGAAGTTCGCGACGCGAACTGGAATTCCTGATTGGGAACTTCATTCAGAGATTTTGGGTTTTTGGTCGACTGGAGTTCACGTCTAGCTCGCGATCGGGATGAATTCACGACACGCATAGTTCACGATCGTGAACTTGTTCACGTCCTGAACTATGGCAGACAGCAACACTAATGTCGGGTTTTGGTCATAAATGCAGCCCACAAACCCTAGTTTTCATCCTTTGGCGATTTTGGAGTCCAAGGGCTGATCTTGGTCGATTTCTTCATCAAAGCTTGATAGATTTCACTCCTAAGTGAAGATTAAAGGTATATCTTCACTCCTTGATCTTTGTAGCTTTAGATCTATGGATTTTGATGTAAGGGTTTGAAACCCTAGTTCTTGGGGTTATGGGTTATGGTGAAATAAATGAGGTATACACTTAATATATGGTATTTTAACAAAGGAATCAAGTGTATGATTAAGATTTGTAAGGATCTTAAGGGTTGGTTAAACCTAGGGTGTGGTAAATCACCATAATTGGGGGAAAGTGTTAGTTAAGGTATCTAGAGATAAATGGATACATTATTAGTGATATGTGATGTTGAACAACTTGTGATTGTTATATTAGGCTTTTGGTGAAGTCTTGGAAGGTTGATCGATTGTGTAAGCAACGAGATTTCATGTGAAGATCACGGTTGGAGCATTTTATTGCTAAGGTCAGTACGTGTGGACTTTACTGAGTACATAGCCTATGAAATACATTCTTACTTGTGTCACGGTCTATTTGCTTAATTGTGTAGACTTATGGTTGTTAGTTAGTTATATTATTGATAGTATTGAACTAACTTGTTTGATAATTGACATGATAGCCGAGAGCTAGATTTACATAACTGTTGAGTTATGATACGATTGAGATGATGTGATGACGCGGGGGACCCCCGGTCATGAGGTGTGGTTTGAGGAGTAGTTGGGTGGATTCCCATCGACTCATCCACGGTAGTAGTCTTGCTAACCGGAAGTAGTACGGCGAGTAAGGCAGGTATCGGTGGATTGGGTGAATCCCTCTTGCCGGTATCTTGAAGCTTATTAATGGCGATGGGTTTCGGTTAATAAGTTAAGGTGGTTCTAGTTAGTTCGGGGGCATCCCGATAACTAGATATGATTGCTAGGAAAGCAAGGATTATAGAGTCATAATGGGGTGACTAGATAGATGGACGAATTACTTGTATGTTTGTTTATATGTCTTATGATTACTATTATCATCGGGTCTAAACCTATGTAGCTCACGAGACGTTTTTTTCTCACGTACTCTTTGTTGTTTTTGCTATGTACTCAGGTTCGGGATCGAAGGTATAGGTGCGCATGGATAGAGATGCAGGGCCTAGAGTAGAAGAACACTAGAACGGATTTAGACTTAGCTTTGGTTTTGATATATTTTGTAACACCAAACTTATACTCTAATTTTCATACCAAATGTTTTTGTAAATTCGTATTTTGGGATAGTTCTCCTCTTTATTAAATGATTATTTTGGCCAAATGTTTTGTATTAAAAATTGAGGTGTTAAAACTTGGTATCAGAGCTATAGTTTAAGTGAATTAGGTTGGATGACCATCCTAGTCTTAGACTGTGGCATTAGGAATGTAAGATTCCTTGAGATTATAGGTTGACCTTGAGACTTTATGTTAAGTTTAGGGTTGAACCTAGGGGACCTATGAAAGTTGATATAATTATGGGTATTGAGTCTTATGCGTCTAATGGATTGTACATAAGGTACTAAATGTTTAATGTCTTTCGTATAGTATTGAACGAAAGAAATGGTGAACACTCGTCGAAGTGGGAAAGCCCCGGAAAACCGGGAGGAAGAGATACCTCATGTCGAGGTTGTGGTTGAACAAGAAAGTCAACCGTCGATGCATCGAGTGGATGAATCAGAGGTTGGAGCTAATAAGACTCCAGTAACCATGGCGGATCTCCAAACTTTTATTGATCAAATCAAAGGGATAGTGGCCGAGGAAGTGCACCGTATTATTGGGGACCGTGAGAGGTCGGGGGGAGACCGCGAATCCGAGGCAAAATCGGATGGGAGAACCGGGGGTAGTGGCACATGTGATGGGAAATCCTCCACGGGTGGCCAAACTGATGCTAGGGCAAAGCCCAATGTGAAAGAAGGTTGTTCATTTAAATCCTTCATGTCTTGTAAGCCGAATGTGTACACGGGTAGTTCGGACCCGAAGGTGACTATGAGGTGGATCCGAGAGACCGAGAGGGTCATCGGTAGTAGCAAGTGTAAGAAAGCCGATATGGTGACGTATGCGTCACAACTATTGAAAGAAGATGCTATGGTTTGGTGGGATATCGTGTATGAGACCCTCGGGAGGGAGGTGATTGAGGTGATGACGTGGGATGAATTTACCACGAGATTGAAAAAGAAGTTTTGTCCCGAAAGGGATTTGGAAAAGGTGCATGAGAAGTTTGTGACCCTTAAGAAGGGTGATATGTCGGTTGAAGAATACTCGAGAGAGTTCACGGGATTGCTTCCGTTTGTTGCTAAAACCTACTCGGATGAGAGGTTGAGGATGGTCTGGTATGCTAGTGGGTTACCATGGGATTACCAATTGGAAGTGAAGAGGGCGGTCACACTTGATGCGGCTATTAGTGCCGCCCGAGGTGTGGAAGAAGTGAATGAGGCACGGGTTGCCGAGAGGGCCCACGTGGGCGAGAGAAGGAAAGCCGAGAGCAGCTCTAGTTCGTTCAAGAAAGGGAAGTTCACTTCGAGCTTCTCTAAACAAGGAAGTGTGGCCTCGTGCAAGAAGTGCGGGAAGAATCATACCGGCATGTGCCGAGGAGAGTCTAAGGCTTGCTATAGTTGTGGCAAGATGGGGCATCTAGCCCGGGATTGTAAGACTAAGTTGTCGGCCGATGTGGAGTGCTACTCATGCCACGAAAAAGGGCATTATAGCAATGTGTTCCCAAAGAAGGGGACCGAGTCAATGGTGTCCACGGCTCAAAAGAAAGTGGAGCCGGCAAAGGTGAAGGGGCGATCCTTCCAACTCACTCGGGAAGAGGCGAAGGAGGCACACGATGTGGTGTCAAGTACTCTATTCATTAACTCATTTCCAACTCATATATTATTTGATTCGGGTTCCAATTATTCGTTTGTGTCTTCTGAGTTCGGTTGTAAGTTGAATGTGCCGACCGAGATGTTAGATGAAATTTATGAAATAGAGGTAGCCGACGGGAAAACCTCAATGGTTGAAAGTGTTTATAGAAATTGTGAAATAGAAATAGACGGTAGAAAGTTTAAGGTTGATTTATTGCCCATGGGAATAAAAGCTTTCGATGTGGTTATCGGTATAGATTGGTTGGGTATGCACCAAGCCAAGATATTGTGTGGTAAGAAAATAGTGTCGATCAAGACGCCCGAGAACGAGAAAGTGTATGTGTATGGGGAGAAACGACATCACATGCCAAATGTGATTACCGCCATTAAGGCGAGGAAGAGCATATCGAAAGGTTGTGCATCGTTTATTGCATATGTATTAGATGGACGAAAAGAAAAGAAGACGATGGATAACGTCAAGATCATTCGGGATTTCCCCGAAGTATTTCCCAATGACTTGCCCGGTTTACCACCGGAGAGACAAGTCAAGTTCAAGATTGATTTAGTTCTGGGGGCGACGCCAATTGCTCGTGCTCCGTATCGTTTAGCTCCCACTGAGATGCGAGAATTGATGACTCAATTGCAAGACTTGTTAGATAAGGGTTTTATTCGTCCGAGTTCGTTGGCGTGGGGTGCACCGGTATTGTTTGTCAAAAAGAAAGACGGTTCGATGAGGATGTGTATCGACTACCAAGAGTTGAATAAGGTAACTATTAAGAACCGTTACCCGTTGCCGAGAATCGATGACTTATTCGACCAATTGCAAGGTGCTAGTTATTTCTTGAAGATTGATTTGAAGTCGGGTTATCACCAAGTTCGGGCGAAAGAAGACGACACCAAGAAGACGGCTTTTCGTACACGGTATGGCCATTATGAGTTCCTAGTGATGCCGTTTGGTCTTACAAACGCGCCGGCATTTTTATGGATTTGATGAATCGGGTTTGCAAACCGTTTCTTGATAAGTTTTTGATAGTGTTCATTGATGATATTTTGATTTATTCAAAAACCGAGGAAGAACACGAAGGTCATTTGAGACTTGTGTTAGATGTGTTGAAACGGGAAAAGTTGTATGCCAAATTCTCCAAGTGCGAGTTTTGGTTGCGGGAAGTACAATTCTTAGGTCACGTGGTGACATGTGATGGTATTAAAGTTGACCCGTCCAAGATTGAAGCGGTGTCAAATTGAGAGCCTCCGAGGACTCCTACCGAGGTTAGAAGTTTCCTTGGGTTAGCCGGGTATTACCGAAGATTTATTCAAGACTTCTCAAGAATTGCGGTTCCACTCACGAAGTTAACAAGAAAAAGTGAGAAGTTTGTGTGGGAAAAGAAGCAAGAAGAGGCGTTTAATTTGTTGAAGGAAAAGTTATGTAACGCGCCGATTCTTACGTTGCCCGATGGTATGGAAGATTTTGTGGTTTATAGTGATGCTCCGAATCAAGGGCTCGGTTGTGTGTTAATGCAAAGAGGTAAGGTGATCGTGTATGCTTCGTGACAATTGAAAAATGCGGAATTGAGGTACACGACACACGACTTGGAGTTGGCGGCGATTATATTTGCCCTGAAGTTATGGAGACACTATTTGTATGGTACTCGGTCTACATTGTACACGTATCATAAAAGATTTTAAGTGCCTTGTGCGAAAAACAAAAATGAGCACCCTAGATACAAGATTTTTATAAAAATTTAAACTTTCTAATTTTTTTTCTATTAAATTATTAGGTTGGCTTAAATTTTAATATTATATATATATAATATATATAAAAATTGGTCCCCTATAAAATATGGGCTATGTGCAACTGCACCTCCTCAAAGAAACCCATGTTCTTCAGGTATTGGGCTAGCTTCAGTGACCTTCACCAAGATTGGTACTTAGAGAAGTATTTGTCTTCAAGACTCGGCGTTATTGTCAAGTGTACGCTGAATCTACTACGACTATCTGAACTGTTGATCACTCTCTAATTCCGCACGGGGAACTGGTCGTTACTTCAGTTGTTGTTCAGACAGTGTAGCCAAGTACCGAGAATCCAAACATATCAGGTTCTCGGTTACCCACAATATAGAAAACTAATCTTCAGATTGTTTTCTAACTATTATCTGTTTGTTTTCATTAAATTCCTTAATATATGGGTTGCTTTCACGACCGAGCAACTCTATTCGTACCACAAAAAATATATATTTCTCTCTAAATTTTAGTTCCACAAAAAAGTTCTAATTTTCTCAAATTGATGGAGCTCATTTAAGGAGTAATATAATTACAAGGATCCTACCACTAACTATCTTTGTCTTTCCAAACTAACATTATATTTTAATTAAAATTATTATCAATAATTCACCATTAACAATCTCTTTTAAACTTGGGCCCAAAAATAATATCTTTTGTGTAACACAGGAAGTAGTTCTTAATATTGGGTTGTTTAATAGTGGCCTTTCTGGCTTTCCTATAACTTGCAAATTCAAGAGATTCTGGCCTTCGTTCTACAATTATGAGATCTACCTTCAACGAAATATAATATTTAATGAGGCATAAATTTTTAATAAAACAATGCCCTTTAACAAGGGAACATGAAAATAAACAAATCATATTTTTATATTTTTGAACAGCTAAATTTCTATTTCAAAAATATGACAGATATATTTACAATTAGCAAGAGCTAGTAAAAGGAAAATTACAAAGAGCTAAACAAGAGGGTTATTACACCACTCAAACCAATTTAAGGAGTATTTCTTCCCTCTATTAGAAATACAAATAAACGAATTGAACGTCGTCCATTAAAGTAGCATTGGTCGGTTTTTTCTGATTGGAAAGTCATTTCATTCCTAAAATGCCACAAAATCCAAAAGATTGAGAGAATAACCACTTTAAAGAATTGCTTGTAGTCACCCGATAAACCGAGAGCGTCTCCAAAATTAATAGCTTCCGAGATAGATTCGGGCATTGGTTTTTGATCTTCCACCAACTGACGGATCGTCTCCAAAGATCTCTAGCCACTTTACACCGCAAAAAAAAATGAGTTTCGTCTTCTAGATCTTCATCACAAGAGGAGCATATAAGGGAATGAATTTTAATACTTTTTTGTCTAGATTAATCTTCGTAGGAAGCCTCATCTTAGTTCTTTAATTTATTATTGGAAGTTCAATAAACAAATCAGATATAATTGGAAGTTCTTTAATTTATTGTTTATTGACGGTGGAATCATGTTCTTTGCAACAAAAACAACAGCTTCTCTCCATACCTATAAATAAGTCGCCCTGAGTTGTAACGCGTAAAATGATGTTTTCTTAATAATTCATTTGCTACACCCTTTTGCCACCATGATTTCCATCTCCAACAACCACGATGCTTCCTCCACCAAATTGCGTAGTCACAACACCTATATAAAACATTGAATACCCCAAAACATAAACCCAACACATCTCTCATTCTATCTCTCTCTATATCTTTATCTACTACAATGGGACATTCAAAGTGTAAAGCTTTTGCAGTTGCTCTAACAATTTCATATCTAATATTAGCAACATCTGCAGGAAGTTTTTACGACGACATGGACATCACTTTTGGAGGAGAACGCGCTAAAATAGTCAACGGCGGTCAAGACCTCTCACTTTCACTCGATCAATACTCTGGTTCCGGTTTCCAATCCAAGCACGAATACCTCTTCGGAAGGTTCGACATGCAACTCAAACTTGTACCTGGCAACTCTGCTGGAACCGTCACCACATTCTACGTGAGTACTCCATCTTAATTAAATCCTCATATTATAAAAATATCTATCTTAATTAGCTCTTTATAATATGATCCACCGCTGAGCCTCCGCCCGTGCTATGAAGCTATGGGGGTCCATAGTTTCTCTCTCTAAATTTCAAAATTCAAACTATGGTCTAAAAGTACCACTCATGGCGGCCGTGGAGAGCGGGAGTGGTGATGAGGGTTAAAAAAGGGGAACGGATTTTGTTTGTTTGACGTAAAAGCACTCAGGGGCCGTTTGGTTCGCGGAATGTTTTCCAGTGGAATTAGAATCCAGATGGAATTGGAATCTGAAGGAATTTGAATTTGAATCCAATTCCTTGCCTTTTATGTTTGGTTTGTGTCATTAGGAATTGGAATTTAAATGTAGTTCCATCACTCCACAACCACCTAGGGGTGTTGTTTGGTCGAGTTATTTGGGTTTCGGGTCAGTTAGATCGGGTTTGGTTTTGATATATTAAAATTATTAGGGATGAGCTCGGTCCAAAAACCCAACCCAACCGAACCGAAACCGATGAAACCGAAACCGAAAACGATGAATTTTCAAAACCGAACCAATAACATGTTATCGGTTTCGGTCTGGTTTTGGTTCTGGTTTTATAGGCCATATGTTCGTTCATCCTTTTCTGAAGACAAGACCGAATCGAAAATGATGAATTTTCAAAAACGAAACCGAACCGCTAACATGTTATCGGTTTCGGTTCGGTGCGGTTCGGTTTCGGTTCGGGTTTTTTAGGCCACATGTTCATCCTTTTCCGAAGACCGAACCGAAACCGAAAACGATGAATTTTCAAAACCGAAACCGAACCGCTAACATGATATAGGTTTCGGTTCGGTTTTGGTCGGTTTTCGGTTTGGTTCGGTTTTTTTGGTCCAAATGCTCACCCCTAAAAATTATACCCGATAACCGAATCTCGAACCGAATGATATAACTATAAATCTGGTAACCCGAACTTGAATTGGGTTGGTTGAATTATTCGGGTTCAGTTATAACCCGACCCTATAAACCGGAAATCTAATTGACCCCCGATCAAGTGAAAGAGATGTCTCGTAGTCGGAAGGAATCTGAATTCTTTAGGGTGTGGGAAGGAATCTTAAATCCCTCAACTTAAGGAAAGTTTCGGTGCCCTGGATTCTAATTCCATCCTGAAAATGGTAAACCAAACGCAGAAATCTCTGGAATTAGATTCCAATTCCCACTAATTCCAGGGGATTCCAACGACCCAAACACCACCTTAGATTATCACCAACAATAAACTTTATCCAAGTCTCTCTATCTCTATATTTAATGGGTCCATTAACTTTAAACAAAACTTCAACTCCAAGAGCATCTTCAATCATACATTATTTCTCTAGCCCGCCTCTGCAAATCCTTCCAGATGAGACGTCCCTAAGAGCATCTCCAACCATAAACTCTATCCAAGCCACTCTATCTCTATATTTAGTGGGCCCATTAACTCTAAACAAAACTTCAACTCCAACCATAAACTCTATCCATCCCTTTAAAACTACATAACAATTATATTTTTAATTAATTTATTTTACATTACAAAAGAAATACATTAATTTAAATGACATAATTTAAGTTTATGGAAGTTCTTATTAAAAAGATGTTGGCTGGCAAGAGTGACTGAACAAAATAAAGCCCAATTTAAGCAATGAAATGTTAAAAATAATGAAATTTTTTAATGGAATTACGAAGAAATGGTAGATACCGACATGTGGATTTATTGGGATTTATTGGGAATACAGAAATTTTTTGGGCTACAAACTATCATCTGTTGATTACCAATTTCTATAACCATCTTTACAAATTTTCCTTTTTATTATATCAAACAAAATTTTTAATTCTCACTTAATTTGTGGGATCCATTGATAGAGTGGGTATTTCTCTCACTTCAAATATAGAGTGAGCTTTTCTCTCACTCTATATTTAGAGTGACAGATAGAGGTGGATTGGAGGAGAAAAGCCTTCAAATATGAAGATAGAGGGAGTGATAGAGGTTGGTTGGAAGAGCATCTCCAATCATACTTTATTCATCTCTCTATCTCTATATTTGAATATTTATCTTCTTCAACTCACCTACTAGATCTCACTCTAAATATAGAGTGAGAGAAAAAATCTCTCTATATTTGAAGTGAGAGGGTATCCCCTCTATCCATGCCTTTATCCATGGACCCCACATATCCTTCACTCTAATTTTCTTTTGTAACGTAAAATAAATTAAAAATATGATTTCTATGGGTCCCACTAGTTTTGGAGGGATTGATAGAGTTTATGGTTGGAGTTGAGGTTATGTTTAGAGTGAATGGACCAGCCAATTATAGAGATATAGTGGGTTTTATAGAGTTTATGGTTGGAGATGCTCTAAATCATCATTTTCTGTCTTCCCCCAAATCTACACCGGTCCGACTCACAAATTTTTTTCTTGAGAAGAAAGGGATTTCAATTCCCGACCACTTGGTTGTAGGTGGATTCCCCTAAAGAAGAAATTGATTTGTTACCGGCGATTTGTTAACTCAAACAAAGAACACAGTACGATGATTTGTTACAATGATTTCTTCAACAAATCGTAAGCTTCGAATCTGATTCAGAAGGTGAAGGTGGTTCAGATAGTGAAGGTGAAGGTGTATACTAAAGAAATGTATTGTGGTGGTCGCCGGAGAGATCTTGGGCTGGTGTTCGCCGCTAGAGAAGATGATCGGAGCAACTCCGACAACGAAAAGACGAACATTTTCTGGACTTCCAGTGGTGATGATTTGTGTTGATGTAATTTTGTTTTATTTAATTAAAATGGTTATTTTAGTAATACTACCTCCATATCAAAATACTATAAGAAATTCAAGGGTTTTAAGAAAAAATAAATAAAAAGTGGGTTAAGATAGATTAAATTTGATAGTTAGTGAAGAATAGGTCTCACTTCTTTTGAATAAAGTGGTATTAATAATGTTTAAAATTAAAAGTTAGGGTAGAATAGTCATTTCACTTTATTAAAGTAGATAGTTAATGGAGAATGAGTCTCATTGTTTTACCAAATAAGGTAAATTTTAGAAGTATATCACTTATTTTAATACACCCCTAAATAGAAAGTGTATCACTTATTTTAATAGGAGATAGTATAACAAAAGTTAATGAGTTTAACAAAAGTATGTCGAGCCCACGTAGCAAAGATGTGTTGATAGGTAAGTAGACAACATTAAACACTAATTGCCAAATGTTAAACGTTATTTATAATTGTTTCAAACGTATTAGTAGAAACGGGGGAAATGAGGTTAATATATTGGCACGTGTGAGGCAAGCATACCGTGACGAGTCGGTTTGAAAAATGTATTTTCGAATGACGGTGCCTGGGAAGTCTTGCGAATATATCCAAAATGGTGTGACCCTGAACATGTTCATCTCACGGGAAATGAAGAACTATTCCAACAAGATTTGATACCCGTCTCAACGGACAAACTTGTAAAAACTCATTCACTCGGCCTATTTTGGCGAAATTATTCAAAATGAGTTTAAACTGAAAAAGGAAGTCCGTCAAGCGGCGTACGACATGTCAAAGGAGAGAGACCGTACCATAACACGGTTGAAAGTAATAAGATTTCTCTCCACTAGCACCATAAGGTTGTCGAAGTTAATGACATGTTGATGAATAAGCGAAAGGAAGAAAATCGTCAAAAGTATTTAAGTGACAAGTAGTTGTATTGTTAATTTCCGTATTCTATTTTTCGCACTTATATTCTAATTAATGAAATATTAGTTGTTTTAAAAAATAAAAAGTAAAAAAGTTAAGTGTGAACCAAATAGGTGTTCTTGATTTTATAAGTTAACGAGGCAACATGGCCCGTGTGATGCACGGGCTTTGTTCATGATAAAGAGTTATTGGTATCACCTGTAAAGTATGAGTAAAGCAAATTGTGTCCGAGTTATTTTCTTTAGTATTCTGGTTAAAGCATTGTATGAGTAAAGCAAATTGTGTCCGAGTTATTTTCTTTAGTATTCTGGTTAAAGCATGTCTTATGTCGTCCTCTACTCGAGGGACCAATCCCTGATTCTTGTGCAGCTGAAGATGATCCTAAATTATTTTGTAAATTTGTAAACACTACAAAATGAGCGTAATGTAACCTTTTAGAAGTAATTTCTTTAATGGGTAGGATTTGATTATAAATGTTGCATTAGAATATTGATAAACTTTTTAAACTTATTTTAATTAAATAAAAACAATATTTTGCCTTTTATAATGCTGGTGGATCGAGTTTGTAGTTTGCTCAGCCAACCTAAGCTAGAGGCCAGCAACATAATGTATATGGACTGAAACGGCCACTGGGCTCACATAATTGGGCTTAAACACTAATGAGTTTTAAAATAGAAAAGTTAGACCATTTATAAATAATTTAAGGGATAAGGGTATTTTGGTAAATCAAAATTTTAAAACCATCGTGTCTTTAGATCTCGTTGGTTCGATTAGGGTTCATCCACCTACGTATCTTCATCTTTAATCTTTTAAGGCATGTAACCCTTAATAACACAACTGATTCAATATTTAAGATGTCACAATATAATTACAGATACAATAACAGTTAAAAGAGAAGATAAAATACAAATTAAACACGTGGAAAAAGTATTTATTAAATCGTTAAACTTGACATGGAATAATATAAAAAAAAATTACACCTTTTTTACAATTCTAGTGAAGCGATGTCTTGTATATTCTCACATGGTACACATTTCAACTCTAGGGATTTCTTCAATATTATAAAGAATTTGGCATTAGCAATAATAACTTTGTTACTATCATCTTTATTGATCTCCATGTTAACCTTGTAATAAAATCTTACAACTCTTAGTGCATATGCAATTAAATTATTGAATCAATTGCAATTGACACTTCAATTTTAGATAAATAATTAAATAGTTAATATAGTATAATTACGGTAACCACATTATACTAAAACTTAAGACTATGGTTGAACTTGAACATTTATATGTACACGTTTCAACTCTTCAAAAGGGATTTCCTCAATATTATAAAGAAATTGGCTTTAACAGTAATGAGTTTGTTACTATCATCTTTATTGATCGTCATGTTAACTTTATAATAAAATCTTGCAACTCTTACTGCATGTGCAATTATATATTAATTCAATTGCAATTGATACTTAAATTTAGAAAAATTATTACATAGTTAACTTATTATAAATACAATAACCATATTATAATTATAAAAAAACTTAAGATCATGGTTGAACATTTGTTGATAGCATAATAAAGGCTACCATAAAAAAGAAAATATTAGTCTCTCACAAAGAACATAAAAAAGCTAAGAAGAATTAGGATGTAAACCCAAAACCCCAAAAATTCAAACTTTGAAAAGGTTATCTTGAAAGATAATCATGAATTGTTGGGTGCTTAAAAACTTTCCTTTGATTTTTATTCTCAGGCTTCAACCATAGAAAGAAAGAAATAAAATCTAAAATCGGAAGCTAACATTTTATCCTAAACAAACCAATCCCAATAAGAAAAATGTTGCATATTATGGATCAAATTGTTTTTTACTTGCAAATGATGAACATATGCTAGGAAACTCAGTGGGGTAATACGTCAACATCCTTATGAACGTACCACCATTACTAAACCTATTACAAAAAGTTCATCCATTCCCCTAAGCTTATAAAGTAGACAATAACGTAAATTCATTGAGATCGCTCTGGCGATGCTAGATACACATGATGATGTTAAATCAAATTCAAAGTGTAAACATATTGAGAAGTGTAAATCCACGAAGGAGATGTACGACATACCAAATTACTCCAACTTTCGTCGCTTTTATAATGGGATGAAAACAGTTTGTTGGGTATTGAAAGGCCTGTAATTAAGGTTGCTCATTGAGTAACAATTTTTTTTTTTTGGGTTAAATGAAAGGTTAAAAAAAGTGATTGGTAAATTAATTGGTAAATAAATGGTTATAACGATTTCAATATTTTTAATGTGCGAATTCGTTGCAATTTTCAGTTGGAAAAATTAATTTGCAAATTAAATACATATTTCAATCATTTCATAAGGGTTTTTCGTTTGTTTTGTATTCAAAACGTTTGAGTATTTAATACATGTATGATACATGATAGTATTCAATGGTTTTTAATATTTAGAATTTATTGCAACTTCAAATTGAAACTCAATTTTTATATATACGAGGCAACATGGCCCGTGTGATGCACGAGCTTTGTTCATGATAACGCGTTATTGAAGGTAAATCGTGTACATTATATTGGTCTAACGGAAAAAGTTCTAAAAGCAAGATTGCTAACATGTTTATCGTTGATTGCGAGTAGTTTACTAAAAAGGCAAGTGTGTTGGAGAAAAATACAAAGTAACAAAACCATTATCGTTTTTATTAGCACGACACAAAACATGTTATTCATAACTTATAAGTGATACTATGAAGAACTTCACAGATTTATCTTTTATAAGCAAAACTATGAATGAACGATGATATATCTTCAACTAATGTCGGTTAATGCAAACATTATGTCAGAGTTCTAATTGTACATTTTTCTCTCCAAAGTACATTATTTCAAAACTATTGGCCTTACAATTTAGTGAGTTTGTCAAATTGTTATTAAAATGAATTCATTACTAAAACTCTTGACTTTATTACACACAATCTCATATACTATAATTATAAGTATTAGATCATTATATAATATCATTTTTATATAAAATGTACATAAACAACGAATAACAATTTTATACATATACAAAAGAGGTTGTGTATTAATTCTAAACAAAAACAACTAACATACTCTTGCCGAAAACAAACTATAAAGACTTCATCTCTATGATTTTTTTTTTTTTTTTACTTTAAAAAATACAAATATAAAGATTAAGTTAGATTGACAATTAATATCGAGGATAAAGAACAAAATCCCTAAAAGTGTTTATTGTTGACTCCACTTGTTAGATATAGACAATAACTAATTCTTCATAGCCCTTCAAATTAACATTTAATTAAACTTATTAAATGATTAATATGTTCTTCATAGCCCTTCAAATTAACTCTTGAATTAGTACATATGAGCCATGAATTAAAAAGCAAATCGCTCATGTTTACTTGAGACATTTGTGGAAAAAATATAAGACATGGTCAAAGTCTGCAATTTTGAGGATTACAAAGATTGATCTTAGTAAAAAGAAAACCATTAACCCAGGCTTAAGAGAAATTCAATTCAGTCACCATCTGATTAAAATATATATGCATTCAACAATGCATCACGTAAGTGACCAAATTAAAGGATAAAAATAGAAATATACAAAGCATATATTTTTTTAACACCATGAAGTTTCGTTCATGCATCAATAAAATAGAAATTAGGTAGTATTCAAGTCCATATTCAAGTCTATATTGACGAAGTCAATTAACATTTATGGAATTTAATTAAGGAAGAAATCAAATAGAAAAATTAATAATATTGATGCACATTTGAAACTTTGACGAATAACAAAAAAGAATAATTTCTATCATTCGAAACATTCTTTGAGACATTTCCTCAAACAGTTGGTGTGCATCAAATAAATGATGTTGATGAAGATAAAATGCAGTGGTAAACAAATCATTCAAGTTAGTATTTAACAATTAAAATTTGCAATTAGAGTCAAAGTAAACATCTTAACAAACAGTACATAATATGAAATCAACAACAATCATAATCACCATACTAAATGAAAAATGAATGCAAAAACATAGGAATTGGGGGTATAGTGCATAAAAATTAGATTGTTTGTTATAAAAAGGTTTTCAGATTGGTTTTATAAGGAGATTAAAGTTTTAAGACGACGCATTGAACCCGAACGCGAGTTTGAAATTGGTGTGTGGAATCCGATCGGAAAAGATGTAGAAGAAACGACGGGGTTTATAGATTGAAGGGCTATGAACGAAAGACGTACCGATTGGTGACTGAAACTTCGATTACGATGTGTTTGTTGATGGAATTAGGTTGAGCCGGTTGAAGATTTTTGGTTATTGCCAGGTTGAGCGAAGGAAACTAATGGTTTTCTTCATAATGTTGGTAGTTTATATACAAATTGAACATGTGGGGAAACGGTAGATCAGTGGAAGCTATGCGACGCGAGTATAAGATATGAAAGGGTTGTTATGAACCGGTGAAGTATATGAAACGGCAGGGATACATCAGTTCCTTCTTTGGTTATGACTTATGAGGAGGAGAAGAGATTGGAGTACATTATTTTAATTTACTTATGTTAATAAATGATACATTCACTTGAAACTCAATTTTGTGTCGTTTTATTTTCATCACCAACTCACAGTTGGTTTTAATTTTCATATCACCAACTCAATTTATGTTAATTTACTTATTTTAATACATGGTAATAATTTGTGTCGTTCCATTTTCATAACCACCTCATGGCAATAAAGTTTTAATTATCCTTATATACAATTACCATTCTAAGTTTACTGTTCATAATGAATATATATAAATGGGAAAAGTGAATGTGTGGCTGTCATGTATATATCCTTAGGTGTGAAACCATCCAAAACTACGTAGTTTTGATTAAAACACTTAAAACTTATCACATAAACTCATTAGTATATCAAAGTCTTTCTAAATCTAAGCCCTAACTGATCAAAACCCGTCTAGATCTGTGTACGTAAAAGACGCCTCTACTTGAGTTATATGAAAAACACTATACAATAAATTATACGAAGTATGAAAAACATTACAATGTTAAATAAACACCAAACTCGTTCTGCATAAGAAATTAATTGCGTCTTTTGATGACTTGTAGAAGTTAATTGTGTCTTTTATGTAGAAATTAATTGTGTAGCTTGATGACGCACCACGGGAAGAACCTAATCGATCGTGAAGTTAAAATTGAACAATAAATTAAGCGACGAGTTTAGATTAGTTTTGATTGGCTAGAGCTTGATTTCAGACATGCTTCGATACAATAATGGTTTTATATTATAAGTTTTAAGTTTATAACCAAAATTACGTAGTTTTAGGTGGTTCCACGCCTAAACTTAGATACATGACAACCACACACTCATTATCCCCTATATAAATTTATTCTGATGATACAATCCAAATGTAGATGTGCCTGAGTGGCAATAAGGGATCCATATAGTTCACTTGCTTACTAAACAACCAGTGTTCGAATCAATAATATCATATTATTTTTATTAAAAGGAGATAGTGTGCGGCGACTATCTATTTCGTTCACATGCACATTTGATCTTCTTTTTTGTGCTAACATTATTATAAATTTAATGTTTATAATTAATACCTTGGATATATAAGTTCTTTTAATATGTATAGAAATTTATATTTTATAAACAAGATTTGTTTTTTTTTTTGTTATCATTAATATTATAATATTGATTTAATATAAACACTTATATTTTGCCATAAAACATATGATTAGCAAATATTATGCGTATTATTACTATTCGAACTCTTTTAATTGTAAATTTTTCTACATCATATAAGTTTATTAGTTACATCCGGCATGTGTAAGCGCGGTATAGAAACCGAACCAAATTTAAATCAATATAACTGAAACCGAAAATGATGAATTTCAAAACCGAAACCGAACCGATTACATGTTTTCGGTTTTAGTTCGTTTCAATGGACTTGCATTTTCATTATCCGGTTAACATAGCTTACCGCTGTATTACCTGCCTTTTTAACCCAAATGCCCACCCTAACATCCAGGTTACTTAAACCATCATAAATTTTATTAAAAAAGACTAGAACTAAAAGCACAATAATGTTATATAATATTATCAGTTTTATTTTATTTTATTTGTTTTTAATCAACAAGATTATTATTTTTATAGAGATTACTTGAACATCATAAAAGTTTTCTAAAATAAAAAAGACCTATAAAATTGTATAGATAACATGATATACAAAGATCCATCTAATATTTGGTTAATTATAATTGCATACATGAGTTGCGTTCAAGGAGGTCCATGATTTTTACAAAGTTCCGAGGAACAAATCTCAACCATTGATCAATATGATCTAATGGTCAAGATTAATCACATTCTTTATACATGGAGGGGGTATTTTGGTCATGTGGCACTAAAAAAATTTTTATTTTATTTTATTTTTTATTTTAAAATTTTAAATTTTTTTTTATTTTTTATTTGTTTAATTTCTAATTGAGGGGTATTTTGGTCATTTTGAAAAAAATATTTTTTCTATTTTTATTTTTTATTTTAAATTTTTTTTAATTTTTTTATAAATAATTTTAAAAAAATAAATTATTTATTTATTATTATTTTTTAAAAAATTATTAATTTTTCATTAATAACACATAATGTGATTGCATAGTGAATCACATGTGATTGCATAGTGAATCATATGTGATTTAACTAAAACATGATTTTACACTAAAATCACATGTGATTTTACACTAAAATCACATGCGATTAAGTTATACATGTAATTATCAAATAAATATTATTTTTTAATAAAAAAATTAATTAAAAAATAAAAAAAAATCGATTTTTTTTAAGTGCCAAATGACCAAAATACCCCTTCATAACAAAAAATAGAAAAAAAAAATTAAAATAAAAAATTAAAAAAATATATTTTTATTTTTGAAAAAATGAACAAAATATCCCTCAATATATAAAATATGTGATTAATCTTGACCATTAGATACTATTGATTAATGGTTGAGATTTGTTCCTTGCGACTTCCTAAAGATGATGGACCTCCTTGAACGTTTCTCTTGCATACATTATTACATACAAGGAATACTTTCAAACATATGTAAGAATACATATTATTTTATGTTCGTCTTTAATTTAATACTAAATCTAAAAAAATATATAGATTGACAAAGTAGAATTTTAAAACCCGTTACAACGCGCGGGCAAAAGTATCCTCGTTGGTTCTAATTGATATACTAATTAAAAGTTTAATACATGGTAATAATTGAAACTTTAATTTTGAAACTCAATTTTATTGTTATATAAATATATAGATAGATGAGTTTTGAGGGTTTGAATGTGAAATATAGAATCCTTATGTGTTGCTATTGGGTTTAAGCCCACCCACCACTTCCGGTTCAAGTGGTATAAGACACTAAACACGACATGAGTTACCCGCCCTAATTTGGCGTCGACCTTTGCCGCAGATCCATCCTCGGCGATGAAGAAAAGGAAAACTCCAAATTGGCTACAAATGCCTAACGAACTGATGGCTACGATTCTTCAAAAACTAAATCCTGTTGAAATACTCAACAACGCACAGCTAGTATGCACAAATTGGCGGAGAATTTTCAAGGATCCGGCGATGTGGAAGGTAATCAGTATGCCTGATCCAGGTGATTCTCGGGAGAAATATAAAGAACTCAAGGATCTGACTAAGCAGGCAGTCGATCGCAGTTGTGGTGAATTGATCGATATTAGCCTCGAGTGTTTTTGCACCGATGATCTCCTTTATCACATTTCGCAATCGTACGTCTCTTCCGTTCCAATCTCTATTTAATTTCATACTCATGATGCACATATTTAGCCGTTTTTTTTATTTACGTAGTTTATGAAGTACGAATGTTGATGAAATAGGAAGTTTAATGAAATTGAACTCACATTAGAGCTGAATAATGTGTTGAATTTTGACGATAAACTATAGATCATAACTTAATTTCCCCTAAAACTATATAGCAAAACAGCATATAGGAAAACGTTGGTGCTGGTTTCGTCACATAATGTGTTAATCTTGGAAGTGTATACCATCATGCTCAGAAGGTTCAAGGAATCATAGGCCATCTTGTTGAATGTCTCATGTGCATCAGAGGTTCTGCCATTTGTTAGCAGAATAGGGTCACCAAAAGTCTTCAAATTTCTTGCTTAAATACTACCTGTGACCTTACAAACTGATTGGTAACCAACCTCTATGTGCTAAAAGTATATAACCTACTAAATTGTTTATATAGTATTATTATAACAATGTCTTTTGTAATCATACTCAAAAGACGATGTGATAGTGGTACAATTAGCTTTCACTTCAATTAATCTGCTGTTTTTGTTTTAGTTAGGTTTACATAATCGAAAATCTAATCTTTTCTGTCACTCAATGGTAACTTACAGCTCAAGCAAACTAAAACGTCTCAGTCTTTCAAAATGCAAAAAGATTACTAGCAGTGGATTGACTGATGCAGTCGAAAAGCTACCACAGTTAGAACAACTTCACCTTTACTACACCTATATATGTCATAAAGACATTGAAGTGATTGGACAAAATTGCCCTCAATTGAAATCCTTCAAATTAATCAAAGAATCCACCATAAGCCGCATTGAATGCAATGATGATGCACTTGCAATTGCAAACAGCATGCCCGACTTACGCCATTTACAGTTATTCCGTAGTGAAATGACCGACGAGGGCCTCCAAGCAATTTTACAAAACTGCCCTCATCTCAAATCCCTTGATGTTCGTAAGTGTAAAAACCTTAAACTTGGTGGGAATTTAGGAAAATTATGTGAAGAACGAGTTAAAGATTTTAAGCATCCTAATGATTCAATGGAAAACTGTGGATTTGATCCTGAATTTCAGGAGTTTGATGAATATTATTATGGGTGTATGTGCCGGAATTCTCATCATGATGATATTTCGCATGGTGTTCGATATGAAGACTTGGGTGGCAGTGATGTTTCTGAAGAGGTTGAATTTGTAGAGGCTGAATTTGAAGAGGATGAATTTGATTACAGTGATTGAAAGATGAAAATATTAGATGAAATTAAATACTGCTTTTATTAGTTTATGTAATGTGTTTCACGTTTTTAATTCTTGCGTCGGATCAATCAATAAATACTTCTTTTGGTTATTTTTGTAAATAGGTTTTGAAAATAGGTTATTGACTTATTAGTATTTAAATAAATTAATAAGTTAAAAAGGTATATAAGACTACCCGTAATGGCTGATCGATACCATATCGGTCACCCCTGCTACCTCTGCGTCATATCAGTTTTCTCTCTCCTGATCAAACACATGACCAAACAGTGACCAATAACCCGTAATGGGTGACCGATAACTTTTTTTTAACTTTAATTTAAATTAAAAACAATACATTAATAATAATTAAAACCATTACATAATAATAAAAAACACTACATTAATATAAAAAAAACATTACATAAATAAATTAAAACTTTTCACAGAATACTAATGAAGTTTCAGAAGTGTTCTATTTAGGTCACTCAAACTTTAAATTCCCTCCATAATAGTAACCAGGTTTCAAAAGTGTTCCAATCATGTGAAATTTACTTATGATTATAAGTTACCAAGTCACTTTAATTTCATCTCACTTAAAAAGCCGTTAATAATTAATAAACATTAAAAGGAAAATATATTACTTTCAAAAGAAATCTAAAGTCTAATACAAATAACAAATGTCTCTCAATCTCACGTTCTACTTTTTGCACAACACCATTACTATCATCATCATCATCTTCTTCTTCTTTTTCTATTTCTTCATTACAACTCCAATCTTCAAAAGAATTAATGTCACTCTTATCATCACTATCATTAAATAGAAAAGTCAAGAAATGGTCGTGGATTATTTTGTTCAAAGTATCAACATCATTATATTCATGCTCCGATGATATTAAATTTGAAACCTCATCTTCTTCCTTTTTTGATTGATATCATTGACCAGACCTTTCAAAGCAATTATCATTAGTGGGCTTTTTTAGTAAATAAATAAATTAAATTAAATGAATAAATTAGTCAATATTATTATTAAATGATTTTTTTAGTGAGATGAAATTAAAGTGACTTGGTAACTTGTAATCATAGATAAATTTCACATGATTGGAACACTTATGAAACTTGGTTACTATTATAAAGTGAATTTAAAGTTTGAGTGACCTAAATGAAACACTTTTAAAACTTCGTTACTATTATGTGAAATTAACCCTAAAAAACAACAAACTAAAAATTCAAATTATATTTGGCTTTGATTGCCGCTTTCTTCTTCAAAACCCACTCATGATGTTTGCCAGTCAAGTGGTCATGTGGTTTTCTGTGTAGAATTTCATTTGCTTTAGCTCTTAGTTTTCTTTTTGAATGGTCATGAAATCACTTATAAACGCTTTGCGGAGGTCAAAAAAGTTGTCAGTGACCTCTTTCCAACACCCGACTAATTGCTCAGCCACATACGGTTCACCGACATCTGAACCTTGAGCATCTGATGATGACGATCCCGCTGCTTTCTTCTTCGCCTTGTCCCGCCCCATTGGTCGAGGGGGTGCAACTTCCACCTCTTCATCATACTGATCCGCACCGACTTCTGAACGTTGAGCAGCTGATGATGACGACGTCTTTGACTTTTTTCCACGAGTCTTCGCGAAAATCGCCAATTGTTTTGGGTATTCGGCACCCTCCCACTTTGGATGGTCCTTCAACAATCTCCAGCACTCCACCTCTGTGAAGTCCCCTACATGTTAAGCTTTATATTCACCACAAGCCCGCTCGTACAACATTTGGTCGTTCGGCCCACTTTGGTTTCTTGCAACGAGGTTGTCATAAATCCCACAAAAGTTTGCAATTTTAGGCCGAAGTCTAATCTTCCACTTGCAGTTTGGGGAGTCGTATGTGCGGTTCGTCTCACCCATTTCTTTCTCAAAGTAAGTTAACACATCCTGCCAAAATCCCCTGAGCACCCTGTAGTTAGCTTTCACGACATTTTCGGACGTGTTGATCCAAGCTTTGCATAAGGCTATCTCTTCGGCCTTCGTCCATGTCGCGCTTCCGCCGGTCTTACCCTTTGTCGGTGGTTGACGCCTTTTTGGTACCTTCTTTGTCGGCGCTACAACGGGGGAGTCGGAAGACTCGGATGACTCGACATTGAGGGTGTAACACCGCAAAATTTAGATACCATTTCAATCAGTTCATTTCTTTAGCCTATCCGCATTCAAAATTTTCTCAATATTCATAAAGCAATTACCATTCGTGGTTCAGTTAGCAATCTCAAGTCTCAAATACCTACTTTTTTTTCTTTATTCTATTGAAATTTACAATCTTGCACAGTTTAACTCGTTAAACGGCCCGCAATTTTAAGACTTCCAAATAAAAAGTTTATTACCTTAATCAACTAATTCAATAATACACTTTCCTAAGATAAAGTCACATCAATTTTGCACATTTTGACCGGACCGGGTCTATATCCTATAATCGATTTATAACTATATAACTAATCATTTCATACATGATGAAAGGCATATAAATACTCTCATACGGTCAACTTATTGAACTACAAACATGCCAACAATTACCAAGTCACAAGTCATATATATATATATATATATATATATATATATATATATATATATATATATATATATATATATATATATATATATATATATATATATTTCAATTTGATACGTAATAGATAAACAAATCAATACTTGCAATTCAATTCGGATATCATCCATTTCGAGGTTAACAATTATATGAACTCACAGCTAACATATAACGACCTTCAAAGTCCAGTCATGAACACAAAATACACTCTAGTTCAATTCTAGCATACTAGGCACACATGGGGCCAAACCGAGCAATTCTTCGTAACACTATACCAGTAATTAGCTAAGCATACTTTCAACAATCATATACCATTTTATGCATAATTGGCCATATTATAAAGATGTCGAAATTTTTTATAAAGTCAAGTTGCATGTTTTGACGAAACGAGTCAAAGTTACACAATTCAAGTCTAAACTACATATCTCTTTACAAACATGGTAATATAAATAAAATAGCTTTTATACTCAATTAGTCATTTATCGAATTCTTAACACTTTATGACCAAACCGATCAAAAGAAGTTTCATAGTCAAAATTGTTTTATTACTACCATAACATGTTAAACTATTTACCAAAACCAGCTCATGCAATCATCAAACGATTATCATCATAATCAAGGTCTAGCAACTAAAATGCATCCAATTAAGTCTTGACACTAATTACCTTTAACGGGTCAACATTGAAAAATTTATCATAACGATTCCACACATACAACTAACGGTTCATTGAACATGTCAAACACATGTTATGACTAATAAGCATTTTCAATTAAATGTCAACTTTTACTTAGATTTCAGTCAACTAATTACAATTCAACTAGTTTTTGACTCTTACCTATTAACATCCAAATAGCAAGGTAAATTCATCGATTCAATTCACAATTAAGCATAAACAACATTTATCATTCTAACATGTTATTTGATCTAGAAAACATACATCTTAAGGCATAAAACCTAATGACCTTAATTTGACAACCTTTATTACAACTAATAAAACATCATCATCACTTTGAGTAATTTAAAAATCACCAATTTTAACTATGATAAAAAAAAAATTATTAACATAAATCCGTTTAATAAATCATCAAATCTAAACACTAGATTTAAGTATAAATCATCAATTTCAAAACTTTTCCCAAATCATTTAACAAGTCATTTATCTTCAATTATTACTATCTCAAGTCATCTCAAAAGATCTACACACACAATTCATTAGTCACCTTTCAGACTCCAATTTCGATATAGGAAATAATTCGGTAACCTATCATAAGCATTTCAGATCATTCAGATATTTAACACTGACTAACTGTCATAATTAATGTCTATAACAAAAACAACATCACTTTATTCACATTGGACAGACATTTCTGATTCTCACTATACAGGTCGCCACATGTGACCCGGCAGGTCACGGTAACATTTTCATCTAATCTTATAACAGTTACTATTCCTACTTGGACTATCCAATTCACATATACATTTCCATCCATTATAATTATAGGCATTACATTCACGAAGTTTACAATAACTACTTTTATACTCAAACTTCTCTATAGTCACATATGTTGTGACTGAGACCAGCATCCAATCAATCATCTTCACTTCTCCTGAAGCGAAGGAACAACTAGAACAATTAATTTCAACTCATCGCCAATTTGCACAAAACATAAATGGACAACTTACAAACACGAGGCACTATGTGTGCACCAACAACAAGAAAAGAAAACTATCTTTTATAACATACAACAATAACTTTGATTCAACTAGAATAATCCACACATCAGATCAACTAACCTAGTCCAGGTTTCAATAATAAAGAGACTAGAAAGCATGCATCATTTATATCTATATAAACTCCTGACACAGATGATGTACCCTAAATCAATAATCAATCAATTATTCCACTTCAAGTGGCATACAAGACCAAAGGTACACAGTTCAGTTCATCACATCATTCCACAAGTCCTAATTAAGCGATCTACTCAATTAACAAATTTTTTTTTGTATAAGCACAATATTTAGTTTATCAAAGCATAGATGCATAAATTTTCTCTACTAACAAACAATATAAGTACAGTATTGAGTTTTATAGAACTTACCCGAGATGTCACTGTCAGTGACGTTAGTACTCTTTCTTTTCCTTTCTACAGTTGATGAAGATTCCCCGACCACCCCCGTACTTGACCTATAATCCACTTTTTTTTCCAAAGAACATTTACTCTCTCTTTATGTCCCTCCCTTTGATAATTCCAACACACACTCCAAGGAAATTCAAAAACCTTTCTCTCGTGTCCAAATTGACCACATCTAATGCACTTCATGTTCCAACAATGTAATATGTGCTTCTCGGCCAGTTTCTGCATTGTTACTTGAGGTACCAACATTTCCTGGGGCCAATAGGGTCGGGTTGTCCTTTCCTGTCATATCTGTAACAATCACAACATCTCACGAAAGCTTAGTTTAAATCGTTAGTACCTACATACTAACCACTAACTACCTTCATTCACATTTGCTCTAATCCCGCTCGTCCGAAATGTTTGACCAAACTCGAGCCACGATTTGGGAATGAAACACCTAAACGTGTATCCATCGCCAAACCGAAGCTCTGATACCAAGTTGTAACACCGCAAAATTTAGAAACTTTTTTTTTTAAAGGTGTGCGGAAGCATAAGATAATAACTAAGTCTTAAGTTTAGGTTTACAATCCAAGCGTCCCAAATTAATTTCCAAAATAAACCTTGTGTAAACTGTGTCACTTATCGAAATGGCTCATACAAAACATATTTTACCGAGCTTGGTCAATCATCCCGTCCAAAGCACCGTCCACCCTGAAAAAGAGTCAACGAGAGAGGGATTAGCACAAAGCTAAGTGAATGAATAAAATCTACAAATTCTGAAAAGCACAAGAAGCAAGCAAGGAAGTAACATCTCCGAAGGGGTAACCAAATATGAGAGGATCGGCGGCTCTGCCGAGCCCTAAACCATGGATGGCCAGAACCATGGTAATCCGATGGCGCTGTACCCAACTCCCCGCTAAACCCCCTTACGTGTAACGCATACATGTAAGGTCCGAATACCATATTAGTCGATACACTATGCCCAACCGTTATCCATCCGACGATGACCTCATCCCGAATGTGCACATTGTCATGTGTAGTAGTCTTCTAGCAACTAGGTATACATATAACTATTATATAATTATCATACCACAAATAATTATGTAACACACAAAATCATGTTATAAAAGTTTGCGCCGAAACACAGTCCATACATCCTCGAGCTCTGCGAAAATGATCACGTTCTAGTCCCAAAATAGCGGAGCAGCATTAACGAATCAACACTAACGGATCAACATTAACACATCTGCACTAACGAAGTAAGCACTAACTGATCAGCACTAACGGGGTCAGCACTAACTGATCAGCACTAACGGGGTCAGCACTAACTGATCATCACTAACGGGGTCAGCACTAACTGATCAGCATTAACGGGGTCAGCACTAACTTGGTCAGCACTAACGAGGGTCAGCACTAACTGATCAGCACTAACTTATCAACATTAACGGGGTCAGCACTAACGGATCAGCACTAACTGATCAGCATTAACGGGGTCAGCACTAACTGATCAGCACTAACAGGGTCAGCACTAACTAATCAGCATTAACGGGGTCAGCACTAACTGGGTTAGCACTAACGGGGTCAGCACTAACTGATCAGCATTAACGGGGTCAGCACTAACTGATCAGCACTAACAGGGTCAGCACTAACGGGATCAGCACTAAATGAGTCAGCACTAGCTGATCAGCACTACCTGATCAGCATTAACGGGGTCAGCACTAACGGATCAGCACTAACTGATCAGCATTAACGGGGTCAGCACTAACTGGTCAGCACTAACAAGTCAGCACTAACTGATCAGCATTAACGGGGTCAGCACTAACTGGGTCAGCACTAACTGAATAGCACTAACGGGGTCAGCACTAACTGATCAGCATTAATGGGGTCAACACTAACTGATCAACACTAACTGATCAGCACTAAAGGGGTCAGCACTAACTGATTGCAACTAAACACAAGATGGAGATTAAATCCACTCACCGTAACCTTCTCCTTGTGACCAACTCAGTAGTCTAATGTTACTGAGTTGTCCTCCCGTTTCCTGTAAATTCAATGGAATACCGAATTAGTACATAATTCCACTAAATTATAAACAATTGTCAAGTAAGTTCATAAACTAACTTTTGACCCAAATGACATCTAAATACTTGCAATAATAACTACTCAAGTCATATTCACATCATACTTTCATAATTCAAGTCAACTAACCACAATAAACATTTTACACCCAAACGGGTCAAAATCCAAACATAGTTCTAATACTACTAAATCTCGACTTTTAACCCATATAAACACCACAGCTAGCAAGTCATGACTAACTACATAATTTAACCAAATTCCTTACCAAGTATTTTACCCAAAATCACTAGTTTATCTTTTTGACCCAAATCATCCAAACACTAACTAGTTTATTTCACAAATCCACCAATACTTGACAATCAACCTAAATAATTTACCAAACATGTTATCTTAACATAATAAACAACAATAACCATCAAATCCTCAAGAAATCCAAGGGTTGACAAAACTCATCTTCTCCAAACCTTCATTAATGGAGCTTGAAGGTGAGTTTCACCAAAACTTAGTTTCTTCCCACAAACAACCACACAATACATGTAAAAGCTTGAATAAACATGTAATCTAACATCTAACACAGGATTCACCTACAAAACTTCAAGAATCATAAACCCTAGTTTGACCAACTTGCATGAAATCAAAAACGAACACATATAGGATGAAGCTCACCTCAAGGCCTACTCAAAAATGAGTTTAGAATTTAGATTGATCAATAAACAATCCCTAGATCTTGAAAAGACACCAAGAACAAGCAAGAAGGTGAAGAGGGTTTTTAGAGAGAAGTTAGGGAGAGAAAATGGCACATACAATCTCGTTATGTGTGGTGATATGTAATTGAGAGAAGAGAAGGAGGTTTTGACAGCTCCTTCAAAACGTGGCACAAGGGGAAAACAACAGGTGCATATATCATTTAATAATAGTATCAAAAAAAGGTATCCGGTCAACAACTAATTTATTTAAAATACCAAACATACTCCATTTTCAAAACGAATATAATTTTCGGGATTGAAATTCAAACGTTAATCTAACACTATAAAAACCACATAATCATTTAAACATTTTAGAAATCGGATATTTTAACCTCTTGATTAAAATATCACAAAAGACAAAACACTAAACAATTCATTTAATAATACTTTAAGGCCAAAACTACTAGACCGGGTTTCAGGATGTTACAGAGGGGAGCAGCGGGAGAGGCGGGAGAGCCAGTTTGTGTTCGTGGTTGGTAGTCGAATTGGCCGAGCCCTGCGAAAGGATCAAAATTATCCATGCCAAAATAATTTTGGTATTGTTGTGGTTGTTGTTGTTGTTGTGGTGGTGGTGGTTGTTGAAGGTATGGTCGGTGTGGTTGTTGGTAGTAAGGGGAGCAAATGGATTATTTTAATAACCTTGTGGTTGAGGATTAGTTTGGTGTATGAAAGTTGGTGGTTGAAAGTTGATATAGGGTGATTGAGAGGGTGTTAGATTGTTTGGTTGGCGTCGAGATTTTGAAGCTTTGGATTTGTTCCTGGAAGACATTTTTGAGAGAACAGAGTGTGTGATTGAGTATATTAGAAAGAAAAGAGAGTTGTGAATTATTTGGTAAAAGAATTAGGTATTTATAGGGTAAAAAATGGGTAAAAATTAAATTTGAAAGGGGTTTAGTTTAATAAAAAGAGTCATTGGAGGGGTGTGGGGTACGTTGAACGGTCCACTTTGAATGCTCGAATAGTCGACCGTTAGGGGCTGGGGACGTGTCGTCGGGGTTGGGGCATAACGAAGGGGGACGCGTCAGGGTCGTCGATGTGGAGGGTCACGACCGAGTGAAGGGTCGCCATTACGCACAGTCTAAACATTTTTAAAAGGGGATTAATTTTGGTACCACATTTTTTTATGCCTACACCACAACATACACATAATATTGCAGACTGTACAAGTATATAAAGCATTTATTGTGATGTGAACATTAAAAGATGTGGTGTAAAAATCATCTCCTTTTTAAAAAAGGAGATTTCAAAAAATAATAGGAGTAGGTTATTAGACTATGCGTAAGGGAGGGGGTCACAACCCTTTGTCTCAATATGGTCGCATGCCAAAGATGTGTCTCCCCTCACATGAACACTATCCTACGCGTCCTAATGCAAAGTTTGGTCGCCTGAGTGACCGATGGATGTCGCCTGACGAGTGCAATGGTCACTTGTACCTTGTGCATGGTAAGTGGTACATGTATTGATAAATTCAATTTTAAGGTTTGCTTGTGGTCTGGTCACTGCTACGTGGGTTTAGTTGAGATTTGTCATATATTTGGTCGAAAGATAAAAAGTTAATGTGACGTTAATTTAGCAAGGGTGACCAAACAAGGTGTGGGTTTAGTCACCCCTTACATGAAGTGTGTTACTTTTCAAAACCCTTTTCAAAAGGCAAATAAATCAATACACAACATATCAATCAACTTATCACTTATTGTCAAGATCGAATAACTCGAACATGTTATTGAATCTAAGATCTACTAACAAAGAGAAGTTACAACGGATTAACACTCTTGTTATTTGATTAAGAACAATGAAAACAGTAATCGAATAAGAACAATACTGAGAACACAGTTTCACAAAAAACTTCAATGTATATTAATTTGATCGATCAATACACACGTACGTTTACAATTCGTAAGGAACTATTTATAATAGTCCTTGAAGCCTAAACTATTAGCCTAGTTATTCTAGGAAATGATTACAATTGAATTACAACAAGATAAACATTCCATAACAAACTATACGAAAAACTAGAACACGATCTGCACCAAATATAGACATCAGTAGTAATCAAGATCGTCAGTAGTAAATCCATCATCAGTAGTATTTCATGTTTCTGCCCCATCAGTACTATCTTCCATAATCGTTGATCAGTACTAACTGCAGCATCAGTACTAAAATGTTTATATCCCAACAATCTCCCCCTAAACTTGTTAATTCACTTTTAATTAACCAAGTTTCTTCTCTTCTTCTTCCTTCTTCCTTTTCTCTTCTAATACAGCAGCTCTTCTTTGATCACCTTCTAATGTTTTCTGATTTTGTTTCTTTCTTTGGGCAATTATGTATTTGCTATTTCTATTCACAAAGTAGTTATATTTTTCTTGAAACATAGCAAGGTCATGTGGTCTCATGAACGAGCATGTGGTGATCTGGTACATTGTTTCTTCTGAGTGAGGATATTCCTTTTCATATAAATACAGCTCACACTTCTTACTGGTTCTTTCAAAGAAGTACATATTCACAGTTGGTAGCACATTCCAAGCATAAACATTTTCTGTGCTAGCAAAGATTTAGGATAATTGTCTGGATAGAAAGCAGTATCAATCATTTGAGTTAAGTATCCAGCTCCTGAATTCCTCCATGACTTCTTTACCATTCTTGGTTTACCAATAATTAAAACTTTAATAATGTCACTTCTGCTACAGGACATAACCATTGGTTTCCAAGCATTGAACCTTTGAGTTGTTTTATCTTCTCTCACAACTTCTATTATATCATTAACAACTCTCCAATTGATAATTGGATTATCTTGAAGAGGAGCAACAGGAAGATCAAGTACTGGAATAATTTGTTCTGTTTGTTTTGATTTCTTCCTAACTTCTTGTTCATTTTGAAGAGCTTTTCTCTTTTTGGAAGGAGGTTTTGATGATTCACCAGATATTGGTGTTCTGGATAGTATGATTGTGGGATCAATTTCAATTAATGCCTTTTCTTTTTCTTCTTCTACTTCAGATTCTGCTAATTCCCTTTCGTTGGCAGTACAATATTTATCAACGATTGTTATCATTTTCATTCTGCCAAAGGACTTAGCACTATGTCCTTTTGATTTTAAGTAGTCTATCATCTTGTTCTTTTGTTCAAAGATTTCATCTGGCAGATCAACTTTTTCTCTCTTGCATTAAGCTACAAGATCTTCAAGGCAGTTCAGATGTTCTTCTTCTATTTTTCTTTGTTTATTGAACTCTGCCTTTTGATCCTCTACCAGGAATTCTTCAACCTCTTGAATTTCTGCATTTTTCAATCTTTCTTCTTCAGCTTTTCTTTTATCTTCAAGAGCTTGAGTCTTTACAACTTTCCTCAGATATCTCATCTTGTGCACCTTCCACTAATCTTGCTTAGTAGGTCTAACACAATTTATTTTATTCACCATATAATGACCTAAAGCTCTGTGTGGATAATCATCATCAAACTTTTCCTTTCCTTTTCCAACACACACAGGAAGTGGAGTGTGTTTCATATCAATAACTCCAGGAATTATTATTGATGGATTAAATAAATGATAATTGCCTTCAGTTAAGATTTTGGGGTGAGGAGGTAGTGCACATTCATCAACATCATCCCAATTCACATTATCATCAATGTCAGGTATGATAAGTGGCTTTAGTTCTGGAGTTGGAGGCCTTGGGATGATAACAGCTGGTTCAAGAACTTCTGGTATCTTCATCTTCAGTAGTAACCAAGGTAGTTACTACTGGTGTTGTTTCTGTTTCAAATACCACCAACTGTTGTGAAGAGATTACTACTGGTGAGGTTGTTGTTGTAGATACTACTGTTAGGGCATTAGTAGTAAGAATGATATTTTCTGTTGGAGCATTTACTACTGGTATTCCTTCTTCTTCAATGGGATCAGTAGTAACAACCTCTTGATCCTTAGCATGAGTAATATTCATAGGATCAGTAGTTTCTATGACTTCAGTAGTAACTGGAGAGTGTACTTATCTGCTATTGGTGACTGATTTGCAGACACAAATACATCCTCATCCATACTTTTTACTCCTCTGTACAAGTCTTCACCATAACTTTGACCTCTTTCACCATGAGCTTCTTTTAAGTTTAAGAGGGATGCTGCTGCTGCTGCAATTGAGTGATCAATCATTCCTTGAATTTGATCCTTCTCCCCCTTAGTGATCTCAACTTGTTGAGCCTCACTACTTTCAATCTTTTTCTATAATTTTCTGATAAGAGTTGATTGTCTTTGAAGCCTGTAGTCGAACCTCTTCTGTCTTCTGTTCAGAGTATTGATGTAATGCTTCATGTAGCTCATGGGTTTTCCTTGGGAATTTAAGAGATTCAGACAATGTTGTACAGTGGTTTTAAGGTTTTCCTTCCTATCCGTCAATTTGGTTGGTTTAATACTGCCTTCAGCCCCTTTGGGTGGATCATTAGGCTCATTTAGTACATTGGTTTGAAGGTTTTCCATCCTATCCGTCAATTCATTTTGTTGCACTCTACCCTCATCACTTCTTGGTGATGAAATGGGTTGTTTAGATACTCTCTTCTTCCTAGAAGAAGCAGTAGTATCCCCCCTTGTGGTTTCTTGGCACCGGGGTCCTCTTAGTGCTGCCTCAAAAGATGAGTCATCACTTAGAGTTGCCAAGGTCTGGGTCTTATTGATGTTCTCACTAGCCTATGCACCCACCTTTGGGGCATCAGTAGTGAGAGCCCTTTCCTCATGTCCTCTCTCCTCCTTGGAGGACAACTCTTGGAGTCTGGGGTCTGACTCAATTGGTCCCCTGGTGTCCTTTAAGGAAGATTTTTTCCTTTTATAAATTTTAGAAATTTGTTTGGCTATTGGTTGGTCTTCCTCAGTGTGAAGAGTAGCACTCTGAGGATTAATGTCATGTACCTGGGACACATTCAGGACATCTGTTTGTATAGGTAATTGAGTGGACAGGTTGGATTGTGTTTGGGCTGTATTTAGTGGTGGAGTTGGTTGGGGTTCAATGGGGTGACTTGAACCTTCTCCAAGTGGTGGTTGATCATAGATCATGTTTTGGAACAGTGGAGTCTCTTTACCAGAAAATTTAAATTGTTTTCTCATATTTGAGTACACCTTTTTGTTTAATTCAGGTGTAATCAAAATGTTCTTTGGAGTTGAAAATATGTGTAAGGAATCTTGGGTACATTAAAAATTTTGAAGATGATAAATTTGCAAGCATTCCTTCAAAAATCATGTTTGAAAAATTGAATACTTGGCATGTGCACAAACAAACAACATCAGATGCTATTGACTTGTTGAACTCATTCCAAGTACTCTTTTTCGGAGAGATACAGTGTTGAATAGTGTGAACAAGAAATTTTCATTGAGGTGAAAGAAGACCTTTTTGAAAAGTGACAATGTCTAGTCTTCCCTCATACCCCATCTTTTGTAAAGTTTCAACAAGATCCTCCTTAGGAAGAGAAAACTTACCTGATTCATCATTCAGTTGTAGATGATGTCTGTGGACTGTTCAGTGATGATGATAGACTTTCCATCTACAATGGATTTGATTTTTGACATATTTGTGTCTTCAATCCGTTCAGCATTTTCGCAGAAGTCAACAAGGTGCTGTTGATAGGCTTTAGGGTTGATTGTTAGAGCAAAACTTGATGTATGAGTTCTTTAAGAACATGACTATGGGTCGAAAATCCTTTGTGCCATCTGGATTTCTTAAAAATGCACACATATTGTGAAATTCATAATACTTGAGATCTGTTTTAACTTCAAGAGATTTCAGTGTAGCCATTTGTATGATCTTGATCTTTAAATTGATGTTAGGATGTTAATTTTAGATAGATTCGAAGTGTTTGAGTGTTTTGTAAAATGAATTCTGTTGTTACTGATGCAGGGTTTTGATCGAAATTTGCAGAGTTTAGGGTTTATCGTAGGGTTTATCGAATCGAGATGTGGATAATGCTAAACTAATGACTTTCAGCAATTTATAATTTTCAAATTAATCTGCAAAAGGACTGAAATACCCTTCGAATCATAACCCAACGACTATTTTCATGGGGGTTAGTATGGTAAAATGTCGAATTTTACAGATAAAGGTCGATCAGTAGTAACTAAGTATCAGTAATAGAAACGTCAGTAGTAACTGTTGTTTTTATACTTATCCTAATTCTACAGAACAACCCTATCAGTACTAAAGTTGTAGGAGTAACTCACAGTCAGTAGTAATGAATAACCAGTCGTAAAACATACTTATATAAAAAAATGGTACAAAACTTTACATATGATTTTAATTGTGAAATTAATTGATTAAAATCATCCAATACTGCTAACCAAGAAGCTGAATCTTCCTACATCAAAAGCTTTTTGTAAAAAGATCGGCTAATTGATTGTCAGTGTGAATTTTCTCTACTTTTATTAATTTCTTTTCAATACAATCCCTTATAAAATGAAATCTTATTTCAATATGTTTAGTTTTTGAATGTTTTACTGGATTATTCACAATACTAATAGCACTCTGATTATCAATAAAAATGGGAGTTTTAAGAATAGAGATACCAAAGTCTAGGAGTTGATTTTGAATCCATAGAACTTGAGCACAGCAAGCACATGCAGCTACATACTCTGCTTCAGCAGTTGATGTTGAAACATTGGTTTTTTTCTTGCATTGCCATGACACCAATCTTGATCCAAAGAATTGACATCCACCAGTAGTAGATTTTCTATCTTGACATTCACCACCATAGTCACTATCAGTGTAGGCTATGAGTTCAAATGGTGAGTCATGTACGGATACCAAAGACCAAGTGAAGGTTTGCCTTTCAAGTATCTAAAAATTCTTTTAACAGCCTGCAAGTGTAGCTCCTTAGGTCTTGCTTGATACCTGGCACATACACAAACACTATACATAATGTCAGGTCTAGATGCAGTTAGATACATTAAAGAACCTATCATTGATCTGTAAAGATGTTCATCTACATCCTCCCCCTCAACATCAGGATGTAGGTGTTTGTGAGTTTCCATTGCTGTGCTTGCACTTTTGCAGTCTTTCATTGCTAACTTTTCCAAGAAGTCTCTGACATACTTTGATTGATTGATGAAAATACCATCTGATCTTTGATTTATTTGGAGTCCAAGAAAGAAGTTCATTGGACCTATTGAGCTCATCTTGAACTTGATCTGCATTAATTCTTCAAATTCTTTGCAAAGTTGAACATTTGTTGAACCAAATATGATATCATCTACATATATTTGGACCAGTAGAATATCATCTTTGACTTTTCTTGTAAACAGAGTTTTGTCAATTGCACCTCTTTTGAAATTGTTCTTCAGTAAATATGATGACAATGTGTCATAACAGGCTCTTGGTGCCTGATGAAGGCCATATAGAGCTTTGTCTAGTTTATACACATAGTCAACATGTTCAGGATCTTCAAATCCTGGATGTTGACACACATACACTTCTTCTACAATTTTCCCATATAGGAAAGCACTTTTCACATCCATTTGATAGACTTTGATCTTCTTGTATGAAGCATATGCTAGAAATATTCTTATTGCTTCAATTCTAGCAACAGGTGCATATACTTCATCATAGTCTATTCCCTCTTCTTGAGTGTATCCTTGGGCTACAAGTCTGGCTTTGTTTTTTATCACTATATCTCTTTCATCTTTCTTGTTTCTGAAGATCCATCTTGTTCCAATGGGTCTTTTTCCTTTTGGTAGAGGTACAAGAGTCCATACAGTTTGTAATTTGAATTGAAGAAGTTCTTCTTGCATTCCTGTAATCCAATTTGAGTCTTTCATAACTTGTTGAATCTTTTTTGGTTCCTCCTGTGACAGAAAGCATTCATACATACATTCATTAGAAATTAGACTGATGTTACAAACATTTGAATTTATAGATGAATTAAATTTGCTTCTTGTGTGCATGGTTGAATTGACATCACTGAGGACTTGGTCCAAAGGATGATTGTTTTCAGTTCTGGTGCCATGAACTTTGTCAACAGTTAGTTGACTATCAAGGTTTGACTCATTGGATTCAGGGATTTGGGCATCTGTCCATGTTTCTTCTTGATTGTCTGGATATTGTGGAGTTTCCTAATTGCTACTGGTATCAGTAGTAACATGATTTTCATTTGATTCTGGAGGTTCATAGTTAGTACTGATGTCAATATTGTTGGGTTCATCATCATTTATTTGAGTTTCTAAGTTACTACTTGTAACGACTAGAATTTTCGGTAAAAGAATTAAATGGAAATATTGAGAAATAAAGGTGGTAAAATATCTAATCGAGTCCCCATTGTGTTTTATCGAGTGTTTGAATGTTTGGGACTTGGTGTAACCAAGTATGGGTCAAGACTTGGATGGAAACAAGTTTGAAAGGCAAGAAACTGACCCAGGCAGCCCTCGCGGCGCGAGGAAGGCGCGAGGCAGGCGCGAGTTCAAACAGCAACTTCGGAGGTCAGACGCCGCGTCGAGGTCGCGTTTGGTTCGCGGCGCGAGCGGGGCGCGAAATCTGGAAAAGATCGGCTTCTAAAAGGCAAACTCGCGTCACTTCGCGGCGCGAGCTCGGCGCGAATTTGGTCTGGAATATATAATCTTGTGTGTGAGCTAGGGTTTCATTTCATCTTCAA
This sequence comes from Calendula officinalis, assembly GCA_963853835.1. Classification (NCBI taxonomy): domain Eukaryota; kingdom Viridiplantae; phylum Streptophyta; class Magnoliopsida; order Asterales; family Asteraceae; genus Calendula; species Calendula officinalis. The sequence continues at coordinate 8,987,364 of OY970828.1, read as the reverse complement.
CCCCACACTTTGTGCAGCCGTTTTCTAGAGAGAAGTGGTCGATTTTGGAGTCTTGGAGCTCAAATCATAACCATCTTAAAGGATTGAATCATCAATGGTAAGGATTCTTGTCTATTTTGCTTATCTACCTTGATTGTGAGCTTTGTATGGGTAAAAATGGTGGTTTGGGGAACCAACCAAGTCATCTTTCGGGATGATGACTAAACATGGGTGTAGAACACTCATTGTAAGCTTGTAATCGATGTGTACAAGTTGGATTTCGGTTTATTGATGGAAATCTTAACTAGGGTTTGAGATTCCACCAAGTTGGATGAACTTGGTGGTTAGGGTTTTAGATATGGATTGATTAGTGATTAGTTATGGATTATAACTAGTTATTGTGATGATATTGATGGTAGGTCAAGAAGACCTAAAGATTGGTGACATTTCACAAGTTGGAAAGCAAGGATTCGTGTTATTAGACACGATTTGGAGTTAGCTTCGCTAAGGTGAGTACATGAGACTTTTACTGAGTACATAGCAAATGATTTTGAAAACTATGATGTTTTAGGAGTCTTTATTAATAAATGTTTTTAATAAAGATATGATCGATATAATGAGAAAATGTTAGTAATAGACTATTTAAGTATGTCTAAATGATTAATGATTTTGAAAGAGTTTATGATAATGAAAAGCATTTAATGAATTTTTGTAAGTAAGGTGCATGAATAAAGATAATGATTTAAAAGAGCTTGATAATCGGTTTATCAATAACATGTATTAATAAAGTTTGAGACAATGATTTTTAAGTAATAAGTATCGATTAGTATATTATACTAATAAAAGTAGTTATCGAATTACTAAGAGAATAAATATAAAGTGACTAGTAATAGACATGTATTCTAGTCAAAGAGGAGTCGAAACATTGTGATTTGGATAAATGATAAATACGTTTTAAATTAGTAAATGACTTGGTAAAGTCAAGATTTAAAATGAATTAGTAAAGAGAATAATATGATAAATTAGAATAGAGGTATTCTAATAAGTGATGATATTTGATGAAAGGAGCTAATGCTCATATTTTGAAAGGAGCTGAGGCTCATAAGTGTTAATGAGATATCCGGAATAAGACCGCCCAGAAATGGGGGGAGCATGAGACGTCTACTTGGGGGTGGTACCTCCCTGCGCAAAGAGTAGAATGTCACAGTTTACGACACCGAGTGTTGGGTGAGCATGACGACCCGGGAACGGGGAGAGCTTATGAAGCTCGGTAAGATGGGGGCTCCCAATTACCTTGATAGTTTACCTATGACGTCCCATATCGGGAGAGTTGGCTTCGGAGAGGTCCGTTGCATATGTGATAAAGAAAGTGTAAGCTTGGAGATAGCTTACAAGTATGTGATTAGATGATGAGTAAGCTTATGGTAAGCTTATTAGTTTATACGGTTAAATGAATAGAAAATGAATTATGAATTAATAAGAAATGATAAGGTTAAGTATTTATAATGTTATAAATATTGTTTTTATAAATCTTTTGAGAATGGGTCGAAAACCCATGTATCTCACGAGAATATTTTGTCTCACGTACTACTTTGTTTTTGGCTATGTACTCAGGTTCAAGATCGAAGGATTAAAGGGTCGCAATAGAAGTGCCCTAGTGTTGATTAGCTCGGGAGCTCGTAGGTAGATCCCGTTTATCCTATGGTTATGATATTATCTTTGTAACACCGGATTTTATAACTCTGATAAATGTTTTAATGGTTTTTGTTAAACCGTATTTTGGGAATATTGGACTTGTAATGTTTTTATTTAAAAATATGTTTTAAAAAGTGTTTTGAAAATCAAGGTGTTACAACTTGGTATCAGAGCTATAGTTTAAGTGAATTAGGTAGGTTTGACCTCCCTAGTCTTAAGCTATGCTAAGTAGGACCATATGTTTCCATAGGATGTCTATTATTAGTCTTTTGAGACCGTAAAGTATGGGTGTATAAGGGTCGATCCCTAAGAGAAAAGATAATGTTTTGGGCTTTATGGATTATGTTTGGCTAATAAGTCAACCTTTCAATTCTGATGGTTTAATATGTTGGTATAGCAAATGGTGAACCCAAGAAGTGGAGAAATCCCACGAGATCATGAGACGGATTCAAATCGAATCCCGACTCATCCCGGTAATAATGGAGAGGGTTCCGGTTTGGGTGCAAACCAAACCCCGGTAACTATGGAAGCTATCGAGAAATTGTTTACCCAAATTAGGGAGGTGGTGAATGAGGATGTGAACCGGATCATGACTAACCGGTTCGATGAGGAGAAGAATGATAATTCTAAGTCCCGTGGGGGAAGTAAGTCTGCGGGTAGCAAGATCCGTATCGAGGAGCCATCGACTGAAGAAAGTGATGATTCGGGGTCGGAGGAAAGGGAAGGATGTACATACAAGACATTCATGACGTGCAACCCCGGTGTGTATTATGGAAGTTCGGAACTGAAGGTTACGATGCGTTAGATTCGGGAAACCGAGCAAGTACTAGAGAGTAGCAAGTGTTTGAAGAGAGATGTGATCACTTATGCATCCCGACAGTTGAAGGATGAAGCGTTGACATGGTGGGACACAATGTATGAGACTTTGGGAAGGAAAGTGTACAAGATGTCGTGGAAGGAGTTCACGAGTAGGTTGAAGGAAAAGTTTTGTCCCGAGATAGATCTAGAAGAGTTGCTAGAAGAGTTCATGTTCATCAAGAAGGGTAATATGTCAGTGGAAGAGTACACCAAAATGTTTACGGGATTACTTCCGTTTGTAATCAAGTTTTATCCTACGGAACGTATGAAGGTGGTTCGGTATGCAAATGGAGTACCACCGGAGTTTGAATTGGAAGTCAAATGAGCGGCCACGTTAGATGAGGCCATTTGTACCGCTCGAGGTGTTGAGAGGGTTTTTTTCGGCGAAAGGCACAAGAATCGGCATCGAAAGGGGAAGAAAAGAAGCTCGATGGTAGCTTAGGATCGACAAAGAAAGAAAAGTTCAAACCGAGCTTGTCAAAGCATGGTAGTGTTGGAAGTTGTCAAAGTTGTGGGAAGAATCACCATGGGGAATGTAAAGCAAATACGGCCATATGCTTCAGGTGTGGACGAGTAGGTCACCGAGCAAAGGATTGCAAAGTAAGGAACCTCGAGGAAGTGGAATGCTACACCTATCACGAGGTGGGACACTTTAGTAGTGCGTGCCCGAGGAAGAGAACCGACACGTCAGCATCAACCGCCAACAGAAATCGGGTGAAGGAAACTCGTGGAGCCGCTTCAGGTAATTCGTTATGAAGTTTTGACATATGATTAGGGTTTAATTACTTTTATGTTGCACAAATTGGTGCTTATGTGATCTACGTGTGAGAATAATTTTAAATGGAACATATGCTGCGAAAATTAAATTTGGGAGATAATCTCCCTGGGTTATTATGGGTATAGCCGAATGGGTTGGCGACCGGTATGTCGCGAGAAATAAGAATAGGAAGGATTATGTTGTCCTAGAATATCGACAGTTGGATCATGAGAGTGGTGAATATTTTCCACATGAGAATAGTAGTACAATGAAGTACTAAGTGTTAGTGTGAGTTGTGAAATACAAAAAAAAAAAGAAAAAGAAAAAGAAAAGAATATATGTATATATAAAATGGAACCTTAGTTACTGGATACGATTGATTGAGTGTTGGCAAATAGCCATGGCAAATGGTTGTGTCGGGGATGTCGGGTGTGACATCAAGAGTGAATAATTTGTTCTTGATAAAGGTTTATAGAAAAAGTATAATAGTGTACGTAAGGGTACCGATCGAAGTCAGTTGGTTGACTCAAGATGACCGGGTGAAAGAAAAATTAGAAGTTTGGGTAATGATAGGATGAATCGAATAAGGACGATTAATAAATGAGTAGATTGGTGGAAAGCACTAGAAATGATTTTGTGTATACCATGTGGTATGATGTATAAGTGGGAAAAATTGAAGGTCAATTATGAGAGAAAATGATAGCATGATGCTAAGTGTAATGATGCATACATGAATTGTATGCAAGATGAAATAGTGTTGTATGAGTCACTTTGGATTGGAGGCTTTCCGATCATTGTGACAGTTTGGGGTCGTGATGGATTGGAGACTTTCCGATCATCTCGATTAGATAGTCAAAGTATAATTTGTTATTTAAGGAATACGACGATGGTATCGGGCATATGTAGAACCTTATGGTTAATTATCGTTATGATTTTATGGCAAGTGAGATTTGGGGTAAAAACACGGGTTGTGTTTAAGTAGAATTATGTGTAGGAGATACCTACAAGTTCATGATTCATGAAAAAGGAATGCTCTAGGAAGCAAATTGGTTAGTGGCCAATGAGTGGTGAAAGATGTACAATGAGTGGTTAGGCCACAATTGGATATGATTGAGACTCTAGAGCCGGTAATTGGGAATTTCAAATATGGTATAAGGATGTTTGAAAGGAATTATAAATGGTATAAGAATTTGAATGAAGGTAATAGAGTAATAGAGATTGATATCGATTTATATGAAAATTGTTAATCGATTGTGGAAATCGAAATCGAGGAAAAAGGGAACAATTGAGAAAGGAAATTTAAATATTGGAACCGGGAACGAAAAGCTTGGGAAGCGATGCCTTAGTAATAAAGAATATGTGGAATTTAGCAAAGTTTGACTTTATTCATAAGTCAAGGTTGGTCAACTAGTGGATTGTTGACTTTGGTCAAAATTGGGTTTTGACTTTCATTTAAAATGGTGAGTCAAGGATAAGGGCATCATGTATCACTACATATGTAAGCTAGTGGTTAGTGGATTAATGGAAATAATGGTAGTCAAAGGGTGCGACTTTGACCGTTGGGTTTCAAGTTGAATTTAGGAATCGAGTATGATTGTTGTTGGACCATGAATGTAAAGTCGATTGTTAAGGAATTGATGATTAATAGAAACACTAATGGGTAAGGAAATTGTCAAGAAATGGTTGACTTTGTGCTTAAGTCAAAGATTGGTCAATATTGACAATTTGGTCAAAGCTAGACATTGACTATCGTCTTGGTCAATTGGCTATTAGTAATGATTGGGTCATACCATCCAATGTGGATAAAGGGATTGGTTAAATGATTGAAGGTATTAAGGTCAAATTGTGAAAATTTTGACCCGTTCGGGTATTAGAAACTCAAGTTTGGTTTTTGACCCGTTTGGGTATAACGGGTCAAGTGAGCAATTAAATGCATAAGTATTATTGGATCATAACTTGGAAGTGTAATGAGGATCGGAAATCCTTGAGTTGATTCCGAGGACGGAATCCTTTTTAAGGGGTAGATAGTTGTAACGACCAGAATTTTCGGTAAAAGAATTAAATGGAAATATTGAGAAATAAAGGTGGTAAAATATCTAATCGAGTCCCCATTGTGTTTTATCGAGTGTTCGAATGTTTGGGACTTGGTGTAACCAAGTATGGGTCAAGACTTGGATGGAAACAAGTTTGAAAGGCAAGAAACTGACCCAGGCAGCCCTCGTGGCGCGAGGAAGGCGCGAGGCAGGCGCGAGTTCAAACAGCAACTTCGGAGGTCAGACGCGAGAGGGTCGCGTCGAGGTCGCGTTTGGTTCGCGGCGCGAACTCCGCGCGAGCGGGGTGCGAAATCTGGAAAAGATCGGCTTCTAAAAGGCAAACCCGCGTCACTTTGCGGCGCGAGCTCGGCGCGAATTTGGTCTGGAATATATAATCTTGTGTGTGAGCTAGGGTTTCATTTCATCTTCAACCCCACACTTTGTGCAGCCGTTTTCTAGAGAGAAGTGGTCGATTTTGGAGTCTTGGAGCTCAAATCATAACCATCTTAAAGGATTGAATCATCAATGGTAAGGATTCTTGTCTATTTTGCTTATCTACCTTGATTGTGAGCTTTGTATGGGTAAAAATGGTGGTTTGGGGAACCAACCAAGTCATCTTTGGGGATGATGACTAAACATGGGTGTAGAACACTCATTGTAAGCTTGTAATCGATGTGTACAAGTTGGATTTCGGTTTATTGATGGAAATCTTAACTAGGGTTTGAGATTCCACCAAGTTGGATGAACTTGGTGGTTAGGGTTTTAGATATGGATTGATTAGTGATTAGTTATGGATGATAACTAGTTATTGTGATGATATTGATGGTAGGTCAAGAAGACCTAAAGATTGGTGACATTTCACAAGTTGGAAAGCAAGGATTCGTGTTATTAGACACGATTTGGAGTTAGCTTAGCTAAGGTGAGTACATGAGACTTTTACTGAGTACATAGCAAATGATTTTGAAAACTATGATGTTTTAGGAGTCTTTATTAATAAATGTTTTTAATAAAGATATGATCGATATGATGAGAAAATGTTAGTAATAGACTATTTAAGTATGTCTAAATGATTAATGATTTTGAAAGAGTTTATGATAATGAAAAGCATTTAATGAATTTTTGTAAGTAAGGTGCATGAATAAAGATAATGATTTAAAAGAGCTTGATAATCGGTTTATCAATAACATGTATTAATAAAGTTTGAGACAATGATTTTTAAGTAATAAGTATCGATTAGTATATTATACTAATAAAAGTAGTTATCGAATTACTAAGAGAATAAATATAAAGTGACTAGTAATAGACATGTATTCTAGTCAAAGAGGAGTCGAAACATTGTGATTTGGATAAATGATAAATACGTTTTAAATTAGTAAAGGACTTGGTAAAGTCAAGATTTAAAATGAATTAGTAAAGAGAATAATATGATAAATTAGAATAGAGGTATTCTATTAAGTGATGATATTTGATGAAAGGAGCTAATGCTCATATTTTGAAAGGAGCTGAGGCTCATAAGTGTTAATGAGATATCCGGAATAAGACCGCCCAGAAATGGGGGGAGCATGAGACGTCTACTTGGGGGTGGTACCTCCCTGCGCAAAGAGTAGAATGTCACAGTTTACGACACCGAGTGTTGGGTGAGCATGACGACCCGGGAACGGGGAGAGCTTATGAAGCTCGGTAAGATGGGGGCTCCCAATTACCTTGATAGTTTACCTATGACGTCCCATATCGGGAGACTTGGCTTCGGAGAGGTCCGTTGCATATGTGATAAAGAAAGTGTAAGCTTGGAGATAGCTTACAAGTATGTGATTAGATGATGAGTAAGCTTATGGTAAGCTTATTAGTTTATACGGTTAAATGAATAGAAAATGAATTATGAATTAATAAGAAATGATAAGGTTAAGTATTTATAATGTTATAAATATTGTTTTTATAAATCTTTTGAGAATGGGTCGAAAACCCATGTATCTCACGAGAATATTTTGTCTCACGTACTACTTTGTTTTTGGCTATGTACTCAGGTTCAGGATCGAAGGATTAAAGGGTCGCAATAGAAGTGCCCTAGTGTTGATTAGCTCGGGAGCTCGTAGGTAGATCCCGTTTATCCTATGGTTATGATATTATCTTTGTAACACCGGATTTTATAACTCTCATAAATGTTTTAATGGTTTTTGTTAAACCGTATTTTGGGAATATTGGACTTGTAATGTTTTTATTTAAAAATATGTTTTAAAAAGTGTTTTGAAAATCAAGGTGTTACAACTTGGTATCAGAGCTATAGTTTAAGTGAATTAGGTAGGTTTGACCTCCCTAGTCTTAAGCTATGCTAAGTAGGACCATATGTTTCCATAGGATGTCCATTATTAGTCTTTTGAGACCGTAAAGTATGGGTGTATAAGGGTCGATCCCTAAGAGAAAAGATAATGTTTTGGGCTTTATGGATTATGTTTGGCTAATAAGTCAACCTTTCAATCTGATGGTTTAATATGTTGGTATAGCAAATGGTGAACCCAAGAAGTGGAGAAATCCCACGAGATCATGAGACGGATTCAAATCGAATCCCGACTCATCCCGGTAATAATGGAGAGGGTTCCGGTTTGGGTGCAAACCAAACCCCGGTAACTATGGAAGCTATCGAGAAATTGTTTACCCAAATTAGGGAGGTGGTGAATGAGGATGTGAACCGGATCATGACTAACCGGTTCGATGAGGAGAAGAATGATAATTCTAAGTCCCGTGGGGGAAGTAAGTCTGCGGGTAGCAAGATCCGTACCGAGGAGCCATCGACCGAAGAAAGTGATGATTCGGGGTCGGAGGAAAGGGAAGGATGTACATACAAGACATTCATGACGTGCAACCCCGGTGTGTATTATGGAAGTTCGGAACTGAAGGTTACGATGCGTTAGATTCGGGAAACCGAGCAAGTACTAGAGAGTAGCAAGTGTTTGAAGAGAGATGTGATCACTTATGCATCCCGACAGTTGAAGGATGAAGCGTTGACATGGTGGGATACAATGTATGAGACTTTGGGAATGAAAGTGTACAAGATGTCGTGGAAGGAGTTCACGAGTAGGTTGAAGGAAAAGTTTTGTCCCGAGATAGATCTAGAAGAGTTGCTAGAAGAGTTCATGTTCATCAAGAAGGGTAATATGTCAGTGGAAGAGTACACCAAAATGTTTACGGGATTACTTCCGTTTGTAATCAAGTTTTATCCTACGGAACGTATGAAGGTGGTTCGGTATGCAAATGGAGTACCACCGGAGTTTGAATTGGAAGTCAAATGAGCGGCCACGTTAGATGAGGCCATTTGTACCGCTCGAGGTGTTGAGAGGGTTTTTTTCGGCGAAAGGCACAAGAATCGGCATCGAAAGGGGAAGAAAAGAAGCTCGATGGTAGCTTAGGATCGACAAAGAAAGAAAAGTTCAAACCGAGCTTGTCAAAGCATGGTAGTGTTGGAAGTTGTCAAAGTTGTGGGAAGAATCACCATGGGGAATGTAAAGCAAATACGGCCATATGCTTCAGGTGTGGACGAGTAGGTCACCGAGCAAAGGATTGCAAAGTAAGGAACCTCGAGGAAGTGGAATGCTACACCTGTCACGAGGTGGGACACTTTAGTAGTGCGTGCCCGAGGAAGAGAACCGACACGTCAGCATCAACCGCCAACAGAAATCGGGTGAAGGAAACTCGTGGAGCCGCTTCAGGTAATTCGTTATGAAGTTTTGACATATGATTAGGGTTTAATTACTTTTATGTTGCACAAATTGGTGCTTATGTGATCTACGTGTGAGAATAATTTTAAATGGAACATATGCTGCGAAAATTAAATTTGGGAGATAATCTCCCTGGGTTATTATGGGTATAGCCGAATGGCTTGGCGACCGGTATGTCGCGAGAAATAAGAATAGGAAGGATTATGTTGTCCTAGAATATCGAAAGTTGGATCATGAGAGTGGTGAATATTTTCCACATGAGAATAGTAGTACAATGAAGTACTAAGTGTTAGTGTGAGTTGTGAAATACAAAAAAAAAGAAAAAGAAAAAGAAAAGAATATATGTATATATAAAATGGAACCTTAGTTATTGGATACGATTGATTGAGTGTTGGCAAATAGCCATGGCAAATGGTTGTGTCGGGGATGTCGGGTGTGACATCAAGAGTGAATAATTTGTTCTTGATAAAGGTTTATAGAAAAAGTATAATAGTGTACGTAAGGGTACCGATCGAAGTCAGTTGGTTGACTCAAGATGACCGGGTGAAAGAAAAATTAGAAGTTTGGGTAATGATAGGATGAATCGAATAAGGACGATTGATAAATGAGTAGATTGGTGGAAAGCACTAGAAATGATTTTGTGTATACCATGTGGTATGATGTATAAGTGGGAAAAATTGAAGGTCAATTATGAGAGAAAATGATAGCATGATGCTAAGTGTAATGATGCATACATGAATTGTATGCAAGATGAAATAGTGTTGTATGAGTCACTTTGGATTGGAGGCTTTCCGATCATTGTGACAGTTTGGGGTCGTGATGGATTGGAGACTTTCCGATCATCTCGATTAGATAGTCAAAGTATAATTTGTTATTTAAGGAATACGACGATGGTATCGGGCATATGTAGAACCTTATGGTTAATTATCGTTATGATTTTATGGCAAGTGAGATTTGGGGTAAAAACACGGGTTGTGTTTAAGTAGAAGTATGTGTAGGAGATACCTACAAGTTCATGATTCATGAAAAAGGAATGCTCTAGGAAGCAAATTGGTTAGTGGCCAATGAGTGGTGAAAGATGTACAATGAGTGGTTAGGCCACAATTGGATATGATTGAGACTCTAGAGCCGGTAATCGGGAATTTCAAATATGGTATAAGGATGTTTGAAAGGAATTATAAATGGTATAAGAATTTGAATGAAGGTAATAGAGTAATAAAGATTGATATCGATTTATATGAAAATTGTTAATCGATTGTGGAAATCGAAATCGAGGAAAAAGGGAACAATTGAGAAAGGAAATTTAAATATTGGAATCGGGAACGAAAAGCTTGGGAAGCGATGCCTTAGTAATAAAGAATATGTGGAATTTAGCAAAGTTTGACTTTATTCATAAGTCAAGGTTGGTCAACTAGTGGATTGTTGACTTTGGTCAAAATTGGGTTTTGACTTTCATTTAAAATGGTGAGTCAAGGATAAGGGCATCATGTATCACTACATGTGTAAGCTAGTGGTTAGTGGATTAATGGAAATAATGGTAGTCAAAGGGTGCGACTTTGACCGTTGGGTTTCAAGTTGAATTTAGGAATCGAGTATGATTGTTGTTGGACCATGAATGTAAAGTCGATTGTTAAGGAATTGATGATTAATAGAAACACTAATGGGTAAGGAAATTGTCAAGAAATGGTTGACTTTGTGCTTAAGTCAAAGATTGGTCAATATTGACAATTTGGTCAAAGCTAGACATTGACTATCGTCTTGGTCAATTGGCTATTAGTAATGATTGGGTCATACCATCCAATGTGGATAAAGGGATTGGTTAAATGATTGAAGGTATTAAGGTCAAATTGTGAAAATTTTGACCCGTTCGGGTATTAGAAACTCAAGTTTGGTTTTTGACCCGTTTGGGTATAACGGGTCAAGTGAGCAATTAAATGCATAAGTATTATTGGATCATAACTTGGAAGTGTAATGAGGATCGGAAATCCTTGAGTTGATTCCGAGGACGGAATCCTTTTTAAGGGGTAGATAGTTGTAACGACCGGAATTTTCGGTAAAAGAATTAAATGGAAATATTGAGAAATAAAGGTGGTAAAATATCTAATCGAGTCCCCATTGTGTTTTATCGAGTGTTCGAATGTTTGGGACTTGGTGTAACCAAGTATGGGTCAAGACTTGGATGGAAACAAGTTTGAAAGGCAAGAAACTGACCCAGGCAGCCCTCGTGGCGCGAGGAAGGCGCGAGGCAGGCGCGAGTTCAAACAGCAACTTCGGAGGTCAGACGCGAGAGGGTCGCGTCGAGGTCGCGTTTGGTTCGCGGCGCGAACTCCGCGCGAGCGGGGTGCGAAATCTGGAAAAGATCGGCTTCTAAAAGGCAAACCCGCGTCACTTTGCGGCGCGAGCTCGGCGCGAATTTGGTCTGGAATATATAATCTTGTGTGTGAGCTAGGGTTTCATTTCATCTTCAACCCCACACTTTGTGCAGCCGTTTTCTAGAGAGAAGTGGTCGATTTTGGAGTCTTGGAGCTCAAATCATAACCATCTTAAAGGATTGAATCATCAATGGTAAGGATTCTTGTCTATTTTGCTTATCTACCTTGATTGTGAGCTTTGTATGGGTAAAAATGGTGGTTTGGGGAACCAACCAAGTCATCTTTGGGGATGATGACTAAACATGGGTGTAGAACACTCATTGTAAGCTTGTAATCGATGTGTACAAGTTGGATTTCGGTTTATTGATGGAAATCTTAACTAGGGTTTGAGATTCCACCAAGTTGGATGAACTTGGTGGTTAGGGTTTTAGATATGGATTGATTAGTGATTAGTTATGGATGATAACTAGTTATTGTGATGATATTGATGGTAGGTCAAGAAGACCTAAAGATTGGTGACTTTTCACAAGTTGGAAAGCAAGGATTCGTGTTATTAGACACGATTTGGAGTTAGCTTAGCTAAGGTGAGTACATGAGACTTTTACTGAGTACATAGCAAATGATTTTGAAAACTATGATGTTTTAGGAGTCTTTATTAATAAATGTTTTTAATAAAGATATGATCGATATGATGAGAAAATGTTAGTAATAGACTATTTAAGTATGTCTAAATGATTAATGATTTTGAAAGAGTTTATGATAATGAAAAGCATTTAATGAATTTTTGTAAGTAAGGTGCATGAATAAAGATAATGATTTAAAAGAGCTTGATAATCGGTTTATCAATAACATGTATTAATAAAGTTTGAGACAATGATTTTTAAGTAATAAGTATCGATTAGTATATTATACTAATAAAAGTAGTTATCGAATTACTAAGAGAATAAATATAAAGTGACTAGTAATAGACATGTATTCTAGTCAAAGAGGAGTCGAAACATTGTGATTTGGATAAATGATAAATACGTTTTAAATTAGTAAAGGACTTGGTAAAGTCAAGATTTAAAATGAATTAGTAAAGAGAATAATATGATAAATTAGAATAGAGGTATTCTAATAAGTGATGATATTTGATGAAAGGAGCTAATGCTCATATTTTGAAAGGAGCTGAGGCTCATAAGTGTTAATGAGATATCCGGAATAAGACCGCCCAGAAATGGGGGGAGCATGAGACGTCTACTTAGGGTGGTACCTCCATGTGCAAAGAGTAGAATGTCACAATTTAGGACACCCAGTGTTGGGTGAGCATGACGACCCGGGAACGGGGAGAGCTTATGAAGCTCGGTAAGATGGGGGCTCCCAATTACCTTGATAGTTTACCTATGACGTCCCATATCGGGAGAGTTGGCTTCGGAGAGGTCCGTTGCATATGTGATAAAGAAAGTGTAAGCTTGGAGATAGCTTACAAGTATGTGATTAGATGATGAGTAAGCTTATGGTAAGCTTATTACTTTATACGGTTAAATGAATAGAAAATGAATTATGAATTAATAAGAAATGATAAGGTTAAGTATTTATAATGTTATAAATCTTGTTTTTATAAATCTTTTGAGAATGGGTCGAAAATCCATGTATCTCACGAGACTATTTTGTCTCACGTACTACTTTGTTTTTGGCTATGTACTCAGGTTCAGGATCGAAGGATTAAAGGGTCGCAATAGAAGTGGCCTAGTGTTGATTAGCTCGGGAGCTCGTAGGTAGATCCCGTTTATCCTATGGTTATGATATTATCTTTGTAACACCGGATTTTATAACTCTGATAAATGTTTTAATGGTTTTTGTTAAACCGTATTTTGGGAATATTGGACTTGTAATGTTTTTATTTAAAAATATGTTTTAATAAGTGTTTTGAAAATCAAGGTGTTACACTACTGTGATCAGTAGTATTTTTAGAGTTTAAGTTGTTACTGGTGTCAAGATTACTACTGTCCTCAGTATTAACTGTGGGATCAGGATTCTAAGATATATTTCATTATATCTTGACTACTGTTGTATGAAGATGATCCTCTTTGTTGTTTTTGATTGTTTGAGTCTCCTGAATTGTAATCATAATTAACATCAAAAGATTTGGTTAGATTATCAATATTAAATAACCAATCTGGACCATTTCCCTGTTCATTCATCAGATTTTTCATTAAAGGATACATTTACACTTTCTTCAATGATCCTTAGCCTTTTGTTGAATACTCTGTAAGATTTGCTTTGAGTTGAGTATCCTACAAAGATTCCATCATCTGCGTTGCAGTCAAACTTACCAATTTGTTCTCTTGTAATTAAAATTGTACAAGGACAACCAAATGATTTTAGAAAGTTTATTGAGGGTTTTCTTTTATTAAAAAGTTCATAAGGTGTTTTAAAGTGAGGCTTAACTATCAATACTCTGTTTTGGACATAACAAGCAGTATTAACAGCTTCAGCCCAAAAAGTAATTGGTAATTTTGAATCTGCAAGCATAGATCTGGCTGCTTCAATGATTGTTCTATTTCTTCTTTCAGCTACACCATTTTGTTGTGGAGTTCTTGGAGAGCTGTACTGCCTGTCAATACCCTTAAGATCACAGAAATGAATTAGATTAGTATTTTTAAATTCTGCGCCATTGTCACATCTAATGGCTTTCACTTTGAGATCTCTTGTATTTTCAAGTTTGATAATTAGATTCTTTATGATCTCACTTGTTTCATCTTTGGTCCTCAGAAAGAAAACTCAAGTATATCTAGAAAAATCATCAGTAATAACAAGACAGTATTGTTTCTTTCCAATACTCATTACATTTGTAGGTCCAAAAAGGTCCATATGTAAGAGCTGTAAAGGATTAGAAATAGAATTGATTGCTTTGGTCTTATGAGAAGTCTTGTGTTGCTTACCTTTTAGGCATGCAACACAGTGATGATCACACAAAAATTCTTTTTGTGGTAATCCAACTACCAAATTCTTTTTGACTAAATTGTTCATATTTTTAAAATTTGTGTGACACATCCTTCTATGCCAGAGTTCTTATTCATTTGTGTTTGCCTTAGATATAAAATAGTTGATCTCATTTGAAGAAATAAGTTCTCCCCTTATATCCAGGCAATACACAATGTTTCTCCTTGGTGTTCTTAAAACAACAAATTTTTCATCTAAAATAAAATCAGGAGAAAGAATTATGCACTCAATATCTGTAAAAAGAATCTTGTTCTTTTTATCACATACTTGTGAGACACTAACCAGATTATATTTAAGCTCGGCAACATAAAATACATCATCAAAAGTAATCTTACCATTTGATACTGTACCTTTACCTGTAAATTTACCACCTCTTGGATTTTCACCAAAAGCAACATATCCACCTTCAAAAGACTAGAAATCTCTGAGAATTTGAAGATTTCCAGTCATGTGCCTAGAGCATCCACTATCAATATGTCATGTTCTTCCTTCTTCAAGGATCTGAATGCTCTGCACATAAAGTAAATGGATTAGTTAATTTTGGGAACCCAAGCTTGTTTTGTCTTGGGTTCATCCTTTGAAGAGTAAGATTTTCTAAATGGATGAGCTTTGTATGCAGTTTTGGTCATCATTTGTTGTTTAGTACTGGTATTCTATTTTACTACTGACCTAGGTATATACCCGTAGTTTTTGGTTTTTGAGTATTTTACTACTGATGGACCAGTAGTATTTGGGTGATGTCAGTTTTTAACATAGTCAGTAGTGTTTTTGTAATTGTACCAGACAACATTGTAATTAGGGTTTTTACCAGTAGTAAACCTGGAATAGTTCCTACTGATGTTTGAAAACTTTGTGTATCTTGGAAACTGATTTTGTTTTCCATTGTTTTTGAAATAATTACTTCTGTTAGGACTTCCATGCCTGATACTTTGCACGAATCTTTGTGCAGTTCTTCCAAATTTAGGAACTTCAACATGCTTGATTTCTTTAGCTTCTTTAGTTTGTTTTAATTTTATTTGTTTTAATTTTTCTTTGTTTTCTTTAAATTCTTTGAATTCTTTGCAGTTGATTGGATTGAAGTGACAATCATTTGCTATGTGGTTAACTTTGTTGCAAATTAAGCTTGTTAATTTTGTTGACTTAGCACCTTCAGGCTTTCTTTGTTCTTTTAGCTGATTTAAGTTTCTTTGATTTCCCCTTCTTAAAGTTGTTGGTATATTTTCTGAGTTATATTTAGGAGATTCAGTTTGACTGTGCGTGGTATGAAAACTTGTATCAGTTGAATCAGTTGTTTGATCATCATCAGATGAATCATTATTGGTTTCAGTTTGATTTTCTGTTTTTAATTCATTTAATATTCTTTCTGAGCTTGATTTAAGAGGAGGGATAAAATTATTTGGAGGAGGAACTGCATGATATCCCACTCCATGCACAATTGTTTCAGTTGTTTGAGTACTGGTTAATTCATCAATGATCTTAGAACTTCTTTCAAATTTTTTAATAGTTAATTTTTTCTATTCTAATTCCATTTGATATTCTCCTAATTTAATTAAAGTTTCTTTTAACTTTAACTCAACATATTCTTTATCATAAGTTGTTTGTAATAATTCATCTTTTATCTTTTTATCTGTTATTTGATAAATTCTGATTTGATTTCCAAGATCAGCTATACAACCATTATATTCAGTTCTTCTGTTTCTATTTAAGATCATCTCATGAAGAGTTTCTTTATTAAGTTTTTCTAATTCTTTATAAGCTTTAATGCATTCAGAAATGCAGGATTTAGAATGTACCTCAGTAGTAGAATCAGTAAAGGCCATAAGAGCTTGGTTTTGAGCATGTTCCTCTGCTTGAAAGCTCCAGTCATAACCTTGACCCTCTTGAGATACTAAAGCAGTTGAGTTTGAGGTGCTGTTTTTGTTGTAATTTGATCTTTGATCTTTGCTAGGACATTCTCTAGCAAAGTGACCAAGATTACTGCAGTTGTAGCATTTGACTTTGGTTTTGTCAAATCCAGCACGATCACCTTTGTTGTAGGTCAGATTTTGTCTTCTAGTTCTTTTGAGAAAACTTTTTGTTCTTAAACTCAGCAATGTCATCTGCCATTTGATGTCCATCTCTTCCAGATCATCAGGATTGATTTGTTCCAAATCTTCACTAATCAATGCAATGTGCACATGACTATTGAAAAAGGATTCTCTTGCTACATCTTCAATTCCTGCATTCTTTGTAGCCTCTGGACCTGTTCCTATACTAGACACAAAAGCAGCATTGTTTGAAGGTAAATTGGGAGTTTTATTACTTACCTCAGATTCAAACACTCTTAGTTCATTGTATAGTTCATCCAGGTCTTTCTCTTCCAATGCATCTCCTTGTCTATATATAACTGTATACATAGACAATTCTTCACCAAGAGATCTAAGGAACTTTCTGTTTACATCATCATTGTCTGGTTGAACACCAACTTGATTTAGTTCACCAATAAGCTTGTTGAATCGATCAAAGACTTGTGACAATGATTCATTCTTCTAGCCTTTGAAGTTTTCGAAGTCTTGCTTCATAACAGACTTCATGTTCCTTTTGGTGCTTATGGTGCCTACAAACCTCTTCTCCAGTGTCTGCCACAGCTTCTTAGCATCATCATATTCAACAAATAAATGTTGATAGTCATTGGGAATAGCAAGCAAAAGAGTGCTTAAGGCTTTGAGTTCGATTCCTCTGTCCTTCTTTTTATTTTTCACACTTGAGTTTGTCAGATTCAGTGGACGAACTTGCTAATGGAGTTTGAATGGTTTTGTTCCCTTCAAGAACAACTTCCCACATGGAATAATCAGTAACAAGCATGTATTGCTTGATTCTATTTTTCCACATCCCAAAGTTGTTGGGAGTGAGAATTGGAATTTTGTTGGCGCGTGTGCTTTCATTGTTATCAGACATGATCAACAAGTTTGAATTCGAAAGTTTGAAACTTATTGATGTTCTTAATTCGTAGATCTAGAACCTTAAAGCTCTGATACCACTTGTCAGGATCGAATAACTCGAACAAGTTATTGAATCTCAGATCTACTAATAAAGAGAAGTTACAGCGGATTAACACTCTTGTTATTTGATTAAGAACAATGAAAACTGTAATCGAATAAGAACAATACTGAGAACACAGTTTCACAAAAAGCTTCAATGTATATTAATTTGATCGATCAATACACACGTACGTTTACAATTCGTAAGGAACTATTTATAATAGTCCTTGAAGCCTAAACTATTAACCTAGTTATTCTAGGAAATGATTATAATTGAATTACAACAAGATAAACATTCCATAACAAACTATACGAAAAACTAGAACACGATCTGCACCAAATATAGACATCAGTAGTAATCAAAATCGTCAGTAGTAAATCCATCATCAGTAGTACTTCGTGTTTCTGCCCCATCAGTACTATCTTCCATAATCGTTGATCAGTACTAACTGCAGTATCAGTACTAGAATGTTTATATCCCAACACTTATTTCTAAGCTCGTTATTAGAAATCATCTTATTAGTGTTAATTTTTTATGAGTTGTCTTGCATGTAATTTAGAATGCTTAAGAACTAAGGTTCTAAAAAGCGTAAAGAGTGATATGACGATATGTTCAAGCCTCAAGTCATAAGAAACCATGACATTTTTCAAGACGTGATTTAATGAGTTAATGCGGTAAATTTTTTATATACTTTATATATGTGAGTATGCCAAGTTCACAAATAATTATATATGTACTTATTTATGTGATAATTTATATTGTATACAAAGTTATTAAAAAAAGTGATACAATTAAATTTATAATTATATATTTCATATTTTTTTTCAAAAAAATCAATTTTAATAGTCATATTCCAAAAAACTTGTCATAAGGCGCGCCTTACGCCACGCCTTGCATAGCCGTCATGGTCTATTTCGTAACGTGAGCGCCGCCCCTCACGTCAATACTTTTAGAACGTTGTTAAGAACTCTAATTTTAATAGTTGTACATAACTAGCATAATGATGCCGCGCGTTTCTGCGAATTATAAAAAATAATTTTCTATTTACTTAGTTTTATATAGTAATTATAACTTTTTTATTAATAAATACTATTTTAAAAATAAATATTTAATTTCATATGAATAGATGTTAATTTAATATAGTATTAATTTAGCAATTATATCTTTTTTTGTATCATCAATAATAGATAGTTCGGATGAAAGTGAATATTTGTTATTTTAGGGGTGGTTTCTAAAATTTTATACATATATCCATTTCTTTGAATATGTTATTAAACTAATGCGAGACATCAATGCACGTGGCATTGGTTCACAAAAACATTTTTCTAATTAGTTTTATTTTTATCAATAATCTTGCAGTGAATTTTTGACCAATAATCTTGCAGTGAATGAAATTTTAACCAATAATATTGCAGTGAACAATAATATTTGAACGGCATTTGTATTATGACAGGAATTCCATTGCATCCAAAAGAACCACAATTATACCGATCTATGGCTCTATCTCATACATTTCAGCAAAAGGAGAATTATGGCAACTTGCAAAAAAATTATAAAGCAAAAGCTTTACACATTTGATCAAGATGGTTGAAGAAAAGTGTAAAATATTCAATTTAAAGATTATAATTATGTCAAAATAACTAGACAAACATAGAAATGCAATAAATGGTGTCGACCAAGCATCAAGGTTTGAATTCAAAAAGGGTTAGAAGGTCACACTTCCATGAACCAATGGAGCACTCAACCACCAATAAAAAGCAACAAATTTAACCCATTTATATGAAAACGGGTGAAGTAGGGTTGTATAAACAAGAAACATCCTCAACCTAGAATCAAGATTCTTGACATATAATTGCTTCATATAATTGTCGGATATTTACAACTATGAAATGATATTAGCTGGGTATTATTTTGCCACGTCCCAAGATAGCCAAACGGGAAACGACTAACCCGACGACTCATTTTGGAACTGAATCCTTAATGAGTTCAACAAAAGTATGTCGTGCCCATGTACCAAAGATATGTTGATGGGTAACTGGACAATGTTAAACACTAATAGCCAAAGGTTAAACGCTATTTACAATCGTTTAAAATATGTATGAGTAGAAGCGGGGGAAATGAGGTTGATATTTTGGCATGTGTGAGGCAAGCATACTGTGACGAGTCGATTTAAAAAAAATCTTTTCGAATCTTGGGAAGTCTTGCGAAGATATCCAAAACAGGATGACCCTAAACCTGTTGATCTCACGGGAAATGAAGAACTATTTGAGCAAGATTCGAGACTACGTTTCGCCGCACAAACTTGTAGAAACTCATTCACTCAACCGATTTTGGCGAAACTATCCAAATTAAGTTTAAACGGTAAGATGAAGCCGCTCAAGCGGCATACAACATTTCAAAGAAGAGAGACCGTACCATAATACGGTTAAAACAAATGAAATTTCTCTCCACTAGCACCACAGAGTTGTCGGAAGTTGACGCCGTATTATCAACACGCCAAAGGAAGAAATTCGTCAAAAGTATTTAAGTGACAATTAGCTGTATTTTTAATTTCCTTCTTTATTTTAATTTCCGCACTTGTATTTCAATTTAATACGGTTAAAACAAATGAAATTTCTCTCCACTAGCACCACAGAGTTGTCGGAAGTTGATGCCGTATGATCAACACGCCAAAGGAAGAAATTCGTCAAAAGTATTTAAGTGACAATTAGCTATATTTTTAATTTCCTTCTTTATTTTAATTTCCGCACTTGTATTTCAATTTAATGGAAAACTAGCCTATAACCCGTGATAAATCACGGGTGGCTTGTAAAAAGTTTCAAATTCACCAATCAATAATAAATTGTTAGTTTGTTAACACACAATTAACGAAAACTAAAGACCGGGACATGAAATGTGGGAGGAGAGTTAAAGAGGGGGGGGGGGTCAAGTAACGGGTCAAAATATGTAAATTTGGACTTGAGATGTTGGACTGATAAAGAGCATATGTCACCCGTTATTAGAACATAAATTAAAATCCTACTGGGGTAGCTCTTGGGGCACAACCGAACACGAGAATAAACGAACCGGGCATTGATTAATTGTATAATCAATGCGTGACGGGCTTGGTGGACTAGGAATAAGTTAATGGGTAATTAACTAGTTATTCCATAACGGGCTTAGTTTAATTAATGGTTTAATTAAATGAGACGGCTTTAGGTTAATTTGAGTCCAACTAAAATAAGGAAACTGAGGTTTTCCAAAACCTATATAAAGGGTGTTAGGGGTCTTAACCTAAACACATCAATCTCAATACTTGAGAACCCTACACCCTTCGTCCGCCCCCTTCCTTCGTTCGTCGACCGCCGACAGAAGCCACCTCCGGCCGCCGTAACGCCGCCGCCGGACCGCCGCCGAAAAGGTCTTCGGTGGTGTTTTCGTTTGGGTTTTCTTGAGGGTACTTTGCACTACATCGTGGTGTATTGTCTCGTTCGTTGTCAACCTCGAGTGTGATCAAGTCGAGGGATTCTTACTTGAATCCTAGTTCGTTGGCAAGTTCTGGCCCGTACTCGTTCTCAAGGAATCGAATCACCGAGCACCGCTAATGTAAGTATTTATTTATTACTAGTTGCCTTATACTCGTAGATCTAAGCGATCCTTAAGCTTTGTAGTTTATCGTATTAATTGTTCGTAATTCCGCGACGAACATAGTGACGGTAAATGTGTACGAAACCCAACAGTGGTATCAGAGAGTTGGTCTACGAATCTAAGAGTGTTAGATCCAAAATTCGAAAAAGTAAAATTAAAATTTTGTTTTTGATTATTTCGGTATTTCCGAAATTCGGAAATAAATAAATAAATAAATATATTTTAATTTTGTAAAATTGTTTTTAAATTAAAATATGGTAAGTGGATAAATTTAAAGGGTTTTAGATTTATCAAGATATTCTACCAATGATTATCTCACCAATTATTTTAAATTAGATTAATAAAAAGATTGTGTTTATATATTTAAAATTTCGGTTTTAATATATAAATATATATTTATTTAATGTTTTAAATAAAATCAAAATTTATTATACATGTATACATATTTTCGGATATGTATATAGATGTATTTGAATAAAAGATTTGAATAAGATGATATTTATTATATATATATATATATATATATATATATTTCGGTGTATATATATTTAAATAAAAGAATTTGGTAAATATAGATAATTATTTAAAAGAGTATTTAAATAAAGATATCAAATTTAAATTAAGGATATACACAATGTGTATAGATCCGAATTTTATAAAAAATTATGGATTTCGGATTTTTTCTTTATTATCTAGATTTGATTTTGTATTTATATATAGTAATATAAAATATCTCCAATGAGATAAAATCTAGAATCTAAAAGATAATTATAATATGTATATACTAGATATATATTAAATTAATAGTATAATTTTATATGTATGTATATATATATTCTCGAAATTTTGAAATTCCATATATCAAAATAGTTTTTGATATATTCCTCCGTTATAATATTATGTAAATAAAAGTATATTTAAATATTATAATTAAATATAATTAATTAATTATTAAAAGGTGCGTTCTCGTATTTTAATAGAATTAAAATAATTATATATACATATTACTTTGGTTAAAGTAAATTAAAAGTTTGATTTAACATATTATAAAAGTTTTTATATATGTAAAACTAAAGTAATTACATTAAACAAAACTTCCCGTTTGATGTTAAATGTGAAAGATTGTGCTCTCCATGAGAGACACGCACTCGAGGTATAATCTGATTAACGAAGCACGTGCAATTGAGCCGGTACGTTAATTTTGAGATTATACTTATGAGTGAAGAGATTCTCGTGATACCCAAGCGAACTTGAGCCGGGGATCTTCGTGAGTGCTTTCATGGTAGATTCACCGTCAAATTCATGATCCACGGTATCCCTGTCATGAATTATGTGACGAGCATAGAATCGAGATTAACATGCCATTTTAATAGTTTAAAATGAATCTAAAAGATCTTGGGATTTCATGGTAATTGAAATTAACAATAGTATGTTTCCTTATGAAATTGTTCGGTGTGAATTACGGCATCCCTCTTCACATCAAATAACGTAATAATGGATCCTAGCCTTAACTTGATTATTGGGTAAATAATGTTAAGGATTATCTAATAAATAAACTAACAAAGAAATTGTCTTCTTTGTAGATGTCGAATCATCAAAACAACATCAACAATCAAAATCTTCCACCACCACCTCCACTTCCACTACCACCACGAAATCTATCAATGTCTACCTCTCAAGCGATTCTAGTTTTGTTCCCTACTCCAAAGCCTTTGAGTATTGAACGACTAGATCACATGAGGAAGAGACTCATCGCTGTTGAAAACATGCAACTCTTTAGCAAGGGAAAGCTAGAGGAGGGTGAACGTGTATGTAGCTACGTTGAAAGAATGTTAGGCTACATAGACAAGGTTGAAGAAACTGGAGCAATGCAAAGTGATAAGTTTGTGATAGGATTCATCCTTTACACACTTCTTCCATCTTAATCTTCAATATCGGATGATTATGAAGAGAATAAGATAAGCATATCCAGATCAGAGTTGGCCGAAGTGCTAAAAATTGCTGATGCAACATTATTAGCAAACGGAAACTCTAACTCCTCTAATAATCTTAATAATGTGATTATGAATGAAATTTCTCTTCCTAAGGCTAAAGTGGGTCCTACCCAAAGTAGTCGCAAGAGAAAGAAGAATTCAAAATCAGCATCAAAAGATTCTAAATGCTTTCACTGTAATGAGAAGGGCCACTGGAAAAGAAGCTGCCCAAAGTACTTGGATGATCTGAAAAATCAGAAAGTCCAAAAGTCTGGACCATCGGGTACTTTTATGATTGAACTACATAGTGCTTCTATGTCAAATTCTTAGGTTCTTGATACAGGGTGTGGTACTCACATTTGCACTGATATGCAGGGACTAAAGAATAGTAGGAAGCTGAAGCATGGTGAGCTGAATCTAATCATGGGGAACAGAGTCTCGGCTGCATAGCTCATGCTTAGTACTACTAGTTCAATTACTTTATAAGATGTTTGTTATTCGCCTTGCATGGCACGAAACATTATTTCATTTTATGCATTGTTTAAGGATGGTTTTACATTTGGTTTTGATAATGAAAATGGTTCTATCTTAGTTTATAAGAATGGTGTTTTTATTTTCAAAGCTATTCCTTGTTCTGGCATATATGAAAGTGTTGTTTGCGTTAACAATAGAAATCTAATATTGAATGTTGATTCGTCCAAAGGTGTATTGGATAAATCATGTCTATGGCATTGTCGCTTAGGCCATATAAACAAGAAACGAATCGCCAAACTCCAAAATGATGGAGTACTAGAATCATTTGACCTCAAATCGAATGATGTGTGCGAATCTTGTTTACTTGGCAAGATGACTAAGGTGCCATTCACAGGGACTTGTGAAAGAGGCAAAGACTTGTTGGATCTTGTACACACTGACGTGTGTGGACCATTCAAGTCAAGCACTAGACATGGTGAAAGATACTTCGTTACATTTACTGATGATTTCAGTAGATATGGTTATGTTTATTTGATTAAACATAAATCAGAAACTTTTGAGACATTCAAATTTTATCAAAATGAAGTTGAGAATCAATTGGGCAAAAGGATTAAGATGCTCCGCTCTGAAAGGGGTGGAGAGTATCTTAGTCAAGAGTTCATGGATCATCTAAAGAGTTGTGGAATAGTATCCCAACTCTCACCCCCTAGAACTCCACAACTTAATGGAGTGTCTGAGAGGAGAAATCGAACATTGTTAGATATGGTTCGATCGATGATGAGTCGTGCAACTCTTCCAGTGAGCTTCTGGTGTTACGCCCTAGAAACAGCAGCTCATATCTTGAACCTTGTACCAACTAAGAAGGTCTCCAAGACACCCTCTGAAATGTGGACAGGGAATCCTCCCTCGCTCCGAAATTTGAAAATCTGGGGTTGTGAGGTTTACGTGGGACACGAAACTCACGACAAACTGGAAAGAAAATCAGAGAAGTGTTATTTCATTGGCTACCCTCGCCAGTCTTTTGGATATCGGTTTTACAAACCTACTGAGAACAAAGTGTTCATAACTCGAAGAAGATTCTTTCTTGAGAGAGAGCTATTATCCAAAGAAGACAGTGGGAGCAAAATTGATCTTGAAGAGTCTCAATAATCAACCAATGAAATTGAATCGGAACCTATAGTTGACAGTAGTACTCAACCTGAGGATGAGACTCATGTTGAACAAAATGATATAACTCCTACCATTCCACGTAGATCCTCTAGAGTTGTTCGCCCTCCTGAGCATCTTGGTGATTATTATGAATACCATATTGTTGAAGGCGATGCATCGACTGATAATGGTATACCAGTCGATGATGATGAGCCATCAAACTATAAGGAAGCTATGGAAGACCCTGAGGCCGATAAATGGAAAGAGGCTATGGAGAGCGAGATTCAGTCTATGTATGACAATCAAGTATGGAACTTGGTTGCCATTTCACCTGGCACTAAAACCGTTGGGTGTGAATGGATCTTCAAGAAGAAGACCGACATGGATGGGAACATACACACTTATAAGGCTAGGCCGGTTGCAAAAGGTTATACTCAAACTCATGGGATTGATTATGACGAGACCTTTTCACCAGTAGCCAAGATAAAGTCTATCAGGATATTGCTTGCAATCGCTGCGTTTCATGATTATGAAATCTGGCAGATGGATGTGAAAACCGCTTTCCTGAACGGAAAGTTAACTGAGGATGTCTATATGGCACAACCAGAAGGTTTTATCCACAAGCAACATCCTAAAAGAGTGTGTAAGCTTGAGAAATCCATCTATGGATTGAAACAAGCATCTCGTAGTTGGAATCTTTGCTTTCACGAAAGAGTCAACCAGTTTGGGTTTTCGAGAAGCGAAGATGAGTCCTGCGTTTATATCAAAACTAGTGGGAGCAATGTAGTCTTCCTAGTATTATATGTTGACGACATATTGCTCATTGGCAACCACATTCCAACACTGCAAGATGTTAAGTCTTGGTTGGGAAAGTGTTTTGCAATGAAGGATATAGGAGATGCAGCGTACATACTTGGAATCAAGATATACAGAGATAGAGAAAAACGTCTAATAGGATTAAGCCAGAGTATATACTTAGACAAGATATTGAAGAGGTTTCATATGCTTGATTCTAAGAAAGGTTATTTACCAATGAACCATGGCATAAAGTTGACTCACAGTCAAAGTCCCAGCACTGAGTTAGAGCGGGAGAGAATGAGTCGTATCCCATATGCTTCGGCTATAGGATCGATCATGTATGCCATGATATGTACTCGTCCTGAAGTCTCATATGCCTTGAGCATGGTGAGTCGATATCAGGAAAACCCTGGCAATGATCATTGGACAGCGGTGAAGACGATTCTCAAGTACCTAAGGAGAACAAAAGATATGTTCTTAGTGTATGGTGGGAAAGATAAGCTTGTTGTGGAAGGGTATTGTGACGCGAGTTTCCAAACTGACAGGGATGACTCGTGCTCACAAACTGGGTGGGAATTCTTACTGAATGGTAGAGCTGTTACTTGGAAAAGCTCCAAGCAACAGTCGGTTGCTGATTCCACATGTGAATCTGAGTATATTGCTGCTAGTGAGGCAGCAAAAGAGGCCACATGGTTAAAGAATTTCATCGGACCTTGGTGTCATAACAAGCATCAAGGACCCATTGAAAATCTACTGTGATAATGAAGGTGCAGTCTCATTGACTAAAGAATCCAAAGATCACAGTAAAATCAAGCATATACTCAGAAAGTATCACTATGTGCGAAAACGTGTTGAGGAAGGTGACGTCATCGTGACGAGGGTATCATCGGAGGAGAATCCGGCTGATCCATTCATAAAGCCACTAAGTCGATCCAAGCTTGATGCTCACGCTAGGACGATAGGGATTAGATTTCCAAGTGACTTGTATTAGTTTATTTATTGAAACTATATCACAAATATTAAATTGTATGAATGGATGAATTATTTATGGTGATTAAATAATATGCAAGTGTTCTATCATTCATATAGTATTTAAAATTTGAGTTTCAATTTTGCATGTTTAGAACAAAATCCAAAATGATCTAATAGATCATTTAAACGTCCACAGTCGATCATTCTCATGGGAATGAGAATTGAATTAAGATGTCATGGAGAGTATGTAGAATGTTCATAAGATTGAACATAGCATGGAGATTGCTGCTACCCTCATGAGCATTTAAATGGAGATTTTAAATGTTGGACCAACCCATGCTCAGAGTATTACCTCATGGACAATTCAAAGGTAATAGTGAGACGGTAATATCATATAGGTCTTGAAACCTAGATACATTAGTCTCCTAGTGAGAGTTCGTGATGCATTGGTTTGCTCCAACGCTATTCGTAAATGGTAGCTATACAGAGTACTTCCATGTGTCATGTAACGATTATGGCAGAGACAATGTAAGTCGAAGTTTATTCACTCCTTCTCTCAATAGTATGAAAGAAGAGATATATGTGGGCCCCCTGTTGATTTGATGTGACAATTAAGTACCTGCGCAGGTCATGGCCAAATTGAAAGTTCAATTAGTGGTCTAATCAGTCATCATAAATCTTGATCAGGAAACATAGTCGTGACTAGAGATTGACGTTTGTCCGTTTCTCTAGTTAACGGGATATCACGAAGTGAAGGACATATGATCACTTATCTTCGGAACTGTATTCTGATTAAGTTCAGAGTTCAGCAGCTGCATTGATTGCACACTTTTAAAGTATGCTTGACAGACGTTTATAGTTTATGAGATGTCCAAGTGGGAGACTATTGGAAATGGTGTCCAACGTCATCAAATAAACGGTTTGACTTGGTCAACGTAAATTAAAGTCCTACTGGGGTTGCTCTTGGGGCACAACCGAACACGAGAATAAACGAACCGGACATTAATTAATTGTATAATCAATGTGTGACGGGCTTGGTGGACCAGGAATAAGTTAATGGGTAATTAACTAGTTATTCCATAACGGACTTAGTTTAATTAATGGTTTAATTAAATGAGACGGGCTTTAGGTTAATTTGAGTCCAACTCACATAAGGAAACAAGGGTTTTCCAAAACCTATATAAAGGGTGTTAGGGGTCTTAACCTAAACACATCAATCTCAATACTTGAGAACCCTACACCCTTCGTCTGCCCCCTTCCTTCGTTCGTCGACCGCCGACCGAAGCCACCTCCGGCCGCCGTAACGCCGCCGCCGGACCGCCGCCGAAAAGGTCTTCGGTGGTGTTTTCGTTTGGGTTTTCTCGAGGGTACTTTGCACTACATCGTGGTGTATTGTCTCGTTCGTTGTCAACCTCGAGTGTGATCAAGTAGAGGGATTCTTACTTGAATCCTAGTTCGTTGGCAAGTTCTGGCTCGTACTCGTTCTCAAGGAATCGAATCACCGAGCACCGCTTATGTAAGTATTTATTTATTACTAGTTGCCTTAGACTCGTAGATCTAAGCGATCCTTAAGCTTTGTAGTTTATCGTATTAATTGTTCGTAATTCCGCGACGAACATAATGCCGGTAAATGTGTACGAAACCCAACATCTTTAACTTAACGTATTTGACTTGATAGAGATAAAACATATCCCATATTAACATTAATCTGTTAATACATTTCACATTCTTTTTAAATATTATAGATATGATTAAGTTTGTTTATCTATGACAATGGATGTTGCTAAAAATGTGATCAAATAGAAGATAAACACCATGAATCCATTGAGGTGAAGTGTCATGAAAAGCAGAGCTCTAAAGTTGCACGTGTTTAATCATGAATTTGTAGCTTTTAATTCCGGAGATTTTGTTACTTATTTGAATTTTATGAGATTGAGTATATCATAAAATATGGAGCGAGTTACATCTAAGGTTCCTGTGATTTATCACTTATTGCAGTCATAGTCCCTAAACTTCATTAAGTATATTGGGAGTCCTTAGTGTTGCCACTTTGTTGCACCCGTAGTTTCTGAAGTAAACGGACGTTAATTAAAGTCGTTAAATCCCCCATGTGCGCATCACATGATGGGTAGTATGGTAATTGTCCACCCCTTCCTCATATCTAAACCCGAGTAAATTACATGGAGGTCCCTGTGGTATACTACTTATTACAGCCTTAGTCCCTGAACTACATTTATTACACCAGAAGTCTCTGGTGTATACACTTTGTTAACACATGTAGGCATGTAAACGAACGAACGGTTCGTGAACTAGGGCAACAAACATAAACTAGGGTAACAAACATGTGTTTCTTTATGTTCGTTTGTGTTTGTTTATGTTAGAAAATTTAGTATTCACGAACGGTTCGTGAACTAGGGTAACAAACATAAACGAACACAAACGAACATAGACAAATACAAACGTACTTGAAACAAACACAAACGAACACAAACAAACATAAACAAAACACAACCGAACACGAAACAAACACAAAAAAATACAAACGAAAACTCAAACGAACACTAACAAACGAACACTAACAAACGAACGTAAACAAACGAAAACGAACGTATGTTGACGAACATAAACCAACGAACTGGCCTTTGTTCATGTTCGTTTGTTTAACTAAACGAACACAAAATCTTATTTGTGTTCGTTTGTTTAGCTAAACGAACGAACATAAACGAACTCCCGCCGAACGGTTCGCGAACGATTCGTTGAACGTTTGGTTCGTTTACAGGCTTACATGCGGGTAACAAAGTGTATACACCAGGGACTTCCGGTGTAATAAATGAAGTTCAGGGACTAAGATTGTAATAAGTAGTATACCACAGGGACCTTTCATGTAATTTACTTAGGTTTAAGTATGAGGAAAGGGTGGACAATTACCATACTACCCATCATGTGATGTGCACATGGGGGATTTAACGGCTTTAGTTAACGTCCATTTGCTTCAGGTACTACGGGTGCAACAAAGTGACAGCACCAGGGACTCCCAGTGTACATAATGAAGTTTAGGGACTCTGACTGCAATAAGTGGTAAACCACAGGAACCTTAGATGTAATTCATTCTAAAATATGGGATAAATGTTCATATGATAGAAATTCAAAATTCTTTATAAATTGCAAACGTGGCAGGTACTTGCAAACGTGGCAGGTTCAAGTGGTATTGGGTTTGAATGTGAAATATAGAATCCTTATGTGTTGCTATTGGGTTTAAGCCCACCACTTCCGGTTCAAGTGGTATAAGACACTAAACACGACATGAGTTACCCGCCCTAATTTGGCGTCGATCTTTGCCGCAGAGCCATCGTCAGCGATGAAGAAAAGGAAAACTCCAAATTGGCTACAAATGCCTAACGAACTGATGGCTACGATTCTTCAAAAACTAAATCCTGTTGAAATACTCAACAACGCACAGCTAGTATGCACAAATTGGCGGAGAATTTTCAAGGATCCGGCGATGTG
This sequence comes from Calendula officinalis, assembly GCA_963853835.1. Lineage (NCBI taxonomy): Eukaryota > Viridiplantae > Streptophyta > Magnoliopsida > Asterales > Asteraceae > Calendula > Calendula officinalis. Next base: position 8,957,451 of record OY970828.1, on the reverse strand, counting down.
GAAGGTAATCAGTATGCCTGATCCAGGTGATTCTCGGGAGAAATATAAAGAACTCAAGGATCTGACTAAGCAGGCAGTCGATCGCAGTTGTGGTGAATTGATCGATATTAGCCTCGAGGGCTTTTGCACCGATGATCTCCTTTATCACATTTCGCAATCGTACGTCTCTTCCGTTCCAATCTCTATTTAATTTCATACTCATGATGCACATATTTAGCCGTTTTTTTTATTTACGTAGTTTATGAAGTACGATTTTTAATGAAATTGAACTCACATTAGAGCTGAAGAATGTGTTGAATTTTGAACATAAACTTATAGATCATAACTTAATTTCCCCTAAAACTATATAACAAAACCGCATATACAAAACGTTGGTGCTGGTTTTTGATACGATCGGCCCAAGAAAAGACAAGTGGGGCCGAGTTTATCAAAGAAAACCAAAGTGAAGATAAACTTCACATTCGAATGCTTAATTAATTTAATTATTTGTACTAGGGATATTATTATTTGTTTCCTTATTCGATACGTATTAGGGCCCGACCTTATATAAAGAAGGCGGCCAAACCCTTCTAGGGTATCGAAATTATTGTGCTAGTTATTCTTCTTTGTTTTAGGGAGAAACCTGGTTCTCCAATTCCAGGATTATCTATTAAGCATTCGACTATCGGCGCATTGCCGTTAGATTTGTTCTGTGTTCATCCTATTCGTATCAAATTGGTATCAGAGCGTTCGATTCCGGGATGACGAAAAAAGTGGTGGATATCGACAATGAACTGGCGGAGCACAAAGCCGCAACCGCGGAACAGATTAGTCGCATCGAATCCATGCAAACCGAAACGCATCAACGCATGGCAGCCATGCAAGCCGAATCGCAGTAGGGGTTCGCGAAGACGAATCGGAAATTTGAAGAGACGATGTCGATTCTCCTCAGTCTCCATCAAAAACAGCAACAACCACTACCGCCGCCACCTACATCCGTCGCAACCACCACCGCCCAGATCCCCACTGTCACCGCCGCACAAACCCGAGCCGCCTCCGCCGCCTTCCCCATCTTTTCGGTCGCAACTCAAACGACTGCCCGCCCACCACCGCAAACCAAGGTGCCTCAATCAAACAGGAACTCCACACCACCGCGTTTTGATGACCTAGGGTTCCCGTTACTACCTTTCGTTGCCTAGGCAGGCTCGAGTAAAGGAAAGATGAAACAACAGGTGGAGTATGAAAATCATCGTACCCATTCCGAACAGGAGGATGACTACGTACCATATCCGTTCGGATATCGACCAAGACCGGGAGTTACCACCGGATCTGGCGATCGTACATGGAACGCCGAGGCGGATCGCCGGTTGCGAAAACTGAAGATGCCTATATTTGACGGTGAAGATGCATACGGCTGGGTGTATCGAGCCGAACGTTTCTTTGAGGTTCAAGGAATTATGAATTCCGATGACCGCCTACGGGCCACCGTTATATGTTTGAAAGGACAACCCTTATCGTGGTACCGATGGAGCGAGCGTAGGGAACCATTTCGCGGGTGGGACCAAATGAAATCACGCTTGCTCGAACGATTCCAACCCTCCCAAGGCGGCGACACGCATGAACAATTTTTAAACATCAGTCAAACCGGAACAGTCCGAGAATTTATCGCCCTTTTTGAATCCATAGTGGCGCAGCTAGATGGAATTTCCGAGCGGGTTCTGGAAGGAACATTCATCAAGGGATTAAAATCGAACGTCCGGAATTCCGCTCAGGTCCTCCAACCCCGCGGACTTAACCAGGCGATGCGTTTAGCCCTCATGATTGATGAGGTAAAAGCGGACGACACGGGGGAGAAGAATAAAGCAGCCTCGAAATCAAATTCCAGCCGCTGTAGCGGAAGCGGTCAGGCCGGACACACACCGAACCCTACCGGGTAAGCACCCACTACCGGCCCTAAGACAGACGCAATTCCGGCGGATGACCGAATCGGAATACGCTGACAAACGGGCGAAGGGCTTATGTTACCGGTGTGATGGTCGGTACGGACCGGGACATCGATGCCCGGACAAAACACTTCAAGTTTTGATGGTCGAGGAAGGTGACAAGGAAGAATCGGATGACGAAGACGAACACCCTCACCTAGACCACTTGGAAGTATCCGCGCAATCAGTCGTTGACATAACCTCCCCCCGCACCATTAAACTCCGAGGTACTATTAAGGGAAGTGAGGTAGTGGTACTAATCGATTGGGTATGAATGGTTAGAAGAGTTAGGCGTCATGGAAGTGAACTGGTTGACCAAGGTAATGTCGTTTTACAAAGACGACAGACGCATCACGATACGGGGCGAACCCGGCTTACAACGGGCCCATGCATCACTGCGGTCACTAGCCTGAGCCCTACCCGAGACCGCCGAAGGTTATTTGGTGACCGTGTCTAACACCGAGCGAACCGACCCGTCACCAGCGGACGTACACCCCGATCTCCGGTTAGTATTAACTAATTATGTTGACGTGTTTAGCATGCCCACAGGTTTGCCGCCCTACCGTGATCACGAGCATGCCATCATCTTAAAGAACGGATCCGAACCCATCAACGTCCGACCATACCAATATCCGCAGTTGCAAAAAGACGAAATTGAAAGGTCGGTGAAAGAAATGATGGAAGCCGGGGTTATTAAGCCGAGCACGAGCCCGTTTTCAAGCCCGGTCTTACTTGTGAAAAAGAAAGACGGTAGTTGGAGATTCTGCGTTGACTATCGAGCACTAAACAAAGCAACTGTGTTAGATAAATTTCCAATTCCCGTGATCGACGAACTGTTAGACGAACTACACGGTACGACAATTTTTAGCAAGCTCGACCCAAATCCGGTTATCACCAGATACGCATGCGCAAAATAGATACACCAAAGATGGCATTTCGCACCCACGAAGGTCATTACGAGTTCTTAGTAATGCCATTTGGCCTCACCAATGCACCGTCCACATTTCAAGCCCTGATGAACCGAATTTTTAAAGCGTTCCTTCGGAAATTTGTATTGGTCTTCTTTGATGATATTTTAGTATATAGCAAGACCACCGAAGAGCACGCTACGCACTTATCAAAAGTGTTTGAACGTTTAAGGGCGGAAAAGTTATACTGTAACGAAAAGAAATGCATCTTCGGTAACCTCAAGTTGACTACCTCGGGCACATCGTTACCGCCACCAGGGTCAAAGCCGATCCCACCAAAATTACAGCAATGACCGAGTGGCCCGTACCAAAAACGTTACGAGAATTACGCGGGTTTTTCGGTTTAACCGGGTATTACAGAAAGTTCGTGCAAAATTATGGGAAAATTGCTAGACCACTGACGGAACTGCTCAAAAAAGATAATTTTCAATGGTCGGAGGACGCCACCGCCGCTTTTCAGCAGTTACAATCAGCCATGACCCAAGTACCGGTTCTCGCTATGCCGGACTTCGCTAAACCGTTTACCCTAGAAACGGATGCGTCAGGGTATGGTATAGGCGCCGTGCTTATGCAAGAAGGTTGACCCATTGCATATTACAGCCAAGTATTGGGCCCCCGAGCACAATTGAAATCCGTGTATGAAAGAGAATTAATGGCCATAGTGCTCGCAATCTAGAAATGGCGACCGTACCTCCTAGGCCGCAAATTTACCATTATTACAGATCAGCGAAGCCTAAAGTACTTACTTGATCAACGTGTGATAACCAGGGAACACCAGAGATGGATTTCTAAGCTCAGAGATGGATTTCTAAGCTCTCAGGCTACGAATTTGATATCGTATACCGACCGGGTCGAGAGAATAGCGCAGCTGATGCTCTATCGCGAGGGAAAAATTGGTCGAATACCGCGAGTTAACCGTTGCTCGAGTTCGCGACGAACACACACTGTTAAGCGAGCTCCGGCACGACCCCGAAATTGTGAGCATCTGGGCCCGTGTCACTGCCAAAGAACACGGGTTAGAGCATTATACGATCCACGAGGACAATTTGCAGTATAAGGGCCGATTGGTATTACCACGCATGTCACCGTGGATTGCACGAGTATTCAACGAACTCCATAGCGGCACTGTAGGTGGTCATGGTGGGGTGCAGAAAACATACCACCGCATCGCCACGGAATTCTTTTGGGGGGGAATGCGGCGAGATATCGCCAAAATGGTTGCGGAATGTATGACTTGTCAACGTAACAAATACTCGAACATGTCCCCAGCCGGGTTACTTCAACCGTTGGATTTGCCACAACGTATTTGGGAAGATCTGTCGAAGGATTTTATCGATGGCTTACTAAAGTTCGAGGGCAATACCGTCATTTTGGTAGTCGTGGACCGACTCAGTAAATCAGCTCATTTCGTGGCTCTTAAACACCCGTATACCGCTTCGTCCGTTGCCGCGACATTCATCAGAAACATCCTGAGGCTGCACGGTATTCCGACGTCTATTGTCTCGGATCGGGATAAAGTTTTTATCAGTCATTTCTGGAAAGAGTTATTCAAATATCAGGGAACTACGCTTAAGCGAAGTACCGCGTACCACCCCCAGACGGATCGGCAAATGGAGGTCGTTAACCGCAGTTTGGAAACATATTTACAATGCTTCACATCCTCTAAACCCAAAGAGTGGGCTTAGTGGCTTCCCTGGGTCGAGTATTGGTACAATACGTCATTCCATTCATCAATCGGTATGACACCTTTTAAAGTGTTGTACGGCCGAGACCCTCCACCCTTGCTAGGCTACGATAAAGGAACGGCCACCACGTTCGCGGTCGATGAGTATTTAGGCGAACGCGATCAAGTCCTAAGGGATTTGAAAGACCACCTGCATCGGGCACAACAATTAATGAAGCAAAAGGCCGATGAACACCGCCGCGAAGTCACATTTAACGAAGGCGATAAAGTGTTTTTGAAATTACGACCGTATTGGCAAAGTTCGGTGACGCAGAGGATGAACGTTAAATTGGCACCCCGTTTTTATGGGCCGTATGAGATTTTAAAACGTATCGGGATGGTTGCTTACCGCCTACAATTACCGGCTTCTTCTAGTATTCATCCGGTGTTCCATGTATCTCAACTGAAAGCTGTGATTGGAAATCAACCGGTCGAATCCGAGCTACCCGCAGAATTACCCGACACCACTACGGTGACGTGGATACCAGAACTCGTTATGGGAATGCGAAAAGGCACAACAGGTTTAGAAGTGTTGTTAAAATGGAAAGACTTGGCCGAAGAAGAAGCTATGTGGGAATCAGTGGATCACGTTAAAAGACAATACCCAGAATTTCACCTTGAGGACAAGGTGAGTCTTTGGGAACGGGGTAATGATACGATCGGCACAAGGAAAGACAAGTGGGGCCGAGTTTATCAAAGAAAACCAAAGTGAAGATAAACTTCACATTCGAATGCTTAATTAATTTAATTATTTGTATTAGGGATATTATTATTTGTTTCCTTATTCGATACGTATTAGGGCCCGACCTTATATAAAGAAGGCGGCCAAACCCTTCTAGGGTATCGAAATTATTGTGCTAGTTATTCTTCTTTGTTTTAGGGAGAAACCTGGTTCTCCAATTCCAGGATTATCTATTAAGCATTCGACTATCGGCGCATTGCCGTTAGATTTGTTCTGTGTTCATCCTATTCGTATCAGTTTTGTCACATAATGTGTTAATCTTGGAAGTGTATTCCATCATGCTTAGAAGGTTCAAGGAATCATAGGCAATCTTGTTGAATGTCTCATGTGCATCAGAGGTTCTGCCATTTGTTAGCAGAACAGGGTCACCAAAAGTCTTAAATTTTTTTGCTAAAATGCTACATGTGAGTATGTGACCTTACAAACTGATTGGTAATCAACCTCTATGTGATATAAGTGTATAACCTACTAAATTGTTTATATAGTATTATTATAACAATATGTCTTTTGTAATCATACTCAAAAGACGATGTGATAGTGGTACAATTAGCTTTCACTTCACTTAATCTGCTGTTTTTGTTTTATTAGGTTTACATAATCGAAAAAATCTAACCTTTTCTGTCACTCAATGGTAACTTACAGCTCAAGCAAACTAAAACGTCTCAGTCTTTCAAAATGCAAAAAGATTACTAGCAGTGGATTGATTGATGCAGTCGAAAAGCTACCACAGTTAGAACAACTTCACCTTTACTACACCTTTATATATTGTGACGGCATTAAAGCGATTGGACAGAATTGCCCTCAACTGAAATCCTTCAAATTAATCCAAAAATCCACCAGAAGCCGCATTGAATGTGATTTGGATGCCCTTGGAATTGCAAACAGCATGCCCGAATTACGCCATTTACAGATGATTGGTAGTCATATGACCGATGAGGGCCTCCAAGCAATTTTACAAAACTGCCCTCATCTCGAATCCCTTGATGTCCGTAAGTGTAAAAGCCTTAAACTTGGTGGTAATTTAGGAAAACTGTGTGAAGAACGAGTTAAAGATTTTAAGCATCCTAATGATTCAATGGAAAACTGTGGGTTTAATGAATATGCTCTTAGGTGTTCGTCTCGGAATTCTGATGAGGATTATATTTCGGATGAGGATGATATTTGGGATGATGAATCTGATTGCAGTGATTGAAAGATGAAAATATTAACTACTGATTTTCTTATTTTTTTCTCGGTAGATTTTTAATAACGGGAAAAATGGGTTGGATCAATCAGCAAATACTTCTTTTGGTTGTTTTTGTAGTTGATGTGTTGTTCTTCTGATTTGAGGGGTTATACTTTGTTCGTACTTTTTGGTTCTCTTGATTTGACGATATTTGAGGTAGGTTCAATGCAATAAACCGGTTTTTCTAAGGTAGTTTTTGGAGTACTTTTGAAAATGACTTATTGCCTTACTAGTTTTTCAAAGAGTTAATAAGTTAAAAAAGTATTCGGGTCGATAAGTTAAGCAGTTTCAAAAAGAAGATTTCAAATAGTAATGGAAGTGGTTCCTTACTTTTCAAAACTCTTTTTAATAAAGACCAGTGGCGGTAGCAAGGGGTGGGCAGATGGGGGCATCTGCCCACCCTAAAAGTTTTCCAATTAGTATAAATTTTTTATGTATCAACTCATTTTTTGCTTTTGCTTATAATGTATGAACAATTACTAGTTCACGTCGTATATTAGCTTAGTGGTTAACTCATATATCTTAAATATATAACATTAAGTTCAAGTCCCTTTCATATGTATTTTTTTTAAAAAATTTATTTTTTCTTTAGTTTCTTTTTAATGTTCTTTTGCTGTATTTTTCACTAAAAATTTCTATTATTTTGACCAATTTTCCCATCTTTTTCTTAGTTTAAAAATTTTATGTTTGCAATGTATTTTAGTTTAGTGACATATTAGTTCACATCATTTCTTCCTCCATTTCAAAATAGGTGATGTACTTTGCCTTTCACGTTTTTTGAGGCAAATTATGATAATAAAGGTTAATTAGATTAAAATGGATAGTTAGTATGAAATGGGTCCCACACATTTTGATTTAAATGAAGTTAATGATGTTTATAAGTAAAAGTAAGGGTAGATGTGTCATTTCACTATATTAGATGAGATAGTTAGTGGGTGTGGGCCCCACAACTTTTTACCAAATATAGTAAGTTTTTAAAGTATATCACTTATTACGAAACACTCTAATATGAAAAGTATATCACTTATTTTGAAACTGAGGAAGTATAAACACTTTAAATAATTTACCTCAACGTTATAACAAAATTTATGATTAGACTGATTTAATTCTTGAATAACTAATAAGTGAATTTTGATTTTGACTGATTTAATATATAATTAGATCTTCCTCAAACCAAAATTGATCATTTGATTTTATTTACAGTTTAACCTTAAAAAAAATATCACTCAAGAACCTGACTCAACTCTAAAATTTCGCCACCTTTGAAAACTTTTCTGCTACCACGACTGATAAAGACTATAAGTTAATAAAAAAACTTTTCAAAAGGTACATCCAAACATACCCTAAAACAGTTATAATTGGAGGAATAGTCCTCTCATATGGAAGCAACAAGGTATGATATGCCCGGCTTTTCCCGGGATTGAAATTTTTATTTTTTAATAATCATGATTTACTTTTATACTTTATAAATAATATTTTATAGCTATATATTAACATGCGTAATTATATGTAACGTTATAATATTTACTTTTCTTCTACTTATTATATAAGGAAACAAAAACTTAGTATTTATAATATTTTTGGTCGATTATTTTTGTATTTGAGTTATAATTGTATTTGATTTAAATATTATTCAAATTTAAAATTATTGAATAACGTACATTTTTTATGGTGTTAGACCTTATATTAACTATAACTAAATAAACTAATAAATACGTAAGTTTAAATAAAAAATGAATTTCGCTAACAATTAACCTTATTGCAATGCAGGGTTAAAGATTAATAATATTAGTAATGTACAAATTTAAAATATATATTAAATTTGAAGAGCGCATTTTAGCAAGAAAAAACTATTCATTGCGCATTATAATATGACAAATATATATATATATATATATATATATATATATATATATATATATATATATATATATATATATATATATATATATATATATATATATATATACGCGTGATTTTCTTCCCGCGCATTGTACGGATTTGATACACTTTTTACGTTCAATTTAAAATTCGTGGTTTGTAAAAAAAAAAGTGAAACCTAGTTTAAACATCTTTTTAGTAAAAAAAAATAAATAAATTATTTGATAATATACAAACTCAGAGGCTAAAAGTATGAATTATTAAAGTTTAAGTGTTAAAAGTATTAATCATAAAAGTTTAAGAAAGAGTGTTTTTACTTTTTATTAACAAAATGAATGAAATATACAAAATATTGTTGACATTGCAACTAATAAAAGTTTAGTGTTTATAAAAGGAAAATATATTTCTTAAGGATTAAAGTGTAAATTTATTATGAAAACAAAGAAAAACACATACATGATTGGTAGGATTAGAACATGGGGCTGTGATTCTAGAGGCATACGCCTTTACCAATCTTACCAACTTTTCATTTGATAATTTTTTCACATATTCAGAATATATCATGGTTTTTAGTTTTTGCTTATGGAATTGTATATATATAGAAATAGAAATAAAAATAGAAATAGAAATAGAAATGTTTGAGATAATATTCAGGTATTTTGCGTTTTCCCCTAAGTAATATTTATGTATTTTGCGTTTTCCCCTAAGTAATCACTCATTAACGTTAAACATATTATGTTTAAGTCCATTGTCTCAATAATAATAACATGACTTCCAAGTTTAATGCTATTGTTCCTTAGTCAAAACTAAAGTCAAAGTGATGATTCTGAAGTATTTGATTTTCGGGGTAATCTTGAGTTAATAGCTTTAACTTATTATTAATGCATAATTCTTATAACTTAACTAGTATTCTATTACATATCTTTCGTAATCTATTTCGGATCGAGAGTCTGAATCACCTTTAAACTTGTATCCAACGAGCATAATGGAGCCCCGCGCTCCGCTGCGGGTATATTTAACTTTTGTTTTTAATCCATTTAATTATAAAGGTACAAAATATCGATAAAAATTTATTGTAATGGTAATTTATTGTTTATCATTAGAAAAAAATTAATTTCTAAATATTATTTGTTTTAAATAATCTTGAATTTCATGTACATATCTTTCTCACAATATTTTAAATACATAAATTTATGTCAAAAAGTTAGTCCAAAAGAGTTTTAGTGATAAAGAAACAGTATTTATATAGGATTGGAAGATAAAAATTAAGACACTATATAAAATCTACTTAAACTTAAGATATTATATAAAATCTACTTAAATTTAGTGAAGAAAAAACGATTGGAAAATAACTTGTAAAAGTTAAGACACTATATACAATCTACTTGAATTTAGGGATTAAACAAAAAGTACAAAAATTTGAGGTATATAACTAAAAATATTGAACAACTAAAAAAAAAGATGAATAAAAAATGAATTTGCTTGGAATCGAACATTGGTCATCTAATGGGCATTATCCTTAACAGCGCCCAAAAAGCACTCGGCCATGCCAACAATTTGATAATTATTTAGATTGCACTGTATTTATAGAGATAAAATTGTTAATTTTTTTTATTGGAAAAACTTATGAACAACAAACTTGGGATTGTTATTGTATATATAGAGAATAAAATAAGATGTACTTAAGAAAATGATACAATTGACATTTCAAAATTAGTTTCTTCTTTGTGTCATTTTGGTATGTTATAACTTATAACTTTTTTTTTAATATAAGTGACCTTAAAGAAAAACTTTGGAATACTTGCATGACCTCTACATATGATAGATATAGTAAATGTAACATTTATATTATTATAGCTAGTTTGTAAATTTATATTAAATGAAAACATAATTAAATTTTTAAATATGCATAATAAAAGTATTACTCCGTAGTAGTTACAATAATAATAGCTTTTAATAAATAAAACATACTTTGTTAAAAACTTATTACTTATTTTATTTTCAATCTCTACAATAGATTTATTAACCTATAATACAATAAGCATTCAAAAAACCGTTTAATTACTGTTCATAAAAAGGCTGACGGCGTTAATGTAAACGGAGTGCTTGAAAGTCAAAACGGGAAACGGGGCTCAGAAGTCCAACGTAATACAGTATTAGAAACTTTCAAATAACCCCCTAAAATAGGGTGGTTATTATAAATATTTATAAAATTTCAAATTTTACCCTTGAAATATGTATTAATGACACAAAGATATCCACTATCTTAAAGTTCATATTTATTTTGAAAAAATATACTTCGTATTTTTTAATTTGCCAATGAAAATGTTACTAAAAATTCGATATTACAAATATTTTTCATCTTTGCAATATTTTATAAAAAACATTTATATTATTACATGCTAAGATACGAACATAAATGATAAAACTCAAAAAACAAATAAAATAATAAAATGCTTTAGTGACTATGTGTCAATTATGCATAAAAATTTTATAAAGAGTGAAATGGGTTTTAATAGGTTTTAGAATACCTCGAAAATAAAGTTTTTGTAAATAACTATAAAATTTTATTTTTTACACTTTTTATATGCTAATGGTAATAATATTATAACTATCATGTTTATTTAACATGTATTTAAACGAAACGAAATACTTGTCTTTGTAGTATTACTACTAAAAGTTTTATTGAATTATATTTAGAATAAGCTCAATATTACAATATTTTTTTTACAAATAGATTTCTTTTAAATATAACTTCTGAAATGAAATAATATTTATTATAAGGTATATATTTTGAATAGGGTATTGATATTTTAGCTATATGTGTATCGTATAACTCTACTAAGCTTTCATTTTACAAAATTAACATTTTCACGATGTTTTGTTTTATGTTTATTACTTTAATAAACGTTGTTCATTACGTAAATAATTATTACACTAAGTTTTACACATTAAAGGAGATATTCAATAGATGTAAGATCATTAATAATTTACGTCTACACTTAATTTAAATAGATTTAAGCCCATTAATAATTTTACATTTACTTTTAATTGAAATAAAATAAATTTGAAAAAAACAAAATTTTATATTAATTGTCAAAAAGATAAAGTTTTGAAACCAGCCGCAACGCGCGGGGAGGAAAATATCCTCGTTATTTACATAGTTTGTGACACTATAAACACTAAAATATTAAATTATATAAATTTATTGGATGATTAATAATATATTACGTTTGATTTAACAGTATAAATTAATAAAAATTTGGTGGTAATTTCTCTTGTATTAAAAAATTAGATAAACTACTGGACGCAAAAATATAGATTATAAGAAGTTCAAGAATTAAAAATACAATATATTAATACTTAGAGAAAATGTGTAATATTTTAATACTTGGATGAAATGTGTAATTTTTGCTAAAGAAAAAAAAAGAATCAAGGGGCCAGGATTCGAACACAGTGTATCACGACATGCCAAACCTTGAATGAAATAATAAAACCACTTTAACTGGCTTCCTATTTGAAGAGGCTTTCAACTCTTTACCGTCCATGTATTTAAAGTTAGGTGGTAATGCTTCGTAATTGGAATTCAATTCCATTACGGACGGATGATTAGATGAATATTTTTTTCGTAATTCAGTTTCTACGTAATTCCGAAATAAATTATACATTGTAATTAAAATCCTTCTCAAAACCCTATAAATTAAATTATGTTTCTTTAGTGAACTAACAAACTTGAATATTTTGTATATTTCCTTTAAAATCGTTAAAAAAATATTAAAAGAATTAAAAAAAATTAAAAGTTCAAAGTTCAAAAAATAATAATAAAAAAAATTAAAAATAAAAAAATACATAAGTATATATTTGAATTTCAACTAAAAAATTTATAGACAAACATACAACGAAATTTAGTTACAATAGAATACAATTCATTCATAATTCAACCTCTTATCACAATAGGTGGACAACTCTCATAATTTGCGAGACATTCTCAACAACGTTATAATCTCATGATAAAATAAATACATAACATATCATTCAATTTATGACTTATTTCTAAGCTCGTCAGAAAAATCATCTGATTCCTGTTAAATTTTCATGAGTTGTCTTGCATGTAATTTAGAATGCTTAAGAACTAACTGTTAATAGTTGTATATCATTCCATTGTACCCAAAAAAAACTACAATTATAAGTGCATTTTGGCTTGATCTCATACATTTCAGCACAAGGAGAATTATGGCAACTTGCAAAAAACTTATAAAGCAAAAACTTTACACATATGATCAAGATGATTGAACTAAAGTGTAAAAGATTCAGTTAAAAGATGATCTTTATGAAAAAATAATTAGACAAACATGGGTCAAGTCGGGTTATATATAACTATTTATTAAAAATTTACCCATTTTGACCATATTGCAAATTTACATATCTAAGCAATATCACCATTGAAAATGCTAACTGGGAACCACTACCAGAAGTATTGATGTACAAGTCAATATCATAGTCAAAGTCAAACAAGCAAAAATGAACACCTGTTAATGCAGCAAATGTAGGTTAAAGATAATATTTCTTCACCTGTTAAAGCTGCAAACTTGATAAACAAGAAACATCATCAACCTAGAATCAAGATTCTTGACAAATACATCTGCATTCAACTTCATATAATTGTTGGATATTTACAAATATGAAGCAGGTAAAATGCAAGATTTACAACTCTCTTGAAAGCCGAAACATTACATCACAATTTCTTGTAGTAAAAGCAATAATATAAAACTGCCCAACTGCACTACATGGTTTTTATTAATTGAGAATACTAAAACAACAACTACAAAGTACAAATTACAGCTACAATGACAAAATAGTCATACCTCATAACTAAGCAGCTTTACCCTTTTCATCATTCTCAACAGAAAGTATTGGCAAGCTGTTAAGAAACTCATCAAGTCCTTCAAAGAATCCAATTCCTTCAATATTATCTTCTTCTCCTTCCCCATTTCCTCTATTCCCACTAGCCATCCTTCTAGAAGGTTCTTCACCTTCATTGTTATTAAATTCCACATTTAAATCCAATTTCCCCAATTCTTTTGCAACCCGACCCGATTGTCTTCTTATTTTATTAGCAACTGCTGTTTTGCTGCTTTCTGGTACAGGCACAGTTGGTTCTTGCAGTTCCTTTTCTACTGGAATAGCATTTTTGACATTCGAATCGTTCCTTTTTGCTACAAATTTCACTTGCTTTTTAATACTCGGATTCGTTTTTGTCCTTCTTGCCTTTTTTCTCTTGGTACTACCCCAATCAACATCAGAATCATCACTAAGTTCAGGTTCAGAGATTCCATGAAAAATATCATCTGTAACATCATCTACGTAGACACATCCTGCCCAAAACCTGTTTTTCTTACTATTTAAATGATCCTTAACTTGAGCTGAGACATCATTTAGAGATGAAAAAGGTGTCCAGTTTGAGTTTGTATCCATACCATTATCATTATTGGTTTTCTCCAGACGAGATATAGAAACCCCTAATGGATAGAACCCCCAACAACATAAATAGGCTTCTTTGTCTTCGAATATTGTAGGTGGAGAAGGAATTGGGACTGCCTGAAAAGCCCTTTTGCAATTGCAGCAACGAAGGGTGCAATCTGCATAAACCCTAGGATACTCATACATGTATAAACAGTAAGGACAAGGAGTCCAAAAAGTAGGTGATTCATCAACGTTATCAGAACCTGTTTCAATTTCTTCATCTATTACACCATTGTTAGCATTCTGTTCTACCGACTCTTGTTGCTGCGGCTGAAATTGCTGAAACGGCGGCGGCGCTTGTGGCCAAAACGGTAGGGATTGCGGCGGTCCGGCAGGAGGAGGTGGAGTCGGCAGCGGCCACATAAACGGTTGTGCCTGTGGCTGAAACAGTTGTCCTGGTCTAATAGGACTCGATTCTGTTAAAAAATTGTGCTGTTGCAATTGCTGTTGATGACTCTGTTGTACCCTAGTTTCAAATATCTGCTGCGGTTCGGTCAATTCATGGTCATGACCTGACGCCATATGATTAATTGAAAAAAAGTTATGTTGCTGCTGTTGTTGGTGGTGGTGTTGATGTTGATGCTGCTGTTGGTGGTGATGTTGTTCGAGGTTAAACCCTATATGGTTCATCTGCTGCTGTGGAGTAAAATCAATCTCGGAATCATACATTGACTTTCGCATAGGGTTCGACAGCACGGCCCAAGCATCATTCACAAGCTGAAACGCTTGATCGGAGTAAGGAAACCGGTTATGGTGAGGGTTTAGTACTACCGCAAGGCGTCGGAATTGATCGGAAATGTATTCCGTATCCTGAACAAACTGAACGACCTGAAGAATCGCGTAGAAATCCGGCTGCTGAATACCGTTGTTTCCGTCGACTCGTTTCTCGGCGGCGAGTAGAGTATCGACAATCGCTAGGATCTGATCAGCAGCTTCAAGTCTCGGGTCGGATTCTCGTGCTCGGATCGCAAATGTCTTTGACCCGACGAGGTCATGGCTCATGAGCAGCTTCTCGGCGATACCTAACCACCGTTGAGCCTCCGCTCGAGCTATGAAGCTATGGGGGTCCATAGATTCTCTCACTAGAATTTAGGTGTTTCTCTCTCTAGAACTCAAACTATAGTTATGAGGGCAGTGAAGGGGGTGAAAATCATAACTAAAGGGGGCAGAATTTTCTTATTTGACGGAAAAGGACATGGCTTTTAATAGAAAAAAGTAGGAACAAAGGGTAGATATGAAAGGGTATAAGCGTCTTTTTGATGGAATGTGATTGGAATCTAGTGAATTTGTTTCGGATTGGTTGACACGTAAGCAGATGTTATGCACGTTTTAATTAACTAGAACGAAAATTTGACAGAGAAACAAAGACTCCAGATGAAGAATAGGATTGTAATTTTCACCGAGATTAATGTTCGCTTTTGATTAGATTTAACTTTTTTATTTTGTTTTATGAATAAATAAAATGATGTGAGATTATAGTGGTGAGCATTTGAGATGAAAAACCGAACTAAAGACCGACCAAACCTAAACCGTATCAGACCGAGCCGAAAGATGTAATTGGTTTGGTTTGTACGGTTTTGTAATTTTATGATTTTATGATATTTGGTTTTTGGTTTTGTAGTTTTATGATATTCGATTTCAGCCTTATTGGTTTTGGTCTGGTTATGTCCGGTTCTCTAATAGGGGTGAGCATTTGGACTGAAAAACTGAACCGAACCAAAACTGGAAACATGTAATCGGTTCGTTTTCGGTTTTAAAAACTCATTTATATCGGTTTAGGTCTTAAAAATTAACCATTATCGGTTTGGATTCAATCAGTTTTGATGCGTTTTGGTTCGATTTCTGGACCGCACTCACCTGTATATATAAAATCACGCTTATTGTAGTTACAACAACATCAATAGTACTATTATTGGTGGTTTCATAAAATTCAAAATACATTAAGAAATACGTTTAAATGCACATTTTATAACATTATAAGGGTTATCAAGTTCGTAAATAATGTTAAAAAGTTTAGAGTTATTTGGTAATTGTATTTTTTTAATATACACTCAAAACCTATTATAAAAGCTTATTAAATTCTATAAATAAGGATTACTTAAAACACAAAGATTTTAATTAATCCGATTAAAAGAATTAGATAAAAACAATCTTATTGAAAAATAAAAAGCATATATGTATATGTAGTAAAAATGAAATATGTATTGTCTATCATTTTGTAAACTTGTATAAATGTAAGTAAGTTCGCGGTTGCAACAAAACCATTCACGTTCTCACATTCTTTGCGTAACCATTTTACTAATTTCCCTAGTTGAAACTTATAAAGTTACACTTTAACCACCTGTTTCTATAATACATTTCTAAGGAAGACTATGATATATTAAAAGTGTAATAAAGTTTAACTAATACAAAAATTTAGGGGCGGAATGGAAATAATATTTTGACTAACTTCCATAGATAAAAGAGTAACTCTTAACCACCTTTCTATATAATAAGTTCTCAATGAAGTCTATAATATATTAAAAGTGAAATAAAGTTTAACTAATACAATAATTTAGGTGGCAAAATAAAAATAATATGTGAACGGTACATTTGGTATCACATTTGTATAATAGTACAATAATATATTTATTATAATTGTTGTTTAATATAAGGGATAGTGAGTGTGTGGCTGTCACATACCTAAGCTTAGGTGTGGAACCACCTATAACTACATAGTTTTGGTTGAAAAAAAAGTCAAAACTGTTATTTTTACAATATCTTGTCACTTTTTCACCATATTAAAACACTTACATAATATAAAAACATCAACTCAACACCATTTCAAGAATATGACATTTGTTCAATATAACACCATTTCAAAAATATGAAACTTGAATCACCGATTCAACAAAAACATAATCAATGTTTAAGATAGTTGATAAGTTTTAGACGGGATTTGATATACTAATTAGTTTATGTATTGAGTTATAAGTTTTTTAACCTAAATTATGTAGTTTTAGATGGTTCCACACCTAAGCTTAGGTGTGTGACAGCCACACACTCACTTTTCCCTTAATATAATTGTATAATTAGCTGTTAAATTTATATTTTATGATGTATGAGATACAAATCATAGTGTAGAAATAATTTCTCGAAGTTACACCCAGGTTAATGTTTAGTTCAAGGCACTACACTCGATACTTTAAATAAGCAAAAATAATGATTTCAAAATGACAATACTTCCCTTATGATGCAATTCTGTCGGTATCTCCAAATAAACAAGTATTTTCACTATAGAAATAAAAAATTTTGTTTAATGATTGGGTTTTAAGATTTAGCTTAACACATTAAATCCATTAACCCTATTAAAAGACTCCTTACCCTAAAACTCTAATGACTCACTCAAAATCTTACATCCATCTCTCACTCAAACCCTAAACCAATTAACCCTTTAAAACCTTTTACAATCTTTGTCTACTGTTGCTCTGTCGTTATCCACCATCGTTCGTTATCCACCGTCGTCCACTAATGCTCTCCTCGTCAAGTACCAACATTGGAATCAAAACCATGGCCGCCGCTTTGGTAATAAAATCATCGGCTTAAAACCTCCCCCCTAAGCTCCACCACTCCGTCTTTGCTTCATCGCTGCTAAAAACCACTTCGTCGTCGCTCAACCGCCGCTGGAAACCACTCTGCCACTCCGTTGATCTCTTATGTTCGTCCTCTCAGTCTATCTCTCGTCAGACTCTCTCTCGTTTGACTATCTTTTGGCTATCTATCTATCTTCTCTCTTCCCCCTCTCCCCCTTTCGTTTCTATTGCTTTGTCTCTCTCATTTTTATCTCATACTCTCTTTACTATATTTCTATGACTCTCTCGTGTCTCTCTTTGACTATCTCTCTCGTGTCTCTCTTTGACTATCTCTCTCATGTCTCTCTCTAAGACTTCAAGTTTTGATATCATAAAGTTGACGGTTATTAATAGAGGATAGATTTTTATTGTTTGGCTAAAAAGGTACACTGAGAGTCTTACTAAACTATAAAACAATTTTTCCAACATTTTGACCACTTAGAGCTTTTATTTCAACAAAACGGAAGATAAACAGAAAGAAATAAAAAAATTATTGTGTTCCGGAGTTCTTTTGAACAGGGGAAAAGAAGAAAAAAGAAACTTTGGACATTTTTTTCTCTCCTTATTTTCCTCCTAAAAGTGGGAAGATTTGGAGAGAAGAAAATTTTTATTTAATTAAAAATATTTGTAATTATTAAATTATCCTTCACATTAACTAATTTGTTTACATTTCAAGAATAAAATTGTAAATATATGTACTTTTTTCTTTTCTCTATAATTCGAAAACACAAAAACGACAATTATCTTTCTATTTTATCTAAACTGGGAATATAAACAATATTTTTTTATTTTCTTAATGTCTCTTTTCTCCATGAGTAATGTTATTTAGTCGGACTATTTGATCATATTCATAGTCATATTCATTAGATGAATATATGTGTCAAAATCAATAAAAATATTAAGAGAGAGAATGAGTAGAGAACACATCTCATCTATCAAATGAGTAAACCTATGAATTAAATGATAAGACTATATATCATTTCTATTTCCTTTCATTTCCTTTTTAATTCATTAAAAGAATCTGGAACACGCGTTTTGTTTAGTCGTCGTAATAAAAGTCTTTGATACATTTTACATTTTAAGTTGCATATTTGTTTTTCTTTAATCCGCAAACAGGAGAGCAGCCATGGGAGACGAGAAGGTGAAGAACGAGGCGATGGAGATCATGGGATTATTTCAAGTTTTGCCTCGTTTAGTCGTCTTCGATCTCGATTACACTCTATGGCCATTCTACTGGTATCTAATTTCCATGCTCTGACTGCAAATTTTAAAGTTCTGTTATTCTGTTTCGTTCAACAATAAACCTAATTCTATAAAACCTCGCCTTTAACAAGAGTTTGCTTTAACTATTCTTAATTGCATACAATTTTTCTGTAAGTCAGTTAAACAAAATCAAATCAAACCTTATCCGTTGTAAGATTCTCGCCTTAATTCAAGTAAATAACTAATGTTTTTCTTAGTTAAAGTAATCTGTTATCAATTGAACATTTTGTAAACCTAACACCGATTTTATGAATTTTATAATTCAACTTGTGATTGATCTGTTCATTTCAGTTTCATGAGTGATTTTCATTGTATAAATTTGTAGAAGATTGGAATTTTCTACATGGTGTTAGTTCATCTATTACACTAGAGTTCATAAATACTTTAAACTAGTTGTTCCTCTTCAATTATTTGGGTGATTGTAAATATTAAAGAGGTTTATCTGATATATGTACTGCAGTGTAACTTATGTTGTCAAGATCTGTAATTATGATACTTAGGGCATGTTTGGGTAGCTTGTTTAACGGGCTTTTGACCTTATTAACTTACATAAGCTTATTTAGTTCAGATTACTGGGAACCTAGCTTACAAAAGGAGTTATCAGTTATATCTGGTATTAAAATGGTACAACTACAATATAGAATCCAGCCAATAATTATTAAGTTTATTAGTTTCTGCAAAACTAGCTCACCATGAGATACTTAGATAATGAAGAATCATATGTACTCACATAATTGTCTTAAAGTACATTGGATTATAACATTTTCTTTTAATTTTTAGTGAATGTAGATCGAAACGCGAGATGCCATCTATGTATCCTCATGTTAAAGGCATATTAAATGCACTAAAAGACAAAGGAATTAGCATGGCTATTGCTTCCAGATCACCAACAAGAGACATAGCAGAAACTTTTGCTGACAAATTGGGCATAAAATCGTTGTTTGTAGCTCAGGTTTGTGTAAACAGTTTATGTTTTGATTTTTCTCATGTACGTTATAAACTTCTAATTAGTAATTAGCAAAAAAGAAGACTATTGTTAAAAGATCATATTTAAATGTTACCGATTATTAATACTTCATATGCAGCCTGTTAAGAATGAAGATGATGTTGGATTTTAAATTCTCTTATTTAGCAAAAAAGAAGACTATTGGTAAAAGACTATTGCTAAAATTTGAACATTAATATTACGTTGTTTACCGGATTAAATATGGTTATATATTTCTTTTCAATAATTATGCAGAAAAATTATGATACCTCTTTTTGATATTTTAGGAAATCTTTTCCAGTTGGAGTCACAAAACAGAACATTTCAAGAAAATCCAACAAAAGACTCAAGTGCCATATGAATCAATGCTCTTTTTTGATGATGAAGATCGTAATATACAATCGGTAAATTATATCTTCATGTTTACTTACCATCATAACAAATTTGCATTCTCTGTCTTTTAATTTTGAAAATAATAATAATTATTATAAAATGTTGATATATACAATTGATTTTTCAGGTTTCAAAGATGGGGGTGACAAGTATTTTGGTGAATAATGGTGTCACTCTTGGAGCCTTTAGGCAAGGGCTTACACAATTTTCTCAAGGTCCAAGTTCATCAAAGAAGAAATGAACAACATTTTTAAGAAACATTTGGATAATGATTTGAATCCAGTCAAATTGTTGATGTTGTGGTAATATTTGAAATTCATATTTAAATCATGTTTTGAGAAAATGTATCGAGTTGTGTACCATAAAACATAGCCAACAATATTTTTTCTTCATATTATAAGAAAATTTGAAATTGTTTTTACTTGCAAATACTTGTTTGAACTTGTAAATGTTGTTTGGTTTAGCATATGCAAAGGAATAATGGAATCATCTTAGAATCCCATTATAAGCACACAAAAATATATTTTAGCAAGCAATCTCTTTACATGTCACTTCTCTGCTTATATTGGGATTGGGTATTGTTATTTTGTTGTTTACTACGTCAAACAAAGGGCATGTTTCTTTTCTGCTTAATAGTCTTTTTGGTAACAATTCTTAGGTCATGTTTGGGAAAACTTATTAACGGGGCTTATGAGCTTATTAGTTTATTAAGCTCAAATACACTTGAAAATTTAAGCTTAATAAGCTAATAAGCTCATAAGACCCGTTAATAAGCTTTTCCAAACATGCCTTTAATACTGACAACTATTAGCTTATTTACGGGTTTGTCTTTCGACACAATGTCTTAATGCATGAAGCGAAAAAATGGTAGTCATGTTCACATTTAGATATTACCATTTTGCCCTCACTCTAACTTTATTTCAATATAATATATTTATTGAATATTATATTAATTAAAACTAATTTAACCAATGAGTTTTTTTTATATAGCTATGATATAGAAGCAATGTTTTACAATCCGGGTTATTGCTTGGCCTGGTGTGATGACCGGGTCACGGTTCAACCGGTACAACTGAAAAACGTAGGAAAAAATATTACATAAAATTACTTCATACATTATACATCCTTTAAAATCTAAACAATGTCCAATCCAAAAAAAAATCATTCTTAAACATTAAATTACATTCTTAAAAAATTTCATTAAAACATCAAATTAGATGGGTATGATTACTTAAAACTATTGTTTGATCAGAACACGAGTGTCAATTTGCCAAAGCCTTTTTGGCGCCGCCAAAACACATTGGCCCTCTCGCCAAAAGCCTGCCATTAGTCGGACTGCAAAGGTTTGAAACTATTTTAAACGTTTTTTCCTTTTTTTTACTGTTTATAAAGTTATGATTGGTTTGAGGTATTTTTAGTAGGTCCAAAAAGAATGTTATACTTTTGTTAAGTGAGGGAGTCTAATTTTAAATTATGTGTTAAAGCAATGTTATATACTCCCTCCGTCCCACAAAAAAGTTCCCATTTGTGTGTGGCACAAGTTTTTAGGTGATAGTTAGTGGTGGGGTAATTGGTAATAAATTTGATTAAAATATAAAGTTGGTTTGGAGAGAGAAAGATAATTAGTGGATATAAATGGTTGGGCACTTAGTAATAATAATATTTTATTATGTGGGACCTATCAAATATGAGAAATGAGAACTTTTTTGTGGGACAAAAATTTTGAGAGAAATGGGAACTTTTTTGTGGGACGGAGGGAGTAGTTATTTTAACTTTAACACAGCTTGAATGCGAAGACTCGACACCTTGGTATTTTGATATAGTTGTATTTTAGATACTTTTATTAAAATTTTACAAATGTTACACCAAACAAATGATGAAGCATGTCTTAAAAATAATAAAGTTAAAAATTTATAAGATAAAAGTAGATTTTTTTTTTATCGGCAATGGGAGACCTCGAAAGAGAGTTTCGGTAATTGTCATCCCCCAACGAGAAACCCAAGAAAATTCATTAAATTGCTAGCTAGAAACTAACCAAGTATACAATATAGAAATGAAACGAAAACTACATAACTAGCACCTAAACACCAGATAAAGTACATCTAAACACCAAATATCTACACAAAAAGATACACCCTTTGGGATCAGTTATAAAAGTAGATGAAGTACTATATACAATTCCTGCTCCACTATTTAAAAAGCTAAATTAATATCTCTGGTTAAATTACTTAATATCGACATTCAAACCTTATACAATGAGAAGTGATTTTGGGACCACATAAATTACTCCAAACACCACAACCACTGTTTTATAGTACCTATATAATATGCTTTAAATGTTGTACAGTATGGTAAATGAAGTAATTTATGTGGTCCCAAAATCACTACCCTTATCCCATAACTCAGTACAAATATAATTAGAGAAATAATATTGCGTCCTACTTATTTGTTGTATACTTGATATTTCTATCCACAAGATAACATGTGTATGTATTTTACTAATTATAGACAAAAATGTGTCTGGCGGATCATTAACCCAACCAATTAATAAAAACTTTAATTTAGAGTATTTTCAAAGGAGTGCTATAAAAGCCTAGCACCATGCAAAGGGAAAAAGACGTACATCTTGATACACAATGGCGAGCAATCTCATCTCAATCGCCACCGCCACCTTCATAGCCATAGTTATCCCCCCTCCTCGTCGGAAAGTTTCAAAGTTTTTCAACCAGCTTGCCGCCCACAATGCTCTAGCACAGGAGGCAGAAACTCACACACCTCAACTTCTACTACCACGACGTGGTGGGCGGCCTTAGAGCATCAGGTATGGTAACATAAGTCGGAATGTCATCTCTGCGCCACATTATTATTTCACATTTCACATTCAAAACCCCCAAATACGCATCTACCATCACTAACCAGTATTACTCTTTTGGGACCCACCAAAATACCTCTCACTCACAAAATACTCTATAAAAAAAACATCTCTCCTACCATTGGTCCAAAACACCCTCTCTCCTCTCATTGGCTTGTGGCCTAAGTCGGATGGCCGGCGAGGTAGGGGTTTGGCGTGGCGAGGGTCGGATGGCGATGTGGCACCCGACTTGAGATGGGGTTAAGTGACTATACACATTGCTCTTATGCAACCGCCATTCGAGTAGCGGCAGCCCCAATGACAGACACGTACCGTACCTAGCGGTTTCGGGTTTCTTGCCATAAATGACAATCTTCTGACAATGGGGCCGGAACCAAGCTCTACACGTGTGGGGAGAGCACAAGGGATGTATGCGGGTGCCGACTTTAAAGAAGAGAGTTTTATGATGGTTCAGAATTTTGTGTTTCATCAACAAATTAAGGTTTAATGGGAGTTATTTGAGTATATTGGGTAGACACCCCATTTATGCGCCGGTGAGAGAGTTGCCGGTGGTCGGAGAGAGTGGCGTTTTCCAATTTGCTCGTGGGTTTGCTAAAACTAGGACACATTTGGAAATTCTTCTGACATTTTTATCGAGTACAACGTTTATGTTCTTCATTATTGATTTCATGTTTCCAATTCTTGTTTTTCTATGTTCTTCGGTTTCAAAATAATTGTTGTTTCTCTTTCGCATTTCGTTTTTTTTTTCCTAAGAATAATGAGACTCGATTAATTTCAACGTTTTTTGATTTCAAAATGATTGCATTTTTTTTTGTTTTTAGTTTTTCTAAGAATAAAGAAACGTTGCATAATTATCAAATTTACTTGTACCTTCTTTTGCTCGAGTGGTCACACCAATGCAAACATATATACATATAGGGCCGGCGTTGTTGTGGCTAAACGGCAATTAACCCAAACCGCATAGGGCCCAAAGCAGAATTCGGGCGCCTAGGGACTTATTATGAAATGAGCCTAAAGGTATGTTTCATAAGCAATTTATAACTTATGAAGAATAAGTTGAGTGTCTAAATGACTAACTATTAATAAGCTAAGATGTTTGGATTAACTTATGTCCATAAATTGACTAAAAAGGACATGTGATAAGTAAAGTGTTTGAATTAGCTTACTAACACTTTGCTTTTTAGCAAATATTATCGGTTAGTTATTATAATTTAGCTTGAAGAAATTTATAGAAGTATATATAAAAAGTTTAAAAGATATCATTTATTATTTAAATAATTATATAAATATGTTATTTAGGCGGGTGGGTACGAGTATCACCGGCTACACTAAAAAATTGATAATTCTGAATTTCCACACACAATCACGTTGTGAACATCCGTGGCCGTGGCAAAGGGGAAGAAGTTATAGCCATGTTCAACTTCTATATTCCTAGAGAAAAATGTTACTAAAGTTTACGGAATCAGCGATCTCTTTTATGGTTGATAGAAGAAGAATCAACGATGGCAGGAGAATAGATGGTTTTTTAGGAAATAAATACAATAGAAAAATTAAAAAATTGGGGTTTTATTTGGGTGAGTGGAATAATGTCAAGAAGACAAGAATCATTTCTAAACCCAGCTGAGTCCCGGGTTTAAGGTATTCCGAGATTTGGGGGTTTCATTCCAGTTTCTTATTTCCATTTTCATTAACAAAACTACTTTATTCATACCCATACCTATTCTTCCATTCCTACACCCTCCAACCAAACATCACCTAAAATCTAATTACGTACCTTCTGTTTGTCCTAAATATTTGCCATCTTTTATGCAATAAAAGATGTGCAAAGCCAGCAAATTCAATAATCGTGAATTTCAGCACCCATGAAGAATCTTACTCCTTCGTTGTTTGTTTTTATAACAACATGGAGAATCAT
Organism: Calendula officinalis; assembly: GCA_963853835.1. Classification (NCBI taxonomy): domain Eukaryota; kingdom Viridiplantae; phylum Streptophyta; class Magnoliopsida; order Asterales; family Asteraceae; genus Calendula; species Calendula officinalis. The sequence continues at coordinate 8,932,389 of OY970828.1, read as the reverse complement.
CATTTGTTGTTTGTTTGCATAATAGATTTTTTGGTTTGTAGTGACATTACTAGTGTTGTAAAATCTCAATGTTGTATGCAACGGGCAATTGCGAAATGTTGCCTCGTTATTTATAATCCAACATCACACTTGTAGGAATTGTGGATGGAGTCAAAAGTTAGATTACGTTATTCACAATTGTGGAATGGTCCTGATAGATTAGAGGAATCCGCAATTGCGTGAACCCTTTTTCATAATTTTTTTTTATTAATGCTCTTATGTTATTACTCACTATAAGATTACATGTTTAATTCAATAATTATTTTTTCTAGCATTATCTCTTAATTTTTACATTTCTTATGAACATATGAATATACAAATAGATATCTACTATACTCAAAATAGCCTAAAGTAACATTCATAATATCATTAGTATACTCAAAATTAGGGCTGTGCAGTTTGAACCGGGACCGACAAAAACCAACAGGGACCGGACAAACCGGACCGAACCGGCGCCGAACCGTAGCTTCCGGTCCGGTCCTCGGTCCGTATTTTTTTAGAACCGGTACATCCGGTCCGGTCCGGTTTTAAACCGGTAAAACCGGAAAAAACCGGAAAACCCCGTCTATTACTGCTAAGCCCAATTCTCGATACCAATTAGCTGCTAAGCCCAGCCTTATTTACTTAGGAATTAGGCCCAATATGCAATTAAAAAACCCTTTTCCCTGGCACACGACCGTCTACGACTTCTTTCGTTTCTGCTCTACGCCTCTACGACTTCTTATTTCGTCTTCATCATTCTTGTTTCGTTTCTGCCCTGCTCCAACAATCGATCAGTAATATGTCGGACTTGCAATCCGATAATAGTGATTCTGAAATCCATGTATAATTCTAATTGTATACCAAGTCTGAATTCTTAATTATACGTGCATTAGTTTTGAAATTATACTACAACAGAAATAACGTAATTATCAATTTGTGATCATGCGATATATAAATTAATGCTAAACTATGAATATCAAACCTATTTTATAATTAAGACGTGTACTGCTAATTGATTTGTGCAGCTAAAAATGGTAAAAGTTAAAGTGAAGAAAACAGTCGAAGGAAACCAGAAATTAACCGAAACCGACCGTCGACCACCGGTCTGGTCCTCGGTCCATCGAATCTGGTTTTTCCGGTCCTCGGTTCGGTCCGGTCCCAACCGGTCCGGTCCGGTTTTTTGCTTCTGCACAAGCCTACTCAAAATAGCCTAAAGTAACATTCATAATATCATTACTATACTCAAAATAGCCTAAAGTAACATTCATATGATTTTAAGAAACAAGTATACAAATTCAATTATGTGAGCCATTCTTTAAGTGGGTGAAAGTGTTACGGGTCTCTTTCCGGTCCATATGTTTGCACCATGGCTAAATATATACCAAAATCAGAATGATCATATTAAAAAATACCAATGGATTAATAATTGTACATCGTTCATTAAAAGTTGTACTTTTATTGGATTTTAGCAATTTTGTATCTGAGAAAACCCAACCCCATCTTCGTATCATCACAGTCCTCATACCACCGTGTTTACCCTCGAACCACTGTTTGCTCTCTTGTTAATGGCGTCAATATCACCGGTGACGTTCACCTCCTCCGCCGGCGGCCCCGGTACAAAAACTCACAAATTCACCTACGCAATCCCTAAGTTTATCGTAACGAGACGATTTAACCACCGGCGGTCCTATTCGGTGAATCTCTTTTCTCACTCTCTTTTTAGGGTTTCCGATTCCTCAGTATCCATTTGCCGTTGCCTAAGTAACAAAGATATCGGTGATAACGTTGATAGTGACAATGAAGGATCTCGTCGGTGGGACTCCGGTATTCAGGAGAATATTAGGAATGCAATTAAGTGGTTTGATGATTACATGACTGGATATCGGAAGTATCAGATGAAAGATGATAGCGTCACGAAGGATGATTCCGGTGACGGTGTTGTGAAGATTGAAGGTGAGGTGGTGGTCGGCGATGATGATGAATGGGATTGGGAACGGTGGAAGAAGCATTTCATTGAAGTTGATGAACAGGAACGCATTGTTTCTATATTGAAGGTAACACAAACAATTAAGATAAGATTTTTGAAGGAAAAAAATAGTCTGTGAAGTCACATCATGATTGCTAAAAGGTTTAATGTCATCGATGAATTTAAAACTCTGCCTGCAGACAATTATTATTATTATTATTATTATTATTATTATTATTATTATTATTATTATTATTATTATTATTATTATTATTATTATTATTATTATTATTATTATTATTATTATTATTATTATTATTATTATTATTATTATTATTATTATTATTATTATTATTATTATTATTATTATTATTATTATTATTATTATTATTATTATTATTATTATTACATCTTAAAGATATGATGGCAATTTTGGTGCTATGATAGTATGATGATATTTATCAACTGACATGAATGTTGTTACAGTCACATCTAAATCAAGCTATATTCAAAGAGGATTATGAAGATGCTGCTAGGATTAAGGTGGCAATTGCAGCAGCTGCTACTAATGACACTGTTGGCAGAGTGATGTCTCACTTGAGTGTAAGACAAAATCATAATTTGTTACAAGCAACAATTTTATAACTGTAATAACGTTTTCTGACCTTGCAGAAAGCCATAGAGGAAGAACGATACATGGATGCAGCTTTTGTACGGGATTATGCTAGTGCAGGTTTGGTAAGATCCTTGTTTTTTTACCTGAAATTTGAGAATTTGTGTTACATTGGATTTGTTAATGTGATTTTGGTTATATTTTAATCATTTTGTACACCTGTCACTTTAGGTGGGATGGTGGGCTGGACTTTCAGATGATACTAAAGATCCACATGGTCGTATTATCCGTATAAGTGTAGAGCATGGAAGGTACCTAGCAAGAAGTTACAGTCCCAGGTACAGTTTTTCTTTTTTTTTTTTAATAATTCTGAAACAAATAATTCAATAGTTTAATATTGAAGACCACCATTAAGTAATTTCTGTTCATGTATTAAATTTAATTAAAAAATCTTTGGTTTTTCAGGCAGCTTGCCTCAGCTCAAGATGGTGCTCCTTTGTTTGAGATTTTTCTTACAATGAATGACAATGGAGAATACAAACATCAGGTATCTTTTTTTTTATCTTCTTAAATCTCTCTAATTTCATGCATTACTAGTTTTCTGGCTATATTGGTAGTAGTTTTTTCTATTTATTTATATTTTTAATTGATTCGCCTTATCCACATGATTAAAATTGCAAAAATCAGGCTGTATACTTGAAACGGGCCGAGATTCCCCGAAATTTTCCAGATATTTCCTCAAATTCATCTAGTCTCATTAGTAGCATGAAACCCTCGGATAAAATTGGGGATAAAAGTGATCTGTTTGTTAAGGATATTGAGGACACAAATGATGAAAAAAACATGGATGATGATGATGATGATGATATGGCTGAAGAATCTGCTTTTGAGAATATCTTACGAGATATGATTCCTGGTGCAAAAGATTTAAAAGTTAAAGTATTAAATATCCCAACACCAGAAAAAATTGACAAAGATTTATTGTCAAAAGTGGTTGACCAAATAGAGGATGGAGATGAAAAAAAGAAAGATAATAATAATAATATAGATAAATCCAAAGATGAAGAAGAAGATAATGTTGATATTAATATTGATCCTGGTAATTCAGTAATTAACAGTGAAGAAAAAGGTCAAATTTCAGTCAAGATTGTGGTCAACGGCTTGCAACAAAAATTGTCAAACGAAACATCACGTAAAAAATTAACTCGTGTAGCAGCAAAACTGGAGAAAAATAACCGTTCATCGTTTTCTTTTTCCATAAAGAAAGAAAAGCAACAGGTGTCTTCACAATCTTTGAAAAAGAAAAATTCTAATCCTAACACAGAAAGTGTTATGCTTGATCTTGCTAAATCAATTGGAAAAGGGAAGATACCTATGAAGGTCAGATTAGTAATTTCACATTGTGTGACAGGTGGCATTCTTTAATTGGATGATTGATTGATTAATGTTGTAGGTGCTTAAAGATGTTGGTCAGATGATTAATCTTTCCATTAATCAGGCTAAAAATCGACAGCCTTTATCTGGATCTACAACTTTCAACCGAATTGAGCTTCCGAAGACTAGAGATCCATTAAATGGTGATTTAATATGTTATTTTGATTTGACCCATTTGGCCTGTTTTGAGATACAACACAACCCAAAGCGACCCGTTTCTTAATATTTTGAGTATTTTGTCAGGATTATATGTTGGTGCACACGGGCTTTACACTTCAGAAGTGATTCATTTGAGGCGTAGATTCGGACAGTGGCAAGATGATGAGCTTTCAAATCTTGAATTTTATGAATATGTAGAAGCAGTTAAGTTAACAGGGGACCCGTATGTGCCAGCTGGCCAGGTAAATTTGTAAACTTTGTTATTTCTGACAACTTATTTCTGAAAATATACTTTTTTTTAATCATACGTCATTTACAGGTGGCATTTCGTGCAAAAGTTGGAACAAAGTATCAACTTCCTCATAAAGGGATCATTCCTGAAGAATTTGGAGTGGTGAGTTGTTTATCATTCAAATTATGGAAGTTTCTTATTCTAGATTATTTAGTTAGTTACATAAATGGTCTCTGTGCTTTGCTTATTTCTATGTTTTGAAGCTAATTAAGGATTAAAATGTTACTCATATATTTATAGTAAGGGGTAAAATGGTAATATTAAATGATTCAACATTTTTCCTGTTAACTTTTACGGATAAGGGATCAAGTAATTAGTTTCACTCAAGGACCAAAATCAGTAATATGAGCAAACCACAGGGGACCACTTATGTAATTAACTCTAGTTTATATCTTCAATTTATTTTCTTTTTTTTTTAAAAAAAAATAAAATTCAGATTGCTCGATATAGAGGAGAAGGGCGACTTGCAGAGCCAGGTTTTGAAAATCCTCGATGGGTGGATGGTGAACTTGTAATTCTAGATGGAAAGGTTTGTGCTTTTGTTGACTTTTGTTGACCTGATGCAGAATGTTGACTTTTGTTGACCGTATGCAGTACATCAAAGGAGGTCCTGTTGTTGGATTTGTATATTGGGCTCCCGAATATCAGTTCTTAGTGTTCTTTAATCAGTTGAAGCTGCAGAATTAATATGCTCTTTGCATAATTATTTTTCTTTCTCTTCTCAATCAGGTATGAAACTATTTTAGATATTTATTATGCTTTCATATGTAGTATATACATATGTATATATATTTGTATGTGTATATACTGATCAAAGATTTGGTTTACTCTTTTTCAGTGTCAGCAAGTGGATCAGTAAAGATTTTACCAGCTTTTAACCTTTATATACTGGTGCATTTTAATGTATGTACATTTTTTTTTTAGATAAACTAGGTTTTAGATTGTATAGAATTATGTGACCTTTTTGTGGACTTGTGGGTAATGAAGGAATAATGGCACCACAATTTTTATGCTTTTTTTTTTCCTACTATTTATTTATAATACATACGTTTTATATAAATTTAATTACTTTATATCCTAATCTATTTTATTTATTCTGTTATAACATTTCTTGTTTTTCTTCCTTGTGAATTGTGATATTATAAAAAGGAGTGCAACTTTGAAGAAAGAGATAGATACAATTTGCCAAGAAAAACAGGTAACAATTTGCACCAATATTTAAACTTTTTTTTTTCTTTTTTTTTGTAACTATATAATTTATTTAAATTATAGGAGAAAGACTGCCTAAGTGGATTCGGTTTTCCTGAACCGTTGCAGGTAATCAACAAACGAAGTTACATAATCATTATGAAGATTTTGGTCACAAAAAACAGGTTTCATTCTAGAAGCCATTTCTCTAATCGATTCACCTTCTCCCGATTCCATAACCAACTTAACCGAATTTGCCACCATTTTTCTACAAAATGAACCATCTTCATTTCTTGGTACTTCATAACCAACTCCTTTTTCAACTAACAATTTAGCACATAAACCTTGGTCAGCCACCATAGGCATAAGAATCAACGGGTGCCCAAACCCTAAAGATTCAATAATCGAACCCCAACCCGAATGGAACAAACACCCGCCAATTGACGGGTGTTTCAATATCTCCATTTGTGGGGCCCACCCGAGACGAACCACACCTTTATTGGTCAACGAAAGTTCAAAGTTGACCGGTAACAGGTTTGACTCATCTACCCCTTTGGGCGTCCTCAAAACCCATATAAAGTCAACCCCCGAGAGCTCAAGCCCGTGGGCCAGCTCGTGTATTTGGTCAACCGGCATCTTGTACTCGCTCCCGAACCCGACGAAAAGTACCGATTTTGACTTTTTTGCGTCTAGCCACTTGAAAGTCTTTGACCAACTCAAGTCAAGGTCAAAGTCAACGGTGTTTTCGGGTTTACTTTCGGGTGGGAGTATGCCGATCGGGAAAACGGGCTTTTTATATAGCTTTTGTAGAAGATCGATATATTCTCCTTCAAATTCGTGACAGCTTCGAATCGCTGTAAATTTGCAATTTTCAATAATTGTACCGATTCTTTGACCGCTTGACTTGCCCGATTCATCGGGCACATGCAAGTTTCTAAGCATTATTGGAGCATAATCGGGCCTGTGTGCCACAGTTGACTTAAAAGTAACCCAATCTGGTGAAACCGTGAAATCCCCGGGTTTTTTTCTCCTACGGGCCCACCTGAGTTCATCTGGTGGGCCCATATACGTGAGTGTAGCAGCAGTATACACGCTGAAAAAAGCAGTTGGAACCCCAAATTTGGCTGCAATTTCGGGAACCCAATATGGAGAAAAATCTATGAGAATCAAGTTTGGTGTGTCGGTTTCTAGAAGCTTCTGGAAGGGTGTTTGTAACAAGTCGTATGCTTTTTTTAGAAACTGTGTTTCTTCTTGTTGGATGTCAATGGTGGCTTCACAGTTTTCGGGTAAACCGTTGACTTTTGGTAATGTGATTTGTACTAGGTTGATGTTGTTTGAGAGATTTGAAGGGATTTTGGGTAATCTTTCTAGGTTTTTTGGGGTGGAAACGAATGAAATTTTGATACCGTTTGATGCTAGTTTTTTTGAGAGCTCGAGAAATGGTAGCATGTGACCAAATGCTAACCATGGGAACATCATCACGTGACATTTTTCTGCATCCATTTTTTTTTAATATGGAGAATAATGGTAGATTTTTCTTTGTGAATGTATTTATATTATGGTTATGTGTGATTTTAGTGTCTCACAATCTTGACATTAATGAGTTATTTCAGGAGTGAAGATGGTTGCACAATCTTGCCATTTCCTCCCTTTATTTGGATATTCTGCTTGTTTTATGGTCACTTTTTTTCTTTCTTCTTTGTGTGACCCTTTTTTGTTTACTTTATTTCAACAACAATATATAATTCCTACAAATGATAGAGGAAAGATGAAAATAGTTGTATCTTTACTTGAAGGTAGAGAGATTGCTTCTAAACAGACATCTGGCAAAATGTGTGTAAAGACTGTGAGAGTATATGTGTGGTTAAGGTTTTTTTTTTTTTTTTGTGCACACATAATATTGTTTCTTATAGGTGAGTTGGACGTGTTACACTTGTCTTTTAATGCAGTTGATTGAGCAAGAATAATAAATTTCTTTTTTAGCTTAAATTGAAAGACTTCAAAATTAGGCTAAGTTTCATTGTTATATATTAGTGATTATATTTCAGGCAAGATCGATGATAATCATAATATATCTTCTGCCGTTTACAGTGTGAGAAATCTTTCAATTGCTAGTATTTCAATGGATCGACTGATTGAGATATACGATTAGCTTTAAACAAACATATGAAGTCTCATTATTTCAGGTCTGCGTTATAAAAAACGAATTTAGCGGCTTTTCAATATTCAGGAAAATAAGCTAACCGAAATAACCGTTAAGAATACATTTGTCAAAAGGGAAATTTGTCCATAAAGTATTATAAGAGCATCTCCAATTGGGTTTTTTTTAAAAGGTAATTACTATTTCAATAGAGTAATGGTATTTTTTTTGAAAGACAACATAATCTACTCCTAAATTCACTCATGTTTACTATAAGACTTGAACCCACAATCTCAATGTTGGGGGCAAACACCTTTACCGCTAGGGGTGTTCACTATTCGGATATAACCGGATTGTCCAATTGGACATTTTGGATCAGACTATTTGGATTGGTTATTTGGTTTTTTGGATCGGATTTGGACTTAACCAAATTAATAGTTTGATTTTCGGATTAGATTTGGTTTTCGTTGTGAAAACCGGATTGTCCAAAAAACCCGAATAATAATATATATACTACACTTGTTCCGTTTTATATTTTATCAGTTGGCGATGTACCAATATTTTTTTGAGTTTTTAATGAAGTTGATGTGAAGATTTTTGCATATATGATTGTAAATATCACAAACTATGAATTAGACTTGTTTTTATGTACAAAATAGTTTATCATTTTGGAATTGTACATATCGAACTTAATATTATTTATGTTATATACTTTTGTAGTATTTTAAAAATATTAAGGAAAAACCAAACGAATGAAACCAAACCAACCAAATTGTTATTTGGTTCGGATTTGTTTGGTTTTCGAATTAATTTAGACGGTTCGGTTTGAACTTTTAAAAACCAGATTTTATTTGGTTTCACCTGTTTGGTAAAACCAAACCATCCAAACGAACACCCCAATTACCGCTAGGCCATTGGCCCTTTGATATAGAGTAATGATATTTGGGCCTACCATTTGGTCATACTCATAGTCCTACTCATTAGATGAGGACATATGTCAAGATCAAATGATAATATTAAGAGAGAGAATTAGTGGATTACACATGTCATCATATCAAGTGAGTAGGACTACGAGTATGATTAAATTGTATGACTAAATATCATTTCTCATTTCAATAACCTCTAAAATGACTTCTTATCATTGAAATGGATGACTTTTTAGGAGGTCACTCTAACCACTTATTGTTACCCAACCACTTAACCATCTTTCAATTTTTGATTATTTCAGTCATTATATTTAACAATTTTATATTTTAAACCCTTATATATATATTTATATGTGAATCATTGATTATTTTTATAACTATAAATTATAACTTTATCATATTTCAATAATTTTTAAGGTCAAACATTCTAATATTTTTGTAAGAGACATTTTATAAAAATGATAAGCTTTATAAATGCTTAAAAATTGTCAAATTACATAAGAAGGGGGAATTTAGTACATTTGAGATAGATAAAGGTAAATGAGTAATATTAATAAGAAAAAATCATTGGTAATGTTAACCATTAAAGAGAATTTTAATTAATAGATTATTAAATAATGTGACTAGTATAAAAAGTTATTAAAAAGATTAACTATTGTCGATGCTCTAAAAAAACTACTGTATAACAATTCTCTCTCCAAAAAAAAGATTCAATATTAATTTTTTTGCCTAAAAATGTAACATAAGTGTCGGTATTTATCAATTAAGACAACAAAGACAATTCTCTCTCAATAAAAGGATTCAAAACCATATACCCAGAAAGACTCAAATTAACCAACTTTTAAAATTAAGGAGTTTATACATTCTGTTAGTTTTTTATTCTATAGTTCTAATTTTGTAATCCAATAATTAACCTATTTATAATAAAGAATATGGATCAAGAAAGAAGTTGGCTTATTTAGAGAAGTTAAAGAAGCAATGTAACGACCCGAAATTTGTAAATAAATAAATTGTATAAAAATATGATAAATAAGGATAAATCGTTTAAGGAACGTAGGAATTGGTTTCGTGTCATTTGGACACCGTACGAGAAAGTTATGGGCGAAACCGGGTCGAACCAAAGATCAAAAAGTGCAGCCCTAGCTGTCCAGAAAGTTCGCGCCGTGAACTTTGGTTCACGGATCGCGAAGTCGGACCAGGCATTTTGACCATCAGGCGTGAACTACTTCCCGACCAGGTCACGATCGCGAACTATGCGTGCGTGAAGTAGATCGCGACGCGAACTCTGGTCACGATCGGGAACTCTGCCCGACACAGCATTAAAGTCGGGATATCTTCATTAATGTCACACAAAAACCCTAGTTTTCTCCTCTCAACTTGTGTGTGCGATTTTTGAGTGTAAAGTGACGATTGGAGCTTAATCTTCACTAGATCTTGGAGATTCTTGCTCACATTTGAAGATCAAATGTAAATCTTCATCCCTCTTGTATTATAAATCATAGATCCAAGTAGGGAAGCTTGAATCATAAACCCTAGTTATGGGTTTGGGCATAAATGGTTAAATGGAAGTAATATAACCGAGATTTATGGAATTTCATCAAGGAAAATGTATTCATATTATGAACTTATGAAAAGATGGTGATTTATGAAATTAGGGTTTTGGTAACTTTGGTGAAATTGGTGCTAGTAGTTGACTAGTCATAGATTATGTAGTTAGTATTGGTGATTGATGCAAACCATTGTATTGGTTTTGATAATAGGTTATCGATTGAAGGATTTGAGGCATTCAAATCTTGAGAAGTGAAATTGGTGTTCAAGGAACACGATATTGGATAAGCTTGGCTAAGGTGAGTACATGTGAACTTTCAAAACTGAGTACATAGTTAGTAAATGTTTTATGATTAAATGTTTTTATCGAGTCTTTAAGTAATTTAGTTATTTATGTGATTTATGATGAATTGCTTATATGATGAGGAAATGATTAATTGGTTGAGAAATGATGGAGCTATAGGCTCATAATGATAACAGATAAGTGATGATGATGATGTTGTTGTCCCTAGGGCCGTAGTAGATTGGAGGCATTCCGGTTATTACGGTACCTTAAGGTTAGTGGTAGATTGGAGGCATTCCGATTACCCAATACCTATGAGTCCCGGTAGATTGGAGGCATTCCGGTTACCGTGGATATGATGGTCTTGATAGATTGGAGGCATTCCGATTATCTTGACATTGGCCAAATGATGAAAGTAATGAAGTGACCCAAACGGACCTAGTAATATTATTTTAAGTTTAAATGATATTATTTGACTAGTTGTTTATCGGGTCTAAAACCCATGTATCTCACGAGGCAATTTTGTCTCACGTACTATGTTTGTGTTTTTGCTATGTACTCACGTTCGGGATCGAAGATCTAGGAGGCCCGTTTAGAAGAGGCCTTGTTGAGATTAGCTCGGTGTTGATGATTAGAGTCCTTATCCTATGGTTAAGATATAATTTGTAACACCGTTTTTGTAAACTCTGATAATCTCGAACAAGAAACCTTTTCGTTTTTGTAAAACCAGTATTTGACACCGATACAATATTATGTATTTTGGATTAAATGTTATTTAAATGTTGTTTTGAAAATTGAGGTGTTACAACTTGGTATCAGAGCTATAGTTTAAGTGAACTAGACTGAGCTGACCATCCTAGACTTAAACTGAGCTAGTAGGACCGTAGGTTCCATAGGATACTTATGAATTGACTATTGAGACCTTAAGTGTAGGTTCAATAGGGTCGACCTTAAGGGAATAGGTCATGTTTGGTTTTGGAACGGTCAGTGTTACCGTTACTTTGATAAATTGACTTCTAAATGATTGATGTCTTATGATAGCAAAATGGTGAGAACTAGAAGTGCAAGAGGCCCACTCGATCAAGGGCAAGATTCGAATAACATTGCCGAACCGGTATTTGGCCCTCCACCTCGTGATGAAGTGGAGAATTTGGGTGTTGAAAGGAACACTCACACCCCGGTCACCGTAGAACACCTCCAAACTATGTTCAACCAAATGAGGGACATAGTGAACGAGGATGTGAACCGAATCCTCAATGAGCATAGGGCACGTGAAAGGCGGGAGGAATCTCCACCCCGCACAAAGAGCAAGTCAAGTAGCGTTGCTCAAACCGAGAGGTCTTCGACGGAAGAAGAGGAGAGTGACCCCGAGCCGAGGGAAAGGAAGGGGTACACGTACAAAAATTTTGTGGCTTTTAAGCCCGATAACTACTATGGTAGCTCCAAACCAAAAGTCACGATCCGTTGGATCCGTGAAACCGAACAAGTCCTTGAAGCTAGTAAATGCAAGGAAGGTGATATGGTGATTTATGCTTCTCGGTTGTTGAAGGATGAAGCCCTCGTGTGGTGGGATACCATGTACAAAACTTTGGGAAAGAGGGCGGTGTACAAGATGACTTGGGATGAGTTTGTGAAACGGTTGAAGGCAAAGTTTTGCCCCGAGAGAAACTTAGAGAAACTCCAAGAAGAGTTTGTTCACTTGAAGAAGGAAGGAATGAGTGTAGATGAGTACACCAAAAAGTTCACGGGATTGATCCCGTTTGTGATCAAGTTGTATCCGGATGAGAGGTCCCGGATTGTTAGGTATGCTAATGGATTCCCGTGGGAGTATGAGTTGGAAGTGAAAAGGGCCGCCACACTCGATGAGGCTATCGGTGCGGCAAGGAACGTTGAGGAGGTTGGCCAACGAAAGATCAATGAGAGGCCAAAGTTTGAAAAGAGGAAGTTTGAAGGGAGCTCGAGATCGGTGAAGAAGGTAAAGTTCATCCCGACCTTCTCTAAGCAATCAAGTGTGGGTGCTTGTAAGAAGTGTGGCAAAGACCACAAGGGGGAATGTTTGGCGGATTCAAAGTTGTGTTTTAAATGTGGAAGGCCGGGGCATATGGCGAGGGATTGCCGGGCCAAACCGTTGGACGAAATCGAGTGCTACTCGTGCCATGAAAAAGGGCACTATAGAAATTCTTGCCCGAAGAAGGGAAGCGAGACCATGGTGTCGACCGCTCAAAAGAAAGCGGAGCCGACAAAGGTCAAGGGACGGTCCTTCCAACTTACCCGAGATGAAGCCAAGGAAGTCCACGATGTCGTTTCAGGTACCCTACTCGTAAATTCTATTCCCGCCCGGATCTTATTTGAATCGGGTGCTACTTATTCGTTTGTGTCGCATGATTTTGTTGTGGTGTTGAAAGTGCCGTTAGAACTCCTTGATGAGATTTATGATATAGAAATTGCGGATGGTAAAACCTCCATAGTTCAACATATGTGTCAAAATTGTGAATTGGAAATAGACGGGAAAAAGTTTAAGGTGAATTTATTACCCATGGAAATTGCGGGTTTTGATATAGTTATAGGTATGGATTGGTTGGGTGAACATCAAGCAAAGATTTTATGTGGGAAAAAGATAGTCTCGATTAGGACTCCCGACAACGAAAAAGTTTATGTGTATGGTGAGAGACGACACCATTTGCCATGTCTTATGACCGCAGTTAAAGCTAGGAAATGTTTAGCCAAGGGGTGTTCGTCCTTTTTAGCGTATGTGTTAGATGGAAGGAAGGAGAAGAAGACGGCGGAAAATGTGAAGGTGATTCGGGACTTTCCCGAATTATTTCCCGATGATTTACCGGGATTGCCACCGGAGAGACAAGTAGAATTCCGTATTGATTTGGTTCCAGGAGCGATGCCGATAGCTCGTGCTCCATACCGTTTGGCTCCCACCGAAATGCGGGAATTGATGTCCCAATTACAAGAGTTACTCGATAAAGGATTTATTCGTCCTAGCTCGTCTCCATGGGGTGCGCCCGTATTGTTCGTTAAGAAGAAAGACGGTTCAATGAGAATGTGCATCGACTACCGAGAGTTAAACAAGATGACTATTAAGAACCGATACCCGTTGCCTAGAATCGACGACTTGTTTGATCAACTTCAAGGTGCCGACTATTTCTCGAAGATCGATTTGAGATCGGGTTACCATCAAGTTCGAGTGAAAGAAGGAGATACCGAGAAGACGGCGTTTCTACACGTTATGGGCATTACGAGTTTTTGGTGATGCTATTCGGGTTGACTAATGCACCGCACATGTTTATGGACCTTATGAATCGGGTTTGCAAACCATTCCTCGAAAATGTTTGAAATACTTGCATTTACATTTACATTTTCATACTTGCACTTGCATTTTCATTTATGTAGTTATTTTCAGACATTTCATCCTTTTTTTTAATTTTATACATTTTTTTTACAGATTTTGATGATGTTCCAACTTCTCTTTGAATTGGTTTTGAAAAAATATCTTCTCTGGGTGATAAGTGTTGGGTTCCTAATTCTAAAAGCCAATTAATGGTATGCAATTTGATTCTTTGGTTGATGCTTGGAATTTCTATCGATATGATATGATTTTTATACCATTTACTCATATAGACAACGATACAAAATACGGTGTATTTGGTGCTGCTATGATGAGCAATATGAATGTTGCATCCTACAAGTGGTGATGCAATGCCTTTATTAAAGTTGTCCTTCTCGGCCTAAGTTGGTATTAACATATCAAGATCCGGCGATAAAAATCGCAATTGACTCTTGCTTTACCATGACGAAACATCGACAAACTATGTATGTGGCATATAATGAAGAAAGTTACTACCAATGTATCCTTAATTATTGCTTTTAATTCATTTTAAGTTTTTCATTTACTTTTTGTCGTTTTAATTTTTTTTTGGTATAGGTTTCTCTAGTTTTATGTAATGTTTGTTTTAAGCCGAAATTATGTAGAATTGTATGGACAAACAAGTTGGAACATGAGGCTTTCGAGACACATTAATATTTTCACTTGTCCAAAAAGAAAAAAAGTAGGAGATGCGCAGAAGAAACGTAACAAGCAGATGACGCATGATTTTCTTGAGTGGCATGTTGTTTTTAAATGGTTATGTTTTATATTCTTACCAAATGTAATTAAACATACTTTGGGATTTGCGTTTTCAATATATCTAGTTATTCGCTAAAATTTTAAATAACGGTTTTGCTTCAAATAATGTCGGTTGCATTTGCATTTTCATATTTACAGTTTCATTTTCATTTTATTTAGTTCTTCACTGAAATTTTACAGTTGTTCTGTTTTAAAAATTTTGTCACTTGCATTTGCATTTTCATTTTATGTAGTCCCTGAACTTTTAAATATCGATTTTATTTTAAATACTTGTAATTACATTTGCATTTTCATACTTTCAATTGCATTTTCATATTTGCAGTTGCATTTCATTTTTTGTACTGATTTCCTGAAATTTTAAATACTCATTGTGTTTCAAATATTGTCAATTACATTTGCATTTTTATAATTGCATTTATTTTTTCACTTTACGTAGTCTCTGAACTTTTAAATACAAATTCCATTTCAAATTCTGATATTTGCATTTGCATTTTCAAACTTGCAGTTGCATTTTCATTTTGTGTACTTATTCCTCGAAATTATACATACTGATTCTTTTTCAAATACTCAGTTACACATTTTCATTTTCATTTTATTTTGTTCTTGAACTTTTAAATATTGGTTATGTTTCACATATTATTATAAATATTGACATTTGCATTTGCATTTACATACCCGCACATGTATCTACATTTTCATTACGTATAAGTTTTTCGAAATTTTATTTATGTTTACTTTTTCATCTATCATCAATAGTTGATGAAATTTTATGTACCGGCATTTGTTGAATTGAACTTTATAATCAAAACAAACAAAAAGCGAAATAAATAACAATTTAAATTACTTTTATGACTATCCATCAATCCATATCAACAATAAACCACCAACCATCAATAACTTGCAAAAACAATCAACCTCGAAAATACATTTAGCTGCCAAAAAACACAACCAAGCACCTAAATCCAACAATCCATATGATAAAAAAACAACCAACCACCTATTGTAAAGTTATACATAAAAACCTATTGTATAGTTAGACCGACATCCATCTTTTGCCGGTTCATACATTCACTTCAGCTTCTTCTATGAGTTTAACCTTTTCTTCCTTTGTTAGTTTTTGATGCTCTTCAACATATTCAATAACCTCATTCTTTAATAAATCAAAGCTTTTATGTTTTGATTCCTTCCTATAAATACCCATATCTTCAATCTATTATTAAGTTTATCAATTTGAACTTTTCAGTAGATAAATACTAAAAATTGACAACCATAACTGAATTTTCATCATTTGTTTTTAAATTCATCTATTTGTCTACTTCATATTTCATACAAACAGAAAATGCAAATGATACATAGACTTTTACCTTCTGGTTCATTCTCCTTTTCCGTTTCCTTCTCTACTACCTTCTTCTCCCTTCTTTTCGGTAGCTCTGCATAACAAGTGCCACCCAAACATCATCTGAAATATCTTGACTTTCCTCTACTCCTATAATGCATAATTTCACATGTTACATATGTTACATATTTATTTTTTTCAAAAATGAAAAGCATATACACACACATACATAATCACCTCAAATTTAAAAAAACATTTATTTTTCTTTTTTACACAAACTCTTAAACTCCCAGAAATGCAAATGCATACACATATACCTTCTTAAGTTCATAATTCTTAAATATTATGTACACCTCTCGATGTTGAAGAATATTGCTTTCTCCAATCTTTCACTTTAGGTGTGTCGTTATGTCCAGCCCTGTTTACTGATTTCACTTTTTTCTCTCCGAACGGGAATCCAAGTGTTCCGTGCACTTTCTCTCTGTCTATTTTCACTCTTTTTTCTCCAATTATCATTTCCATTTCGTTAAAGTTGAAATGGTCTATTGCCCAATAGCTCAGCATTCCTGGGATTGTATCAATTTGGCATTGTAGGATTCCACCAAACCCAATTTCCTTTATCTTGTTACTTTTTTCATCAGATAATTCTTTTACTAACATAACAAGTTGGTAAGGTGATTGTCTTGTTTTCAACCATCTTCCTGCAATATTACATATGTTACATAATGCTTTTTGCAATAAGGGAATGAATTGATCACATACATAAGCACTTTCAATTTTAAAACAATTATTTTTTGAAGGTTGCATTTGCATTTTCATTTTATCATGCCTTTTCTACACTGTTTTCATTTTATTATTTTTTGAAGGTTGGATTTACACTGTCAGTTGCATTTGCATTTTTATTTTATGTAATTATTTCCTGAAATTTTACAAAACGGTTCTGTTTTCAAATATAGTCCGGTGTATTTGTATTTTAATAGTTGCATTTGCATTATTCTTACTTTTAGCACACAGAAAATGATAATGCATACACACATACCTTTTTCTGAAAATTTAAATGTTTTTTGCAATAAGGGATTGAATACACACCTTCTGTTTGCTTCTCCGTTGCCGCTTTCTTTTGATTACTTTCTTCCTTGTCCTTTTTTTATCCTTTTCCTTTACTATTTCCTTCTCCTTTACTACTTCGTTGTGTACCAACATTCTTTTTCTTATTTTAGGTAGATTTGCATAACACCGTGTCACACAACCATCACTATCACCTTCTGTTTCTTCACTATCACCTTCTGTTTCTTCTCTTTCTTCACTTTCCTCTATTTCTGTAATCCACATGTTACATATGTTACATAATTCTTTTTCCAATAATGAAATATACACACATACATAATCACCTCATATTTAAAGAATTTAACCTAAAAATGCATACACAGAAATGCAAATGCATAAACAAAAATGCAAATGAGTGATTACCTTCAAAAGCTTCTTCTATATTCTCTCTTCTTTCCGTTTCTACCAAAAAAATCATCATCGTCATCATCTATGTTATTATCCTTCTTTCTTTTACCTTTGTTAACCCTAGATTGCATCGATTTCCATCTTGTACTATCTCGTGTTTGTGATCTTCTCATCTTGTATCTGTTGATGAAAGTATTGAATGTATGTCTCATTCACAACCTTATTTTTACCTGCAATTTAGGAAGCATATTAGCATTTTGTGTCAATAAAATTTTAATAGATACACATACGAAAATGCAAATGCATTTTAGCAGTTTGCAATACCCTGTACCAAACAAACAATATGCATTTTCTTATTTAATAGGGCTGCTGCAACTGATGGATTCTCATATGAAAATGCAAATGCATACACAAAATACCCAACACGAACATACATTCGAAAATTACAGCTATGTAACACTAATCACAGCTATGTAACACATTATACGTATGTATTAATCAAACACAGGTTGTAATCAAGTCACACAAATGGAAATGCATAAACAAGTTCAAGTATGCAATCTTATGTGATCGAGAGACATAGAATCGGTCAAATCACACAAATTAAAAGATGAAAAACTTTTTCCGTTCTAAAACCCTAGCCGAGAGACAAAGAATCGGGTCAAATCACACAAATGCAAAGTTGAGAAACCCTAGCCGAGAATTGTTTATGATAGAAACCTAATTTCAGATTTACCTGATAAACCCTAGCCGAGAATCGCGTCGATTTGAAACGGTTGATTGGAAACGGTTGATTGAGAATGGCGTCTAAATTTCAGATTTCCGTTCTAAACTTCGATTAAGAATGGCGTCGATCAGTTGATTGAGAACGAGAAAAACCCTAGGGGAAGAGGAGCGTACAGAGAACGAGAGAACGAGCGAGTGAATCACGTGTTTTCTTGTTTAGGTGAGAGAGTGGTCCTTTTACAATTTTACCCCTCCATGCTTATTTTTCATCCGGATTCCCCCATAATTTACTAATGCGCGTGTTTTTAAAATCTTATAATCTGGCCTTTCAATTCATGATCTAAGGGCCATAATCTATTCTCTATATTCTTTATTTATTAGTGGTTTTCTATGGATCCACACTCTTATAATAAATATGAGTGATTTTTATTTTATGAATATGGATCAAGAAATAAGTTTGGTTATTTAGAGAACTTAAAAAAGCAATTAGGAGCATTAATTTAATTAAAATATTCAAGGGTACTAAAGGGCATGATTGTCATTTCCCCCCTCTAACAATGTATCACGTCTGTTTCATTTTTCCTTCATTCTTCGTTTATGTCTTTCAATTTTCCATGTCTTATCTTCTCCACATCTCCTTTATAGCTTCATCAATGGCTTCCCCTATAGCCCCTCAATTAGAACCAGATGCCAACTAGGTGTAACGCCCTATTCATCTTCTTCATTACTATTATTCTGATATGAACCATTACAAACCCTAAATCAACAATGAACCCCCAAATCAGATCCTATACGAACCCAGAATCAGCTCCAATATGAACCCTGAACCATCTACGAACCCTAAATCAGATCTTGATCTAGGTATGATTACAAACCAGATGTTACTAACCCTGTTATTTGAAACATTCAGCTACGAACCATGTTTGAACCAGATTTGAAACATTCAAATTCACATCCGTATCCAACTATTTGAGTCTGATTTGAACAAGTCGATTCAAATATGAACAAGTCGATTCAACTCTATATATGTCGCAATGTTGAACCAGTCTGATATCTTCTTCAATTCCTTCTGATTTCTACCCCTTCTTTCAATTTCTTCATGTGATTCATGTATTACCTAAATACCTCAAAATTCTGCATCAATGGCTACCGAATTTGATATCATGTTGGATCCAGAACTGCTGCTTAGCGATGGTGAAAAAGATGAATCGGTGCTCATTCGCATTTTCGTTTATATATATTTTATGTACTTGGTTTTGAATTGGGGAAGATGTTGAAATCAATGTTCATTTGCATTTTCATTTAGGTGTATATGTATTGATGATTTTGATTTGGGGAAGATGTTGAATCAATGTTCAATTGTATTTTCATAATTTTGTCTATTATATTTGTCTGGATTATTCGTATGTGTTTTGTTCGTTTTGTGATCCGTGAAGATAATGAATCAATGTTCTTATGAATTTTTCTAGTTTTGTTGTTTCCATGTTTTCTTAGTTGATATTTTGAATCATTTAACAAAACTAGGACACTAAATTCTTCATTTTCATTTTCATACTTGTATTTGCATTTTCATTATACCTAGTTATTCCCTGAAATTGTTAAATAACTCTTTCAAATACTAGCATTTGCATATTTTCAGTCCTTTGCATTTTTATTTTAAGTAGTTATATTCTGAACTTTTAACCAAATATTTTGAAAAATGATTTTTGCATTTGCATATTCAAACTTTCAGATACATTCTTGCATTTGCATTTTCATCTTCTTTATACTTAATTATTCCCTGGAATTTAGACAGTTGTTTAAAATATTCTCATTTACATTTTTATACTTGCATTTGCATTTTCATTTTGTGTAGTTATTTTCTGAAGTTTCACCCCATTTTATAGTTTTTATTTATTTTGTTTTTACTTTTACAGATTTTGATCATGTTTCAGCTTCTCTTCGAATTAGTTTTGAAAAAAATATATGCTCTTGGTGATATGAATTGGATTCCGAGTGTTCCTCATTCTAAAAGACCTCTTAATGATATGCAATTTGATTCTTTTGGGAAATGCATGAAATTTCAATAGAAAGTATGCTATTGTAGGTGGCTTTGAGCCAATTAAAATTTACCGAGAATATTATTTCATTGAGCAATGGTGGGCTTGTTACTCTAAATTTTTTTAAGTGTTCTAAGCATAGTAAGAATGTAAATTATAGTAATTCTGTAGCTACTTTGAAAGTTTCTATTGACATGAATTTATCTAATGAAACAAATGTTGGAGGTAGTGGATTTGTCGATTTTCTTAACTTTTAGCAGCAATTTCATTTGCATTTTAATACATGCACTTGCATTTTCATTTCCATTTACGAAGTTATTCCGCAAACTTATAAAACTTGTTCTTTTACAAATATTATCTTTCTGCATTTGCGTTCTTGCACTTGTTTTTTCATTAAATATAGTTATTCCCTGAATTTTTAACCAACTGTTTTGAAAATCGCTATTTCCATTTACATTTTCATACTTCCAGTTGCATTTGTATTTTCATACATGCAGTTGCATTTTGCATTTTTATTTTATGTAGTTATTATCTGAACTTATAAATATTTCTTCTGTTTTAAACAATGACAGTTGCATTTGCATTTGCATTTTCATACTTGCAGTTGCATTTGCATTTTCGCAGTTGCAATTACATTTTACATTATCATTTTATGTAGTTATTTCCTAAACTTATAAATACTGGTTCTATTCAAAATACATAAGTTTGCATTATCATTTTCTTTTTTGCACCTTTTTTTTTGCATTTTTCTTCAATCTTTTTATTCCCTGAATTTTTAACCAATTCTTTTGAAAATTAGCATTTGCGTTTGCATTTTCGTAGTTGTAATTGCATTTTGCATTTTCATTTTATGTAGTTATTCCCTGAACTTATACATACTGGTTCTGTTCAAAATACAGACGTTTGCGTTATCATATTCTTTTTTGCACCTTTTTTTTTGCATTTTTATTCAATCGTTGTTATTCCCTTAATTTTAACCAATTGTTTTTAAAAATAGCATTTGTATTTTCATAGTTGCATTTTGCATTTTCATTTTATGTAGTTATTCTCTGAACTTATAACTACTGGTTATGTTCCAAATACTGGTTTTTGCATTACCATTTCATATTTCACATGTTTTTGCATTTTTATTAAATCTACTTATCTTTTTGAATTTATAACCAATTATTTTGAAAATTAGTATTTGCATTTGTGTTTTCATACTTACAATTGCATTTCCATTTGATAGTTATTTTTTGGAATTCTACAATATGGTTTTGTTTTAAAATATTACAGTTGCATTTGCATTTTCATTTTATTTCATTATTCATAGTTTATGTTTTACTTTCCATGTATCATCAACATTCATGAATTCTAATATACCTTCACTTTCTCTATCCACTCCTATAATCAATACAAAGACAAATTCAAATAATAACCATAAAAACAACTGACTATCACTAATTCCTTTTCATGTATCATGAACACTTGAAATCTAAATTAAATCAAAATGGAAAAAACAAGACAATGATAATCTAGATTGGTTCTACAGCTATCCATCAAACCATATCAACAAAGCCAACCAAGCAACCAATGACCTCAAAAACAACTAACCACCGAAATCCAACAATTCATATGAATAAAAACCACCTAACCACCTAGTTTATAGTTATACATAAAAACCTTCTTTATAGATAGCTCAACATCCACTTTTTTACCCACTCTTAAGTAGCATATTCATAATTCTTACTTTGGCAAGTTTAACTCACCCATTCTTCCTTTGTTAATTTTTGATAATCTTCAACACATTCAGCCACCACAATCTTTCCTTCATTTATATCCGACAACAATATCTTTGCAATCTTAGTGTTACCTGCAATTTAGGAAGCATATTAGCATTTTTTTTCATATGATATTGCTAAAATGTGCCTATACCATAAGCTGGTTCATTTAACCAAGCATCTGCATTTG
Source organism: Calendula officinalis (assembly GCA_963853835.1). Lineage (NCBI taxonomy): Eukaryota > Viridiplantae > Streptophyta > Magnoliopsida > Asterales > Asteraceae > Calendula > Calendula officinalis. The sequence continues at coordinate 8,910,178 of OY970828.1, read as the reverse complement.
TCTCGATAAGCCTTAAGTACATGCATTTTGGGGATATTGACTTATTGTACTTGATTAAGGACCCCATGTACTTGTACGTGGGTCAAATGAATAGGAAGTCGCGAGAAAAAACCAGTGTTTTCACGACCAGGTTGGGCCACTCGGACCGGAAAACGGTGTGGTGTTAGCCGGATTTAGTTGGGCCAATATGCAAGTTATGAGCCGGATCGAACCGCCGAGTTTTTAATCGAACCGGGCCTAAAAACCCGGGTTGGATGGGATTTTTTCACTTTTTACGTTTTGACATAGTTTTTATCATCTTCTAAGAAACTACGTTCGAGGATCCTCACCATCCTTATTTCTTTATCGTACTCAAGATTGATCATCTTCATAGAAGATAATTTTTTGCATTTCGATTGCTTACAAAAATATTTATAACTAACTATGATAAATAATGAATAATATTACAATCCGGTTCAACCGGCTAGTTCAACCAGTCCGACCTTTTTTAAGGTATCGACCGGTCCGATTCAAAATGCGGGTTTTAAAACATTGGAAAAAAAAATTACCACATAAAACTTTCTAAAATCTTTCGTATAAAAAATTTGATTTTGGTGAAATAATAATGTATTAAATCATATTTGGAACATTTATTTTGTGTAAACTTTTAAAAAAAATATGGAAATAAGTGTTACGGTCAACCTGACGCACTCGACATCGCCTCTTTCTTACCCTTTTTCCACCTACACAGTAAAGTAGAGCTAAGATAGGAGTTTTGACATTCTATTTCCACCTACACAGTAAAGTAGAGCTAAGATAGGAGTTTTGACATTCTAATAGCTATAAACAAGTGGTCGGAATTGGAGCAACGAAATATACCTGAATTTCTTTTTTGTAGAAACTTGACATACTCAACAATCTCTTCTAATATGTCTGCTGTATTGATTTGCTGCATTATAATACCATTTCAGAATAGAATTGAGGAGTCACTTTAGTGTAAAGAAATCATAGAAACAATGTATTGTAATTCAAAATATACATCTACAAATCAAATTAGTGGTCTTATGGTGAAAATGTTGAAACTTTGTCTCTCTCAAAAATTCAAAAAATCTATGTCTCTCTTAGAAATTTACCAACATCTACACAAAATATTGTATACGATCAGAAATTGATAGAAAAACCTACCAAACCAACGGCCTTGAACTCGTCCAATTGAAACCCTATTTTGAATCGCCTTTGACTGGGAAAGAGAGGCATAGAATCTTGCGCTGAAATTGTTCGTTTGAAACCCTATATTTAATCCTCTTCGCTTGTTAGAGTAACACCGAGCGATTGAAACCCTCGATTGAAATTGAATCGAGAGGGAGAAAGCGTCGTTTGATACTGGGAGGGAGGTAGAGGAAAGCCATTTTATAATACTACCCTTTTAGCCTACTTATTTTTTCCAGATACCACATTAATTTATGTATGCGCGTCTTAATAGATCCCATCATCTGATCCATTCAATTCTTAATCCAAGGGTTACAAGTTATTCTTTATATATTCTTTATTTAATAATGGTTTTCTATAGATCCTTACTCGATTTTTATACTACATCTTTTAAGTTAAATATAATAATAGTTGCTTTATATGTTTGTACAATTTGTAAAAATATTTATATACTATTGTAGATAGATCGAAAAATGTTGTATGAAAATTAATTCGCACAATAAATACTCCGTATAATATTATATTATTATATTATCCTTATTTTATACTCCGTATCTAGATATAATCGGAAAATGGTACAATTTTACCAGTCATAAATCTACATCTCAATCCAACATCTGGTTCTGGTCTGGTGAATTGAAAAAGGGTTTACACTGCACTGCACTGCACACTAACTTGGATGTTGTCAAATCGTCGTCATCAGTATAATCAATCATTCTTCGTATTTCGTACCCCCAAATCCGTCCTACGTGAACTAGGGTTCTTATCGTGCATCTTAAATAACCCAATTCATCAATCTCTCGTCGTTTAATCAACAAATTCAGCTCTGATTTGATTGTTTTCTTTCTACTCATGTAAATCCCCGTGTATGTAGCTTAGAAATCAGCAAATCGTTCCAAATTAGGGTTTTTTTTGTTGAATGATTTTGGATAATGTCGGATGCTAATATTAACAATCAACGTCATCACCAAGCTTACGAGCCTTTAAATTTACAGCAGCATCACCACCAGCAGCAACAAGGGATCCCAATCAATAATAATAATGAAGATGATAATGAGGGAAATCAACATCATATGATTGAAGATGTAGTAAGGGAAGAAGACGATGATGTTGCCGGAGGTGATGAAGAATCGATAGATAACCCTAGCCAGATCCGTTACAACCACCACCACCATCATCATCCGCACCATGGTTTGCAGAACGGCGGTAGCCTCGACGGTGGTATGGAGGAAATGAGTGCTCCGCCACATGCGTTATATGTGCCGGATTCTGAAATTCAGCCGCTTCCGGTGGGCGGCGGAGGTGGCGGTGCAGATCAGCTTACGCTGTCGTTTCAGGGTGAAGTTTATGTCTTTGATGCTGTTTCACCTGAAAAGGTTTTGTATCTGTTTACACTCTCATTTTTTTTATTAATTACTGACCTAATTGAACATGTTTCTAGTTTTCAATTGTCATTATTGGCTTAAAACTCAATTTATCTTCTAGAAGGTATCGTTACTCGTTAAAATCTTTGTGAAGTTATAAATTAAGAATTAGTTTGCTGTAAATTTTAAGTGGATTGAATTAGGGCCTGCTATGCGTGTGCAATGGCTTAAAAAGGGTGTCTGGATGTGGGATTAAATAATGATTATGATTTGAAGTTGTAATAATCGGTTTAGGGTTGTTGGGTTATACTTATTATTGATTCTGGTTTTCTGATAATCTTTGGTGAAAATAATAATAATTGAATTAGCTAACCATTGCTAGCTTTAAGTAACTAGTTACTTGATTCTCAAGTCTTTTTGATTAATTGGTAACACGCATCCAAACACCCTTAGTTGGAGATTTAAATTGGGCAAACTGCAAGAAAATTCAATGTATAATTTGCCCTTTTCACTGATAGTTGCAAAATACTTTATATAATAATCATCTAATTACCATTTTTTCACCAAAGTGTGCAATTTAAAATAGTTGGAGATTTAAAATATATGAATGACGAACAACCTTGAAAGATGCTCCTTTTTGCATATTTAGGGACAGAGAAACAGAGAATGGTTAGAAATAGGCTAAGTATGTTGCATTAAATGGTTACCTTTTGAATATTTTGGTGAAGAATTGCAAGTATAATGGTTAAAATAAAAAGATGGACGTAAGTTATTGGTTAATTTACAGGTGCAAGCTGTTTTATTACTTTTGGGTGGATATGAAGTACCCACTGGTGTACCTTCTATGGGAATACCTCCCCAAAATCAAAGGGTAAGAGTATGTTGCAAATTCTTATGGTTGTAATTTTTATTTATGATGAAATGTTTATAGGATTTAAGTGAATTTCCTGCAAGATCAAGTCTTCCACAAAGGGCTGCATCATTGAGTCGGTTTAGAGAGAAGAGAAAGGAACGATGTTTTGATAAGAAAATCCGTTACACTGTGCGCAAAGAAGTTGCACTTAGGTAGCTAGTACCACATTTTTTATTTTATTTTTGGTTATATTTTATAGATTTCAATCTAGCAACGAATAATTATATAGTATTTGATATGTTAATTACTGACAGAATGCAGCGTAAAAAAGGTCAGTTTACATCATCAAAGGCAATTTCTGATGAAGGGAATACTTCTGATTGGAATGGTGGTCCCACCCAGGATGAAGAAACAACGTAACTATTAATTAATATTCTTTTTTTTTTTAAAGTAACATATAATTGTAAATTATTGTGGTAGTAAAAATATGTGGTACTGTTTACAGATGTAGACATTGTGGCATAAGCTCAAAGTCAACCCCTATGATGAGACGTGGGCCAGCTGGCCCAAGAACATTGTGCAACGCGTGCGGGCTCAAATGGGCCAATAAGGTATACAATTACAATACAATGTTTTGTTGTTTTTGAGGGAGTGTTTTTTTACACCACATCTTTTAATTCATGTACCACAATAATATGCTTGTACAGTTTGTAGGAATACTTGTACAGTGTGGTGTAAAAATTAATTACCTTGTTTTTGATATCTTATTCTGAAAAGTAAGTTTTTGCAGGGGGTTCTTAGAGACCTAACCAAGGTTCCAACATCAGGAACTCAGGACCCTACTGGAAAAGCTATTGACCAGGTCAACTCTCATTTAATTCAAAAAAACAAACATGATTGTTTGAATTTTATAGAGATTTTTTTTATAAAAAAAAAAGTGATTTTGGTTGCAGAGTGATGGTGAAGCAAACAACAATTCAGATGCTGGAAATGTGAATGCTCTTATGATCACAACAGGAGAAAACTGAAGTTGATTAAATTGAAGTTAAAATTTGATGGTTTCAGAGAGTTTGGGTTTGTTTGTTTGTTATTATTGCATTACAGTTACAGTTACAGTACATGATAATGAGACTGCATTAATGTAATGTATCATAACTTGTAGCTTTTCACTCCTTTGTATTTCACATACTTTTTTTTACCATTAAACATCCAATGCATTTGTCTCTTGCTATTTTATTCAACCCGCAACTTTTTTTTTTTTTTTTACTAAGAGACTGATTAAGTGGTGAAAGTGAAACTATCAAATCATTGTAGACAAACATGGACTATAATATTGGCTTTAACGAACGCTATAGAAAACAAAGGATTTCATGGATATGTGTACTTAAAATACTTACTAAGGTGATCTTTCTTAGCATATATATAATTAATATCTGAATGATACAAAGGTAAGGATTCAGACTTTCCCTTCCATCTATCCAATTAAGAGGAAAATATGTTCAATTTTTTACTAAGAGACTGATTAAGAGGTATTACCAAACGCTATGTTTCTGCCCGATGAAGAAGATGTCATTCTTAATGGAATCATTAACTCCTTTAAATATGTTTTCCCAGACACCCCCTCAAATCTAAAACATAGCGGTATGATTGTGTTACTATCCGTCATTGGATTCAAGTATAGTTGTGCATTGTAGTATTTATTACTAGATTATTATCTATGGTTTAAAAAGAGTGTGCCTAAAATACTTCTGTTAATTAGTTTGATACATCATAAGCATACTCAATTTTTATCTCTTGTAAAACCGATTTGTTAATCTCGCTCATTCGTCATTCGTCAAAAACATTTAGGGCGATTCTTCATTCGTCAAAAGCGTCAATCTTGTTGAATGGGAATTCCTTCAAAGAATTCAAAATTGAAAGAGGGTTACGTCAAGGAGATCCTCTTTCTCCCTTTTTATTTATTATTGTTATGGAGGGGCTTCATGTTGCTATGGAAGATGCGGTGGTAAATAACATTTTTCATGGGCTCAAGGTTCGGAATGAGTCGGTTTCTATATCTCATCTTCTATATGTGGATGACGTAATTTTTATGGGGTATGTATGGTCTTTGCGGAATATTCAAAGTATTTTAATTATTTTACACTATTTTCATTTGTCTTCTGGTTTAAAATTAAATCTTCATAAATCAAACTTGTATGGAATTGGGGTGTCGGATGATGATTTGAAGGTGATGGCGGATTCGGTTGGGGTGTGTAAAGGAATTTTTCCTTTCAACTATCTAGGCCTTCCGGTTAGGGCGTGTATGCCTCAAAAGAAAAATTGGGTTGATTTGGTTGATAGATTCAAAAACAAACTTTCAAATTGGAAGGTAAATGCTCTTTCGGTTGGTGGTAGATCCATGTTGATAAAGTCGGTGTTGGGTGGCTTAGGTGTGTATTATTTATCAATGTTCTTGTTGCCTAGTAATGTTGAGAAGACTTTGGAACAGTTGCGGGCTTCCTTCTTTTGGGGCGGTTCCGTCGTCAATAAAAAGATTCATTGGATTAAGTGGAGCTGCGTTTTGACTTCCATGGAGAATGGAGGTCTAAACTTTGTAGTCTTTAAGGTTTTAATACAGCATTACTTGTAAAGTGGGTGTGGTGGTATGTGAATAACCGGGGTATGTTGTGGGCTCGTATTATAACTGATATCTATGGTGATAATGGAGGCTGTTTTAGCATTAATGAGCGGAGGTCGTTCGGGTATCAACCTTGGGATCAAATACTGAAAATGTTGAAGAAGTTGACGGAGAAAGGTATTGACTTGATCGGGTATTTATCAAAATATATTGGTAACGGTATGAGCACGTCGTTTTGGAACGATGTTTGGTGTTCGAATTCTTCTTTGGCTGCTAAATTTCCTCGTTTATATAGGCTTGAAGTGAACAAACTATGTTCTGTCGCGGATCGGTTAAGCAACTCGGTGGTTAGATGGCAGTGGTCTCGACAACCTAACCGTGGTAGAGTTCATGGGTTGTTGCTTCAACTTCATTCGTTAGTTGAAGGTACCGTTTTAAGTGATGTTCCGGACCGCTGGTGTTGGGGTATTGGGTCGTCAAGCGAATTCGAAGTTGGAACCACCAGGAAATGGATTGATGATAGGATGCTTCCGTCTTCCTTAATTCAAACACGGTGGAATGCTTTAGTTCCGCGGAAGGTTAATATTTTGTTTTGGAACGTTAATCTTAATTGAATCCCTACAAAACTTAATTTAGTTTTGCGGGGAAGTAGTCTCGAAAATATGAGTTGTGAAGTTTGTGGTGCTCAAGATGAGGACACGGATCACATTTTTTGGAGATGCGAAGTAGCGAAAGATGTCCGGGTTGCGATCGGGAGGTGGCTGCAATTGTTGGATATGCAGGTGGACGGGTTGGATGACTTGTTGTTTACATTGGATGCGAGTAATGTGAATGCTAAAGCTAAAAAAATTATGGAGGCGGTTTGTCTGATGGTGATATGAATGCTTTGGAGGTTTAGGAATGCGGTCACGCTTAAGAATGGTGATGTGAGGAAAAATATGCTAATCGATGCTATTAAAGAAGTGTCGTTCAATTGGATTTGTAATCGTAATAGTAAATTTAGAGTTAGTTGGCTAGAATGGTTAATTTTTCCTTGTAATTGTTGAACGTTTTTCCTAGCGTTTTGCTAGTTGTTTATGAAAGCTGTTTAAAAAAAAAGAAAATGCTAATGACAGCCCTTAAGGCTGTCATTAAGAAGGCAAAATACACAAAAGACAACCCCTGAATTTTAAGAATATTACCTTTTTAATTAATATACAAGCTTTTTATGCATGTTAGTGACAGCCCTAAAGACTGTCATTAGCAAAACCCTAAAAAATAAAAGAATTCTCGCTCATCTAAAAAAATGGCCATTTAAAAATAAAAAAGAAATTTTAAGAAAGATTCTTATTTGTCCTAACAAAATTAGAACCCTACGAGCCGGTTGGATAAGTAGACATTTTCCCTATAAATAGTTAAATACCATAACCACACCGTATCAGTGTTTTTAATTTCGATTTTTTCATCTTCAATCTACGTATTTTTAACATGGCTCGCAGAAGCTCTGGTGGTAAGTTTTCGATTATTCATTTGTTCTGAGAGTTTTGGATCTCAGGATCTGTTTGGAAACTCACCGGCCGTTGATGATTTCATTTCATTATTAGGGTTTCCCCACCCTTGTTTCGTTACATTTGCGTGATTCGTTTTAGGAATACATGCCGGTTGAAAATTGATACCTATTTTGCTTTATGTTACATTTTCAAAGGGTTAGGGTTTTATGAAATTAGGGTTAATCCAGGCATATAGCCGGATATTCTCTTACATTCGCTCTAAATGCTGGTTTATTGTTGGTTCCTGACAGGGTTGATTATAAGCATTTGTGATTTAACAGCTGCAGATTCACCTTGTATTTAACAGATCCAACATATTTCTAGACTTAAGAAATACGACCTTTGTTTCAACCAAAATAAAAGAACAAGTTTATTAGGAATGAAGCATTAGATATTATTATTGAACGTTTTGAGGTGTTTGCAGGAAGGTCAGCTCGTGCTCCAGCACGTAGCCCTCCAGCTCCAGGTTAATCTTACAGCAATCTCAACTTAAGAAGACATTTTTTTTTAAATAATTTTTCTCTGTTTTTAGCATCTGATATTAACAAATGCTGCTATTTCAGCCAAGAGTGCACCCCCACCTGCCCCTGTGCAGAGTAGCAGTGGTGGGTCAATGCTTGGAGGCATTGGGTCAACTATCGCACAAGGTATAATTTCAAGTATATGCCATGAATTAATCATAAATGGCCATGTTTTTTAGGTTAAATTGTTTATCTGTGAAATTATGAATATTTGTTGTAATTAGGCATGGCTTTTGGTACTGGGAGTGCTGTTGCTCATAGGGCTGTGGATGCTGTGATGGGCCCACGAACAATTCAACATGAAGCTGTTGTTTCAGATGCTCCCACTGTCAATGATGCTTGTGGCATGCACTCAAAAGCATTCCAAGATGTATGTTTCTCTTCTATATAACATGTCTACAATCTGTATCTAAAGGCTAAGGGCATTTTGGTAATTTGAATCGAGTGTAACTAACAACATGTTGTTGTGCAGTGCATTAGCAGCTCTGGAAATGACATCAGCAAGTGCCAATTCTACATGGATATGCTGTCAGAGTGCAGAAGGAACTCAACTTTGAATGCCTAAGTGGATGGATTCATCACCACTTGACAACAATGAGCTGAAACTTTGCTCATTGTATTTTTTTTTGGGTATTATTTGAGTTGTTTTGAATTTGGTTAAAGTAAAAGTGGTTTCTTAATGGGCCAATAAACAAATAACCTGGATGTTGTATGATCATATTAATGTATGAGATCTATGTGGCATTCTTAACATTCCTACGCTTTGACACCATTTTGTTTTAAGTTGCTTGCTTCGGTATGCCGTGTGTTTGTTACAAATTACTTGTTACAAATTACTTGTTACAAATTACAGTTCTCACCATCCGTTTTAATTTTATTGTCCATATTTCTATTTTAGTTTGTTCTAAAATACTTGCTACTCCTAAGTTTCAACTACATAGTGTAATTAGTATACTTTTCTTAAATTATGTGTTGTTATCTGGTAGACACTAATATTGGAACGCAAAGAGCACTAAATAACACTTATATTCATTATGGGACTTAAACCCTCAGCCATAAGGATGAAAGGTTAAAAAAAAAGTGTTTGATTCGTCTAATTTATGTTATCACAAATCACCCTAGGAAGTTGATAACGCAAATTAAAAGCAAAATAGAATGGCTTCTTGTTATTCCATTAAAAAGGAAAATAAAATGAGAGATTAATGCCTTAATTGATGCATAACCTTGGCTGGTTAGCATGTCGACTTGCATGTATTAAACTAAACATATATAGAAAGACAAATCTGAATGTATTAATCATATTGAAAGATAGATAATATGCATTAAATTTGACATATTTCAAATCATGGGATGAAGGATCAAAGGAAAATTAGGGTTTATAGCATATTGATATTCATAAATTAGATTTTTGAGAAGTTGGCATTGCAAGTGAGACTCCAGAACCCCCTGGTAAATCCTTCCATTGTTGAGTAACTGTCTTTATCTGGGTGTAGAAATTAACTCCAGCCTTACCTGCAAATCCATTAAAACCTAGCTAATTACTTGCTAGATTAACATAACAAAACAGAACAAAACAAGGGGTAAAAAGGTAAAACACACACGCACCATAGAAGTTGAGGTCACCAGCAAAAGATGCCTTTGACCCAGTAAATGAGAAAAATGGCAATGGAACCGGAATTGGAACATTTATCCCAACCTAATTACAAATAAATAAATTTGTTAATCCCTAAACTATTATAACACATTTTTATTTACTTCTTGTAAGGTAAATGTATTATAAGTGGAATGGAATGAATTACCTGGCCGGCTTCAATGTCAGTTTGAAATTTTCTAGCAGCTACACCAGATGATGTAAAAATAGCTGCTCCATTTCCATATCTGCACAAAAAAAACTTATTATATTTACTATTTAATAAAAATATTAGATATATAAAAATTGGAAGAATTACTTATTTCTGTTGACAATATTTATGGCTTCTTCCAAACTGTCAGCCTATAAAACCAACACATTAGCCCTTAAATAACATAATCTATCAATTCAATTAAAGTATAAATTATTATATTACCTGCATGCAAAGAAGAACCGGACCAAATATCTCTTCCTGCAGAAAAATATATATTATATATTTATTTATTTATTCTGAAATTTGAAGTTGAGGAATGAGATCTGATGTACCTTGTAACATTCCATATCTTCAGTGACACCAGATAAGATTGTAGGCCCCACAAAGTTTCCTTGTTCATACCCTGGAACCTAATCAACATTAAACTCAAAATTAAACAAAACTCTAATTTAATTTAATATAATAAATTAAATGAATGAAACAAAAATAATATTCTAAACATACCACAATATCTCTTCCATCAAGAAGCAGTCTACCACCATTTTTAACTCCACTTTCTATCAATCTGCACACTCGTTCTTTTGCCTGGAAATAATAATTAATGCCAACAACAAAATATAAATTAAAACTTTATTTTGTTGAAAAAGTTAATAAATAATTCTTGCCTGTTTGCTAATTACTGGACCTAGGTCTGCATCAGCTTCTGTTCCTGCATTTACTTTTAATGTTTTCGCACGTTTCACCAACTCATTTTCCCTATAACATATTACTTTATATTAATATAATAAAAGTGATTAAATTATATTATATTTAAATAATAATGTAAATAAATAAATAAATATAATACCATTCTGTTGGATCACCAACAAATACTACAGTGCTCAAAGCCATACACCTTTGTCCTGCAGCTCCAAATCCAGCAGCAACTAAAGCATTTAAAGTAGCATCAACGTTTGCATCAGGCATGACAATACCATGATTTTTAGCTCCCATATTTGACTGCATAAATTTCAAATATAATTTCCTATTAAAAATTAAAATAAAAAAAGGTTGATTATGATATAGACAGATGGAACTGATTGTACCTGAACACGTTTTCCTTTTGCTGATGCTCTTGCATATATATGCATGCCAGCCTTCATAAAATCCATAATGGAAATTAATAGATAATAGTGTCTTAATATTGTAAGGAATAGAATATTTAAAATCTTTTATTTACCGTGTTAGAACCAACAAATGATATAGCTTTAATGTCTTCATCATCACAGATAGCATTCACAATGTCCTGTCACAAATAAATCAAAAAAGAAAAAAATATAATCAGATTTGGCTAATTTTTAAAAAATCCGCGATGAAAATAAATAATTACAATATGATTAATAAAGAAAGAACGTACATGGGTACCATGAACAACATTCAAAACACCATCGGGTAAACCGGCTTCCATTGCCAGCTCAGCAAGTATCATAGAAGCTCCTAAAATTGTCGAGTAATAACAGTATAAAAACAAAAACAAAAACAAAAAAAAGAAGAAAAGAATCTTGTAATAATTAACCTGGATCTTTCTCTGATGGCTTTAGAACAAAAGTATTACCACTAGTAACAGCAACCGGAAACATCTGCAAACAAGATAAAATTATAAGAAAATTAGCATGATAAATGATATAAATACTAAAAAATAAAAATAAAAGATATAAATAAGATTTGGATTAGATTCCATACCCACAAGGGAATCATTGCAGGGAAGTTGAAGGGACATATACCCGCACACACGCCAAGTGGCTCTCTGATACTGTAAGTATCAATTCCATGAGATACATTTGAAGAAAATTCACCCATTTGTAAACTTGCCATCCCACAAGCATGTTCAACCACCTCTTTAAATATAAAAAAAAAAAAAAAAATACAACTTAATTAGTTACAAAATTACCCCTATGTTTTATCCATGAAAAAACCTACCTAATCCACGAAACACATCACCCTGTGCATCCTTTAATGTTTTTCCTTGCTCTGTAGTAATGTTCATTGCAAGCTTGTCCTAAGAAAGGTATAGAAAATCATATTAAGGGTATTTTGGTAATTTTGCCTTTTAAAAGCTTCAACTGTTTTTAAATAAAACATTAATGAAACCATAATATATATATATTCTAACCATGTCTCTTCGAATAAGTTCTTGAAGTTTCAACATGACACGTTGTCGAGTTGTGATTGGTGTGTTTCGCCATGCTGGAAAGGCTTGTTTGGCTGCAGATACTGCAGCCTTAAATTCCTCATTTTTTGTCAATGGTATTCGTGAAACAACTTGTTGTGTTGCCTGATTTAATGGAAGTTATTATTAATTAGATAACAATACACAAAATTCACGAGCATATATCATACAAATAAACATGAACTTACAGGGTTTATAACATCGATAAATTCAGATGATTGTGAGTTCACAAAGCTACCTCCAATTAGGTTCGGTACTCTCTGATACAATTAGATCAGTTAGTCCTTCATTAATAAAGAAAAAAAAACTAATACATTATATTATGACGACTCAAAATTAAGATTAGCAACTTATTATTATCAGGAGATTGAAACACTCAAAATGAGTATTCTTTTTCGAGATTAGGGTTGTAAAATTCACACCAAACTGAAATTTGTTTCACTGTTTGAATTAAATTTTACTTTTAACTTCATAGATATAGAATTAACTTGCACAAAACGGCTATTCGATCAATATCAGTAATACACAAACATAAAACAGAACATACCGGTGGATCACTATTTCTCAGAGACTGCTCAGTAGCGGTAGAAAGATTACAATTTTTTAGGGCAAACATTTGAGGACTCAAAGTTCTCACTGTTACATAATCATTTGCAAAACTGAATCAATTAGAACACATACGTAACGATAACTGAGTAGAAATTGTAACGTAACGAAAATCAATCAGATGACAACAGAAACAAAGTTTACCTCGTCGGATTGATAATCGCAACATTTGTTAGTGATTGTTTAACAGATGATGATGATGATGAGCTATCGATCTGTTCTCCGTTAACTTATAGGTGGAAGAAGGGGTGTTTGGATTAGCACAAGAGTTGGCAGTAGTAGTGACTAGTACTAGCAATACCACATAACAAATTGTATTAAATTTAAAGAAAAAAAAACATAAATCCTTCCTAGTGAATCACTTTGATAATATATCTTATTTGCTAAATTTTTATTTTTAAAATTATATCTTTCCTCCTACTTATTCATTTTTTAAACATCATTAAAAGTGTGGGACCCATCCATTTTTGCCATCTTTCTATATTTGACTTTCTCATCATTTAAAAAAAGTACCTAAATATTAAAAGGTATAGGGCTCATTCATTCTAATTACCACATTTAATTCCACTAATCTTTTATTATTTTATTTTATTTTAAAAAACATAAACTTCAGAATGATTAACTTATTTTTAAACGGAGAAGTATTATGATCACCAAACAAATTGTATTGAAAATGATTATTGTTCCAATAATTTAATTTTGATCGTACAATTTGTTATGTGCTATTGCTAGTATATGATAATTCAGCTTTTCGGTCCTACATAAAATATATCAGATCCAAACATCAGGGGAAAAGAAATACCGGATTGAGATCTGGAATGAGATTGAAAATCGAATTGAAGCCTATCAAATCAATTTGGATGCTGATTTTTCAGATTGGGGCCGGTTCGAGTATCCCTGAGCTAAACTGGTTTGAAAACCGGATTGGGGAACATGTTTGAAAACTGGATTGGCATATAGCCGGAATCCATATTAAAAAACGATTCACTATTCAACGTGATATTTATAAGTGACTTAAGGTGTCAAATGTAAAAAAAGACATATAGAAACCGGCTTCGACCGATCGAATCCAGTTTTACTCCAATCCAATCTAGTTCTAAGTTTTCGATCGGAATCCGGTTTCAAATTTGATATGGTTTTGACTAACTTTGATTGAATCTGATCCAGTTTTGAATCCAACTTATTTTTTTAATCTAATTTGAACACCTCTACAGACACCCCCTTGTTCAATGACTGCATTTTTATTTCTTTTCTTTTTTTACATTAAGAGATCCTACATAAAATGTTTTTTCTTAGTTAATTATATCGTTAACACTTGGTGTCAGGATCGATTAACCCAGAAGGATTAATTAATCACAGATCTACAAACTATTAGAAGTTGTAGCGGATCAACACTTATAGTTTAATTGATTAATAACAATGAATACTGTTAATGAATAAGAATGTAAATAAGAACACAATGATTCACAAAAAGCTTCAATGTATATTAATTTGATCGATCAATACACACGTATGTTTACAATTAATAAGGAACTATATATACTAGTCCTTGAAGCCTAAATTAATAACCTAGTTATTCTAGGAATCGATTACAATTGAATTACATAAAGATATACATCCTATAACAAACTAAGCTAGAATCCCGGACTCGATCAACACCATAAATAGAATCAGTAGTAATTGTTGATCGTCAGTAGTATTCATCATCAGTAGTAACGTCCAAGTTTAGCATCAGTAGTATATAGCATTTCTGCCCCATCAGTACTAACTTCATTCTTCATTGATCAGTACCAACTGCAGCATCAGTAATAAAATGATATCTTTGTTTTATATCCCAACAATCTCCCCCTAAACTTATTAATTCGCTTTGAATTAATCAAGTTTCTTTTTGCTCTTCATTCTTCTTAGCTTGTTCTTCTAATTGTTTAGCTCTTCGTTGTCCGCCTTCAAGTGTTCTTTGATTTTACAGCTTTCTCTGAGCAATGATATACTTGATGTTTCTCTTGATAAAATAGTTAAGCTTGTTATGTAACATTACAGCATCATGGGGTTTCATCATTGAGTTTGTGTATAGCTGATACATTGTCTCTTCAGAATGAGGATATTCCTTTTCATATAAGTACAACTCACAATTTTTGCTTGATCTTTCAAAGAAATACATATTCACTGTGGGTAATACATTCCAAGCATAAACATTTTCTGTGTTTGAAAAGATTTCAGGATAGTTGTCTGGATAAAATGCAGCATCTATCATTTTAGTTAAGTATCCAGCTCCTGAATTCTTCCATGACTTCTTAGTCATTCTTGGTTTGCCTATGATTAGGACTTTAATGATATCAGCTCTACTACAAGACATAACCAATGGTTTCCAACCAGTAAATCTTTGAACTGATTTGTCTTGTCTAATGATCTCAATAGCATCACCAACCATCCTCCAATTTATGATTGGATTATCTTCAATAGGAGCAACAGGAGTGTCAAATACCTGTATTTCCTGTTTCTTTTTCTTCATTTGCTCTGTTTCAACTTCCTCTCTTTTTCTTTTCTCAGGAGGTATTGAAGATTCCCCAGTTGTTGGAACTCTGGTGAGGACTGTCATGGGATCTATTTCAATTAACACTTTTTCTTTTTCAGCTTCAACTTCTAATTCAGCTAATTCTTTCTTCTTGGCAGTACAATATTTATCTACTATTGTAATCATCTTCATTCTACCAAAAGATTTTGCACTATGCCCATTTGATTTCAAAAAATCAATCATATTCTTTTTCTGCTCAAATATGTCATCTGGTAGTTCACCTTTTACTCTTTTACATTCAGCTACCAGGTCTTCAAGACAATTTAAGTGTTCTTCTTCTATCTTTCTATGTCTTTCAAATTCAGCTTTTTGACCTTCTACCAGGACTCCTTCTATTTGAGGGATTTGTTCTTCAGTTTCTTGACTTTCAGGATTTTTCAACTTTTCCTCTTCATCATTTCCCTTGTCTTCAAGAGCTTGAGTCTTAGCAACTTTTCTTGCATATCTGATCTTCTTTACTTTTAATTTGTCTAGTCTGTATTTTCTTACAAGATTCATCTTGTTTACCATATAATGGCCTAGAGCTCTGTTTGGATAGTCATCATTAAAGATTTCTTTTCCTTTTCTAATACAGATTGAAAGTTTAGGTGGAATATATTTCATATCAGGGACTTCTGGTAATATTATTGATGGAGAGAATAGATGAATTTCATTTTGAGGATGTATTTTGGGGTGTGGAGGAAGTTCACATTCATCTACTTCATACCAGTTGACATTGTCATCAATATCAGGTATGACAAGTGGTTGTTCTGGTGCTTTAGGTTTTGATACAATAATGATCTTTTCTCTTTCAATAAGTTCTGGAATTTCTTCATCTACTTCTTCAGTAGTAACCAAGGTGGTTGCTACTGGTGTGATTGTTGTTGTTTCTACTGTTGTAATTGCTACTGGTGTATTTTCAGGTTCATACAACACAACTTGTTGTTCTTCATTTACTACTAGTGAGGTTGTTATTGGAGTTACTACTGCTAGGGCATCAGTAGTATCCATAAACTCTTCTTCTGGTGTTTTTATTACTGAAGTTTCTTTTTCTTCAATGGGATCAGTAGTAACAACCTCTTGATCCTTGTCTTCTTCAATTTCCATTGGATCAGTAGTTTCAATTATTTCAGTAGTAACTGGTGAGTTTATTTGTTCTGCAGTTTGTGATTGGTTTGCAGACACAAATACATCATCATCCAGATTTTCCATTTCTTTGTACAGGTTCTCACCAACACTTTGACCTGTTTCACCATGGACCTCTTTTAAGTTTAGAAGGGCTGCTGCTGCAATTGATTGATCAATCATTCCTTGAATTTGATCTTTCTCCCCCTTAGTGATCTCAACTTGTTGAGCTTCACTACTTGCAATCTTTCTTTGTAATTTCCTGATCAAATTTGATTGCCTTTGAAGCCTGTGTTCAAACCTCTTCTGTCTTTTGTTCAAAGTGTTTATGTAATGCTTCGGGTAGGTCATGGTTTTTCCTTGATTGTTCAATAGAGTCAGACAATGTTGTACAGTGGTTTTAAGGTTTTCCTTCCTATCCGTCAATTTTGTGGTTTTAATACTGCCCTCAGCCCCTTTGGGTGGATCATTGGGCTCATTAGGTACATTGGCTTTGAGGTTTTCCATCCTATCCGTCAATTCAGGTTGTTCAATTCTACCCTTATCACTTCTTGGTGATAAATTGGGTTGTTTGGACACTTTCTTCTTCCTAGAAGAAGCAGTAGTGCCCCCCTTGTGGTTTCTTGCCACCGGGGTCCTCTTAGTAACTCCTCAAATTCTGAGTCATCACTAAGAGTTGCCGAGGTCTGGGTCCTAATGATGTTCTCACTAGCCTGTGCACCCACCTTTGGGGCATCAGTAGTGAAAGCCCTTTCCTCATGCCCTCTCTCCTCCTTGGAGGACAACTCATGGAGCCTGGGGTGTGACTCAATTGGTCCCTGGTGTCCTTTAAGGAATTTTTCTTCCTTTTATAAGTTTTAGAAATGTGTTTAGCTGTGGTCTGGTCTTCCTCAGAGTGAAGAGTAGCACTCTGGGATTAATTTCATGTACCTGGGACACTTGCAGGACATCTGTTGGTTCATTTAATTGTGTGGACTGAATGGGTTCTGTTTGGGCTGTATTTGGTGGTGGAGTTGGTTGAGGTTCAATGGGGTGACTTGAACCTTCTCCAGTGGGGGGTTGATCATAGATCATGTTTGGGAACAATGGAGTATCTTTACCAGAAAAATTAAACCTTTTTCTCATATTTGCATAAACTTTTTTGTTTAATTCTGGTGTTACAAAAATGTTTTTGGGAATTGAAAGATTTTGTAATTCACAGTTTATTATATGAGTTAGGAATCTTGGATACATTAAAAATTTTGAGGATGATAAGTTTCCAAGCATTCCTTCAAATATCATATTAGAAAAATTGAAGACTTGTCCTGTGCTCAGACAAACAATAGCAGAAGCTAGTGACTTGTTGAACTCATTCCAAGTGCTTATTTTTGGAGAGATGCAGTGTTGAATAGTATGAACTAAGAACTTCCATTGGGTTGAAAGAAGACCCTTTTGAAAAGTTACAATATCTAGTCTTCCTTCATACCCCATTTTTTGTAAAACTTCAACCAGATCCTCCTTTGGTAAAGAGAACATACCTGACTCATCATTGAGTTGAAGATGGTGTCTGATTGTCTGTTCAGTTAGAATAATAGACTTTCCATCTACTGTTGATTTGATCTTGGACATTGTTGACTCTTCAATTCTTTCAGCATTGGACCAGAAATCAACCAAGTGTTGTTGATATGCTCTTGGATTGATGGTGAGAGCAAATTTTATATATGAGTTCTTTAAGAACATTACAATAGGACGAAAATCCTTTGTACCATCTGGATTTCTCAAGAACGCACACATATTGTGGAATTCAGAAAATTTGAGATCAGTTGTGACTTCGAGTGATTTTAGGGTTGGCATTCTGCTTGATTTTGATCTGTTGTTATGAATCTTTCAGAGAGAGTGATCGTTTTGGCACGAATTTCACTTTGGTGAAAGTAATTGAGTTGTTACTGATGCAGGGTTTTGATCGGATTTTGCAGAGGTTTAGGGTTTAGCGTAGGATTTATCGAATCGAGGAGAAGATAATGCTAAACTAATCTCAGTTTGCTATTTATATTTTTCGATTTAACCTGCAAAAAGACCAGAATGTCCTTCGAATAATAACACAACGGCTATTTTCATGAGGGTTAGTAATGTAATTTATGTATTTTCCAGATAACGGTCTACCAATAGTAACTAAGTGTCAGTAGTAGAAACATGAGTAGTAACCCTTGTTTTCATACTTTACCTAATTCTACTGAGAAACCCTATCAGTACTAAAGTATAGTAGAAGCATACAATCAGTAGTAATAAATAAACAGTAGTAAAAAAAAATTAAAATTGTACAAAACACTTTACACATGTTTTTCCTTTTAGACTTAACTTATTAAAATCATTTCAATACTGCTAACCAAAAAGCTGAATCTTCCTACATCAAATACTTTTGTAAAAAGATCTGCCAATTGATTATCAGTATGAATTTTCTCTACTTTAATTAACTTTGTTTCATTGCAATCCCTTATAAAGTGAAATCTAATTTCAATGTGTTTTGTTTTAGAGTGTTTTACTGGATTATTTACAATACTGATAGCACTTTGATTATCTATAAAAATTGGAGTTTTAAGGATAGAGATACCAAAGTCAAGTAGTTGATTTTGAATCCATAGTACTTGAGCACAGCAAGCAGATGCCGCTACATATTCTGCTTCACCTGTTGATGTTGAAACATTGGTTTGCTTCTTGCATTGCCATGACACCAATCTTGATCCAAAGAACTGACATCCACCAGTAGTAGATTTCCTATCTTAACATTCACCACCATAGTCACTATCAGTGTAAGCTATTAGTTCAAATGGTGATGCATGTGGATACCAAAGACCAAGAGAGGGTTTTCCCTTCAAGTATCTAAAGATTCTTTTAACAGCTTGCAAGTGTAATTCCTTAGGTCCTGCTTGATACCTGGCACAGACACAAACACTATACATAATGTCAGGTCTTGATGCAGTTAAGTACATTAATGAACCTATCATAGATCTGTAAAGGTGTTCATCTACATCCTCCCCCTCAACATCAGGATGTAGGTATTTGTGAGTTTCCATTGGAGTGCTTACACTTTTGTTGTCTTTCATTGCAAATTTATCTAAGATGTCTCTAACATATTTAGATTGATTGATCAAGATACCATACGATCTTTGATTGATTTGGATTCCAAGAAAGAAGTTCATTGGACCCATTGAGTTCATCTTGAACTTGATCTGCATTAGTTCTTCAAATTCTTTGCATAGATGATCATTTGTTGATCCAAAGATGATATCATCTACATATATTTGAACCAGTAGTATATCATCTTTGACTTTTCTTGTGAACAATGTTTTGTCAATGGCACCACTCTTAAAGTTGTTCTTCTGTAAATATGAGGACAATGTGTCATAGCAAGCTCTTGGTGCCTGATGGAGGCCATATAGAGCTTTGTCAAGCTTGTACACATAGTCATCATGTTATGGATCTTCAAAACCTGGGGGTTGGCATACATACACTTCTTCTTCAATTTTCCCATAAAGGAATGCACTTTTTACATCCATTTGGTATACCTTGAATTTCTTATATGAAGCATATGCCAGAAATATTCTTATGGCTTCAATTCTGGCAACAGGAGCATATACTTCATCATAATCAATTCCTTCTTCTTGTGTGTATCCTTGGGCTACAAGTCTAGCTTTGTTTTTTATCACTATACCCCTTTCATCTTTCTTATTTCTGAAGATCCATCTTGTGCCAATAGGTCTTTTTCCTTTTGGTAGAGGAACAAGAGTCCATACAGCTTGCAGTTTGAACTGAAGGAGTTCTTCTTGCATTGCTATGATCCAATTTGAATCTTTCATAGCTTGTTGAATCTTCTTGGTTCTTCCTGTGACAGAAAACATTCATACATGCATTCATTAGATATTAAACTTATGTTACAAACATTTGAATTTAATGAGGAATTAAATTTGCTTCTTGTCTGCATGTTTGAATTAACATCACTTAGGACTAGGTCCAAAGGATGATTCTTTTCAGTTCTGGTTCCAGGGATTTTGTCAACAGAGATTTGAGAGTCTAGATTTGACTCATTTGATTCAGGAATTTGTGCATCTGTCGATGTTTCTTCTTGATTGTTTGCATTTTGTGGAGTTTCATCATTACTACTGGTGTCAGTAGTAACGTTCTCTTCATCAACTTCAGGAGGATCATTGTTGTTACTGGCATCAGTATTGAGTAAATCATCATTACAACTCTGAGGTTCAGAGTTACTACTGGGATCAGTAGTATCTTCAGAATTTGTGTTATTACTGGTATCAATGAAATTAGGGTTACCAGAGTTACTACTGTCCTCAGTATCAACTGTGGGAACAGTATCAACTAAGATATATTTCATGATTTCTTGCCTTCCACTTGATGATGGTCCTGCTAGTGGGTTTTGATTGTTTGAATTTCCTGTATTAAACTCATAATTGACATCAAAAGATTTGGTTAGATTATAAATATTAAACAACCAATCTGGACCATTTCCTTGTTCATTCATCAGGTTTTCATTAAAGGATACATTTACACTTTCTTCAATGATCCTTAGCCTTTTGAAGAACACTATGTAAGATTTGCTTTGAGTTGAGTATCCTACAAATATTCCATCATCTGCTTTGCAGTCAAATTTACCAATTTGTTCTCTTGTAATTAAAATAGTACAAGGACAACCAAATGATTTTAAGAAACTTATTGATGGTTTTCTTTTATTGAAAAGTTCATATGGTGTTTTAAAGTGAGGCTTAACTATTAATACTCTGTTCTGAACATAACAAGCAGTATTAACAGCTTCAGCCCAAAAAGTTATTGGTAATTTTGAATCTGCAAGCATAGATCTGGCTGCTTCAATGATAGTTCTATTTCTTCTTTCAGCTACACCATTTTGTTGTGGAGTTCTTGGTGAGCTGTACTGCCTGTCAATGCCTTTAAGATCACAAAAGTCAATTAGGTTAGTATTTTTAAACTCAGTTCCATTATCACATCTAATTGCTTTCACTTTGAGATCTCTTGTATTTTCCAGCTTTATAAACAGATTTTTGATCATTTCACTTGTTTCATCTTTGGTCCTAAGAAAGAAGACCCAAGTATATCTGGAAAAATCATCAGTAATAACAAGGCATTATTGTTTCTTTCCAATGCTCATTACATTTGTAGGTTCAAAAAGGTCCATATGTAAGAGCTGCAAAGGTTTAGAAATAGAGTTAATTGCTTTGGTCTTATGAGAAGTCTTGTGTTGTTTACCTTTTAGGCAGGCAACACAATGATGATCACACATAAATTCTTTTTGTGGTAGACCAACTACCAAATTCTTTTTAACTAAATTGTTCATATTTTTAAAATTTGTGTGACACGTCCTTCTATGCCATAGTTCTGATTCATTTGTGTTTGCCTTAGATATAAAACAGTTGATCTCATTTGATGAAATGAGTTCTCCCCCTATATCCAGGCAATACACATTGTTTCTCCTTGGTGTTCTTAAAACAACAAATTTTTCATCTAAAATAAAATCAGGAGAAAGAATGATGCACTCAACATCTGTAAAAAGAATTTTGTTCTTCTTATCACAGACTTGTGAGACACTAACCAGATTGTATTTAAGCTCAGCAACATAAAAGACATCATCAAAAGTGATCTTACCATTTGATACTGTACCTTTACCTGTAATTTTACCTCCTCTAGGATTTTCTCCAAAAGCAACATACCCTCCTTCAAAAGACTTGAAATCTCTAAGTATTTGAAGATTTCCAGTCATGTGTCTAGAGCATCCACTATCAATATGCCATGTTCTACCTTCTTCAGGGATCTGGATACTCTGCACATAAAGTAAAAGGATTAGTTAATTTTGGGAACCCAAGCTTGCTTTGTCTTGGGTTCATCCTTTGAAAAGTAAGTCTTTTTCACTGAATGAGTCTTATATGCAGTTTTGTACTTAGTACTGATGTTATTAGTTACTTCTGATCTAGGTTTATACCCGTAGTTTTTGGCTTTTGAAAATTTTACTACTGATGGACCAGTAGTGTTTGGGTAATATGAGTTTTGAGCATAATCAGTAGTGTTTTTGTAGTTATACCAGACAACATTGTAATTAGGGTTTTTACCAGTAGTAAACCTAGAATAGTTTCTACTGATGTTTGAAAACTTTGAGTATTGAGGAAACTGATTTTGTTTTCCATTGTTTTTGAAATAATTACTTTTGTTTGGACTTTTATACCTGGTATTTTGCACAAATCGTGGTGCAGTTCTTCCAAAATTTTGAGTGTCAGCACATGGTTTATTGAATTCCTTTTGGTTTGGTTTTTTAGATTCCTTTTCTTTTGTTTCTTTAGTTTGTTTTAGTTTTAAGGCTTTTTATTTTTCTTTGTTGATTTTGAATTCTTTAAATTTTTGATTGTTAATAGGATTGAAGTGACAATTTTTAGCTATGTGGTTAACCTTGTTACAAATTAAACATGATAATTTTGTTGTTTTAGCACTTTCAGGTTTTCTTTGTTCTTTTAACTGATTTAGGTTTCTTTGATTTCCTCTTCTTAGAATTGTAGGTATATTTTCTGAATTGTATTTTGGAGATTCAGTTTGACTTTGGGTTGTATGAAAACTTGTATCATTTGATTCAGTTGTTTGATCATCATCAGAAGATTCATTTGATTCATTACTGGTTTCAGTTTCAGTTTGACTTTCAATTTTTAAATCATTTAAAACTCTTTCTGTACTTGATTTAAGTGGCGGAATAAAATTTATTGGAGGTGGAACTGCATGATATCCCACTCCATGAACAACCTTTTCTGTGGTTTGATTATTAGTTAATTCATTAACAATTTTAGAACTTCTTTCAAATTTCTTAATAGTTAGTTTGTTCTGTTCTAATTCCATTTTACATTCTTCTAATTTGATCAAAGTTTCTTTTAGTTTCAATTCAATATGTTCTTTTTCATAAGTAGTTTGTAACAATTCATCTTTTATTTTTTGATCAGTTATTTTATAAATTTTAATTTGATTTTCTAAATCAGCTATACACCCATTATATTCAATTCTTCTATTTTTGTTTAGTATCATCTCTTCAAGTGTTTCTTTATTAAGTTTTTCTAATTCTTTATATGCTTTAATACATTCAGGAGTACAAGATTTAGAATTTACCTCAGTAGTAAAAGGATCAGTAGTAAAGGCCATGAGAGCTTGATTCTGTGCATGATCTTCAGCTTGAAAGCTCCAGTCATACCCTTGTCCTTCTTGAGATACTAAAGCAGTTGAATTTGAGGTACTGTTTTGTTGTAGTTTGATATTTGGTCTTTGTTTGGGCATTCTCTGGCAAAGTGACCTAGATTGCTACAGTTGTAGCACTTGACCTTGGTTTTGTCAAATCCAGCACGATCACCTTTGTTGTAAGAGAGAATTTGTCTTCCAGTTCTTTTAAGAAACCTTTTGGTTCTTAAGCTTAGCATAGCCATCTGCCACTTGATGTCCATCTCTTCCAAATCATCAGGATTGAGTTGTTCTAAATCCTCACTAATCAATGCAGTATGCACATGACTAGTGAAGAAAGATTCTCTTGCTATATCTTCAATCCCTATATTCTTTGTATTGTCCTTTCCTGTTCCTGTACTAGACACAAAAGCAGCATTGTTTGAAGGTAAATTAGGAGTTTTAGTACTTACCTCTGATTCAAACACTCTTAGTTCATTGTAGAGTTCATCAAGTTCTTTCTCTTCTAGTGCATCTCCTTGTCTATATATCACAGTATACATAGACCATTCTTCACCTAGAGACCTGAGGAACTTCCTGTTGACATCATCATTGTCTGGTTGGTAACCAACTTGATTCAGTTCACCAATGAGTTTGTTGAACCTATCAAATACTTGAGACAATGATTCATTCTTTCGTCCTTTGAAGTTTTCAAAGTCTTGTTTCAGAACAGACTTCATGTTTCTCTTTGTGCTCTTTGTACCAACAAACCTCTTTTCCAGAGCCTGCCATAACTTCTTTGCATCATCGTATTCAACAAAGAGAAGTTGATAGTCATTGGGAATGGCAAGCAACAGAGTGCTTAAGACTTTGAGCTCGATCCCTCTGTCCTTCTTCTCTTTCTCACTCTTGAGTTTGTCAGCTTCAGTTGAAGTGGTGGCTATTTGAGTTTGAATAGTCTTGTTGCCTTCAAGAACCACTTCCCACATGGAATAATCAGAAACCAGCATGTATTGCTTGATTCTGTTTTTCCACATCCTAAAGTTGTTGGGAGTGAGAATTGGAATCTTGTTTGCTTGAGTACTTTCATTGTTATCAGGCATGATTAACAATTTTGAGATCGAAAGTATGAAACTTTTTGCTGTTCTTAATTCGTAGATCTAGAACCGTAATGCTCTAATACCACTTGTCAGGATCGATTAACCCAGAAGGATTAATTAATCACAGATCTACAAACTATTAGAAGTTGCAGCGTGTAACACCGCAAAAACTAAATCCGATTTTTAAAAAAAAAAAAAAAACAAAACTAACGGAAGCGTATAAACATTTACCAAACACAGTTATTAATAAACAGGCCCTTTACAACAATTATCCAAAAATACTAAAAGTGTTTAACAACCGGCGGTTCGGTTAACATGATACCAAAAACAAAGTGTCGGTCAACCATTCCCACATCACCCCTTGACCCGCCCAAAAGATAACCTGCAAAAAGGTCAACAAGGTGGGGATTAGCTAACAGCTAAGTGAATGAACTAAACCAATAAAATAAAACAACCGAATGATAAGTCTTATTATCCAAATTAGTTAATTTTGAAGAGTAACGGGGTTCTGCCGAAGCCTTAAATCATTGTTGGCCGAACAATGATAACCGATACCCCTTTACTCAAAGACAGAGTGTACCCCCTTAGAACAATCAGTGCTTCTAAGGGCGGTACACCTTGTCAATAGTAAACCTTTGCTCAGTAGAATGTTCCAATTACTGACCTCTTCCCCAAATGTGCACTTAATTAACTACCGTTATTAATTAAACCAATGTATGGGCTTGCAATAACAATTGCAGCCAAGAAAACTGCACCCAAGAAAGTTCGCGTTCGCGAACTAAGAGTTCGCGACGCGAGCTCAAAGTTCACGACCCGCGAACTTCCTCGCGATCCAGTCCCCAAATCTCTGTCTCATGTTCGCGTTCGCGAACTCAAGTTCGCGTCGCGAACTTCCCCAGACACTAAATCCTGCACCTTTTTACCAATGCAACCAATTCCTAACCAAGTTTTACACCTAAAGGTTGAAGGCTAAATCCACTCACCTTAGCTACGCAATCCAATCCCCAAAACTCAGTATACTAACTATTGAGTTCCCTTGCCTTTGCCTGTAATAATAATACAACCGAGTTAGTGACCGAATCAACCGAAATAGCTAAAATGCAAGTATTATAGAAATGACCAAGACTTGCACAATTCCTTTAACTATTTAGCCACAAGTTCAAATATGACAATAAACATGACCTAAGCTTCCCAATTCAAGACTTGCACCAAAACATGTATTTATGTTCGATTCTAACTATTTAGGCCCAAACGGGTCAAAACCAAACTAAACCAACAACACTTACAAAATAGTTACATTTCTCATATAAATAATGTTAGAATCATTTATAACCATTTGATATCCAATTCTGATCAAGACATCTTTTTAGGTTGACTTAGAAAAGTCAACATTGCACAACTAGCTAGTTAAGGCCATTTCAAGACAATTAGCCAAACACCACCCAATTTAGCATCACATACACTTACAATTCAGTCATTTTCTATCTCATGATGATTCTACACTAACTAGAACATCAAGAATTCCATTTACACAATTTATCAAATTTGGTGGGTTTTGGTCATCTTCTCCAAAACTCCATAACTAGGTTTTTAAGGTCTAAAACTTAGACTAACAATTCAACCATAACTATGCATCTAGAACACACAAGAGAAATTAAGAACATCATCTAAACCCTAGCAATTCATCAATTTCATGTTTTAAGGCAAAGAAACTCCATAACTCAAGAACCCTAAGTTTTTTACAAGAAAGAACACAAACCCTAGCTAACAAGGAAACATTTCTAACCTTGAGCTTGACTGAATTTCGAAAATGCAGAGAAGAAGAAGAAGATTCAAGCAATAATCCTCCAAGAACTCAAGCAAACTTAAAAACCCTCTTTGTGTATGTGTGTGTGTCGATGGCAGAGAAAAAGAAAAGGAAAGGAGGTTTTGACACCTCCTTGGCCACGTGCCCTTACACCCAAAACAACCCTCAATTCATTAAACACAGTATAATACTGAAAGTCTAGGTCGCGTTTGATTTATTTAAAATACTTATGCAATTCATATTTTAATAACGAAGATATTTTCAGAACTGTAATTCAATGTTTAATAAAATGCAATTTTTTATCAATTCTATGCTCAATTAATACAATTAAATCTAATTTTAACCCCTTAGTTAAAATATACCAAAATCCAATTAATTCACATAAATCAATTAAAATAATAAACCAAAGAATTACTTACCGAAAGTAATTTAAAAATCTAGGCCAGGTCTCGGGATGTTACAAATCTCTCCCCCTTAAAGAGATTCCGTCCCCGGAATCTCACTTCGCTCGAATAAATTCGGATAACGATCTTTCATTTCGGCCTCGGTTTCCCACATTAGATTAGAACCTAAACTATGTTTCCGTTTGACCAAAACCATAGGAATCTGCTTCTTCCTCAACTTTGTTACCTTTCTATCCAATAATTCAACCGGCTCTTCTATCAACCTTTTCTTTGTATCAACTTTCAACTCTCGAACCGGCAAGATTTGAGATTCGTCTTCCACTTTGCATTTTCTCAAATAACAAACATTAAAAGTATCATGAATACCAGACAATTCCGGTGGTAGTTCTAAAGTCATCGATTGATCATTAACGACCCGACTGATACGAAACGGGCCAATGTATCTTGGAGCTAATTTACCACGTTTCCTAAACCGAATAATTCCTTTCCAAGGCGAGACTTTTAAATACACCATCTCATTTTCTTCAAAAGTTACCGGTCTACGTCTCGGATCCGCATACATTTTCTGACGATCTCGGGCCGCTTTCAATTTTTCTCGGGCAATGGCCACCTTTTCGGCCGTCAATTGAACTATATCCGGGCCCGCAAACTGTTTTTCGCCTGCTTCCAACCAACAAGTGGGGGTACGACAACGACGACCATACAACATTTCATAAGGTGGCATCTCAATACTTGAGTGATACATATTGTTGTAGGCAAATTTAATTAACGGTAAATGAGAATCCCAAGAACCACCATATTCTAACACACACGCCCGAAGCATATCTTCTAAGGTCTGAATCGTTCTTTCTGTCTGGCCATCTGTTTGCGGATGATACGCGGTGCTTAGATTAACCCGTGTACCCAATTCTCTTTGTAAGCTCTTCCAAAAATTAGAAACAAAACGAGCATCTCGATCCGACACAATCGATAATGGAATGCCATGACGAGAAATTATCTCATCAATATATAATTTAGCTAGTTGATCGAGGGATGCGGTTTCTCTTGTGGCCAAAAAGTGAGCACTTTTAGTTAATCGGTCAACTATCACCCAAATCATATCGTGATTTTTCTGAGTACGGGGAAGTTTCGTGACGAAATCCATGGTTATATTTTCCCATTTCCATTCGGGTATTTCTAACTGTTTCAACGACCCATACGGTTTTTGATGCTCGGCCTTGACTTGCGCGCAAATCTGACACTTTTCAACAAATTGAGCAACGTCGGTTTTCATAGTAGGTCACCAATATAACACCTTTAAGTCGTTATACATTTTTGTACTACCCGAATGGACCGACAATCGAGATTTATGCGTCTCCGTCAAAATCAATTCCCGTAGTCCCCCGAGTAGTGGTACCCAAACACGAGACTTATACAATTTTAACCCCCCGATTGTCATCAACTAACTCATCTTTTCTTTTACTCATAACTTCCGGATTTTAATGCTCATTACCCAATGCCTCAAGTTGGCATATTCGAATTCGACTTACCAAATCCGAAACAATTTCCATACGCATGAATTGGATCTTTTCTGAAGTACCCTTTCGACTCAAAGCATCGGCTACCACATTCGCCTTACCCGGGTGATAACGAATTTCACAATCATAATCTTTGATCAACTCTAACCACCTTCGCTGCCTCATATTCAATTCTTTTTGTGTGAAAATATACTGAAGGCTCTTGTGATCGGTGCATATAACACATTTGGTGCCATAAAGGTAATGTCTCCATAGTTTCAATGCAAAAATAACGGCTGCTAATTCCAAATCATGAGTTGGGAAATTCTTTTCGTGAGTTTTTAATGGTCTCGAGGCATAAGCGATAACCCGATCCCTCTGCATTAAGACGCAACCTAGGCCCGCGAATGATGCATCACAATACACAATAAAGTCGTCAGACCCATCGGGCAAGGTAAGTATTGGAGCCTGACACAAAAGTTGCTTTAAAGTTTGAAATGCCGTTTCTTGATCGTTGCCCCATCGGTAAGGTACATATTTACGTGTCAATTTCGTTAACGGACTAGCAATCTTAGAGAAATTTTGAATAAATCTACGGTAATACCCTGCCAACCCCAAAAAACTTTTAATCTATGACGGTGTTTTCGGTGAACCCCAATTCATCACTACAGTTATTTTGGCCGGATCAACCTTAACCCCCTCTGAACACATTACATGCCCCAAAAATTGCACTTCTCGAAGCCAAAATTCACATTTAGAGAATTTGGCATATAATTGCTCACGTTTCAAAGTCTCCAAAACCTGTCTTAAATGTTGCTCATGATCTAACTCAGATTTTGAGTAAATCAAAATATCATCTATAAATACAATAACGAATTGATCAAGGAATGGTCTAATACCCGGTTCATTAAATCCATGAAAATGGCGGGAGCATTTGTCAACCCGAATGGCATAACCAAAAACTCGTAATGGCCATATCGAGCTCTAAAGGCGGTTTTCGGAATATCACTTTCTTGAACCCGAACTTGATGGTACCCGGATCTCAAATCAATTTTAGAGAAATATGAAGCCCCTTGCAACTGATCAAACAAATCATCTATTCTCGGGAGTGGGTACTTGTTCTTTATGGTTCTTTTGTTTAACTCACGATAATCTATACACATACGGAGAGTACCGTCTTTCTTCTTTACAAATAATACCGGAGCTCCCCATGGAGAGGAACTCGATCGAATGAAACCCTTATCTAATAATTCTTGAATCTGAGACATCATTTCACGGATTTCGGAAGGAGCCAAACGGTATGGAGTTCGAGCTACGGGACTGGCTCCCGGAATTAAGTCAATTTTGAATTCTACCTCCCGAATGGGAGGTAACCCAAGCAAATCATCAGGAAAGACCTCCGGGTATTCCGATACCACCCGGATGTCACCAATTGTCTTCTTTTCTTTTCGGACATCAATAGAATAAGCAAGGAAAGACTCACGCCCTTTGACCAAAGATTTTTTGGCCTTCATAAATGATATAATTGGAAAAGAAGAATTCACACGGTCACCGCGGGCCACTACGTGTGTCCCGTCGGGCAAAGGGAAAGAAATTATCTTTTTATCACATTTAATATTAGCCCTATTTTTACTAAGCCAATCCATACCCAGGACAACATCGAAGCCAGATATTGGCATTAATAAAAGAAAGGTCACAAATTGCACACCATCGATATCTATGCGTGCCCCGGACACAGATGTTGTGACCGGAACCAAATTTCCATCTGCTACTTCTATTTCTAATGGGGTAGTTATCACATTCGTAGGTAATTTCAATTTGCCACAAAAAGTTATAGAAATAAAAGAGCGATTTGCTCCAGAATCAAACAATACACGAGCAGGAACCGAATTGATTAGGAACATACCGGTAATTACATCATCAGTTGTAGTGGCCTCCTCGACTGTCATCCGGAATGCTCTACCCTCAGGTGGAGGGTGAGTCTTTCTTTTATGGCTCGTGGTCGATAACGATGCCCCACCCGATCTGGAACCCGCACCCGTCTTCCTAGCCGTAGTACATTCTCCCGCTCGGTGACCCTCTTTATGACAATTCCAGCATACATTCCCGGGGAAGTTACAGTCTTTTGCTTCATGTTTGAATTGACCACATCGTGCACACCTCAAAGTTTGAAGTGTACATGGTCCAGAATGTGATGACTTGCACCGGGAACACCAAGGTGCTCTTTGATCCGATGTAAAACCCGTGCTTTTGCGACTCGAATTACCTTGCTTTTGATTACCCTGCCATTTCCGGCTTTGTTGAGAGCCTGATTGGGTTGAATTTGACTTATGGAACCCCGTTCTTTCCCTACCCATTTGATCACTTGCTTTAAAATCACTTTCTGCCGACTTCGCCAAAGAAAATGATTGGGTTAGAGTATTCGCATGCCTAACAGACCCTCGATATTTTGGTAACAATGCATCGATAAAATGTTGTAATTGAGCTTGCTCGTCAGGCACCCATTGTTGCACAAATCGTAATTTTCCATTAAATTGTCTTATCAGTTCGTCCACAGTCATTCTTTCATCCATTTTCAACCCCATAAAATCTCTCCTTATCTTGTTCATCTCGAATGAATTACAATATTGAGCACAAACTTGTTCATAAAATTGGCTCCATGTAATTGAAGCTAATTGAGTGGCTGAGAAATTTGCGGTTATAGTACCCCACCACTGCATTGCATCACTTATTAATCTTCGAGAGGCGTACATTACTCGCCGGTCATCATCACAGTTACATGCGTCAAGGGCCCTAGACATCTCCATTAGCCAGTTTAAGGTAACACTCGGGTCGGTACTTCCACCATATTCTGATGGCTTACAATCAAGAAATTGTTTATATGTGCAAGGTTGTTTCTGAGGTGGTGGTGGTAGATAACCGGGGTATGGGTAAGGATAATATCCTTGTGGTGGATATTGATAGTTAAACGTTGGGGGTGGCATGTTGGTAGGAGGTTGTGTGGTGGTATTCACGGGTGGAGTTGGTATTGAGTAGGTATGATTTTGTTCGTATTCTCTAACAATATTTCTGAGGTCTTGAAGTTGGCCTTCCAACGAGTGGACGTACTCTTCATTAATTACCCGATTACTTCCCGATGGTTGATCATTCCCGACGTCATTGTTCGGTGGGTTCGGGTGGTTTGTATTATCGTTATCTGCCATACCTGTGGCAATCACAACATCTCACGAACAATTAGTGTAATTCGTTAGTACCTACACACTAACTACTAACACCCTAAAGTTCACTCACTAATCCCAAACCCGAATCTAGGAATGTTTGACCAAACTCGAGCCAAGATTTGGGAATGTTACACCTAAATGTGCACACATTGCCAAACCAAAGCTCTGATACCAAATTGTAACACCGCAAAAACTAAACACGAATTTTTTTTTAAAAAAAAAAAACTAACGGAAGCGTATAAACATTTACCAAACACAGTTATTAATAAACAGACCTTTTACAACAATTATCCAAAAATACTAAAAGTGTTTAACGACCGACGGTTCGGTTAACATGATACCAAAAACAAAGTGTCGGTCAACCATTCCCACATCACCCCTTGACCCGCCCAAAAGATAACCTGCAAAAAGGTCAACAAGGTGGGGATTAGCTAACAGCTAAGTGAATGAACTAAACCAATAAAATAAAACAACCGAATGATAAGTCTTACTATCCCAATTAGTTAATTTTGAAGAGTAACGGGGTTCTGCCGAAGCCTTAAATCATTGTTGGCCGAACAATGATAACCGATACCCCTTTACTCAAAGACAGAGTGTACCCCCTTAGAACAATCAGTGCTTCTAAGGGCGGTACACCTTGTCAATAGTAAACCTTTGCTCAGTAGAATGTTCCAATTACTGACCTCTTCCCCAAATGTGCACTTAATTAACTACCGTTATTAATTAAACCAAAGTATGGGCTTGCAATAACAATTGCAGCCAAGAAAACTGCACCCAAGAAAGTTCGCGTTCGCGAACTAAGAGTTCGCGACGCGAGCTCAAAGTTCACGACCCGCGAACTTCCTCGCGATCCAGTCCCCAAATCTCTGTCTCATGTTCGCGTTCGCGAACTCAAGTTAGCGTCGCGAACTTCCCCAGACACTAAATCCTGCACCTTTTTACCAATGCAGCCAATTCCTAACCAAGTTTTACACCTAAAGGTTGAAGGCTAAATCCACTCACCTTAGCTACGCAATCCAATCCCCAAAACTCAGTGTACTAACTACTGAGTTCCCTTGCCTTTGCCTGTAATAATAATACAACCGAGTTAGTGACCGAATCAACCGAAATAGCTAAAATGCAAGTATTATAGAAATGACCAAGACTTGCACAATTCCTTTAACCATTTAGCCACAAGTTCAAATATGACAATAAACATGACCTAAGCTTCCCAATTCAAGACTTGCACCAAAACATGTATTTATGTTCGATTCTAACTATTTAGGCCAAACGGGTCAAAACCAAACTAAACCAACAACACTTACAAAATAGTTACATTTCTCATATAAATAATGTTAGAATCATTTATAACCATTTGATATCCAATTCTGATCAAGACATCTTTTTAGGTTGACTTAGAAAAGTCAACAATGCACAACTAGCTAGTTAAGGTCATTTCAAGACAATTAGCCAAACACCACCCAATTTAGCATCACATACACTTACAATTCGGTCAATTTCTATCTCATGGATGATTCTACACTAGCTATAACATCAAGAATTGCATGTACACAATTTATCAAATTTGGTGGGTTTTGGTCATCTTCTCCAAAACTCCATAACTAGGTTTTTAAGGTCTAAAACTTAGACTAACAATTCAACCATAACTATGCATCTAGAACACACAAGAGAAGTTAAAACCATCATCTAAACCCTAGCAATTCATCAATTTCATGTTTTAAGGCAAAGAAACTCCATAACTCAAGAACCCTAAGTTTTTTACAAGAAAGAACACAAACCCTAGCTAACAAGGAAACATTTCTAACCTTGAGCTTGACTGAATTTCGAAAATGCAGAGAAGAAGAAGAAGATTCAAGCAATAATCCTCCAAGAACTCAAGCAAACTTAAAAACCCTCTTTGTGTATGTGTGTGTGTGTCGATGGCGGAGAAAAAGAAAAGGAAAGGAGGTTTTGACACCTCCTTGGCCACGTGCCCTTACACCCAAAACAACCCTCAATTCATTAAACACAGTATAATACTGAAAGTCTAGGTCGCGTTTGATTTATTTAAAAATACTTATGTAATTCATATTTTAATAACGAAGATATTTTCAGAACTGTAATTCAAAGTTTAATAAAATGCAATTTTTTATCAATTCTATGCTCAATTAATACAATTAAATCTAATTTTAACCCCTTGGTTAAAATATACCAAAATCCAATTAATTCACATAAATCAATTAAAATAATAAACCAAAGAATTACTTACCGAAAGTAATTTAAAAATCTAGGCCAGGTCTCGGGATGTTACACAGCGGATCAACACTTATAGTTTAATTGATTAAGAACAATGAATACTGTTAATGAATAAGAATGTAAATAAGAACACAGTGATTCACAAAAAGCTTCAATGTATATTAATTTGATCGATCAATACACACGTATCTTTACAATTCATAAGGAACTATATATACTAGTCCTTGAAGCCTAAATTAATAACCTAGTTATTCTAGGAATCGATTACAATTGAATTACATAAAGATATACATCCTATAACAAACTAAGCTAGAATCTCGGACTCGATCAGCACCATAAATAGAATCAGTAGTAATTGTTGATCGTCAGTAGTATTCATCATCAGTAGTAACGTCCAAGTTTAGCATCAGTAGTATATAACATTTCTGTCCCATCAGTACTAACTTTGGCACTAATGAAATTTTGTTATAAACCCCAATAAATATTGTATTATAATATGGTCCATAGTTTATGAATTTTTGGGGTAATTTGTTCAGTTATCATTTTCGTGTTTAACTAAAATGTCCATTTGTGTTCTTGCAAGTATAGTGTTTTCTTTGCTGATTTGCTATTAAATACAACGTTTAATAACCTAAAATTACAACTACGTGTTGAGTTGAAAAAGCTATTTGTGTTTATTATTATATAAATGTAAAATGGAGTGTATGTTAAATCATGAAAACAAGATTCCATAATTTTCTTGGTGGGTTCAAATGAACAACCAACAACCATGGCCAATCTTTTTTAATGTGTGGTATAGTAAATAAAATATAGAAAGTTATATTTCTAAGTGCAACTAGAGAGATTGTTTATATGAATTTTTGGGTATTCGAATTTCGGATATCAGATATTTTTTCGGGTACCTGTTTTTTCGGTTATTTTTTAACAACCCTAAGAATGTGTCAGTATTTAATTTTTTTCGCATGGTAATTTTTTGATTTTTTTTTTTGGTGTTACAGTACGTTCTACCAAATTCAAAAAACCCTACAATTTAACTCAAAGCAATCTTAAAAAAACTCAACTACTAGTTAATAGTTCAAACAAAAAACCCAACCTAAAATTTGAACCAACCAATTCTCTAAAACGAGGTATTCCTGTTGTTTTTGTACGAATGGTCTCTAAAACAAACGAGTTTCAATATCCATCCCCATAGTATCGAAATTTTTCTCAAATTTGTCGATATACACGTAAAATGACTAAAATACCTTTAACTTTATTCAGAAAAACTAGTTATTTCTTTTATTTATTTTTAATTTCCATTTATTTCAATTATACTAGCTTCCATGTCGAGGCGAAGAAAGAAAGGGTCAAAGAAACGATGAGTCAGAACCCTTCTTTGATCCTTTCTTTCCGACTATGATAATTATGTCAAAAACCGGCTTCATCATCTCCTGGAACCGCATCACATTTTCAGCGCGATTTATAGTCTCTAATTCTTCCTGGATTCTGCCACATCGGATTCCAGATTGTTGATTTGATTCGTGTTGCTTATACCAATTGATAAGAACAGAGTTGCGGTCCTAAGAAAGGAACCGAATAAGTCCTAATAACATATGATGCACCATATTTATTGTGACCTGCTAAAAAACCAAACCAAACCAAACTCCTAAAAGCAATCGAAATTATCCCTATAAACAAGTAATTATCTTGCTAGGGCATAAATTTATCTTGTACAAGTGTGCGCTGCTTTCTTTCATCAGATGTTAAATCTTTAAATCGATTGCACAATTCATGTTCTTGCAGTATGGAATTACTGTGAAGCTAACTTGCTTTTCAATTGCTACTTATTTTTCAAAAAGCAGAGAGTAGAGAGATCGAGGTTGACTCAGTGATTGTATAAGTTTACTTTCTAACACCTGATTAATCAATGTTGGTCTGAATGTTTTTGGACACAATGGAACAGGAGTCAAGTGATTAGAAAAGGTTGCTTTGATAGTTTTTAGTGAGATATATAAGTATTATATTTTTTATTTTAATATTGCAACTTCAAAACAGATTACTTACTATAAATAATCTAACCAGTCAAATGGGTTAAATTTTGGAATCCGTTTAATGTGTATTTCTCATGCACAAAATCTTTAAGATCATTTTATGGGTCCTCCTATACAAACACCCCACCTTACCAAAAAAACACCCTTAGTCAAAGTCTTTGCCTTGGATATTGTGTTCAATGATATTAAATTATATTGGTATCATAATTTTTTTTTGAAACCAAAATTAACGGATACATATATTAAAGATCAACAATAAATTTAGTATTTAGAAATCAATATTTACCTATAAATTATTCACTTTGAAACACAATCAATTAAAGAAAGGTAAAATAATACTAACCACCACTGTCTAAATCGCTGCCCACAGGAAACAACGACCACTCTCACCGGAAATAAAAATTTGTAAAGGTAATATTTTTTGTCATCATGTGTGGGTTACCTTGTATGCTTGCTTTCATTAGTTAAATGATAAAGAAATATGATTTTGGAAGATATAGTAAGAAAACGCCTAGAATATTTTTATTTTAGATATTTTTGTTTTAAACTTTTTATCCTCACTGTTTTACCTTTTTAAATTTTTTTAAATAATTGAAACTTTTTCTCTTTTCGTCTTATTTATAATTTTTTTTTTTTATAATTGTAGTGATTGCTCAAAAACATGAACTCTTTCGGTGAAATGTCGTCACCATTTTTTACGAATAAGGTACGATACTTATAAAGTGATTTACTTTCTCTTAAGTTTTTACGTATAATTTATTAACATATATTATTTGAATTTAGGTGTTCATGTCTCTTGAAGAGGTGATGAAATTTGTTAATGGTACGTCATTCTCTTTAGGTTATGTTTTGGTCAAAAAAAGATCAAAGTCAAAAGATGGTGCAGTGTCATATATCACGTTTAAATGCGACCGCGGCGATGAATTTAAAACCACGGCAAAAAGTAGAAACGTTGGCAGCAAAAAAACAAATTGTCCCTTTGCATTGGTAGCTTCGTATATAAAACAATATGGTGGTTGGACGCTAAGGGTAACATGCGATCAACATAATCATCCACCTGCTCAACATATGGAGGGGCATGCTTATGTAAGACGATTCAAGAAAAATGAAAAAAAGTTGGTTGCTGATTTGACTAGTCAAAATATTCCAGCACGCGACATTCTCTCAATAGTGAAAGAGCATAACCCGAATAACGTTTCCACTCTAAAAACCGTATACAACGAACAACAAAAACTTCACTCATCCCATAATGTCGGAAAAACTCCTGTGGAGGTATATTTAACAAATATATTTTTATTTTTATATTGATTTTTATTAGTTTAAATGCAGGCTCTTATGTTGTTGAATGATAAACAATATGTTATGGAATTTTCCGTAAATAATATTTCAAATAAACTCGAAAATCTATTTTTCGTTCATCCACAATCATTAGCCATATGGCGTGCATTTCCACATGTTTTGATCATGGATACAACATACAAGACAAATAGATACGACATGCCTTTTGTTGAGATTGTTGGTGTAACTTCAACATACAAGACGTTTAGCATAACATTTTCTTTTATCATTAAGGAAAAGAAAGAAAGCTATCATTGGGTATTAACATGTCTAAAGTTGACATTAGACAAGTGCATGCACCCACGCGTTATAGTGACGGACAGAGAGTTGGCACTGATGAATGCATGCCAACAAGTTTTCCCAGATGCTGCTCCGTTACTTTGTAGATGGCATATTACAGAAAATATAAGAAAGAATTGTAGGCATTATATCAAGTCAAAAGTTGAGTGGGACGCTTTTCGTGCAATGTGGACTATACTTGTGGACTCTCCGACGATGACAGTGTACAATGACAACTACAGAAAACTCCAATCAATGTTGAGCCAATATGAAGGTACACATCTTATTGTCTTTTTTTATTATTCATAATATAAAAATTCATATAGATAACATTTATATTATTTTCCAGTTGTTTTACATTATCTGAGTGAAAATTGGTTAAGTAAATACAAGGAAATGTTTGTCTCTATTTGGATCGATCAACATCTCAACTTTGGAGAACGGACTACGAATAGAGTTGAGAGCCAACATGCAAAGCTAAAGAAGTACTTGGAGCCAAAAAATTGTTCTCTGGATAGATTTGTTGGTTCCATTGATCGACTTGTGAAGTCTCAAATTACAGCGATACATGAAAGTTTCGAAAAAAGCAAATTTTTCCTAAAAAATGAACACAATATTCCATGCCTTCGATTATTGCGGGGTTTTGTGTCACACAAAGCTCTAGACATAATACGAGGAGAACTGCAACGATTGAGTACACATGACTCTTCAAATTGTGGTTGTAAACTACAACATAGTTGTGGGTTACCATGTGCTTGCATGCTATCAGTTTACTTTAGATCAGGTGAAATATTCAAAAGTGTTTTCTTTATATATTTTTAATATTTATAAACTAATGAATTTTTAAATGCAGATGAGTTTATTCCATTGGATTTGATTGACGTATTCTGGAAAAAGCTTGATTTATCACCGTCGGTTTTTGTGGAAAATGAGGATATTTGTTGTGACACTGAATTGGACATGTTTAGAGAAAAGTTCACTAAACAGTAAAAAAACTGGGAAAAGAAGTTTGATAAGAAAGCTAGTAGATTTAATAAACACAAGCAAAACACACATCAATGAACCCGCATTTCAAAGAAATACGCGTGGGCGACCAAGCTTGAAGAAGCGACAACAGAAACAAGTTGATTCTCTAAGTCAAGCTCCTAGAAGACAAAGTTATTCAACCGCGTCAAAATCTGCAGGGTTGACGAAGGAACCAGCTAGACATAGTTCATATGTAGCCGAAATTCCAGACCTAACCGAAATTCCTGACTTGAATGAATTTCCAGAGTTCAACCATGAGTCTACGTCATCCTACATTCATCCATTAATGTATGAGATTCAAGTTATTTTTCATCCTTATGTCTCACATATAGAAAACGTGCTGGGTGATGGAAATTGTGGATTCCGATCTATATCTGTTTGCCTAGGGTATGATGAAGATCAGTGGCTCAATGTTTGACACCAACTATTACAAGAGTTATCGAGTTCGTACGATAGATATAGTGAAGTTTACACTATTCAAATGACCGAACTATATAATTCAATTAATTTCTTACAAGTTGGCATGGCACCACCGCGTCACTGGATGCAAATGCCTCACACAGGCATCCTAATTGCTAATACATTCGGTGTGATCCTCACTTTTTTAAGTAACAGAGGTTGTCTGACATTTTTTCCTCTATGGAAAGGTCCAGAAGAGTACTTATACCATCACAATATTTCAATTGCGCATGTGCATGGTAACCACTATGTGACGGTGCAGTTAAACGGAGTTTTTCCGATGCCTGCCATTTCGCCTTATTGAAACCACCATAGAGCCCCGTGTGCAGCTGGATGGGAAACAAAGTATATGCCGCGACTAGAATCTTATATACAACAGATGCCTTGTGATCAAAGCCGTATCGATTTAGGCGATTATTAATGATTTTTTTCGAATAATTTTTTAAATATCACTTGTGATATCAACTTATTTGTAATGTGTTATTATTATTATAAATTATAAAATAAAGTCACTATAAATTATTAAATACAAAATAAATTAAGTTAATATGATATGGTTGATAAAATAATAAGATATGATTAGTAATCATTAGTTTGTAATAAATTAGGGCTATTAGTAATCACTAGCAGGGTACCCGCGCAATGCGGCGGCGGGTACCCAGAAACCATATTTCGTAGCGAGCAAGTGTTGTTCGTTTACACGGTAATAATTGTTGCTAGAAATAAATAATTAAACGGAAATGTGAATTTTGGTAAGAGTTGATGATTTACAGCATCGTATATTTAATGTTATTGGGTAAAATGGTTTTCGAGTAACAGACTTTTGTTATTAAGTGTGGGTGGTGTTACCAAAGTGTAATGTATAGCAAGTGATTAACACATAGTGATAAGTTAGGAAAGGTCTTGGGTTCGAATCTTATTAGCCGCGATTTATTTTTTTTAAGTTAGAGAACTAACTAACAAAAGTGGAAAGGTCCTTAAAATCAAGTTTAAGGAGCTCCTTAAACTTGCCTAATGGGGTAGGCCTAAATGCTTTATATAGTAGTAAGATTAGCTAATATAATGGTTAAGTGATCATTAAATAGGGGTGTTTGACTAGATTAGAGAGGTGTCTTAATAGACAATCCCTCATTTTATTCTAGTTTTGAGATAAAACAAATGTCATCGTCATAATTGACACGTTAATCATTTATTGATATGTTAGTTGATTTGGTTCACGTTTGATTTGTTGACGTGGAAGGATTGTGAGCCTAGACATGCACATTTGATTTGTTGACATGGAAGGATTGTGAGCCTAGACACGCACAAACCGGTTTTGACTTCAAACCGGAGCAATTTCAAAACCGGTTCGTTTTCATTCAACCGCGGTTAAATATAGTTCGGTTTTAACCCAGTTTTGGCATTTTGGGGAGTGGAGTGTGTATCCGGTTGAAACTGGTTCTTACCGGTTCCAAACCGATTTGGCGTCAAAATTCAGGTTTTAAACCTATTCTAAGGGCTAGTTTAGCTGTAAAACCGGTTTGTACCTCCACAGCTCGATGCAACCCCATTCGGACGGTGTGTGACTCGATCCGATCCGACGACATCCAAACCGGTTACAAACAAGTTCCAAACCAGTTTTAAAACATATGCGGTTCATTTAGGCTGGGTTGGTGTCCATGTCTACCTGAGTCTTATGTTTGGGCTAATTTTTTCTAGTAAACGACGCTATTTGGTCACTGAATTTGCTATACTAGAAACTGGGTCAGTTTAAATGGGCACCAATGAAAGCCAATGGGCCATTATTCCCTACCATTATTATTTTGAGGCGATAGGTTAAAGAAAATGTCATTATAATTTTGTAATTATATATTTAAATAAAATATTACAAACAAATATTTATTTGCTTATGATTATATTGTTATTATTTGTTGGATATTATATTCATATCTATATTTATACAATATTATAAAACATTTAGGCAAAAATCTTATCTTTTATAATTACAAGATTTAAAATTACTACAATATTTCATTTAATTGGTTAATAATTTTAATTTTTTAAGAGTAATGGTATTTAGTCATACTATTTGGTCATACTCATAATCCTATTCATTAGATGACGACATATGTCAAAATCAAGGTATATAATTAAGAGAAAAATTAGTGAAGTACACATGTCATCCTACACTTATATTTTTGAATATTATATTTAAAATATATCGACATTTAGCAATTAAAAATGCAATTCGAAACAACAAACCCAATACATGACCAACCCAAATCCAAATAACCCAATTCCTTATCGGGTCGGATTTTGGGTTACGATTTTTTAACCTCAAACCCGACATTCCGACCAGATAATAGCCGTAATCCGACCCGACACCCTTTTGAGACCCACAAAAATACCCAAAACTAATTACAATTTAGAAAAACAATTGATAAAAAAGAAAAGTTGTTTTGACAAGCGCTAAATCTATGGCGATGAGGCTTTTGTCTGTGAAGTGGGTGTGGCTGGTATGACGAGCTTTGGCAGTGCCAAAGCTTCTTTGATGAAGCTTTGGCTAGATGCATACTCTTAGGTGGTTATTGAAACAAAACAATTATTTTTTAGTTAGGAACGTACGATACACCAATGTTAAGCATATCCCTTTTAATTAAACATAATCCTGACAGGCTTGCAGATATTTCTAACCTACGTAATCCTTAATTTGATTCTCATTAATCTTAATTTGATTCTCATTTATCGTAAGAATGAATATAATAAACACACCCAAACCCAAAAAATATTGCAACTTAAGTACCTAAATTATTTAAAGCATAACACTGATTGAGCCTAACAAATAGATCTTCAATGGCATTATTATATTATACAAGTAGATTGTTTTAAAAAATTATGTTTGGTTTGGTTCTAAAAGGAAATAAATTTATATAGAATTCTAACCAATATCAAATCAAATAAAATCAAACAAAGATCATACATGAGGGTATTTTTGGGATTTTAACACATTTTTTATTCATGGAATCCAATGAATCAATTTAAATCGCAAGTAGTGACTTTGTGACATAAAAAATTCAAGGAACAAAGGAATTAATAGGATTTTTAAGAGGCTTAAAGAAAGAGAAAATTCCTTTCTTGTCGTTTCTTCATCTATGTCAAACACTCATCACCCACGTACACATTAACACTACAAAAAAAGTAATTGTATACTTTTCAATGCACTTCCATCGACTCAATTAGAACTTTAGTAGTTATTGACACTAAAGAGCTTATAGCTCAGTGATAATTGATATCTAGATGTTTTATAATATAGTTAGTGGGTTCAAAATTTTATCGTGGATAAAAAATAAAAATTATAAAATTAAATGTCTTTGCCTCAAATAAATACTTTATGCACTAAATGATATACAATGTGGTAGACACCTCTATCAATAGTGTTAAAAAAACCCGGATACCGAATATACCGCCCGCCCCAATTAATGGTTGGGGTTAAACGGTTTTTTTCAGTTCACATATATACAATCCTCAGTTGCTTTGCTTGTATAGTTAATTCATTGTAACATTCATACGGTATAATGAATGAATTAAAAGTTATGATATATAAATGACTCTGCAAACATAATATTCTAAGGTG
The DNA here is from genome assembly GCA_963853835.1 of Calendula officinalis. NCBI lineage: Eukaryota > Viridiplantae > Streptophyta > Magnoliopsida > Asterales > Asteraceae > Calendula > Calendula officinalis. The sequence continues at coordinate 8,867,566 of OY970828.1, read as the reverse complement.
GTGTTTGTTTATGACTTAATGAATTTAATAGATAAGTTACTTAATGTGGAAAGACATGATTGGTTCGTTTGTTTATGACTTAACTGGAAAAACACTACTTAATTGAAAAAGTTATGGAAGTGATGTCCTCCCCATTAAATCACAACTTTTAGTTTATTTTTTATACTTATCAAATTTATATTAATACAATTATAACTTTTAGAGTTAACTGCAAGAATGGTCCCTGTGGTTTGACCAAATTGCACGTATGGTCCTTGTACCACTTAGAATAATGAAACAGATTATATTTGTCGAGAAGTGCAAAATCGTATGAATACGACCCTCGTTGTGTATCTTGATTAATTGGATTGTTTCTTTGTGAATTCCTATACGAAGGTTTTGTAGATGTGTCTCCGAGTATTCCTTGATCATTTCCTCTACGAAGAGGAGTTGCTCTAATTCTATGAATTTTTCTAGAATACTATTTTCTTCAATATCATTCAAAAAAGTTTCGGATTGCCTAGTATTACCAATTAGTAACCCAAGATTCCAGACTTTTTTGAAATGAGAGATAAATCCACCGGGGCAAAAATACTAATTAAGTGCAGGCGCAATACCCAAAGTATGCCCTTTTTTGCACGCATGGTCCTTCCCCCTAACTCTGTTAAATTTGAGCCGTTATTGGACGCATGTTGTGACAACCCTAAAAAAAACAACCTACCTCTCGTATTCGCTACACGTGCACTTTAGTGCGAGTTATTTGTTATTCAATAAAGATAATGAATTTATTATGATATATTCATCACTAGTACAATATTATCATTCGGTTACACACAATGATAATTTAATATAATGCTTAAAACCATAAAGTCACAAGAAACCTTAATTATACAAAGAAAATCATAATTTCCAAAACACTAAGTTTTGCATCGATGCATGTATACACTAATCAACTTGTAACCCTTAATTAAACAATAAAAGTGACCCTAAAACCCTCCCAAAACCGTTCACCCTCTTAGAACCTACAAAACATTTAGTTATTTGACTTTGAAATTTAGCAAGTACACATGGGAACCACCAAAAACAACCTCATCTTCCCCATGCTAATAACCAATGTGTTGTAGCCCCTTTAACCACTTTGTGTCCCCATATTTGGAGCATTATTGGCTGCACACAATCACACATACACTCACATGTTGCTTGCACACAACACCAAAAATCTTGCACAAGTCTTATCCTTACAACACCTTACTCTTACACATCACTTTTCTTACACACTTTTAAGTCAAACAAGGAAAATTCATGTATCTAGATAATTATCCTCTAACATCTAATATCCATCTCTCTCTTTCATTTACACTCCACAACTCCAAAACAATTCAAGAAACTCTCTCAAGAAAGCAAAATCCGGGTAGCTTATTTCCACCCACAAAACAAACTTCAAAAGACCATAACTTCCTCATGTTAACTCCAAATTAAGTGATTCAAAGCTCCAAATCACCATACGAACATTCTCTACAAAATTCCACTCTTAAAACACTCATTTAGCCACTGTAAGACTACCGAAATCGGACTTGAAGCTGCTGTCCAGAATCTTGAACTTCATTTTCTTTGTGTAAGCTTTGATTTCTTGACGTTTTACTTTATTCCTTTCTTAGATCTTTCTTATATACTATTTTTACTTCATTTCAAGAAATTTCTCAAAAAGAATCACTCGGTTTGGTGTCTTGAAGAAGAAGAGGAAGATCTACAAAGTTATAAAACATCAAAACGAATAACATAGTGAGAAAACCACCCTTCCTCTGGTTTAAATCTTTAGATCTTTTAGTTTTATACTTGAAATGTTCACTCATCTAAGAAGATAGAATTCATTTGTTAAATCTTGTTTTACAACTTTCTTAAAGTCTAAATTTATTACAAACTACTAAACCGAAAAACTAGACTTTAAAAGTTAACAAGAACACTATCAAACTTGTTTTTACTATATTCTTGGTATAAAAACTTATTTTTCTAAAATGCATGTGTTATGGTTAGTAACCTTATTTGGGTGTTAAAATACCAACTCTTTTGTTTGAAAGTCAGCAAGACAAACTATAGTGCCAAAATCGTCAAAACAAAACTACAAGGACTAAAAATGCAAGATTATGAAACTCCAGGAATGAGATAAAAAAACAATCAGAAGATTAAAATGATTTTGAGTTTAAAACATGTGTTAAAGGTGTTTAAAAATAAATCTTGTGGTTAAAACCAAGAAAAATCCAAAATTGAGCCAAAACCGGCAAAAAGAAAACTATAGGGACCGAAACTTGCAAAACCATAATTTTGGGAACTGATTTTAGGTCCTATAAATATTAGAGTTTTCGTTTGAGAATACAGGTTAATATGTAGTTAGGATACAAACCGATCGAGAAATTTTAAACCTTTTAAAACCGGACATTTAGGTAGTTAACGCCTAAAATGAAAGTTAGAGGAGTAAATGTGTAAATTCAATATATCTAAGGACTAGATATGTAAACCTAGAAAATCAGTAGCTAATTTAGTAATAAACTATAAAATATTAGATTTTTATGAAATATACAATACTTGTTAACAAACTGTACTGAAAATCAATGATTTCTGACAACGTAATGACAATAATGACCTAACTACAACACAAAGATTTAAATTTTGAGAATATTATAACAAGTAGATTATTGATATTATAAGAACATATATAAATGTGAAATATAAATAATAATCATCACCGCGTGACTTTGCTAGACATGCCAAATGTCGAAACATCGAACAAAACGTACAAGAATTTAAAACTCGTTAAACCTAAAACATCACTATTTTCATTTATGGTCGAAGTATAAAGTATTTTGAGGTCTTGAAATGATATACAAAAGTATATTTTTATAATAGTCACAACGAGTCATCGACACTAAATGAATTTAAATCATTCTAGTTGAGTGAACAACTAGCATAGGCATGCTACTAGAGGCGCCCACTTACCGTTTGATCTCACACATTTAGGTGGTTAAGAATTACTCATCGACCACGATATTCATTATATTAATCATCGATAGCAATTGACTCAGGTGAGTTCACAGCCCCACTTTTACTATTTTTATATCGTTTTACAACTTTGGGGTGAAAAACATAACAACTTCATGTTCACATTATTTATCACATCGTATTTAACAAATCTTATTGTGACTGTAAGTTCACAACCCCTCTTTTACTATGTTTTAACTATTTTAATTACTATTGGGGTGGAAAACATATAAACTATTATTGTTTTCGATTATTTGTGATGAAACTATTTTTGGAAACTTGACAACGAATCCTTATCTCGGACTAGGTTTAGATTTAGTGCATGGAAGTGCGTATATGCTTACATACATAATCATTGGCTAGTTGTGACTAGGCCCTGGATATGCAGATAGTACTATTGGCTGAGACTTACCCTCCCCCGTATTTGGTTGTCGCGCTAACTAACGATGTTTATCGAACCCGTGGAGTGTATATCCAGAAAGTGAAATACGTTTGAAAGTTGTTGTTTTGGTTATGGGCTTAGGGTCGAGATTTTAACTCAAAAGGGTATAGCTAACCTTTTGGGGGATCACCGTCACATGTTTCTTCTTGTGATTTTATCGTGCCCCTGTTCTCGGAGCAGGTCGTTTTAACGTTTATATCATCACACTATTTTTGCCAACGATGGCATACGAAAACGATTACTGCTTTTGAGCAGACTATTTTTAACGTTTATATCATCACACTATTTTTGCCAACGATGGCATACGAAAACGATTACTGCTTTTGAGCAGACTATTTTTAACGTTTATATCATCACACTATTTTTGCCAACAATGACATGCGAAAACTATTATGTTTTTACTGCTGCTTTTGGAGCATACTATTTTTTTACGTTTTATATCATCACTCTATTTTTGCCATGACTGGCTTACGAAAACTGTGGAACAAATTGAACTTATTATAAAACCTGTGAATTCACTCAACAATTTTTGTTGATACTTTTACTTATGTTTTTCAGGTATCTAAGCTAAGCATTGAGTCACATGCATTGGAGTCAACCTTTCATTTTGTAAAGATGTCATCTCCAAATTTTAGTTAAAACTTATGTTTTGATTCAACTACTTTGTCAAACATTTATTGTTTACGATAATCATAATGCTATGTTTACTCATGATAGTCGCACGCCCGTCTTCCGCAAACCACTTTTGGCGGGGTGTGACAGATTGGTATCAGAGCTATTGGTTATAGTGAACTAGCGAGAGTCTAGTCTATAACCGAAAATATTTTTGGTCAAAACGTTTTCATTGCATATAGGGTCGCATTGCATATAGTCTACATGGATAAAGTAGATAGAACATTATATGCCTTAGTGGTAGGTCACATGATTATACCTACACTACACGTTGTACTCTTACACTATGCACAGTACACCTACGCTTCAGGTGGTACACTTACACTAAACTTCGTACACACTACAAGTCGAAATAATGTCTAAATCACAAAAGACACCACACATCATCAATCATTGGGGATAATTCAGAATATACCCTAATCACGAATAAAATTTGTAGAATACTTATGAGAATTGTTTCATAGGCATAAATCCTTTAATATAATATCATAATTTCAAATGTTAAGCATACGATAAGAGTACGCGGGGAAGGTACTCTCATCCATGAATAAAAGTATGAAGTGATAATGATAACGGAATATTGTACCATGATTTTATAAAAACGGGTGGCCAACGTGTTTATAATGGCATAGTACAATGTGGAATTATCAAAATCATGAATTACAAAAATGAATCGATAAATGAGATAGTTGGATTCAAACAACGTCCTTAATATTAAACAAAATAAAAGGAAAAAGATGTAAACCAACTCATAGAAATGAGTCCACGTGACTAATAAAGAATTTAAACATCCAACAATATACTCTACCCATCAAAGGTCATTCTTTCAACATGAATTATTACGTCAAATCTAAGATTTTAATTTGAATGGGTTTTGTTTGCCTGAAAATCACGAAGAAACCTTAGAAGTGGAAAAGTTATTGCAGATTACACCACCATGTGGAGAAATGTTAAAAAAAAAAAAAAATAATAAAAAAAAAGGTAAAATGAATGCGTTTATGACGAAACAAAAGTTGTACCAAAATAGTTGTTATAATTATAGTCACAATCAAGTGACAACTTTAAAACTAAGTCAAAGATTGAGATAAGACATCTTTAAGGTAAAAATAATTATAATATTTAAATATTACCGATACATATAACATGAAATATACGCTCTTCGTGATTGAATTACATAACTTGATAAAGAAATCAAGATGTCACATATATAAACATACAACCTTTTGTAATCACAAACTTGAACAAATATAAGATTTGACATACTCAACGTTTTGAAAATAATATGGATGGAGAACCAAAATATGCATTATTGCATTAGTAATTCGTAGGTAGCATGTCGCCAAACGAGCAGGGTTAAGTTAAAAATTAGTACTGATGTAAAATTATATTATATGTAGATAAAGAGGACTATATAAGAGATGACCGCGATTATCTAATAATATTTGAATTTATTTAAAGTTTGATATGTTTCGAAAAAAAATAAAAAAAAATAAAATAAAAAAAAATTCATTGAATTTGCATGACAAAAAAGTCTGTGTGCCATTTGTGTTTATTAAAATGATTATGGGCTCCTTCGTCTATATTAAAGAAATCGAATGGTTAGCAGCATGACTGACAGAAAGTTGTTTTGGTTACCATACACTCATCTACTTCAAAATGGTGAAAATATCTTTTATATTAAAAGACTTCGAGTGTCATAAATAAAGAGCAAGGAATTAAATAGTTTTAAGTTAGAACGTTACCATTGACTTTATCAGATAGAAGTATGCTAAAAAGAGTATAGCATAACCTGATTCGATTATTTAATAAGTATAACTATATTGATTAAAATGAGAAGTATGGCAAAATTAGTGATGGAGAAATTGTAGTTTCATTTTGACGCAAAAATAAAATAAAATTATAATAATAATAATAATAATAATAGAAAGAGTATAGTTAAAAACTTTCCGAGCTAAATCTTGCAAAATCCAAATGTTTAGTTTATACTACAAAAAAAAAGGTTTATCTACGACTTAAAATCAATACATATGAGAGGCAACACAATAATAAGACATCAAATATAAACATAAACCAAGAACATCAGAAAATTCTTATTTGGACGAGAATGAGATGAATCGTACAAACTCGCACTTATTCATGAGATACAAACCGGTGGTAACTAAATTTGAATTTCGGGACGGAATTTTTTTAACGAGGGGAGAATGTGACAACCCTAAAAAAAACGACCTACCTCTCGTATTCGCTACACGTGCACTTTAGTGCGAGTTATTTGTTATTCAATAAAGATAATGAATTTATTATGATATATTCATCACTAGTACAATATTATCATTCGGTTACACACAATGATAATTTAATATAATGCTTAAAACCATAAAGTCACAAGAAACCTTAATTAAGAAACCTTAATTATACAAAGAAAATTATAATTTCCAAAACACTAAGTTTTGCATCGATGCATGTATACACTAATCAACTTGTAACCCTTAATTAAACAATAAAAGTGACCCTAAAACCCTCCCAAAACCGTTCACCCTCTTAGAACCTACAAAACATTTAGTTATTTGACTTTGAAATTTAGCAAGTACACATGGGAACCACCAAAAGCAACCTCATCTTCCCCATGCTAATAACCAATGTGTTGTAGCCCCTTTAACCACTTTGTGTCCCCATATTTGGAGCATTATTGGCTGCACACAATCACACATACACTCACATGTTGCTTGCACACAACACCAAAAATCTTGCACAAGTCTTATCCTTACAACACCTTACTCTTACACATCACTTTTCTTACACACTTTTAAGTCAAACAAGGAAAATTCATGTATCTAGATAATTATCCAAGAGTTCTTAATTACCCTCTAACATCTAATATCCATCTCTCTCTTTCATTTACACTCCACAACTCCAAAACAATTCAAGAAACTCTCTCAAGAAAGCAAAATCCGGGTAGCTTATTTCCACCCACAAAACAAACTTCAAAAGACCATAACTTCCTCATGTTAACTCCAAATTAAGTGATTCAAAGCTCCAAATCACCATACGAACATTCTCTACAAAATTCCACTCTTAAAACACTCATTTAGCCACTGTAAGACTACCGAAATCGGACTTGAAGCTGCTGTCCAGAATCTTGAACTTCATTTTCTTTGTGTAAGCTTTGATTTCTTGACGTTTTACTTTATTCCTTTCTTAGATCTTTCTTATATACTATTTTTACTTCATTTCAAGAAATTTCTCAAGAAGAACCACTCGGTTCGGTTCGGCTGAGACTTACCCTCCCCCGTATTTGGTTGTCGCGCTAACTAACGATGTTTATCGAACCCGTGTAGTGTATATCCAGAAAGTGAAATACGTTTGAAAGTTGTTGTTTTGGTTATGGGCTTAGGGTCGAGATTTTAACTCAAAAGGGTATAGCTAACCTTTTGGGGGATCACCGTCTCATGTTTCTTCTTGTGATTTTATCGTGCCCCTGTTCTCGGAGCAGGTCGTTTTAACGTTTATATCATCACACTATTTTTGCCAACGCTGGCATACGAAAACGATTACTGCTTTTGAGCAGACTATTTTTAACGTTTATATCAACACACTATTTTTGCCAACGATGGCATACGAAAACGATTACTGCTTTTGAGCAGACTATTTTTAACGTTTATATCATCACACTATTTTTGCCAACAATGACATGCGAAAACTATTATGTTTTTACTGCTGCTTTTGGAGCATACTATTTTTTTACGTTTTATATCATCACTCTATTTTTGCCATGACTGGCATACGAAAACTGTGGAACAAATTGAACTTATTATAAAACCTGTGAATTCACTCAACAATTTTTGTTGATACTTTTACTTATGTTTTTCAGGTATCTAAGCTAAGCATTGAGTCACATGCATTGGAGTCAACCTTTCATTTTGTAAAGATGTCATCTCCAAATTTTAGTTAAAACTTATGTTGTGATTCAACTACTTTGTCAAACATTTATTGTTTACGATAATCATAATGCTATGTTTACTCATGATAGTCGCACGCCCGTTCTTCCGCAAACCACTTTTGGCGGGGTGTGACACATGTGCACGGCACACGAGGGTATTTCTGTCATTTTAACACTCCTTTTATTTCTCCCACTTAAATTAAAACCCCCACTCACCCATTTTGTTTCCCATCGTCTTCTTCTTCTTCTTCCCCTTTTTCTCTACAAAACCCTAAATCCAGCCTTTCCCCAAATTATGAATTGCTACTGTGGTAAACGAACATATGTAATGAACTTGAAAAATGAATGTACTGCTTTTGTACCAAATACCATATGTAATGCAGTAAACTGAATTTGGTTTAATTGACAAAAACAAATAAAAAGGCTAACTTTATCATACATTAAACAAGCTTGTAAACTTGTTAAACTGAAAATTTGCATCACAAAGTGCCTAGATAGTCATAATACTATTACACAACCCAAGTCATAATACTATTACACAACCCAAAACAAAAGATAAACTAAATATTACTAAACACAAAAGACACCACACTTCTTGCAGTTTTGCCTTCAGACTTGACCAACATCTGCAGTTTGACTTTGTTGACCTGCAGTTTGACTTGGTTGTCCAGCAGTTTGACTTGGTTGACCTGTAGTTTGACTTTGTTGACCTGCAGTTTGATTTTGTTGACCTGCAGTTTGACTTGGTTGACCTTCATTCTTGCAACCTCTCTGATTATGTCCCTTTCCCCCACACGTTTTGCAAGTTACAGTTTTCCCCTTCCTTGATAGCCTTCCTTGTGTTGTCATTTGCTCATCTTCACCTGCACTTTTCTTCCTTTTTTTTTGTTGGCCTGCCAATTTGTGGTTTATACCTAGGTGACACCAGTTTAGTTGGACAGTTAAAATTTTCACAAAACTGTCTACCTGGGACTGGATTGATCTTAAAGGAGTAGACATTCTTCCAAGTTTCCAACCAGTATGATTCATGGACCCAATCCTCAGGTATCCCTACTGCCAATCCATTATCTGCCATGTTAAAAATGCAGGCTACTACATGTTGACAAGGGATTCCAGAAATTTCCCATTTCCTACAAGAACAAGTCTTAGTATTCATATTGACTACACACTGATCACCCCAAGTTCCTTTCACTTGATAATGTTCTCCTCCATTCCATTCTACTGTGTATTGTGCTGCCTTTTCAATTATAACATTGAATAATTTTGTCACACTAGGTGTTAATGGACCAGTACTTTTTTCAATAACCTTCTGGACAATCACTATCCTTTTCATTAGATACTCTCTTACATACTCAAGTGCAGTAATTATAAGACAATCCCTACCATCTAGCAAATGTCTATTGAAAACCTCACAGATATTGTTTATCAATAGATCACAGTGTGCCCTACCTGAAAAGTGTGATATGCTCCAATGTTGTGCAGGTATCTTCTTCAACCATTCATAAGCTCTAATGTTGTAGTTTTGAAGTTCTTCCATTCTTCTGTTAAAGTCTACAACAATTGTTGTAGTAGCACACTTCCACAACATTTCCTTGAATTCTCCACCCTTCCAAGTCAAATTCATATTCTGGTTAATATGTCTGACACACCACCTATGTTCAGCAGATGTAAACAAATTCTTTATAGCAGAAGACAAACCCTGAAAATGAAATTGGATTAGACATATTACTTATAAAATTGTGGTTAGTATATAGAAGTATAAAATACCTTTTGCCTATCACTAATAAAGGTGAAGTTTGAATTAGTATACAAATCCAAATCATCACCAAGAGCTGTTAAGAACCATGTCCAAGAATCTTTGCTTTCTGATTCCACCATTCCATAAGCAACATGATATATACCATTGTTAGCATCCACACTAACAACTGTTAGCATCTGTCCTGGATATTGACCCTTCATAAAACAACCATCCACACCTATAAGATCTCTGCCTGCAGCTTTAAACCCTTCTTTCAATGGTCCCAAACACACATAGATCCTTTTAAATCTTCTTTTTAAAGAATCAATTTTTGTAGGTCTATAGACATCTATCTTAATAGTTGTGTTTGAGTTACACTTCCTTAACTCTTCAGCATAATCTCTTAGTAAAGTATATTGTTCTTCAGATTAAGTTCTTCCTTTGCTTTTGCCCGGAAAGCTTTGGTTGCTGAAACCCCAAGTTGAAATTGTTTTTGCATTTGTTCTTGAATTGATTTGGTTGGAATTTTTGGGTTCATGGAAACCAGATCTACAACATGTTTTGCCAGAAAAGTAGATGTGCAAGCTTTAATGTCTCGAGAATGACAACAATTATGGGTATCAAAATAAGTCTTGACCACCTACTTTTTCTTATCTGTATTTGAAATGTACAAATGCCAAGGACAACTTTTGTCCTCATCCTCTTTAACTCGTTTACCTTTATTGCAAGTTGGACCACATTCCCCTGTCTCTTTCACATTTTTTTCTTTATTGCAAGTTGGACCACCTTCCCCTGTCTCTTTCACATTTTTTTCTTTATTGCAACTTGGACCACCTTCCGTTATTTCTTTCTCATTTTTGTCTTTTTTAACAGTTCTATTACACTTTGCTTGCACCCTTATTATATCATTTCTAACTAGTTCAATCTTCCTTCTTGTTTCAACTGCATGAGCCTTAATTCTGTCTTCTACATCATCTTTGGTTTTAAATTCCTGGCCCACAAAAAAGTCATTAACAACACCAGATGATTTAGCACCTGATATCCTAAGTTTTCTTAGTTTCCTTCTTCTAACACTTTCAATATTGTCACCTTCATCACTATCAAATGAATCAAAATCCAACAACTCTAAAGCTTCATATGTTACATCAACATTTGGTGCAAAGCTTGTGTCAACATTATCCACTCCAACATTGAATTTTAACCCTTCCATGTTGACATGTACTTCATCAATAAAATGCTCATCATCAACAATTTCCTCTTCTCCTTGTTAGGACCCAACCACCCATATATTGTTAATAAAATCGGTAAAGACAAGATCATATACGTCATACGATTATTCTTATTAAGCACAAACGTATAAAATGTGTTCTTGGTTGCGGAATAAAATCGGTCACAACGCCCTGGTTTAGATGTTAATTGATTGGATAATTATAACTCAAGACAAATATTGTATAAGAACAAGATATGAGTCAAATGTATAATTCCACTAAGTGTGGCTTGTTGCGGAATAACAAGACCACTGATCAATTACAATAGATATGAAAGTGTAAAGTGAATAGGTACGCCCTGGTTTAGATGGTTAATTGTTAGGTCACAACCACCCATATATTGTTAATAAAATCGGTAAAGACAAGATCATATACGTCATACGATTATTCTTATTAAGCACAAACGTATAACATGTGTTCTTGGTTGCGGAATAACCAAGAACACTCCACAAAGTGTTACATTTAGAATTGGGTTACCGGTGATCCACACAAGTGATCAACCGGGATCCAAAAGGATGCTTAACAACTAAAGACTAAACCTCTATTTATAATGTATATAGGTTTTACAATTAACCCTATTCTATATGTAACTCCCAATTCTAATAAATACATACCATGATTGAAAGATTTGACTAATTAAGTAAACATGGAAATATTAACTCAGTCCTTCTACTCAGTATTGAGTTTCAATACTGAGTTCCAATACTGAGTGCCCAATACTGACCACTCAGTATAGGACTGAGACTTAACACTAGTACCAACAAGTTGAGGGCAGAAGATCATGCACGGATAACTCGGTCATTCTACTCAGTATCAGACATATACTGAGTAGCTCAGTATGAGACCGATAATGAGTAGGTCAGTGCAACTCATTTGTGATCATCTTCAAAGGTTTTGAGCTGTCATATTTGATCGACGTCTATCTACTCAGTATCAGACCTATACTGAGTAGCTCATTATGAGATCTGCCCCACTTGTTTGTTTTGTAATCATAAGATAACAAGGGACATGGGCTTTGCCCTAACAGTCTCCCCCTATCTAATGATAACAAAACAATCTTCAACCTTGTCTTGTATCGTCTTCTTTTTGAGATCTTTTCATATTCTTTATTCACCGAGTACTTCAAGAAACTATATATCACACTAACTTTTCTCCCCCACAATCATTGACTCCTTTCTCAAACTGTCCGGTAGATTTGAATTGTAATGAAACATCACTAAGGAATCATTCAATTAGTAGATTTCCTCAGTTTGAAATGATTCAAATGATTGTAAAATAATGTGTGACACGTACCCCCTTGAATAACTTAGCATGAACATCTTAGCTTAAAAGAACTTTAGCTTCATATAAAGAAAACACATATCACATTGTGTTTTCTCCCTCTGAATCAGAGTCATCTCTTTAAACTGTTCGGTATATTTTATCTTTGACTTGAAACATCACTAAGGAATCAATCAACTTATAGATTTCCTCAGTTTAAGATAATCTCTTATGACTAAAAGGAGAAAAATATGTGAAACATACTCACTTGTATAATTCAGCATGCAGAATTTCATTTCTCTAATTTTACAGCAACTTCAAAAAATCATATCACCAAGTATAATCTTCTGATCATTATGAAGTTTTTACACAACATACCTGTACCTGTCTTCAACATCATATCCAAAAATCATAAGGATCCAACGGTTGAAATGATCACAACAGTCTCATACTGACCACTCAGTATGAGACAATCAGTATCAGAAAACCAGCAACTTTGAAAATATATATCTCTCAGTATAGGTTACTGATCAGTCTGAAATTTTGATACCGAGTACATGTATGTGTTATGGATATAATATCCAAAATTCATGAAGATTCAACGGTTACAAAAGATATAATAGCCGTTTTATCACAGTTGCGCAGAATTAAAAAACATACCATAAATATTCGTCAATAATCTTCAAAAATATATATCTCTTAATTAACGATTCTTTTTGAAGATCTGAACGGTGAAAACATTAAACACATTATGGTGAACTTTCAGTTAAAATTTCACGCTCATTCGATGTTTGAAGAAGGAGAGCCAATTTTTCTTCCATGGCTGCCCAACAGGTAAGCAATAAAAAACAAAATATATGACCTGATGCGCCTACCATATCGCTCTACGCGAATCTTCAAATACAAAACTGAACGGTCAGATTGTGTGTCTGTGTGTTGAGAACCTCCTGTTCAAATTTCACACATATTCGACTGTTAACGAAGGAGATCCGGCATTTCTTCTACCCGTGCGCAGAAAATGACGAAAATTCTGCATAGTTCTTCTATATGAAAAGACTTGATCTTCAACAATATATAGGGTTAAAAGATCATCAAAGTTGTAGATAACTTTGAACCGCTCTGATACCAGTTGTTAGGACCCAACCACCCATATATTGTTAATAAAATCGGTAAAGACAAGATCATATACGTCATACGATTATTCTTATTAAGCACAAACGTATAAAATGTGTTCTTGGTTACGGAATAACCAAGAACACTCCACAAAGTGTTACATTTAGAATTGGGTTACCGGTGATCCACACAAGTGATCAACCGGGATCCAAAAGGATGCTTAACAACTAAAGACTAAACATCTATTTATAATGTATAGAGGTTTTAGAATTAACCCTATTCTATATGTAACTCCCAATTCTAATAAATACATACCATGATTAAAAGATTTGACTAATTAAGTAAACATGGAAATATTAACTCAGTCCTTCTACTCAGTATTGAGTTTCAATACTGAGTTCCAATACTGAGTGCCCAATACTGACCACTCAGTATAGGACTGAGACTTAACACTAGTACCAACAAGTTGAGGGCAGAAGATCATGCACGGATAACTCGGTCATTCTACTCAGTATCAGACATATACTGAGTAGCTCAGTATGAGACCGATACTGAGTAGGTCAGTGCAACTCATTTGTGATCATCTTCAAAGGTTTTGAGCTGTCATATCTGATCGACGTCTATCTACTCAGTATCAGACCAATACTGAGTAGCTCAGTATGAGATCTGCCCCACTTGTTTGTTTTGTAATCATAAGATAACAAGGGACATGGGCTTTGCCCTAACACTCCTGCAGCCTGTGCATTATCAGGAATAACATTATTCAGTAGCATGTTCATGTTCTGCTGCAGCCTGTGCATTATCAGGAATAACATTATCTTCAGTAGCATGTTCATGTTCATGTTCTATGGCATGATTCCACTCTAATGCCAGCCTCTAATTACCTCTATTAGTAACCACAGGACCTTCCAAGTCTAAGTTGTCATCTAACTCCTCAATCACAACGGAATTAGTGACCGGTTGCATTATATCTGCAATATTACTTTGCCCTATTTCAATAAAAACTTCAATTTCCTTGTGATCCTTAGCTAACTGTATTATCCATATAATGTCAGAATCACAACCCAAGGCCTTCAAGCCGTCATCCATACTTTGGTCAGGCAATCTAAAGTGGTAATACATAAGTTGCTCAGGATCGTACCCCGAAAGCGTCACAAAGTGATGAATTACCTCCACATTGAACTGATCCATATCAACCTCATCAATGTATGATACTCTACCTTCAATGTACTCCCTTTTTGGAAGGTCAATGAAATGGCCACCATGATTTAACTTCAAACAAAACAGGTGTGGAAAAGGAGCTGTGAAATTGAGAAAAGGGGACATTAGTAACAAAATTTGGATTTTCCTCAATATTATGAAGTTAAAACTATCAAAGAGATTAGAAATCGGAATGTCATTACCGTATACATCGTTTGCGTCGAACTCAAGATCATCAGGTCTCAAATACGCTTTCGTGAATGTCATTTTCTGGGTGAAAATCGGAGGATGCTTTCTGAAATTGAACGCAAATGAGGCGGACTTAATTAGGTTTTGGGGGAAAACACGATACTATCAACTGGCAGGTGAGAGGGAGTGTTAAAATGACAGAAATACCCTCGTGTGCCGTGCACATGCATCCATTAACGGCTCAAATCTAACAGAGTTAGGAAGGAAGGACCATGCGTGCAAAAACGGGCATACTTTGGGTACTGCGCCTGCACTTAATGAAGTACAAGGACCATACGTGCAATTTGGTCAAACCACAGGGACCATTCTTGCAGTTAACTCTAACTTTTATATATACTTCCTCCGATTCAAAATAAGTGATACACTTTCCTTTTTGGGGTGATTCAAAATAAGTGATACACTTTGAAAAGTTTCCTTATTTGGCATAAAAAATGGGACCCACACTCACTAACTATCTACTTTAACAAAGTGAAATTACCCCTTTACCCTTACTTTTTACTTTTAAACATCATTAACCTTACTTTATTCAAAAGGTGTGAGACCCATTCTCCACTAACCATCCAATTAATCTAATTTAACTATCATTATAATCTTTTGCCTCAAAAACCGTGAAACTCCAAGTGTATCACTTATTTTGAATCGGAGGAAGTATATGTGGTTGAAAAATTATTTATTTTTAATATTGTATTTTTGAAATAAAAATTTCGTATCATATTTCAACTTTATTTATTTTTAAAATGAATAATTTGTATGCTTGTATCTTTATTATTTAAAATTCAATTTAAAAATATATATGAACGGTTTCTTAAAACTAATGAGGTATGAGAAAAAAGTGAAATGGTTAAATTTTATTGTTCAGATTATTCATTCAACACATTAAACAAACAACACACTAATTTATCTAGACAGACATAATTTATCTAGACAGACATAATTTATCCAAACAAACGCTTTACCCATACATGACTTAATGACCCAAAAAAAAAAAAAAACAACCCCTAACTCTTATTTGGATTGGTTTTTCTGGTTTGTTCAATGAACTTTTCAAGGTTTACAAGAATAAACTTATAAAAACGTCCTTAATTATTTTGGTATTCTTTTTTTTTAATAATCTTTTTACTGTTATCATTATTGTATTTCTATTTCCTCTTAAGGTTTTTCTACTGAGTTCTTCACTTATTTACTCTAGCGTCTTTTAAGTATGGGATAACACATCAAAAGTTTAATAGTTGCCGGAAATGCAATGTAGCTTAACCCAAATTGATGCTTGTTAGATAAATATATATACCAAAATAATTACGTATGAAATGTTAAATTCTAAACCCTATATATTCAAATTAAAGATACACATTAAAGGATACTTCCATGATCTCAATATAAACATAAAAAAAAAACACTAATCCCATAAAAATGATCAAAATGTAATTCATTACCATAAATCAAGATCTAACAAACATAGTATAAGATTTTACAAACATAATACATTAGAAATACAACGATCACCAAACACTTAACTGGTTACATAGGTCTGTTTGTTCATCCACCCTCAAAAAATCCCTTTTTAATTAAGTCAATGTGAAAAGGGGAAAAAAAAATATAGAAAAAAATGCCAGTATAGCTTTTGTAGGTTACTACTGTACAGCAGGAGGGTTGATAACATGGTCAATAAGTCAACCATGAAAAAAGATTTTAAAAAACCCTCCAGCAAAATGAACCCAATAGCAAACAAGTTTTTAATGGCATGTTGACGGTGAAGAGTGTGGAGAAAAATAAACCTTTGTTACCAGAAAACATAAATTTGGGGGAAAAAGGATAAAAAACAAACAGAAACGTATTCTTAAATGTCACATGAATCGTTTAAAGGCGATGCGAAGATTCTTGACAAGATCCTTCATTGTCATGGCGAATTCTTGATCCATCTGAAAGAAATACGATATATGGGTATCAATTAATTTGCATAAAAATATGATCTTGTTACATAAAGATTAAAAATAAATGATTTTTTTTATAAAAAAAGATTTGATTTTTTTACCTGAGCAACAACAGTTATATTGAGTGCGTAATTGGCAAAGGTCATTGCAGTTGTATTTGTAACAGATAAATGAAGTTTCTCAATTTCAGCTAGGGTTTCTTCAACAACACCTGTGTTTTTCTCACAATGAATTTTTATTAAAACATCTTTTCCAGAAAATATTGCTTCGATTTCAGGTAATTGCTCGTGAACGGGCCCACCAGAAATTTTGTCATCAGATGTAGAAATTTCACCACCGTTTGATGAAACTTCATATTTTTTCACAAAAACCACTGACTCAATGTTTGATTTTTTCTTGGTTTGTTCCTCAAGTGTTTTCACTTTTTCTTGGAGATTTTTCAAGTACTTGATTGCATCTCCAAGAACAGAAGCTTTATCCATCTATAAAATAACAATATAATAATACCATACAGTAAGATATATGAGAGATTTATAGAAAAAAAATTAAAAAAAAGTTTACCTTTTTAAGGCCAGGGACTAAAGCAGAAAGACCTATGAATCTTTGACTGAGTTTTTCTCTTCTTTTTCTCTCAGCCAAAACATGGTCTTGTGGTGTAATGAATTTACTGGTGGTGGTTGTTTTTGCACCACCGTGACTGCCGCCACTACCGCCGCCACCATGGTGGTTGTGGGTCCCATAAGTGAATCCAAATGTACTTTTGGAAGAAACAGTGCCTTCTTCTTTAGGGTTCACAAAGTTGGTTTGTTGTGAATCGTTAATAAAATGTAGATTCTGATTCATTAAGGATTGATCAGAACTTATGCAAGAATTCCAGCTGCTGGTTTTGAGTTGTTTAGCTGGTCTTGGTGATGGTTCCATAATTGGTTTATAATGATGATCAAATGCAAATGCTTCAATGTTCATTGAATTTAGTTCATCATCAAAGGAGTTAAATGGCCACTGAGAATTAAAACATGGGTCCTCAATTCCTGGAAATTCTTGAAAACCTCGGAATTGTGAAATCTCCATGACAGTATTTGCTATTTTGTTGATCGATCGAGAAACCCTAAAGAAACAAATAACACACAACGAAGTGAACAAACAATATTAGGGTTTCTTTTTCCATGAATCAATAATTCAAATAAGATAGAAAAAGATCACATAATTAAAGAGTCAAGAAATAGCGAAAGATTTCTACCTTTTAGTTGACAAAAAAACAAAGCTTTTAATGTTTTCGGTATCGGTATCTTCTGGAGAGATTAAGATGGGTTTTATAAGGGAAGATTGACGCCATTAATGGGCCCACTCTCGCTGTTTCTTTCTTCACAGCGGTCGGTGATGTGAACTAAGATGGCCGTCGAAAATTAAAAACTAAATTCAATTTTAATGGACGGCAATTAATTTGAACTTGAAATAATGGTAATCAGCACATAATGGGTTGTTTAAAACTCTTTTTAATCTTTTTGACTACACTTTTAATCTTTAATTAACAAATAATTATAGCATATGACAAAATAGAACCATGACTTGGAATAAAATCGAACACGTAATACGTGTTTTGAGGGTGATTGATTAGACTTTTCTGCGGTGAATTTTTTGACTTTCTATCAACTAAACCTTGACTTTCATATAAAACATACTCCACTTTAACTTTCATAATCAAACATGTTAATATATGTACTATGTACACACAAAAATATTGGTCGATGTGTTAAGTTTTTAACCAATATTTAAAAGTGAAAGAAGTAGACTACTGATAATTCTAATTAGAGTATTCAATCCATAGTTTCATCCCTGATTATGAAACTTGTTGGTGAAGAAAAGAAGGTTTTACAGAATATAAGTAGAGAGAAGGGAGAGAACAATGAAAGAGTAATTATGATTAATTTGGGCAAAGTTACAATTAGTGATTACACTTGAGGCTTATATACTAATCACTAATTGCCATGGTTAATTCTATTGACAAGCTTAATACTCCCTCCGTCCTTAAATAAAGTTCTCATTTCTCCTTTAAGTTGTGTCCCTAAATAAAGTTTTCAATTCTCAAATTTCAGGGGCCCACTTAATATAATAATATTATTGCAAATACTTTCACCACTAACTATCTCCTAAAACACTTTCTCTTTCCAATCAAACCTTATATTTTAATTAAAAGTAATACCAAATACTCCACCACTAACTATCTTCTAAGAAGTTGTGCCCAAGAGAAATGAGAACTTTATTTAGGGACGGAGGGAGTACTATACAAGATTGGCAATTCTAGTCCCTAGATTATTACTTACAACTAAATAAGTCCTAACAATCTCCCCCTTTGTAACAATAGTCTATGTAGCATATCTTTAAAGTTTTCTTCTTTAGCAAAAGCTGAAACTGAATGATAATTCGTTGAGTAGTTTGTTGAAGTATCAACTTCAGCTTTTGATGACCTGTGAAAGTAATACTTTTAATTGTTTTTCAACCAATAGAAAGTACCTCAGAATACTTCATGTAAATCGAGGAAATGAAGACCCATAGATAGAGATGTTTGCAGTGGAAGTCTTTTCTTGAAGTTGTGGCTTTGTCGATTTGTTGATGATCTTTTGTTCCCGACCGTTGTTGAAGACGTGAAAGTGCGGTTATGTGGTTTACATTGGATTTTCTGACCGTTGTTTATAATGTTGGAGTATGGTCATAGAATCCTTCATCTGATATCTTGATTGTTGTTGATAATTTTAGAGTACAGTCACCGGATCCTCTATCTGACATGTTGATTGTTGTTGATAATAATTGGGTACAGTCGTCAGATCTTCGCACTGGTTTGAATCAGGGTAACCCAGGGTCACATAGATTGCCTGTTAACACAACAATTACAGAAACTGTGTGACCTACGTTCAGCGTTGGCTTTGATGTTGGCACTGATAGGATTTTCATTCAATCATCGTGGAATACCAATATTTTTGGTATCACTATGAATGTTCTGGCAATATCACTTAGATATGCTTGGTAGAATGCATGTGTCCTAAAAGTATTTAATTCGGTTCTAGACTCAATTCGTGGACAAACGAAGACGAGGACCGGAGGTGTGTCCCCTTTTTAATATCAACAATCTCCAAATGAGATGTCGATAGCGTATGTGGTGATCTCCGTAATTTTGAAGCAAGTACTTTTTGTACTTGGGTGGCCAGTAAGGTTGTGCATTGCATCACTGGGTCCATGATGACTTTTTCAATATCAGAGAGCAACATATGCAATCTGATAGAAATGTGGCTACCCGACTTTTTAATCGGTTAAGTAAGGGTTTTCCCTTTTCTTTAACCCTGTCAGACACACCTCATTCAAGCTCACTTTCTCAATTTTCGACTACTCCCTCGTTTCATTTCATTGATATTAGCTAATTTGCACCTCATACTTCATTCCCCCTCTCAATTTTTACCTATGCGCACCCCAATCAAGATCACATGATATTTGATTCTGCTCAACTAGACCTAAGGACCCTCACTTTAGTTCCTATATTGTCGGTGGCTCCGGGGAAGATCATGCTAGTTATAGCAGATCATATGAGTTATTTGAGAGTGAACTATAACGCTCATGTGCAATTAACCTGTATTTTATCCATCGGAATTTTTGTGACTCCGGTATAAGTTGTTGCCTTTTTGATTGATGATTTTAAGCAAAGCAACTTGTTCATTTTTTGGTAACATCTGGCTCACATAGAGTAACCGTTATCACACCTATGAATCGGTAGTCGTTTTCACAACCATTGATTCAAATGTGTGACCTGCGTTTAGAGTTGGCGTGATTTTAGCTATAGCAGGATTTCCACTCAATCCTCGTGAAACATCAGATTGTGATGCCACTACGAGTGTTCCGATGGATTCACGGAGATCCATTTTTGTAGTGCACGTGTCCTAAATTAGAAATTTTTGAGGGTGAGAACTAGAGACACTGTGCATACAAATAAGACTTAACCCGGGGCATGTGGGTTAATATTTTTCAATACCGACAGACTCCAAATGATTCGTCAGTAGATTTTGTGCTACGTCCCCTGATGAAGTGAAACAAATTCATGTTGAGAGGAATTTGAGTGGTTGGTGGTGGCGTGCATTTGTTTTACTGGGCCAGTAAAGTCTTGTGAAGCATTCAACGAATGAATGATCACTTATTTTGAGGTTGCCCAGTTTATTTGTTGTTTGGATGCACTCAAAGGTGTGTTTTCTTGAAGTTATCATGTTTTTACATCACCTTGCACTCACCTTTTTCTATACCCTAGACCTATTCCCTCACATTTACATGTGGATAAAAGTATTTCCCTGGAAAGGTAAGGCCGGTTCTGGCAAACCATGGGAAGGTACATTATTTTGAAGTAGTAAGTAACGAGAATTAAAAGAATTTATAATAAACAGTTGCAATCTTTACTAGGGATCTAGTAAACAGATCGTTTACGGATATTACAACGACTTATAATCAACGTTACAAACATAAACATTTTAATTTGGGGTGTAGAATTAGAATCAGAACCAATTAAGGCTACAGAACCAGCAGAACTGAATCTAAACCATTGATTTTTGAAATGAAATGATCATGAAAGACACATTAATGTATTTGATGAGGGACCCCCAAATATTGGTTTGCATGGATGTCATTCATGCATGTATACATACATGTATAGATAACACTTATGTATACATACATGAAAACATATACATATATGTATACATGCATGAATGACATCCATGCAAACCAATATTTGGGGGTCCCTCATCAAATACATTAATGTGTCTTCCATGATCATTTCATTTTAAAAATCAATGGTTTAGATTGAGTTCTGCTGGTTCTGTAGCCTTAATTGGTTCTGAAACTAATTCAACCCTTAATTTGGGTATTTTTGTTTTGATATTTGTAATATTCTACCCTAGAAATACTAAAATTCTCCCCTTATAGTAATTATTTCTCCCCCTCGACAAAACAAAAGCAACTGAAAGTTGATCGTTTAGAAACATACCTTAACCAGGAGTAGAGGGGTGGAGACGATTTATTACAATGATTTATTGAGCTTTGTGCTTTTGGTTTATGAGCGGTATCTAAATCTGAGTTGATTAGAAGCCATTCTCCAAACTCCAATCACCTTTTATGAGTGTTCTGCTTCCCATCTTTTAAAGATTAACGCCAGGGACCGTCTTTTCTCTTTCATTTTAAAGGAACCGGTTCCTTTTCCCATCACAAATCCCGATATTGACCAAATTTGGGAAGTGGGTTGCGAACTTGTGTTGTGAAGGCGGGCATTTTGCCTCGTTCTCGTACTCCCAAATGGACTTCAAAGTGTCTAATCACATTGCGTGTAACGACCCGAAATTTATAGATAAATAAATTTTATAAAAATATGATAAATAAGGATAAATCATTTAAAAAGCGTAGGAATTGGTTTCGTGTCATTTGGACACCGTATGAGAAAGTTATGGACGAAACCGTGTCGAAGCAAAGGTCGAAAAGTGCAGCCTGGGCTGCACAGCCAAAGATAGCGACGCGATTTTTAGATAGCGACGCGATTTTTGGCTGATTTCCACAGAAAGCCGAAATAGCGAAGCCTTGGATCGCGATTTTGGATCGCGGGCATAAAATAGCGACGCTATCTATAGATAGCGGCGCGATTTTGCTGTCTGTTCAGCATTAAAGTCGGGAAATGCTCAATTATTGCAGACCAAAAGCTCTAGTTTCTCTCCCAGCGACCTTGTATACGTTTTTGAGTGGAAAACACCATTTGGAGCCGATTTCTTCATCAAATCTTGTGATTCTTCACTCCTAGTTGAAGATTAAAGGTATATCTTCACTCCTTTGTAGTTGTAGCTCAAGATCTATGGATCTTGAAGCTAGGGTTTGAAACCCTTGTTCTTGGGTTGGTGATTTATGGTGAAATAAATGTTGTATACACTTAATAGATGGTATATTAACAAGGGAATCAAGTGTATGATTATGATTTGTAAGAATCTTCGGTTTGGTTAAACCTAGGGTTTGATAAATCAATATATTTGGGGGAAATGGATTGATGGGTGTTATCTAGAGGTAGATGAACACATTAGTAGTAGTAATTGATGTTTATCATATTGTGATTGTTGTATTAGGCTTTTGGTGAAGCCTTGGAAAGTTGATTGATTGTTGGAGCAAGGAAACTGACGTAAAGAATACGGTTGGAGCACTTTATTGCTAAGGTGAGTACATGAGACTTTTAAACTGGGTACATAGCAATTAATTTTGAAAGTACATATGATATTGTATCAGTCTTTATTAACAAATATTTTGATAAAGATAGTAGTTGAGAATGTATGAAAGTACGTAGAATGTGATACTAGAATGTGTCTAGTATGATTGATGAATTTGAAGTAAATTATGATAGATTCAAGTATGTTGGAATCTATGTTAATGAACAATAATAATGAAGTAATTGATTAAGAGAATGTATACGGAGCCTTTATTAATAAATATGTATTAGTAAAGCAATTGGGAATGATTTTATAGTAATGAGTACCTATTGGTAAGATATACTAATAAAAGTAAAGAACGAGTATATATGAGAAAGAATATGATGTGACTAGTAATAATTGTCTATTATAGTCAAGGAAGAGATAAAAGTATTATGTTATCAATAAATAAGAAATGTATCTTATGTATAAAGTAAGCATGGACCTCATAGGGTTCATAGATGTAGAAGTAACTGTGGTTGCTTATGATCGGGTCCATGGGACCATACAGGTACGTTCACACTGTGATGAACTAATTATATGTCGTTAGTATTAGATGACTAACTTGTTTGATGATTGATGTGGTAGCCAAGGGCTTTGATTGGAATAACTGATGAGTTATGGTAAGAACGAGATGAGGTGATGCTAGTTAGTTCGGGGGCAACCCGATAACTAGACATGGTAGTGCTTCTAGCTAGTTCGGGGGCAACCCGATAGTTAGATAGGATAGTGCTGCTAGTTAGTTCGGGGGCAACCCGATAACTAGACATGGTAGTGCTTCTAGCTAGTTCGGGGGCAACCCGATAGTTAGATAGGATAGTGCTGCTAGTTAGTTCGGGGGCAACCCGATAACTAGACATGGTAGTGCTTCTAGCTAGTTCTGGGGCAACCCGATAGTTAGATAGGATAGCGCTTCTAGCTAGTTCGGGGGCAACCCGATAGTTAGATATGCTTGTGATTCTAGTTAGTTCGGGGGCAACCCGATAACTAGATATATATATATTGGAGTTCTAGCTAGTTCGGGGGCAACCCGATAGTTAGATATGTTGAGATCCTAGTTAGTTCGGGGGCAACCCGATAACTAGATATGATTGCTAGGAAAGCATTGGAACGATAGGGTCACTATAGGGTGGCTAGCTTGTAATGATGTAGTATATGTATATATATATGTTCATATACATCTATTTATGAAACGACTATTATTGTTATTTGGGTCTAAAACCCATGTATCTCACGAGACTATTTTGTCTCACGTACTACGTTTGTTTATGGCTGTGTACTCAGGTACAGGTTTGAAGTGATAGAAGGTTGCACTAGAAGTGGCCTAGAGATGTTTAGCTCGGGAGCTATTAGGTAGATCCCGTTGCCTATGGTTTTGATATACTTGGTGACACCGTATTTTTGTAAACTCTGATATAGGTTTTGAAGTTTTTGTTAAATTGTATTTTGGACAATATGTCAAATATTGGAAAAATGTATTTTAAATGATTTAAACGTTGTTTTAAAAATACGGGTGTTACAACTTGGTATCAGAGCTATAGTTTAAGTGAATTAGGTTGGATGTCCATCCTAGTCTTAGACTGTAGCAATAGGAATGTAAGATTCCTTGAGATCAATAGGTTGACCTTGAGACTTTATGATAAGTTTAGGGTTGAACCTAGGGGACCTATAGAAGTTGTTATGAAATGTGCAATGTGAAGTCCTTTGAGACCGTAGGGCATTGGTAAGATAGGGTCGACCCCTATGAGAAATGCCATAATTTGATCTAACTGTGTTGTTTTCAACTGTTGAGTTGACCGTTTGAATCTTGCTGGTTGGATATGTTAGTATGGCGAAAGAATAAATGTGAAAAGTGGACGAACTCCACTAAATGGGAAAGAGTTACGAATGAGGGTGGGTGGAATGATTACAATACCCATATGAAGGAAGAATAATCGAATGGTGAGTCCCGTAGTGGGAAGTGTCTACAAAAAAAGGTAGCAAAACATAGTCGGAAGAAATGGAAGGAAGTTGTGTAAGACTTTCATAGTGTGTAAAACTGTTGTGTAATTCGGAAGTTTTGAACCGAAGGTCACGATGTGGTGGAATCGGTAGAGTTGGCAAGTGCTAAAGAGTAGCAAATGAAGGAAGAACAATATGGCGACTTTGACGTCAACATTATTGAAGGATGAGGTGTTGACACGGTGGAATGTGTCGTATGAAACTTTGTGAAGGAGAGCACGATACAAGAGGTTGTGAAATGAACTCTCGAGGGAGTTGGAAAGGGGAGTTGACCCGGAAGGGCCACCTCGGAGATCTTGGGTAAAAAGAATGATTTGAGATTATGACGTAGTTGTTGTTGTTGTTGCACGAATTGGTGCCTATAGAAATTGTAGATAAGTTGTATGACGTGGGGGTAAAATTCGGGAATAGTCTTCCCGGTTAGTATGTGTATAGAAATCATACATTAAAAATGATTATGGGCCGGTGTGTCGCATTTAGTAAAGATATATGGGTTGATGCTACTATGTAGTGTCAAATGGGGAACCATGAGAATGGTAGATGTTGTCAACAAAAGAATGATAGTGTAATGAAGTACTAAGTCTTGGTAAGGATTGTTAGTTGGATGAGAATTATAGAAATAGAAGCTTTGGAAAATGGGACTTTGATATTCGGCAGGAATCCGAATACGCAATGTAATGTTATTATACGTGAACGGTAAAGGAAAGAATGACTAAGGTATAGTGATACTTAGAAATTATAAATGGAAAAATATGTGGAAAAGAATAAATGTCGGGAACGACGGATTTTGATTGTTGAATGTGATTGGGTAAAAAGTTGGCATAAAGCCATGTCAAGTTTTGTGACAACAATGATGAATTCGATATCAAGGGTGAGAAAACATTATGGGTTACATGTTATAGTAATGGCATGACAGTATATGACATGGAGTAGTGTGAAACTACGGTTGGAAAATAAGTGTTTCAAGTATCGCGATGTATAAAGACGAGAGTATGGAAAGTTGGGCCAATGTGTGCCAAATCATGGGTTACAAATGTGGACCGGAGTCGATTGGTCGACTTAAGATGACCGGGTTGACCGGTGAACTATGGTTGAAGGAATAGATTGATGGTTACCCCGGTGGTGACAAAGGATTTGGAAAGTTGATTAATAGGGAAATGAACCGTTTAAGGGTGATTAGTGTGTGAGTGAGACGGTAAATGGGAATCGGGAATTTTATTGGTTACCCGCGAGGTACAATGTTTGTGCATTATGTGATGGCCTTGAAGGCATGTGATAATGAAAAAGGTAATGATATATGAAACGTGTTAAGTAGTATGTCCAACGAGAAATGTGTGAAAATGAAAGAAAATGATAACGTGATGTTATGAGAAATGTGCTAAATTGCATGGTGAATAAATAGACGATTAAATGGGTAAGATAGTGGTAAGGTATGTGATGTGAAAAGGTGTATACTAGTGAAGTATGCATGATAGGATAAGAAAGAAATGATGTGATTAGCTCGGGGGATCCCCGGCTACTATGATGTTTGGGGGTGGAATCGGTTGGGCGAATCCCAATGGTTCCATTCCGAGATTGGAGATGTTCCAATCACTGTGACAGCTTGGATCTTGATGGATTGGAGGCTTTCCAGTCATCTTGATGTGATAGTTAAATTATGGATTGTTATGCCCGTATGATAATGTTTATGTATTTATGTGATGAATGTAGAACCATGTGGGTAATGTGTATGGTTATGACTTTATGATAAGTGAGAATGTGGTTAAAATGCGGATCGCATTAGGTCATGTATGGGTATGGGATGCCTACGACTTCTAGAATATGAGTAAGAGGATGCTTTTGGAAAGCAATTGTTATTGGGGACCAAGATATGGTCAACTGGTGTGAAATTATGGTGTGTGATGCAAAAATGATTTAAATGGTTCTAAGTAATGGTATATGTGACCGAATGAAGGGTAAGAAACGGTAAGGGTTGATGTGACCTTAAGGGAATGCGAGAACTCGGAGAAATTTGAAAAGATTAGAATTTTGGAAATATGAGCGATTGTTAAGGAAACAATAATGATTATAACCGGAAGTGATAAGTCGAGAATGATATTCCGCGAGTAGGGGATTTGTTGATTTGGGAAAGTATGGTTGACTTTATGCAAAGGTCAAGATTAGTCAATGTGTGATTTTGTTGACTCGGTCAAGGATGAGCTTTGACTCTCGTTTCGAATGATTAGTGAATGATGAGAGCATAACGTATCGGTCGTATGTATGTGAAAGGATTAACGGAATAATTAAAAGAATTATAGTCGAATTATGCGACTTTGACCCGTTGGGTGTGTAGAGTTGAATTTGGGAATCGAGTGTATGATCATTGCTGGATCATAATTTTAAGGTCAATTGTAATGGAAATGATGGTTAATGGAATCTATAATGAATAAAGAAATTGTTAAGGTATAGTTGACTTTGTGCTTAAGTCAAAGTTTGGACGATGTTGTGAGATGACGACTTGGTCGAAGCTAGACTTTGACATTCGATCTAATCAATTAGCTAATTGTGATGATTGTATCATATCATTGTTATGAATAAAAGGATTTGTTGAAAGATTGAAAGTGTTATGGTCCAATTGTGAAACTTCGACCCGTTTAAGTAATATAAGTTCAAGATTGGGTTTTGACCGTTTGGACCCATCGGGGTTAAACACATGCTTAAATGTATTTAGTGATGGGTGAACTGTAATGAGAAGAGTTCGATTGTAACCAACACAATGGAATTGGAGTAGGATGCTCGGTCAAATGTGGAATGGAAATTTCTGAGTGATTCCGAGGACGGAATCCTTTTAAGGGTGGATAGTTGTAACGACCCGAAATTTATAGATAAATAAAATTTATAAAAATATGATAAATAAGGATAAATCATTTAAAAAGCGTAGGAATTGGTTTCGTGTCATGTGGACACCGTATGAGAAAGTTATGGACGAAACCGTGTCGAAGCAAAGGTCGAAAAGTGCAGCCTGGGCTGCACAGCCAAAGATAGCGACGCGATTTTTAGATAGCGACGCGATTTTTGGCTGATTTCCACAGAAAGCCGAAATAGCGAAGCCTTGGATCGCGATTTTGGATCGCGGGCATAAAATAGCGACGCTATCTATAGATAGCGGCGCGATTTTACTGTCTGTTCAGCATTAAAGTCGGGAAATGCTCAATTATTGCAGACCAAAAGCTCTAGTTTCTCTCCCAGCGACCTTGTATACGTTTTTGAGTGGAAAACACCATTTGGAGCCGATTTCTTCATCAAATCTTGTGATTCTTCACTCCTAGTTGAAGATTAAAGGTATATCTTCACTCCTTTGTAGTTGTAGCTCAAGATCTATGGATCTTGAAGCTAGGGTTTGAAACCCTTGTTCTTGGGTTGGTGATTTATGGTGAAATAAATGTTGTATACACTTAATAGATGGTATATTAACAAGGGAATCAAGTGTATGATTATGATTTGTAAGAATCTTCGGTTTGGTTAAACCTAGGGTTTGATAAATCAATATATTTGGGGGAAATGGATTGATGGGTGTTATCTAGAGGTAGATGAACACATTAGTAGTAGTAATTGATGTTGATCATATTGTGATTGTTGTATTAGGCTTTTGGTGAAGCCTTGGAAAGTTGATTGATTGTTGGAGCAAGGAAACTGACGTAAAGAATACGGTTGGAGCACTTTATTGCTAAGGTGGGTACATGAGACTTTTAAACTGGGTACATAGCAATTAATTTTGAAAGTACATATGATATTGTATCAGTCTTTATTAACAAATATTTTGATAAAGATAGTAGTTGAGAATGTATGAAAGTACGTAGAATGTGATACTAGAATGTGTCTAGTATGATTGATGAATTTGAAGTAAATTATGATAGATTCAAGTATGTTGGAATCTATGTTAATGAACAATAATAATGAAGTAATTGATTAAGAGAATGTATACGGAGCCTTTATTAATAAATATGTATTAGTAAAGCAATTGGGAATGATTTTATAGTAATGAGTACCTATTGGTAAGATATACTAATAAAAGTAAAGAACGAGTATATATGAGAAAGAATATGATGTGACTAGTAATAATTGTCTATTATAGTCAAGGAAGAGATAAAAGTATTATGTTATCAATAAATAAGAAATGTATCTTATGTATAAAGTAAGCATGGACCTCATAGGGTTCATAGATGTAGAAGTAACTGTGGTTGCTTATGATCGGGTCCATGGGACCATACAGGTACGTTCACACTGTGATGAACTAATTATATGTCGTTAGTATTAGATGACTAACTTGTTTGATGATTGATGTGGTAGCCAAGGGCTTTGATTGGAATAACTGATGAGTTATGGTAAGAACGAGATGAGGTGATGCTAGTTAGTTCGGGGGCAACCCGATAACTAGACATGGTAGTGCTTCTAGCTAGTTCGGGGGCAACCCGATAGTTAGATAGGATAGTGCTGCTAGTTAGTTCGGGGGCAACCCGATAACTAGACATGGTAGTGCTTCTAGCTAGTTCGGGGGCAACCCGATAGTTAGATAGGATAGTGCTGCTAGTTAGTTCGGGGGCAACCCGATAACTAGACATGGTAGTGCTTCTAGCTAGTTCGGGGGCAACCCGATAGTTAGATAGGATAGCGCTTCTAGCTAGTTCGGGGGCAACCCGATAGTTAGATATGCTTGTGATTCTAGTTAGTTCGGGGGCAACCC
This sequence comes from Calendula officinalis, assembly GCA_963853835.1. Taxonomy (NCBI): domain Eukaryota; kingdom Viridiplantae; phylum Streptophyta; class Magnoliopsida; order Asterales; family Asteraceae; genus Calendula; species Calendula officinalis. The sequence continues at coordinate 8,837,760 of OY970828.1, read as the reverse complement.
GATAACTAGATATATATATATTGGAGTTCTAGCTAGTTCGGGGGCAACCCGATAGTTAGATATGTTGAGATCCTAGTTAGTTCGGGGGCAAACCGATAACTAGATATGATTGCTAGGAAAGCATTGGAACGATAGGGTCACTATAGGGTGGCTAGCTTGTAATGATGTAGTATATGTATATATATATGTTCATATACATCTATTTATGAAACGACTATTATTGTTATTTGGGTCTAAAACCCATGTATCTCACGAGACTATTTTGTCTCACGTACTACGTTTGTTTATGGCTGTGTACTCAGGTACAGGTTTGAAGTGATAGAAGGTTGCACTAGAAGTGGCCTAGAGATGTTTAGCTCGGGAGCTATTAGGTAGATCCCGTTGCCTATGGTTTTGATATACTTGGTGACACCGTATTTTTGTAAACTCTGATATAGGTTTTGAAGTTTTTGTTAAATTGTATTTTGGACAATATGTCAAATATTGGAAAAATGTATTTTAAATGATTTAAACGTTGTTTTAAAAATACGGGTGTTACATTGCGCCAGTTTAATCTTTCATCAATGGCAGTGATTAGTTTTTCGATGTTGCATTGTACAGTGTTGTGATCTGGGTAGCTGGGAAGTTTGTTCAGTTTTCTGCCATTTTTCATCATTTTCTTTCTTAGGGACATGAGTGTACCATCACAGTACTTGGGGACTTCAGATGCACGGAAGTAGTGTTTCTATTTGAAGCGATTCTTGTAACACATCCCCAAGTTAGGTTCGCTGAGAATAAATGTCCCCAAGTGGAATACCAGAGGGAAATGATCTTACAGGTGTGGCAAGGAGAACATATTATGTGCCACTCTCAAAGGCCATCAGTACATATATCTTCTTGTCTTGCAGCAAGAGTCTTCACAAAGATGAAACATTTTAACGCAGCCTGTGTATGATTTCTTGCAATGTTTTTCTCTGAGTGGATGTTGTCAATCGTTCATACCTCATTGTACAGAAATCCAATGTCTCGAGGTTCGAGAGTTTGAAAGTCTGCTTCATCAAATATGGACTCTTGGTCATCGTATCTGCGGACTGTGAAGATTGTGTACCAATAGTAGCTAGAGAAGTGGTTGGTCTGGATTTCCAAGAGCTGCTTAATCGGTGATTTGCTTTAACGGATTTGCTTTTCCTTGAGTAACCACATGGTAAGGTAATACATTGATTTCGCTCGTGGAGGCAAAATCACCTCCCTGTAGAGATTTTGATATTTGATTGGCAGCTATGTTTCTTGGAAGATTTAAGTGAAGAGATCTTCAAGATATGGAACCTTGATGTGACAAAATAGGACCTTCTTCGAGATCTTTAATCTGCGTTTGTTAGCTCGAATGCAGCTCTCTTTTGTCTATTAGTTCTGACCGGTACTAGAGTGGATGGTGAATCTGGAGTTTCAGTGGCCGGTGTTGCAGGTTCTTGGGTTCGCGATGAAGATGCTGTTAAATCATGCTAGAAGAATTTGTGATAATTTTCTCTTGTGAATGGGATTCGTGCCTCTTCAGTTGGTTCTTCCTCAACTGGTTCATCCTCGGGCGGTTGTTCAGTGAACACCTCATTCACTATATTGTCTTCTTCCGAGTCACTTGATATTTCAATAGTGGTATGAGCAGTCTTCAACAAAACATTCTGGATGTTGGTAGCACAGTTCTCCTCAACATGTGAATTAACAAATTGTTGATGACCCATGGATTCTAATCGTTGTTCTTCGGTCATGTTTGTGGATGGGATGTCATTTATAGGCAGTGTGGCTTCATTTTCATCCAGATGCCATTAATTGAGGGGTTCAACATCCAGAACCTGTGTGTGATCAAACACAACAACCTTCCACTCAGTGTGCCATACACTTTCTTGTGGGCCTCCTCATTGTCTTTGTTGTGAGGAGCCATGTTGTTGTTGTTCTAGTGCACCCCCAGCAGTATATTGAGAGCTAGATCCACCTTGTTCCAGTCTTCTTCGTATCCCGCCTCCCTGGTGATCATTTTCCGGATAATTCGGTCTCCATTGAAATACACTAGCTTGGGAACATGATTCTAGAAATTCTCACGTTCGCAGCATGAGCATCTCTTTGAGTTCCTCAAGAGAGTTATCATTTGTAGATCAGGTTGGGTTGTGGCTGGAGTTGAAATAGGAGTAGAGGTGGTGATTGCAGTCTCTAATGTTGCTATTTGTTGTGGGAGGGTGACTGTTACTGATGATGAGGTTGTGAGATGAGGTAGGGTTACTATTATGGTGAGGATGTTGTGGTTGGCAAACCTTGGTTGGAAGTGGATAAAGAAGTGATGGTTGGTGGAAGAGACACTGTGTTATGTGGTGAAGTTGTGGCGATTGCTGGTGATGGAGATGAATGAGTTGGGATCGATGAAGGTGGCGAAAGGAGTGGTGATGGTATAGTGGTAACCACAGTGACTCCTAGTAGTGAGGTTGAAGGTAATGTATGAGGACGTGGTTGTGTTGATTGTGGGATGAGTGAATCCAGAAGAAAGTCGGAGTCATGAGGATATGAAGTTGTTGGTGGTTTCTCTGGACGATCCGCTGGAGGTGGTGAATCAGGACAATCTGATTCGGTTTCAGAATCAGTAGATGAGGAGGATGAGGATGAGGATGAGGTGGATGAAGAAGAGGATGGAGTTGCAGCAGCACGACTTCCTGACGCTCCCATATTTATATTTCCAAGTCGTTTTGGTTGTTGAGTTCTAAGCATCGGAGGTTGATAAACTCTAGGTTGCGGTTGAGAAGCCGGGCATTATGGAGCAGCAATTTGTGGAGCTGGTTGTGGTTGAGGCTGTTCTTGAACCGGTGGTTGTTGAAGAGGTGGTCGTTAAACTTGTTGATGTTGATCCTTTTGTCTCAATTGAGGATTGAATTGATCTTTGTATGCTTGAATAAACGACTCATTGATGTCAGCAAGTTTAAAGAGCTCAATCGGCACCGAACCTGGAGGAACAGCAGAACCTTTATCTTGGCGAAGATAGACAACCGATAATGGGTCGTGTTTGAGGGCTACGTCCCTTCTTGGAATCTGTGGATATCTGTTCATGAAGTGATCAATGAGTATTTGCCAGAATCTCAGATAAATTAGGTAATTTGGTCTTTTGGATGTAGCAACTGTGAATTCTGTCCATAGATAGGATGCATAATCATAATGTCGGTTGTAGCATAGGGCATGGTCAGAATGGTAGACATTGAGTGAAGCCCCGTCATGACCAGAGTGCTTGCCCGTCAACCATCGGTTGAAAATTGTGAAAAGAAAAGACCAACTTTTTGACATAGAGCACTTCTTAAGAGATTTGAGGTTTACTAATGGACCCTGAAGACCAAGGTCAGAAATGTCTCTCATCATTCTGTTATTTGCAACTGGCGGTTCATGTTGCTGGAAGGGTGGCCGGGCATTACCACGTGGTAGCCTGAAAATGTCAAACAAATCATCAAATATTCAGAATCTGGAACCTTTGGCTTCCTGCATTCTTTGGAAAAGTGCCCAGTCATGCCGCAGTTGTAACGTTTCTTCGGTGGATCAGTAGTGTAAGATGATGTTTTGTTGTTGGGAGTTTGAGAAGATGAGTTAAATTTGAAGTTTAATGATGATCTGAGGTTGTTGTTTGTTGGTTTGTTGTAGTATTTATCTCAGTAGTTTGAGATGAGAGCAACGACTTGACGAACTGACTCGGTTTCATCCTCTGTTCCTTCAGGAATAATGGTTTCTAGTTCTTCCTTAACCTCCCTTTTTTGAGCAGCCATTAATGCTTGGTTTTGTTTGGCTAACAGTGCAAGTGTGTCAGCATTTTCTTGCCTGGTCTTTGCAATGCCTTTGACCATCGGCTCGTTCTGATGCATATATTCATATAGTTCATGAATATCTATCTGGCTCAAATCTTTGTGATGCATTGTACTGTTTCCGAACATTTCTCATTCAGGGAGAAGGGTTTGGATGAATTTGATGTTGATTTCAAGGTTTTCCTTCTTCAGGTTGTTCTTGCGAAGATCATTCAACATATTGCGGAACCTGTGGTAGGTGCTTTGCAGTTCTTCTCCTGGGTTTGCCTTAAACTGACCGTAAGCATTTAGGGCTGATACCATTTTTGCTTTGTTGCCTAAGTCAGTTCCCTCCATTTGTTTGCGGATCTCATCCCATAATTCCTTTCCAGTTTCAAAACTGTCAAGACTACTGTAGATATCATTTGGAAGACCTTGCAGCATGTATGAGAGTGAGTATACATCAGCTTTGGCTCTCTCTTTATGTTCTAGAGAGTTAGCCACATGGTCAATTTGAAACACACCACCAATAACTGGTGGGTCAGAGTTTGGATTATCAACCATAGTGTTGAAGAATTTTGCTGGTCCATGCTCCAACGATTTGAGAATTAAAGCACCATGGTGTTGACTAATGATGAAATGGAGAAATCGTTTCTTCCATTGGGCATACTCACCTCTAAAGAGAACAGGTGGTTTGGTATCGGACCCGATTGACAGTGCTTCTTTTGAAGTCATTTTCGAATGGTTAAATTGCGATGATATTCTTTTGAAGTCATTTTCGAATGGTTAAATTTGAAGTTTGGAAAAAGTTCTCGGCTGGTAAAGGTTCTCGGGTCGCGAATATTGTTCTCGAGTCGAGATCGAGAAGAATATCCGGGTCGAGATCGAGAAAAGTATTCGGGTCGAGAACTATGGGTCGAGAACTTCGGGTCGAAATGAAGGTCGAGATAAGCGTTGAGTCGAGATCGAGAAGGTTCTCGGGTCGAGATCTCAGGTCGAGATCTCAGGTCGAGATCTAGATGACTCTCGGGTCGAGATCTAGAGGATTCTCGGGTCGAGATCTCAGGTCGAGATCGAGATGGTTCTCGGGTCGAGAACTCAGTTCGAGATCGAGATTGTTCTTCGGGTCAAGAAGTGATCTCGGGTCGAGATCCTTCTTCTGGTTCGAGAAGTGACGTTACCGAGAACAGTGAACAAACCCACTAATCTGATCATATCTTCCTCAAAACTTAACCAAATCGAATGATTCTTTTTGAAAACTATTCTATTTTTGTTTTCCTTCAATCGTTTCCAATCATTTTCATCAAAAACTAACACATTCTAATCTAATTTTTGATTTAAAGAACAAAAAAACTTGAAACTCAAGCTTTAACGGGTTTTCACTAAAATCACTGATTCATGCTCAAAAGTGATTGGAATTGATTAAAATTTGATTTGTAACTTAATAAAATCAATAGGAGAACAAATTTAATCCATAAAAACAAACAAATCTACCTCATATTTTGATTTTGATTCTTGAGCTCTTTTTCTTCAAAAACTTCAAAAACCCGTTAGATCTTCAGTTCTGGACAACAAGCTATGATAGTGGATCGAAATCTGAGTGAAATTATGCTCTGATACCAATTAATAATCCTAATTAGAGCATTTAATCCATAGTTTGATCCCCAGATTATGAAACCTGATGAAACTTGTTGGTGAAGAAAAGAGGGTTTAGAGAGAGAAAGTAGAGACAAGGGAGAGAACAATGCAAAGAGTAATTGTGATTAATTTGGGCAAAGTTACAATTAGTGATTACAATTGAGGCTTATATACTAATCACTAATTTCCATGATTAATTCTAATTAGAAGCTTAATACTATACAAGATTGGCAATTCTAGTCCATTGACGATTACTTACAACTAAATAAGTCCTAACAACTTCCAACCAATAATATGATAAGTTTTGTAAGAGTCAAATACACTTATCGATAAAGAGTTCTTTTAATTTTAAATGATTTATGTTGAGTTGCTGAAAGTATCTCCCACTCTAAAGGATTTAATGAAGACAGAAATAATTGTTATAAGACAATCTGAAGATTAGTTCTTCAGATTGTGAGTAACTGAAAACCTGATGCATTCGGATTCTAGTTACTTGACTACACTATCTGAACAACAATGGAAGCAACGATCAGTTACCCGTGCGGAATCAGTGACTGATCAATAGTTCAGATAGTTGTAGTAGGTTCAGCGTACACTTAACAATAATGCTGAGTCTTGAAGACAAATACTTCTCTAAGTAAAACTCTTAGTGAAGGTCACTGAAGTTGTCCAATACCTGAAAAAGCATGAGTACATGAAGACTCATGATGATCTGAAGAATTTCTTAAGGTTTTAAGATTCAGTGACACAGAAAGACACAAGTGTTACACAAGATCCTAGGTCGCCGACAAAGGGAATCCTATGAAAATTTTCTAGAAGATATCGACGATCATAAGACGACATAAAGTACTGTTATAATTCCGTTAGTAGTGCTCGTCGCATAAAATATCATTTGCACCAACAGAATTTCTACATGTGGATTTATTCGTACAATCCTTAGTTGTCACGTCCTTTTAACACTATAAATAGAAGACACAATGGACGAATTCACATTGAGCACAACCCAACAGTGTTTCTCACTTTGCCAAAATACACTTAGTCATTTCAGAAAAGCAAAGTCATAAACAACTTTCAGTGATACTTTCTCACTACTTGTTTCATCAATTGAATCATAGTAAAGAAGATGTCTGATCTTGTATTAGATTATTTGTTGATCAATACTTGTCTTAGGCAGTATTTATAATTTTCTATCTCGTACAAGTAGTTTAGTTAGGATTCGTGTTCTTAGCTATTCTGCAACTACTTGTATTTTTATTATCATTTTTTATTAATAAAGAAGAGTTTATTTACTGTTGAGTGCTCATAATTTTATTTGCTCAGTAGAACGGTATAAGTGTAATTTATCACTTATTACGGGACTAACAATTTATACTTTCATTCTCGAATAGCTTACTACAAGTTACGAGTCTGATCACTTCATGAATAAATATTTACCATGCAGCTAGCTAGGAGAATTTTCGAAGATGGCGGGTCACATAAATAATTAAGTTTTTTACATCATGGTCATAAAATCGACTACTCGTGAAATCCCAATACCATTATAAAAAAATTATTATACTTTGGTTTCATTTATTTATGAAGAAAGTTTACTTCTAGTTTTGATATGACGAAGCCACTAGAATTAGTTGAATCGTCAAATGAGGCTAGCCACATATTAAGATATTATGGGCAAATTTTAAAATATGATGTTAAATTGGTCAAATGAGGAAAGTATATTGTTGCTTAAAATGGAAAAAAAGTGAACATTTTAATGATAATTTTATATTTATTAGTATTTCTAACGATAAGTTAATAAGTTAATAGTTTAAATTATATATGCAGTGACATTTAAACGGACAATATAACTTACTCAAACCTATCTTTTTTTTTATCCAAATGTTAGCCTTGGATCCATGACCCTTAAGTTCATGTGTCACTACATATTGGCTAAATCAACTTAATTAACAAACAATATGTTATTTACCAGTGGCAGAATAACTGGAGAAGAAAACAGGAGGTAAGGGTTGGGGATGGATCGATTTTTAGGTGGTTTGATGGCGCGACAATTTAAGTTATTGAATGATATTTGAATTTAAAGAGATAAATGTGGATGATAAGTCTGAATATACTGGAAAAATATAGATAAAAGAGAAGTCAAGAAGAAAAATTTTAATTAATAGTGTAAATTTCACGGATGATCCATGTGGTTTATCACTTATTACATTCGTAATCATTTATCTTTGCTTTATTACAAAAGATCAAAAGGGTATTTTGGTCATTTAAAAAAATTTAAGATCAGTAAGTATTATGAGTGTAACAAAGTTTATACATGAGGAACATCTAATGTAATAAATAAAGTGCAAAAGCCATATCTGTACCCGATCCCCTGTCCCCATACCCGCACCCGCCCATTCCTGGCCAAATCCCCCCGGATATGGGGAACCCGGCGGATATCCGTTAAAAACAGTCCTTGCAGCCTCATGGCTATAATCAATTCTATGTATTCGTTTGTAATATATACATTTAGATATTTTTTTATCATACTACAATCAACTTCCACATCTTAATACTGTAATATTTCCTCCTAAAAACATGACCACATGTGAATCCAAGGGGCGAAGAATACAGTCAGGAACATATAAATAGAACAAAATTAAAGAGAGCATGTCAATAATTAATTTCAATCATAACTACATAAATCATAATTCTCAATGTTATAGTTAAAAAATTGGGCCTGTATGGACTATGACTCTAAAAAATTACATATAAGTGTATCTTGGATCGCTTAAAAGCATCCCCACTGATAAAGATTTAATGAAGACAAAAAGATAAATAGTTAGAAGACAATTTGAAGATCAGTTCTTCAAATTGTGGGTAACTGGATCTGATCTATTCGGATTTCAGTTACCCGGCTACACTATTTGATCACCATCTGAAGCAACGATCAGTTCCCCGTGCGGAATCAGATACCGATCAACCGATCAGATAATTGTAGCAGGTTCAACGCACACTTGACAATAACGCTGAGCCTTGAGGACAAATACTTTGAGTGTCACCATAACTTTTATTTGGTCAGTGAAAACGTATAAGTGCGTTTCTATCACTTATCACGGGACTAACATTATATATTCAGGTATAAACGGTGCAGGTATTACAAAAACCGTACTCGACCCGTTCCTGAACTCGGGTATGAAATTTAAACCCATCCCCGCATCCCCACCTAGGGGTGTTCACTATTCAGATATAACCGGATTGTCCAATTGGACATTTTGGATCGAACTGTTTGGATTGATTATTTGGTTTTTTGGATCGGTTTGGACTTGAACCAAATTAGTAGTTTGGATTTTGGATTGGATTTGGTTTCCGTTGCGAAAATCGGATTGTCCAAAAAAACCGAATAGTAATATACAGTAAATTGATATATATATATTAATACTTGTTGGTTTCTATTGTAAGCAATTATGATACTCATTTTCTTTACATTTCTAATAGTAAATTGATTTATATACTAACATTTGTTCCATTTTATATTGTATTAGTTGGCGATGTACCAATATTTTTTGAGTTTTTGATAAAGTTGATGTCAAGATTTTTACATATATGATTATAAATGTCTTAAGCTATGAATTAGACTTGTTTTTTATGTACAAAGTAGTTTATCATTTTGGAATTTTACATATCGAACTTAATATTATTTATGTTATATACTTTTGTAGTATTTTGAAAATTTTAAGGAAAAACCAAACGGATATAACCAAACCAACCAAATTGTTATTTGGTTCGGATAGGTTTGGTTTTTGAATTAGTTTGGATGGTTCGGTTTGAACTTTTGAAAACCGGACTTTATTTAGTTTCACCTATTTGGTTCGGATAAAACCAAACCGTCCAAGCGAACACCCCTATCCCCACCTCATTACCCGTCTAGACGGATAACACCCACCCTGTAAGACTCGGGTATCCGCGGGTATCCGAACCCGCGGGTAAAATTTGCATCCCTAGTCTTACTCATCTTAAATAAAGTGATATTAATGACGTTTAAAAGTAAAACTAGAAGTAAAAAAATAAATTTACCTTATTAAAATAGATAACAATGAATATCATTTGTTTTATCATTGGAGAGGAGGAAATATTTATTTTGTTTTTTTGTTTTTATCTTCTGCCATTCCCACCACGATCCAACTATTAATTAACCTGAATTTGGACAGCATGAATTATACTTCCTTCGATTTAAAATAAGTGATACATTATTGGTTTTACGGTTTTTGAAGCAAAATATGATAATGCTAATTAAATTAGATTAATTGGATGGTTAGTGGGAAATAGGTCCCACAAATTTTGAATAAAGTAAGATTAATGATGTTAAAAGTAAAAATAAGGGTAAAGATGTCATTTCACTTTATTAAAGTAGATAGTTAGTGGGTATGAGTCTTACTACTTTTTACCAAATAAGATAAGTTTTCAAAGTGTATCACTTATTTTAATACACCTAAATATGAAAAGTGTATCACTTATTTAAATCGGAGGAAGTATGAGTTTGTGATTTACTTTAAGCGTATTCAGTTGTCAGGTCAAATCCAACCCACCACGAACGTACCGCCTTGGTGTTAAGCTCGTAATAACCGTGGTTTGTGTCCCACACAACTTGCTGTTAGGAAGCATACCAAACAGCCCTCCACCACACGAGTCTAGTCTTAATCACCCAAATTATGCTTCACAATTCGCGGGATACTTCTTTTGTCTTATTAGTCCACAAAGTGTAAGCGAATCATGAATATCCATAATTTAGATGATTGGATTAAGTTTTTTAATAATAATTTTGATAAAAACTTCCTACATTAATTATTTTAGTTAGTTCTCTTATTTCTATCCAGCGTTCAACTAAGCGTCCATAATTAAAGTGTTTGACAGGAAGTTTGTTTATTCGTTTAATGAGCAAGCATGAACAAAATTTTATGTTCGTTTAATTAAATAAATAAATACAAATACAAGTATTATTTGTTTATTGAATTTCACAAGCGTTAAGTAATATTCATTAAATTTATTCAGAGTTAGCATCCGGTGATAACTCAAAAAGTGGTGACTACTGTACTGCAAAGACATTTTTCATCCACACAATTCGTGAAGGGCGCAAAGGTCTTTTTAAAACTCACATTTCTCTCTTTATGTCACTTGTCTCCAATGATTGGATGACGATTTGGGTTTTTCCCTCTAATTCGTATTTCGCCCATAATTTTGTTTTGTATTTGTAAAATAAAAAATTTAAAAATGTCAAAAAATTTAAAATTAAATTTTCGACAAAATGAGTATAGTAATGAAAATTTGAATTTTTGTTTTCAAAATTGACAATGACACATAAATAAAAAAAATAATCCCAAAATTAACAATTATCCTAAATTGATGAAATGATCCAAAATAATGTATGATACATTATTTGAATAAATATATGTGCAAAATTAACGATGATCTAAAGTTTAGACAATAATCCAAAATTAACAAAATGATCCAAATTTCATCTAAAAAATTATTTCCTTAAAATTTCATTATTATACTCATTTTGTTAGAAAATTTAATTTTAATAACCTTGACATTTTTAGTTTTTATTTTTCAAAGTAAAAAACAAGTTATGGACGAAAAATAGTGTTAGGGTAAAAAAATCAATATCCAATCATTGATAACAAGTGGCACAAGGAGAGATAGTGTCTTTGCAAATGACAATTGTAACCTTCCCAATTTTTCTTTTTCCCTACTCTTTTGCTAAACTTTACATAAAACACCCTAAACTTCTAGTAAAATTTAATTTTCTTCACATTGAATCTTACCCATTTATTATGTTTGATTAATGCTTAGATTTGTATTCGCAATACTCACTGAAAAAGAATTCTCACTCGATCTTACTTCAATTTATTCCTTAGTTTGTGATCAATAACTATGTATGTTGGATCCCAACAACACAACCGTGTTGCGTTATGACCGAGTAACGAAGATACGATAAGTAAATAACAACAAGATTTCAATGATTAAGAGTTTTATTAAAAACAGCTTAATACAATACAGAGTTTGCGTAAATAGATAGTACACACTACCTAAAACTCTATACTTGAGTTGACACTTTAGACCGCTCAAACTAGAAGGGTATACACTGAGAGTTATATCAGCTGATACTAACAGCTGATATTAATGTCTTAGTAATAACTATGGAGGAGTTAATACTTAGACAATAACTAACTGTCAGAGAATGTTCTTGTGCTTATGATTTCTAAGGGTGTTCTAAAGGTGTTGTAAATGCAAGCATTTACGTCTGTATTTATAGCCCAAGATTCATGTTCCTTAGTCCACAAGTTTGACGACATGTAAACATATTATTCGTCGATGTAGACTTGCCATGGATCATTAAATGCTATTGCACAAGTTATTGTCCCGAGTGTACTTTGTGTCCACTTCTTCCGGTACCTTTTCTGACGCACAGTGAAAGGTGTACTACATAAGTACAGAAGTTGTTGACTTTCTCTTTACATGCTTGAGGGACAAACGATGAAGTTGTACTGACATTATCTTCTATTCCAAAATAGAAGATCTTCATCGTTTTCTTCTTCTTTGAGCGGGAACGGGAAATGTTCAAGGTGTCAATGAACATTTCCTTTAAGTCTTCATCTGCAGCAGGTACTATCAGCTGATTCCACAATCAGCTGAATAGTCTTCTTCTTGTCTTTGTCCTTTGGTCATAGACTTCAAATGAACTCTCGTTAATAGCCACTGATTTGACTTGTATCTTAAAGCTAAGTACGTACTCAGCTGAAGGTTTATTGTATATACTTGCTTCAACTGAGATACATACTTCAGCTGTTATTTATTCTTCTTGGCTATCGAGCATCAAATCTTATTTACTTAGTCTTGGGACTATCAATCTCCCCCTATTTGATGCAGTCGAATAGCCGTATAAGTGTAACCCTGTAATGATTCAGCTGAAAGAAGTCAGCTGAATACTTATGTACTTTGACCCTTAGGGTTCTTTTGTATATGTTTATCTTTTTACAATTTTTACAAGTATATTACAAAGTTTTGATTTTCTATTGATAAGGAAATTGAAATACAAGGAAAATCAAAAAATATAATGCCTTGGATATAGCTTATCCAACGACATTGCGATACAGTGAGCGGAAGGCTGAGTCTATAAGGTTCTTCATTTCTCTTCCCTCTTCAGTAGAGGAACTCAGCAGCTTGTGATAGGTCATGAGTTGATCCACATCACACATTTCCAACTCATCTGCCCGCTGGAAGCATTGCACCTTCTTCTCCAGATAACAAAAGCCGTGAATTGGTTCTTTCACGATCAGCCCAGGGACAAAGTTAACTCCCGTGGGAACGGCTTTTGTGATATTGGGTTTTGGTCGTTTAGCAAATATGATTGACGACTCAATATCCAGTGGTCTGGAGTCAGCAAGAGGCTCAAGGAAAACGGACTTACGTTTCTCCCCTCTCGCTGAGGAGCTTTCACCAGCAGTCTTTCTGACAACAGCAGCTTGAGATTCACACAATTCAGGAGGTATGCGATATACCAACTCAGGAGCATGTTTCCTGATTTCATCGCATAGAGTCTTGAAGGAGTAGATTGCAAATTGAATCTCATTTACCAGTTCTGTTATAATCCGCGATGGTTTCGCAGTTCTGGCAGCTGCTTCAGCCTCTTTCCATTCATCGTAGTTGAGAATGAGGTTGATCTTGTTCAGAGAGAACTTTTCATGGACCATCTCACTCCCAGCCCTTGTTATTACAATTTCATCAGGACAGCTGGGATCGAATTTGGGGGCCCTTACGCTGGTGATCTTTGCTTCCTGCCTACGCTGATCAAGAACTTTGTTGAACAACCTAATGTTCTCAGCTCTTTGTGTTTCAGCACTTCGATGCAGCTCTTCATGAGTTTTTCTTTGAAGGGCTAAGGCTGTATCAAGATCAGCAGCGGTTCCAACTTCATTTAAAATGAAGTTTTCAACCACAGCAGATGTAGGCTCCCCCTCAGCAGGATGAGGAATCTCCTGTGAAATAGGCTGAGGGTTTTGGATTTGTGGGGCTTGGACTTTTGGGACCTCAACTGATTCAAAAGAATCAACGATTTTAGTAAAACCAGTTGAAGTTTCAGCTTCTTTATTCTGATATTCCAGCAGAGGTGATAGGTGGATTTCTTGAGTTGTCACCTGCTGGAACGTCTTCAGTATTGGCTCCAACAGCAGAGGTGATTATGAGTTGTGAACTTTCTTGTTCACCATGTTGTTCACCTGCTGAAGTGGCCTCTTTCTCCCCCTCAGAGAGTGCCCGAAGAAGAGGGGTACTCTCTGGTGCTGAAGCAGGATGGACATCAGCAGCACCCTCGTTAAGCTTGGCAAGAATGAGGTCGAGGGTGCCTTGGAGACCAGCGACTTGAGAAGTCAGCGAGCTGACTTCAGTCTCCATTTTGTCCATCCTGGTGGACACAGCAGAAGCTGACTCCTCAATAGCCTTAGAAAGGTGGCTATGAGTGAGTGTCAGCAGAGACTCTTGCTTTGATTGGGAAAGAGTCAGGCTGTCCCGAACTTCGGAGAGAAGTTTGTTGCTTTCGACTCTGTCAGAATCGCGAAGGGAGTTCAACTCTTGACGCACGTAGTCGTTGAGAGAGATGAACCCGCTGGTGTTGAGGCGAATTTGATCAGAAAGAAGAGCCAGCCGAGGAGTCTGAGTGTGGACCTCAGCGTGCAGAGAAGTTATACTGGAAGAGAGGTTCTCAGCAGTTTTGGCAAACTTCTTTGGAACATCCCTGCGAAGGGAGTCCATCTGCTTCCTCAGCGTGGCCATCCCAGGTCGAATCTGGGATGTAACAACACTAGACATCAGAGCAGCAGCGGCTCTGATGGGAATGCTTCCTCCAGCTTTGCTGGATTCAGCATGGAACACTTGGACGCTTTTGGGGAAGGGGTCCGGCATGTCTCCAGCTTGAGGGGTAACCTCAGCTGTGGAAGAAGGTGTTCCCGAGGTAGGAAGAAGAGTTCCTATAGGTTCCTTAGAAACTATGGGGGGTGAGTTGGGTCCAACTGAAACTTCTGGGGTTAAAACAGCAGTGCCTACTTCAGTTGTCAAAACAGTTTGAAGCCCAGATTCATGCATCTCTTCATCATCTGAAAAGGTGTACTGCTGAATGGGGATATCAGCAGAATCAAACATCATATGAAATGCTGTTTGAGAATCTGGTGCTTCGGTCTCAACAGTCGGCGAAACTGTTATGGAGACTGGAGGAAGAATTCCTCTAGGTGGTGGGTCAGCTGCCTCACAGCTCAATTGGCGAATACGTTCGCGGTCACTGGCAGCTTGGGTAGTTGCCTCAGTAACAACTTGGTCTAAAGTTGTCTCTTCATTGGAGGTGGTGGTTTCCTCGATCACCGGCTGGTTTGAGCTGGTAACGTTGTGAGAAACAGAAAGAACAGCTTTAAGATTGACTTGGTTTCTAGTCAATCTATCATCAGCTGATGACTCAGAAAGTGATGAAGAAGTTGGGGGTGGTGTGTGTGCAGCTGACATTCGGGTGGCTTGGGATGAGCCAAAAACTTCACCAGCAGTCTGTTGAGAGACTGAGGTTGCTTGTGGAGTTTGTTCCCTTGTTACAATGACAGATAATGAATCGGTCGAGGAGCTACGCAGAAGTGTGGAGCCGGCACTAACTCCTAAAGAACGAGATTGCCGTTTTGAAGTCTGCTGACTTGTTGAGAAATCAGCAGAGAGAGAGTGGATGAAAGGGAATGAAGATGAAACGGCCGAGAGTGTTCGATTAGGAACTCCGAATATTGGTGGAGTTCCTTGATAAACACTGCCAATCTAAAAATGAGAAGAACAAAGATCAGAAGCTGATGAAACCTCTGATCGTAGGTGATCTTCTCTAGGACCCCGGCTGAGTCCAGATGCTGAATCTTTTTCAAGTTCAGCATCTGCAATCATCTTTTCTGCACCAATAGTAGCAGTCCTTCTTACCTCCAGCAGAGGGGAGACAGAAGTACTGGTGGCAGAAGAAGATGATAAAAAGAATGAAGAAGAATGAGGGCGATTAGAGGGTCGCTTAACTCGCTTCTTCACCACCAGAGGAGAGTCATCTGCATCAGCAGAATCCTCATTCTCAAGGATCGAGATCCCTGTTGAGGTGGTGGTTTTCCCATCAGCAGCTGGGGATGGTCGCCCAGTTGAGGGAAAACGCTTCAGATGAGAAAAGGACTTACCTTCTTGGAGGGCAGATTTCTTCGATGTTGCGCCCTTCTTTCGATCCCTTTTGGATCTGACTCGATCATCTATGATCTTCAGCATGTACGAGGTGAGAGGAAATTCTTTTTCATCTTCCTTCCTTTGGAAGATGATGTTAGCGATGGAACGAACCATCACAGAATCCCCTGGAAGGTCTTCATAATTGATCTCCAGCTTTTCAACCATCACATGTGCGATGCACAATGTGAAAAAGCAAAGATAGGAAATATGTTTTCCCTTGCTTTTCAGCTTCGTCTTGACCTCCTCGTACACCAGTTTCCCGTAGTCGATCCGCTGACCAGTGATTAGGGCTTCAGCAAAGACTTGCATGCTGGAGTTGCACTGGTTGAGAGACCCGGAATTGCCTCCGATACCCTGAATGATGTGGGTAAAGAAATAGGCCCAGGGTCTCGTCAGCTGAGACTTCTTGAAGATCGGCACCCTGTCTTCTTCGTTTTCTAATCTGTATCCAGTGATACGGATTAGACTCGTTTTAGCTTCATCAGCAGATTTAGTCTGTTGATATTCTTCACCAGGTTGCAGATAATCGAATCCGCAGGCAACTCGGAAATCATCAAGAGAAATGGTGATTTGATGATCTCCAACCTGCGCAGTGATGTCGTCTCCAGGGGCGGAGGCGGACATCCAGAAATCACGCAAGAGTTCAATGATACTCTTGGTGACTCTGGTAAAGGCACCACAGATGGGGCAGTGACGCACAAACGTCACAACTGGTCGATAAATATCGACAAGATCATCCGGTGGGGAAAAGTTGCCTATTAGGTTTGAGTTCTGAGAGAACTCAATAGCAGCCCTAGTAAGAGAAACCTTTGGGGCTTTCTTTGACATTTTGAGGAGAGAGGGAAGAAAGATAAATGTTTAGAAATAGAGGGTTTTTGGAGAAAGAATTGTGGGAGACATGATGAGGAGTGGAGAATGGATGGGTATTTATAGGGATTTATGGGACGGTTTGGGTAAAGATTTAAATTTGAACCGGGTCATAAATGGATAGTTATAAACCAACTATAGACACGTTGGTTATCATGCAAAGGAGGTTGGATGTGACAGTGTGAGGTAGTGGAGCCGTTTCTGTGTCAGGGTGTCTTGTCCCTCATAAATGCCAAATATTTTCACGTGAGTGGAAATATTTGCCACAGAGAACGTGTGGATAGGGTTGAAAGATGCCTTTCTATAGGAGAACCAAACGTTTTAACTTATAAATCATGATAAGTTATCATCTAAGAGATTTTATTCGGCTGACTGATAAATTCAAAAGGTTTTAGTCAGCTGAATGTACTAAGTAACAAGGTGAATCTTATCAGCTGCTGATAGTACTTCAGTAGTTGATTCAAGCATTCAACATACCTAACTCGCTGATCAAAAAGTTGAATCGTTTTTCATCTAAAGGCTTAGTGAATAGATCAGCCAGCTGAAGGTCAGTTGAAATGAAGTGGAGTTCCACGTCACCTTGTTCAATGTGATCTCTAATAAAATGATACCTTATGTCGATATGTTTGGTTCTAGAATGAAGAACTGGATTGTTGCTGATTGTAATAGCACTCATGTTATCGCAATAGATAGGAACTTTGCAGAAGTTCATGTCGAAATCAACAAGCTGATTCTTCATCCAAAGGACTTGAGCACAACAGCTTCCAGCAGTAACATATTCTGCTTCAGCTGTGGAGGTAGAAACAGTGCTTTTTTTGTTGCTTGTCCAGCTGACTAGCTTTCCACCAAGCAGCTGACATCCTCCAGTGGTGCTCTTTCTATCCATTTTGCAACCTGCAAAGTCTGAATCTGAATAGCCAATTAGATCAAGCCCGGAGTCTTTGGCATACCAAAGACCTAGGCTTGGAGTACCCTTAAGGTACCTCAAAATTCTTTTTGCTGCTATTAAGTGATATTCTCTAGGATCAGCTTGATACCTAGCACACATGCAAGTAATAAACATAATATCTGGTCTGCTAGCGGTGAGATAGAGTAATGATCCAATGATTCCTCTATAGAATGTGACATCAACTGACTTACCAGTGATGTCAGCATCTAAATTGTTTGGAGGAGCCATTGGTGTTTTCATGGATGATGATGAATTCATATCGAATTTCGTTAAAAGATCTTTGATATATTTTTCTTGATTTATAAAAATTCCATTTTTAGATTGTTTAACTTGTAAGCCAAGAAAATATGTCAATTCACCCATCATGCTCATCTCATACTTTGTATACATAAGTTTTGAAAAACGTCTACAAAGTTTTTTCATCAGTAGCACCAAAAATTATGTCATCCACATAAATTTGAACAAGAATGATATCACCTTTGATTTTGCGAATGAATAAGGTTTTATCAATCTTTCCCCTGGTGAAATCATTTGCTATGAGGAACGTGGAGAGTGTATCATACCATGCACGAGGAGTTGTTTCAACCCATACAGCGCTTTATCCAGTTTAAACACATAGTCTAAATACTTAGGATTTTCAAACTCTGGTGGTTGTTTAACATACACTCCTCTTGCAGTTTCCCGTTTAAGAAAGCACTCTCCACGTCCATCTGAAAAACTGTGAAGTCTTTGTAAGCAGCGTAGGCTAGAAATATTCTAATAGCCTCAAGCCTAGCCACTGGAGCAAATGTTCATCGAAATCGATTCCTTCCTCTTGTATGTATCCTTGTGCGACAAGTCTAGCGTTGTTGCAAATAACTACACCTTCTTCATCCATTGTTTTCCTAAATACCCATTTAGTACCAATTATTGTCTTTCCAGCTGGTGGAGGCACCAGCTGCCATACTTTGTTGACCTCGAATTGGTTAAGTTCTTCCTGCATCGCCTGAATCCAGCTTGAGTCTTCTAAAGCAGCTTTAATATTTTTCGGTTCTTCAGTTGCTAGAAAACAAGACCTTAAGCAAAGATTGCATGATGCTTTACTTCTAGTGACTACTCCCTGCTGTGGATCTCCAATGATTAACTCAATTGGACGTTCTGAGGTCCACTTAGATTGAGGAGCAGCAGTAGAAGAGGAAGATTCAACAGAATTAGATCCTTATTGAGCGGCTGATTGCTCAGCAGGATGAATTACTTCATTTTGAACTGATCTTCTTGAAGTATGAAGAGGTGGCTTAGAAGTAGCCTTGGATGATGCTCTAACTGTTGGAATCTCTTGTCGAACAGCTGCAATGTCCACAAGATATGTAGGAGCATCATGGAATGTCTCATCTGATTCATTTACGGGAACATCAAAGAGATTTAAAGCATCGGAGAATGCTTCAGTTGTATCATCAGGGGATGATTCAGCTGATCTGTGAAATGCATCAGACGAGTCAGCAGAGGAGGGGTTCAAAGCTTTTGAGTGTTCTTCAAAAGTAACATTTATGGACTCTTCCAATGTTTGTCTTCTTTTATTGAAAACTCTATATGCTTTGGATAGAGTGGAGTGTCCCAAGAAAATGGCTTCATCAGCTTTAGAGTCAAATTTACTCAGCTGATCTCTTGTGTTTAATACAAAACACACACAGCCAAACACGTAAAAGAAACCGATGAAAGGTTTCCTCTGACGAAAAATCTCATAAGAAGTCTTTTTGTGTCTCTTCACATAGAGAGACCTATTCTGAGTAAAACAAGCTGTGTTAACAGCCTCTGCCCAAAATTGCTTAGGCATGTTTGACTCAGCAAGCATTGTTCTTGCAGCTTCTATAAGGGTTTTGTTCCTTCTTTCAGCAACACCATTCTGTTGAGGTGTTCTTGCAGCTGAAAAGTTTTGGGAGATCCCAACATCTGAACAGAAATCTTCCAAAGTCTTGTTTCTGAATTCAGTACAGTTGTCTGATCTCAGCATCTTGACTCTAGACCCGTTTAGAAGTTCCATCCTTTTGATGAACTTGATAATTTCATCAGCTGCATCACTCTTGTGGCGCAAAAATATAACCCAAGTATATCGTGAGTATTCATCAACGATAACAAGTGTATACTTCTTTCCACCTAGACTTTCAGTGCTCATGGGACCAAAAAGATCCATATGGAGCATGTGAAGGCATCTGTTGATGGAAAAACATTGCTTTGATTTGAAGGAGCTTTTATGTTGTTTACCTTGTTCACATGCAGAACAAAGCTTATCCTTTTCATATTTGATTTGTGGCAGACCGTTCACCAGCTGACCTCGCGCCAGCTTCGATATATTTTTGAAGTTCAGGTGAGATAATCTTTTGTGCCACAGCCAATTCAGCTCTTCAGTAGAGTGAGAGAATAGACAGACTTCTTGACTTTGAGGATTCATGTCAAGTGTATAGACATTCTTGGTTCTGGGAGCAACTAATACTACCTTTCCATTCTTATCTGTCACCGCTCCTCTGTATTCGTTAAAGTTCACTGAGAACTTTGCATCACAAAGTTGGCTAATGCTGATAAGATTATGTTTCAGCCCATTTACATAACCAACTCTTGTGATTTTTATGGATCCATTAGAGATGGTTCCATAACCTTCAGTTGAGCCTCTACCATTATCACCAAAAACTACTGAGGGGCCATCACAAACTTCAAACTCTTCCAGCAGGGATTTGTAACCAGTCATGTGTCTTGAGCAACCACTGTCTAGGTACCAGACATGTTTGCTTTCATCACCCTGCACATAATATAAAAGAGTTAGTTCTTTTTGGGAACCCACACTTCGGTGGGTCCTTGTGACTTCCCGCTGGGACTCACAGAAGTTGGCTTTTCAGTAGGCTCACATACTGAAGTTGGGGAAGGTCTCAAGCATGTGCTGTCACACTCACTTGCCATGTGCCCACGATCTCCACACTTATAGCATTTTCTGCTTCTTTGCAGTGGAGTAGAGGGCGAGGCAGTAGGATTGGGAACTGGACCCAAAATACCCTTCATTTTCTGATTATCAGAGATAGTCAGAGTTTGACCGAGTGATGTCAGCTTGCTGACCTTTCCTTTCAGCCGTCTGACAGACACAGCTGAAGAAGGACTTGGAGTGTCCTTAGAAACACTCTTACCTTTGTTCTTTGCAGCTCGAGTACGAACTCCAACTGGCTCACCCTTGGAGGGTGTAAGAACAGTTTTATTTCCTGCTGTTCTTCTAGTCTTCTGCTGAGATCTAGCAGAAGATGCAGCAGGTGCTGAACCCGAGACAGATTTTCTAGGTTCAACAATGACTACAGTGGGTGTCCTAACTACCATGGCAGAGGATTCAGTTGATGACTCTTCACCAGTAGCCACAGAAGGATCTTCTGAGGACATCTCAGTAGCATAGGTTTTGGTAGACCTAACAAAGGAACCAAAAACCAATTCTTCAGCTGGCACAGAAGCATCAGCTGACGAGTAGTACAGATCATCTGTACTTCTGTCAGGTACAGCGGCTGCAGCTAAGAAATCTCCTCCTAGTACAGCTTGTACTTGACTGGGGATTTGTGAGTTAACACATTCACTCACACGTTTGGATGAACGAGACCATGATTCACAAATCTTTTTAATTGCTTCAAGTTCTTTAACTTTTTCACTTAGATCATGTTGAAGAACTGAGTTAATAAATTTCGTTTCAGAAAGTTCTTCTTTTAAAGTTTTGTGGTCAATTAAACGTTCTTTTAAAAATGCATTTTTACGTAGAATAGCATTATGTTTATCCAAACATTCACCTTTCAGCTGATCAATGAAGTGCAAGTCACAAATAATAGAATCAACAATTTCTTTAGCTTTAGTAGCCTCAGCGGAGATTAGAGAGGTTACCTTTTTGTGAACAATGTTGACCCATTTATAGGAACTAGCATCATCAGCTGTAATACTTTCATCATCATCAGCATGAGCCATCAAACACATTGTGGCCATTTGTTCATCGTCATCAGATGAGCTGTCACCAGAGTCAGCCCAATCATGAGTTTCAACTACAAGACCCTTGTCAGCAGCTTTGCCTTCAAGTGCCTGCTTTTCTTCTATAATCTTTTTGGTGAAGGCTTGTAGCTTTTTGTATTTTTCTTCAATGGACTCACCAGTTGAAGATAATGAACTAGCTTTCTTCTGCTTGCAGTCGTTAGCATAGTGTCCCTTCTTGTTGCAGTTGTAGCAAGTTATCTCAGAGATGTCAGGTGTACTTCCAGAGGGTCTGGAACACACAGCTGATGAGATAGATCTGCTACTCGAGCCTCTAGCTGAGGAGCCAGACTTGTTTTTGAAGAATTTTCTATTTTTAACAAGTAAGGCTAGCTCAGTTATAAGGGCTTCGTTGTCTTCGTCTTCATCAACTTCTTCAATGCTGACTTCAGGCATGCTGAACAAACCAGCAGCTGAAGCATTGTCAGCTTCATCATCTGATGGAGGATATTCGATTCTGCTGGGCTTGTTTAGAGAAACAAGAGCAGTCGAAGATCCAGAGGGACTCACCTTAGAGTCCTTTGGAGGTTGAAATTTGTTGAGTACAGTTCTCTCATGGCTTAGAAACATACCATAGAGAGAGGAAAGAGTATAATCTTTCAAAGTAGGAGACGTACTTATGCAAGTTATGATGGTAGCCCATTTAGAAGGTAAGGCAGCCATAAACTTACACATTTTGGACATATCGTCCTTATCAACCCCATGAGACTTCAGCTCGTTTAACAGAATGTTATAACGATTGAATGTTTGAGCGATATTCTCACTAGGCTTGGCCTTAAACAGTTCATAATCATGTATGAGCATGTTTTTGTTATGTTCACGCACAACAGATGTGCCTTCATAAACTTCAGCCAGCCTCTCCCACATCTCTTTAACTGAATCACAAAATTGTATATTGTGATACAGTTCATCACCAACTGCTTGAAAAAGCATATCCCTTCCTTTATTCTCAAGATGAACAAGACATTTTTCAGCGTCTGTCCATTGAGCCTCAGATTTCACAACATAGTGTTCTGGGACTTCAAGAGTTCCAGGAATAAGGGTTTTGGGAACGTATTTTCCTATCATTATGTTATCTTGAAGTTTTAGGTGATAGGTAACCATGTGGGACAACATACGCGTTTTCCACATGGGATAGTTGGTTTGAGTTAGTTTGGGAGGTTTTCCAGATGATGGAAGATCTGATGATGTAGGTTCAGCCATAACAGATGCTCAAAATTGATGGAAAAACAATTTTGACACCCGCTCTGATACCAGTTGTTGGATCCCAACAACACAACCGTGTTGCGTTATGACCGAGTAACGAAGATACGATAAGTAAATAACAACAAGATTTCAATGATTAAGAGTTTTATTAAAAACAGCTTAATACAATACAGAGTTTGCGAAAATAGATAGTACACACTACATAAAACTCTATACTTGAGTTGACACTTTAGACCGCTCAAACTAGAAGGGTATACACTGAGAGTTATATCAGCTGATACTAATAGCTGATATTAATGCCTTAGTAATAACTATGGAGGAGTTAATACTTAGACAATAACTAACTCTCAGAGAATGTTCTTGTGCTTATGATTTCTAAGGGTGTTCTAAAGGTGTTGTAAATGCAAGCATTTACGTCTGTATTTATAGCCCAAGATCCATGTTCCTTAGTCCACAAGTTTGACGACGTGTAAACATATTATTCGTCGATGTAGACTTGCCATGGATCATTAAATGCTATTGCACAAGTTATTGTCCCGAGTGTACTTTGTGTCCACTTCTTCCGGTACCTTTTCCGACGCACAGTGAAAGGTGTACTACATAAGTACAGAAGTTGTTGACTTTCTCTTTACATGCTTATGGGACAAACGATGAAGTTGTACTGACATTATCTTCTATTCCAAAATAGAAGATCTTCATCGTTTTCTTCTTCTTTGAGCGGGAACGGGAAATGTTCAAGGTGTCAATGAATATTTCCTTTAAGTCTTCATCTGCAGCAGTTACTATCAGCTGATTCCGCAATCAGCTGAATAGTCTTCTTCTTGTCTTTGTCCTTTGGTCATAGACTTCGAATGAACTCACGTTAATAGCCGCTGATTTGACTTGTATCCTAAAGCTAAGTACGTACTCAGCTGAAGGTTTATTCTATATACTTGCTTCAGCTGAGATACATACTTCAGCTGTTATTTATTCTTCTTGGCTATCGAGCATCAAATCTTATTTACTTAATCTTGGGACTAACAATGTATATTAACTATTTGCAACAAATTAATTATACTTAAACATACAAATGCCAACAAAAAGAAATCATCACAAATTTAGTAGTATTATATATAACTTGTGTTAGTTCATGTATATGTTCATTTGTTTATAATACCTCGATATCAAAATAAATTATACATTTAAGGTTTCGTAGTTTTTGAAGCAAAGTATTAAAATGTAAGTTAAGATAAATTAATGTGGATATCTAAAATAGGTCCTACTTCTTTTAAATAAAATAATATTAATGATGTTTAAAAATAAAAGTAAGGGTAAAAGATACTTTCACTTTATTAAACTAGATAGTTTATGAATCTTTTTTTTTTTTTGCCAAATAAGGAAACATTTAGAAATATATCACTTATCTATATCTATAGATATAAAAAAACGAGTTTTATGGATGAAGTTGCATTTATTACCATCTATTAAAAATTGAGTTCCATTTTTATATTGTTTTATTTTAATATGAAATAAATCATGTTAATAAATATTGAGAAGCTCAAAAGTTATAAAATCAAGAGTTATAAATTATGGTGATAAATTCATTTTAATAACAATTTTAACAAACTTACTAAATTGTAAAACCAAGAGTTTTGAAATAAATTAAATAATGATAATAATTAAAAATTCAATAAAATAAGACTTTTCAAGTACACATTAGAATCTATAAATACTCATTTTCATGTTGAAAAAAATTTGAACACGCTAAAGGTGCATCCAAAAGAAATATTTTTTGCTTACAATGGATTGATACATTCATCTAATGAAGTTGTAAGCTTATGTATTATCTTTATTGTTTAAGTTTATGTTTTATCTCTAAATATTATTTTTCTTGGATAATCTAATTGTGGTGTTGCTAATATTGTTTATATTGTATTCAAGTTTAAGGTGGATCCAAAAGAAACATTTTTGCTTACAATGGATTGAGACCTTCATCTAATAAAGTAGTAAGCTTATATATTATCTTTATTGTTTAAGTTTAAGTTTTATCTCTAAATATTATCTTTCTTGGATAATCCAACTGTGGTGTTGTTAATATCGTTTATATTGTATTCAAGTTTATGATAGGAGCTCATGGTTTTATCCCGAAATAATTGGGAGCTAATTTCACATTTGCATAATAGGTGAAATTTAGGAAGGTGGATAATAAAGAAACATCTAACAAGTGGAATCAACAACCAAGACCTTTAGGGATTTTGTTATTCATCAACGCTATTAATTGTCAATACAACATAAACTTTATATTTGTATTTTTTGAAGTAAAAAAAAGTCATAGAGATGAACTTTTTATGGTTTTGTTTTATAGAGAGTATGTTAGTTGTTTTTGTTTAAAATTATACAACCTTTTTTGTATATTTATAAAATTGTTATTCGTTGTTTATATACATTTTGTATAAAGATGATATTATATAATGATCTAATATCATTATAGTATATGAGATTGTGTGTAATATTATCACACATTATTTAAGATGGATGTCTTATCATGTTAAATATTACAATTGTTGTTCATTTGATTTGTTATTTTACTTTTAATCCAATTAATAGGTTTTGATTTGATGTTGTAGTGCTAAAATTTTATAAAATATATAATAGTAAATTCTACGCTAAATAAAAGTAGTAAATTAAAAGAAATAATAACATAAATAATAGTAGTAAATTCAATTAAATAAAAAATTGAGTAAGTAGCATTAATTACATAGATATTTGAATGTAGTGCTAAATATTTAAAAAATATATAATAGTAAATTCTATGTTAAAATAGTAGTAAAGTAAATTAAATAATAACATAAATAATAGTAGTAAATTCAATCAAATAATATCTTTTCATTTATGTAGAAGTTACATATTATAAACTATAACAAAATTTATAAAATTTTTAGTAGTAAATTTTATGTTAAATAATAGTAGTAAATTAAATTAAATAATAACATAAATAATAGTAGTAAATTCAATTAAATAAAAATTAAGTTTCAAGTTTGAAGAAGCATTAATTACTTAGATATTTAAATGTAGTGCTAAAATGTATATTAGCAAATTCTATGTTAAATAATAGTAGTAAATTAAACTAAATAATAACATACATAACTATAGTAAATTCAATTAAATAATAGTCTTTTCATTTAACTAGAAGTTACATATTATACTATAAAAAATTTTATAAAATATATAGCAGTAAATTCTAGGTTAAATAATAGTAGTAAATTCAATGCTCACTTAAAAGATATTATTGTTGATCTTTGATTTTGTTACACACGAAGAGTTGTATACTATTTTTGTTTTAGATAACGATTTCGTTATTATTTTATTACAGAGATACATGTTTTTGTATATTTTTATGGATTTCTATTTTTAATTATGTACTTTTTGAAAAAATGTACAATTAGATGCCAGACATAATGTTTGCATTAACCGACATTAGTTGTAAATATATCGTTGTTGATTCATAATTTTGCTTATAATAGACAAACCATGAAGTTTTTTATATTATCACTTATATGTTATGTGTAACATGTTTTGTGTTGCGCTAATAAAAATAATAATAATGATTTTGTTACTTTGAATTTTCCTACAACAAACTTTACTTATGTAGTAGAGTACTCACAATCAACCTAAACATGTTAGCGGTCTTGCTTATAGTACTTTGCCCGTTAGCGCAGTACAATGTATACGATTTACCTTCAAATAACGTTTTATCATGTACAAAGCCCGTGCATTGCACGGGCCATGTTGCCTCGTATACATAAAAATTGAGTTTCAATTTGAAGTTGTAATAAATATCATGCATTAAATATTAATAATAATATTATAATAAATATCATGTAAAAAATATTAATAACAATATTATATAAATCCATTTATAAAAAAAGTCATTAAATTATAAGACCAAGAGTTTTGAAAATAAATATAAATAATTATATTAATAGAAGTTTCAATAAAATAAGAGACTTTTCAAGTTTTATGAATGTTACATATTAGCATCTATAAATACTCAGTCTCATATTGCAAAAAAAAAAAAATTAACACCCTAAAGGTGCATCCAAAAGAAATACCTAACAAGTGAAGTCAATAACGAAGATCTATAGGGCTTCTTTTATTTATCGTCGCTATTAAATGATAATCTAAGATAATCTTTATTATTTGTATTCTTTGAAGATAAAAAAGTCATAGAGATGAACTCAACAAACTCATTAAATTATAAGACCAAGAGTTTTGAAAATAAATATAAATAATTATATTAATAGAAGTTTCAATAAAATAAGATACTTTTCAAGTTTTATGAATGTTACACATTAGCATCTATAAATACCCATTCTCATATTGCAAAAAAAATTAACACCCTAAAGGTGCATCCAATAGAAATACCTAACAAGTGAAGTCAACAACGAAGACCTATAGGGCTTCTTTTATTTATCGTCGTTATTAATTGGTAATCTAAGATAATCTTTATTATTTGTATTTTTTGAAGATAAAAAAGTCATAGAGATGAACTCAACAAACTCATTAAATTATAAAACCAAGAGTTTTGAAAATAAATATAAATAATTATATTAATAGAAGTTTCACTTTTCAAGTTTTATGAATGTTACACATTTGCATCTATAAATACTCATTCTCATATTGCAAAAAAAATTAACACCCTAAAGGTGCATCCAAAAGAAATACCTAACAAGTGAAGTCAACAACGAAGATCTATAGGGCTTCTTTTATTTATCGTCGCTATTAAATGGTAATCTAAGATAATCTTTATTATTTGTATTTTTTGAAGATAAAAAAGTCATAGAGATGAACTCTTTATGATTTTGTTTTAGAGAGAATATATGTTAGATGTACATTTTGTATAAAAATTATATTATATAATGATTGAATAGTTATCAATATATTGTATGAGATTGTGTATGATATTATCACAATTTTTTAAGAGAGATATCTTATCATGTTAATGGTAATAATTTGGTGTTCATTTGATTTGTTATTTTACTTTTAATCTAATTAATACTTTTTGATCGCCGTTCTCACAACTTGCGATTCTCTAATTATTAGGAAAATATTAATTAAAATAAATCCTGTTGTTGTTACATTTATTATAATATTAAATAAATCATGTTAATAAAGATTGAAAAGCTCAATAGTTGTAATATCAAGAGTTTTAACATAAACTTGATATTTTCTAATTAGTAGGAAAATATTAATTAAATATACTGATGGTTGTTAAATTTATGCTTACTTCTTTTGAATATGTATAATAAAATATAAAAATTGAGTTCCATTTTGATGTTACATTTATTATAATATTATATAAATTATGTTAATAAAGATTGAGAAGCTCAATAGTTCGTAAAATCAAGAGTTTTACCATAAACTTGATATTTTCTAATTAGTAGGAAAATATTAATTAAATATAATGATGGTTGTTAAATTTATGCTCACTTCTTTTGAATATGTATAATCTATATATCTATATATCTATAAAGTTGATGAAATTGGAAAATCATACTTTAATGTTTATATGATGTAATTAAATCAACCTCATATCTTATCCTAATAACATACAGGTCAACTCACAACACTTTATCGGTCTAGCGACGTCGGTTGAAAATGAGGAATCACAACTTTTGAGCCGGCAATTGAAAATGGAGAACGTCATGTGGATGAACCCTAATTGGAAACTCGACTCTGGCTTTGGAGCATATAGATTACGTTGCCAATCGAAATTATTCCCGGCCGAATCACAACTTTTATAATGTTGGAGTCCATATACATTCATCAACTTTTATTTGGTCCGCATACATTATTCTGTGCAGGCCCAATAGATTGCACATTCGGCTCAATAACGTTATTCAAGTTCAAATATCGTTTAGAAAAATTAAAATCAGTTTAAAATTCATTTAATAAACAAAAACTCGGATATCTTTCAATTATATAAAAGCTTTTAAAAAGCTAAGGTCAATCTATTTCATTAATTATGATGAATTTTATTAGGCTAATGACATCAAATAACTATATATTATAAAAAGATATTTAATTTACTTAACAAATTATTTTTCTTTCATTAATAGGTATACTTAGAAAGGTGTAGCATTCAATTAGCTAACTTTAAAGTATTAAAATACATTTTATAATTGTGCTTATAAAAGGCAAAACACGAAGATCTTTGTAATGACAATTATGTGTTGTGATTAACATGTTTTGTGCTATGCTATTATAAGCACTCAAGTTTTGTTAATTTATTTTTTCCTCCGACACATATTTCTTTGTTCATACTTTGCAGGTGATCCCAATAACTCATTATCATGACCAAAGCCCGTGCATCGCACGGGCCATGCTGTCTCGTATCTATAAAGAATGAGTTTCATTCTTGATGTAACATTAATATCATGTATTAAATATCATGTTAAAAGCCTTTTACATTTATCATCAAATGAAACATGCAAACCAAAAACCATCAAATGCAAACCAAAAACCAAAAACGTTAAAATGTAATTGCATTCAAGCCATTCAAAGCCATTTAAACTAATATATGAACGTATAATTGAAACTCAAAATTTAAGCAGGTGAAGAAACACTTCAAATTTCACAAAAAATATAGAATATAATTTTACATACTATTTCATGTTCCAATTCAAAAAACACATTTATTAAGTGATTAGCCCCTTCGTTACAATTCAAAGCATTTATTAACAGGCGCCAAATCATAGAGATTGGTTTCTCACTTCCTTCAACACACCCCTTCGTTTCTTCAATTAACAGTCACCTTCTTCAGCATGGTGTCGATTAAGTTATTAACACTTCCAGTTTAACCTATAAAAACCCTTATTCTTCCTTCAAAAACGCTCATTATTCTGACAAGTTGCTTGGTTAATCCCATTATTCTTCCTCCAAAATCACTGACGTTTCAGGCTGCCGCTTCTGATTCGTTTTTTTTTTGAAGTTTTTGTTTTTTTTTAATCGGTATTTCAAAATTCCATTTTTTACAATCTTCATGTCAATACGATTTATACTTTAGATTCAATTCAGTGATCATTGTTACAATTACTTTCAGAAAGGAGGAATAAAGAACTCATCTACAAAAGCAAAATTTGACCAGGTCAAAGTGACCTAACATGCCAAATTCTTCGAGAGGTATCTTCACAAATTCAACCACTAATTATATTATTCAATATGTTGATGTATCATAATGTACATGGTCTTATTCAAAATATTTTCTACTTTTAGATTTGCTAATATTTCTCATTTTTATACTTTTAATCTGTTTATTTTTGTTTTGACCTAATGACTTAAATCAAAACGAGGTAATTACCATCATATTAGAATATGGCTACTACTTATGAAGATTCTGAATTTCATAGGTTTTGATTGCTTGATTAACTTTATATGGCATAATCAGAATGTTATGGATCCCATATTCCAAATTCAAGTTCGAAAACTATAATAAATGTCTTCTGGTGGTCAAGAATGTTGTTGGTTGTTACAATTGTGAATGGTAATTTATCAAAGACATAAATGGGCCAGTAAAATTCTTTTACAAATATATAACCCTGAAGAAATAATTGCTTAAATAGAAACGGGTCAAACAAGTGGAAAATGTCAAACAGGTAAAAATTCATCCATATTTTATTGTATTAAATTAATTAATGATATAACAATCACAATAGGCTTTCAAACTACAATTATCATATTATATTGTAAAAAGTTCTATTTTTTTTTATATTTGCTGGTTACAACCTACAGGTGTTAAATCATGCAGGTTTAACGCTAGGAACAAGGACACCGTGGCTTCCTTTTGTATTAGTATTGTTTCTATAACCATATTTAACACGTTAATTATTTGAAAAGTTGAAGAATCGGCAAGAACTATTGAACGGTCCATACATTCCGTATTCAGTTTAGGGACAGTTGGTTTCCATTATTTAGGTAAACATAGTAAATTTAATTAAAATTCTATTCAATTAATTTTATGTTATGTTATGTACAAAGTTTGATGATATTAACAAAGTTAAATTTCATTAAATAATTTACAACAAGTAATTATTGTGTCAATATAACAGATATAAGGAATTCATAAACAAGAGTTCTTAGGATAATTCTTATCATCTCTAAGACTTGACCAAAATCCTTATATATGGGTTGACATGCTAATTCTAGAATGATTTATTAACATGGTTTACACAAATTAATATTACTCATTTGATCCGTTGTGTTGATGATGTTTTAGGTATTTTGTCTGTCACATTATTTCAATATATACAATTTAGCTTCAAAATTGTTGTTTATTATGAACAAAGCCCGTGCATCGCACGAGCCATGTTGCCTCGTAAAATATAAAAATTGAGTTCCATTTTGATGTTACGTTTATTATAGTATTAAATAAATCATGTTAATAAAGATTGAGAAGCTCTATACTTATAAAATGAAGAGTTTTAACATATATTATAGTAATGAATTCATTTTAATAAAAATGTTACAAACTCATTAAACTGTAAGACCAAGAGTTTTATAATAAATATAAATAATTATAATAATAAAAGGTTCAATAAAATAAGACACTTTTTATGTTTTATGAATCTTGCATATTAGGATCTATAAATACTTATTTTCATGTTGCAAAATTTTAACACTCTAAAGGTGCATCTATAAGAAACATCTAACAAGTGGAGTAAACAACAAAGACCTTTATTGATTATGTTCTTTCTCCTCACTATTAATTTCATTCATTGATTTGTATCAAGTATATAAATTACTGATAACTGAACATCTATATCTATATTCTATATCTATATCTACATATATAGATCATAATAAATTTGAGTTTCATAGTTTATGTTGTATTGAATTTTATGTTAATAAAACTAGTTTTTGTTATAAATGATGATCATGAATAAATGTAATAGATTATAAACATAAATTAATAGTAGTAAATTCAATTAAATAATAGTCTTTTCGTTTAACTAGAAGTTACATATTAATTAAATAAGACAAAGAATTTAAGAGAAAAATAATAGTAGTAAATTTAAATAAATAATAGTGTTTTCATATAACTAGAAGTTACAAATTATAAATATTAAATAGCACACTATCATGATGCAAATGATATTGAGTTTTTGAAATGATATTATCTTTTACCCTAACAAAACATACATTTATAAAAATTGAGTTCCAACTTTGAAGTTGCAATTAATATCATGCATTTAATATTAATAATAATATTATATAAATCCATTTATCTTACTACTATATAAAGCATTTAGGCCTACCCCATTAGGCAAGTTTAAGGAGCTCATTAAACTTGATTTTAAGGATCTTTCCACTTTTGTTAGTTAGTTCTCTACCTTAAAAAAAAATCGCGGCTAATAAGATTCGAACCCAAGACCTTTCCTAACTTATCACTATGTGTTAACCACTTGCTATACATTACACTTTGGTAACATCACCCACACTTAATAACAAAAGTCTGTTACTCGAAAACCATTTTACCCAATAACATTAAATATACGACGCTGTAAATCATCAACTCTTACCAAAATCCACATTTCCGTTTAATTATTTATTTCTAGCAATAATTATTACCGTGTAAACGAACAATACTTACTCGCCACGAAATATGGTTTCTGGGTACCCGACGCCGCATTGCGCGGGTACCCTACTATAGTAATTAACTGATCTTGTTGGCTTTTTTCGAGCTCAAATTCAAGATGTTGGAATTGGTTAAGAAAACATTAATTTTAAAATCTGCAAAGAATTATATGTTTTACCGTTACTTAGAGCCATGACCAAATGAACGTTGGTCTATTGCCCTATTGGTATCCATCAAGATTCCGAAATGTTTAGTTCATAAGCAAGTGGCTTGGTCAAATACATGATGACAGATTACAATAATAATGATAATCAATCTTTTCAAAAGAGGGGTATGATGAAGATAATATGTATACAGTCATACCTCTACCCGGATGTTAGAAAAATTATTTTCAGTGCAACCTCCGGCTAAAGTGCTAGTCCTATATAAAGCATTTAGGCCTACCACATTAGGCAAGTTTAAGGAGCTCCTTAAACTTGATTTTAAGGACCTTTCCACTTTTGTTAGTTAGTTCTCTACCTTAAAAAAAAATCGCGGCTAATAAGATTCGAACCCAAGACCTCTCCTAACTTAACACTATGTGTTAACCACTTGCTATACATTACATTTTGGTAACACCACCCACGCTTAATAACAAAAGTCTGTTACTCGAAAACCATTTTACCCAATAACATTAAATATACGACGCTGTAAATCATCAACTCTTACCAAAATCCACATTTCCGTTTAATTATTTATTTCTAGCAACAATTATTACCGTGTAAACGAACAACACTTGCTCGTCACGAAATATGGTTTCTGGGTACCCGCCGCCGCATTGCGCGGGTACCCTGCTAGTAAAAAATAATAAATTAATCAGTTGTAAGATCAAAAGTTTTACCATAAATAATATTTAATAAACACATCAAAATAATGTCCATGCATTTCTGAATCACAAAAATAGTTGAATATCTAAATTATGGTTAAATATTAATTACATAGCAACAAACTTTATAGGTTTATTAAAATCAATCAATATATAAAAATGTACGATGACATATATTTAATAAAATAAAACAAGAACCGAACGAAAAAATGATTTTGGACGTACCGACAGATGATGTTCAGAACCGAACTGAACCGGACCGAGAAGCAGTCGGAACCGAACCGAGAACCGAAACAATTTCTTCAACTTTTTTCATTTTTTTCTCGGCTTTGGACCGTATCAGACCGCTCGGAATCGAACCAGTTGGAACCCCGAACTAATTTTTCACAAAAATTAGAACCAGCAACCGAACCGATGGAGCTCGGTTTGGCCCGCCCCGGTTCTGCGATCCCAGTCGGTTCTCAGTTAAATTTGGATAGGCCTACTTATGTGTGCGAGATCTATTTCAAACTAAAGAAGTAATTGCAATTAACATACACAATCCATATGACTCAATAAAAAAACAACAAACCCTAAACATCAATACACATAAAGAACAACTTTGCTCTTTTAGTAGAATACCTGCAATCAAAGTTAACACATGTGACCGATCACGCTTTTCGTATTTCCCGGATGATACCAGTACATTGTACACGATATGCACTCAAAATAACTCGTTATAATGAACGAATCTCGTGCATCGCACGGGCCATGCTGCCTCGTGTTAATAGAGAGGTAGTATTTGTTTACATACCCAACCATCTTAATAAATAGTTCACCAAACAATCATGAACGAATTAATTTTTTTTTTAAAAAAGACAAACAAAATTACATTTGTTTAAATGTACTCGTAGTCCATTCACTTGTTTGTTCATACTTTAACAAACAAATATGAGCAAGCCCGGCCAATCGATTCGTATTCATTTGGTTTCTTTACAAACACACGAATATATCATCAACCTTATAATATCATTTCTTTGTATTAAATTTGTAGAGTTGTATTCTAGGTAGTCTATGTTTTTTTTAAAAATCCTAAGGGAAAAATCTTAGTCATTATATCAAAATGGTCAAGATCAAATCCTTTAGCCACTGACACCTCTGGCCGCCGCCGACCACCGTCGGCCGCTACCTCCGCCCACCGTCTGCCGCCGCTGACCACCGCCGCTCTCCGTCGTCCGCCACCGGTGGCTGGCGACGGCCGATGGCGGCCGTGGTGTCTAACAATGGGGGTGGTGGTAGTGGGGGTGGTGATGGTATTAATGTATTAAAATATATGTGATTCATTAAAAACAGAGGTTCCAATATACAGACAAACATATTACTTCGAATCACATGTGTTTCAAGTCACGAAACATATGTGATTCACAAAAAACATGAGTTTCTAATAACATGGGATCATACGAAATACGAATCACATTTGTTTCAAAAGCTGAAACACACGTGATTCACTAATAACAGGGGTTTCAAAATGTAGACAATCATATTACATTGAATCACATGTGTTTCAAGTCACGAAACAAATGTGATTCACAAAAAACAGGAGTTTTTAAAAACGGGGAAGCATACGAATTACGAATCACATATGTTTCAAACGGTGAAACACATGTGATTAACTAAAAACAAGGGTTCCAAAATACAAATGAACATATTACTTCGAATCACATGTGTTTCTAGTCACGAAACACACGTGATTCACTAAAAAATTGAATATACAACCACCACCGCCAGCCACCACCACCACTGTTGGCCGCCACCTTCGGCCGCCGGTCGCCACTTCCGACCGCCGGTCGCTGGCATCCGCCGCCACCACTGATGGCGTCTGCCGCCATCCACCGCCGGTGGTGGTGCTGGGTTATTGATGTATTGAATCACATGTGATGGTGGTGGTGGTGATTTGAGTATTGATCTTTACCTTTGACTTTTTCTTAAAACAAGGGCTAATAATTGTCCCTTATACTATGCGTAATGGGTGACCATTGTTTCAGTGGTCACCATTGACACATCAGCGCCACATCAGCCCGATCAAACACATAAAAAATCCTGACCAAAACCACGTAACTAGGCGATCAAACCATTCTCCTTTGAAAAAAAAAGGTAGTGATTTTTACACCACAACTTTTGATGCATATACCACAAGTGTTGCATTAAGCAGTTATACAGTTAGCTGTAAAACTTGTAACTTGTGGTGTGGACATTAAAAATTATGGTGTAGAAATCAACTCCCTTGAAAAAACCACCCCCTTTGAAAATCAGACGACCCACTACGATTGTTTGGACGACCTTTATAGCATGAGGACGCGTCTAAAGTTGGCGACCGAATGGAGGACGCAAGGTCGCGACCTTAGCATTACACCCAATCTTAAAACTTTATAAAATTCTTAAACTATCTAAAACAAACCACTAAATTTGTAATATGTTTCTGTTTCACTGTTGAGCCAATTATTGGGTTGGTATCTTAATTCTCAATCATGTTACTATGTTTTAATATCTGTCTTGTTTCCATAAAATCAACATCAGCTGTTAGCTGGGAGAGCGTTGATTTTTTTTCTTCCTATCAATTTGTTATTAAAATACTTTTATCAGCTGAGTATGATATATATTATTTAATAAGTTGTGTTTTAGGAAGTCCATTTTCTAAAATAAAGTCATAAAGCTTAGCTACTTGATAAAATAAATCAAACGGTTAAAATCAATCTCTTAACTACAATCATCATCAAATCACATGTGATTAACACACAACACCGCTTGCAACCACCACTATCTTCCGCCACTGCCGCCACCGACCACCGCCAGCTGCTGGCGGCAGCCGCCGCAATTACATGTGATTGGATACACAATCACATGTGATTAAGAGCGACCAGCGGTGGCGGGGGTTGTCGGCATGGCCGATCCAATTACATTATGGGCCCTGGGCAAGATCTTAAATAGAGGCCCCTAAAGTAATATTTTTTTTTCTTCAAAAGAAGTACAATTCTTCATACGAAATTAAGAGTGTTGCCCCTATCTCTAAGTTATATGTCTGTTATTTTTCTTTTGGGCTCTTTAATTCGTACATTTTCAATATTTCATTTGGTTTACATTGATTCAAGTGTGCTTAAACACATATATACATGGACTAATTCTTTTTTAAATGGACCTTTAAGTTTTGTGGGCCCTGGTGGCCCATGCTCAGGGACAGGTTGCCGGTGGTGGAGACGGAGGCTGACAGAAGTTGGTGGTGGCGATGGTGGTGATCGGCGGTTTGCAATCACATGTGATTTAATACACAATCACATGTGAATGAAAGCGGCCGGCGATGGCACGGGGTGTCCGGTGGTGAAGACGGTGGCCGCCGGCAAAGGTTGCCGGCGGCGATGGTGGTCAGCGGTGTGCCGACTTTTTCTATATCAAAATGCAGAGATTTGTCATTTAGAACTTTACAAGAAAGATAGATTATTTGAACATTTCTTATTATTTATTATTTAGGAAAATGATAATGACAACGCTAAGGGCTGTCAATAAGAAGACAAAAATAAGGTAAAAACCGCCCCCTGAATTTTAGGAACACTACTCTATCAATGAATGTACAAACATTTTATGCACATTAAAGACAACCCTTAGGACTGTCATTAACAAAACTCTATTATTTAATACCTAACAAAAAGACAAACATACTTGAATATGCGTCGTCCACAAGTGGAAACTGATAATTGGGATAGAATCATCCATGTATCAGCAATACGTACGTGCGTCCGATATTATATTAATAATTCTAACTATAATAGTGGAGATTTGATTATAATATTTTTTATAATTTATTGTTGTCACAACATTTTTTTATAAGAATTGGTGAGGTTTCGGTTTCTGTTCTCGTAATTAATTGTTTAAAATCATAATGTGAAACCACCAATATATAATTTTGCCTCCAACAAATTGTAATTTTCACCTCTTAGTCATCATAGACTTTTTTTTTTTTTTTTTTTTTTGTGCCACTATTCTATTCACAAGGAAGAATTTGTCTCATATGAATTTATGCACAACATTTTTTATGCAGAAGCTTTTAGGAGGTTATTTATCAAAAATAAAGCTCAAATCAAAAAAAAAAAAGATTGTCCTCCAAACAAAACTATTTTAATTAAAAAGAGTTTTTTAAAACCCAAAAGTTTAAACCCCACAAAGTCCCTATAAGACCATCCGTAACGGTCGACCGAACCAGCGGTCGCGACCGCCACGTCCTCCGTTCCCGACGCGTCCCGTCCGTTACGCCTCCGCTCGCTCGACGCGTCGCCATAGCCCAACGGTCGACTAGTCGACCGTTGGCAGCCCACTCCAACGGCTCCAAAACACACACTTCCAGCCTAATTTTTACCCCTTTTTTTACCTTATAAATACCCAATCTTTTTCTAAAAATTTCACACTTCTCATTTCTTTTATTCATACTTACTCACATCACACACATCACACACACTATACTAAAAATGAGTTCCGACGATGAAATGAATGTCTCTAATTTCATTTTTGGCGACGAGGAAGAGGACATGGTTATACATCTTGGTTTTTTACAAACGGCGGCCGCGTTTCTTGAAGGTTATAGTTCTAATATCCCTAGAACTCCTAGAAGATACGTGAATAGGGACCGTGGCGGTGCGAATGACCGTCTCGTGGCAGCCTACTTTGCTGAAAATCCGACGTATAACGAGCATGATTTTCGCAAACGTTTCAGGATGAGTCGTGATCTTTTCACACGCATTGTTCGCGATCTCACTAATACCGTCCCATTATTTGCGCAACGATATGATGCACTTGGGAACGCAGGTACTTCTCCGCTAATGAGGTGCACTTCTGCAATTCGTCAGTTAGCATACGGGACCGTACCGGATGCTCTAGACGAATACTTACAAATTGGTGAGAAAACTAGCCGTGATAGTCTCGCAGAGTTCTGTAAAGGGTTTATGCACTTGTATGGAGATGAGTTTCTGCGAAAGCCTACTCATACTGATGTGGCGAAGCTATACGCTTTTCATGAGGAGAAACATGGGTTTCTCGGTATGCTAGGAAGCATTGACTGTACTGATTGGCCTTGGGCTCAATGTCCAAATGCTTACCGTGGGCAATATGTTAGAGGGGATCACGAGAACGAACCATTCATCTTACTTGGCACGCGTTCTTTGGTGTCGCCGGTTCGAACAACGACATCAACGTGTTACGAGCGTCCCATATTTTCAATGATCTCAAAGACGGGAAAGCACCTGAGGTACCCTTTTTGGCAAACGGGGTATCTTATAAATGGGGATATTATCTTACTGACGGGATATATCCGGAATAGTCTGTTCTTGTTAAGTCCATTTCACACCCAAATGCGAATGATGTTAAGCGGGTGAACTACAAGAAAGCACACGAAGCTGCAAGGAAAGACGTAGAACGAGCATTTGGCGTTCTAAAGAAAAAATTGGGTATAATAAAAACGACTGCAAGGTCCCCAAATGTTAACAAAATAAGAGATATAATGTACACTTGTATCATATTACATAATATGATTATCAAAGACAAAGGCAGGGCCATATGTCCCGATTTTCATCCGGAAAAGCGACATAGTGAAGCCGACCCCGTACGATCACATGAAGAAGTATTGCAAGTTATCAGGGAGATCAATAATAAACAAACTCATCTTAATCTTAGATCTGATTTGGTGGAACACGTTTGGAATCGACGACTCCACCAGTAGTTTTTTTAATGTTTTTTTAATTATGTTTAATGTAATGTTTTAAATTATTTTTAATGTAAAATGTTTTAATTATTAATGAAATTTAAATTAAAAAAAAAATAAAAAATTTCCGAACGGTCACCCATTACGGGCATTTGGTCGCTGTCTGGTCGTGTGTTTGATCAGGAGAGAGAAAGCTGATGTGGCACAGATGTGGCAGGGGTGACCAAACTGGGTTTGGTCACCCATTACGCATAGTCTAAGCTCCCTTCCAAAAACATCCGTACAGTTGAAAAATCCGTAGCAAAAATTACAAACCATGTGTAATTTATAACTTTAACAGTCTTGATTCTATTAATATATCGAGTAAGAAGATGAAGAAAAAATTAAGTAGATGCATGGTGAATTTGAATTTAACATACTAATTAGCTAGTTAACCAAAGATCATCATAAATTAAGATGCAACGTTTTGGTTAAATTAATATATTAGAGGATTACAAATAAAGCTCACACTACATAAGATGCGTTCTTTATTTCATTACAAATTAAAAACAAAAAATAACATAAAGTAAGTAAAATAAAATAAAAGATACTGAAATTTTATTGTAATTAAGCTTCTTTAATATTAGAAGTTGCTAGAGCTATGTAGTTCTAGTAAGTCTAGCTTTTGTCTTTGATTCTTAATTAATAATTAGGGCATTCATTTGCATGTGCACGGGTCGCAAGTGCACTTTTCACCGCACTTGCAACCACCATTCTCAGCTCCCATCTCTGATCCCTTATTGCAACTGTAGAAAACAAATTTCAACAAAAAAACATTAGTACGACTATGCGAGTTAATTAATGGTAAGGTTTGATATAGAAACACTTTTATATAGAGAACTTACATAATCAATATTTATTATAATAAATCTCACCATCAATTTTTTCCTAAAAGTATTCTATCTCCAAATAACTTTATATTTCAATAAAAAAAACTTAGCAAAGACCAACCACTAACTATTTCCTAAATATTTATGCTCAAGAGAAACATGATTTTTTTTTATAGGACGAAGGAGATGTGTACTTTATAGGTAATTCGAATATGAAGTTGATAAATTGTAGTATATGCAATTCGATATTGATTCTTGTTCACAAGTTAATAATTATAATAAGAGTTCTTCTAATATGTGACACATAGGCACATGTTAAGGTGTATTCAACAAAGTAAAATTTTCTAATATTAATATAAAATGATATTTATAAGTTATTAATGCTTTTGTGTTATACCGATTTTATCCTTACCATAATTAAAAATGATAGTTGTTTGACATAAATATTTAACATTACTATAACGTACATATTAGAATTTCCCTTATAAGAATAGAGTCATGATCATATTTGACTTAATTTTTCTAGCGCGTGCATATGCATGCTTTATTTGAAACAAAGTAATTAATCGGAAAATGCATGGTACCTCTTGGTGGGTGCAAGTCCGGCGATGGTGGTGGTGTTACTGGCGGTGGTTTCACTGGCGGAGATGACAGGGTTCATCTTACAACCGCCGCAACTGGTTTGGCATTTGCAACCAGAGCCACAACCGCAACTTCCTGCGCAACAAGCAGCAGATGACATTTTTTGTTTTAAAAGATAATGGAAAAATTAATTACTCAAAGGTTTTGGATATGGTGGTTGAATAAACGGATGAGGTAACGGTTTTATAGGCAGCAGATGGAGGAGAGGGGTGTAACGGTTTTTAATGTTCACCGTCCACGTGCACGGTGGTGGTGTGGTGGTCAGAATCTGTTGGGTTTTGATACGTGTGTGGACTTGTTCTATTGTGTTGCATTTTAAGGAGCATGCTCTTTGAACGTTTTTGTGGTAACGAACATATCGTTTGGATTACCTATGTGGCGTTAAATTCGTTTAGTGTGGACTTTTTCTTTTCTTTTTTTGAAACAAAAAACAGTGATAAATATTTAAATTTACGTATTGATATTAAGAAATTGTATTGTTTTCTAATATATCTTTCTATACTTATTTGTCTATTAATTTAAGGGTTTTGATGAGCTATCAATAACAAGCTACTACATGCATTAATTAGAAAGTTGTATTTTAATTAGTGGATAAGTAATGCCTAAAATGTAGGAGTATGTGGTTGTTGATTATTCTAATCTATCTACTTTTAAAATTAACTTATATAATCCACTAATTCTTTTTCCTTATATTATGAGAGCTGATTCGTACATAACAACTTTTATCCATGCAGATCAAATTCATCCTAAATGACAATCATGTCCTTCCTTTACTTTTAACACATTTTACATTTCACCCCCCTTATATTTTACACTTGATTTAACACTTGTTATAATCAAATGAGTAGGCATATAAATAGGAAGAAATATCAAAACTCCTTAATCAATACAAATATTCAAATTAAACAATCACCTAAAGAAATTAATTGTTTTATGAATAAATTGTTAAAGTAGAAAGATTCAATAACAAGCAAAATAATCTTTTAGTACAACATATCCAACTCACAACATGGGTAAATCATATAACAACAAACTAAAGGAACATGTGACATTATTTGAACTAGTTACTCCGTTTTATGACACATCATACATGTTCGATCGATAAACAACTAAATATTTTCATTAATACACAACAATAACATAATCCTCGTGTAACATGAGTACCCAAAGCCTCTTTTTCTACACCTGTATTTTCTACATATGTTATAACAAAATCAAGATCTAATGCCTTCCTAATAAAGTAGTGTGAAGCAATTTGAAAATTATGGTATAATTTTAGGGTATGTATGTATGATTGGTACTATCTGGAAACAACTTGCAAAGCAGGCCAAGAAACTTCATCATCGTCTGTATAACCTCGAATTAGAAAATCAGAACAGTTTTTTATAACCCCGTGATTATACGGGTTGAGAAATTGCCCATTTGGACCTTGAAGATACCCGTATCGTGTAGCGTTTACTGATTCATTTGTTGTTATGTTTCGACCAATCTACATTCATAAATAAATAAATCTAATAAATAAATGTTTAAAGATTTAGAAAAATAAATAAATAAATAAAAGAAGGATGACCTGGTATGCTTGAATCAAGAACAAGGTTCCAGCAGCAAGCAAAATAAAGAAATCAATAAAAAGGAAAATTGCAGCACCAGGATGCTCAAAAACAACATGATGAATCCAAGATTCTTCACTCTGTAATGCTGCTGGTATTATTGAAGTCCACATTCCTGACATTTCAAGGGGCAAAAATGTAAATTTACCATATAAAAAGAACATAAATATACAGTTGGGTGAGACTTACTATGAATAGCGACCACTGCACTCATCAATGCAGTCAAAGTTCCCAAAAATAGGAACACAAAAAAGTCCCATTTATTCTTCTGCCAATATATAAAACCAGTTAATAACATGCCATTTACTTTTACTTCAAGTTAAATACATATTTATGAGAAATGATTTAATGAATACATAACTTTTATTTAAATTTAATAATAATTAAAATTAATTTTACCTTTCCCACACAATTTGAGATCCAGGGGCAGTGATGGTCAAACTGTTCCACACACCGTTTGCATGCAGGACAATGTTTGGAGCGAACAGGTCTTATTATCTAGTGAAAAAAGAAAGGATAAAATTGTAATTTAGCACCACTATACAGGTGGCAAAATGGGCGGGTCGGGCAACGGATCAAAACATGTAACTTTTTAGTACATATACCAAAACGGGTTGGCTTGGATTTAGCAGCAAATACTTTTTGTCACTTGTAAAATAGTTTATAAATAATAATTGTGTCAAGTATGATTATAAAACTATATTATTAGTTTATTACATAATAATCGTCTTTTCTCTAAAAATAAAGCAATTTAGTGTGATTTAAAAAAGAATTAGAACAAAAAACATAAGGAATGACTTTATACAAACCTTGCAAGTAGGACAGAGTTGAGACCAGTTTCCAGTCCAATAAGGCGTGTTGGTCAAATCAACGGTCAACAATGGACCCTGTATATTGTCAATAATCCAACTTTAATTACTTTCATGCAGTAAATTATCTAATTCATATTCTTAAATGTTGCAATAATCTATAAAAAGCATTAAAACAACCCCTAAGTCTATTTAGTACTTGTTTACATTTATTTATTTATTTGTATGACATCAAGAATGTAATTTGTTACACTTATGTAGCCAATAGCCATCTATTTGGCCAAAACTATTTATTTAACAAATTAATTAATGATAAATAATACCTCAACATCAGCATTATTTTTTATTCCTCCTGACATTTTCACATAACCAGGATCTTTACTGCATCCAAATAAACAATCATGAAAACAGTTAAGAGGGAGCAAAATGGGCAGGTTGAGTAACGGGCCAAAACGGGTCGGGTTGACCCGAAACACCTTTTTTTGTCCATTTTTTAATCAACTGTAACCAAATAAAGTGTACCTGCTACAACGAACAAACATCAATAGTGAAGCAACTGAAAGAGAAACAGCAGTCCAACCCCAAAGTCCAACAACAGCAGTCACCTTTAAAAGATTTGAACCTAAAATAGATAAAAAAACGCTTAAGAAATAATAAAAGATTTTTTTTTTATTAATTGTTGTTTTACTCACCATAAAGAACAGAATTGATGAATATTATTGTGCAGACAAATACTATGCAAAACAGCATAGGGGCGTAACCGGTATCCCCGATTTTGTTGATCCAACTTTTGTCTTTGTTGTATGCACGCTCTGCATTAGACTGCATAAATTAAGATTTACAATGTTATAAAACAAAATCAGTTATTTTCTAAGCTAGTAAAATCATATTCCACCAACAGAAATTATATTCTTAAAATTTACACAATTCCAAAAATGCTTATTTTTGCAAGAACAAAGTGGTTTGCAATGAAAAGTCAAGTATGCTGATTAAAAAGTCAATCACCTAAATACTGTAAGCATATGGTAACAAAATTAATAGTCCAAAATTAATAGTGTAGAATGTATAATGATTATAAAAATATAAACAATAAAAACACATACAAGGATTGCAGAAACATGGCGATGGCCTCTATCTGCAGCAATTTTAGCAGGAGTACATCCAGCACTATCTTTAATGGTTAATTCCTGTTTTGTCCCTGCATGCAAAAGTACAACACAAGCCTCCACATTTCCTCTCAATGCTGCCCAATGCAAAGGGGTGCAACCTGACGTAATAAAAATGTTTAATTCAGTTGGTCAAACTAAAAGTCAACTATTTAATGTGCTAAGCATTACATAAGTTGTTTATATACATTTTTAGAATCATAAAATGAATAATTATCAACAGATAAATACCTTCTTTATCCTGTTTTCCTTGAAAGGCATCCCAAAAGAGAAGTAATCTTAGTGTATCTGCAAATCCTTTATAAGCAGCCCTGATTCAGTATAATACAAGCAAATTATCATGTAACTCAATTCTCAAATGCAGCCATCAAACTTAATCATATTCACAAATCACAGCCAAAAAAAATGAATAAATTCGATAGTTATATATATATATATATATATATATAAGTTTATATTTTTCCATAATTTGGTCTATAAAACAAGTGCTCATGCACAAATGGTAAATAAAATAAATAAATAAATAGAACTTTTTATCATACCAATGAAGAGAGGTCCTTCC
Source organism: Calendula officinalis (assembly GCA_963853835.1). NCBI lineage: Eukaryota > Viridiplantae > Streptophyta > Magnoliopsida > Asterales > Asteraceae > Calendula > Calendula officinalis. Next base: position 8,793,174 of record OY970828.1, on the reverse strand, counting down.
GTCATTATCAGGTACATCAAAATCAGCATTATACTTGGTTACTATGAAATTCAAGAACGTGGTTTGCCCGTATTGAGCTGCAACATGAACTGCCTGCAATGAAGTACATATTTCATATCTGAGAACACTAAAATTATCACAAGCGTCTATAATCGTGCGAGTGTGTGTGTGCATGTGGGGTGCAAGTCAAGTTCTCGAGTGATATTTTCTTTAAGGTCAAATCGTAAACCAAACAAAACCAATTTTAACGTGAAAAAAGTCTAATCGTAAACTAACTCAATCGAGATATAAATTCGCACTCTTAGTTATATCGAAAATATAAAATCTAAAATTTAGTAATACAAAACATAGAATACAATATTCTATAGTGGAAGATTTCGTACATAAAATTTGTATTGCCAACTCATATTCGTATTTACTTTTGTTATAAAGTTCAAATAATTTCTTTAAAGTGTCCATATATAGACTATAGATGATGTGGACTAATGTATCACTAGTTACAATACATGTGTAATCAAATAAATGGTAAGCATAACATTTTTAAACTGAGAAAATTAGGTGGAAAATGAGTCAAAATAAGGCAGATGCCCACCCCGCTCACCCTTTGATACCGCCCATGTACATATACATGTGTGTGTGTATATATATAACATTTTGACATATTTATGTAGACAATCATAATACGACAACTACTTATCAAAAAAAAAGGTAACACATTTACCCGATAACCATTTACATCAGCTGCTTCAACACGAGCACCATTCTGCAATAACACCTCAGCAGCTGCAACTGAACCCCGAACAGCCGCCCAGTGCAGTGCTGTTTGTCTCACATTATCCACAGTATGCACATCACCACCATGCTACATAACCACAAATCAAATTTTAAAAATAATTTAACCCTATATATCCCTCAAACTCATATCACAATCTCCCCTAAATGATAATATCATGACAGCAAATTCTTATAATTAAAATTCAATTTATTAACATTTCAATATGCACAACTAACTAAATCACTGCCAATTCAAGTACTGTACCATAATTGAAGTTTAGAAATGGATCTAACTCTATAAACACACAAAATAACTAAAACAAATACCTCAATTATATATTGAGCAACATCAGCAAAGTTATTGAGAGATGCCCATTGAAGGGGGTAATAACCGTTACCATCTGGTTCAGAGAGAGAAGCACCATCTTCTTCGACGAATTTTTTAAGTTTCAGCAGATCACCGTATGCAGAAGCTCCAAATACGTCATAGATCACTACTTCCGCCGGTTTTTGTGGTCCTCCGGCGCCGGCGGTGGTGTTTTTGGTGTCTTTTGAAGAGTCTGATACAATTTCGATCTCAGATGAGTTCATTTGTGAAAGAAAAACTTAGGGTTTTAATTTGGGAGTGGTAGTAAGTAGCTCTTGAGATGGGATTTGAAGAAGGATTGCTCGTTTGTTGAGTGGAGTAGTTGACGTGTTGAAAGTTGAATTGGGGGTTTCTGTTCTTCTCGTGAATTTAGCAGAAGGGATTTAAGATGCCTAATTTCTAGAATGAAATGAAGTCACTAACCTCATAATTAACGTATTTTAATTATATTTTAAAATATGATTTTATCTTTTATAATTATTTACTTTCAATATTTCTGTAAATGAAAAATTACCTAGTGTTGTGCAATTTAAACGAGAGAACTGCCGAGCTATTTCGGTTTGGTTGTCGGTTTTAAATTTTATAAAAAACAGTTCTCAATCAGGTTCTTCTCTATGGTACAAGTTGTTGCTTCATTGAATTTGCTTCACTAATAGGCTCACGATTCGACTTTGATCGTTATGGACTAGTACCAAGATCGAGTCCTAGACAAGCGGACCTCATTTTAACAGCCGGAACAGTAACAATGAAAATGGCCCCTTCCTTAGTGAGATTATACGAGCAAATGCCTGAACCAAAATATGTTATTGCTATGGGAGCATGTACAATTACAGGGGGGATGTTCAGTACCGATTCTTATAGTACTGTTCGTGGAGTCGATAAGCTAATTCCTGTGGATGTCTATTTGTCGAGCTGTCCACCTAAACCAGAAGCAATTATAGATGCTATAACAAAACTTCGTAAGAAAATATCTAGAGAAATCTATCCAGATAGAATTCTGTCTCAGCGAGAGAATCAGTGTTTCACTACCAATCACAAGTTTCAGGTTGGGCTTAGATTTTATAAAAAACGGTTCTCAATCAGGTTCAGTTTAGTTCTGAGTGATTCGGTTCGGTCCAAGACTTAAAAAAACCAAATAATTTTCCTCAGTTAGGTTCCGGCCAGTTTTCGGTCCGGTTCGATTCGGTACAGCTCCAAGCATCATCGGTCCGGCCAAAATAATTTTCGGGATTCTCGGTTCAATTCAGTTCTGAGCGGGTTCGATTCTTAGATTGTGCAGCCTCATTCTAATGTCACATTACACCCAAAGGATTTGACGAGGTGAGCAATTAGCGAGCTATTACAAGTAGTTATATTAGGTTTTTGTGTTTTAAAAACTTCAACTGCATGTTAGTAGTGAGACTTAGAAACTAACTCAAATATAAACCTATTAAGCACTAACACCTCTCAAAGTTCTTTTGTTAATATTCTGGTATCATACATACAAAAATACAAAATACATGCACAAGTTTTTAATGATCGTAAATGAGCTTATTAAAGTTGAGCTTAAGCTTATAAATAACTTATTTGGTTTGAAAGTTAGCTTATTCAAACTAAAATTAAATCATTAAATGAGTATCGAACTCTATCCTGTAAATTACAAAAAAAATTTGAGCTCGGGGTTGAACAAAGTTTTTAAAAATTATTCAAGCTCAAGCCAAATATTAAACAAGTCAAACAACAATTTTTTGTTACTTAACTCGATTCATGTCAGTAACACCTTATTTGCAATCGTACTTAACTCGATTCATACACCTATAAATATACTAAATAATAATAGTCGAGTATCCCTGCAATTTTTCCAATTTTTTGAAAAGAAAATGCTAAATATATCTAGAAATAATAAGTGTTTTCGTTGAAAATTAAAACTAGCTAATCTGAGAAAGTTTCAAATGAATTATACATAGTAAAAGTGGCATTCCTATATGTATCGGATACTTCCGGAGTAGTTGAGATTTACTTATGATATACATGATCTAATCATAATCATCGTTGTAATTGTTTCTAAACCATCCGTTGAACATTATCATGGCAAAGAATCGCTCCGTAATTTTTAGGATAAGTAAAAATCACCCTCTTTTACGGGAATTAAATTTTGTTTGAACGCCAAGCATTTTAAAATTAAAAACTAGCAAGATGCTAGAGAACAATTATAAAGGAAAATAAAAAACATGACATAGAATCGATACACCAATCTGACCACCTATTATTTAAATTATAAGACGAACCCTATGCTTAATCCAAAGAAATGAAATCGCCTGTAAGTATTCTCCTTTGATGCAATTGTAAAATTCCTCCGGTGATCTAAATACTTTTCCGTTTCGAAATCTCCATATGACCCCAAAGTAAATATATAAAACGCTCAAAAACCCCTTTTTTTGCTGCATCTACCATGTTTGCCTCGTCTAACCAATTGAACAAATCAGGCAAAGATTGAAAGCTCATTAAATCAGCATTCCACCATTAGAAAAAAATTAACACATTTACAATTTTGTCCTTAAAATATAAATAAATTAAGTAATAACAATGTTAGTTTGGTAATTGCAGTTAACGAAAATATATTTCTCTCAAAATCTTCCCACTTTTGGGAGAAAGATTAGGAGAGAAAAAATGGCTATAATTTCTTTTCCCTTATTTTCCTTTCTTTCATAAAAAAAAAACTATGGATATAATAAAATGTTTATTTCCTTCATTTTCTTTTCTGTTCTTTCTAAATTAAAACTTTGGAAGACAATAAAATTTTTATTTCCTTCATTTTCGCTTCTCTTCTTTTCAAATTAAAACTCTGGAAGTGTAAGAATAGGCCTGGACTTAGAGCATAATAAGAATTAGTAATTTTTTTTCCAGAAATTAAGTTATGTAACTTATTTTATATGCATATTATAAATATTACTTCCTTCGTATCAAAATAAGTGACACAAATTAGCTTACACATTTTTTGAAGTAAAAAATTAAAGTAGAGGTTAAAATAGATTAAAGTACATAATTAGTGGAGGACGAGCCCCACTTTTCTTGAATAAAGTGATATTAATGAGTTTTAAAAGTAAAAGTAAGGGTATAAGGGTAATTTCACTTTATTAAAGTGGATAGTTAGTGGGTATGTGTCTCACTATTTTTACCAAATAAGGAAAGTTTTTAAAGTGTGTCACTTATTTTGATACACCCAAAAATGAAAAGTGTGTCACTTATATTGACACGGAGGAAGTATAAGTATTACTGCAGATTGTATAAATATATAAAATAATATTATGTGTAGATTAAAATGTACAGTATTTCATCATCATCTTCTCTGTTCTTCAAAGCAACAGCTAAGAGCATCTCCAACCATAAACTCTATATAATTACCTCTATCTCTATAAATTTTGGGACAACTCACTCTAAACAATATCTCAACTCCAACCATAAACTCTATTCTTCCCTTCAAAAGCTTTTAAAAATAGTGAGACATATATTCCACTAACACTAACACTTGCACTCATAAATAAATGTGGGGCATGGATAGAGTTAATTCCTCTCACTTTAAATATAGAGGGTGTTTTTCTCTCACTCTATATTTAGAGTGAGTAATAGAGGTGGGTTGGAGAAAATAAAACTTCAAATATAGAGAATGGTTGGAGATGCTCTAATCCATTGTAGCAACCTCATAACTTAGAGCATCTCCAATCACACTCTATTCATCCCTCTATCTCTATATTTGAAGTTTTATCTTCTCCAACCCACATCTATCCCTCGCTATAAATATAGAGTGAGAGAAAAGCTCCCTCTATATTTGAAGTGAGAGGGTATCCCCTCTATCCATGCCTCTATCCATGGACCCCACACATCCTTCACTAATTTTCTTTTGTAATGCAAAATAAATTAATTAAAAATATGATTTCTATGGGTCCCACTAGTTTTAGAGGGATTGATAGAGTTTATATTCGGAGTTGACGTTATGTTTAGAGTGAATACCCACCAATTATAGAGATATAGTGAGTTTTATAGAGTTTATGGTTGGAAATGCTCTTAGAGCATCTCCAACCGACCTCTATCATCCTCACTCTAAATATAGAGTGACAGAAAAGCTTACTCTATATTTGAAGTGAGATAATACCCCCTCTATCAATGGACCCCACCACTTCTATTTAATTATCTAATAATTATTTCTATTTAATTGACTTTGTTTGTGTTTGGAAGTCAACAATCCATCCAATTAATTTAAAAATATAATTGTTATGGGTCCTACTAGTTTGAAAGGGATGAATAGAGTTTATGATTGGAGTTGAAGTTTTGTTTATGCTGTGTTCCAGAATATTTCATTAAAAGAAATGAAAAGAAGATGAAAGAAGAGAAGAGAAAAGATACAAAATAGAGAAGAAATATTTTAATCTTTTTGTGTTCCATTAGGAAGAAGAGAAAAGAAATTAAAAAAGAAAAAATTTCAATTTACAAATTTACCCTAATATCTAACAAGAACTTTTCACTGAGTAACGTTGTATAACAGTAAATAAATTTAGTGTATTAACATAATTTATATCATGACATTACAACAAATATATAAGAAAAATTGTAACAGAAATTGAGGAAATAAAATTTTGTCCACGACACTATAAAAATTAAAGAAAAATTGAAACAGAAGATGCGAAAATAATATAAACGATGTTGAAATTCAAACAACAAGCAACACACATAAATATAAAAAATCAAATTAGAAGTGAATTCAACACCTACGAATTTACGTGGACCCTTTTTCGGAAGAATTGAGCACCTGTAAATATATATGTGAACTTATTTTGCAGGTGAAAGTACGAAGGCCGGCGAATTCACTTATATACGTCGGTAAGAGATACTTATTAGGTTAAGGGTATTTTAGAGATTACAATAATTATAACTGATTTTAATAGTGATCCTTTCAAATCTTCCCAAAGTTGGGAGAAAGTTTAGGGAAGAAGTTTTAGATCAAATTTCTTTCCATATCATTTCTCTTCTCTCAATAGGAACACAATTTTTTATTTATTTCTCTCCATCTCCTTTCTCTTCTTTCCAAAAACATAGTCTTAGAGTTAATAGACCCACTAAATATAGAGATAGAGTGACAGAGTTTATAGTTGGAGATGCTGTTAAGACCTTACTTCAGTACGCACACCAGATCAGCTTCAAATAAAAGGTTTTTCACTTGTAAATCTCTTTACAAGCCAGATATCCAGGTCAAGGAGGAAGGTGGAACCCTAGATTACAGAGTCTTCTTCGTCGATAATTCTGGCATAAAGGTTTCACTAATTCCGCATTCTTTCCGTTTTGTTGTGTTTTCCGATTACTTTCATTAATTTTGTTTATATCATCGGATTATATGCTTAATTACAGGATTTTTAGTTAGTTTATTGCGTAATATTGTAAGGTGTATGTATATTAGAACGTTACAGAAGTTTCCTTGATAATCCCTGTCTTCAATGCTCTATGTATTAGCTGATTAATTTTTGTTGTGTTTTGATCACATTTAGGTATTTTTATATGTTTTAATGTCATTATCAAATTCCCATCAACAACCAAAGAAATTGTAACAATTTTCAAGTTAAAATACAACTCATTTGTTGCTGACTCATTTATCTAAGAAAGATCAAAGATGCGTTGTTTGGTATAATAAAAGGTCTCTTATTAGTTTATGTAAAGAATTTATAAATCAGAGGACCGATTTGAGTTGACTTTAGTCAAATACTCCTTTGATTCCAGAAAGATAATTTTCATGATATGTGTTGATGATCATGGAATGATGTTTTTTTAATAATGGCTGATTGTAGTGATGTTTTATGAATGATGATCGTCTGAATTCTGAAATATTTTATTTATGTTGTGCAGGTTTCACCATGGCATGATATTAAAAATGGTTAGGGTACACCCGATACAATAATGTTTACGCATTTTGACCTTTGTGTATTCAATATTCAATAATCAATATAAATACTTGTAAATGATCTAACATCTGGCCTTGATTTATTTGGTTTATTGTGTAGTTGATGTTGAAATTGGGGAAAGTGGGCCAAGTTATGAAAGTAAAACCCTTAGGCTGTCTAGCTATGATCGATGAGGGGGAGCTTGACTGGAAAATTGTTGCAATTTTCGTTGGATGATCCAAAAGCTTCACTTGTCAATGATGTTGATGACGTGGACAAACATTTCCTGGTATGTCAAAACAGTTGATCAAAACATGTCAAACTTCGGTGGAGTATAATATAATAATGATTATATGTTTTTTGAACATTTAAGCCTAATTGTGTTTAAACTTTGGATCTTTCTTAATTTCGAATCTATTTTATTGCAAAAAAAAGTGAGTAGTTAGTGAAGTTTGGTTTTAGGGGACATTAACGGCAATTAGACTATGCGTGATCCATGACCAATATCTCAATGGTCACCATTGCCACCTCTGCGTCACACCAGCATTCTCTCTGCTGATCAAACACATGACCAAACAGTGACCAATAGCCCGTAATGGGTGTCCGATAACTTTTTTTTATTTTAAATTTCACTAATAATTAAAACATTACATTAATAATAATTAAAAAAAAATATTACATTGATAAAAAATATTACATTAATAAAAAAAACTAGGGGTTATTAGTTTGATTCCAAATGTGTTCCACCAAATCAGATCTAAGATTTAGATGAGTTTCTTGATTATGTATATCCCTGATAACTTGTAATACTTCTTCATGTGATCGTACGGGGTTAACTTCACCATATTGCTCTTCCGGATGAAAGTCGAGAGATATCGTCATGCCTTTGTCTTTGATAATCATATTATGTAATATGATACACGTGTACATCATAACCCTTATTTTGTTAATATTTGGGACCTTGCAGGCGTTCTTATTATAGCCCATTTTTTCTTTAGAACGCCAAATGCTCGTTCTACGTCTTTCCGTGCAGCTTCGTGTGCTTTCTTGTACCTTACCCGCTTAACATCATTCGAATTTGGGTGTGAAATAGACTTAACAAGAACAGACCAATCCAGATATATCCCGTCGGTAAGATAATATCCTCATTTGTAAGACACCCCGTTTGCAAAAAAAGGTACCTCAGGTGCTTTCCCTTCTTTGAAATCATTGAAAAATGGGATGCTCGTATCACGTTGATGTCGTTGTTCGACCCGGCGACACCAAAGAACGCGTGCCAAAACCACAAGTCTTGCGAGGCAACTGCTTATATTAAAATGAATGGTTCGTTCCCGTGATCCCCTCTACAATATTGCCCACGGTAAGCATTTGGACATTGAGCCCATGACCAATCCGTACAATCAATGCTTCCTAGCATACTCGGAAACCCATGTTTCTCCTCATGAAAAGCGTATAGGTTCGCCACATCAGTATGAGTAGGCTTTCGCAAATACTCTCTTCCATACAAGTGCATAACCCCTTTACAGAATTCTGCGAGACTATCACGGCTAGTTTTCTCAACAGTTTGTAAGTATTCGTCTAGAGCATCCGGTATGGTGTCGTATGCTAACTGACGAATCGCAGAAGTACACCTCATCAGGCGGAGAAGTACTTGGGTTCCCAAGTGCATCATAACATTGCACAAATAATGGGACGGTATTAATGAGATCGCGAACAATGCGTGTGAAAAGATCACGGCTCATCCTGAAACGTTTACGAAAATCTTTTTTGTTGTACATCGGAGCGAAGTAAGCTGCCACGAGACGGTCATGAGCACCGTCACGGTCCCTATTCACATATCTTCTAGGATTTTTAGGGATAATAGAAGTGGAACCTGCAAGAAACGCCTTCGCCGTTTGTAAAAAACCAAGATGTAAAATCTTATCTTCCTCCTCGACGCCAAACGGTCGGCTGCTAACGGTCGACAATTCGACCGTTCAAGGCATGGGACGCGTCGTGTGGGGCTGGCCGTATCGGGGGGACGCGTCGGGGGTGGTCATGTGGCGGTCGCGACCGGCTTGTGGGTCGTGCCTTACGCACAGTCTTAGAGATTGGTTTAGAGACTACAAGATCCCAGATGGAAAACCAGCCAACAAGTTTGGTCTGGGAAACAAAGCTGCTAATAAAGTAATTTCATTCAATTGGTCAAAAGCATATGCATACAACACTTTTTCGTCAAAAATACCCCAAAAAACAAAAGAATCATTAATTATTGATAAAATATAAAAATTGAATTGATGTGGTATATGGTGTTGAATTGAACAACAGGATTATGCTCTAAAAGTGATTGCGGAGACGAATAAATCATAGGCTAAGCTTGTCAAGAGAGAACAATTCCATACAGAGACCTCCCTTGTCTAAATAATCATCATTTTCTTCATTCTTTTACTTTTATTTTTGCAAATGTATTTTTGTCTTCTTATATTTCCAACTGTTTTTAAGATAATTACCTATTATAACATGCTACTATTCATCTCTATAGTACATGAATAATGTTTTTTCAAATAAAATATAGTGATATTAAGAAGTAAGATTGAGGACTTAAATTTTAATGAAGTCTGTAACAATAATTCCCAATCAATCACTTAAGAAATATTATATCGTTGTTAGAAAAATGGTTCCTCCTAAAGATCCTAATAATGATCCAATATTTTTTAAGGTTGAAAATTGTCGTCTAGTCCACACCAATTTTTTCCTAACCTGTGATATTAATATGTTAATTTATGAATATGTCTTGCAAGTTTGTAAACTAGATATCAATTGTTTGCTAGAGATTAATGATAATGTAAATACATGTATTATGATTTCTATGAAAGACGATTTATTTAGATTTTCAGGCTAAAAAATGAAACACAGAAACAGAGAAATTGTATTTCCGGTAACCAAACATTCAGACACATTATAGGCAATTGGGCAAAAGCTACTTGCATTTCATATATTTGGTCCAAAATACAATTAATAGCTGAAATTGCAAGATATATACATTCACATACATACATATTTAGCATGCTTCATAGATTCTTACGTTGACCAGATCCCGGTGTCAACGACTTCCCTTGCGATCATCCTCCATTGATGATAGCTTAGTGGGTAGAGATGCAGTTTGATTAACAAATTTGTAAACCCACTTCATTGCAGACTTTCTCGCCTGAGAAAATGGTGGAGAATTATAAAAAGATGATGACGTGGTGGCGGTGTCGGTGTGGTGGTGGCCTTCTCCGACCAGTGTAAGAATTGCCGCAGTTGGTGCCATTTGTTTTTGGAAGAAATTAAGCTCCTGTAACGATATCATTTACAAAATACAAGATTAATATACATACACACAGATGAGTGTGTGTTGTGTGAGAGAGAGATAGTCTCAAATATTGTGGGCGCCCTATGATTTGTGGTTTTCTTGCTCCACCTCATTCTTATCCAACTATATTAAATTCTAAGAGAATGGGGTGTAGTGGCGAGGGGAGCCGTCCGCCGGATGCCACGCGGGCTCGCCGGCTTCGCCACTGCACCGCCCGCTATGCGAGCGAGCCTGCGCGCCGGACGACCGACGAAGCCAACGAGTCAATCCCGTCGTGCCTCGTGGCACTAGCCGTTGGCAACTGTAACACACCGATTTTTCAACCCAAATTAAAACTTTTAAAATAAAGATTTAAGTCTTTACAAACCGAACATCTAAAATATGGTTTAACTAAAACATTTGGAATAATTAGTAAGTACCAAAACCGGTGTTACAAATATATCAAAACTATAGTCTAGGGAATTAAATAAGTACACCGAGCTAATCCTTCCAAATGCTAACTACGGGCCGCCTAATCTTTAGCTCCCGAACCTGAGTACATAGTCAAAGTAAACGTAGTACGTGAGACAAATATTGTCTCGTGAGAAATATGGGTTTTAGACCCGGTTAGAAATAATTTGCAATAAAATAGTAATTAAATAATTAACAAATTGCAAATAGTCAATCAACTCTAAGGTTTGCCATAAGCCAATCACATACGTAACGGGCCTCCCCGAAACAACTCCCCCGATATGGGTTATCTAGGTAACTCCCCCGTTTCCGGATTATCTATTTGCTCCCCCGTTTTCCGGGTTATCTCAAACTCCCCCGCTTTTCGGGTTATCTATTTCTCGACACACTACCCTTGCGCAGGGTGGTACCGCCCCAAGTAGGTGTCACTAACTTCCCCAACTTGTGTGGGTTATCTAGGATCCAATTGATTAGCTACCACATAACAAATCATCTACTTGGGTCAATGCTCATATCACAACTCAATCATACTAGTGGTAACTACACAATCAAGTACAATACAATTCAATTCAATGTAATTCAATTCAATTACTTACTCTATCAATTCAATCTTTTCTTTATTAAAACGATTATCTAATAAAGACTCTAAAAATCATTTCAATTATAAGAACATGGTTTACTATGTACTCAGAAATATCACATGTACTCACCTTAGCAATGCTATCCAACAATTGTGTTCAACAACACAATCCTTACTTCCAAATTGAGGAAGTACTTCCAATCTCAAGGTCTTCTTGACCTAACATCAATATCATTACAAAATCTAGTTATAATCCATAACTAGCTACTAATTAATCCATCTAAACATTTCTAACCACCAAGTTCATACAACTTGGTGGAATCTCAAACCCTAGTTCAAGATTTCCCATCACCAATTCCAAATCCAACTTATACACATTGATTACAAGTCTACAAGGAGTGTTTTACACTCAAGAAAGTTCATCTTCCCCAAAGATGATATGGTGGGTTCCCAAAACCACCATTGTTACCCATACTAAGCTCAAAATGAAGGTAACTAAGTGAAGTAAGCAAGAATTCTTACCCTTGATGCTTAAATCCTTCAAGATGATGAAGATTTGAGCTCCTTAGCTCCAAAAACCGCCCAAATGCTCTAAAAAACGGTTGCTCTAAGTCTAGGGTTCGTAGGTGTTATGAGCCCTAGCTTCTACACAACTTTATATACTCCAGACAGACCTCTCACCCCGCTCGCGTTTGCCTCGCGCCGCGAGGTGACGCGGGTTGTCTTCTTGGTCGCCGCAGGAACACCTAACTCGCGCCCCGCTCGCGCCTGGCTCGCGCCGCGAGCTCGACGCGAATCTCAACTCGAGCTCGGCGCGAGTCTCTCGCGTCTGAGTTCTGAACCTACTGTTCGATCTCGCGTCTGGCTCGCGCCTGCCTCGCGCCGCGAGGGCTGTTCCAGCCAGATTCTTGGCCTTTAAACTTGTTTCCATCCAAGTTTTGACCCATCTTGGTTATACCAAGTCCCAAACATTCAATCATTCGATAAAACACAAACCGAAATGTAAACTAACATAAATGACGAAAATTCACATAAATCCCGAATAAATACACGAAATGAAAAACGTAAAATTACGGTCGTTACAGCAACGGCTATTTTCCAGAAAAATTAATTTTTTTTATAAATAAACCTATTATAAATAACCCATTTAACCATTACATTTTTTCATACCATCTATTACACTTTCACTCTCTAAAACTCTCTACAATTTCTTACCCTTTCACTCTCATAAACTCTCCAAAATGTCTCAACCACGACACCCCGATTGGATGAACGGTATTCTCGGATGGGGAGGTTCCGGCTCATCGCCGTCCAATCCGTCAACCCCTTCATCCCAACAATTGGTATCGTCCACCCAAAACACCGTGATGCCGCCATTTTCCCAAGACCAATACAACCACTATATCCTTCAACAACAATTTCAAAACCTTCAACAACACCAACCCCCTCCTCAAATGTGGTCACAACACCAATAGTCACAACCACAATCTTCACAACCACAATAATTTCAACAACACCAACCCCCTCAAGACACCGACGTCGTTGAAAAGGCGAGAAGAAAGGGGAAAAAAGTTGCCGTCAACTTAAGTCAGAAGGTCATGCGTTGGGACGCCGCCGAAGAAGTTTTATTGGCGGAGTGTTGGGTTAGCGTTTCCGAAGACCGCGAAAAGGGCGCCGACCAATCCGATGAATGTTTTTGGAACAAAATCCTTGTTGAGTTCAACAAGGATGTTGGTACGCCGCGTACCAAAGACATGTTGACGAGGAAGTGGACGACCTTAAATGGTAATTGTCAAAAATTCAACGGTATCTACAAACGTCTACAACGTACAAGCCGAAGCGGTGAAAATGAGGTCGACTTTATGGCCCGTGTCCGACAAGCGTACCGTGACGAGTCGTCGTCAAAAAAACAATTTAACAACGAAGGTGCGTGGGAAGTTTTGCGCCATTGCCCGAAATGGGACGCCCCCGCACCCATTTCGCTCTCCGATAACGAAGAAATTTTCGGGGAAGATACGAGACCACGTCCGGCGGGAAAGTCTCGTAAGGCAAAGAAAAGTAGGTCGGAAAGTTCATCCGGCGCTAACACCGCCGGAAGTGCCGCACCGCCGGACCTTGGCGAGGTTATGATGGCCGAGTTTAGGCGGAAAAGTGAAGCCGCTCCATCGGCTTACGAAAGGTCAAAGGCGCGGGATGACGTTTTCGTGCGTTTGGAGGAATTGTGATTCCTAAGCACTAACACCCAAGGTTTGGGGCGCGAAGATAAGACGAGAATCGTCAAAGAAAAAAAGGCGATCCGCCAAAAATACCCCATCGACGAAGATGATCTTGACGTGGACGATGAGTAGTTTTTTTTATTTATTAATTTTCGGTATTTTTTTCCTAATTTTTGGTTTTTTTTTTTTATTTTTTCGGTAAATTTTTTTATTTTCGGTAATTTTTTTATTTTTTAGGTATTTTTATTTTGTATTGTGTAATATTTATGTTAATGAAGTATTATGTTTAAAAAAAAAGAAATAAATGGTGGTGGGGCCCAAATGGCTTAAGTGATGGTAGAGGGGGTATTTGGGGGTTTTGAATGTGAAATGTGAAATGGTGGTGTGGCGCATAGGTGGCGAAGTGGCTTAAGCCACCACACCTAATGCTCTAAATATAAATCTGTGTTGTTGCGTGTTTGTTGCACGTGTGTATACACGTGTCTGCGTAGGCAAACGCGAGCCAGTATGGTTCTATATTTTCGCTAATTATAGAATTGACATGTAATTATTCCTACTGTTAGGCCAGCCGACAGCCGCTACCTAAACAATCATTATATCGGTCCCTAGCCTCCATTGCTGGAAAGGATATCGTAAGTGTCAGGATCGATTAACCCAGACAGATTAATTAATCTAAGATCTACTAACAATAAGAAGTTGCAGCGGATCAACACTTATGTTAATTGATTAAGAACAATGAATACTGTTAATGAATACAAATAAGAATAAGAACACAGTAATCACAAAAAGCTTCAATATATATTAATTTTATCGATCAATACACACGTACGTTTACAATTCGTAAGGAACTATATATAATAGTCCTTGAAGCCTATATTATTAACCTAGTTATTCTAGAATTCGATTACAATCAATATACATAAAGATATACATTCTATAACAAACTAAGCTAGAATCTCGGACTCGATCAGCACCATAAATAGAATCAGTAGTAATTGTTGATCGTCAGTAGTAAGTATCATCAGTAGTAACTTCCAAGATCAGCATCAGTAGTATATTGCTTTTCTGCCCCATCAGTACTAACTTCAATATTCATTGATCAGTACCAACTGCAGCATCAGTAATAGAATGTTAATCTATTTCATAACCCAACAATCTCCCCCTAAACTTGTTAATAATATGTAATTAATCAAGTTTCTTCTGTTCTTCATTCTTCTTATTTTGTTCTTCTAACAATTTAGCTCTTCTTTGTCTGCCTTCAATAATTCTCTGATTTTGCAGCTTTCTTTGAGCTATAATGTATTTGCTGTTTACAATTCATAAGGAACTATATTATTAACCTAGTTATTTTAGAATTCGATTACAATCAATATACATAAAGATATACATTCTATAACAAACTAAGCTAGAATCTCGGACTCGATCAGCACCATAAATAGAATCAGTAGTAATTGTTGATCGTCAGTAGTAAGTATCATCAGTAGTAACTTCCAAGATCAACATCAGTAGTATATTGCTTTTCTGCCCCATCAGTACTAACTTCAATATTCCTTGATCAGTACCAACTGCAGCATCAGTAATAGAATGTTTATCTATTTCATAACCCAACAATCTCCCCCTAAACTTGTTAATAATATGTAATTAATCAAGTTTCTTCTGTTCTTCATTCTTCTTATTTTGTTCTTCTAACAATTTAGCTCTTCTTTGTCTGCCTTCAATAATTCTCTGATTTTGCAGCTTTCTTTGAGCTATAATGTATTTGCTGTTTCTTTTAACAAAGTAATTAAACTTTTCTTGAAACATCACAGCATCATATGGTTTCATTAATGTGTTTGTGAATATCTGATACAAAGTTTCTTCTGGATGTGGATATTCTTTTTCATATAAGTACAATTCACAGTTTCTGCTTGATCTTTCAAAGAAGTACATGTTTACTGTGGGGAGCACATTCCAAGCATAAACATTTTCTTTATTTGTGAATATTTCAGGATATTTATCTGGATAAAATGCAGCATCAATCATCTTGGTTAAATATCCAGCTCCTGAATTCTTCCATGATGTCTTTGTCATTCTTGGCTTTCCAATAATCCAGTCTTTAATAATATCAGCTCTACTACATGACATAATCATTGGTTTCCATCCAGTGAATCTCTGGGTTGATTTCTCTTGTCTTATGATTTCAATGGCATTATCAACAACCCTCCAATTTATAATTGGATTATCTTCAATAGGAGCAACAGGACAATCAAGTACTTGTATTTCTTGCTTTCTTTTCTTCCTTGATTCTGTTCAGGCTCACTTTCTTTTCTCTTTTTAGTTGTTGAAGATTCACCAGGTGTGGGTGTTCTGGAGAGAATGATTGTTGGATCTATTTCAGTTAAGACTTTTTCTTTTTCTTCTTCTGCTTTACTTTCTGCTAATTCTCTCCTTTTGGCAGTACAATATCTGTCTACTATTGTCATCATTTTCATTTTGCCAAAGGATTTAGCACTGTGCCCTTTTGACTTTAAGAAGTCAATCATTTTCTTCTTTTGTTCAAACACATCATCTGGTAGATCAGTCTTTTCTCTTTTACATTCTCCTACTAGGTCTTCAAGGCAGTTGAGATGTTCTTCTTCTATTTTTCTTTGTCTTTCAAACTCTGCCTTTTGACCTTCTACCAGGACTCCTTCTATCTGTGGAATTGGTACCTCAGCTTCTTGATTTTCTGGATTTTTTAATCTTTCTTCTTCAGCGTTTTTCTTGTCTTCAAGAGCTTGAGTCTTAGCAACTTTCTTAAGTACCTTATCCTGTTCACCTTCCATTTGTCTTGTTTAGCATGTCTGACATGGTTCATTTTATTTACCATGTAGTGACCTAGAGCTCTGTTTGGATAATCATCATCAAACTTTTCTTTTCCTTTTCCAATACATGCTGAAAGTGGAGGTGGAGTGTACTTCATATCAGGAACATGAGTGAATATAATTGATGGAGAGAATAGATTAATTTTATTCTCTGGAAGTATTTTGGGGTGTGGAGGAAGTTCACACTCATCAACTTCGTACCAATTAACATTGTCATCAATGCAGGTATGACAAGTTGTTGTTCTGGTGTTGGAGGTTTAGTTATAATTATAACCTGTTCTCGTTCAAGAATTTCTGGTATTTCTTCATCTTCATCTTCAGTAGTAACCAGGGTGGTTGCTACTGGTATAATTTCTGGTTCAAATACCACAATTTGTTGATTTTCATTTACTACTGGTGAGGTTGTTGTTGGAGTTACTACTGTTAGGGCATCAGTAGTATCCATGATTTCTTCTTCTGAAGCATTTACTACTGGTGTATCTACTTCTTCAACATGACCAGTAGTAACAACCTCTTGATCCTTTGCCTCAGTAATATCCATAGGATCAGTAGTCTCTATGACCTTAGTAGTAACTGGAGAGTTTATTTGTTCTGCTGTTTGAGATTGATTTGCAGACACAAATATATCCTCATCCATACTTTTCATTTCTTTGTTCAGGTCTTCATTAAAACTTTGACCTGTTTCACCATGGACCTCTTTCAGATTTCGGAGGGCTGCTGCTGCTATGGATTGATCAACCATCCCTTGAATTTGATCTTTCCCCCCCTTAGTGATCTCAACATGTTGAGCCTCACTATCTGCGATCTTCCTTTGTAATTTTCTGATCAAATTGGATTGCTTTTGAAGCTTATACTCGAACCTCTTCTGTCTTCTGTTCAGAGTATTGATGTAGTGCTTCATGTAGGTCATGGTTTTCCCTTGGTTGTTCAGTAAGTTCAGACAATTTTGTACAGTGGTTTTAAGGTTTTCCTTCATATCCGTCAATTTAGTTTGTTTAATACTGCCCTCAGCCCATTTGGGTGGATCATTGGGCTCATGTGGTACATTGGTTTGAAGGTTTTCCATCCTATCCGTCAATTCAGGTTGTTCTATTCTACCCTTATCACTTCTTGGTGATAAATTGGGTTGTTTGGACACACTCTTCTTCCTAGAAGAAGCAGTAGTGCCCCCTTGTGGTTTCTTGGCACCGGGGTCCTCTTAGTGCTGCCTCAAAAGATGAGTCATCACTTAGAGTTGCCGAGGTCTGGGTCCTAATGATGTTCTCACTAGCATGTGCACCCACCTTTGGGGCATCAGTAGTGAGAGCCCTTTCCTCATGCCCTCTCTCCTCCTTGGAGGACAACTCTTGGAGTCTGGGGTTTGACTCAATTGGTCCTCTGGTGTACTTTAAGGAAGTTTTCTTCCTTTTGTACGTTTTAGAAATTTCTTTGGCTATGGTCTGGTCTTCCACAGAGTGAAGAGTAGCACTCTGGGGATTAATTTCATGTACCTGGGACATATTCAGGACATCTGTTGGTTCATTTATTTGAGTGGACTGAATGGGTGGTGTTTGGGCTGTATTTAGTGGTGGAGTTGGTTGAGGTTCAATTGGGTGACTTGAACCTTCTCCTGTTGGGGGTTGATCATAGATCAAGTTTTGGAACAGAGGAGTAACCTTTCTAGAAAATTTAAACTGTTTTCTCATATTAGAGTACACCTTTTTATTTAATTCTGGTGTAACAAAAATGTTTTTAGGTGTTGAAAGATTTTGAAGTTCACAGTTAAAAATACGAGTTAGGAATCTTGGATACATTAAAAACTTTGAAGATGATAGATTTCGACGCATTCCCTCAAATATCATGTTTGAAAAATTGAATACTTGTCATGTGCTCAAACAAACGACAGCAGAAGCTATTGACTTGTTGAACTCATTCTAAGTACTCCTTCTTATACAATGTTGAATAGTATGCACTAAAAATTTCCATTGAGGTGAAAGAAGACCTTTTTGAAAGGTGACTATGTCTAGTCTTCCTTCATACCCCATTTTTTGTAAAGTGTCAACAAGATCTTATTAACCGAAATAATCAATGGCAATAATTAGAGAATATTTCCAGTCAATTGTTTAGCTGTTACATATCAATTAGACTTTAATCATGCTGTAAATTATGATTTCCCTGTAATTACTCTATCTAGCTGTTACATGTATATCCTGTATAAATAGGTACTCATCCATTGTAATAAGATCATCCAATTTCAAACATTAACATGGTATCAGAGCCAAGAGCTCATACCTGATTTTTATTTCTATTTTCTTCCAGCCACGGCTGAAGTTCATTGCATGTTCGATTTCAATCCCACCAAAAACAGAGAAAAAATAAAATAAAATTGGTGAACAGCCACGTCTGTCCTATCTCCTTGTTACAATCTTGTTCTAGAATCATCGACCCTTCTTGTTCTACCACAACCACGGCTGTATCGATTACCCACAACAGCATATTCAATTGAATTTCAAGGTTGTGTTATTGATTCTTGTGAAATCGTGAAAAATACTTCCTGTATTTATCAATGGCCGACAATCACCAAACCCACCAAGGTAGTCAAAATCGAAATCAGCTACCTCCATTTTTCACCCGTCGCCAACCCTTTTCTGGCTTCCAACAGCGAAATCTTCCTACTCGCAACCCTAACTATCGGTCATATTCTACTGGTTCACAAAAACAACGTTCGTGGACTTACAGCAACCCTTATTTACCTCCTTGGGCCGTATATACACACCCAAGTAATTCTTGGGCTGCCCCATGGTGGGCTTATAGATGGGCCTTTCGTACATTTAAATATCAGCAGCCATCAAGTAACCTTGAAACCCATTTACCTAAAGTTAATTCACCGAGGCCGCCAAAATTTACAACTGCTTTTTCGGCTATGACTTTGGATGCTAATGATGATCAATGGTATATGGATTCCGGTGCAACTTCTCATCTTACAGCGGACTCAGGTAAAATTTCAATCCCTAGTGTGTCTTCTATTAAATCAGTGTTTGTTGGAAATGGAAATCAAGTGCCCGTTATTGGATCAGGTCACACCACTTTACCTCATCCAACCACACAACTTCATCTCAAAGATATATTACACACACCTCTTGTTGTCAAAAACCTTGTATCTGTCCGCAAATTTCGTCGTCATAATAATGTTTCTGTTGCTTTTGATCCTTATGGTTTTACTATAAATGATTATAAGACCGGGAAATTTTTATCGAGACACGATAGTACCGGAGATCTCTACCCCTTCACCAAACCATCAAACGAACAAGCTTTATCTTATTTTGTCACCTCCATCTCACCGATTTGGCATTCTCGACTAGGTCATCCAGGAAATCATGTAATGGATTTCCTTAACAAGAATAAACACATTTCTTGTAACAAAAATGATTTCTCATCAATTTGTCACTCTTGCCAAATCGCAAAACACAAACGTTTACCTTTTAAAACCTCCACAACAACCACGTTAAAACCTTTTGATCTTGTTCATGCCGACCTATGGACCTCACCATTACACAGCAAAACTGGTTTCAAATATTATTTACTTATCATCGATGATTTTAGCCATTTTACATGGGTTTTTCCAATAAAATACAAATCTGAAACGTATGATAAAATCAAAACCTTTCACACATACATCAAAACCCAATTCAATACCCCAATTAAAACCTTTCAATGTGACAAGGGAGGTGAATTCGACAATCAATTGTTTCACAACTTCGCCACTACCACCGGCCTCCACATTCGGTTTTCGTGTCCACACACATCACAACAAAATGGCACCTCCGAACGCATGATTCGTCGCATTAACGAAATCATGTTATCTCTCCTTACACATGCCTCTCTCCCACCCTCATTTTGGGTCGAGGCCCTTCACACATCAACCTACCTATACAATATCCTCCCCACCAAACTACTCGCAAACCGCACCCCCACTTCCGCACTCTACCTTAAACATCCCACCTACGACCATCTACGCACCTTTGGGTGTGCATGTTTTCCAAATCTCTCCGCCACCCGCCAAAACAAACTCGCGCCAAGATCAACACCATGCATATTTCTTGGATACCCAGCACAATACCGAGGCTATCGATGCCTCGACCTTACCACAGGCAAAATAATTCTCTCACGCCATGTAACATTTGATGAAACCACATTTCCGTATGCTAATTCTAAACCATCTCCACCCCATAACTACTCATTTCTGGATTCCGACCCATCCCCTCTCATCTTCCAACAACCATCTAACCCATCACCTATAATCCCTACCACCACAACCCCAACTACATTACCCACCCCACCTAATAAAGATCCAACTCCACCTAGCACT
This sequence comes from Calendula officinalis, assembly GCA_963853835.1. Taxonomy (NCBI): domain Eukaryota; kingdom Viridiplantae; phylum Streptophyta; class Magnoliopsida; order Asterales; family Asteraceae; genus Calendula; species Calendula officinalis. Next base: position 8,772,353 of record OY970828.1, on the reverse strand, counting down.
ACAACTTCCAACATTCCTCAACCTCCACCCTCACCACCAACATACTACCCCCTCACTAACTCTCGAAGACAACAACCCCCACCACCACCACCCACCACTTCCAGTCACCCTATGACAACACGATCTAAAGCGGGCATTACCAAACCAAATACACCTCTAAACCTCCACACCACCACCTCCCCACCCATATCTCCACTACCCAAATCTCACAAATACACCTTGTCTGATCCAAACTGGCACTCGGCCATGAAATATGAACACCGAGCTTTAATAGATAACAACAAATGGGAACTGGTACCATGCCCCCCGGATGCTAATGTTATTCGTTGCATGTGGCTTTATCGGCACAAATTTCATGCAAATGGGACTCTTGCACGCTACAAGGCACGCCTCGTAATTAATGGTAAAAGCCAACAAGTTGGTATTGATTGTGATGAAACTTTCAGTCCAGTCGTGAAACCAACCACCATCCGAACAGTTCTTAGTCTTGCCACCTCACGTTCATGGCCGATACATCAACTTGATGTTAAGAATGCTTTTTTGCATGGGGACCTAAAAGAAACAGTTTATATGTTCCAACCCCCCGGTTTCATTGACACACAAAAACCTAAGCATGTTTGCCGCCTACGAAAATCATTATACGGCCTAAAACAAGCGCCACGGGCATGGTACCATCGTTTTGCTACTTACATTCATACATGCGGTTTCAAAAGTACAACCAGTGACACATCTCTTTTCGTCTACCACAAAGGAAACAAAATGGCATATCTCCTTCTTTATGTAGATGACATCATCTTAACCGCTTCCGACACCAACACTCTCCGATACTTCATAAACTTGCTATCCAAAGAATTTGCAATGTCGGATCTCGGGCCTCTTCACCACTTTCTTGGAATTGAGGTTACACATCAAAATGGTGGTTTATTCCTTTCTCAGGCACAGTACGTAAAAGATATCCTCCACCGGGCTAACATGCAAAACTGCAAGCCATGCAACACACCAGTTGACACCGGCTCCAAACTCAGCGAAACAGCCAGAGATCTTATGAAAGATGCCACCCTCTATCGCAGTCTAGCTGGTGCTCTTCAGTACTTAACATTCACCCGCCCAGACATCTCATATGCAGTTCAACAAGTGTGTTTTTTTATGCATGCTCCTCGTGATTCGCACTACAATTTCGTAAAACGCATCTTGCGATACCTCAAAGGCACTATCGATCATGGTCTTCAAATCACTCCATCCAAGTCTACAAAACTAACTGCTTACTCAGATGCTGACTGGGGAGGTTGCCCGGACTCACGATGATCCACCTCCGGCTACTGCGTCTGTCTCGGTGAAAATATTGTCTCATGGTCGTCTAAACGACAACCAACCATATCCCGATCAAGTACCGAGGCCGAATACAAAGGAGTCGCTAATACAACACATGAAACTACGTGGTTGCGTAACTTACTCCTCGAGCTACATCTACCACTACGTCAGGCCACTATCATCTACTGCGACAACATTTCAGCTGTTTATCTCACTCGAAACCCAGTTCAACATCAACGCACTAAACATATAGAAATTGACATTCACTTTGTTTGTGAAAAAGTGCGTATGGGTACAATTCGTGTTCTACATGTTCCCGCAGATTATCAGTACGCGGATATCTTCACCAAAGGCTTACCTCGTCAGCTATTTACTCGTTTCCGCTCCAGTCTCTCTATCCGACAAGCTACAGATTCGACTGCGGGGGAGTATTAACCGAAATAATCAATGGCAATAATTAGAGAATATTTCCAGTCAATTGTTTAGCTGTTACATATCAATTAGACTTTAATCATGCTGTAAATTATGATTTCCCTGTAATTACTCTACCTAGCTGTTACATGTATATCCTGTATAAATAGGTACTCATCCATTGTAATAAGATCATCCAATTTCGAACATTAACAGATCTTCCTTAGGTAAAGAGAACATATCTGATTCATCATTGAGTTGAAGATGATGTCTGATTGATTGTTTAGTGATGATGATGGATTTTCCATCTACAACAGATTTGATCTTGGACATATTGGAATCTTCAATTCGTTCAACATTTGTCCAGAAGTCAATAAGATGTTGTTCATATGCCCTGGGATTGATTGTTAAAGCAAACTTGATAGGAGAGTTTTTCAGAAACATAACTATAGGACGAAAGTCCTTTGTGCCATCAGGATTTCTTAGGAAGGCACACATGTTGTGGAATTCAGAATATTTGAGATCGGTTTTGACTGTAAGAGAGTTTAGGGTTGCCATTTGAGTGATTTTGATCTTTGGTGATGAACACAGAAAGGTCAGTCGCTTTTGCAAGAATTTCGGATTTGTGGAAGGAATTGAGTTGATACTGATGCAGGGTTTTGATCGGAATTTGCAGAGATTAGGGTTTAGTGTAGGGTTTATTAAATCGAGGAGAAGATAATGCTAAACTAATCACAATCTGCTATTTATATTTTTCCATTTTACCTGCAAAATGACCGAAATGTCCTTCGAATAATAACCCAACGGCTATTTTCATGAGGGTCAGTATTGTAATTTATGTATTTTACAGATAACGGTCGATCAGTAGTAACTAAGTGTCAGTAGTAGAAACATCAGTAGTAACCTTTGTTTCTATACTTAACCTATTTCTACTGAGAAACCCTATCAGTACTAAATTGTAGTAGTAAAACCCGATCAGTAGTAATAAATAACCAGTAGTAAAACATACTTATAGCTATAAAAATTTTACAAAACTTTATATTTGATTTTCTTTTGAGAATTAATTTATTAAAATCATTCCAATACTACTAACCAAGAAGCTGAATCTTCCTACATGAAATACTTTTGTAAAAAGATCTGCTAATTGATTATCAGTATGAATTTTCTCTACCTTGATTAATTTCTTTTCATTGCAATCTCTTATAAAGTGGAATCTTATTTCAATGTGTTTTGTTTTTGAGTGTTTTACTGGATTATTCACAATACTGATAGCACTTTGATTATCAATAAAAATAGGAGTTTTAAGAATAGATATACCAAAGTCTAGGAGTTGGTTTTGAATCCACAGAACTTGAGCACAGCAAGTAGATGCATCTACATACTCTGCTTCAGCAGTTGATGTTGAAACATTGGTTTGTTTCTTGCATTGCCATGACACCAATCTTGATCCAAAGAATTGACATCCACCAGTAGTAGATTTCCTATCTTGGCATTCACCACCATAGTCACTATCTGTGTAGGCTATGAGTTCAAATGGTGATGCATGTGGATACCAAAGACCAAGATAAGGTTTTCCTTTCAAGTATCTAAAGATTCTTTGACAGCTTGCAAGTGTAGTTCCTTAGGTCTTGCTTGATACCTGGCACATATACAAACACTATACATAATGTCAGGTCTTGATGCAGTTAGATGCATTAAAGAACCTATTATAGATCTGTAAAGGTGTTCATCTACATCCTCCCCCTCAACATCAGGATGTAGGTGTTTGTGAGTTTCCATTGGTGTGCTTGCACTTTTGCTATCTTTCATTGCAAATTTCTCCAAAATGTCTCTAACATATTTTGATTGATTTATCAAAATACCATCTGATCTTTGATTGATTTGGAGTCCAAGAAAGAAGTTCATTGGACCCATTGAGCTCATCTTGAACTTGATCTGCAATAATTCTTCAAATTCTTTGCACAGTTGGTCATTTGTTGATCCAAAAATGATATCATCTACATATATTTGGACCAGTAGTATATCATCTTTGACCTTTCTTGTGAACACTGTTTTGTCAATGGCACCTCTCTTGAAATTGTTCTTCAGTAAGTATGAAGATAATGTGTTATACCAAGCTCTTGGTGTCTGATGAAGGCCATATAGAGCTTTGTCTAGCTTGTACACATAGTCATCATGTTCTGGATCTTCAAATCCTGGAGGTTGACATACATAAACTTCTTCTTCAATTTTCCCATAAAGGAAGGCACTTTTGACATCCATTTGGTAGACTTTGAATTTCTTGTATGAAGCATATGCCAGAAATATTCTTATTGATTCAATTCTGGCAATAGGTGCATATACTTCATCATAATCAATGCCCTCTTCTTGAGTGTATCCTTGGGCTACAAGTCTTGCTTTGTTTTTGATCATTATACCTCTTTCATCTTTCTTGTTTCTGAAGATCCATCTTGTTCCAATGGGTCTTTTTCCTTTTGGTAGAGGTACAAGAGTCGATACAGCTTGTAGTTTGAATTGAAGAAGTTCTTCTTGCATTGCTATGATCCAGTTTGAGTCTTTCATAGCCTGTTGAATCTTCTTAGGTTCCTCCTGTGACAGAAAACATTCATACATACATTCATTAGATATTAGACTTATATTACAAACATTTGAATTTAATGAAGAATTAAATTTGCTTCTTGTCTACATGTTTGAATTGACATCACTTAGGACTAAGTCTAAAGGATGATTCTTTTCAGTTCTGGTTCCTGGAACTTTGTCAACATTAATTTGAGTATCTAAATTTGACTCATTGGATTCAGGGATTTGTGCATCTGTCCATGTTTCTTCTTGATTGTTTGTGTTTTGTGGAGTTTCTTCATTGCTACTGGTGTCAGTAGTAGCATTTTCTTCATGGACCTCAGGAGGGTCATTGTTGTTACTGACATCATTATTGTGTAGATCATCATCAAAACACTGAGGTTCAGAGTTACTACTGGGATCAGTAGTATCTTCAGAGTTGGTGTTGTTACTGGTGTCAATGAAACTAGGGTTATCAGAGTTACTATTGTCCTCAGTATCAACTGTGGGATCAGTATTAACTAAGTTATATTTCATTATTTCTTTCCTGCCACTTGATGATGGTCCTCCTTGTTGGCTTTAATTGTTTGAATCTCCTGTATTATACATATAATTAACATCAAAAGATTTGGTTAGATTATCAATGTTAAACAACCAATCTGGATCATTTCCTTGTTCATTCATCAGATTTTCATTAAAGGGTACATTTACACTTTCTTCAATGATCCTTAGCCTTTTGTTGAATACTCTGTAAGATTTGCTTTGAGTTGAGTATCCTACAAATATTCCATCATCTGCTTTGCAGTCAAACTTACCAATTTGTTCTCTTGTAATTAATATAGTACAAGGACAACCAAATGATTTTAAGAAACTTATTGATGGTTTTCTTTTATTGAAAAGTTCATAAGGTGTTTTAAAGTGAGGCTTAACTATTAATACTCTGTTCTGAACATAACACGCAGTATTAACAGCTTCTGCCCAAAAGGTTATTGGTAATTTTGAATCTGCAAGCATAGATCTAGATGCTTCAATGATGGTTCTATATCTTCTTTCAGCTACACCATTTTGTTGTGGAGTTCTTGGTGAGCTGTACTGCCTGTCAATGCCCTTAAGATCACAAAAATCAATTAGATTAGTATTTCTAAATTCTGTTCCATTGTCACATCTAATTGCTTTCACTTTGAGATCTCTTGTATTTTCCCACTTTACAATCAGATTCTTTATGATTTCACTTGTTTCATCTTTGGTCCTAAGAAAGAAGACCCAAGTATATCTGGAAAAATCATCAGAAATAACAAGGCAGTATTGTTTCTTTCCAATACTCATTACATTTGTAGGTCCAAAAAGGTCCATATGTAAGAGCTGCAAATGATTAGAGATAGAATTGATTGCTTTGGTCTTATGAGAAGTCTTGTGTTGTTTACCTTTTAGGCATGCAACACAGTGATGATCACGCATAAATTCTTTTTGTGGTAAACCAACTACCAAGTTCTTTTTGACTAAATTGTTCATATTTTTAAAATTTGTGTGACACATCCTTCTATGCCAGAGTTCTGATTCTTTTGTATTTGCCTTAGATATAAAACATTTGATCTCATTTGAAGAAATGAGTTCTCCCCCTATATCCAGGCAATACACATTGTTTCTCCTTGGTGTTCTTAAAACAACAAATTTTTCATCTAAAATAAAATCAGGAGAAAGAATGATGCACTCTACATCTGTAAAAAGAATTTTGTTCTTCTTATCACAGACTTATGAGACACTAACCAGATTATATTTAAGTTCAGCAACATAAAATACATCATCAAAAGTGATCTTACCATTTGATACTGTACCTTTACCAGTAATCTTACCACCTCTTGGATTTTCTCCAAAAGCAACATATCCTCCTTCAAAAGACTTGAAATCTCTAAGAATTTGAAGATTTACAGTCATGTGTCTAGAGCATCCACTATCAATATGCCATGTTCTACCTTCTTCAGGGATCTGGATACTCTGCACATAAATTAAAAGGATTAGTTAATTTTGGGAACCCAAGCTTGTTTTGTCTTGGGTTCATCCTTTGAAGAGTAAGTTTTTCTAACTGAATGAGCTTTGTATGCAGTTTTGTTCTTAGGAGTTTGATTAGTATTGGTATTTTTGTTTGCTACTGATCTTGGTTTGTACCCGTAGTGTTTAGCTTTTGAATATTTTACTACTGATGGACCAGTAGTGTTTGGGTAATATGAGTTTCGAGCATGGTCAGTAGTGTTTCTGTAATTATACCAGACAGTATTGTAATTAGGGTTTTACCAGTAGTAAACGTGGAATAATTTCTACTGGTGTTTGAAAACTTTGAATATTGAGGAAATTGATTTTGTTTTCCATTGTTTTTGAAATAATTACTTCTGTTTGGACTTTTATACCTGATATTTTGCAAAAATCTTTGTGCAGTTCTTCCAAATTTGGGAGTTTCAAAATGTGGTTTTTTAAGTTCTTTTTCTTTTGTTTCTTCAATTTGTTTTGATTTTAAAGCTTTCTCCTTTTCTTTGTTAACTTTAAATTCTTTGAATTCTTGACTATTTATAGGATTAAAGTGACAATTTTTAGCTATATGGTTAACCTTGTTGCAAATTAAGCATGTTAATTTTGTTGATTTAGAATTTTCAGGTTTTCTTTGTTCTTTTAACTGGTTCAAGTTTCTTTGATTTCCCCTTCTTAAGATTATAGGTATATTTTCTGAGTTGTATTTTGGGGATTCAGTTTGACTTTGTGTTGTGTGAAAACTTGTATCAGTTGACTCAGTTGTTTGATCATCATCAGAAGACTCATTTGATTCATTTGTTTCATTACTTGTTTCAGTTTCAGTTTGACTTTCTATTTTTAAAGTATTTAAAGTTCTTTCTGTGCTTGATTTAAGTGGAGGGATAAAATTAGTTGGAGGTGGGACTGCATGATATCCCACTCCATGCACAACTTTTTCAGTGGTTTGATTACTTGTTAATTCATTAACAATTTTAGAACTTCTTTCAAATTTTTTAATAGTTAATTTTATTCTGTTCTAATTCCATTTGACATTTTTCTAATTTGATCAAAGTTTCTTTTAATTTTAATTCAACATGTTCCTTTTCATAAGTGGTGTGTAGCAATTCATCTTTTATCTTTTGATCAGTTATTTTATAGATTTTATTTTGATTTTCTAAATCAGCTATACAACCATTATATTCAATTCTTCTGTTTCTGTTTAGAATCATCTCTTCAAGTGTTTCTTTATTAAGTTTTTCTAATTCTTTATATGCCTTAATGCATTCAGGAGTACAAGATTTAGAATGTACCTCAGTAGTAGAATCAGTAGTGAAGGCCATGAGAGCTTGGTTCTGTGCATGTTCTTCTGCTTGAAAGCTCCAGTCATATCTTTGTCCTTCTTGAGATACTAAAGCAGTTGAATTGGACGTGTTGTTTTTGTTGTAGCTTGATCTTTGGTCTTTGTTTGGACATTCTCTTGCAAAGTGACCCAAATTGCTACAGTTGTAGCATTTAACCTTGGTCTTGTCAAAACCAGCACGATCACCTTTGTTGTAAGACAGATTTAGCTTTCCGGTTCTTTTAAGAAACCTTTTTGTTCTTAAGCTCAGCATTCCCATCTGACACTTGATGTCCATCTCTTCCAAATCATCAGGATTGAGTTGTTCTAAATCCTCACTAATCAATGCAGTATGCACATGACTAGTGAAGAAGGATTCTCTTGCTACATCTTCAATGCCTGCATTCTTTATAGCCTCCTGACTTGTTCCTGTACTAGACACAAAAGAAGCATTATTTGAAGGTAAATTTGGAGTTTTAGTACTTACCTCAGATTCAAACACTCTCAGCTCATTGTACAACTCATCCAGCTCTGTTTCTTCCAAAGCATCACCTTGTCTATATATGACTGTATACATAGACCATTCTTCACTAAGAGATCTGAGAAACTTTCTGTTTACATCATCATTGTCTGGTTTGTATCCAACTTGATTCAGTTCACCAATAAGTTTGTTGAACCTATCAAAGACTTGTGATAATGATTCACTCTTTTGGCCTTTGAAGTTTTCAAAGTCCTGTTTCAGAACAGACTTCATGTTTCTTTTAGTGCTCTTTGTGCCAACAAACCTCTTTTCCAGTGTCTGCCATAGTTTCTTTGCATCATCATATTCAACAAAGAGATGTTGATAATCATTGGGAATAGCAAGCAAAAGAGTGCTTAAGGCTTTGAGTTCAATTCCTCTGTCTTTCTTCTCTTTTTCACACTTGAGTTTGTCGACTTCAGTTGAGGAACTTGCTGCTTGGGTCTGGATGGTTTTGTTGCCTTCAACAACAACTTCCCACATGGAGTAATCAGTAATAAGCATATATTGTTTGATTGTGTTCTTCCACATCCCAAAGTTGTTGGGAGTAAGAATGGGAATTTTGTTAGCTTGAGTGCTTTCATTGTTATCAGACATAATTAACAATTTTGAGTTTGAAAGTATGAAACTTTTTGTTGTTCTTAATTTGTAGATCTAGAACCATAAAGCTCTGATACCACTTGTCAGGATCGATTAACCCAGACAGATTAATTAATCTAAGATCTACTAACAATAAGAAGTTGCAGTGGATCAACACTTATGTTAATTGATTAAGAACAATGAATAATGTTAATGAATACGAATAAGAATAAGAACACAGTAATCACAAAAAGCTTCAATGTATATTAATTTTATCGATCAATACACACGTACGTTTACAATTCGAAAGGAACTATATATAATAGTCCTTGAAGCCTAAATTATTAACCTAGTTATTCTAGGATTCGATTACAATCAATATACATAAAGATATACATTCTATAACAAACTAAGATAAAATCTCAGACTCGATCAGCACCATAAATAGAATCAGTATTAATTGTTGATCATCAGTAGTAAGTATCATCAGTAGTAACTTCCAAGATCAGCATCAGTAGTATATTGCTTTTCTGCCCCATCAGTACTAACATCAATATTCCTTGATCAGTACCAACTGCAGCATCAGTAATAGAATGTTTATCTATTTCATAACCTAACAGTAAGAGAAATGTGTGATAATCTAACATTTATTTATGGGTTTTGTTACATGTATAAAAAGCTTGTACATTGATTTAAAAATTAATATTCCTAAAATTCAGGGGACTTGTCTTTTTTTTTTTCCTTCTTAATGACAGCCCTAAGGACTGTCATTATCATTTTTCTTTATTTATTACAGTTATATTACCTTGATTTTCTAATGCTTAATCATCCCCTATATATGGAGCTACACTTGATCCTAATTCGACAACTCACCTGTTTCGAGCCCTGTGATTGGCCATAAATGCCACGTGTAATTCCATGATAGGCCCACGATTTGAACAGAAAATTCCCTCCTCTTCCTATCGTGCAGTCAACTTATAACCGGTTTTAAAGGAAACTATATCACCTTGCTTAATCAACACAGCCTGTCATGTTTTCAATTAAACGCGGAATTACATAGATATTTAAAATAAAACTCAATTCAAATCACGAATTCGAATGCAGTTATTATTTACCGGAAAATCAGTTCGCCTATATCTTGCGTGTGGATAGCACCAGCCTGTCAAAACTATCGTAAATTAAATATTGATTCCTAAGAATAAAAATAATTAATTACACCAAAAATAAAATAACCAATAACGAATAATAATTATGGCATGTTTTTATTCCCGAATCAACAAACCATTGTCAAATATTCAGTCAACTAAATTACCGAAATATTGAATACCCTGCATAATCTATTCCTTATTTATCGATATTTTACTTACCTATACCATCCATCCCTATATAAACTGCATGCCATTCGATTATTACCTTCATAGACCGCCCATGCAACAGAGAATTTCAACAGTTAATTCGTACAAGTAATTAAATTTTCAATTTATTTACACGCACCTATGATTCATTCTGTAATGAACCAGGTTGCGTCTTCCATACCAGATCAGTCCATCTGCATTAATCCATGCAGATAATTTTTACAGAATTCTTGATAATATAATTTTTAACACCTTGCAGGAAAAGTTTTTGCTCAGAGACCTTGCAAATCTTGAATTGAAAGGTAATTTACAAACCCTATTTTCATATGGTTATTAACAATTTTGAAAATTTCGAACTATTATTTTGGATTTATCTTGACCAGAATAATACTTCATACACTATTAAATTATTTTAATTTCCTGTCATATTATTTTTTAGGGTAAATTACAGTTTGTGTCCCTGACCTATGGCCGATTCGGGGTTTTTGTCCCTAATGTTTTTTTGTCGGTTTTTTTGTCCCTTAAGTTTTTCAAATTCCGGAAATTTGTCCTTCCGTCCAATTTTGGCCGTTAAGTGACTAAAAACGCAAAACAATTAAGGGTATTTTCGTCTTTTCCTCACTCTTCATGTTCTTCCGCAACCCCCAACGGATCCATGAACCCTAATCCTAAATCAAGATCAAACGTTTAAATCCATCATCTCCATAACCAATCAAACCTACAAATAAGTGCTTCGAACACGCCTGCAACGCCGGGAACTCGCCGGAAAGCATTCACACTTTCTGCCACTCTCTCCGATCACTTTCTTTCTTCTCCTCAGATCTGAAACAGTACCGGAGCCATCGACAATGGCAATTTCTGTTCAAAGCCTCTTAAAAGAACGCATGTATCCTTTCATCGGAGAATCGCCCCGGCCCAAAACCTGGAGAGTGAGGAAAATCTTTGGTCACCGGAGAATCGCCCCGGCCCAAAACCTAAAAACCGTCCCCAATCAACCGTGCCTGTAATCGATCTATCAGGAGATAGATCAACCGTCGTTGAAGAAATTCGGCGATCATCTTCCACTCTAGGTTTTTTCCAGATCGTGAATCATAGCATTCCCCCAGCACTAATTGATTATGTGACCAATGCTATGAAGGAATTTTTTGAGCAATCGACTAAGTATAAGATGCAATTTTATCACAGAGAGGCTGGAAAAGGGAGCAACTTAGTCCACCAATTTTGACTTGTATCAGCTAACTGTGAATGCTTTCTCCGTGTTCGAAGCACTTATTTGTAGGATGGATTTAAATATGTGATCTTGATTTAGGATTAGGGTTCATGGATCAGTTGGGGGTTGGGGAAGAACATGAAGAGTGAGGAAAAAAGACGAAAATACCCTTAATTTTTTTGCGTTTTTAGTCACTTAACGGCCAAAATTGGACGGAAGGACAAATTTCAGAATTTGAAAAACTTAAGGGACAAAAAAACTGACAAAAAAACATTAAGGACAAAAACCCCGAATCGGCCATAGGTCAGGGACAAAAACTGTAATTTACCCTATTTTTTAATGCTATTTGCATTACTGTTATGACTGTTTGAGTTTTTTATTAACTGAAATTCTTTGTCTAGAAACAAAATTATTTTGAATAAATGAAAATAACATTACTTACTGTTTAATACTGTACTTAATGTTCTTTTATAATTTTTTAAACACTAAAAAACAGGTATTTAACAATCATAATTTTTTTATATTTTTTAATACTGTACTTGGGTGTTTTTTTAAATAAATGAAAAAAACATAAGTAAATAACCACCTAATTAATTAAAGAATTTTCAATTAATTGAAACTTTTTGATTAAAAACGAATTTTGACTATTTAATTTTTTAGGTCAAACAGTTTAAACAATTTTCACTGTTTTTAATCTGTGCTGATTTTCAATGTTTGACTTTTAAGGTCAAACAGTCAAACAAAAATTAATAAAAATAACTCTTTTATTTTGCTGATTTTCACTGGCAGAGTATGGCTTTGAAGTTACTTCTAAAGTCAAACAGTCAAACAAAAAAGTCTTTTATTAAAAGATAAATCTTTTTAATATTGTACTTGGGTGTTTTTTTAAATAAATGAAAAAAACATAAGTAAATAACCACCTAATTGTTAAAGAATTTTCAATTAATTGAAAGTTTTTGATTAAAAACGAATTTTAATCAAAAAGACTTTAGAAGTCAAACAGGTTAAACAGTTTTCACTATTTTTAATCTGTGCTGATTTTCACTGTTTGACTTTTAAGGTCAAACAGTCAAACAAAAAATAATAAAAATACAATTTCAGTCCCACCGCATGACCGTCCGACTTAAGTTTACGACAACTTTTTTCCCCTTTCTTCTCGTCTTTTCAACGGTCGCGGGGTCTTGAGGTTGTGAAGGTTGTGGTTGTGAAGATTGTGGTTGTGAAGATTGTGGTTGTGAAGATTGTGGTTGTGACCATTGTGTTTGTGACCACATTTGAGGGGGGTGTTGTTGAATGTTTTGAAATTATTGTTGAAGCATAAAGTGGTTGTATTGCTCTTGAGAACATGTAGGCATCATATATTGGGTACCATAGGGATTGGACGCCGACATTTTGGTATTTTTGGGTGGACGATACCGATTGTTGGGACGAAGGTGTTGACGGATTGGACGCCGATGAGCCGGAACTTCCCCATCCAAGAATGTCGTTCATCCAAATCGGGATGTGGTGGTTGAGACATTTTTGTGAGCTTTTGAGAGTGAAAATGTAAGAAATTGTAGAGAGTGTGTAGACGCTGGGGCTCGCTCGCGTAACGGGTGGTGCTGTGGCGGATCCGGCGCGCCGAGGTGGCATCCGACGCCCACCCCCGCTCGTGACCATATCGTTCGCTCTAATACTTTTAAATTTTATCTTACGTATAAACAATTATAAATAACTAGATAAATAAATTTAAATATTAGAAAATTCAAACCCTTTTATTTTGTTTAAAATTCCGAAGATTTATATATATATATATATATATATATATATATATATATATATATATATATATATATATATATATATATATATATATATATATATATATATATATATATATATATATATATATATATAGGGGAGCGTTTATGCGAGAACCTATATATTTGCGAGAACTGCGAGAACCATTTCTTACCAATCATTTCAATTAATTAGTTTTCTTATTCTAAAGGGCATTGTTGTCTTTTTAACATTAATTTTTTTTTTTAGTTTTAATTAGGATAAATCAAGACAAAATTCAGTTTCCTTAATTAAAATAATTAAATCGAATTATTTTGCATTTCGTATTTGTTCCTTGATGAACACATAAAAATAATGAACAGTTTTTAAATAAATTTAACATGTTTAATGATAAACGCATAATAATATGTTGAATGTGCAAAGTTACAGATTCGCTAATGAATAAATTTGCAAATAAACATAATGAACAAATCTACAAAATATAAATTAACATAATCGTATATAACTATGGAACAAATTTACAAAATACACATTACAAAATTGTTCACTAATGAACAAAATCGCTGAATAAGTAATTAAAAAATGGATGAACATATCTGAAATCATATTATTCCCTCACCGAAACCCTAGTTCCGTCGGCGCCGCCGTCACTGGAAAATCGAGAAATAAACCAGATGGGAGTGAGTGAAACCATATATGAGAGAGAAATCGGTCAGATCTTCCACTAGTGTTGCTTATAGATGAGAAACCCCCAAAACAAAACTCAAAATGTTGCAGATCTATGATTCTTTCCATGAGAGAAGATAGAAATGTTTAAGAGAGAAGATGAGATTAAAGTTGCAGATCCAAAACCATGATTTTAAAACCCCATATTTAACAGATCTGATCGGACCAGATGGTGGATGTGGAGTATGTCGTCGGAGATGTAAGTGGTGTTGAAGCCGTCGATGGTGGTGATGAAGCGGGCACCGGTGGTGGTGGTGCTGAATCGGCCGCCGATGGTGGTGGTGCTGAAGTGGCGGCCACTGGTGGTGGTTGTGGAGTCTCGCCAGAAAGATAAGAGATGAAGGTAGGGTTGAGAGGTTTTTTGGATGAGAGAATTTTCAAACACATTTTTATGTGTGTTTGTGAAACGTATGAAATGAAAGGAGATGGAGGTTTTGAGGCTAATTATTAAATTAATTAAATATCACAATTACTCTTTTACCCTTCCACCCCTAAAATTAATTAGAAATTGACACTCTTGATCTTAACCACAAATCTAATAATCTAATGGTTTTAATCGGTTCTCGCAGTTCTCATATTTTCTTATAAGTTGTTGACCTGGTGTATACGATGCTTGATTGAGGTTGTTAAAGAAGTGGTATTCTGCATATTGAGTTTGTGAACTAGGTTTTAATTTTCTAATCTACGATCATCGTTAATTTTGGATCATTTGATTGTGGATCATTCTTTGTGGTGTATGTGTTTGTTAATTTTGAATCGTTTATAATTATTTATTTGTTTATTGTGGATCATCTTTTGTGGTCTAGAATAAAGAATTATTAAATGGGTCAAAATGGTGACAGAAAAGATGTTATTGAATCTCAAAATAAAAATTCGAGGTATGATGCAGTAACAAAAAAAGGAGATAAATAAAAATTAATATCAAATATTACTTCAAAAAGTATTAATTGGGTCGAAGTGGTCAAAGAAAATATGTTATTGAATCTCAAAATAAATATTTGAGGTATGATGCAGTAATAACAAAAGGAGATAAATCAAATATTATTTCAAAAAGTGTCATGAATTCATAAAATTGTATGTATGAGCTTCTTGAATGTCCCATGTGCATCAACTTAATGTACCCTGCAATGCATCAGGCCTGTTAAAAAAATTGTTGCTGAAATTTATTTTAATAATTGATTTTAATGATTGATCATGTAGTGTCCAAACATCCACAATTTATAATGCAATTTGTGGTTGCAAGGTTTGTTTGACTGATGGTTAATCATGAGTTCAGTTTGAAGCACCAAACAATCTTTGATATTTTTCCTTTTTCCTTTAAAGTCGACAGCCTTGTTGTTTTGTTTGTGGTCGTTGTTGATGTTGCAAAAGTTGTTTGTGTTTTAGATAGAAAGTTGTTTGTGGTCGTTGTTAATTTTATTTTGTTTACCTTTGCATCATTATTTATCTTGTGTATATCAATTCAACAAAAGTACTTACTTTGTTTCTTTTTTTTTTATGTAGATCAATCGAAAAAACAAACAGATCGTTTATTTTAACAAACAATGATGACGGCGATTATTCAAGTTCCTTTGAAAAAAGGGATTATATTTAGCAATCCTTAAGATCATTGTTAATATTGTAAACATTATGGATCATTTTGTAAATTTTGGGTCATTGTTAATTTTGGATATTTTGTAAATTTTGAACCATTGTTAATTTTGGATCATTTTTGTAAATTTTGGATCATTGTTAATTTTGTATCACTTTATAAATTTTGGATCATTGTTAATTTTGTTACAATATCATCTGTTATGTGAGGTTTTGGAACAATAAACTTTGGATTTCTTTTCACATTATGGATCATTTTATAGATTTGGATCATTGTTAATTTTGAATCATTGTTAATTATGGTTAATTCTGTTTACCTTTGCATGATTTTTTCTATTGTGTTTATCAACCTATCACAAATATTTAATTTTGTTTCTTTTGTTTTATATAGATCAATTAAAGAAAAGGAAAAGATTATCTCTTTCAACAAGCAAAAATGTTAATAATGATGACGACGATTTTGTTTCCGTCCCATATCCTAGGCTAATTCATTTGAAAAAAACAATGATTACATTTAGGAATCCTTCAGGAAATCTTCTTCGATTTGTTCAACCTTGAATGATAACTTTAAATCTGTTCTTAAAGATATAAGATTTGGTTTCTTGATGATTTTGTTATAAAAAAGGTGGGTATAAATACTGACAAGCTGACAAATTACCTAAAGTTCACCAGAGGTTTGAATCAGTACTTATTAAGTCAATGCTTAGATACAAAGAGTTCAAGCAGTAGGTGTTAAGTCGATACTTTCAATATGATGAAAATTGTATATTTGTTCAAGCAATATGTTGTTGTGGTATTAAATTTGTCTGAATACATTTTCATCAATTGTAACACAAAGCATGTGGTAATACTTTTATTGTATCAAAATCTCAACATAAAAACATACTAATTTAATAAATAAGTTAAACATAAAGCATAAACACCAAAATTTTCGAACTTTACATGAAAAATAACGACATGATCACCAGCCTCACCCATATTACCCATTTT
The DNA here is from genome assembly GCA_963853835.1 of Calendula officinalis. Classification (NCBI taxonomy): domain Eukaryota; kingdom Viridiplantae; phylum Streptophyta; class Magnoliopsida; order Asterales; family Asteraceae; genus Calendula; species Calendula officinalis. The sequence continues at coordinate 8,755,980 of OY970828.1, read as the reverse complement.
TTCTTCATCTACCCTTGATTTCACCAGCTATGAGAAAAATTTAGTCATCGAAACACTCGAAATATCATCAGCACGTGACATTTCAAATTGACCAACACCCGTATTCGTGAATCGGGCCAGATTTTTCACCAAACTTTTCTATGTGAATCTGGCCAGATTTTCCCCCTTAAATAACTATCATATACTTGATATAATTGACCCCTTTCTGGAATTTCATAGCCCATTCGGCTAAATAACATGTTCTCGAGGTAAAGGCGGGCCGATTACGGGCCAAGCACATAACACTTCAAATAAAACGACCTCAAATGAGTACACATCTGACTTTTCAATCAACTGTATGTTGTCGTCTAAAATACTCGAGATCTAAGCACCTGCAACTACCTTTGACCATTAGGATGATTCAAAAATCAACAAATGATACAAGAATAAACAGATGATTCAAAAATCAACAAATGATCCAAACTTTTAATCTTAAACATTAGGATCATTAATGATGATACTAAACTCTAATTTTCATTAATTAATGATTCAAAATTCAACAAATGATCTAATATTTTATTATTTCAATAAATTATCCAACAACCTTTTAGGATCATTAACAAATGATTCAAGAACTAATAAATGATCCATTTTTTTACGATGATCCAATACGAGTTATGATTTCCAGTTCCATTGACTATTGTTTTAAAATTTGGTTTTCATTTGTATCTAAATTGATCACATTTTGTGTTCCAGTGATGTATAGAGCTTAACCAATTTTTCTTATCACGTATCCTTATCGATTTCAACTTTTGGATCTTAATCATCATCCTCATCACAACTTGTATCATGTATATCATTTTATTTATTTACTGTTGAAGATTCATTTTCTCCTGATGATGATCATATTCGTCTATCATGTATGTCCATTGTGGATTATATACAAATATACATAGTATGTTGATGATTAACAATGATCTAAAATTAGCAAAGATCCAGAATTAACATTGATCCTCCTGATTAACCCTAATTAGTAAAAATTCAATAACCAGATAATTATAGAAGATATTAAATAGCAACATAACTAGATATTTACTTTAATCATAGCAGTAGAAGTAATAGAAAGTAAATGTTAATTATTTACAACTTGTATGTTTATACAAGCATCCAATTAGGTCAAAATTTCTAATGATTTTCAATTAACAAGAAAAATTATAACATTCACTTGTTAAATTGGATCATTAGTAACTACTAAAAATTAAATCAAAATCAGAAATAAACTAATTAGAATGAGAATCACTTACAATTAGTTCGAATACAATAGCGGTTTTTTGTGAAAATCGAATTCATCTAGCTATAATTTATACGAATTGAATTCATGTAGAGATGGTTCGAATTCAGGTAGAGATAGTTCCTGCAAATTGATTTTTTGTTCTCTGGCGTGCAGTCGCTGTTCGACGAAGGAGAACTCGTCGGAGGAGATGTCGGAGGAGAATTGCCGTCGAATTGTAGAAGATGGACTAATTTTGTGGAAGACGTATAATGATCTGGATTTTTTTTTTCATTTAGTCCAGGTCAAGCCCATCAAATAGCCCAGCCAATTTAAAAAGCCCGAAAATACCCTTAATGATGTTGATTGGTCAATATATGTCCTCGCAGTCCTCACCGGATCCGGACCCTATATATATATATATATATATATATATATATATATATATATATATATATATATATATATATATATATATATATATATATATATATATATATATATATATATATATCCGAAACTTTTCGGACATATACATATCTATATAAAAACTTGATTTTAATTTTTATCTCCTTATAAAACTATTTTAATAATTTTCGGATATCTCAAAAAAATATATTCCTAAATTTAAACCTTTTGAATTTTATTTGTTATTTAAAAAAATTTCAAATAATTATCTAGATTTGCCAAATCAATTACTTATGGCATATATATATATTATTAAAAATACATATATCCATAAATATGATTATATTATTTAAATATTAAATAAATATATTTATATATTCTTTTATATATTTTCAGAAAAATATATAAATATATATAAAATCTTTTTTAAATCTTTTAAATATGTCTAGATACCAATAAAATCTTTTGGTTCAAATTTCTTGATAATTCCAAACCTTTTGAAATTATCCTTAATTAATTATTTAATAAAATAAAAAACGAATTTTTAATTATTAAAATTAATTTCTGAATTTTCGAAAATAATTAAAACGATTTTAATATTACCGAAATTAATTAAACGACAATTTTAATGTATTTTCTCATTTTCGAAATACCCAAAAACAATTTTCGGTATTACCGAAAATTAGGGGTGAGCATAAAAACAGAAAAACCGAACCGAAACCGAAAAAACCGCCCCGAAAAAATCGAACCATTTGAAAAACCGATGTCAACGGTTTTTGATTTTTAGAAAACCCGAAAGTGTGGGGCGATTTCGGGGGCATATGAAAAACCCGACCGAAAACTCCGCCCCGCCCCACCATTATATATCTTTCAAAGTTTATACAAAATATTATTATATTTATAAAACATTAGACATTTAATTATTATTTAAATAAAAAATATTCTATTATTAATCTTATTCAAGTTATGTTAGTTCAAATTTATTATTACATTATATTAAACTTATGAGTTATTTTTTTATTTATAACGAATTGTGTTAAGATTTGGGAGTTTGAATCATAATATTAATTTTTAACGTAAGAAATTCATAAATTTAAAGGAATACAAGAGACCAAAATATACCCGAAACCGAACCGAAAAACCCGAAAAAACCGAAAAACCCGAAACCAAACGGGGTGTAATTCTTAAACCCCGAACTTTCGGCGAAAATCATAAAACAATTTATGGATTTCGAATTTTCGTCTAGCACAATTAGACTTGTAAACCAATGGCGCTCTGATACCACTGTTGAGTTTTCTATGCAACTAGATAATTTAATTAGACTTGTAAACCGATGGCGGAAATCACAAGTAACTTGACTGTTAGGAATATTATTATTAATATTCATAGATGATTTGATTATGTCAAAACTATTAAACTACAAGGACCTAAGTCGGTATTATGAAGTTCAAGATTTGAAAAAGATTTAGGAGATAATGATAATTGTAAAAGATATAGTATATCTTTATTAGTTTAAAAGATTTAGTCATTATCTTTTCCTTGTAAGTCTTGGGTTTTCTAGTATATAAAGAAACCTAATGACATAGAATTAGATGTTCTCAGAACCCACGTTTTAACGTGTTTGTGTGTAAAACCTAAGCCTCAAGATCGTTTGATCCTGTTAACCAAAACCGTTCTACATATTTATATGTAGAATTGAGGCTTTTAGTAATCATTGTATATAAAGATGATGATGAAACCTTGTTTAGCTATACAAAACTGTTTATCTAATTCCGCAATTTTATGTTTTGTATATGCTTATTCCAGATCAAGAACTAACTATTCTTGAGCCTAAAGATCAACGATTATATAGAGTTGTTCTAAACTTCACAATTGGTATCAGAGCAAGGTGGCTCAGATCTGGAATCAAACAAGTATCTATCAATGATCATGAAGAATCAAGCATACTTGAAGAGGGATTTTATTAAACAAGTATCTATCAAGCATCAAAAGTATAATTTGTTTATGTTCTTATTAAACAAATCTATAATTTGGAAGGTCAACAAAAGTAAATTCATCAGCCGCAATATTTGAAGAACTACACGCTTCAACAACCTCATCTTTTACCGTCACAATATACTTTTTCTTCAATTAAAAATTCAGCAACTGTTGCTCCGCCGGAGCAAACACCGGATACTCCACCGTTTAGATCCAGATCCGTTCAAACTACTCTTCTTACATTTAGTTATAACAGGTGATGATCGCACGATTGTTCCCGGTCACCGGCGATTGGAGATTTGTACATGGTAAAGAAGTTTTTTTCGAAGTCTTTCTGCAATTTGAATTAATAAAATTCATTAATTAATGCCGCCGGAGCTGTTGCCAATCGATCGGAAGAACTTTTTGAAGGAAAGGAATTAAAACTTTTTGTGGTAATTCAACGTTGTGGGTTCACCATGTTCCTCAAAACCCTTATTACTTTTATTAAATTCTCAATCAGATGATGACGATAGGTAATCAACACTACTGCTTATCTTCAAGATACTACTTATCTTCTCATCTACTACTGCTCAAATAATCGATTTTACTACTGGTATCTCATGTTCGATTTACTACTGATCAATTTAGTACTGATCAGTAGCAATTAGTGCAAAAGTATATTCGATTACTACTGATCTTGTTTCAATTTTACTACTGATCCTTGCCAATTCGAAAATACTACTGATCAGTAGTAAATGAAGAAAACACACTACTGATCAGTAATAGACTGAAAATTTTACTACTGCTGCGTTGACTGATCAGTATTACACAGTTTTGAAGAAATTTTTTTACTGATTTCTTCCATACAACTGATACATCATATTTTGGAAAGCATGACACACACCATGCTCATTCCATACTACGGTTTATTGATCGTATCTGATAATAATGTGAAACGAATCACATTATTCACACACACAGGTTGAAGGCATGATGAAGATAAAGGAAAGTTTTATTTGTTACATATTTGATCTTTATCAATTGATTACAGAAGATAATTGATTATATTTTATTTGAAGATGAAGTGGAAAGTCTTACTACATAAGATGTTATCTATTGTTGTAACTGCAATTTAACAGAATCTTAACGAAAAGATCTGTTGAAGGCCAAGATGTCCTCATACAAGATTATGACGTTGCTGATTACTATATTTAGACGGAATGTGATGCTTAGTTTGAGTCTCTACTTCAACTTCAAATAGAAGATAGTTGGTTTTCAATGTAATTAATATAGCCTTGAAGAACACAAGAATGATATCACACTTTTAGGGGAAGAAAAAGTGTTGATCATTCAAGGGGAAGTTCAAGTTTCTCGGATTGATTTGATTATGTCAAAAAGGGGAAGAGACTTGAAGATTCCTAGCTAATTCTATAAGTTTTGTCAAATCAAATAGGGGAAGATTGTTAGGAATATTATTATTAATATTCATAGATGATTTGATTATGTCAAAACTATTAAACTACAAGGACCTAAGTCGGTATTATGAAGTTCAAGATTTGAAAAAGATTTAGGAGATAATGATAATTGTAAAAGATATAGTATATCTTTATTAGTTTAAAAGATTTAGTCATTATCTTTTCCTTGTAAGTCTTGGGTTTTCTAGTATATAAAGAAACCTAATGACATAGAATTAGATGTTCTCAGAACCCACGTTTTAACGTGTTTGTGTGTAAAACCTAAGCCTCAAGATCGTTTGATCCTGTTAACCAAAACCGTTCTACATATTTATATGTAGAATTGAGGCTTTTAGTAATCATTGTATATAAAGATGATGATGAAACCTTGTTTAGCTATACAAAACTGTTTATCTAATTCCGCAATTTTATGTTTTGTATATGCTTATTCCAGATCAAGAACTAACTATTCTTGAGCCTAAAGATCTATGTTTATGAAGAGTTATTCGATCTTCACATTGACCGAACATTGACCCGATTTAACTAAAACGTTTGGATCTTTATGTTTACAATTCTAACGCAACTAGATAATTTAATTGAACTAACTAAATAGTAATTCGAATACTTAGTTCGTTGTGGTTTGGTGAAGTAGACATACCCTATATCTCGTTTTTGCCAGGTTATCACACAATGCCTAGGATTCAAGAAAGAATCCCTCTATCGTATCAAACCCAAGGTTTATCATGAACAAGACAATATACCACAGTGTAGTATAAAGCACCTTGAGAAACAAGCACTCCAAAAACCGAAAACCCTTTCGATTCTGGCGGCGGCGGCGATGCGGCGGTCCGACGGCGGAGGTGAGGCGGCGGTTCGGTCGACGGTGGTGGTGTTCAGCCGAAGCTTTGGAGAGGCAATGGAACAAGTGATTAAGTGTATTAGGTTAAACCCTTAACCTTAATATATATATACTTGTCAAAACCCAATTAAAGTCAAACTCTAATTGGTCCAAGCCCCCCTTTAATTAACTATTAATTAAGCCCACAAGTAATTAATTAATCTAATAATTAATACTTGGCCCGATACCATAATTTAGTCAATTACCCATTAACTAGATTAGCCTGTCTAGCCCGTTAGTCTATTTAATTAAACAATTAATTAAACACTATGTTATTTCTCGTGTTCGTTGATTTCTCGAAGGCAACCCAAATAGGACTCTAAAATACCCGAACCGTAATACCGGTTTATTTGATGTGTTGGACACTATTTCCAACAGTTACTACATGATAAAGTCAAAATTAAACTCAGCAAGATATGAGGCATGTTATATGGCTGCAATTCTATAGCATATACATAAGAAACAGAACACGTTCATGGTAAACTGCTACCAAATTGCATATGGTAAACTGTCAAATTAAATTCAGCAAGATAAGAGGCATGTTATGTGGACACTGATCTCAGGATGATGTTGTGTTATCTTTATTCATACTTAACATTTTGTTTATGCATCTTACAATGCCGATATTTTATACAAATTTTCCAAAAGGCTTAGATGGATTTCATTTTTGGTCTACTTAATGCATTCAGATGATCGATTTTTGCATGTTAAATTAAAAGCATTGGCTGCTGAAGTTGAGGTGTTGAAGTTGGTTTTGAAAACTTTTATTATGATTTTGTTGATCACAAGTCAATATAAAAACATGTATGTCTCTGTTCCAATTTCCATGCAATAGTAATTGGTAAATGTCAAAACATGTCTGCAACAATCACATGCTTGCATCTCCTTCTAGGTATTGTCAACTTCATGGAAGCCATTAATAGGAGATGGTCATGCTATAGAGGTCTCTCGGCCAACAACCTATGGTAATGCCTGTGAATAATACCTTAATGGTCGGTCATAAGCTATAAATGCAAAAGAAAAAAGAAAAGAAAAGAATAAGAATCTGGTAAAATAATTCTTGAACTTGAAAAATAGTTGACCGATTTAGGTTTTGCTTTAACTTGGTATTTCATGTATTACTAGCAGGGTACCCGCGCAATGCGGTGGCGGGTACCCAGAAACTATATTTCGTGGCGAGCAAGTATTGTTTGTTTAAACGGTTTTTCCAACAATAATTTAGCAAATGAATGATTTTTTTCATCTTTAAAAATTGCAATTAGTAATCATTATCATTTAGAATATAATAATACATTCAAGTTCAACAAATTTAAGGATTATAATTAAAGAATATGTGAGCACATAAACAAATACCTTGATTATGGAAAGTTCAATACAATATGTTTTCTATTTAAAGTTGGTTGTTTATTTGTTTTAAAACAAATTGTCATTTAGATCAATCGGTTAACACACAGTCTGTACTCAGAAAATGTCTTGTGTTCGAATCATGTAAGCAACGTTTTTTTTTATTTTTGCGGTGTTTAAGATGCTACTAAAAGTAGAAAAAAGTTTAAGTTTAAGTTTAAGGACTTCTATATTTAGTTATCCTAAACACATTATAGATGAGTAAGATATGCGTTATGTTGAAAGATGAACAAAAGCTTCTATCTTCTTAAGATGCACTTATGAGTAGTATAGTCAATTTAGGAAGTAAATTAATTGGGTGGTAAGTATATTCTGAAAAATTAGTTCTGAAAAATTAGTATAGTCAATAAGTGTTGAATAATCAAGATGTTTCCGGAAAATTAAATTGTAACGGATATAAAAGAGGAGAAAAATGCGAGCATTTTCAGTGATATGTACTTTGTTTTTTTTGGATAAAACAAAGTGTCATTTAGAGCAATTGGTTAACACACAGTCAGATTTCACAAGAGGTCTTGTGTTCGAATCTTGGAAGCAACACTTTTTTATTTTTATGGTGTTGAAGAAGTTACTAAAAGTGGAAATGTCCTTAAGTTTAAGTTTAAGGAGTTGATATGTTTAGTAGTTCTAAATCTTACTACTATATAAAGCATTTAGGCCTACCTCATTAGGCAAGTTTAAGGAGCTCCTTAAACTTGATTTTAAGGACCTTTCCACTTTTGTTAGTTAGTTCTCTACCTTAAAAAAAAAATCGCGGCTAATAAGATTCGAACCCAAGACCTCTCCTAACTTATCACTATGTGTTAACCACTTGATATACATTACACTTTGGTAACACCACCCACACTTAATAACAAAAGTCTGTTACTCGAAAACCATTTTACCCAATAACATTAAATATACGACGCTGTAAATCATCAACTCTTACCAAAATCCATATTTCCGTTTAATTATTTATTTCTAGCAACAATTATTACCGTGTAAACGAACAACACTTGCTCGCCACGAAATATGGTTTCTGGGTACCCGCCGTCGCATTGCGCGGGTACCCTGCTAGTGCTTTATAGATAGTATAGATATAGATATAAATATAGATAATTGCATTTCTTTAGTCACATTAAATTTACTCCCTCCGTCCCTAGAATTAATTATCTCATCGTCCGCTAAATAAAGTTCTCATTTCACTTGAGCACAACTTTTTAATTAGTGGTGGGTATTTGATATTACTTTTGATTAAATATATAATGTTTGATTGGAGAGAGTGTTTTAGAAGATAGTTAGTGGTGAAAGTATTGGCAATAAGATTATTATATTAAGTGAGCCTCTTAAGTCTAAGACATGATCGAGAACTTTATTTAGGAACAAAACTTGAAGAGGAAATGAGAACTTTATTTAGGGACGGAGTATGACTTTTTTCTTCCACATGTGTCTGTTGATACCTTGGCCGCCAACATGTCATTGACGAATCGTCCTATGTTGTTGACGTTGATATAAATGAGAAAGATGATGGTTTGTGTTCTTCTGCCAGATTATGAAGATATTACTTATTTTCCAGATCAACATGCAAGTGAAAATGTTACAAATACTTCGATTAACATGTTTGTTTTTTTGTTTAATGTGGTTAGAAACCTTAATTGTTTCTATTAATTTTGGGATTTGTTGACCGTAGTTGAATAGGCTTTTTGGTTGATGTGACAACATGGTATTTGTATTCTGTTGCCAACAAGATCGACAAAACCAAGAGGAAACGTGCAAACATAAACACAAAAGAAAAACCAACAAACCGACTATAAACTAACCAAATTCCAATATTACACAAACAACTATCCACTGTCATTTTAAATAAGGCCAAAAACCAAAACCCTCTCGAAGCCAAGCATATAATGTATGTTGGTTAGTAAGAGATTTATATGGTTAGGTAATAATATCCCAAAAGTAAGATTTATATTGTATTTTGGTTAGTAAGAGTTTAGGTATACCCCAAAAGTAGAATTTATAGAGTTTCAGCCACATCAACATGCAGCTAAATAACCAGATGAAATTCATGATATCTTCTTAAACACAATCCATACTAAAAAACATAAAACTAAAATCAGTTCAACACCCATAATTCATTTTAAACGTACACCCTCTAAAACCAACAGAATAAAATCTAGTCTCTTACCTGTTGCAGGTCTAGAAAGAATGTGCACCATCAGCAGGGCTCTTCTGATTTGACAATTAAACAACAATACATAATCCTATCAAGTTGTTTTTCATATTAAATAAATAAACCAAAGAAAACTAACCGGTCTTTGCCATTTTGCTTGCAGATTCATCAGCTCTCTTATTTTCCTAAAAGAACAACACAAGACACAAAAGTTAAAATATAATTAATTCAATCTCAGTTGGAAATGCCAAACCGACCTTGTCACTGCCTTGTTCTTCATCATCATCATCATCATCGTCTATAGTTTTGTGTCCAAAAACATAGACATTGCAATCCTTGGAGTTGTGCGAGAGATAGAAATTTTTGGCAAACGCCTTGAAAATTCGTGTCTGCGGGAAATCCTCATCATGAAGGGTTGCTAAATCCATGTCTTTGTCATTCTCTACGGCTTTTAAATTAAGCTCTTCGCCTGGGCCCTCAATGGTTTTTTCCAAAACAACCTAAGAATTTTAGTTATTAATTATGCAAAATGAAGTTGTAGCAAATGATTTTATTATACCATACCTGTGTAAGATAAAATTTTTTGAATTTTCCAACCTCTACAAGAATAGACTCACCAGGTTTCACTTCAACACCTATATAAAAACAATACAGGAGGAGTTTTCAAATAAGAAATATTGTTATACAGCATATAAGGGGAAAAGAAAACAACAAACTAGTGTTAGATACAAACAACCATTTTTCACACTACTTAGAGAATACAGATACCAAAAGTCTTGACAGGATTGGATATAACAACCAACATCCCCAATGGTTAACCTTATAATAGCTTATTAATTTTGTCACATTAACAATCTATTAACCAAAAACCTCTACATAAATTGTATCTCCAATGGTTAACCTTTTCAAAAGTTTTTTCTTTAACAATATTTCTAATTTACCTTTATCTATCTTAAATGTTTTATATATACCCCTTATATAATTTGACAATTTTTATAACATCTTACTACATATAATATTTTTTTAAATATATCATACACAAATATTATAATAATTGACACTAAATATTATATAATTTATTTATTAACTAATAACAATATAATAAAGAATTAATGTACTTCCTCCGTATCAAAATAAGTAACACACTTTCTATTTTTTGGTGTATCAAAATAAGTGACACACTTTGAAAACTTTCCTTATTTGGTAAAAATAGTGGGACCCATACCCACTAACTATCCACTTTAATAAAGTGAAATTGCCCTTATACCCTTACTTTTACCTTTAAAACTCATTAATATCACTTTATTCAAAAAAAAGTGAGACCCATTCTCCACTAATTATGTACTTTAATATATTTTAACCTCTACTTTAATCTTTTACCTCAAAAAATGTGTAAGCTAATTTGTGTCACTTATTTTGATACGGAGGAAGTATAATATATCTAAAGTTTAAAATGAAAAACTAATTTATAGAGGACTAAAAAAGACAAATTTTGAAAGTCCATTAAAAGGTTAGTAGAAAAAAAGTCTTTGAATAAGCTTTTAAAAAAGCTAGTTATTTCAATGGGTAAAAAGTTATTCAAAGACTTATTCAAATAGTAATAAGCTTTTAAAAAAATTATCATTGGAGATGCTAAGCTCTTTCAATTACTGTACAGGTACTATGTGTTTCTAACCAATTAGAAATTTACAACTTGTAATTAAAAACACATAAAAAATACAAATAAAAAAACCTGTCCGATCGTGTAGACATATAGCTTATTAAAATTTAAGTTTCTTCTTCATAAAAAGCTCTATAGTTGCTCTAGACATACACAATCACAGTAATTATATTTAAAAAAAAAAGTGTTGCAATGAGCACTCTGAATGTGTTGGGTTTAGAACAACTCTATAAAATCGATCTTTAGGCTTAAGAATAGTTAGTTCTTAATCTTGGAATAAACATATACAAATCATAAACAATGCGGAATTAAACGAACAGATTTGTATTCCTAAACAAGGTTTTCATCATCATCAATTAATACACAATGATTACTAGAAGCCTCAATTCTACATAAAATATGTAGAACGGTTTTACTCTTTTAACAGGATCATAATTATGACCTTGGGGCTTAGAGCACACACACAAACACGTTTTTGAATAAACGTGGGTTTTAAAAACGTCTAGGTTTCTTTATATATTAGAAACCTAGGGTTTACAAGGATAGACATAAAATAGTAACTAAATCTTTTTGATTCTACAGCAGTATCTTCTAAATCTTCATTTAAATATCGAATTCCATATAATTGATTTAGGTCCTTATACTTTTCTTATTTTCAAGTTTTGACACATCAAATCTAAGGAATATCATAGGAAATATTCCTCAATTTTAGAAATTCCACTGTATTGCCCCATTGACAGCAAAAGAAAACGATAAATTCCGTGAAACGATAAAAGTGAAGATTGGCGAAAGACAAAATAAGGTGGAATTAATAAGATAAATAAAAAGGAAGAGAGCGTGTAGATATCGAAATAGAGAGACAAAGAACTCCTCCATGTAAATATATAGGAGCGGCAGATAGATAGAGGTGTTTCTGAGCACAGAAAACGATTAAATACACGCTAAATCGCATTAAACTTTGACAAAACTGCAAAAATCATCCCCTGTTTTCTGACTTACCTCCAGTCCTTATTTCAGGGTTTCATTGCAGTTTTGGTCACTATCTCGTTAATTTTAACAGGTAAATTGTAAATCTTTTTTAAAATGCCCTCATTTATTATTAGTTTATTATTTATAATTAGCTAAGTCTTGTTTTCATGTTAAGAAGATGTGTGTATGCTGGAGCATACTTAGTTATTTTACCATTTTATAGTTCTCACTATAAATAGATGAGTCTACTTGATAGAGAGAGTAGTTTTTGTGAGATCCATTTACGAACACAGTTGATCTCTTGCTGTCTAATGAAAAGCCATATCATATTTACATCTGTGTTCATTACATTCATCATAGACATGATTCATATTGTTAGATCTTGAGTTTGTGTCCTATCAAGTGGTATCGATTTGGTCGATTTGTTTTCATCTCGCAATTTCGTTTTGGTGTTCTTGAGTTTTCACTGTTTCATTGAACGAATTCTCAGATCTATTCCGAATTTATTGATTATGTTTCTTTGTTCCTAAGTTCATTTCAATTTGAAATCTGTCATTTCAATTCGAGTATCTCAGACCCTTGTCTCAAGTTTGTTAATTATACATAAAATCATGTTGAAATCTCGTATCGAAGCTCAGGATATGACATTTCATCTTCCTAGTTCAATCGGTTCAAATGTTCAGGATCCTACTCTCTATCGGGATGATTATGTGTCTTGGATGATACACATGGAAGATAACATCACTGGATTGGAAAAAGGCGATGTGTCAGTTTGTGGGGTTCCATCTTAAAACCAATTGGTTGTAAGTAATGTCCCACATTGGACAAATCGTCAAACTTCATGGTTGCGGGACCCCTGCTCGACTGCGGACCGGTGGATTGCGGTGGTGGTCGAGCCGTAGTTTGGGGTGTGGTGGAGGAGGTTTGCACGGCGGTGGTGGCGGTACTGGAGGTCGGCGGCGGCGGTGGGGCCTGATGTTTCTGTTGGAGACTGAGCAGAATGGCCATCATCTCCGTGTGTTTCCGATTTGTTTCATCAAATCGCTGTTGTTTCTCGGCTTGCATAAGGAAACGTAATAAACTAATAATATTTCCTACTAGATAATTAAGCATTCGAATCTTAAATAAAGATAGACTTCAATTAGGATCTTTTTGTTTACGTCTCTAATATACTTGTCCCCATCTTTTGGCCGCATTCCCTAATCCGATCGTATCCAAATATCAATTAATTTCTCACAAAATTTCAGTCGTTTGCTTTAAGTTAAATGTCTAATACAGTGGCAGTTTAAGAATTCGTATAAGTTGAGTGGCCAAATCAAGTATAAGTAGAAAATTTAGAGGCCTAAAAGTTGTTTTACATGCTTTACATGTATTATATGTATCTACATATTCATGATCACCAATTTTTTATTTTATTTTTGTTTATCATTATTTTTTCTAACATTTAATTTTGCTGACCGAATGTGGAGAAGTTGTGTACTTTAACTATGAAGAGATCTGAGAAATAGTGCCTATGGTCAAAATGAAAATACTTACAAACAAGAAAAACATAAGGAAAATAAACAAAAAAAATAGCTGTACATTCGCTACATATTAAAAGAAAAATATGAAAATTATGTTAAAGATATGACGGTTGAGTAGAAGCAGAGGTGGTTGTTTCAGTTGTATTGTTGTCAAGCAATGGTGTTGTCTTTGATCTCTCAACAGTTACATTTGGATTCTCGTTATCTTCATTATATCTGTCAACACCATGAAGAAATATACCTGCAACACAATAAATAAATATATAAAATAAAACTATCAAATTTGTCTCCTATTTTTTGTTTCAAGAATACAGAGGGTAGGTTGACCGAAAACACTATTTGTACACAAGACTTCAACTTCTTTATAAACAATTGGGTGTTATATATAATTTATTCTTACAAAAAATGTATAATTTCATTAACATTCTAATTATTTTGAATAAAATGATATTTGCATGTAATACAAGATACTTTTTCATATATCCTATTTTAGTTATTGTCGTTTCTTTTTGTATATCTAAGTCACTAAAAGATGGTTTCTCGTATCCAGTTTGGGTCACTAAGTAAATTCAACATTTCTATACAAAAATTAGCATTATGTATAAATAATAAATCTACCATATTTATATATAACCCTAAGATATACTTTCGACCCATTAAGCTATATTTTTAGTTTGACCTATTACCCGAATCGCCCCTGTTCACAAGTAAACGGGTCAAATTTGCCACCACTAGATGAGTTACTTCATTTACTCGATTAACAAGTATTCAAATACTGGTTGACAACAAGTGTAGTATAACCTCGTTTCCAAACATAAACACAAACCGAAATCATACCTATAAACCAAATTCCAGATGCCAAAAACAGTATTGAAGTTAAAATCAAAGCAGTCGTCCTCCAGTTGTTAATATTATCCTGCATTACATACAAAACAAGTCTTTAATATAACTAAATTTTAAATATTTTCTGAACGCTAAAAACGTTAAAAAATAAAATAAAAATAAAAACCTGAATAACTCCAACAAGAGGAGATGAAGGCACATCACCAAAAACATGAATTGACACAGTAGACATAGCCATTGATAACGGTCTCAAACTCGGTTTAACACTATGAAGACACACAAAATTTACAGGACCCTGCACTTTCAAATTTTACAAAATTACCACAAAATTACAATTAAAATATTATTGTCAAAGTTTAATGTATATTAATATTAACAGATTTTTACCTGAGTTGCAAATACTAGCATTTCTCCAATGAGAAACATAACTATAAAACCGTACAAGTTCTTGAAACAAAACGCACTAAAGCAAAATATTGCACCAAGAAAAGTTGCTGCCGAAAGAAGCTGAAAATAATTTAATCAAATACATAATAAAATTGTTGGACATTTATATTTATATTTAAAAAATAAAATATAATACCTTGAAAGCATTGGGTATTGTGGAGTTCATTCGATCAAGAATAAAACCTCCTGCTAATGTCCCCACAATTCCACCCACAATTGTTATTCCTCCAAACAACATATCAGCATTTTTCTGTAAACAATAATTATTAAATTATTTGTTTAATCAAAATGGGGGGAAAAAATGTTAAATATGGTTACTTACCATATGATAAATGCTATAACCAGCTTTTGGTCCCCAGTATGAATATGCACCTATGACAAAATTGTATGCAATATAACCTAAAACGTTGACAACATATATCTTTTCAACCAAAAGAGCTTTTATATCTCCCCAAAATCTAGACAATGCAGATCTGTAATAAATATATAATTATATAAATTATCAGTTAATAACATTCAAGTGTTCAAAATTTTAATTTATTGGATTTCAAGAAACAGACCTTGAAGGTTCATTTGAGGTGTTATTCGAAGCTGGGATATCTTTAATAACTGCATTATTATACATATATTTAAAAATGATGCCGCAAAAACTTGTTTCTATTAATGAATAACAATGGTTAAAGTAAGGGTATATTAGTAAATACAGAAATTTTCTGTCAATTAACAGTTTCTATCAATTAATTATATTTATTTTATTATATGACTAACAGTTTCTATTAACTAATTATATTTATTTATTTATTTAATAAAGAATAAAAAGATGGGGGGCACCTTCAACTTCTATGACATTTGTCTCTGGAGATGTTAATGCACTTTTTGACCCACCTGGAGAGAAACCTGCATTAAAACACCAAATATATATTAAAAAAAATAATAATGAATAAAAAAATCGTGAAATAACTTATTTTTAGGGTTTGATTTTATACTTATATATGCATGTACATATAAAAAAATTATGTCAAGAAACAAAACCATTATATATTTATATTTAAAATATACCTTTCATTTGCAATGGTTTCATTACAAACCCTAAAATAGCAAATGGCAGCATCAGAATTGCTTCACCAAAAAAAGCATAGCGCCAACCAAAGGCATCACCAACCTTAAAAAATGCCAAATTAAACAAAAATATTTTAAAATCACAGACATTATATAATAAAAAAGGCATATTATGATTATATATGATTCATTAATCAATATATGGTAGTTAATTAGTTACTTACCCATCCACCATAAACATAACCAAGGGCAACACCAGTTGGTATGCACATGTAAAATATTCCCAACCAAGCTGTTCTCTATAATAATAAAATAAAATACAAATACAAATTAAAAAACATGAAATATAAAATAAGTAAAATGGATGTTATTATTAGTTGGTAAAAATGTAAAATTAAATATGATTTGGAACCTGAGTTACAGGGGCATTATCGTCAATAAATGGAGCTGCAAGACTAATGAAAGAAGCCTCACCAACACCAACTAGCCTGAAAAATTATAAAAATCATAATTAACGAAGTACAGGGGCATTATCGTCAATATGGTGTTTGACTTACATTCTGCAAATTGTAATGGACCAAAAATCAATTGAAATCCCACAACCAGCTGCTGCAAAAGTCCACACTGATAATCCAACTCCAATAAGCCTAAATGGATTGACACTGTACATATAAACAAACATGAAATAGGTGTTTAATTGTTAGTTAAATGTCTAAAATACCCTTCATGGAAAAAAGGCTGAAACTTTGTGATCCGAATTATTTTCTTAAGTTATATTATTTTTAAATGGTAGATTTAGGTTGTATTTGAAGTCTATTTCCTAAGCATACAACCTCCTAAATCACTTTTATTCAAAGATTTACATAATTATAGTCGGTAATATTTTCTTTTATTCATGAAAGCATAAATAAGACATTAATCATTTCTATGGTTTTTAAAAAGATTCACAAAACCCAAATTGACCCATTTCAACCCGTACTAAAAAGTAACCCGTTACACAATGTGCCCGACCCGCCCATCTAACATGGGATGAAAGTGTATGCAATGAGCCAATCATAATAAATAATCTTAAATTACAAATATAACCTTTTGGCTAATGATGCAAATATAGGGGATGCCACAAGAAGTCCAACCATAAAAGCTGAAGAAATCACACCATCTTTGAAATTACTTAGGTCAAAATCACCCCTGTAAAACATAATGATTATCAATAGGAATCTAATCCAAATGAACTAATAATCTTTACTTAATTAGGTTAATGATTGCAAAAAACATAATAAGACAAAAACAAAATTGGTTATTCATTAAAACTAAAAAACTTACTGAATTCCAGTACCATGGGAGCACACACCGCTTTTTGTGCAAACCCTAGGACTCCCGTTTACACCATTGCTTGCAATCGCTCCTCGGTCCACATAATTCACCATATTTATCACACAAAATATTATAAGCAACCTGTTTAAATTACAAAAATTAATTAATTTTTTGATACTATTGTCAATTCAATTTACTTTAATAAGTAAATAAACTATACAATCTAATTACCCAATTAGGGCTTCTATTTTCTAGGTATAACTCCAATTACAAAAATTACTAATTTTTTACATTTTCAGTTCAACTTACTTCGATAAAATATTAAATAAATTAATAAACTATACAATGTAAGATACCCAATTAAAGCTTCTATTTTCTGGGTAATCACGGAATCAAAATTTCAAATCTGAAACCCTAATTATTTTCTCAGGAATAACAGAAACCCAATTTTAAAGCATGATGAAATGTCAACAACACAAATAAAACCCAAAATCAATTTTTGTGTAACTATTAGAAATAAAAACTAAAAATTTCTTGAATTCCCACATTCATCGAGTTTCTTATTAACTAATAAAAAATATATGAAAATTAATAATAAAATAATAATAAAAATTGTACCTTTTTGGAGTAAACCAAGAAGGAGCAGGTTCAGATACAGAATTAGTGGCTTTAACCATATCTGGTTCTGATTCTTTTTCCACTGGAACATCGACTGCAGGTTTTGATTCTTGATCTTGAACAACCGTTTTCTCAGAACCCATATATAATAATATTTATATATGTGTATATCGATAAAGATGTATATATATGCGGTCGTATATTTTATTGATGTGGGTATCAAGCAAAAGTGGCAAAGATGACCTTTTTTCAAACAACTTGAATTGTAAGTGAAAGCAATTGAGAAAGAATTGTTGATGACTCTTGTTTCTTGATCAAGATTTTGGTAATGGTGGTTGTGAATTTGATTAAGGTTGGAGATTTAGGATAATGGGGAGATTTTTGAGGATTTAATCTCGATTGATTGGGTGCCGTTATCTTTTTTCCAAGTTTTTAGTGAATCTGAGTGAGTGCACAGCTTTTTATCAGCATTTGGGTGGGACCCATGTTTACCTTGAGAGTCTCGT
The DNA here is from genome assembly GCA_963853835.1 of Calendula officinalis. Classification (NCBI taxonomy): domain Eukaryota; kingdom Viridiplantae; phylum Streptophyta; class Magnoliopsida; order Asterales; family Asteraceae; genus Calendula; species Calendula officinalis. The sequence goes on along the minus strand of OY970828.1, from coordinate 8,737,523 downwards.
AATTAAATGTCATTCTCATCCCGTGACTTTAAAGCCCAAATTATATTTTTACTACTTCCTCCGTATAAAAATAAGTGAAACAAATTGGCTTATACGTTTTTTGAAGTAAAAAATTAAAGTAGAGGTTACAAGAAATTAAAGTACATAGTAGTGGAGGATGAGTCCCACTTTTCTTGAATAAAGTGATATTAATGAGTTTATAAAGTAAAAGTAAGGGTATAAGGGTAATTTCACTTTATTAAAGTGGGTAGTTAGTGGGTATGGGTCCCATTATTTTTACCAAATAAGGAAAGTTTTCAAAGTGTGTCACTTATTTTGATACACTCCAAAATGGAAAGTGTGTCACTTATTTTGATACGGAGGAAGTATATAAATAACGCATTAAAGCCAAGTAATATTTACTCCCTCACGTTTTAATTTTATTGTCCATTTTTTCTTTCTGCTTTATCCTAAAATTATTGTTAATTTGAAATTTTCACTAATTAAAAAATAGTTAAGTGATAAAAATAAAATTATATTAATTAGAAAATGTAATAAATGCATTTTTCATAAATTGAATAATTTTTATTTGTGGATAATAATTTTAGGATGAATGGAGTAATTAATGCAGTAACACTTAATTTTCAGTTAAATTATACTCCCTCCGTCCCTAAATAAAGTTCTCATTTTGCTTGGGCACAAGAATTAAGGAGAAAGTTAGTGGTGGGGTCATTGGTAATAAATTTAATTAAAATATAAAGTTGTTTTGGAGAGAGAAAGATAGTTAGTGGATAGTAAGTAGTGGGGACTTGTAATTATATTATTTTATTAAGTGGACCCCATCAACTTGTGAAATGGAAACTTTATTTAGGGACAAAAATTTAAGGAGAAATGGGAACTTTATTTATGGACGGAGGGAGTATTTAATATTTCTAGAAATTAGGGGTGAATATGTGGGGTGTTGGCGGCTGTTTTTAACTAAAACCAAACCCCGAATCGTAAACTTCGGTTTTTGAGAATTAGAAAACGTCCGATTTTGGTTTTTTCAGTTTCAATTTCGGTTTTTCTCAATAAATCGGTTTGGTTTCGGTTTTATTTATGGTTTTTTGTTTTCCTTAAAATTTACCAATTTTGTAACTTAAAAGTTGTGATCCAAATTTTAGTATTTATACAGTCATAAGACCTGGAAAATATTAGAATAAAACATGTGAAAATTTTCAAATGATATATTTAAAACTTTTTTTAAATAGTTAAATCAAATCTGTTATAAATATAAAAATATTTTTACAAAATTTAAAATATATAAATATGGCGGAGCGTGGTAGTTTTCAGATTCGGTTTTTCGTATGCACCAAAAAACCGCCCCAAACATTTGATTTTTCAAAAAATAAAAACCGTTCACATCGGTTTTTCAATAGTCCGATTTTTTCAGTTTTTTTCGGTTTCAGTTCGTTTTTTTTGTGCTCACCCCTACTAGAAATACTTGCATCTTGAAAAATATGACACCTCCTTATTTGAGTATATGATATTCATATTATTAGTAAGGAGCTCTAACCAATTGACCACCAACCTGCTAGTAAATGTTAAATATAGGTTAAATATATTTTTAACTATTTAACATGATGTTAATATTCACCTCAAAATTACCTTATGTCATTTAGCATTCAAATAACACCCTTTTAAGACATACAATTTAAGAAACTAATGTATTAATGTTTTTCAAGTGTTGTAACTGAAAACTGAAAAGATTCATCATCAACACAAATAGACCACAAAAAAAAGTTGATTACAGCTGCAATAGTTGGTTATGTATGGGCCTTCCAATTTCAAATAAATTAACATAGGATATAACTTTATGATTTCGAACATGTATACAAACATCAACTTTTATTACCAAATTTATATAAGAAACAAAAAACAGGATTAATTTTCTGGAGCAAACTTGAGAGAGATGCTATTGACACAATGGCGTTCATCTGTAGGTGTGCCAAAACCTTCACCTTTGAAAACATGCCCAAGGTGGCCCCCACATGCAGCGCACGTGATTTCCACCCTCATCCCATCTGGGTCCTCCTGAATTCATAAACCAGTTATCACCATATACATGAATACGGTTAATTATATTTTTAAACTTTAATCCTTGTCCATAATATAAAATTTCAGGTAATGATAAGTATAACGATGAAAATACTAATAATAGTAGTGTTATTAAGTTCAAAAATAAGTCAAATATTGTGAACATATAGGTGAAAGTTAAACCATATTCAGTCCTAAGAAAAGTTGTGTACGCCTCAACAGAAAATGACATGTTTGACCAATAATAAGTCAACGAAAGGTTAAAACAATAGGTCAAAAAACGTTTAGGGGTTAAGTTAAACACAAAGTCAACAACTACTTTAAGATAAAATTATGGCCAAAAGAAGTTTAAGGGTTAAAACACCAAATCAGTGGAAGTTTGAAAATTATAACATAATTAACTGGCATGAAAGATGTGATACAATATGTATGTAATTTGCATTGCATCCCATAAAAGCTTAAACTTATGAAATGAGTTAAAAAAAACACTATTTTTTCAAGAGAATTTGACTCACGTGACGGTTTATGGCTCCAGGAAGACCGTCATAAAAGGCGGGCCAACCACAACCCGAATCAAACTTTGTGGTTGATTTGTAAAGAGGGGTCCCACACCCTGCACAAGAGTACACTCCTTCCTCATACAATTTGTTGTATTCACCTGTTCCTGGATACCTGTTCAAATTCAAATTTGGTCAAGAATCAAATTCTATCATGTCAATTTGATCTCTAAGAGCCCTACCAGATCATAAAGTGAAGGTACAAATGAATCTAGGAGGGCATTTATGTCATTTCCAATTACAACTAGAGTCAATAGCTTAAGTTCCATCTTCAATTATTAAGAAAATTTTGTTGTTTTGCACTAATAAAATGGATACTTTTAATGTTACTGGCAACTGGAGATGCTTGTTTGCTCTTTGGCCTTGTATTAACGGAGATCTAATCTAGGGTTTTCATAAACATTTGTTGCATTAATCACAAGCAAACAAAAAAATAAATATACAGTAACTGCACTTCTTTTCAATTGCAGAAATTAAACATCGTATTAAACACATAAGCATATGATGCAATAATCCGTACAGAACCATTTCATCGAATTTTCGTAAACTCTAATTCCTAATTACTCAAAAGTTTCAAAATTGGATTCCATTTGTGCAACCGATTAACAAATCATCAAAAGCGTTGGTAATTGAAGAAACGAGAACTTACTCAGTCCCTTTCTGTCTCAAAATCCGAAACTGCTCAGGAGATAGAACCGCACGCCACTCATCTTCTGATTTCTTAACAGCCATAGCCACAATTCCCCCTTTAAGACCTCTTTTACTTTGAGAAAACCCTAACCCTAATCCGGCAAAATTAACAATTTTCGTTAATGAAGATTGATTCGATTTCAAATGTGTGGTTAAGAGGTTGGTTGTTAAAGAGGTAGTAGAACCCAAAATCGACGCCATCGAGATGACTAACCAGGTGACCGATTTAAAACTGAGCCACTGACTCGTTCCTAACGTGACAGCCATCATCAGCTCGTCTCGAATAGTTAAAACTTAAAAGATCGAACTACATGAGTCCACGTCACCAAGTGGATAATATAGTTACAATTTGCAAAAGCCATCCTGAACTATAGAAATATTAGCAAATAACACCCTAATATAAGTTATTCGGTTTCAGAGTTGATGTATCTTCGATTTGTTTACTTGTTAATGCATCCTAATAAAAAATTTTGCCACATTAAATATCATCAAAATAATATATCGTATCACTTTGCAGGAAATATCATCACACCACCACACCCTTCACATGTGAAAAAGACTCCACCAAAATAATAAAAGGTCAGCCATTTTGCATGTGATCCATAGGGCACATGATCCCCTTCCCACCACGAGAAGCAACAACATGGAAACACACCGTGAGTGGGGACGATATTCCCTTTCCTACTACACCGTGAGAGCTATCAGCTCTGTCACATTGGCAACCACCGGTGGTTGAATGACCATACTCCATAGCCTAAATGACAATTGACATTCCAAAGAATACCAAGTTATAATCTTTCATCTAATCACTCAGATATGCAGCCACCATGCTGAAAACGCATGCAATTGTTGCACTTTATACTTCCGTCAAAATGTTCACTTTATTTTTTGATATTTCCGTTTATAACGGGCTCCTCGATTCTAAACTATTATGTTACAATGGATCTCTTCACATAATCTCGAGTTCAAATCTTGTTTAAGTTTTTCCTCAGGTGAATAAGATGGTGAAGTTTATTCCCCATAAATGGAGAGTTTGAGGGTGAACATACTGTCCTTTGTGGATGTCACTGTCCAACTCGAATTACTAACTAACTTGTGGTTAAGAAAAAAAAATATTTAATAACAACTGTTGGCTTACAGATATACACAAATGATATGACAAAATAGTCACAAGATTAAATAAGTATCATCATATTCATATGACAACACAGACTTTGGAGTATGAATGCATCAGCTTAAAATTAAAATGGACAACAATAAATGTCAACAGACAGCAACTAAAATTACTAAAATGTCACCACTTATCATCTGGAAGCCCCATAAGTTTCTTCAAACCAGTAAACAAAATTGACGGAGATGAACCTTGAGATGAATTATCATCTTTTATATTAACAATACCATCATTATCATCAAGATCAGTAAACAAGTGTTGATCCACTAATTGTTTAACAGATCGAGCAGACAATGGATGAAAATTAGAAACCCAATCCGAAACAAATTCTTCAGCCAAAATCCATTTATCATCTTCTTCCATTTTCTCCCATTTCCTCTTCAATTCATCTTTTCCTAAACCAAGGTATGAACACACCTCTGTATACAGCAGCTTCCTGCTCGTTTTCATGGCTTCCTGTGTTTGTACCATCTGATTCTTCATTTTCTCAATCTCTGTTGCTAAATCCAGCTCTAGCTCCATGTCATTGATGCTGTTTAAATTGGATTTGGAGCATGAAATTCGGAGTTTTGGTAAGGTTTTGTGGTAGTGGAGAGACGAATGAGTTTGTGATTTGGTGAATTGTATGGTGTGTGTTGGGGGAAGGAGATGTACATGAACCCTAATTACGGCCATGTTAGGGTTATTTGGGGAGTTTTATTTCTGAGATGTCGTTATATTGTTGCGACTTAGAGTCTTAGACCACTCTCAAGTCTCAATTGTAAATGTAAAATCCTGTCAGCTACTGTCAACTCAGCGTCACATTACAAACTAACTAACACTAAACTGATGCAGTTATACCAACACTTCACCAAATTTAAACTTCATGCACATATATTGTGACTTAATTCAAATTACCATCCATCATCTTCACTTCCCATGAAGTAAAGGAACAACAAAAACAATCAAATTCATCCTATCACATAATTTACACACATATATGAGCTATTTGCTCCAATATAACTAACTTACACGTGTAAGAATAATATTGATCAGAACATACTCGTAATGACATCGTCAGTAACGGTAGCATCTTCAACCGTCATCTGATGGAGGGTGATTCTTTCTTTTCTTTTCTAACCGTCGACGATAACGATTCCCCATCCGACCCGGAACCCGACCATGTCTCCTTCACCGAACGGCATTCACCCAAACTATTACCTTCCTTTAACCATTTAACATACATCCCTTGAAAACTTACAATCTTTTGATTCGTGCCCGAACTACCCACAATGCACACATCGCACCGTCTAAACCTAACAAGTATCTGCATAGGATGACATGTATCTAATATACCAATGTGGCCTTTGACCTGTACCACCTCCCGACTGTCTATGGTTCAAGCTTCCCTGCTTTTTATTTCCTTGCCACCTCTCATTATGTTGGGGACTTGACTGAGTAGACTTTGATTTCTGAGAAAGTTCATCTGGTACCCAATGTTCCTTTGTCAAATGCCCGGTCAGTAAATCCCGCAAAAACTATAACATTTCCTTTCGACTTCCGAGTTGCATACATTACCCTTGACTCGTCTTCATATTTACACATGTTCAAATCCCATTCAAATTTATGTTTTTTTTGTACTCTTGGTTACTCATTTGATTATTTCCTGAAGGCCCAACATCATGGATTTCCGGTCGGTGGGTTCGGAGGGTTTGCTTCATCGTTATCCGTCATATCTGTTACAATCACAACATCTCACCATTGGGTTAGTTTAATCCGTTAGTACCTACATACTAACCACTAACACCAAACGGTCCTTACTAATTCTAATCCCCGCACTTTAGGAATGTTTGACCAAACTCGAGCCAATATTTGGGAATGTTACACCTAAATGTGCACACATCGCCAAACCAAGGCTCTGATACCAAATTGTAACACCGCAAATTTAAACCCAATTTTTTTTTAAATAACTAGCGGAAGCGTAATATTCAAACCATATAAAGTTAAGTCATTTTAGAAAATACAACTTCAAACATAATATTAATCAAAACATCAAAACGGTTTAACGTGTTACTATAAAAACAGCTCGATTACAAAATACTATCAGAGCATCCATTGGTCAACCATTCCTAACAAGCACCCCTTGACCCGCCCAACAACCGGACCTGCAAAAGAGTCAACGAGGGAGGGATTAGCTAACAGCTAAGTGAATGAACTTAATCAAACAATATATAATAGAACAACCGATACAAATTCACACTTTCCCGATTAGTTAATTTTTTTTTTTGAAGAGTAACGGCGGTTCGGCCGAACCTTAAATCATCGTCGGCCTAACAATGATAACCGATGACCCTTTACTCAAGGACAGTGTGTACCCCCTTAGAACAACCAGTGCTTCTAAGGGCGATACACCTTGTCAATAGAAAACTTCTGCCCAGTAGAATGTTCCGATTACTGACCTCTTCCCCAAATGTGCACATAATTAATTACCGAATTATTTATACCGAAGTGTGGGCTTGCAATAAACATTGAAGCCAAAAACCTACACCCAAAAAGGTTCGCGTCGCGAACTACCCAGATACCAAAATCCTGCACTTTTTACCAAAGTATCCAATTTCTATCCAAATTGTACACATATAGATTGAAGGCTAAATCCACTCACCCTACAACCGCAATCCTTCCAAACTCAGTTGTCTTAAATCACTGAGTTTCCCAATTCCTGTACATAAAATGAATACCGAATTAGAACCGAATTTCACCAATTAAAGATAACAAGACAAATATGCTAAAAAAGGTTCTTAATTACATAATTTTAACATGACAAATACACTTGTAACTTATCCAACTAAAAATGGTCAAAACAACATCTTCCAAAATCAAAGTCTATCAAACTTTATGCATTTATACCAATTATAACTCAAACGGGTCAAAATTACCGAATCAACGACCAATTCCCATAAATCTCATCAACTATTTATAGAATACTACCATATCATACATATTGACCAACTATCATTCTAATACTTCCCAAATATCATAATTATACTTTTAAAGTCAAGTGTATACCAAATAATGCATTTTTATTCCAACTTTAGCATATAGGCCCAAACGGGTCAAAACCGAGAACAAAGTTCTAATACTTCAAATACATAATTTTTTTTAACATTTCTTAAACATACAATTAACTTTTTATGACAAACCTCATGTTTACATATTATACATCGAAACACCCAAAGTTTTCAATACAAGTTTGACCCGAAAAAGATACATACGACCTCTTGTACTAACTCAGAAATCTGAACAGTTTTATGACCATAACAATTCATGAAATTATGATATAAATAAAGTAGACTCATAGACCTTCGAAACGACTGGTAGCACGTCCAAAACGGAGTTACGGTTGATTTTATATGATTTTTGCAAGATCACCAAAATTTGGCTAAAAGCTGTCTTTTTTTTTATGCTTACGGGTTTTTACCAAAAACTCATCCAAACACTACCTAGATCACAGAAACTTCATCAATTCAAGTCATCATTCATCTCCAATCATAATTATTGTATCTAACATGTCATTTTAACCTAAATAACAACATTTAAACATCAAATCCTAATTTTAAGAATTTGAGTTTTGACTCATCTTCTTCAATTCACCTACCATGGTGATTTCATGAAACCTTCAACAAATCAAGATTCTAGCTAACAATCATGTATATACAACTTGAATAATCAAATATAAACACCATATAAATCATCAATTTCATTTTCTAAGCAAGAATCACCAAGAACCCACAAACTAACTCAAGAACCCTAGATAGAGCTTCAAGAACTTCAAAGACAAGAAGAATTAGCAAATAACCTACCTTAAGAATGTGTCCATTCCGAAAATCAGAGAAGGGAGATGAGAGATTGAGTTTCTTCTTCAATTGCAAGCTTCAAAAACAACACTATGTGTGTGTGTGGTGTGTGTATATGACGATGCAGGCAAAAGAAGGGAGGTTTTGACACCTCCCTTGAGACGTGTCAAGCAAAGACCAAAATGCCCAATTTCATTTAATCACAGTGTAAATACTTGTTATCTAATTATACGCTGATAAATTTTAAGACCAAAACGAACTCTGATTTACACAACGAAAATATATTTCGAACCCAAATTCAAAAGAGAATCAGATATATAAATATCACTAATTAAACAAAACATTTCAGTTTCACTAATTTTAACCCCTTGGTTAAAATACAATTAAATCAAATAAAATTAAATAAAATATTAAATAATAGAATATTATTTACCAAAAGTAATAAAATAATAGGCCGGGTCTCGGGATGTTACAAATCTACCCCCCTTAAAAGAATTCCGTCCTCGGAATCACAACGCTCACATATAACCCAACTAAATATTTTTTCTCGATACGGTTTCAAATTTTCTTGACAAGTTATAATCCAACTATTTCTCTACTTTGTCAACGTCTTCGAATCACCAATCGAATTATCTATGTCACAATTTCATTACATCCATAACTATCAACTCTTTCAAGTCGTGTTAATTAAATAACGTCCGTAATTCCTTTACAATCCAAAGCATAGGCATTGATCACATTTTCGACTAGATTTTAATCTACATATCCCATTATAACCCACCATAGTTCTTATTTCCACCCGATAATCACTAACCGCTTCAACTACCCGAATGACAACCAACACTTTCTCTAAACCGGTGCACAATTATGATCTCATCCATCGAGTTATGTAACAACTTTTTAATCATGGACCACTAATAAAAACTATATTTGAAAAACTCCAAAGTAATGGTCCCGATAAGAGATTGATAATCATTACTCCTCTAAAATTATCAATTAAATCCATTTTTCTCTTAATCGTAATTTAAAATTTAGTGTTTTGCCCGTCAAATTCCCCAGTCTTATAGTTTTTGGTTTATCCACCTGACAATAAATCATTTTCATTCGCATACTATTCGCATTATTCTCGGTAATTACATATTATAAACTCCTTCGGTTTGTGAAATTCGCACGTTTTATATTTAAAAGTTAATAATTTCGCAAATTTGACGCAAAGTTATCAATCACAATCTCCATTTTATGGTTCGGATAACTCTACTTATAAGGTTCAAACCATTGCAAAGCATAGGCAGTCTAATTTATTTTACTGTATTATAATATATCCCACTTTTGTAAGGTGAATGCCGCAACATATTACAAAAGTCGTCATATTCATCAGGTTGTGTAAGGGAATTAATTGAAAGAAATGTTTTGCCTCTATGTGTCAAATACCCTCTTATGTTCATTATCTCATCGAAATCTCATACTCTTGTACAGTTTAACTTACTAAATTACCCGCAATTCAAAATCGTCACTATTAATTTACGGTCATAATCCACTAAATTTTAGAGAATACACCTTTCATAATCTAAATTCCCATCAATTTTGTAACAACTCGGGATATCATCCATCGATGTAATCGCAATTAAATTTAAATGGTCAATAAACTTGATTCTTTATGTCAGTTTTCAATTTCACATACAACACGTGAGATAATCTAGATACATCCGTCAAATAAAATTTCAGGCCATATAGAAATCATTCATTGACTTTCTTTCATATTTAACATCCATAGCATAGGAAAAACCAATCCACACACATCTGTCATATACTTTTAATCTTCACTCTACAAACTACTACACAAGACTCGACAGGTCACGGCAAAAAATATCATTTATTCTTATATTTAATACTAGTCCTACCCGGACTACCTAGTTCACACCTAAGATTACATCAATCTTATCTAAAGGCATATTATTCAAGAAGTATATTATAATTACTGCCCAAAACCAAATTAAACTTCATGCACATATATTGTGACTTAATTCAAATTACCATCCATCATCTTCACTTCCCATGAAGTAAGAGGAACAACAAAAACAATCAAATTCATCCTATCACATAATTTACACACATATATGAGCTATTTGCTCCAATATAACTAACTTACACGTGTAAGAATAATATTGATCAGAACGTACCCGTAATGACATCGTCAGTAGTGGTAGCATCTTCAACCGTCATCTGATGGAGGGTGATTCTTTCTTTTCTTTTCTAACCATCGACGATAACGATTCCCCATCCGACCCGGAACCCGACCATGTCTCCTTCACCGTAGGGCATTCACCCAAACTATGACCTTCCTTTAACCATTTAACATACATTACAATCTTTTGATTCGTGCCCGAACTACCCACAATGCACATATCGCACCGTCTAAACCTAACAAGTATCTGCATAGGATGACATGTATCTAATATACCAATGTGTCCTTTGACCTGTACCACCTCCCGACTGTCTATGGTTCAAGCTTCCCTGCTTTTTATTTCCTTGCCACCTCTCATTATGTTGGGGACTTGACTGAGTAGACTTTGATTTCTGAGAAAATTCATCTGGTACCCAATGTTCCTTTGTCAAATGCCCGGTCATTAAATCCCGCAAAAACTATAACATTTCCTTTCAACTTCCGAGTTGCATACATTACCCTTGACTCGTCTTCATATTTACACATGTTCAAATCCCATTCAAATTTATGTTTTTTGTACTCTTGGTTACTCATTTGATTATTTCCTGAAGGCCCAACATCATGGATTTCCGGTCGGTGGGTTCGGAGGGTTTGCTTCATCGTTATCCGTCATATCTGTTACAATCACAACATCTCACCATTGGGTTAGTTTAATCCGTTAGTACCTACATACTAACCACTAACACCAAACGGTCCTTACTAATTCTAATCCCCGCACTTTAGGAATGTTTGACCAAACTCGAGCCAAGATTTGGGAATGTCACACCTAAATGTGCACACATCGCCAAACCAAGGCTCTGATACCAAATTGTAACACCATAAATTTAAACCCATTTTTTTTTAAAATAACTAGCGGAAGCGTAATATTCAAACCATATAAAGTTAAGTCATTTTAGAAAATACAACTTCAAACATAATATTAATCAAAACATCAAAACGGTTTAACGTGTTACTATAAAAACAGCTCGATTACAAAATACTATCAGAGCATCCATTGGTCAACCATTCCTAACAAGCACCCCTTGACCCGCCCAACAACCGGACCTGCAAAAGAGTCAACGAGGGAGGGATTAACTAACAGCTTAGTGAATGAACTTAATCAAACAATATATAATAGAACAACCGATACAAATTCACACTTTCCCGATTAGTTAATTTTTTTTTTTTTGAAGAGTAACGGCGGTTCGGCCGAACCTTAAATCATTGTCGGCCTAACAATGATAACCGATGGCCCTTTACTCAAGGACAGTGTGTACCCCCTTAGAACAACCAGTGCTTCTAAGGGCGATACACCTTGTCAATAGTAAACTTCTGCCCAGTAGAATGTTCCGATTACTGACCTCTTCCCCAAATGTGCACATAATTAATTACCGAATTATTTATACCGAAGTGTGGGCTTGCAATAAACATTGAAGCCAAAAACCTACACCCAAAAAGGTTCGCGTCACGAACTACCCAGATACCAAAATCCTGCACTTTTTACCAAAGTATCCAATTTCTATCCAAATTGTACACATATAGATTGAAGGCTAAATCCACTCACCCTACAACCGCAATCCTTCCAAACTCAGTTGTCTTATATCACTGAGTTTGCTTCCCAATTCCTGTACATAAAATGAATACCGAATTAGAACCGAATTTCACCAATTAAAGATAACAAGACAAATATGCTAAAAAAGGTTCTTAATTACATAATTTTAACATGACAAATACACTTGTAACTTATCCAACTAGAAATGGTCATAACAACATCTTCCAAATCAAAGTCTATCAAACTTTATGCATTTATACCAATTATAACTCAAACGCGTCAAAATTACTGAATCAACGACCAATTCCCATAAATCTCATCAACTAGTTATAGAATACTACCATATCATATATATTGACCAACTATCATTCTAATACTTCCCAAATATCATAATTATACTTCTAAAGTCAAGTGTATACCAACTAATGTATTTTTATTCCAACTTTAGCATATAGGCCCAAACGGGTCAAAACCGAGAACAAAGTTCTAATACTTCAAATACATAAGTTTTTTTTAACATTTCTTAAACATACAATTACCGTTTTATGACAAACCTCATGTTTACATATTATACATCGAAACACCCAAAGTTTTCAATACATGTTTGACCCGAAAAAGATACATACGACCTCCTGTACTAACTCAGAAATCTGAACAGGTTTATGATCATAACAGTTCATGAAATTATGATATAAATAAAGTAGACTCATAGACCTTCGAAACGACTGGTAGCACGTCCAAAACGGAGTTACGGTTGATTTTATATGATTTTTGCAAGATCACCAAAATTTGGCTAAAAGCTGTCTTTTTTTTTATGCTTACGGGTTTTTACCAAAAACTCATCCAAACACTACCTATATCATAGAAACTTCATCAATTCAAGTAATCATTCATCACCAATCATAATTATTGTATTTAACATGTCATTTTAACCTAAATAACAACATTTAAACACCAAATCCTAATTTTAAGAATTTGAGTTTTGACTCATCTTCTTCAATTCACCTACCATAGTGATTTCATGAAACCTTCAACAAATCAAGATTCTAGCTAACAATCATGTGTATACAACTTGAATAATCAAATATAAACACCATATAAATCATCAATTTCATTTTCTAAGCAAGAATCACCAAGAACCCACAAACTAACTCAAGAACCCTAGATAGAGCTTCAAGAACTTCAAAGACAAGAAGAATTAGCAAATAACCTACCTTAAGAATGTGTCCATTACGAAAATCAGAGAAGGGAGATGAGAGATTGAGTTTCTTCTTCAATTGCAAGCTTCAAAAACAACACTATGTGTGTGTGTGGTGTGTGTATATGACGATGCATGCAAAAGAAGGGAGGTTTTGACACCTCCCTTGAGACGTGTCAAGCAAAGACCAAAATGCCCAATTTCATTTAATCACAGTGTAAATACTTTTTATCTAATTATACGCTGATAAATTTTAAGACCAAAACGAACTCTGATTTACACAACGAAAATATATTACGAACCCAAATTTAAAAGAGAATCAAATATATAAATATCACTAATTAAATAAAACATTTCAGTTTTCACTAATTTTAACCCCTTGGTTAAAATACAATTAAATCAAATAAAATTAAATAAAATATTTAATAATAGAATATTATTTACCAAAAGTAATAAAATAATAGGCCGAGTCTCGGGATGTTACACAACACTTCACCAAATATAGGCCCCACCATTTACTTTTCTTTTTCTAATAAAAATATACAACTAATTAAAAAATATAACTAATAAAATTAAATTTCATTAATTAAAAAAAATATTACATAAAAAAAGACATTAATTTAAAAAAAAGACATTAATTTAAAAAAAAGACATTAATTAAAAAAAACTACTAGTTAATAGATTAATTGACTTCTTCGTCTTCGTCAACCGGTCATTGTGTTCCCGAACCCTCACCGTCACCCTCCTCGTCATTTGGTGAATGGAAGTTGGGTGGTGGTTGTTGGTATTGGTAGTTTGGTGGTTGAGAGTAAGCCGCAAACTAAGCGATGGTGTCGGGTTGCTTGTTTGCCCCGAAGAAGAACCGGCCGGTGAGGGTGGGGGATGAGGGGTTCCATGGGGTTTGAATTAAATAGCCCACACACGTCGTCGGATACCGATGGTTGACGTTTTTTTGGATATTTTGTCAAGTTTGGGAGGAAGTATGAATTTTTTTAGAGATAAAGAAGGTGAAATGTGGTGTAAAAAATAGAAGAAATGAGTGACTATTTATAGATGTAAAAAGTTTTAATTTTTTTGGATATTTTTGAATTTTTTTGAATTATTCTGAAATATTACCATTTTTTGGAAATATTATCGTTTAAGAAAAAAAAAAGTTTTTTATAATTTTTAACGGCTAAAAAGTACAGAGGGACCGACCTTTCACCGCCCCTTCCTCCGTCTCCAAACTGGCGTGCCAACCGGCGGGACCGTGCCAACGGTCGCCACAACCGACGGCCAACCGGCGGCATCAGTTGGCACCCGTCTTATGTTGCCTGTTGGCGTTTGGGGATCCAATATCCTATGCTGCAAATTCTAGTTTACATCTATTTTACTTTTCTGTTTTAAAAATCATTTTTACCTCTTTAACCACCTGATTTTAATATGCACTTCAAAATATACTAACTCGTTAACATTAGGACTTACAAAAAAAAATCAGAAACCAAACATATTTAAAAAAACCTTCAGAATCATTATTACTTTGGCTACAGAACATTTGGCGTCAGAAATAGTAGGGTTTGGCGAGATTACACATTGCCTCCTAAGGTCCTATGTCTACCAAGTTTTGTTACTCTTTTTCAGAATATACTAGCATATAGTCGTGTAAATTAAGAGTGGCATATAATTTTTTATAATTTATATTTATTATTTTACGATTTCCAAATGTATCTAGAGATTATTGAAACAGACTGATAACGGTAGGTATAAGAAATGAAAAAAAAAAAACAACTTAACCCCCAAACTTTAATTTTCTGTAAATAATTAAACAACCCTTGAACTTTTACAAACTTTTTGGAAAAAAAAATGACCTAGAACTTTAATTTTCCAATATGACTGAATAACCCTGTAGATCTGGTAAATATATTAAATATATGGTATACTCTTTGAATATTAGTAATATTTTATCTAGCTGTATCTTAATTTATCTTCAATAATCTAGAATCAAAAGAAGAAAATACTTAAAAGATTAAATTGGTAGAAGAATAAAAACAAAAAAAAATCTGGGTTCTATCTCAAATAGAAAAAGGCAAAATCCTACAATATGACCCGGTTACCTGATAAGTAAAAAGTTGTAAATTGAGAAAAATTGAAAAAATTGAAAGTTGGTTTCTATTTTTATCAAATTATCTATATTACATTTACGAACGGGTGAATAGTAACATATCCATCTAATTCATTCCACCTCCTTCTTCGACTTCCCAGTTTTTTGCCACCCATGTACCTACGAACACCTCCTTCTTCCACCTAAGTCGGCTTACAAACGTTTTTGCCACCGAAGTCTACCTACGAAATCCACCTCCTCCTTCCACCTGAGTCGGCTTAGAAAATCCATCTCCTTCTTCCACCTGGGTCTACCTACAAAATCCACCTCCTTCTTATCGATGACCATTCTTAACCCACCCCCTTCTCCACGAAACTTTTATTCTACTTTTTAGAGTCTTCCTTTTTTATTTTGGGAATTGTTACCTTCAAATTAGGGTTTGCAGTATACCAACAAGTTGTTCGTTTCATCCCTACATCAACGATTTTGGGCTTTGTTGCCTTCGAATTAGGGTTTGCAGTATACAAACAAGTTGTTCCTTTCATCCCTACATCAACGATTTCCGTTCACCTTCTTCACAGGTAACTTTTGCTGAGTTTTTTCGAATTTGGGGGTTCGGTTTTTTGAATTTGATCGCCTTTCTTAATCAAGTTGTTACTTACTTTTACTCTGTATTTATTAAGATTGAGACATGAACAGATTCTGAGTTATAGTTAAATGATTTGAACGGGCCCTGGTAAAAAGTTGGACCAACGAACTGGATCCAACCTCTGCGTTCTGTAAGTTTTCTATTCAATTTACATGACTTTTTTTTTGAGAATGTTGCTGTCTTGATTCTTGCAGACGTTGGTGAAGGGAAAACCACCACCGTGTCAGTTTATACCAACCTAGGCTCATAGGTATCTGGGTTAGCTATGTGGGTTATTAAGCTCAAAGGTACCCATTTTTTCATTTATTTTTTCTCTCATAACCATATTTATTGGTCAACGTACGTCTTTTCTCTCTTTCAATGATTTTTTTATGTTGAAGAAAAAATAAATTAAGTTATGTTATCTGTATTGTTGCAGATTCTCTAGAAGCATATGATGTTATTTCAAGGTACAGAGTAGTTAATATGGGTTCTTTTAAATAAATAGTAAAAGTTATGATTTAACATGTTGATAACACAATTAGAATGTTATTTTCAAAATTTGTAAATCTTATATTTATGCAGTCTTATGCAGGAGTCTTTTTGCTCTGCACAACTTATCTGGATAATTCAAGAAGACACCCTTGCAAATCGCCTTTCTTTATATCAAGAAATGAGATATGAACATCCAATTTGATACTGGAAAAACAGCCGATGTGATTGTGTTTCCAGATTATTACTTCCCCGGTAATATTATCTTTATTGCAATTAATAATTTATAAACACTAATATAATGCCAGGAGTGTTGTTTTTAAATATCACAATTCACAAAGGATCGACTACTTTACCTTAATTAAAATGATTTGGAGTTCTTCATATGGGTTAAAACTGAAAATTGTAAACTGTGAAGTTGCCCCAAAAGGTTGTGCTGAAGTTATAATATCCCTCTTATTCAAATTACTTTAAAGGTAAAGTTGATTTGTCTATTAATTCTCTATATATTAACTTTTGTATGTATATAAGTACTTTTTGTATTTGTATTCCATTTTTTTAACCATGACTAAGTACTTGAGTTTGCAACAGTCACGAATTGATGTAGCTATGGTGAAAAATAATCAGGGGAATTAGTTTTTCAACAAGGCTTACATGGACCGATGCATGTCAACCCAACATAAAGCCATAATTAATTCTTTTCATTCATAATCTTATCTTTAAGCATGTACCAAATAAGTTTTACAATTTTTTTATAACTTTATATAAATCTTAATTGATTTACGTTTTTTTTTTTTTTGCAGTTAACTAGGTAATGGAATATTGCTGGTTGCTCAAACGACGACGTCTAACTGTGACATCTATGATATACCTATTTTACTTCCGTTGATACAACAATTTCTTTTGCTAGAGGAAATAATGACATGTATATTTTTGAACTGGTTTTCCACTTCTTTTGTGGATGAAACAACAGGAAAATGCAAATCATTTGGTAGGCTATCACAATCAGTAGAATAACGTGTGCCACATATATAGCTAGACAATGAAAATCCCCGCGGCATCGCGCGGGGAAACTTTCTACTAGTTATGATACAATGTACCACTAACCAAATTACAAAAAAGTTATCATCAATACACAACTATATCAAACTATATCGCTATTGAATGGTAAAAATATCATCTAAACTACAAGTACATAAACACCAAATATCAATCCTCCAATAAATCAACCACCCCATCACCAAAATTCAACCTTTTTTCGCCACTCCCAATTTTGACTTTAAAGTCAACAATCAAATCTTGACTTTGACTATAAATAAAACAGCTTCATCATCTTGACGCTAACCTATAACGTATAAGTTGCCACAAAATGTTGACCCAAGTGTCTGGAACACCGGGTAAGCACCAATGCATGCAGTCCTGACCCCACACAGAAACTGCATCCTTTTTTCCTAACCATGTGGCTGGGTGAGCATCGGCCCGAAACTCACTCAAACGGGTCAAATCAAGTGGTTCAATATCTGTTTCTTGTATCGCGTTCATAATTAATTTGTTGACTAGTCTTGCTTCTTTGTTGACTCCATTGTTGCTGGGATCAAACCATAAGTCAAGCTGTTCGGGTATCAGTATGTGTGAAATTGTTATAAATTTAAAACAAAATATTGTACGAATAGTCTAAACTGAGGTGTTCTGTAAGTGCTTGATGATGGTTAATTGTACATATAAAGAGGCATATTTTGACTTTTAAAGTCAAACACTATTGACATAACAAAATTAATACAATTCGACCCGTTTACTTATGAATGAGTCGATTCAGCTTATGTTTGATCTATTATAGGTCAAATTGGAAGAACTGAAGAAAACTAGCTTAAATCTGATGTGTATTTTTTATGCATTAGGCCTCATAATAATTAAAAATATTAATTAAGCTTAAAATAAAATTACTTTTGTAACTATATATTACATTGACAATTTGTTCATTTAACAAAAAATAAAATTTTTGGACAAAAGTGTTTTGGTATCAAAACCCATACAAAAGTACACATTTTGACAAGTTACCCAACCTCGCCCATTTTGCAGGAGAAACTTTCGGGCTTGATTCCCCTAAAAGATGACTTTTTTTGGAACAAAACAAAGAGAATACACATTTTCCAAAAAAATTTAGAATCCAAATTAATTACAAAACTAGAATCGATAAATGACGAATCAAGATCAGGATAAACTGTTCATACCTCGGTTTTCTCAAGGGGTTTGTGAAATAAGCAACTTCCATTTCGGTTCCAATCACCACCATAAAAATGCCTAGGTGATTGTAACCGCCAAAACTTGAGTGTTTTTGGGAATTCTTTTTCTATGTAAGCCGCCATGTTTTTTAGCACAATTTGAAGTCCCTCCAACATGTCTGGAGCAGGGATTATTGGTTTCCCACCTTTGTAGAAAACAAGAGGTGAATCTTTTGGAAATTTGTCATAACCCCACCTATAAATCAACCATTAAAACTAAAAAAAAAAAAAAAAACTGAGTTTCAGTTATTTACCAGTGTCCAGTATTGAAAATGAGAATGTCATAAAATCCACCAATATCTGCCCATTCTTTTGCTGGGATATCAACATCTACACGATGAACACCTTTCAATTCATCTTCATCACTCATCTCTGACTGTTTTGGCTGCCACCTTTATTTAATCAGTAATCACAGTAAGAACAGTTCTACAGTATCAGTTAAACACAAATTGATCAACAATTTATGTGAAATATAAATCGAAATTGCTTACTCATATTTGGCTAACAAAACCGCACGATGATAAGCAACGGTGACATTAAATTTAGGGAAATAAGCTCCTCTCCAAGCCCCTTTTCTCTTCCATTTCTTAGCACCCAAATCAGCAACCCTAAGTATACACAACAAGCTCACCACAAAATTCTCATTCAAAGAATCCCCAATTAATCCAATTCTTCTATCTCTCATTACACTCATGAACTCAAACGGATCAATTTCATGAAGCTCGCAATCTTCAGGTACCCATTTCCATGAATTGATCCGATGCATATTATCTCTCTGGTTTCTAATGCAATTCCATGCGTTTCTGTGAAACGGACAGGTTTCATCGTAGATGGGTCGTCTTCGGATCGGGTCGAGTACCCAATTTCCGGTGAATAGGTTGCAGGGGATTGGGGGTGGTGGTGATGGGATTTGTAAGGGTTTTGAATGTGGGTATAGAGGAAGTAATTTTGAGTAGATGATTGTGAGTGAAATTGTTGTGAGGATTAACCATTTTAAGAGCGTTGATCGTAGCTTAGTAGCCATTGTTGATCATTTCAAAAAGATGGAGATGCAGGGGAGTGAGAGATCTGCAACGGTTGCAGGGTTTGTGTTTGTTTTTGTTCTTGTTCTTGTTCTTGGTGAATTGTGAAATGACAATTTTGGTCCTTTAACTTTTAAAAATTTCATGATGGGCACGTGACTTTGGAAACCACCATTTTGGTCACTGGAGATTATTTTTATTGCTTTTCTTCTCATATTCTAATGCAAAAAGTGATTTGTGATTCTTTTGAGGTTAGATCTAGATGTAAATCATTTGAGATACGATATGGGACCATATTTTTCTGCGGGCACCAAATTTTTATAACCCATAATATTTTTAATGGATAAATAATAATGGATAAATTGATAAGTCTCACATTCTTCGCTCACCAAAGATATTCATTCTTATTGAATTTTTATAACTCATAAAATGATTAATGTATGTAATCCTTAATTTCTTTTATAATCTTATTCATTGATTTAATATTGGAATTTATCAAATTAGTAAGAAAATAAATAAAAAAAATTTAGTACGGATAAATATTTATCTTGTTTGTTAGAGTAAATGTCAGAAATTGTTCATATGGTCTTGGATTTTCTGGGATTTTGTCCTTAAAACTTTTTTTTTTCAAAATTTTTATCCCTATACTCTTTAAAATTCTGGTTTATCGCCCTTCCGTCCAAATTTAGTCGTTAAGTCATGTCACGTGCCAAACATGTGAGGGTATTTTGGTCATTTTCCCCAAATCACTTGTACCTTATCTTTTAAAGATTGTACTTTCATATTTAATATTTTCTTTAATAGAAAAAAGAAACAATCGGTGTTTGCGACGGGATGTGGGACGGGATGTGGGGCGGTGGTGTGGAGGAGACGACCACCGGCGGAGCTACAACTTTGGCCGGAGAAGATGGTGGTTCAAGGTTGAGGCGGCGGAGAAGACGACCGGAAAGAGATAGCAAATCGTCTAATTTGCTGAAAATCGCCAAGCAAATCGCCGACAGAAACACAAACACCCAGCATTAGCAGCAACTGTAACAGCGGAGGATTCACCGGTGTAAACTTTATACTCATTTAAATCGATTGCGTTCCATGACTGATTCATTCTAACCCTATTTACCGACAAATCAAACTCTCCGGAAGACGATGATTTCTTAGAAATCGATGACATAGCTTCACCGGTTTTTGAACTAAACGATTCGCCGGTAATGTTAAAGAGCTCCGATCCTTTCAGAATGTAACCCATTTTCTTCGCTGCTTGTGGTGTCTCCACCGCCGGCTTCTGGGTTTACTGATCTGAACTTCAGATCTGGGTTTCTTCGCTGCTTGTTGGCATTTTCTTCACTGCTTCTGGGTTTACAGATCTGGGCATCAGATCTGGGTTTCGAACCACCTCCGCCGGAGAAGACGACCGAAGGTGTCGCCGGAGATGGAGGTGACAGTTCTAGCCGAAGATTTGAAAGAGGGATTTTTGAAGGCAGGTGGTTCTAGGTTTTGAGCAATTCTTAGGGTTTTCTATGGAGAAGATGAAAAAATAGAGAAAAAAGAAATGGGAAAAAGAAAAGGACGAAAGTACCCCTATTTTTTTGGCATATTCCGTTACTTAACAGCCAAATTTGGACGGAAGGACCATAAACCAGAATTTTAATGAGTACAGGGACAAAAATTTTGAAAAAAAAAAAAGTTTAGGGACAAAAAGCCAGAAAACCCAAGACCACAAGGACAATTTATGACATTTACCCTTTTTGTTATTGTAAGTCAAGAAAATAGTCAAAGGAGAGAGAGGGGAAGGTCAAGTAAACAGTCAAAAGAGAGAGAAGAGTGCGATGAAGTCATGAAATAGATGTCTCGAACGTTTCAACCACAAATCAGCACGTTGGTGGTGATCGCTATCACTGTCACTATTTCTATTTGTATCTACAAAAAATAGCATTTCTTACTCCGTAATATCATTCTTCAATTCCTATTCTTCTGGAATCGATTCGATCATCCACCATTTACTCCCTGCGGTAATGTATTCTAATTCCATCGGTTTTTGTACTCTTTCTGAAACGTATCTACATACGATTTATTGCTTGATTTGGACTTGTGTTGCTAATTTCTTCTCAACTATTGATTTATATAAAGAAGATCTCTATATGTCAGATTTCCTTCCATAATTGGCATTGAAATTATATGTTGCAGAACATAAATGAAACTTTTACTTGCTATTTCCTCTATTTAATTTGAAGATTTGGGATTATTTTTATCGGATGCGAGGAAGCTTTTCCCCCAATTGACTATAAATGTATAGAAAAGTTCGAATTTAACTTCAAGTTCAGTATCCTGCAGATAGAACGCTGTAATTCTGCAGAAATCTTAAATCTGATTTTGCATCTAGATATTTTTGAGTAAACTAGGTTTGACAACTGTATATTGAAATGTAGCCTGTTATATCGAAGCTATTGAATATGATTTCTATGGTCCACATTAAATGGTGGTTTAATACATTCAATTTGGTTGGCACATAATAAGTCTCTGCACCCAAAGTACATGTTTAAACCGCCATTTTAGTAACAGTTGACCAAATTAGTAATATGACTACGATCATCAAAGAATGATATATTTTGAGATATAAATGTAAACGTAATGCAGTTGCAAGAATGGATATCGATTCGACTTCAACTTTGTATCCTTCACATCGAACCAAGACTATTCACCTGGTTAGTTAGTGTTCAAATTTTATAGCAATTATTTATAATTGCATCCAATATTTATTTATAAATAATAGATTAATATTTATTCATAATCCAGGTTAGGCATGCACAAGGAATTCACAATGTAATAGGAGATAAAGACTATAAAGCCTACATGTCCCCTGATTATTTTGATGCTGAACTTACTAAATTAGGCTGGAAACAGGTAAAACATTACATTACCTATATTCATATTAATTGTTTTTCATTAATTTTAAACTAGTTTATTTATTTATTTATTTAATCAGGTTGAAAATTTGCGTAAACACGTACACGAATGTGGGCTTGCTAAAAGGATTGATGTAGTTATTACATCACCTTTGTTAAGGTAATATTGATCACTTTTTTTTATATTATAGTGTATTAAATTATTTGATTTTGGATGTTGACTGGTCAACTTTTCAGGACTATGCAAACAGCAGTTGGAGTGTTTGGTGGGGAAGATTATACAGATATTGTGGATTCATTACCATTGATGCTAGCAAATGCTGGAAATAGTGGTCGATCTGCAATTTCAAGCCTAAATTGTCCACCAATTGTTGCTGTTGAACTGTGTAGAGAACATTTGGTAAGTTTGTAAAGATTTAATTAGTTAAAAGTTTGAATTAAATTTAAATAAATAAAATATGTTAACAAATAGTTTTTGGTTTTCAGGGTGTTCATCCTTGTGATCGTAGAAGAAGTGTCAGTGAATACCAATGCCTATTTCCCGCAATTGATTTCTCATTGGCAAGTTCTCTAACTGATTTAATTATTTCTTTATGTTTTTTTCTATTTTTTTAATTTAATTTTAATTATTTCAGATAGAAAGTGATGAGGATGTTTTATGGAAAGCTAATGTAAGGGAGACAAAAGAAGAGCTTGCATCCAGAGGAAAAAACTTTTTCAATTGGTACTTATTAACGAATTTATTGTTTTTTTAATTTTAATTTTAGGGTCAATGAAATCCATTGACTGATAATACGTACAGGTTATGGACACGAAAAGAAAAGGAAATAGCTATTGTAACTCACAGTGGATTCTTGTTTCATACACTTGCTACATTTGGTACTGATTGTCACCCATTCGTCAAAAAAGAAATTAACAAACAGTAAGTTAAATTATATAATTAAAATATTCATATTAATTTGAAGCAGAATTTGTAACTAATGTAACATGAAATGTGTAAACTTTATGTGCAGTTTTGCGAATTGTGAGCTTCGATCGATGGTGATTGTGGACAAAAGGTGAATTTTCCTATTTTCATTTCTTATTACATTGAATTTATTCTGTTTAGAGTAAATTACAAATTTTGTCCCTGTGGTTTTCTTTATTGCAGGTTTCCTCCCTCCTAACTTTTCTTACAGGTTGCGTCCTTGAGCCGTTAATTTTGATAGAACTACTGTTAAATCATTCTAATTGACAATTTTACCCTTTCTAAATATGTAACACCAGTTCTGTCAAACTTAACGGATCAAGGACAAAACCTGCAAAAATTTGAAAAACCACAGGGACAATTTTGAAATTTTTTAAAAATGTAAAAATTTGTGATTTCATGTTTTGTATATTTGTGTTTCCAGCATGTTAGGATCAGATTCTTCAACAACTGATTATCCAGGAAAGATTCCACCAGGACCCGATATCCCGAGTGAAACAATTGATGAAAAGATTGCAAATGATGATGAAACGGGTTCTGGATCCACTTGAAATTCAAAATTACTCGCATTTAATTTTACTGTGTGAATTCAAAATTACTAAAATGAATGATGAGCTGAAACATGGTAAATGCTACTGTTGATGATGCTTTATATGTTGTGAATTAGATATCAAAATTTTATATATTATGTTCTGCATTGGTTTGATTTATATTTTTGAAAACTCGTGAAATGTTATACGGGAATTTTTAGGTTATAATATTGATGCTGCTAACAGTAACCGAACAACAGTTAAGATTGTTGATAATATAATTTAATACAAAATAAGAAATTGACACATAAACAATGTTTAGCAAGATTCAGATAATTTGTTCACAATATTTAGATATGATAAGAGATTTTGGTTCTGTATCTCAGTTTGCTTTCAAGATGTTGAAATATGATAAAGGCTTCTTAGTCTCATCATGTAATCCCTGAAAATACGTTGATATATTATTTTATTATTGTTAAAAAATGATTTTTTTTATTTTTTTTGTAAATAGGTTTTATGCAGAGTTAAAGAACCTCGATTGCAGCAGCCAAACGTAGTATTGTGGCTTCACCCCAAGGGCGGCCTATGATCTGCAACCCAATTGGAAGCCCTTTTTTGTCATAACCGACCTACAAAACAAAACACATAATGTTTTTATTTTTAATTTAATAAAAAAATAGTTTTGGTATTAAATAATACTCCCTCCGTCCCATTTTTATTGTCTAATATACTATTATGGTTTGTCCCATAAAGACCGTCATTTCCTTAATTTTAACCAATCAAAAAACATTTAAGTGGGAAAGAGAAAATTTGATTGGTGACATTGTATAATTAATGTACTTTTCTTAAACTGTTGTAGTGGACAATAAAAATGGGACGGAGGGAGTATTAGTATTTATTAAGACTGCTTACGGGTACAGAAATTGCTGGTAATCCAAGAAGATTCCCTGCTAGTATAAAACGCATCAAATTACCTGAAATATCAACACCAAAAGAAAATAAAACTACTGCAAGCTTATGATGATTCAAACACACACACACACACATGTGTGTGTGTGTGTGTGTAATGCCAGATTGCTAGTGAACTGACCTGTTACTTTCATATTTGTCTCACCAGTCTTAACTGAGTTCGGGTGAATTACAGGGGCTGTCATACTAACAAAATAAATAAAACATTGTATTATCTCCATTTTTCACTAATATTATAGTTAGATTACTAGTAAACTAAACCATACCCAGTTGTTGGAGTAATTATGACATCAACCTTCTTGAAAACCTCCATGTGGTAATACATCGCCCTACGCCTGCAATTAACCGTCACAAAAAAAAAAAAAAAAAAAAAAAAAAAAAAAAAAAATTGACTCTAAATTTGCAACGGAATACATGATGATTAAATGAAGAATTAGCATTACTTGAGACGTTGTGCAGCAACATAGTCTGAAGCTGTAAATGACCGGAAAAGTGCCATATTAGTCTGTGAGTCAAGTGTAAGCCTTTTATCGTTCCTGTATACGAATCATGTATCGGTTAGTTAGTTATATTTAACATAACTTTAACAATAACAATAATATCGTTACTTAATACATATTTGATTTTAATTTTAAACATACCCATTGTTAAAATGAGGCTCTAGTAAGGCTAATGTTTCGGAACCAAGTGAAACAACATGAGATGTTCTTATCTCATGAAGCTCCGGTATTACAACCTCTATTACCTTTAACAAAAAAGTTACTTTTTTTTATTACATTTTACTTCACATATATAATTTTATGGGGCAAATTACTAAAACAACCAAAAAATGGCATGGGACCTATATGGTTTATGACCAATTATTTGATATCCACACAAAATAGCCACACATTTCACAAACACAAATTAACATTTATTTTAGTGTTTTGCAAAATGTGTGGCTATTTTGTATGAACTTCCAAAAATATGGTTAAAATCACAGTACATCTTGATTTCATGCCATTTTTGGTTATTTTATTAATTATCCTTAGTTTTATGCAGCTGGCCATGAATATATTAGGTACACTTACTTTGCAGCCATGAGTTTCTGATAAGAGATTAAGAATATTGTTACATGTAGTTGAGATGTCGGGTGAGAAAACATCATTAAACCACTGCAAAAATTTAAAAAAAAAAAAAAACAAATGCTAACAAGTATACATTTTTCGTTAAGATGTTTATAAAAAAAGATATCACCTCGGTGTACTTCCCCAATCGCATTGATCCCAGAATACTAGTGTTCTCGTGTGACGTTAAATCAGGCAAACAAGGAAGGGACTGAAAAATAGATGATACATATATCATTAAAAGTTGTATATATATCGGATAATATATCTGTAAACTCGATGAAATTAGGCCAAATTTGATGAAATTAGTGGTTTGGATACCGGTTTAAGGCTCAATTTGTCAGCAGCAGAGGGTCCTAGAATTGCTGCATACCTGAGGAAAACAATGGACAGAAGAATTCAGTTGACTTAAGATGACACAATGTACACTAAGGAAAAAGCTCATTAGCGACACATTTAAAAGCGGCACTAAAAGTTAAAAAGTGCTAGTAAAGATTGGATAAATATGGAATTTTTTACTACTTTCTGTGTTTGCCTATGCATTGTGGCCTTGTGGGTAAAAGTTTGGTGGGTAAAACTGACGCAGGCCCAATAGAAGAACGGGTCATTTTGTTTCTTGAGGCCCAAGATCGTGTGAGAAAGGGGGCTATGGTAAGAAGGCCATAACTTTCAGCTCGGGTCTCCGTTTCAGGCCCACGAGTAACCAAATCGAACCTCGAGACGAAGACTTTCCTGGCCCAAAAAGCCTTGTTTTGGACACTTTATTTACGTTTTTGTGTTTTTTCGTTAAATTTCCGAACTTTGTTTAGGCCCAGTTTTTGGCCCGTTTGTCATTTTAGGCCCATTCAAAAATCAGGGCCATATTTAAAGTGTATCTCTACTATCTATATAGGACTTTCCCTAAATAGCAGGCTGAAAATTCAGCCAATAACTTGCTATTTTTAGAATTCAATACTTTTGCTAAAAAAGTTGCCGCGGGGATTCGAACAATCCACCTTCAAGTTAGATAAGAAGTGCCCAAACCATCTGGTCAGGCCACTAGAATTACATCAAAAAATGAGAGGTGAGAGAGAGTGGAGAGAGCTTGACGGAAGACGAAAAGACACCGCCACCGCCGGAGAATGGACGACTGTACAACGCAGAAAAGGGAATCGGAGCAACAACAAACCGGAATCGAACATTCAAAGATCAGGATTCAGAAATTCAACGTCCTTCTTCATAACGAATTTCACAGAGGATTGCACCGAAAATACACTATGGAAAGAATTCGAAAGATATGGGAAGCTAGTTGATGTATACATTGCAAGGAAGAGAAACAAGGACGAGAAGAGATTTGGCTTTGTTAGATTCATAGGTGTTGAGGATCCCATCTATTTTGTACGAAGTTTGCAGAAAATCAGGATTGGAAGGAGCTTCAGCACCATTACTGTTAATGTTGCTAGATTTGATAGAGTTCATAGGCCGCCACAATTCCAGCATCATAATCCCCCACTACCTCCACCGCCCCAAAGAACACTCGGTAATCAAAACTTAAGTGCTCGGAAGAATGGTAGATCATTTGTAGACGCTGTTAAAGGTACTTATCAAGATGTTCCTCCGGCCAATCCTGTTGTCCACATTCAAACGGCTGCTGCCACTTCTAAAATGGTATTTGCTAACCTAGTAGGGAAGGTAAAAAACTATAAAACTCTTTGTATTTTGGAAACCCTCAAGGAAGCATATGGATGTTCGGATATTACAATTAGATACCTGGGGGGTCTAATGGTAATGCTTGAGTTCTACAACAAAAATGAAGAAAAAACCTTCCTTGCAAAAGCAAAGGATGTTTGGAGTAACTGGTTCTCTAGTTTATCCAAATGGTCATCAGATACGGTCATTACAGAAAGGTTTGCTTCAGTTTTGGTATACGGGGTGCCACCGATGGCATGGGAGACAGAAACATTCAACGAAATCGGCAAAACATGTGGTGAAGTTATTATCGAAAAGGTATGTTCTGCAGATGACACTTATATGGGGTTCGGTAGAATGGCAATTCTTACTACTCAACTTGGTTGGATAAACAAGATCATTAGAATCACTGTGGATGATAAAGAATATTTAATTAGGGTGACCGAAGATCAACAAGAATCAATTAAATTAATGCCGGGGGTAATATCAGAAGCACAATGGGATTCATCAGATGATGAAGAGGACGATGATGACGATGACGATAACGATAACGATGACGATGATGATGACGATGAGGATGAAGAAATCCCATTTAACAATGCTGATGAACAGGAAGATGGGGAATTCCGATATGAAGATTTACCGGAAAATCGCCCGTCAGGTGATCGGAATATTCTCATTGAAAACCTAGAACCCCCATTAAATGCGCATGGTGGAGCGGAAGAGTCGGATGGGGAATTTCGAGATTGTGGGGTTAATAACTAGAATAATGACGAGTCTGCTGTCAGTGATACTTTTTCAGTTGGCCTAATAAAAAACCTAAACGGCGATTGGGAGGTAACCGGTCATAATCAAGTATATCTATTTGGTGAGTCCAACGATATTGACCTTTTAAGCCCAAACCCAACCGGGCCCAATATCCCAAATGAAGAAATACCCATTATTAATTCCAATGAGCAAGTTGGAGACGAGCCCCCCATTAATTCAAGTATGCCGGCCCAGAATTGCGATAAGGAACAACTATTACCAGATAATATTGGAGTCCAGGAACCATCGTCATATTCAGAAAACCCTCAAATCGATCAAGGAAGTATGCCACCGGTAATTGATTTAAACTGCCCAGCTCCTTCAAATTCAGCATCGAGTAGACCTTCGTCTCTCCCTCTTTTGTTCGGAAAAGTATCCAGGAACTTGATGGCGGATAAAAACAAAAGTAAAAAGAAAACTAAAAAGAAAATCGACCACTTATACAGCGAAGGTTCGTCCGGATCAGTCCCCATATCGGATGAAATTCAGAATACCATCGAAGTAGGGAATTTTTTGGGTTTTCAAATGAATGATTTTGCCCCGGAAATTAGGAAAGTCATTCACGATGCCGGTTTGAAAATCGTTTCCTAATGAAGTTAATTTCGATATATATTAGAGGTGTCAATTGCACCCACAAAAAGAGGTGGATCCAAGGTATAAAGAATGCCAACAAAGTTCAAGTGTTAGGGATGCCGGAAACAATGACAAAAAAATTTGATCCGCTTCTGGTAAAATCATTTTGGGGTAACTCACCTTTTGATTTTGACGTATTGAGATCGAATGGTAAATCCGGTGGTCTTATAACTATTTGGGACCCTTCTTGGTTCACTAAGTCTGATTCAATTCTGAGTGACAATTTCATCGTCACTAGAGGTTCAATTATTGGGTCCAATTTGTACTGTGGTTTCGTGAATATATATGCTCCACATGATCAAAAAAATAAACAACTATTATGGAACGCGGTGTCGGAATTGATATTAGCAGATCCAAGAAGAATATGGGTGATTTTTGGGGATTTCAATGAAGTCCGGAGAAGATCGGAAAGAACAGGTGCATCTTTTTCAATGTCGGGTTGTAGGGCTTTCAATTCTTTTATTAGTGATTCTGGATTATACGAAATCAAGATGGGTGGAAGGCGGTATTCAAGAAGTACCACTGACAGTGGGACCCTTAGCTTGCTCGATAGAATCCTGGTTAATGACGCGTTTTTTCAGGTTTGGCCCAACCCAAATGTTAACATAATGCCTCGGGGTTTCAGTGACCACTGCCCCCCACTCCTTAGTGCTATAAATTCTGATTTTGGGCCAACGTATTTTAAGTTTTTTAATTCTTGGGCTTCTATCTCGTCTTTGGAAACAGTTGTGTTATCGGCATGGATATCACCCATTCCCGGTAATCTAGCTCCTATTCAATTATTTTGTAAGAAATTAAAGCAGGTAAAAATCGCTATAAAAAGTTGGAAGGCTGATGGTGTCGACAATACTATGGTTAAACTTCGGGCTTTGGCAAATGAGCTAGATTTGAAAGCGGAAACTGTCGGCTTATCGGACGATGAAAAAAATAGCAGAATAGATATTAATTTTCAAATAAAAGACCGTGAACTTTTAAAAACCCGAGATATTAAACAAAAAGCAAGGGTAAAGTGGAATATAGAAGGTGATGAGAACACTAAGTTTTTCCACGGGTCAGTGAAACACAACAACCGTAAAAAATTTATTCATGGCTTATCGTTTGGTGGAATTTGGACCGAGGACCCACTGGTTATGAAACAAAATACGTCTGATCATTTTGGGAATATTTTTTTAGAATGGTGTGGCGGTAGGCCGCAATTTATTAGCTCGAAATTCAAGACTCTATCGGTCTCTCAAAAAAAATTCTAATTGAGGAAAACTTCTCAAAAAAAGAAATCAAGAAAGCAGTTTGGGACTGCGGAATGGAAAAGGCGCCCGGGCCGGATGGTTTCACGTTTGCATTCTATAAAAAATATTGGCATATCATTGAAGATGACTTAATGAAGGCGGTTGATTCTTTTCAAAATGGTGGTGATTTAAGATCCGGTTGCAATTCATCTTTTTTCACTCTAATTCCTAAGTGTGAAATTCCTCTCACACTTTCGGATTACCGACCCATTAGTCTTATAGGAAGCTTTTATAAAATCATAGCAAAAATCTTGGCAAACCGTCTAAAGATAGTAATTGGTGACATTATTAGTGTTGAACAATCCGGTTTTATCGAAGGCCGTAATATTTTAGATGGACCACTCATCTTAAGTGAAATCATCTCGTGGTGCAAAAAAGTGAAAAAAAAACTTTTAGTTTTTAAAGTTGATTTTGAGAAAGCATACGATACTTTAAATTGGTCGTTTCTTGATTCGGTTATGAGCCAAATGGGCTTCGGAGTGAAATGGAGAAGGTGGATCTCACTTTGTCTTTCTTCCGCTAGGGCATCCGTTTTACTTAATGGATCTCCTACGAAGGAATTCGACATCAAGAGAGGCTTAAGGCAAGGTGATCCGATGGCACCATTTTTGTTTATTATTGCGGTGGAAAGCATCCATGTAGCGATGATGGAAGCAACGGATAAAGGCATATTTCATGGTATCAATCTTCCAAATAACGACCCCCTTATTTCCCATTTACAATATGCAGATGGCACTATCTTTGTTGGGGAATGGTCCGAGACAAACGCTAAAAATTTGTCCCGCATTCTCACATGTTTTTATTTAGCCTCGGGTCTTAAGGTGAATATGTCAAAAAGTAATATACATGGATTTGGAGTTAATAACGGTGAAATAGCTCGAGTTGCTAGAAGATTGAATTGTAGCATTGGCACCACCCCTTTTAAATACCTCGGCTTGATAATTGGGGCCCAAATGCATCGAATAGAGCAATGGGATGCTATAATTAATAAATTTAATAAAAAATTATCATCGTGGAAAGCTTCAACGTTATCCTATGGGGGTAGATTAACCCTTGTAAAATCCGTCCTCGGAGCACTTGGTGCTTACTTCCTTTCAATTTATAAAGCTCCGGAGGGCGTCATCAAAAAATTAGAATCAATACGAGCAAAGTTTTTTTGGGGGTCAAAAAATGGTGAAAGAAAAATTAATTGGGTGAGTTGGAAAAAAATGCACGCTCCAATTAATTCTGGCGGTTTGAATATCCCTAGTATTAGAGCACAAAATCTCGCTCTCCTAACTAAGTGGTGGTGGAGATGGAAAAGGGACAAGAACACACTTTGGAAGAATGTAATCACATCATTACATAATATTTCGGGCCAATTATCTCCATCTAGCAAATTCCCGGGCGTATGGAACAACATCGTTAAGGTACGAGCTCACTTTAATAAACTAAATATTCCGATTGATTCTTGGTTTTAGGTATCGGTGAGTGCTGAAACAGGGCAGCTGCGATGGTCTTGGGCTCTCGACCCTGGTGGTGTTTTTTCAGTATATTCTGCTAGACGTGCAATTGAAGATACCATCTCCGGCCCGAGTAGTATTGGTGATTTTCCGTGGGTTAAGGCAGTCCCGATTAGAATTAATATATTTCATTGGAGATGTCAGCTTAAGCGTTTGCCTACTTGTTTCAATCTTCTGAAAAGAGGTATCATTTTACAATCTGCGGTATGTTGCTTTTGCGAACGAGAAATCGAGGATGAAGAGCATTTGTTTTGGCGATGCGGTAAAGTCCGCGAAGTGTGGCTTGACTTTTGCAGGTGGTGGTGTATTGAAATCGGGTCAATTTCAGGCATTGACAACCTGTTATCGTGGAGAGTGAGGGCCAACTTATCAAAGCGACATTCTAATAATTTCGTGACTGCTTTGGTTTCGGTTCTTTGGCACATTTGGAAATATAGGAATGAAATTATCTTTAATAGTAGTAGTGGAAACATTCACTCTATTTTTTTGGAAGCTCAATCACAAGCATTTTATTGGATCAAGAATAGAACAAAGGCGAATTGGAGCTGCATAGAGTGGGCTCAATGGTGCAGTAACCCGACGGAGATTTGAAGAAAGTTGTTCTTATGCCTGAATTGGGAGATATTTAGTTGTTAGTTACCATATTTGTAAATTTTATGTAAATACTGGGGTGGGAGTATCTGGTGGTTTTTTTGTTGTACGTGTTTAGGCATAGGGGATGGTAAGATCTATGAGTTCCTGTAATTTTGGTGTTAGTTTTTTTAATATAATTTTCGGGGTCGTCGGTGCGGGTGATGGCAATGCCGAAGCTCGCTTCCTTCGTTCCCCTTGTTTTTGCTGTTCAAAAAAAAAATCTGGTCAGGCCACTGGCTAGGATACAAATTCTAAACAAAACTCTATTAAATTCCTAGAGGAACGGCTGTTCCCCCCTCTAACCCGCCATTTCACAACATACTTGCTCGATTCCAATCCTTTCTTCAACCTTACCCCTTTCCAAGATGCCATTGCCGATTTTCCTCCTCGGTTTCTGTTTGCGCCTCCTCGATTGTCATTTCCTCCTCAATTAGTGTACTGGATGCAGAGTATTTGAAGGAGACAGAAATGGCTCGTAGAGATAAGAATAATGATTGCAACTGCATTTATGCATCTATATTAAGCGGGAACTGCTTCAAATTCGATCGTATATAAGGTAATTCATCTCGTTTTTATCGCAGTATTTTGAATAAATCTGACCTCTACTGTAATCTCTTTTTCCTCAAATTATATGTTTTTTTTAACGAATTAGTCATATTTAAGTTCAGGTAACAATAACATTTCAAGGTTGCTTTTCGTTTTTGGTTTTTCTGAATGATGATTATGTTTAAACTCTTGTATTAGCTAAAAGTATTAAAAGCTTATATGCACACCAATTGTTTGTATAAACGCAGGACTGAATTTCTTTCAACTGGTAATTCGAAGCCGGTAGAAATGGAGAAATTAGAGGATTTTGAAGAGAGTTCTGATTTGTGATTTGAGTTATCAACAGTTTCTTCATTGGATCAAGGAGCGGTTGATGATCTTCATGATCATGATCAATAACGTATGGTTAATTCAACTCTTAGTGACACTTCTTTTGCTTATTATAAAACTAACTCATAGACTTCAGGTTTCTCTGAACAATTAACATATGATGTTAACAGCTGCTAATTGGAGATACAGTTCGGGCAGTTGTTCAGCCAACGGAAGATTTCCTTACCGGCGCTCTTTCAAATTTGCTTTATTAAAACCGGCCCACAAGTTTGAATCAGAAGATAAGCTCGAGATTCTTGAACCTATGGATTTAGGTGAGTTTTTTTTTGCAATGTATATGCAATTTTCATTTACAAAATCATCATCTTATCAAGTATCATTTGCAATGTAATTTGCAATTTTGGCAATTTTTAACGCATTTGATTAGTTTCTGTGTATTTTATTTTTTTAATTTCCATTTGATCCATTGTTGCTTTTATTCTCTTTTAAATTCTGTCATTTTATTTTTGTGGGTGTATTGTTGTATTATAACTTTGTAGAAGATTTATGTTCCAATGTACCTTGCAATAACTGATAAATGAAATTAACTCCAAAAGTTTCTGTTTAGACATAAAAGATGCAAATATCTTCATTGACATGTTGATTTTTGTGGAAAAATGTCTTTAAAAGTGAAATTGTAGTTGAGAAAGAAAGGGAAAGAATGGATGCAGTTTTGGTGTTCCCATCATTGCCTGAAGTTATGAGTATGAACAAATTGGTAAAATATGTGTTGATTGTTGACGTTTCGATTGGTAGTATAAGTTGCAAAATCTAATGTAGTTATTAATATTTTGTTCAAAATGCATTTTAATAATCTCACAATTGTTAACCCTTAACTAAATGTGCAATTCTTTTCATGTTCAGATACACCCAAATATCAAGGCTACTAGGAACTCATCATGCTTGGATAGGAATTCAAGTTTAGTTTATCAATTTTGAATTTTTTTTAATACATTTTGATGTAGTGCATTTCCAAAATTTATTGTTATTTTATACTAGGAATTATATACATATTAGGTCTAGCTTAATGATATACATATTTGGTCTTTAAATGAGTTGATTTGGATTATAATTTATCTTAAACTTGTCAAATAAAAATCTTGTATAGAATGGGACAGTTTATATTTATCAAACGAAGAAAAATGAACCTAAAGTGCATTTTTAAAGCATACAACCTCCTTTACTTTTTTTTATATTAAGAATTGGAGTTTTGATTTCTCAGCCGAAACTAAGTATCAATTTTATCTTTTAATATCTTATAAATTCTCAAATCTAACTACGGATTATAATGAGAATTGGTGTACGAGAAATGATTCTAAAAAATTCGGAGATTTAGTTGACTTATTAGCACAATTGCAAATTAAATCAATAATTATGCGCCAACTTATTAGCACAATATGTTGTTGCATGTTGGTGTTGATGTTACTGTGTTGTTGCTTGGTGTTCATATTACCCAACATCGTAAATCACAATCTATATTATTCGATGTAACAAGACATACATTTGATAATTTTGTGAGTAAAGATCCAAACAAGCACCTCTCTTGTGTCTCACGAATAAAGAAAAGTTATACTACCTCCGTATCAAATTAAGTGATATATTTGAAGAAACACGGTTTTCTAGGCAAAAGATAGATTAAAGTTGATAGTTAGTGGAAAATAGTCTCACTTCTTTTGAAAAAAGTGATATTAATGATTTTTAAAAATAAAAATAAGGGTAAAAAGATAATTTCATTTTATTAAACTAGATGATTAGTGGAGAGGGGTCTCACTTTTTTACCAAATAAGCTAAGTTTTTGAAGTGTATCATTTTTTTTGTTCCACCCTTAAATAGAAACTATATCACTTATTTTGTTACGGAGGTAGTATCAAATTTTAATTTTTAAAGGAAATTATTTGAAAACTTTAAATGGGTCTTATCATGGCAAAACGAAAAACCGCTAAGCAATCATAACCCATTATCCGACCCGATACGTAACCGGTTTGGTCAGGTCGGGTTAGGAAACCCTGAAAATAACATATGACATGAATACACCCAACTCAACTATAATAATCGGATTCATGTAGGGTTGACCCTTTAGGCACCCTACTCCAGATACTCAAGGGCCCTTCGTTCCTAAACAAAATGTGCTGACTTATGAAATTGTGTAGCGTAACAACATTTGATTGCCGGAAAATACAACTACAGGGTACCCGTCGCCGCATCGCGCGGGTACCCTGCGAGTTTTGTCATATGGAATAATCAATTGATGAATTTGCAAATTTTGAGTTTCTCTCCCAAAAGTGTTCTTCGTGTATGAACAATTTTTGAAGACCAATTCACGGTATTCTTTTGAATCAAAGTGTTTTAGATTAATCCGGTATTCTTTTGAATCAACGGATTCTAATCTTTTCTATCTTTACAGTTTTACATCAAAAACCCACACAAAAAGGTGTAGGTAATAGATTTTTTAAAATTTTGTGATAATTTTCTCTCTCAAAAGTGTGAGTAAAATTTAAAATTTTATTCAATGTGAAAAAGTGTCACTAAAAACCATATTAGTGAGAGTCTTTTAGTGGTGTGCAAAGTTAATGGTGAGTTTTGTTGTAGTGGTGTGCAAATTAAGTTACTTACACTAGCATGACATCCTCAACATTGGAAGCAATTGGTCCTATAATTTCTACTGTCCCACCAGCACATAACGACCTGTCAATACAAATGAATAATGAATACAAATGATTTTATGAACTAATTGTTACAAGGAAAACAAACCCTTTGATGTCGGTACGGCCAAATGTTGTTTTTAATCCCACAACACCACAAAGAGAAGCAGGAATACGTACCGAACCTGTGATTTAAAATGTAGATAATTTCGAGTTAAAAATGCAGTTATTTATAAAATTATATATAACCAGAACCAACCTCCTCCATCTGTTCCTAATGCAGCTGAACATATTCCAGAAGCTACAATTGCTACTGGTCCTGATGAAGATCCACCTGGATACCTCTTCGGATCATGCGGATTTCTAGTAGTTCTATCATCTCATCACAAAATAATTTATTTATTAATTATATATGCGCACCAAAAATGTTGTATTTTTATTATATGCAAATATTACCCGTTGTTCATATTATTTCCTGTCGTTCCTTGACCGAATTCATGCATATTAGCTTTCCCAACCAAAATCACTCCACAATTCCTTAATCTTGATACACACACTGCATCCTTTTCAACTGTGTGTACCTCATGAAACCATGTCGTCCCCCCTGTTTGACCTCTCAAACATTAATCTCTATGTGAACAATATAGACGATTTAAAACACTACAAGCAAATTCCATTTAGCGACACATTAAAAAACGTGTCACTAAAACTCGAAAAAGTGACACTACAAATAACAGTTAAATTACATAAGTGCCTAGATGTTTGATCTACACGTCGGTAAAGATCCGTATTTAGTGACCAAAAAGAATGGAACAAATATTTTTTAACCTACTTTCATACAAAAATCAATATAACCCAAAAAATACAGCAGTTTCACCCTTTTTAAAGTGTGTCACAAACTCAAAATATACTGATACTTTTCATTATGTCTATAATACAAGTGTCACTAATAAAATGACACTTTGAAAGGAACATATGTATGTATATATACCCTTAGATTGATGGGGATAGCAATCTATATCATCCTTGATTGCCATGAAGATACCATCCAAACCCGAAAGTGGTTTTCCTGCACAACCCAACCAATGAAAATCAACCCGAAAATGTGTAAAATATGAAATTTTTTCACACGGCATAAGAAAATGTTTAAATTCCGTATATACATATACATTCACGTACGGTTATAAATGTGTAAGACTAAATGTTTTCGCGGGCTCATAAATACGAAAAAGAACTTCTACTATCATAAGTGTAAAATAACAATTGCCACTTTTATATTTCATGAGAATTATAGTAAATGTAAACAACTTTAACATGTTTATTAATGGGAACATATGTATATATACACACCACACCTTGTTCAAACCGTTTGGTTGAATCTGCAGCCTGCTTTCTTACATCTGCAGCATCAAAAGAAACCAATAATGGTGCTGGCGGTTTCTTATTGCTAAATTCTTCTATTGCCGAAATCACATATTCTGCAACCTGTTATATTAAAAAGAAATTATATATAAAAAGCATCAAACGTGAGTAATATATATATATGGGAAAGATGTACCATTAATGGGGTTGTGATTTTTGATCTGTAAGAATATGCATAATCACGAATCTTCCAGTAACGGAACGATGGGTTTGAACTCAAGCTGCTGCAAGCAGGATCATATTGGGGAAGACATGTCATGGCTGAGTCAACTCGGTCTTGAGACTTTTCATCTTCTGTGAGATGAATCACCCCTGGTTCTTGTTCTGAATATATATTATATTTAAAACATAAAAATTATTGAAATTATATTTATATTCAGTTTTTAAAATAAGACGTCTTTAAAAATGAATTTGTTTCTAAAATATATGTGATTTAGAAAACCTTGAGGAGGGAACTCGGGTCGAAACATGGGTGGTTCGGGTATTACAGTCTCTCTTAACATCTGCATTACATAAATACAACAAATTTGTTCTGTTTTACAAATTACAAGTAATATAATTTAAAATAAAAAATTAAATACCTGTTGAAATTTGTTCTGTTTTTTCAAGTAAGCAGCGATTAGAGGACCAATCAGTGGGATATCAAGCAACATAACAAAAATCTTCAGCCATATTCCATTCAAATCAGGAGCTGCAGTGCAACAAACCCATCAATCAAAATCATTTTTACAGCTTATTTCAAACTGTGAGCCAAATTTTATTTGTTTTTAAAATATTTTTTTATTAGTCGTACTAATTCACCTTTTTATTTATTACTCCCTCTGTCCCATACTAAGTGTCCACTTTACTATTTTTGTTTGTCCCAAATTAAGTCTCCTCTTCCAAATAACAACCAATAAATTCATTTATAAGTGAGCTAATATGAGATCTTATTGGGGGAATTAATTTTCACACCACATTTATTTATGCATGTACCACATTGTACAAGTATCACTGCAGACAGTACAAACATATAATGCAATTATTGTAGTGTATAGGTTAAAGTATATGGTGTAAAAATCACCACCTTTTTATTCGTAAATAGTATAATAATTACATTTTCCTAAAACTGTTTGCATCTTGTCTAGTGGACATTTAATATGGTAAGTCACTTTACCTTTTTAACAGCAAAATTATAGTATTAAGAAACTCAAGATGGACCAATTATATGTTTTATCTAAGATCTATGAATAGGGTTGGTTTTGATACCTTGGAACTTTGGTTTACATCTCTCGAATGTAAACTATGGGATAACTTATCGACCTCTTGAAGATCAATATTTATTATATTTATTTACGTGTTTTTTTAGTTGTTCATATGAGTTACTAGTAATAATAAAGTTTACTCAAGAAATATAAAAGTGAAAGAAGAAACACCAAAATTAACCTTCGATTTCTCCAGGATTGTAGTTGACTGTGGTCAAGTCAACTTGGGTTGCAGGCAACATAATGATCTTTTTCTTTCCCATATTTCACTCAAACAGTTAATCAAACACCGACAGTTGCTTCTCTCTGGGCATGCAATTTGAGGTGGAATTTATAGAAATTGGTTGGAGTTACGACAGAATAAAGTTGAATTTTGATGATTTGTGACATCAAGATTGAGGAAGATCGTGAGAAGTTTGTTGGTTTGATGATGAAATTGGTTTTGTAAGTGAAGGAAGTGTGAAGAATTTGGTTCGTGGGATGGGGGCAGGTTTAACTGCCATTCTCTCATGCAATTCCTATGCATTTATATACTTTGGACATTTTATTCTTTTTATTTACCTAATTTATTTGATTTTCATAACTGTAGCTCTAATGGTTTTATGTTTAAGATGATTGTATATTATAATTACAAAAAGTTAGTGGTTGATAATTGATGTTTTGTTCACATGTTACAACTCACCCCGCCCACAAACTTACGTAAGCTCTCAAAATGTAAGTTTGTGAGGTTTCATCTTTAAATTAATTGGTTGTCTGAATAGTAGCTCGTAACTCTTATAAATACATTACAGATTCATAATTTATTCAATGTGGGACATTATTCAACACAAACTAAGAGGATTATTAAAACATGTTCCACACTGTCAAACTGTATTATACTCGCGTTGTATATATGTGGCTAGGGGTGAGCATTTGGACCGAAAAAATCGAACCGAACCGAAAACCGACCGAAACCGAACCGAACCGAAACCGATAAGATGCTATCGGTTCGGTTTCGGTTTTGAAAATTCAGTGTTATCGGTTATCGGTTCAATCGGTTCGGTTCGGTTTTCGGAAAATGATGAACATTTGGCCTAAAATAACCGAACCGAACCGAAAACCGACCGAAACCGAACCGAACCGAAACCGATAACATGTTATCGGTTCGGTTTCGGTTTTGAAAATTCATCGTTATCGGTTATCGGTTCGGTTCGGTTCGGTTTTGGCCCGATAATCATGTTAAGCTCAGGAACATTGATGCAAGCCCAAACGTGGAGAAACTTGCCATTTTGTTAATACATATCCAACGTCGTATGATTAAATGAGCTTCACTAAAATCAGCACAACTTGGACTATAGGGCTTGCAACAACGTAAACAAAGTGGTAAACTCGCAACTTACAAAATATGCATGCGAGTAAAACATCATCATGATTATCGGTATTCATTGAATCAACGATAATTAGAAGAATTATTCTTGGTATTCGTGTGAATCAATTTAAGTTCAATTTGTGTCTATGTTGTTTTTAGACTACATGAAACATTCATTGAATTCTATCATCACTCTTTCCTTGTATCCAAAACATTACTATTTACCGGCTACACACGAATAGCAATTTGATGTTTGCCCACATTCCAAATTTGCTTCTTGATCTTTGATATAATTTGCTTATCTGAGATAGAAAAAAGAGTTGAATGAAAAAAAATGTCTTCGAATCCATATGTTGTTCAACAACTCCAAACCTAGAAAACCAATTGTCTTTCCCTTGACTTGAGCATATTTAGGTTGATAAACTGCTTACAACCATTAGAGTTGCCACCTTTGAGATTCCAACCAATCACATAACTATATAATTAATTAAATCATTAATTATCTTCTTACATTTTCTATATATAGATGCTCCTTTGTGCATAGTCTTTCACAATTTAATCAACCTCATTAGTCTCTGATTTAGGAACCCTCATTCATCCTACAATGGCTTCCAACTGCTTCTTTTACATATTTGCCCTTGCACTATTCTCCATCACAACCAACGAGATGTGTTATGCTTCCCGTAATTTGCTACAAGCAACACCATCACTACCACAACCACAAATACCAACAATCCCGACACTTCCACAACCACAAATGCCCACAATCCCGACACTTCCACAACCACAAATGCCCACAATCCCGACACTTCCACAACCACAAATGCCAACAATCCCAACACTACCAACCATTCCCACAATCCCTAATATGCCCAAAATGTCCTTGCCCCCGTTGCCTTCTATGCCTACAATCCCAAACTTTCCAACAACTCTTCCTAATATCCCTTTCTTTGCTCCACCACCATCCAACAACTAGACTATGAAAATCAAAATTATTAAGAGTTCTCGATCTCGATTAATTTTATTGCTTAATTTAAACTTTTTGTATTGTGTTTCTATGTATGGAGTGTGCTACATTTGCTCGGTTTCATGATTATAACTTTTGTGCTCTTTGTGTGGTTTGATATACTTTTTTGTAATATATTATTAATGTTATGTTGAAAGACTCCATTATATTGGTCTGATCTATATATAGGCATCATCTTTGATCCTACTCTTTATAACTCTAGATATAATGTATGACTATTTTACAGGTATCTTAACTCTAAATATTACAAATAAAGGTTACATTTTTGTAGTCATCAACATTCAACTCATCATGTAAGAGAACCCATCAACGGCTCATATTTCTGACTTGCCCTTTAAAACATCAAAATATATTACAGGCTTCTTCTTAGGTTCCTTCAATTGTTTCTGAAAAATGTAAATAGTCAACAACTGCTGTGCGCTTTGACTTTTAAGGTCAAATGAACTATTAGAGTTGATAAGTCAAGTATTAATTAAAAATGAGTTGTTACCTCTATGACAGCAGCCAAATGCAAAATTGTAGCTTCACCCCAAGGCTTTCCAATTAGTTGCAATCCTATTGGAAGTCCTTGTTTATCATAACCAACCTGAACAGCACAGGGGCAATTATGTCAACAATATTTTGTCTAATTAAATTCCAGTAATTTTAAAAAAAAATCTTATAAATTCAGAACAAACCAAGACTTACAGGGACCGAAATGGCTGGGAATCCAAGAAGGTTAGCTGTTAATGCAAATTTCATCAGGTTACCTGACGAAACAAAACCAAATCTTTAGTTTAAACCTAGAAAAAGAATTAATAATAAAAATATATTAATAATAACTAATAGATGGGACCCACTATGAACTAGTGGACTTTTGGTTACCTGTAACCTCGAGATCTGATTCACCACAACTGAGTGAGCTTGGGTGAATTACAGGTGCAGTCATACTGTAAAAGAAGCACGATAATTAGATTGATATAAGAATAAAAAAAAATGTAGTTAATTTAGCGTTTATCATACCCAGTTGTTGGGGTCACAATAATGTCGACATTCTTGAAGATTTCCATGTGATAATACATTAATCTCCGCCTGTTACAAGTTCAAAATTAGGGACCATCCGTGTAACGAAAGAAGTTGAGGGACTAAATCCGTAATTCATACACACTGTAAGGACGATTAACGTAATTTACCCTAGATTTTGGTTACCTAAGACGTTGGGCAGCAACATAATCTGAGGCTGCGAATGACTTAGAAACTGCCAAATTTATACGACTATCCATTGAAAGTTTTTGAAACTCCCTGCATTACAGTCAGAGAGAAGAAAAATAAATAATTTAATAAAATAATATAAAATCTGGTTTATAATAACATAAAATAAGCATAAATACCCGTTTTGGGATATGGGCATTAATGAGCATAGTGATTCAGAGCCATATGAAACAATATGGGATGTACGCAAATGTTGAAGCTCTGGTATACTAATCTCTATTATCTTTAACCAAAAAAAAAAAATTGAACTATGGGAAAAAAAAGAAAAAAAAATTGAAAAAAGAATTAACATGTAATTGGTTATATAGACTTACTTGACACCCGTGTGTTTCAGATAATGAAGTAAGAACGTTTCCACACACATCAGATATATCAGGTGAGTTAACATCATTGAACCACTAAACGAGTGAAAACATTGTTTGTTAATACTTAATTAGTAGTTATTAATTAATACTTGATTAATTGCTAATTTGAGGACAGAAAAAACACCTCTGTGTACTTTCCTAATCGAATTGGGAAGCTCTCATTTGATGACAAATTTGGTAAGCAAGGGATAGGCTGCATTAAAATATGGATAATATTATTATAAGTAAAATAATATCCATATTAAGGTTACGTTTTACTTTAATTACCGTTCTTAAACTTATTTTATCAGCAGGAGAAGGTCCCAACATTGCTGCATACCTTAAAAAAAAACAAATAAAAAACATTACTTATAACATATGAGAAAGATAGCAAGTCGGTTATAGCTTACACCAGCATGACATCATCAACACTTGAAGCTATTGGTCCAATAACTTCTACTGTCCCATTATATAACGTTCTGCAAAATATGTTTATCACTGTAAAAAAAAGTGTTTTTTTTAGGTGGTGATTTTACACCAAATTTTTTAATCTATGTACCACAATAAT
This sequence comes from Calendula officinalis, assembly GCA_963853835.1. Taxonomy (NCBI): domain Eukaryota; kingdom Viridiplantae; phylum Streptophyta; class Magnoliopsida; order Asterales; family Asteraceae; genus Calendula; species Calendula officinalis. The sequence continues at coordinate 8,693,998 of OY970828.1, read as the reverse complement.
TGCATTATATAGTTGTACAGTATGCAGTAATACTTGTACAGTGTATAGGCATATAAAAATGTGGTAACAAATTAGTTCTTGTTTTTTTTCATGATTGATAAAAGTATAAAACTTACCCTGTCATATCGGTTTGACCATAAGTTGGTTTTAATCCCACTATACCACAAAGGGATGCAGGAATTCGAATTGAACCTGTTATTTTAGATTAATTTACTCGAGTAATTAAGAGTTAAACATAATTATTATTATAGTAAATTACACAAATGGTCCTTTAGGTTTGTACAATATTACAAATTTGGTCTTTTAATTTCATAAATTACACTGGTAGTTCTTATTTCTGAAACTATTAACACGTTTGGTCCTTTACCTAAACAGACGTTTATTTTTCCTGTCAAGTATGGTCATGTGTGATGCACGAGGGGGTAAATCTGTCATTTTCCCTTTCCCTTCACCAATTTGAAACCCATAAAAACCTGTTTGTTTGACGGGAAAAGTTAACGTCTGTTTAGGTAAGAGACCAAACGTGTCAATAGTTTCAGAAATAAGGACTACCAGTGTAATTTACGAAACTAAAAGACCAAATTTGTAATATTGTACAAACCTAAAGGACCATTTGTGTAATTTACTCTTATTATAACTTTTTAAATAAAAACCTCCAGCATCTGATCCAAGTGCAGCAGGACATATTCCAGAAGCTACAATAGCTGCAGATCCAGATGAAGATCCACCCGTAAACCTTTCTGGGTCATGTGGGTTTCTTGGTGTCCTGTTAACATTATGGACAAAATCAACCAAATTAACTGATTTAGCACAAACCCTAATCCATTAACATAGATATAAACTTCAAAAAGAAGCTATAATTACCCATGATGTGGATTTATTCCTGTGTTTCCCATCCCCAATTCATGCATATTAGTCTTCCCAACAAATATCACACCACAACTTCTTAATTTAGATACAGCAACTGCATCTTTCTTAACAGCCCGTATCTCATGCAACCATGTGGTCCCACCTGTTAATCTTGACCGTTAAAACTGAGTTAACTCAACTAATTTTGAAGTTAAAATATCACATACCTGTAGAGAGATGAGGATAGCAATCTATGTCATCCTTAACTGCCATAAAAATCCCATCCAAAATCGACAATGGATTTCCTACAACCACATGCACTTGAATTAATAATCAGCTGACGTTTTTAAGGTCCATTTTGGTAATTATAGCATTAGAAAATGTAAAATGATTATAATAATAATAACCGACTAAAAACTTGTAATTATATAAATTCTATGAAATTGGCAATACCTTCCTTAAACCTTTGAGTAGATGCTGCAGCCTGCTTTCTTACGTGTTCAATATCGAAAGAAATTAATAAAGGTATTTGAGGTACCATATTCTTGCATTCTTCAACTGCTGAGATCACATGTTCAGCAACCTATTTTATTTAATCAATGTGGTTATGCGGGATTAAACTAAATTAAAAAAAGCTTGTGAAACCTACGATTAAAGGTGTTGTAAATCCAGACTTGTAAGCATATGCATAATCACGAATTTTCCAGTAACGAAAATCAGAACTCAAATTGTTATTGGGATCATGATGTGGAAGACACCTTAAAGCTGTTTCAACTCGATCTTCAGGTTTTGCTTCTTCTTCAAGACTAATCACTCCAGCTACTTGATCTGAATTCATTAGTCAAGCAACCCAATTATATCTGGTGTTTATGTACTTTTACTATTTTTTGTACAAATAAAGGTATATTTGTGAAAGCACGACTAATTCATGAAGTAAAAATGGAAATATAAGTATAGTAAGAACCTTGAGGAGGAAACTCAGGTTTATACATTGGTGGCTCAGGTATCACAGCATGCTTAAGTATCTGAAATTAAGTACCATTGAACACGAATTAGCTGTAATTCTGTAAATACTTAAGCATATTTTACATTTTACTTTCAAATTTGAAAAATAAGTAGCATTGAACACCAATTATTTGTAAATACTTGAACATTATCTACATTTAGCTTTCGAAATTAAATTACAACATGTAGAAAACAAACAGTAAGCATACAACATAATCATAAGGCAGACCTCATCCATTTTGTTCTGCTTTTTCAAATGACCAGTGATCAAAGAACCAGTTAATGGCGATTCAATCAAATTAGCAAATAACTTGAGCGATAATCCAGTCAAACGTGGAGCTGCAATTCAGTGAAATCAATTTCAGAAACGTATATACATTGCAATGTTGAGATCCAAACAAATGACCAATACATGTGATCCGATTTCTATAAAAACTTAAGAGGCCAAAGTTGTTATGAATTTGAAAAAAAACGACCTTCCAATTCTTCTAAATCGTATTTGACTGTAGTCAACTGAACTTCATTTGCCGGAACCATAACAACCTTTTTGTGCTTCCTGAATAGCATCTTCAGTTCAATCGATGGATGAATTTGTTCGTAAAATAAAGTGATTGAAAGAGGGACAATTAGGGGAGGAAAGGCCGATTAAGGGGGTGTTTGGTTTAGCAAGTAAGGTAATAAGCCAACAAACACCCCATAAATAGTGGCGGTGATGAAGAATGGCGACGAATTTAATAGAAACAGAATAATGAATACTTGACATTTTACAGTAAAGTCAAAGTGTGAAAGAGACGACGGAGAGAGACCGGTACCAGTCCACAAGTTTACAACTAGTGCGGCGTGTATTAATTGATACTCATTTAATAAATACAATTTTGAGAAACGACCTAACGCTTTGTTTTTTAGTTTTTAATTAGAAGATTCACGACAAATAAGAAAGAAGACAATGGATGAAAAATTAGAGAAGAAACTAGAAAGGTAATCGGGTAATCGTCGGTTAGTATCTTGTAGTTACATTTTTGAATGACTAATTGGTGATTGGTGGGTAGTGGGTGGTGGTGGTGGAAGTGTTGTTGGCCGAGGTCATAGATGGTGGGTACCGGTGGTGGTGGTAGGAGATGATGGGTGATGGTGGTGGTACTAATTTCAACTTTTTAAATGTAAGAGATTATGATACATAATTATGTTCAAGTAAAGAAAATATGGAATAGTAACTGATTAGGTCATTGTCGGGGGGAACTAGACTTTTTAATCCGCAGTAGCACCCTTACGCGAATAAAAAAGGCGGAGGTCAAGAAGTTGCGCTCTCTTGCAGGGTCCCAGAAGCAACGCCCCTAATGGCGTCCAAAGAGCAGTGCGTCGAAACAAAAATAAATTTTACATAAATGACTCTATTATATAAAATCATGTTTCATTATATACACCAAGTCTTTAAATTTACAAGACAACTACTAATTTTATAGATCTAAAACTATAAGACACACACTTTAGACTCTTTTTTATTTGGTTTAGATTATTATTTGGGCTTTGAGTTTGGACTATTGGTTAATACTTTAGTTCTTTTTAAGATTGATTTGAGTTATTGATAGGTTTCTTAATCCGGTAGAAACATTGCACCGTAATACCAAAAAAAAACCTGAAAAATTTATCCAGTGGAAATTTTTTTGAGTAGCAATATGTGCCGCTACGGGGCCCATAACAAGTCCGCCTCCGGTCATTGTGTTACGCAAAGGTCACACCCTCAAGTCCTACATGGCGCATATTTATCATAAACACAATTATATCACAAAATAGTAAGTGCGGTGGCTGCAAATGCAAATGCAAATTTGTTAATTTAAAAATATCTCAAATATATGTGAACAAGTAGAAAAAAAGAAAGAAAATTGAAGTTTTTTATATTTCAGAGTTAGAGAAAAAAGAAAAAAACAATCTAAATTTACCATAATATGTGAATCAATTATGGTAATCTTAACTATAAAATTGTGCGCAAAAACTCTATTGAAACACCTACTTGTTGTCGATATAGAGCAACTATATATCCAAGAGGCAAAGCAGTTTCTTAAATCATTTCTTACAATATGCAAAAATAATAAAATATGTTGGTGATTTATATCACAAATATGTTTTAAGTATAGTAGGATACACTTGTTGACCAAAAATAATCTTTATAAATATTGAACAAGATTGGTGCGGAGTGCACGCTTGTTTAAATTTATTCTGATTAAAATACACTTACTCAACGAGGGACGGATGGCAGCACTTGCACCCCTGAGAATGGGTTCCAAGGGGCAGACATAGATCTATTTTTGGTGGTTTTGAGCGGTTTGAACTTACAAAAAGTCATAACACACTTCTCTGCTCTTGTTAAAAAAAAACTCTGGTTTTATCCGATCAAGTTTTTCGATAGTACCATCGAAATACTTTAAGCTGAAAGTGTTTCACGACTTCAGAGCGTTCCAATCAATCGAAATCTGTAAATTTATAACAAAATCTAGCAACATATTCTTCAACGGACATACTTTGAGTAGGTCGAAGACCACCATCGCGCGCTAAAGTTGTGGACATTATCCTAGATGCTTTCTCACTCACACGAAAAACTTCACGAAATTCCACTATTTCAATTAAAAATATTTTGTAACACCAAAACTGTATCAGCCCTGTAAATTTGTTATAATAGCTAGGTCTAATGTAATGACAGTGTAACACTTAACATATTTATTACCATATATTACAACTGATCAAACAACACTACAATAGAATTTAGATTTAGTAACACCTTCTTCTACTAATGGTTGAGAGCTAGGTTGTCTAACAACTCTTCTCGTACATATTGTCGATGTAAAGTAAAGAGATCTTGTAGGTAAATCAACGTAATGTTGGTAAGTCTATACCGTGTAATGAAAGCCACCACTAAACAAATCAAGTGAACTGCTGCCAGTTGTTGGGATCTTTCCATACGATGTACGGTGATTATTCTTTCAATCGCAAGGTTATTTATTTCTTAATATGATCACTGTTGAAATGTTATTATAACAAGTACGTACAATTATAAGAGTAGGTGGTTTGTACAAAGCAATTTTTATCCATGCAGAGTAATGTCATGTCAAATGACAATTATGTCCTTTCTTTCCTTGTACCATATTTTGTATTCCTCGCCTCTCACTAAGGATATAATAGTCCTTTAATATGAAATTGCTATGTATAGATAAAAATTGCTTAGTACGAATCAACTCCTAATTATAAGGGTTAGTGCTCCTTGTTTACATCCTACACAAAGCAACATAATAAAAATGTATAAAACCCTTTACTTGTATATCCCACGTTATAATTTCTTATGTTATAATTTTGTACCTTATGAAATTTTCTGATGGCTTACATGTAATATAAAATCACTTGCAAATAGGGATAATAATTAATAAATATATGTGAAACAAGAAGGAACAAAAAGCTCCATAATAATATTTGCAAATCACCGAGATTCACAACTAAATTCGAATATTTACATGCAGTTTTTTAGACGAATTCAAAATATAATAACAAAGTAAATGGGAAACATATAGCTGTTTGTGGATTCCCAATATCTACAGTTACTTGAATTCCGCTAGAAGTAAGACCACAATTGGGTTGAAGAAGGTGTATAGGTAGAGGAAGATAGGAGATAATAGTTATTATTTAGGTTTAAGGATAGTTTGGTAATATAATTGTAGTACTCCTTCATCCCACAAAAAACTTCCCATTTGACTTTGCACAAGTTTTTAGGTGATGGTTAGTGGTGGGGTTATTGATAATACTTTTGATTAAAAAATAAGGTTGGGTTGGAGAGAGAAAAGATAATTAGTGGATATTAGTAGTGTGATCTTTAGTAATAATAGTTTTTTATTGTGTGGAGCCCATCAAATATGAGAAATGAAAAGTTTTTTATGGGACAAAAATATAGAGTGAAATGAGAAATTTTTTATGGGACGGAGGAAATATTATTTTAGATTGTTTAAGATTAATTACTATCCAGAACTTCTCAATATTTGGAGGAACATGAACCATTTTTTATTTGCAAACATATGTGAGAACCAAATTGAGTGATATATCTCCACATGAAAACAATATTTTCGTCAATAATAGACAACATTACATCATCATTATTCTGCACTTTAACTATACTAGCAGGAACCCGCGCAATGCGGCGGCTGATACCCTGTGAATGTATTCTGCAGTGATCAATTGGCAGGCGGTGATGGCGGACGTAGTGATGATCATTGGTGGTGGTCACGGATGGTGGTGGTGGTAATTTCAAAATTTTAGGGTATAGGGATTGATAAAGATAATTATAGTCCAGGTAAGGAACATATCTAGTAGCTCGGCTAGTTTGGCTGCGATATATATGTTGAGGAACTAATCATGGTGGCTGATTATCGATACATTTTCGAAAAAAAAATTGAAGGAATCAAAACTTGTAATATGAATGATGGTGAAAGAAGGCTTCTAAGATTTTATAGAAGATAATATTTGGTATAGAATCACCTCTTGTAAAGAAAAATTCAGCTCAGCTGGCTTAAAAGGCATTAATAAGTAATAACTTGACGTAAGGGTTAAACCTTTGACCAAAAGGTCAACTAACAATGTCAGTACAAAACACCAAAATACTAAAAAAATAGTCAGCTAGCTACATAACTAAGGGTGTTGTTTATTATAGAGTGGATAAATTCTAAAAACTTAATTACCACTTATTTCTAGCCAAAGTGATAGAGGGAATATGAAAACACCAAGATTATTATGGGTAAAAAACAAATGTTAAAATGCAGGTATATGAACATCCAGAAGCTGTTTACATTTGTTTTTCCCGGGCATAGATTAGGTATCAATTTTCTAGGTTCTAAACTCTGCATGCCAAAGACTTCATAAGAACATAATGTTGCATCTATGCTTTGGAGATGATGACCAACATGTACTGCTTTGTACGTGATTAACAACAAGGAAAAGATATATGTGGTGGTCCTGGTGGAATTAAATAATACATATGATTCCATAATACACGACATAAACAAAGAAATTCCACGCCCCATATAACTAATACTATTCCATATTTTTACAAATAATAAACTAAATAAAAACGATATATACTCCTGATTTCAAGCCATGATCACCACCCAAAATTTGACTATTCCATGGCTAAATTGTGACAAACTTATCAGTTAACCCAATACCCGGTTAACCCAACAAATTTCAACGACATAGTAATCTTTCATTATGTCAATTGCATTTTGACTGTGACCCAGATCTTCAAAATAGTTTGTTGCGTCTCTCTATAACAACATAATAATTAGAATGTTTTGATATATGCATGCATGACATTTAAAGTCTTACTGGTTGTAATACAAGGATCTCATAGCCACCTTTACAATAAAAGAAGATGCTTGCTTTTTTTCCTCAACTTTCTTTTATTAAATTTATTCCCCTAAAATAGATTATTAGTAAATAGTAAAAGAATAATTGAATTATTAAGCATCAAACAAAAGAATGAATATATTATAACTTTAGAGATTAACAAAACACAGGATAAAATAAACAAAAAAATAATAATAAAATAGTTAGTAAATAACAGATTATATATAAGCTTTAAAGAATTTGCAGAAATCAGATCTTTAATCACGAAATCGATGATGTCCATCTGCTGCTATCACCTTCACTTGTATAAGAATCCCTATCTACCAATTGCTTTTCATTTATTCTACTACTTTCAACCTTAATTTCACAATTAACACGTGAAGATTCTCTTCTTTCCTTCACTTGTTCTTCCCTGCAACCAACTGTGCCACAAAAAATAATCAACTCATATCGATTGCCCATTCAGCCACCTTCAATACCTTACCCTAAAAATAAGCATAAAATCACATCAACAATTCCAATAATCACACTTGCAACTGCAAGAGATTTCAAAGGTCCCAAAGAATCCTTCATTCTAAGACTGCTAAAAAAATAAAAAATTAAAAGAAAATAAGATAATTAGCCATACATTTTTTTTGTTAAAATCAAAAAAGTTATTGAGAGAAACATCTATAAGAAAGAACATTAGTTATGATACAATTTCAAATTTTCAAGAAACGTACAATATCTATTCTAAATTCTTTAATTACTGGAATAATGTTGTGTTCAACTTGCACTCAATAAGAACTGCAGGCCATACTAAGCTTCGAATCTACTAACATAAAATAAATATATTGAATGATTAGACTGCTAAAATCAAGTTAAAGGAAAAATATTGTAAGCAGTTATGTTGCCAAACAATTCCCATTTATGATACAACCCCTAATTTCATAGTAAGATTATATAAATAGGTTTAGTGATTTACCAAAGTGGAGTTGAATGCTCAACTTCAATATCTCCTCTGCTTGCGATTCTTTTTCAAACGAAAATGTTTCGGGTCTTCCTTGATTTTTTGGAGATTTGTGTTAGGAAATCCTCTCGGAGGTGAAGAGGGTATTTGTATTGAGAATGATTGAAGGAGCCGAAGAGGGTATTTGCAGACACGAAGGAACCGAGGAGGGCAATTGCAGCAGGGTTACCGAGGAGGCAGGAAAGTGAAACGACGGGGGATATGGGGGGGTTTTTTTAGGCAGGGTTATTAAGGACAGCATTCGGATATGATTAGTTATTAGGAAAAAAGAAACATCATACATTGTAGTTCAGCTGGTTATCGTTGTTATGTATTGTTATGTTGGTCCCGTGTTCGAACCCTGCTGCCTGCATAGTTTTTTAAACGCAATGGAAACTAAAAATGGAAGGTGTGTTGCTGAATTTTAAGCCTTACTAAATGTGGAAGGGGTAAATCCTTTATAATATAGTAGAGATTTTAGATAGAAAAAAAAAGTCAACCTTTACTGTTAAATTCTTAATTAGACTATGACTTACACATAATGAAATGAAGAGAATCTAAGCAGATCTGGGAAAAGTTAGGAACAATATACTCGAAATTCATATGAATTCTTTCAAATTTGCAGGAAGAACCTTACCAGCATTCTCTTGAGTCAGTGTCACAGTTGCAGTGGCAGCCATTGCTTGATACTGTTGTGCAGTTTGTTGCGATTGTTGCGGTGGTTGTGGTAATACTGCACCTTGCGCAGTGTAGTAAATCTGCCTCCCAGTTCCGTTATCATACGCCACCTGAGCAAACCCCTGATCTGTTACGGCGGTTGTTGACTAGACCATTCGATAGCCTTCTGTATAAGCCGCCATTTTCTGAGGTACAAACTGCTGGTCACGGTAAACGTCGGTTGGCATCCTCTGGACGTAGTATCCTTGGGCGTGATTGACAGGGGCGTTAGCTGGTCTTGCCATCGGCGCGTGATACATACTCGCCGGAGTTTGAATCATGTAAACGGCTTGTTGATCTGGTGAAATTGTTGTTCCTGTAAATCCGCCGGGAATCTGGTATACAGTTGCCGGAACTACTTTTTCTGTCAATTTCTGGACATAACCGGTATAACCGGAAGCGAGGTTATCATCGCTCGGTTTCCAATAGAGTTTCGGTTGTTGCTGTGGTTGTTCCTCTTCAATTCGCAATCTCTCTAGGTCCTGGATATGTTTTTGAAGGCGATCGACTTCAATTGCACGATCATCTACAACCGTAACTTCTTGCTCCAGCGATTGAATATGCGGATCGGCGATATGATGATCGCGAGTTCTTAACATCACTCCAGAGGGCTGCGGTGGCATTCCTTTGTCCGAACCGTACAAATGTTCCATATTGCCATGGGGAGGCTGTGCTAACGGATGCATAGTGGACTGAAGATGACCGGAATTCAAGGCATCCATAAATCGTTCACGTTCCGATCTCCCATCAGTCGAACCAAAACTATGTGCGGGAGTCAACGCCGGACTTTGACCACTAACAGAAAAGAGAAACAGCCTCAATCTCGCCGGCGTAGGTGAAGCTCTGTTCAATCGATCGTACTCGTGCATCATGTGTTCTAAATCATCATCATTAGTGACGGAAACTGTTTGGGATGTAAAATAAGATATACATAATTTATTACTGATTCTGCAGTTAGTACTGATGGATGAAGAATAAAGTTAGTACTGATGGGGCAGAAACACATTTACTACTGATGTTGAACTTGGACAAATACTACTGATGATGAATACTACTGATGATCTGATTTACTACTGATGAGCGTATCTGAACAGATCAAGTCCAAGATTCTAGCATAGTTAGTTATGGAATGTATATCTTTATGTAATTCAATTGTAATCGATTCCTAGAATAACTAGGTTAATAATTTAGGCTTCAAGGACTATTATATATAGTTCCTTATGAATTGTAAACATACGGGTATTGATCGAACGAATTAATACATTGAAGCTTTTTGTGATAAACTGTGTTCATCATATTGTTCTTATTCAATTACAGTTTACATTGTTCTTAATCTAAATAACATAAGTGTTAATCCGCTGTAACTTCTTGTGTTAGTAGATCTAAGTTTATAATAACTTGTTTGGTTATTCGATCCTGACAAGTGGTATCAGAGCTTTACGGTTCTAGATCTACGAATTAAGAACAGCAAAAAGTTTCATATTTTCGATCTTAAAATTGTTAATCATGTCTGATAACAATGAAAGTACTCAAGCAAACAAAATTCCTATTCTCACTCCCAATAACTTTGGGATGTGGAAAAATAGAATCAAGCAGGATATGCTTATTACTGATTATTCCATGTGGGAAGTTGTTGTTGAAGGCAACAAAACCATTCAGACTCAAGCATCAAGTTCATTAACTGAAGCAGACAAACTTAAGTGTGAAAAAGAGAAGAAAGACAGAGGAATCGAACTCAAAGCTCTAAGCACTCTTTTGCTTGCTATTCCCAATGATTATCAACATCTCTTTGTTGAATATGATGATGCAAAGAAGCTGTGGCAGGCACTGGAAAAGAGGTTCATTGGTACTAAGAGCACCAAAAGAAACATGAAGTCTGTTCTGAAACAGGACTTTGAAAACTTCAAAGGCCAGAAGAATGAAACATTATCACAGGTCTTTGATAGGTTCAACAAGCTTATTGGTGAACTAAATCAAGTTGGTTATAAACCAGACAATGATGATGTCAACAGAAAGTTTCTCAGATCTTTGGGTGAAGAATGGTCTATGTATACTGTGATATATAGACAAGGAGATGCACTAGAAGAAAAAGAACTTGATGAACTCTACAATGAACTAAGAGTCTTTGAATCTGAGGTAAGTACTAAAACTCCAAATCTACCTTCAAACAATGTTGCTTTTCTGTCAAATACAGGAACAGGTCAGGAAACTATGAAGAATGCAGGATCAGAAGATTTAGCCAGAGAATCTTTTTTTACTAGTCATGTGCATACTGCTTTGATTAGTGACGATCTAGAACAGCTCAATCCTGATGACTTGGAAGAGATGGATATTAAATGGCAGATGGCTATGCTAAGTCTAAGAACAAAGAGGTTTCTTAAAAGAACTGGAAGGCAAAATCTGTCTTACAACAAAGGTGATAGAGCTGGATTTGACAAAACAAAGGTTAAATGTTACAACTGTAGCAATCTGGGTCACTTTGCCAGAGAATGCCCAAACAAAGATCAAAGATCAAGCTACAACAAGAACATTACGTCCAACTCAACTTCCTTAGTCTCTCAAGAAGGACAAGGATATGACTGGAGCTTCGAAGCAGAAGAACATGCACAGAATCAAGCTCTTATGGCATTTACTACTGATCCTTCTACTAATGAGGTACATTCTAAATCTTGCACTCCTGAATGCATTAAATCATACAAAGAATTAGAAAAACTAAATAAAGAAACTCTTGAAGAGATGATTTTAAATAGAAACAGAAGAATTGAGTATAATGGTTGTATAGCTGATTTAGAAAATCAAATTAAAATATATAAAATAACTGATCAAAAGATAAAAGATGAATTGCTACAAACCACTTATGAAAAAGAACATATTGAATTGAAATTAAAAGAAACTTTAATCAAACTTGAAGAATGTCAAATGGAACTAGAGCAGAATAAACTAACCATTTAAAAGTTTGAAAGAAGTTCTAAAATTTTCAATGAATTAACTAGTAATCAAACTACAGAAAAAGTTATTCATGGAGTGGGATATCATGCAGTCTCACCTCCAACAAATTTTATTCCTCCATTAAAATCTAGTACAGAAAGAATTTTAAATGATTTAAAAATTGAAAGTCAAACTGAAACTGAAAACAGTAATGAATCAAATGAATCTTCTGATGATGATCAAACAACTGAATCAAATGATACTAGTTTTCACACCACACAAAGTCATATTGAATCCCCAAAATATAACTCAGAAAATATACCAACAATTTTAAGAAGGGGAAATCAAAGGAATTTAAACCAATTAAAAGAACAAAGAAAACCTGAAAATTCTAAATCAACAAAATTATCATGCTTAATTTGTAACAAAGTTAATCACATAGCTAAAAACTGTCACTTCAATCCTATTAACAATAAAGAATTTAAAATCAACAAAGAAAAGGAAAAAGCCTTAAAATTAAAACAAACTAAAGAATCAAAAGCAAAGGAATCTAAAACACCAGAACAAAAGAAATTCAATAAAGCATATGCTAACACTCATAAATTTGGAAGAACTGCACCAAGATTTGTTCAAAACACCAGGTATAACAGTCCAAGCAAAAGTAATTATTTTAAAAACAATGGAACTCAGAATCGTTTTCCTCAATTTTCAAAATTTTCAAACATCAGTAGAAACTATTCCAGGTTTACTACTGGTAAAAACCCTAATTACAATACTGTCTGGTATAACTACAAAAACACTACTGATTATGCTCAAAACCCTTATTACAAAAACACTACTGGTCCATCAGTAGTGAAATTTTCAAAGGCTAAAACCTACGGGTTTAAACCTAGATCAGTAGTGACTCAAAACACCAGTACTAAATTCAATACTGCATATAAGAATCATTCAACTAAGAAGTCTTATTCTTCAAAGGATGAACCCAAGACAAAACAAGCTTGGGTTCCAAAAATTAACCAATCCTTCTATTTTATGTGCAGAGTATCCAGATCCCTGAAGAAGGTAGAACATGGCATATTGATAGTGGATGCTCTAGACACATGACTGGAAATCTTCAAATTCTTAGAGATTTCAAGTCTTTTGAAGGAGGGTATGTTGCTTTTGGAGAAAATCCTAGGGGAGGTAAGATTACAGGTAAAGGAACTGTATCAAATGGTAAAATTACTTTTGATGATGTCTTTTATGTTGCTGAGCTTAAATACAATCTGGTTAGTGTGTCTCAAGTCTGTGATAAGAAGAACAAAATTCTTTTTACAGATGTTGAGTGCATCATTCTTTCTCCTGATTTTATTTTAGATGAAAAATATGTTGTTTTAAGAACACCAAGGAGAAACAATGTGTATTGCCTGGATATAGGGGGAGAACTCATTTCATCAAATGAGATCAACTGTTTTATATCTAAGACAAACACAAATGAATCAGAACTATGGCATAGAAGGATGTGTCACACAAACTTTAAAAATATGAACAACTTAGTCAAAAAGGATTTGGTAGTTGGTCTACCACAAAAAGAATTTATGTGTGATCATCATTGTGTTGCATGCCTAAAAGGTAAACAACACAAGACTTCTCATAAGACCAAATCAATTAACTCTATTTCTAATCCTTTGCAGCTCTTACATATGGACCTTTTTGGACCTACAAATGTAATGAGCATTGGAAAGAAACAATACTGCCTTGTTATTACTGATGATTTTTCCAGATACACTTGGGTATTCTTTCTCAGGACCAAAGATGAAACAAGTGAAATAATCAAGAATCTGATTGTAAAGCTGGAAAATACAAGAGATCTCAAAGTGAAAGCAATTAGATGTGATAATGGAACTGAATTTAAAAATACTAACCTAATTGACTTCTGTGATCTTAAGGGTATTGACAGGCAGTACAGCTCACCAAGAACTCCACAACAAAATGGTGTAGCTGAGAGAAGAAATAGAACTATAATTGAAGCAGCCAGATCTATGCTTGCAGATTCAAAATTACCAATAACTTTTTGGGCTGAAGCTGTTAATACTGCATGTTATGTTCAGAACAGAGTATTAATAGTTAAGCCTCACTTTAAAACACCATATGAACTTTTTAATAAAAGAAAACCTTCAATAAGTTTCTTAAAATCTTTTGGTTGTCCTTGTACTATTTTAATTACAAGAGAACAAATTGGTAAATTTGACTGCAAAGCAGATGATGGAATATTTGTAGGATACTCAACTCAAAGCAAATCCTACAGAGTGTTCAACAAAAGGCTGAGGATCATTGAAGAAAGTGTAAATGTATCCTTTAATGAAAATCTTATGAATGAACAAGGAAATGGTCCAGATTGGTTGTTTAATATTGATAATCTAACCAAATCATTTGATGTCAATTATGAACTTAATGCAGGAAATTCAAACAATCAAAGTCAACAAGTAGGACCATCATCAAGTGGAAGGCAAGAAATCATGAAATATATCTTAGTTGATACTGCTCCCACAGTTGATACTGAGGACAGTAGTAACTCTGGTAACCCTAATGTCAATGATACCAGTAACAACTCAAATTCTGAAGATACTACTGATCCCAGTAGTAACTCTGAACCTCAGAATTGTGATGATGATTTACTCACTACTGATGCCAGTAATACTGATGTGAGTAACAACAATGATACTCCTGAAGTTAATGAAGAGAACGGTACTACTGACACCAGTAGTAATGATGAATCTTCTCAAAATGCAAACAATCAAGAAGAAGCAAGGCTAGATACACAAATTCCTGAATCAAATGAATCAAACTTAGATTCTCAACTAACTGTTGACAAAATACCTGGAACAAGAACTGAAAAGAATCATCCTTTGGACCTAGTCCTAAGTGATGTCAATTCATCCATGCAGACAAGAAGCAAATTTAATTCTAATATTTGTAATATCAGTCTAATATCTAATGAATGCATGTATGAATGTTTTCTGTCACAGGAAGAACCTAAGAAGATTCAACAAGCTATGAAAGATTCAAACTGGATCATAGCAATGCAAGAAGAACTTCTTCAATTTAAACTACAAGCTGTATGGACACTTGTCCCTCTTCCAAAAGGGAAAAGACCCATTGGAACCAGATGGATCTTCAGAAACAAGAAAGATGAAAGAGGTATAGTGATAAAAAACAAAGCAAGGCTTGTAGCACAAGGTTATACACAAGAGGAAGGGATTGATTATGATGAAGTATATGCACCAGTTGCCAGAATTGAAGCAATCAGAATATTTCTAGCTTATGCTTCATACAAAAGAATCAAAGTCTACCAAATGGATGTGAAAAGTGCTTTCCTGTACGGGAAAATAGAAGAAGAAGTATATGTATGTCAACCCCCAGGCTTTGAAGATCCAGAACATGATGACTATGTGTTCAAGCTAGACAAAGCTCTTTATGGCCTTCATCAGGCACCTAGAGCTTGGTATGACACATTGTCCTCGTACCTACTGAAGAACAATTTCAAGAGAGGTGCCATTGACAAGACATTATTCACAAGGAAGGTCAAATATGATATACTACTGGTCCAAATATATGTAGATGATATCATCTTTGGATCAACAAATGATAAATTGTGCAAAGAATTTGAAGAAGTGATGCAGATCAAGTTCAAAATGAGTTCAATGGGTCCAATGAATTTCTTTCTTGGACTCCAAATCAATCAGAAACCAGATGGTATCTTGATCAATCAATCAAAATATGTCAGAGACATCTTAGAGAAGTTTTCAATGAAAGATTGCAAAAGTGCAAGCACTCCAATGGAAACTCACAAACACCTACATCCTGATGTTGAGGGGGAGGATGTAGATGAACACCTTTACAGATCAATGATAGGATCTTTGATGTATTTAACTGCATCAAGACCTGACATAATGTATAGTGTGTGTGTATGTGCCAGATATCAAGCAAAACCAAAAGAGTTACATTTACAAGCAGTCAAAAGAATCTTCAGATACTTGAAAGGAAAACCTTCACTTGGTCTTTGGTATCCACATGCATCACCATTTGAACTCATAGCCTACACACATAGTGACTATGGTGGTGAATGCCAAGATAGAAAATCTACTACTGGTGGATGTCAATTCTTTGGGTCAAGGTTGGTGTCATGGCATTGCAAGAAACAAACCAATGTTTCAACTTCAACTGCTGAAGCAGAGTATGTAGCTGCATCTGCTTGCTGTGCACAAGTTCTGTGGATTCAAAATCAACTTCTAGACTTTGGTATATCTATTCTCAAAACTCCTATTTTTATAGATAATCAAAGTGCTATCAGTATTGTAAATAATCCAGTAAAACACTCTAAAACAAAACACATTGAAATTAGATTTCACTTTATAAGAGATTGCAATGAAAAGAAATTAATTAAAGTAAAGAAAATTCATACTGATAATCAATTGGCAGATCTTTTTACAAAAGCTTTTGATGTAGGAAGATTCAACTTCTTGGTTAGCAGTATTGGAATGATTTTAATCAATTAAATCTCAAAAGAAAATCATGTGTAAAGAGCTTTGTACAAATTTTAAGTTTAAATTTCGTTTTACTACTGGTTATTTATTACTACTGATGGTGTGCTTTTACTATACTTTTGTACTGATCGGGTTTCTTAGTAGGAATTAGGTTAAGTATAAAAACAAAGGTTACTACTGATGTTTTTACTACTGATACTTAGTTACTACTGATCGGCCGTTATCTGTAAAATACGACAATTACATTACTGACCCTCATGAAAATAGCCGTTGGGTTATTATTCGAAGGATACTTTGGTCATTTTGCAGGTTTAATCGAAAAATATAAATACCAGACTGAGATTAGTTTAACATTATCTTCTCCTCGATTTAATAAACCCTACGCTAAACCCTTATCTCTGCACAATTCGATCAAAACCTAACATCAGTAACAACTCAATTCCGATCACACACTTGAAATTCCTACCAAAACGATCACTCTTTCTGAAAGATTGACTTCAAAGATCAAAATCAAACACAAATGGCAACCCTAAAATCACTCAATGTCACTACTGATCTTCAATATTCCGAATTTCACAATATGTGTGCCTTCTTAAGAAATCCAGATGGTACAAAGGATTTTCACCCTATTGTGATGTTTCTAAAGAACTCATACATAAAGTTTGCTCTCACCATCAATCCTAAAGTATATCAACAACATCTAGTTGATTTCTGGATCAATGCTGAAAGAACTGAAGGGTCAACCATGTCCATGATCAAATCAACTGTGGATGGAAAAATAATCACCATCACTGAACAATCCATCAGACAACATCTTCAACTTCATAATGAATCAGGTATGTTCTCTTTACCAAAGGAAGATCTTGTTGAAAATTTAAAGAAAATGGGGTATGAAGGAAGATCAGACATAGTTACTTTTCAAAAGGGTCTTCTTTCACCCCAATAGAAGTTTTTGGTACATACTATTCAACATTGCATCTCTCCTAAAAGGAGTACTTGGAAGGAATTCAACAAATCAATAGCTTCTGCTTTTGTTTGTTTGAGCACAGGACAAGTATTCAATTTTTCTAACATGATTTTTGAAGGAATGCTTGGAAACTTATCATCTTCAAAATTTTTAATGTATCCAAGATTTCTTACTCATATTATTAATTGTGAATTACAAAATCTGTCAACTCCCAAAAATATTTTTGTAACACCAGAGTTGAACAAAAAGGTTTTTGCAAACATGAGAAAACAATTCAAATTTTCTGGTAAAGTCACCCCTCTGTTCCCAAACATGATCAATGATCAACCACCTACTGGAGAAGGTTCAACTCACCCAATTGAACCCCAACCCACTCCACCACCAAATACAGCCCAAACAGAACCCATTGAGTCCACTCAAATAATTGATCCCACAAATGTCCTGCAAGTGTCCCAGGAACATGAAATTAATCCTCAGAGTGCTACTCTTCACTCTGTGGAAGACCTACCAACAGCCCAAAATATATCCATCATTTATAAAAGGAAGAAAACTTCCTTAAAGGACACCAGGGGACCCATTGAGTCACACCCCAGGCTCCAAGAGTTGACCTCACAGGAGGAGAGAGGTCATGATGAAAGGGATCTCACTACTGATGCCCCAAAGGTGGGTGCACAGGCTAGTGAGAACATAAATAGGACCCAGACCTCGGCAACTCTAAGTGATGACTCTGAATTTGAGGCATTACTAAGAGGACCCCTGTGCCAAGAAACCACAAGGGGGGTACTACTGCTTCTTCTAGGAAGAAGAGTGTGTCCAAACAACCCATTTCATCACCAAGAAGTGATGAGGGTAGAACAGAACTCATTGAATTGACGGATAGGATGGAAAACCTCAAAGCCAATGTACCTATTGAGCCCAATGATCCACCCAAAGGGGCTGGGGGCAGTATTAAACAAACTAAATTGACGGCAAGGAAGGAAAACCTTAAAACCACTGTACAACATTGTCTGGAGTTACTAAATAATCAAGGAAAAACCATGACCTATATGAAGCACTACATCAATACCTTGAACAAAAGGCAGAAGAGATTTGAACAAAGGCTTCAAAGGCAATCTAAATTGATCAGAAAATTGCAAAGAAAGGTTGCTGATAGTGAGGCTCAACAAGTTGAGATCACTAAGGGGGAGAAAGATCAAACTCAAGGGATGATTGATCAATCCATTGCAGCAGCAGCCCTCCTGAATTTGAAAGAGGCTCATGGTGAAACAAGTCAAAAGGCTGGTGAAGACTTGTACAAAGATATGGATGAGGATATTTTTATGTTTGCAAATCAATCACAAACCGCAGAACAAATAAACTCTCGAGTTGCTACTGAGGTGCTAGATACTACTGATCCTATGATTATTACTGAGGAAAAGGATCAAGAGGTTGTTACTACTGGTCTTGGTGAAAAGGCAGATACGCCAGTAGTAAACACTACAGAAGAAAACATTATGGTTACTACTGATGCCCTAGCAGTAGTAACTACTGAAGCAACCTCACCAGTAGTAAACGAAGAAAGACAAATTGTACCATTAGCACATGTACTAGTAGAAACCGCCTTGGCTACTACTGAAGAGGAGGAAGAAGAACTTCCTGAACTCATTGAAAGAGAACGTTATGTCATCATCTCAAGACCACCAACTCCTGATCAACCACTTATCATACCTGATATTGATGATAATGTGAACTGGTTTGAAGTAGATGAATGCACACTTCCTCCACATCCCAAGATACTACCAGAAGACCAACTTAAACTGTTTTATCCAAAGTTTGAAATTCCTGGTATCCCAGATATGAAATATACTCCACCTCCATCTATACTTCCAGCTTGTATTGGAAAGGGAAAAGAGATCTATGATGATGATTATCCCAACAGAGCATTAGGTCACCACATGGTGAACAAAATTAATCATGTCAGATCTGAAAAACAATCTAGATGGAAGGTGAAACATATGCGGTACTTAAAGAAGGTAGCTATGTATCAAGCTCTTGAAGAAAAGAAAAAAACAGAAAAAGAAAAATTGAAAATCCAAAGAACTCAAGAAGCTGAAGTACCCATTCCTCAAATTGAAGGAATCCTGGTAGAGGATCAAAAGGCAGAGTTTGAAAAACAATGAAAGATTGAAGAAGAACATCTCAATTGCCTTGAAGATCTTGTTGCTGAATGCAAAAAGGAAAAAGTTGACCTACCAGAGGAGATATTTGAACAGAAAAAGAAGATGATTGACTTCTTAATTTCAAAAGGGCAAAGTGCTAAATCTTTTGACAGAATGAAGATGATTACAATAGTTGATAAATATTGTACTTCCAAAAAGAGAGAATTAGCTGAAACACAAGCTGAAGAAGAAAAAGAAAAAGCAAAAGCAAAAGCTTTAATCCCAATAAATCCAAAATTAATTCAAACTGGTAGTACATCAACTACTGGTGAATCTTCCAAACCCCTCTCAAAGAAAAGAAAAATTATTCAACAAGAACAGAGTAGTAAAAAGAAATAAAAAAAGAACAAATTATTCCTGTTCTTGAAGGTCTAGTTGCTCCCCTTGAAAACAATCCAATCATCAATTGGAGAGTCATGGATAATAACGTCATTGAAATTATAAGGGAAGACAGAAAAGTACAAAGATTTACTGGTTGGAAGATAATGATCAGATGTTGTTCAAGAAGTGATATAATCAAAATTCTGATTATTGGAAAGCCAAGAATGAGCAAGAAAACATGGAAGAACTCTGGTGCTGGATACTTAACCAAGATGATTGATGCTGCATTTTATCCACATAACTACCCAGAAATATTTACAAACACAGAAAATGTGTATGCTTGGAATGTACTCCCCACAGTAAATATGTACTTCTTTGAAAGATCAAGCAAGAACTGTGAGCTATATTTATATGAAAAAGAATATCCACACTCTGAAGAAACCATGTATCAGATATTCACAAACACCATGATGAAACCGCATGATGCTGTAATGTTTCAAAACAAACTTAACTATTTCACCAAAAGAAACAGCAAATACATCATTGCTCAAAGAAAGAAACAGAATCAAAGAACTTTAGAGAAGAGAAAGAAAGGAAGAAGAAGAACAAAAGAAACTTGAGTAATTCAAAAATGAATTAACAAGTTTAGGGGGAGATTGTTGGGATGTAAAACAAGATATACATAATCTATTACTGATGCTGCAGTTAGTACTGATGGATGAAGAATGAAGTTAGTACTGATGGGGCAGAAATATATTTACTACTGATGTTGAACTTGGACAAATACTACTGATGATGAATACTACTGATGATCTGATTTACTACTGATGAGCGTATCTGAACAGATCAAGTCCAAGATTCTAGCATAGTTAGTTATGGAATGTATATCTTTATGTAATTCAATTGTAATCGATTCCTAGAATAACTAGGTTAATAATTTAGGCTTCAAGGACTATTATATATAGTTACTTATGAATTGTAAACATACGGGTATTGATCGAACGAATTAATACATTGAAGCTTTTTGTGATAAACTGTGTTCATCATATTGTTCTTATTCAATTACAGTTTACATTGTTCTTAATCTAAATAACATAAGTGTTAACCCGCTGTAACTTCTTGTGTTAGTAGATCTGGGTTTATAATAACTTGTTTGGTTATTCGATCCTGACAGAAACCAAGGCATCAAGATCTTCACCTGGCAACTGGTATTTGACACAAACATCTCCATCGCATAACACCGTTAACTTCGATATAACGACGACAAATTTTACAAAACGATCAACGGCTAGGATCTTAGTCTCACCACCGACATACGACAGCTGGTTATCATGAGGCCTAGGGAGTATCTTACCTCCATAACTGCACATAAACTTCACCTTGTAATTGTTCCCGTTGTTATTCGTCGCCAATTGATCCTCACACGTCTGCTGATTCTCGAAGTCCACATCACGCGATCGCGGTGAGGACTCGCCGGACTCCGCGTATGAGATGTAGGTGTAGTTCTCCATCAGCGCAAGTTAGCAAAGAAATGGAGGTTTAGTCTTTTAGTTATGATTTTGATGTTTGAATTGACATGTTAGTGCATTTGAGGAATCACAAGAAAGTGGTGATTTGGGGTTTGGGAAATTTAAATTGACATGTGTCTGCATGGAAATTAGTGTTACAGTTATTAGTCTGTAGACCAATAATTGGGACGTAGCTGGCGGTGATATAAAAGTCAAACTGGTGATAAGTGACAGTAGCATGGCTTGGAAGGTTAGCTGGATTTGGTGGGGTCCAGTGAGGATATCCTGTTAACAACCAACTTTATTATTGCGAATTTTTTGAAATTAAATAACACAAAAAAACGATATTCAATCTTATTAAACGCAATGTATGTTCTTACCTCTATTACCAGTAGGTTTTTCTTAACGGCAAATGGGTAACAATGGAAAGGAGTTTCGGCAAATGGGTTGTACACTTGTACCAATTTATTTAAAGAGAAATTGTATTGATATCTATCATTTGTGTTTATTTATGTGTTTATCAACTTCTAAACTTCACATGTGTAATGGTAAGCACAAATATCATTTCTCTTATTTAAATGAATGATGTGAATTATAGAAAATGATATCTTATCATTACTGTTTATAGAAGGTGGAAACACATAAACTAAAAAAAATATTATACATTCTCATTGTACTATAAATGATATGTTATGTTGTATGTTAATCATACATTAATATTAAGAACTCTTACGCGCCATCACAGATCTATAAGCTAGTTAATTAAGTATACTGCAACATTTGATTTGATAGATGTATAAGAAAATTATTTTTTATTTTCTAAATGATCAATATTACTAGAAAAACATTGTAGGAACTTATATATCAATATCAATGAACTTATAATAAGTTCCACAATACATAACGATGATTTATTGGGCTCAAAGGCGAAGATAACCTCCTCTTTATCCACCACTGATGGTTCTTCTGATGAATGATTTGCGGTCAATAGACCTTTTTTGTATAATTTATTTATGGTAAATGAAGAGTTTGGGTGAAGAATCTTACGTCTTGTGATGATGAAAGAGGAAAGAGAGAATATAATTCTCTGATAATTTGTTGAGCCTGCCAGCTGTCAAGACACAGTGTCACACAATTGCTTATAAAGCCAACATTGTCGTTTAGTCTTCTAAGTCGCCCAATTTACTCTTCAAGCGAATTGATGTCTTCATTGTTATACCATTCTTTTGTGGAACACTTTTCTTTCACTCTCCGGAATACTTGTTCCCCATGTGCAATTACCTACATTTATACAAAAAAAATTGCATAATTTATGCAACCACTGTGTCTTTAAAAGTCAAACCTACAAGATTGGTAAGTTATATATTTCAAATTACAAGTTTTACATTTAAAAGTCAAACATAGGAATATTTCTACAATATGAAAGTTTTTGGTTTCCTTTTGGGAGTTCGACACGATACCAATTACCAACAGAACTTTTTTCCATTTCCTTATATTATATCCCATTCTTTATTACAATAATCCCCAAATCCATAAAATATGTATGCTTTTAATCTAATTAGACCTGAATAACGGGTTCGAAACGGGTGGATTTCAGGGTGGTTGGATCATGTTGATGATCTGACCTCCATTTCCTATTCGTTTGTATCATCATTTAGCTCTTGCGTAACCATCTTTAAAATAAATTTATTTAATATATGGCATAAACATTATTTAATCAATGAAAAATGTTTTAGACACTAACACAGACACCTGGTGTGCAATGTGATATCTTTTGAATTCAAGATGATAACAATCTTTCATCTGCTTGTTTGGAGATAAACAAACAGATGAAACCCAAATTATTCAATAAATCGTGAACGTATACAAGCAATTAGTAACTGAAATCAATTCATCAAATTCACCAAGTGATTATCGAGATCACATTGATTACTTTCTTTCTTTTGGATTAAAAACAGAGTTATCTCGTGTAATCTAGCTAATAAGTGGTCTCTTTGGTATGCTTCTCCTGTATCTTGTTTTTTATTTTATTTTTTGTTGTTTCACTGTCTCGCTCCTTGCTAATCTATATCTATACTACTTATAAATTAGTGTTTGACATTTCTAAAACTGGATGTCTGAATTTTCAACACTTCCATTTTTAGCAATGTCCAAACACCCTTTAAAATCAAAATTTTAAAAGTGTTTCAGCCGAGTTTCGAACCCAAGACGTGATGGAGTTCAAGCAACGATCTAACCACTCGGCAATGTGGTTTTTTGTTATCCTTTTGATGTTCAACGTAATTATACCATTATCATTCATTTTAATGTAGCCCAAAATAGACTATTCGTTGCATTTAAAAACCCATTTATTGTTATACATTTAATATTCCCCAAAAGCATCAATTGCCATTATGTGACTTCAATTCTCAATTAAATATTTATAAACCGTTTCTTTTCCTTTTGAACCTCACAAGGGTCATTCAACTGTAGTTCTATAAAACCCAAATCCAGATCCCTCAATCTTTCTACTCACTATTGGTTGCAGAACTCGACGAAGGCATTTATCGCTGATTCGAGTGAAGATATTCTTCATAGGTTTGTAAATCACTAATTCTACTATGATCTTCATTTAATTAGATTTTAGATTTTTGTAATTTGATCTATTGTATATTGATTTGATGTGATTTGTTAAACGTGGAACAGATTCATTAACATCATTTCGAATTTTGGTTTTCGAAATTTGATTTATTGTGTTTACATTCCCATTTGATGTGATTTAGTTAAACCTTGAACAAATTCACTAACATCGTATTTTTTTTTTTAGATTCATTTTCAAATTAGGGGGTATTACTGGCAGATTCACCAACACTAAGTTTTCATAATTTTTTCAGGTATCCACCGTTTGGTAGAAGCAATGATTTGGATCAGTCTTCTCATCTATTAACTTTTGCAACATGAGACTTGTATAAATGCTTATTTTATCTCCAAAAACCCTTTGTCTCATTATATTATCCAATTACTATATATTTTTTATATATGCAGTTACTTTATTTAAAAAGAGAATTACAAGAATTGAGTTTTGACATTGCTGATAAACTATTTCTAAGATGTACTTTGTTACAAAGTAAAATAGTTGCTTGCATATTTACCTGTTAGCACATATAATCTGAAGTTGGTCAATTGAGAAGAGAGTATTCTTTTTCTCCCCCTAATGTTATTTTGTTATCTTCTTTTGTTGATTATGATTTAGAAGTGAACAAATCATGTTATCTCAAGTAACTGTGCCTTTTATATGATTTCTTTCAACTTTATATGATTTGAACAAAATAGTTTTCAGTGTTGGTGTAAATTAACTGTAATTAGATACCAGGAAGCTAAAGCAGAATGTCAAGTTATGATCGAGAAATAGAGGATGTAATAGACGTATATATTGATTGTTGAATGTGCCAGAAACATTGCAAGATTCTTAATGCTACAACATGTGCTATAAAAGAGGTAATGTATATACAATGTGATAATAAAACTCAGGTATATTTATATGTATAATATCTCACCATTCCTAATGATGGTTTATCTTTAGGAAGGAGATACAGGCTCATGCTCCGTAAATTTGCTCAATAAGGCAATCTTAATTGCTCATTCTCTCAATGCAATTTTGACTTTTATGAAAAATCTATATGTTTGGCCGAAACATATTAGCTACCATGTTCTTCTTATTCTAAATAAAAATTGATATCTAGGTACATGTGGTCTTGTTGACTATACCAATTATGAGGACATGAAATATGTTGCAACTTGGTGAAATGCATTCTTTTTACTATATTACTTCTTATTCTAATTCAAAATTGATATCAACAAATTCATTTTCAGCTTAACTTTTAATACTTTACTTGCATTTATTTATTTATTTTAATATATATGTAGAAAATGATGTCTTTTCTACAGAAATATATGTGGCACGATCTAGGTCCAGATCAACATCTCATGTGAAGCCCTCAAGGTATTGTAATCAAATTGTTTACTAATAGACGAGTCATGTTTTATCTATAACATTTTAGAAGGGTTAAGCCAACAATTCTAACTAAAAAGGGAAATGGTCAAATGGGTTTAAGGTCATCCAAAGACCATCTTCCATTCATTTACTATCCATGGTCCAGCTAATGTTCACAGTTTACAAGTGATTATTTTGTCGATTTATTTAACAAGTATCTAAGATGACAAGCCATAGAAAAGAGGACATGAAATTCCATTAAGAAACACAAAGTTACTGCGGACTTCGGTTTTATTTTAGACAATAATAACTAAAACTCTTGCACCCCAAACCAAGTTACTGGTGACCATTGTCCTCCAATGTTTGTGCATATCCAGATACAAATCAAGATCGAACTCAAGGTCAAGGTTTAAGTCAGAGCCAAAATCACCGCGTAAGGTATGATGAATGTTACTAGAAGAGATTTGTCAATGAAGTTTTCTCCATGTTTTCTAGAAATAGTTTTCTCCAATGTTTGCGATGACAATCAACAAAGCCCAAGGACAGACAATTCTAAACGTGGGTGTTTATCTACCGGAATCGGTGTTCTCGCATGGGCAACTTTACGTTGCCCTTTCAAGACGAATTTCACGTGACAATACAAAAGTATTGGTAACTCCGCCAAAATCTTTTAATCTCGATGGAGTTTACACAACAAACGTGGTGTATTGAGAGGTTTTACATGATGAGTAAGATGCATAAACATACATTGTTTCCTTGTTTTTATACTTAATTAGGTTTATCGTGTTACCTCTATTTTATACACAGTTTTCATGCTTATGTATTGTATTCGTTATGAAAATATGTAACCAATGGACTTTTAATCGCCAGGAATATATAGTTCGCAGCCCGCCGCATTGCGCGGGTTTTAACCTAGTCTTAAGAAATGAACATGAAAGGTTTGCATTTGAATCACATATTCTAAAAATAGAATATGAAAACAATTTATGTGGAAATTGAAAGAACCCAATGTACAAAATCATACATCATTGAAGCCGGAGACTTGATCGGGTAAATTTTTCGGGTTTTGGGTAGTTCGGGTTTTCTAGTTCGATTTTTTTCATTATATAAAAAATATCTAATACCCGAACCAAATTAAATTCGGGTATTTGGGTATGGGTAGTTCGGATAATCAGTCGGGTATGAGTATATCCAATAATACCCAAAAACTATGCTTAAACTTTTAAATAACAAAAATTATAATTAACATTCTTTAATATGTAAACCAAAAAGTAAATCACGATAATTAATAGAGTTTTACATGTATCAAACTTCAATTAGAGAAAACTAAAAAAACCAAAATGCCACTTAGTGTATATAGTCTTGAACACTAAAAACACATAATTTATTTACCCTTGATTTTAGTTAAAAAGACTAAAAACCAAAATGCAATTGAATGTAACAATGAGAAAGTTTGAACTTGGTTAAAAAGAAAAAAAAAATCACGATTTATTTACCCTTGATTCGTCGTATTACCTTCAAAATTACTGGTAATCACATAATTTTGTAACAAGAATCCACGATTTACCTTTCAAAATTTTCCTTTTGAAAAAATCCGGGTATTCGGGTATATACGCCTACTTAAAATATTACCCGATCCGTTTTATTTTCAGGTTACCCAATACCCGAATGTTCCTACCCGATACCCGAACTACCCGACCCAATCTATCCGAATTTGGAATGAGTCGGGCGGGTAGAATGGGTTTCGGTTATTTTCAACACCCCTATATGTATATGTATATATTCACATGTTTGACATTATAACGGCTAACGCTTATATGTTTAAAATAATCATTTCAATTTTGTCACATTTGAATTGTCTATTCATCTGATTTTTTAGTTATATTGAACTTGTATATAACAGGAACGAAGATGTTGAAAGACGTTTAACTCGAATTTGTGAATAATTAAATATTCAATTACATATTTATAACCGAGTTAAAATTATTATAGTTATCCACTATTTTGAGTAAATATCAATTTAGTAACATAATATTCATTCAAGGCAAGGTGACAAAAGTATTCTCGTGTATAAAACGTCGGTTATCTTAATATTTAGGGTAAATTACAGTTTTTGTCCCTGACCTATGGCCGATTCGGGGTTTTTGTCCCTAATCTTTTTTCTTCCGTTTTTTGTTCCTTAAGTTTTTCAAATTCTGGAAATTTGTCCTTCCGTCAATTTTTTGCCGTTAACTGACGAAAAAAGCAAGACATGTGAGGGCATTTTGATCCTTTTCACTATTCTTCATCTTCTTCACAAACCCTAAATCATTTTCCTGAATCATCTTCTCAAAGAGATCGAAGATCCTGAATCATTTTCCTACCAGAACCCCACCACCACGAACATCATCGTCTCCGGCAGCCGGCGGAATCAATAATTTTATTTCCTTACTTGCTCCATGTGACCCTGCCGAAAGTAGAAAACTCTCCCTCCATCTCTGGGAAACTCAACTAGCGGGCCCGCACAAGCCTTCCAGAGCTCTTTGTACAATGGATCTTCGTAAAATTAAGAACAAAATCAAAATCAAGCTCAAAAATAAGGAAAAAGTATGCATCGAGAGTAAATAATATGAAAATCTACATGAAGAGTCAAATTAATTTGGGGAAAATAATATATATGCGTCAATTGGAGCATATATACTCAAAGGCCCATGAAATTTGAACATTTTAGCTAAAAATTGTGATGAAAATTTACCTTCAGGTGGGAGAAACGATGGCCCTTGATTCTCCATGAGAAAAAAAAAACTAAATTGAACAGCTTCTAATTCAGATTCAGATTCCGGTTCGTTTGTTTATCTTCACGGTGACCTCGATCTAACCATAACAGAAGCTCGATGTTTACCTAATATGGATTTGTTATCTGAACGTATGCACCGCTGTTTCACGATCTTCAATTCCTGTAAAACGTTTTCATTAAAGAGAACCAAATCTCAGCGCCGTCGTAAGATCATTACCAGTGATCCTTAAGATCATTACCAGTGATCCTTACTGTATAAAATCAAAGTTTTTTTCGGTTGAGACACGGGGGGAATGTGACGCTGTATCAGTCACGCTTTTTTTGCAAGAGATGTTAATTTGTAGAAAGACCACACTTGTGCATCTTGATTTTTACACGGAAGATGATGAAGATGATGAAGGCTTGTAGAATTTGTGAAGAAAAAGTTAAAATAGGGGTAATTTGGTAAAATGGATAAAAAAACTGTCAGTTAACGGAGGATTTTGGACGGAAGGACAAATTTCCAGAATTTGAAAAACTTAAGGGACAAAAAAATGAAAGAAAAAAGATTAGGGACAAAAACCCCGAATCGGCCATAGGCTAGGGACAAAAACCGTAATTTACCCTAATATTTATGATGATTTATGTCGGATCTTTAACTTAAATTTGATAAAAATAATGTAAATGTTTAACATATATTTTCCTTGAATTTGTATTCAAAGATCGGAGTTATCTATTGGATTCTTCAAACAAGCCAAACTGTAGGATTCTTTCAGCAAGCCCAAAGCTATTCTTGGAATCCTCATGAAAATACTTTTTACATATTTATCGGGCTACGAGATGCAGCCCAACTCACTAAGCCGAAAATGTCGACATTTGCTTTCACTATTTAAAGAGTATATTACACCGGAGGTCCCTGTGGTTTGCCACTTATTACAACCACAGTCCCTGGTCTTCGTTTATTACACTGGAAGTCCCTGGTGTATTCAATTTGTTACACCTGACGTCTCTTTGTCAAACGGACGTCTAAAACTTCTGTTAAGTGACCCATGTGCACCTCACGTGATGGGCAGAATCGTAATTTCCCTTACCCTTTCAAAGAGTAAATTACACGAAAGGTCCCTGTGGTTTGACACTTATTACAACCACAGTCCCTGAACTTCGTTTATTACACTGGAAGTCCCTGGTGTATTCAATTTGCTAAACCCGACGTCCTTTTGTCAAACGGACGTCTAAAAGATCTGTTTAGTGACCCATGTGCACCTCACATGCTGGGCACAATGGTAATGCTTTGTAAATAAGTGATCATGAAGGTAAGAGAAAAATTCAAAAAAAATTATAAACACACAAAACACATACCGTACAGTTTATTGTAGTCGTTTTCTTCATCATTCGTACATCTTACACTGCTCGATTAGCCAACCATTGTTGGAAAGAAGGGTTTTTTGAAGAAAAAATAGAGTGGAGAGAATAGAGGGAAATATGAGAGGGAATAAGTGAAGGGACGATTGGTGTAAATTGGGGAACACACGTTGGGGGGGGGGGGGGTAGAATTACCATTGTTCCATCATGTAAGGTGCACGTAACAGATCTTTTAGACGTCCGTTTCACTGAGGGACGTCGGGTGTAACAAATTGAATACAGAGACTTCTAGTGTAATAAACGAAGTTCAGGGACTGTGGATAAGTGACAAACCACAGGGACCTTCCGTGTAATTTACTCTTTAAAAGGAGAAGGTAAATTACGATTTTGCCCATCGCGTGAGGTGCACATGAGTCACTTAACGGAAGTTTTAGACATCCGTTTTGACAGAGGGACGTCGGGTGTAACAAATTGAATACACCAGAGACTTCTAGTGTAACAAACAACGACCAGGGACTGTGGCCGTAATAAGTGGCAAACCACATGGACCATCCGTGTAATTTACTCGTATTTAAATAACAATCTTTCTCGATTAAAAACTTTATTTTATAGTTAAATGAACTTGTTCAACTGATAATCAGAAGTTTACTAGCGAATAGCAGTAGTATACTAGTATCAGACTCAAACCCACGAATATACCCACTAGTCAAAAACCCTAAGGGATCTCGAACCTAGTCGAGCCCGAGCTTGTGAAGGCACAGTTACACCCTAGGACCTAGGTGACACATTTGTGCGCTAAGGGGTTCGGGTTAGGGTTTTTCTATAGTTGTATTCTGAAGTTGAAAATATGGTATAATGACCAAGCTACCCTCACATGCCCTGCACATGACTTAACTTAACAAAGTCTTAACCGCATCCATTGGATTGGAGAGTGTGTCCGTGAAACAAAATTGAGAAGATTAGAGAAATCTCCATATAATAATATACAAGATGTAGACATAAATATGTGATTTTAAGCAAAACACACGAACCATTTTTATAATTAACATTCTTTATGTATACTATGAATCGGACAAATTCGAATCATAATATGTGATGAATCGGAACACTTTCTTATGCAAATTTGAAATGAGATATTATAAAACTGCTACACATGTTCATTTACGCCTTAAGCTATCCACTTGTTTACTAATTGACACCAATTTATGCAAGAAAAAGAAGACAAATACATGTTTTAATTTCGTGATTGGTGGATTTTTGTATAGTCTCACAGATTCCGGATCTTTGAATCTTTTCCGTGATTTTATTCTAATTTTAAAATAACTTACTTTGGTCAAATTTGAATAAATAATTAAAAAGACTCATGTTGGTTTAATTTATAATAATTATTTTCAATTCGTAAATATAATAAATCAACTTAGTAGTTAATTAACATTATTAATTTTGAGTGGAGTTTTAAGTATCCTATTGAAGTTTTAGTACTATAAAATGCAATGAAGTACGATCTATACAACAAATTTTTTCTTACGTTGATTAGCTAAGGGATTAGACTGATGCCAACAGTGATGCAACTGAAGCCATCAATTTTTTACACTCAAACTGATATTCAACTAACATATTTTATGACATCAATAGTCATTCTCTTCAATTTTTTGGATCTTACTATTATAAAATATGCACACATAAAAAGTAGCAAATACCTTACTAAATTGCATTGGACCCCACCAAATCCTTCACCACTCTTCCTTGAACCGATGAGTTTTTGGGTGAAACTCAACCGAATCCTCCGTTGGCATAGACCTTAGTGACATAAAAAGGTATAACGATCCTCTAGCAATCCCTACTAATCCAACTCATGGCTAACACGAGGGATTTAAATCGGGTAATACCATAACTAAAGGGATATATGAATGGGATTTGAACTTATAACCTTATCCTTATGCAGCATGTCCTCAATGTTAGGCCACCATTGCAAGGACCAAAGAAGTGTCACTATTAATGGGTTGTTTAATGACACTTCGTAAAAAATGTACAAACATTTTTCTTATTGTTTTAGAACCGAAAACTTTTCTTATGTTTTTAGAATCAAAATAGTTTCTTATTCCTTACCCATATTATTTTAAAGATGTGGATAAAAGGTATGTATCTTAAGGCTGCCTTTACTCATTGTTTTTCAATTTATATAAAATAAGTTTGGTATTAAAATGTATATATTTAGAACATTTTTTAAGAGTAATAACAAGTCCAAATTTTTTTTACCTAAACTTTACTGAGTATATTTAGAACTGTTTTTCAATTTATATAAAATAACCTTTTGATGACATTTTTGGGCTTATAGTGACACATCTTAAATTAAATAATTTGATTTTTGAGTTTTACCATCGGTTTCAGGTAATTTTGTTATATCTAAATATCATAGAAATAAATTGACAACATAAAGCAACATGTGCGATAAAAAGACCATGGTAAATTTGTTTTTAAGTAAGAGAAATGATATTTATTTCTACTATTCATTACTATTCATCTTTCTATCAACTTGGTAAAATAACATGTGTAATCCACTAATTCTTTCGCATAATATTATCTATTAATTTTAACACATATTTTAATATAATGAGTAGGAAAATAAATAGGATACCATTACTATTTAAGTAATGAAAAGGTTAATTTGTAGCAAAATTAATGGAGGCCAGGGCACACATTAATTAGTGGGCAATCAAATAACTTACATTTAGCTTTGTAGGGTGTAATGTAATCAAACAACAGCGCAAGTGGATATAACTATTTCCCAAATAATCTTACTCTTTAATAAAGGGTTTATAACTACTAAGTATAAAAATTCTTAAACTTAAACCATGTTTTCTATTTGGGGAAGTCTTAACTTTTGCACCCTCAACCAAAATAAAATGACACAGAGATGATTCGAACCCGCAACATGTTGATGTCAAGCTGAGCACTTACCAACTCGGCTACTCTTACTCTTGGTTTGATTTACTGGTTATTTATTATATCCCTATTCTATTCTACGTATATACATTTCTCATACTTAAAAATACTGTTCATTAGAGGATTAACGAACGGTGGAAGCAAAACGGGGTTTATGATGTTCTTTCTAAAATTGAAATTTAGCTTGGTTGCAACCATTCATTTTAAAGTCCAACTCATTTTAAAGCCCAGCTGAATCATGAACTGATATTTGGCGGCATAGAGTTGCTGGCATTTTTTTTAACAATCATTTTAATTAACATTATATCACAACATGGTATTTTACTTTCATGATTTTAATATACGAAGTAGTAAATTTATTATCATTATTAAATAAAAAAGTTTTATTATTTTATTATTATTGTTATATAAGAATGTAATATTAATGATTGTATAGTTTTTTGCTTTTAATATCTTCAATAATATATTTATTAGTTTATTCAATTGTGTTTTAAAATAAAGTATGTACGTACTATGTAGTCATGAAAATTTACATACTTTTTTATAAGTTTTGCATAAAAACCCCGCAGCGAAGCGCGGTCTTTTAATGCTCGTTTCTTAACATGTTACTTTACAGCCAAAATACATTTTAAAGTACACAAACATGTTATTTGTTCGTCGAAAAATATAATTTCAGGGTACCCGCCGTCGCATTGCGCGGGTATACTGCTAGTACATTCAAAAGTAGAATAATTCAAATGGACATTACAGAGAGATTCTTATATCTTTGTTTAAATTTAAATCACATATTTAAGTCTTTTAAGTTTATTAAATCATCATAAGCATGCCAATGAATAAACAAAAAGAGTTAAGCTTTAACGATTGGGATCTGACTCGTGTCAACCGTGACACCAACTGATACTTCATTTTTTTGTCAAAGCAACGTCACATCAGCTGACAATCCAATTGACATACACATGTCAACAATACGTATTCTTTTAAAATTTGATACATAAAATACAAACACACACAAAATATTAATACTCATAAAAATACCCTATATTTTTTTTCTCAAAACAATTCGATAAATGAAGAGATTTAAGGGACGCACAAGGTGAAGGGGCCATACCAATGATTCCCAAACCGATGAGAACCAAAGGGAATACCAAAGAGATCGTTAGCACTAGGAAGGAGAATTGAAGTGCACGGGGATTATTGTAATATTTTACACATTAGTTATTTATAAGTTTAAATAAATGAATAAAAATGTCTTTAAACCCAAGGCTTGTAGCCTAGTGGTATTCAAGGTGGATTTAAGGTGTTGCCCATGACATATTGGTCATGGGTTCAAGTCCCGTCGTGAACAAAAAAGGTGGAAGGTTCGAGGGAAGACATACTGCCCCTTGTGGATGTCACTGTCTAAGCTCGAACCACTAACTTACTAACTTGCCGTTCAAAAAAGAATAAAAATGTCTTTAAAAGACAATCACACATTACAAGTCAAAAGTCAACTCAATTAAGCTACAAATGTTCAATCAATATTTATATAAGAAACTAAAACCTCAAACTCATACTCATTAAGTTATTTTCATACTGCCTTCTTTCTAACATGGGCACCTTTGATGATAATGAAGAAGACATCTCACCCATTGAAGAAGTCCGGCTAACCGTGACCAACACCGACGACCCGACCCTGCCCGTATGGACCTTCCGGATGTGGTTCTTGGGCTTGATCTCATGCGCCCTCCTCTCTTTCTTTAACCAATTCTTTTCATACCGAACCGAACCATTAGTCATCACCCAAATCACGGTCCAAGTAGCCACCCTACCCATTGGCCACTTCATGGCGGCGGTTCTCCCGGAGACGAAGTTCCGGCGTCCCGGGTTCGGGTCCAAATTGTTTTCGTTAAACCCGGGCCCGTTTAACATGAAGGAGCATGTGCTTATTTCAATATTTGCTAACGCGGGAAGTGCTTTCGGGAACGGATCGGCCTATGCGGTTGGCATTGTTACCATTATTAAAGCTTTTTATCACCGGAATATTTCATTTTTGGCCGGCTGGTTGCTAATTATTACTACACAGGTAAAACTTAAAAGTATATAAGTTTTGAAATATTAATATCCGGTGAAGTTGAATATGAAATATGTAACTTTAATGGTGGTTGGGCAGGTATTAGGGTACGGATGGGCTGGGTTGTTGAGGAAATATGTGGTGGAGCCGGCGGACATGTGGTGGCCGGGGACTCTCGTTCAGGTTTCCCTTTTCCGGTAAACCAGTTTTCAAATATATGCCTAGCTTCTAATTATCATAGCTATGAGTTAATTATGTTTAATTTAAAACTTTTTGTTTTGTTTTGTGTACTAGTACTGGTTATTGTTTATTAGAAAAAAATTTGAAAATTTTAAGTTGATAAATGTTCTTAGCATGACATATATTAAGAAAACCTTTTTATTTTTGAAAAATAGATTTAATCAAAGCGGTTGGGATTTATTGTAGTCACTTCAGTTGGAATTATTTGCTTCCTACGACTAATGATGACGGATTCATACACAAAGATGTACTTATTGCTAGAAAATGACCCCAAAACCTTTGGAAAACAGGTCAAATGTCAAATATAGTTCTCATATGACATTAATTATTAACCAATGCATCGTGAAATAACTGTATACGAAATTATACTATGAATTAATTATTTGTGTATATATGTGCTTACCCTGTTATATTTTTATTAAAAAAAAGATATTGGTGACTATTATATATGTGTTGCTCACTTGATAAGACACATGTTAAAATTAAAGGATGATATGAGGAAAGAGAATTAAAGGATTACGTATGCATGTCATATTGTGGTAAGTAAGCACATATAGGTACAAGTAATAGACATCAATAATTTTTTTTTAAAGCTCTTAAATTTACCTTAAATTTATCCATAGTGAAACTTGAACTCATAATTTAGCTTATAGGTAACACCAAATACCAATATATGTATGATACAAGCCATCGGTGTTTACGTACACTCTTACTTTAAAATCCAAAAAAAGTATTTGTTTTGAAGCATGTGATGGAAAAGTTAAATACGACTTTGTTTGCAACTTGATATGCTTTAAGTCAACTAATTATGCCGCCTAGTAATCCATTAAGTAACCGATGATGGCTAAGTCGATCCATTGACTAGTTGAGTCTTGAAAGATACTCCACTCTATGCTATGCATATCCATTTAGTTTAATTGGATTTAATTTTATAATAATATGACCAAAATATAAAATATTAATTAATGAGATTTTCTTATTTACATTTTTAAATACATTAATTGATTATAGTTAAACATAGTATGTAACTTCAAATTTTATTCCCTGTGATTGATTATGTTACAACTATACTACTCTTAAATCTTAATTGTTTTGACCATACATTTAATACAGAGATTGTATAAGTTTTATAACAAATGATTACCATCATCATAATATATTTTTTACATGGGCTATTTGTTCTGTAGGGCGTTGCACGAAAAAGACGAGCAATGTATGACGCGTGCAAAGTTCTTCGTGATCGCACTAATTTGTAGTTTCTCGTGGTACCTAATCCCGGGATATCTCTTTTCCACACTCTCAAGCATCTCATGGGTTTGTTGGGCGTTTTCGGGCTCAGTTAAGGCCCAACAACTAGGGTCGGGCATGAGGGGTCTCGGGCTTGGAGCCGTGACACTAGATTGGTCCGTTGTAGCATCGTTCTTGTTTAGCCCGCTAATCAGCCCGTTCTTTGCTATCGTTAATGTGTTTTTGGGGTATGCATTGATTATATATGTTGTTATGCCATTGTCATATTGGGGTGTGGACTTGTATGGTGCTCGTAGGTTCCCTATATTCTCGTCACACTTGTTTACCGCCGAGGGCCAAAAGTATAACATATCCGCAATTGTGAATGACAAGTTTCAAATAGATATGGTGAAGTATGAAGAACAAGGAAGGATCCATATAAGTACTTTCTTTGCTCTTACTTATGGTTTCGGGTTTGCGGCAATTGCATCTACTTTAACCCATGTCGGCTTCTTCTATGGAAGGTGAGACCGAGTTTTTGTTTCTTGATTGTGGAAATTGGTGAAACGGGCTCGTTGAAAAAGTTGGGTAAAGGGTTAGAGTGGGTAACTTTTGGTACGGGTTCAAATGGGCCGGAATATATTCTGCGCAAATTTTGTAACAAATCACTTAAAATAACCTAGGTGTTGAACGTTATTACAAAAACTTTATTATCACAAATCAACAATCAACTTATTTTTCCAAATAAAAGTCTTGAGATGTTGTACATATTAAAAACACACCCGTTCTCTGTTTAGATAAAGTTTTTATTTTTAATCGCTCTATGTGGCAAGTAACTAACTTTAATTAAAAAACTTGGGTGAACAACTAAAGACTTAATGTGGTAAATTATAATGGCAGGGAAATATATGATAGATTTAGGGCTTCATACAAGCAGAAAGAGGATATACATACTAGACTCATGAAAAGATATAAAGACATACCAAATTGGTGGTTTCATTTGTTGCTAGTAGTAACACTCGCAGTCTCTCTTGTACTCTGTACTGTCTTAAATGATCAAGTTCAAATGCCATGGTGGGGACTTATATTTGCTTCTGTAATTGCCTTCATTTTTACTCTCCCAATTAGCATCATAACTGCCACAACAAACCAAGTAAGCCCGGTTAAATATATCGTTTAATTTGAGACATTTTTTTACGTATTTAAAAATGTCGTACTTTATAATAACGTGTAGACACCAGGGCTAAACATAATCACGGAGTACATTATGGGCGTTATATTGCCAGGAAGACCGATAGCAAATGTATGCTTTAAGGTTTATGGTTACATGAGTATGACACAAGCCATTTCGTTCCTGAGTGATTTTAAGCTCGGACATTACATGAAGATTCCTCATAGATCAATGTTCTTAGTTCAGGTTCGTTAATTATAGAAACAATCTACGGATTTGATTTACACAATAAAATTTGCTAGATAAAAAGGGTGATTCCTAAAAAAATAGACCAAGTAAAATCCAAAATTCCCAAATAAGACTTCATTTCCGAATCTTCTCAAAATATAGTGTGAGATTGTTTGACCTCCACACAAAAATTGACAATTGTCATTTGGTTGCAAAGAAATTGGTCTAGTCGCAAAAAAAAAATGGGTTTTCCGTACTTCAGTCGTACAAAAAATATCCGATTCGCACAAAAAAATTTCCGGGCTTGCACAAAAAACATTAAGCCGGCACAATCTTTTTTGGGAAATTCAAGTCACACAAGTCTATTTTGGAAAAAAAAAAGTTTTTTTTTTGTCTTTTTTGATAATTATTTTAGGACAAATTATATTAATACCTACTATTTATGGCTACTTAAAATTACTACTCATCACAAGATGACATGTAATTCACTAATTATCTTTCCTCATATTATCCATTTATTTGACACTTATCTTGATCAAGTGATTAACCACAAATAATAGGCATCGATACCATTTCTCTCTTAGATTAAAATGCTAACCAACTTAATTTCTGTTAATGCCAGCTTATAGGAACGATTTTGGCGGGAACTATCAACCTAATTGTAGCCGTATGGTTACTCGATTCTATCGATAACATATGTCAAGACGACCTCCTTCCACCAGACAGCCCATGGACATGTCCAGGAGACCGAGTTTTCTTCGACGCATCGGTCATATGGGGTTTGGTGGGACCCAAACGCATATTCGGTAGCCAGGGAAACTACAGTTCCATGAATTGGTTCTTCCTCGGGGGCGCATTGGGCCCGATTATAATTTGGCTCTTTTACAAAGCGTTTCCTAAGCAAACGTGGCTTCCGTTAGTAAACCTTCCCGTGATTTTAGGGGCAACGGGGGCTATGCCGCCCGCAACTGCGGTTAACTTTAATGCTTGGATTGTAATTGGGACGGTGTTTAATTATTTTGTGTTTAGGTACCGGAAACAATGGTGGCAGAGGTATAATTACATACTCTCGGCTGCATTGGATGCCGGTGTGGCTTTCATGGCGGTGTTGCTTTATTTCTCTCTGGGTGTTGAAGAAAAGGGGGTGAGTTGGTGGGGTACCTATGGAGAACATTGTCCATTGGCAACTTGTCCAACTGCTAAAGGGATCAATGTTGATGGTTGTCCGGTTAACTAATTGTTAAATAATATGAATAATATGTTAGAATTCAAATTAACTGTTAATAGTCAAAAGATAGCTGCAAAGAGCAGCTGGAAACTTAGAAATCAAAAGCAATAAAGTGTAGACTGTCTGTGAGCACAAGACTCTTGATTGTGGGTTGTTAGCTTTATGAGTAGTATAAATAGATGTTGTATGTTGTAGAATAAAGCAGAGCAAAGGGAGAGTGAAATAACAAGTGTAGCACTAGCTCATAAGTTGAACAGTAGCTCCTTTAAAGAAGAAAGAGTGATAGTGTCTGTTTTCTATTGAAAGATTGTATGTTTTCAGTGTTTTAATATAAAATTGTTATTTTCCTTCATAATTGAGTGATTTGAACCCAACATAATAACGTAGTTCATAGTTCATTTGTTGTGTATTATATAGTGTGCTATGCTTTATGTAACTTTGTACACTCCTACAATTATATATTGAGACGATCGATCCAATACAACCGTAACAGGACTTCCATACATATATTGCAACATGATATTGTACCTCCTCTACTAGGGATCCTTCCCATAATCCAAACCCCCTTTCTCCGCTCGATCTCTACTTTGTCATGTTGGAATATGAAAATGGTGTCATTCCACATTGCTCATATAATGAAACGTTTGTATAATTGTAAACTCTTTCTCACTTATAACTAACAAATCATTGACGTGGGCTTTGTGGTGGGTTTAGGCTTGTTTGGGCTAAATATATATAATTTATATATATAAAATGGTCAAAAGATGATCTTGGGCCTTTGGGCTCTAATTGAAATTCGGATATAAGTTTTTGAGCTCTAACCCGTTTTATTTTTGACGATTTTGATCAGATACAATGTTTCTACCGAACGGTTTCTGTTAACAGTTATAGACGAACATGCATGACGAAATTGAAGAGATGCGTTGGTTAACTCGCACCCCTTCAATCAGCATACATATCGAACCCTATTCCATCAAGAAGGCTAGTCTTCAATTTCGTTAGATTCTTGTTTTTAAACTTGAATTGATTGTTGTATCCTCAAAAGTCAAAAGAGTCGTGCCAATTCGGGCGAAATTCTGTTTTAGGACACTGCAATTTGCAGGCCTCAATCAAATTATTGTAATCGAATGATTTCTGAATTTGTATATATTATTACGATTATATATTTCCTAACATGTCACCAAGAACAAATTATTTTTTTTGTTCGTTACTGCTATAAACAAATTATTGGTGGCAACTTGAGTAGTTGAGTTCATAAGATTCTTTTATCTAAATGTTTAATTATTTGACAAGTAATCTTAGTATTTCCTTAAATTATCTGTCAATTAATCGAATCAGATATAACAGAGAGTAGATCTTTTTTTTTCTTTGACGTCCAAAGGAACATGATCTTATCTTATTCGACAAAGATTTGGAGTTACACTTGCAATTGTTAATGCCAAGTTTTAAATCTTTATACGGTCCTTTTCAATGTCCTAAGATTCAACAACTAGAGTTACTTATACAGCTCCTTAAATTAATCTTGTACATGCCTCCAACACATTACTCCGGTGACCAAATCCACTAATTCTAATAAAACCTTCACCAGAAGGCCCAAACCCACAACCAGGTATAGTAACCACATGGATCTTCTCAAGAATCTCATTGAACACTTCCCATGATTTTCGCCCTGGGAAATGGATCCACACATATGGTGCATGTGTTCCTCCGTAGACAATAAGACCAAGTGAAGTAAACGTATCCACGATGATTTTAGTGTTTTCTTTGTAGAATTTTACCGCCTCGTTCATAGCCTGCAAGACGCCATAAGTTTCAATACGTCAATCGTAGGGGAGGCAATTCATGTCGGGTTCAGGTTTGCGAGTTGGTGGGTCAGAAACGCTCGACCTGAAACTGACTCGTTATATAATCAGCCAGATTTCTCAACCCTAACTTGTTTACCTTCAACCCGAACACACCCAAATAACTCGTTTACTTAAACGGGTTAAACAAGTTAGTTGGTCAAACATGTTACTGGTATTCCGCGAATTCATAACAAAATACCAAAAGACCAAAATTTGTAAGTAGTCATTTTAGGATTTATGTAACCATTAGAACTTATGAAATAATAAACTATAAACTACGTATAAATAAGTATATTTTTAACAATTAAGTGAGTTGGCTGGTTGACACATTTAAATTATAATCGACTCGGTCAATTTTAACTTGTTTTATAAATGGGTCAGTTGAGTCGACCCAAGATTGACCCAAAACTTCTTTACCTGAACCTAAACTATTTATTTTCATATCGGTTTCAGTTCATGTTTCATGC
This sequence comes from Calendula officinalis, assembly GCA_963853835.1. Classification (NCBI taxonomy): domain Eukaryota; kingdom Viridiplantae; phylum Streptophyta; class Magnoliopsida; order Asterales; family Asteraceae; genus Calendula; species Calendula officinalis. The sequence continues at coordinate 8,653,118 of OY970828.1, read as the reverse complement.
GGGGTTAGAAAGTGTCACCCCTAATTGTGTAAATTGTAGTAGTTATTCTTAGAATTTGAAAGATACTATTTATGTACTAACCTCAAGACCTTGGGGGGGAAAGACAAGCAAGCCCACCAGCTTGTGCAATAGTTGATGCACCATTGAAGCAGGTAGTTACAATGCGGTTAAAGTCCTTTGCTACTGGAAACCCATTTGAATACTTGAGCTCTTTCGGGACCACAGTCCAACCTAAACGAACTCCAAATCCCGCATATTTCGAGAAAGAAGACGTTTCAATCGCAACCTACAACACTCAAAAGGAAAATACTTAACAAAATCAGAAATTTAGTTACAAAATTAAAAAAATTGGATATACTCTTTTATGTAAATTGTCAATTGTACCTCTGTGGCTCCAGGGATTTCAAATATGGACTTGGGAGTGTTGGCCGACATATACATGGCGTATGCTGAATCATAAACGATGATGGACTCATTTTCTTTTGCAAACTCGACTAATTGTACCAATTGGTCCCTTGATGGAGCAGAGCCAGCTGGATTGTTAGGTGAGCAGAAAAATATGATGTCTGTTCGAGAAACTTTGGATAAATCAGGAAAGAAATTATTATCCGGCGTGCATTTCATGTATTCGATGTTTTCAAATTTCTCAACATCCCTTTGGAGTTGACCCGTTTGACCCATGATGACACTTGAATCTACATAAGCCTGCAAATCAAAATGAAGATTCGAAGTGTGTTCAAGATTAGTAAATTAAATGGTCTTATAATTCTGTTACTGCCTTACTGGATATGATGGATCTTGAACCGCCATTGTAACATTGGAACCAAACATAACCTGGCACAAGGATTAATAGAAGTTTAGATAAAGAAAAATATGATCGATATAGACTTGCATAAGGTTTAAACGGCAGGAATTAGTAAAGATATTTCGGGTCCTAGGTAGAAGAAGTATGACTCTCTACATCTCATTTCCCTTTTACCTCGTTTTTGGCGGGATTAAGTATCATTGTTGTTAAATCACTAAAGATATATTGATGCAGTCCCAAATGTACAGGAACGAGTCCTTTTATTTTCTTGAAGCCCATGACCGCATGAAGAAATGGGGTCCACTGAAAAGGGCATAACTTTTGTCTCGGGTTTCCGTTTCACACATAGAATAGTTATATTTAAAACATTTTTGGTTATTTTTATTTAAAAGTTGTACTTTGATTTAAGCCCAATTTTCTGCCCATTTGTGTTTTTTGGCCCGTTTGAAATTATTGCACTTACTTAATGTGTGTTTGAAACTCTAGAAGTTTTAGTTCTGAATTTATGAAAATTGAGTTTTTCCCCAAAATTCATGTTCTTTGTGTTGAACAGATTTTGAAGATCCAAATCCACGTTATTCTTGAATTAATGTGGTTTTTGGTTTTAATTGGCATGGCTATCGTTTTTTAGTCTACATCATATATGCGTTTAGAATTCTGATGATGAAGCTTTATAATGAAGATAATGCCACTAAACAGAAACTTGAAAGATCAATGACAGAAAATAAGCAAACAATATAAGAAAGGAGACACAACCTGAAGCCGAGAAATGTCAGATTTTGTACCGTCGGATACAAATATATCGTCTCCCACAATGCCAAGGTTTGCATAAAATGTTGAAGCAAGACGATCTCTCAATTGCTGGACACATTAAAGGACAATTTAATATCTCCAGAATCCAAAAATAAAATAAAATGAGACAATCCCATCATAATTATGTTGATGGTCTATAAAAACTACTGTATAATTTACAAATGAGAATATTTGACATACTTTTTCACCTTGTTCGGGTCCATATCTGCTATAACCTTCAACTGTTGATAACGCGAGTGCTCTCTACCAGTAAGCACAATGAAAGAGTAAGAACTAACCAACACTAAAAGAAAGACAGACATTTAGTGACACTTTTGTGAAAGTGTAGGAAAAACATAAGCGATTATAAAAACAGAAAAGGAGAAATGATTAAACCTTAGCCATTGCAGAAGTAATGACTTGAGAAATGGGCTCAGTGGTATGACCAATTCCAAGACTTATCACCTCTGCATCAGGATACTTCAACATATGTGCAGCCTTCCTCCTACTAATCTAGCTAACAAACATCCATCAACATTATTAATTATTACTTCTATATATAGGAAAATTATGATAACTAAAATGTCAAATTGTGATGATATATAATACGTACCTCAGGAAAGATATAACCAGTTTGAAGTTTAGCAATATTCTCATTTCGGGAGACTTTGGTCTTGTAAGCTGCACAAAACCTTGCAAGATTGATCAAGCCATTGTGGGCGAAGAAACTTGATCTCGAAGATGAGGCCATAATACGAATACGCCGAAGCACATACATGGTTAATTATCAAGATAAAGATTGATTAAATATCGAAAAGGAAGCTTTATTTAGAGTTGATCAACCAGAAACAACATGGATCGAGTTGGTACTTTGGTAGCTAGTAACGTAGATCAACATATAAACACAAGTGTACAATTATTAAAATCCGCATCATGCCACTTAATTTTGCATAAAAAACTGATCATGTTTGCTTCTGTCTAGTGAGTAGGTGACATATGGCCGCCCTTGGAAGAAATAAAGAAGTTGCATGGTTTATACGTTTTGCAAACAAGTCAATCTTTTTTTAAAAACACATACCTTCTAAACTAGTCCTAAATCAGCACCATTTTATCTATATTAGAACTTGAACACATCGGAATACCTTCAAACACTTTATTCCGCTAGATTTACAAGCCCTTAATTTGATACCAACTCAATAAGATGCATATACTTATTATAAATTTAAAACATTATCCATTAATTAAGAGTCAAACAAATAGAATACTATCAATAAGTGCATTGTCTCACATGAGAATTGCGTCAATTATATTATAATGACATATAAAAAAATTGTCAACTATAAACTTAAACTAGTTTAATTACTTGACATTTTTTTGTTCATCGGCTGTTGGTATAACAAATAATTAATACTAGTTGCTAATTCTATAACACAACATATTACGAATAATGAAATCAACAATATTATGATCAAAATAAGTTTAATGATGTTTAAAAGTAAAATTTAAATATAAATAAATGAGTCATTTCGCTTTATTAAGGGAGATAATTAGTGGGGTAAATCACACCATTTTTTACAAAGTAAGGAAAATTTCAAAATGTATTACCTATTTTTAAACATCCTAAAATAGGAAATGCATCTTTATTTTGAAATGAAGAAAGTACTGTATATAATAGTCGATACATCCTTTAAATACGATTATGTGTCCGACACTCCGACTGTCCGTTGTTATGCTAACTCGGCTTTATCGTATATAGTCTGATACGGACTTAAACTTTGTGTTATGAATTTTTTGTTACGCACAAATTATGGCTCTAGTCAAATTATTGATAAATGGATAGTTGAGGGACTATTTCTGTAATTACAGATAGTTTAGGAAATGGGGATTTTAAATTTTTTGTTCTATACCGTTTGCCCCCTTTCGAACTCTCCCAACTCTGCATTTCCGCGATCGGGAACCACCGTCGTCTCCATCATTTCCTTCCACCGTCGACGTTTATTTTAGCTACCTTATTTCTCCTTTGAGGTAATCAATTTCGTTATAATGAACAACGAAGTTTTTCATCGATAAAATGTAAAAGATTTTAGTAGTTAGGGTTTATAAAACACGTTTCAGAATCATAGGTTTTTAGCTAATAGATAAGTCTCGATATTTGATAGAATTGTGATATGATTCAATTCAGATTTCACTTAAGAAATGAGAATCAATCAGAATTAACACAGGGAATGCTAGATTTAGAAAGCAATCCGAATGATGATTCAACTAATCGAACGTTTTGATACAATCAACATGAACGATTACAATCGAGAGAGTTTAGAGAGAGAAACATACACTAATTTCATAAGCTAGCTAATCTCTCACGTTTCTTTACAATTTATACTACGAATGTGAAACAACTACTAACTAAATTCAGTTAGCATAATCACGTACACCTCACGTGACCTTCTTTAAAAGATTCGTATCAAATTGCTCGGTAATTATTAACTCTACATTAATATGCATGTCGTTGCGGATTTGACACCACAATCATAAATTTATTGGTTGTGGCTTTTCATCGAAGATTCGAAATGAAATCCTTATTGCTAGTTTCTTGTGAAGTTCCCAAAATCTTGATATTTTAGTTTCCAATTAATAGCCATCTAGGCTGATATCAACTGTATTTTGTTAATTAATTCACAGCAGCAAGAAGCACGAGCCAATTTTATGACCTGCATAGGTCATAAGTGGTCTTAGATCCAAGGAAAACTGCTAGTAGTATACAGTTGTGCTCATGGTATTCGATAGGAATATACTTGTTCGTTTCATACAAAATAAGAATCTTCTAGACATTGTTGCAACGTCTAATAAAAAATGATTATCATCAAAAGAAAGCTAGACATTCTGTCTTCAGTATAATAGCATATTGGTGTATTGATGTTTATATGGTTTTTAATATTTTATAGAGAATTAAAGATGGATCTTGAGACTGAAAATAGAATTGCTGCAATTTTGATGAAAGAAGCAGCAGAATTGAGAAGAGAGGCTGCAAGAAATGCATATCTTCGTCCTCATAATGTAAGAGGTCGACCAAATTCACGGTTTCTCACTGCAAGTGTTATTGGTGTACAACAATGTAAAGTTATTTTTCTACTTTTTCATAACACGGAATATCATTTACATTATTTTTAAATAGAAGTTATAAATTTGTAATCTTGATATGCGTCTGATTTAAAGTTGATTTGTTCCAGCTAATCGGGCTGTGGAAGTAAATGAAATGTGGCGAGCACGACAAAAGGAGAAAGAAATGGATAAAAGTATGAAAAACGAGATCGAGTTATGAATTCCCAAAGATTCAATGATTATGAAAGAAAACATAATTCTCTAACTAAAAGTGCAGAAAATGAGGACGGACTGAGGGACAATGAAATTGAGGAATTTTTGCACTCAAGGTAATCTAATATCTCTTTCTGTTATTACTTGTGTTATTGTTTTAATGTACTTCAGTTTTATTTGCATTTTGACTTTTTTTATTTTTTGTATTTCAGATATGATATACGGGTATAACATAATCGATTGATGGTGGCAGGGTGAAACGTGGTAGGGGTGCGGTGGGGTCCAGGATGGATGAAACGGGCCCATATCTCCCTGATTCAAAAGGAAAGGATATAATGAGCCCGAATGATGTTGGGTAAAGAGAAAATTGGGATAATCGGGCTATTATTGGTCCTGGAAAGCCTCTTAATTTGAAGTCAAATTCTTCTTCTGATGATGAGTCAAGGGAGAAACGGGCCAAAAGAAAGCACAGATCATCAAAAGAGAAGTCTAAAGATAAGAAGAAAAAAAGAGAAAAGAAACGAAGTAAACATCGAAAGTAAGGACCGATTGATTATACTGTATGTAACATTTTTCTTTTATTTGATCTAATTGGTACCGTTTTGATGGGTTGGTATATGTGTCGACATATACAAGGTTTTGTATCAAACTATTGTACATTTTGAAATGGTAATATGCTAAAAGTTGTCAATTTTTCATCTTTACTTATCGACACTCAAAATCAATTCTCAAAATTCATCGCTATTGTACCTTTAATGAATTTGTGAAAGTTAAAATGTTCAAGCAAGTTCTCTGTGAAGAATCGCATTTAAGAATCTTTTACGGTCTTTTGTATAGAATGATATGATTTGTGTAAATCATAAAATGTTACGTGGTTGGTCAATTGGTAATTAATTTTTTTAAAATTACAATTGTGTGGTTCAAGTTTTTGTTGTGAACCTAGTACTAACATACTTTGAAGCAACCATGGATCAGTTATAGTTTTGAATAGCAAAAGTATCCACTAGTAAATATTTGGACCGGAGAAACAGTGCTCAAATATCACACTATAACTTATTGTGTGAGTTTCTTGTTTTGTTAAAGTTTAGTGGATACTTAATATGATTGGTACATTAATACACTTAGAAAATGTGTACAACGAGTAAAATACCCGCGTTCCGCTGCGGGATTTATGATTCGTTTATCTAATCGTAGGAATATTATAATATATTTATATTTTTTCTTTTTGCTTCCGGAGTTGCATTTACATGTAATGTAGTTTACACTAATTATAGTTTGTATTCTGTCATAAACTTTGAAACCGATTATATTTGTATTAACATGTTATGTATCGACTGATACAATAAAAATTGCAAAAAAATGTTAATAAGTAATTTGATGTTGGAAAATGATAAATTTTAGTGACTTTCTTAAACATCAAAGTTTTAATGAACCTTTTAATATCAAAACGTTAGTTTGGTAATAATTAACTATAAGTTTTAGTGACTTTCTTAACATCAAAACATTTTCAGATCCTTATTTAAAAGTCTACATATTTATATAAAACGGAACATTCATGTTATTAAAAATGATTAACTTTCTTAAAATGCATGTGTAGTCCAAAAATGCAATGTGTAAAAAAAACTTACATGGACGGAAATAAAAGGCGAGTGGGAAAAATTTGAAATAAAAAATAAAGAAAGGCTATAATGATGGCTGAATGACACGTGTGAGCTTCATAGCCTACCAACGAAACCAATAGGACAAACAAATTTGCATGTTTTCGCTTAGTTGTTTTATACGTATATAGATAATGTACACGACAAAAGAAAAGCCATATAAAACGGAATCAAATGAAACAGTGTTTTGGTTCTAATGAACAGTGAAAGTGTATCATAATTGTATATATAAGAGAATTTAGAAGATATTCAACCAGTTCAAAAGAAGGTGATCATGGGTACTTTTTTACAAGTGATTATGAACTCAGGGAATCATTTCGCTAAGAGTACTAGTAAACTGATTGTAGTCGGGATAGGGATGGAGTTAAAGTCCATGTAAATCTCTCGAGTATGGGATGCTCAATTACATTCTAATACGATGTTAGAAGTTGGATTAAGCGCTCAGACTTAGAGATTGGAATACGTGTTATATATCATTTCAAATATATGTTCAGACTTAAAAGATCCAGGTTGATATATACTTCCTCCGATTCAAAATAAGTGATACACTTTCCATATTTGGGTGATTCAAAATAAGTGATACACTTTAAAATTTTACCTTATTTGGTAAAAAGTAGTGGGCTTCACACCCACTAACTACCTACTTTATAAAGTGAAATGACATTTATACCCTTACTTTTTACTTTTAAACATCATTTTATTCGAAAATTGTGGGACCCATTCCCCACTAACCATCCAATTAATCTAATTTAACTCTCATTAGGCTATCCGGTATGGGTACCACATGTGGTACCCAATTTCCCCGCCACATCATCGCCACCTCAGCAACCACACCACCACCACACCACCACCACATCACATCATTTCTAGGAAATACCCACCACACCACACCACACCATTTTATTCCATTAAATTTTAAATAAAATAAAAAAGAAAATACCCATCAACCAATCACAGGCCACCATTTATCAAAAAGCAATCCCCACACCCCGTGGCCTCCCGTGGTCTGCATGCTTTCTCCACCACGCCCACCCCCCACGGTGTTGGGGGGAAATGGTGTTCCACCCATGGCCACGGCTTTGCCCTTTGCCAAATCACCCCCATTTCCCACGTCGTTGACCCATTCCCTCTAGCCTTATAATCTTTTGCCTAAAAAATCGTGAAACCCAAAGTGTATCACGTATTTTGAATCAGAGGAAGTATCTTTTTATGGTTCTTTCGAAATATTGTGAATGCATGTGCAAGATTAAAGAACCATCTTAATGGGTAGAAGTTTTGCCGCTTCAATAAGTTTAGACTTAACTTTGTATATACTCATGAATGGATATGGACACATAGATTGTAATAACGTCAAGTATGAACAATTGTAGAAATTTGTGTGCACATTATCTTCAAGTATTCAAATGAGTTGTGAGTGTCCGGTCCTTAGTTACACCCTGATTCTCGTATATTTAGAAATGTGTAATGTATTTAGTGAAATTTCAATCGTATCGATAAGTTCATTGATGCATAAGTGTTTTCATTTATTCATTATCATATGTTTAATTTAGTAGTTTTACTAAATCAATGAATCACACTAAAATGGAGGGAGGATTGGAAGATTGATGGTTATTTTTGTGTCATCAATCATTTTGTGCGATTATTATTTACTAGAGATCAAGAAATTTTGGTGTTTAATTTGAAGGCGACACTGGATTCAACCAACTTGATTCATTAAATTGAAGGGTTTTATTAATTAACTGTATTTTAATAAAAGGTTATTAATTGATTGGTAAAAAACTTAATCATGTAAAAGAGATTGTACACATAAAAATTCCATTTCTGTACATACCAAGAGGAGCCATACAACATTTCACGTTCTCAAATAGCACAACAATTTGAAGCTACTTTGACCAAATTTAAAACTAAGTTAACATTCAAACTAACGACTGTTATGAGTCCTCAAAATGGTGATCCGTTTCATCAAATATCTCCTCCTACATACAATCAAAAACATAATCAGTGACACCGTATTTCAATATTCCAATTTATCGCCAAATTATATAAAACATATTTTACCTGTAGTAGTTCTTCGATCACATCTTCCATTGTTATTATCCCAACCGCTTCTTCTTCTTCAATAACTTTAGGAAGTGGTTTTCCCTCTATTTCTAAAATATCTGAATACATATCTTTATTCCATTTCTTGCTCCTCAAGCTACCTCTACCTCTCTCAGAACCATTCCCATTGGTGGGAGAACTTTTCCACTTGTGAAATGACCGTTTCGCCCTTGTAGATTTATTATCCCCATTACTATCAATGTCCACCCGCACTTCCTTCGCCACATCTATATTTTTTGGTTATAAAAAGATTAATACCACATTATATACGATATGATTATAGATTAATTAAATAAAAAGGAATTAACTACCAGTTGACGGACTCTTGGTGGTAGACTGGTCAACGGTCTTGTTACATTGTTTGACCACAACCGCCATGTGGCTGTGACCTTTTTGAAACTCGTTTAAGATGTCATACAATGGAAGGTTTTCTGAAACCCTAAAAAAACGACTTTAATTAGTATATCAATGAATTAAGGGGTAAAAAAGTAAAATATTATGTAATTTATTTTTAAGTAAATATATCGTACTTTGGGATCCTGCGAATTGTGACGGATTTTACAAGTACTTCATCTTCTGGATTAATGGTCAACAAATTTTTTACCTAAAACATCATAACCAAAAAAGTCAATATATTATTCACCAACCGTAATCTTCGGTATATATTATAGAATTTTACCATTTATACATTACCAGTACAAGTCCAATAACATTTGTAGGTTGCTCATAATAAATAGGTACTCTGCTATGTCCTTTTTTAATGATTAGATTCATTAAATTCCTGTATTGCAATAACAGATTATTTTATGTTCATTAAGTTATTTTAATAAAAATTGGTGAAAGCATATGATATAATACCTATCAAGTTTGGCATTTATATCAACTGAAAAAGTGTCGGAAATAGGAGTCATGGCATCACTGGCGGTTTTTTCAGTTAGTTCAAGTGCACCTGCAATTATTGTTGTTTCATCGTGTGTTAATTCTCCTCCTTTTCCAGCCTATTTACAAAATCAAAAATTATAATAAAAGTAAAAATCATTTTAAGTAATAACTAAAATAACTGAAATCATTGTATAATGCTTAATTTACCTCGTTGCCATGCAGATTTACAAGTGTTTTTAACTCGGCTCTCCTGAAAAGAGCAACGTGTTCACGACCCAATAGATTGTCTAGTAGCTGATGAATTAAAAAAAATGTAAATTGCAGCATAATTTATTATTTATATTAGAAAATTAAGTAAAATATATTATTACCTTGCTTATTGGATATGCAACAGGAAAACAGATCCAAACAAGAACACGCACAAATGGAGCTACAGATGCCCCAATAGCAAGCCCATATCTAGTACAAATTGATTGAGGTATGATCTGTGGATGTGCATAAGAAATTGCTACCTAATTGATTTTTTATAATTAATTTAATTTATAGATTATTATGATTATTGGTTAATTACTTACCTCACCAAACAGAAGTATTAATGTCACTGATATTAGAATTGCACCCCAAGCTGTCACCAAAGAATCAAGGAAAATAGGAAGTGCCTGAGAACAGTCAGAAGACAATAATACTTTCAAATTCGAAATTCGATGAGAAATTAACTGAATTGATTTATTTTAATTGAAAATACCTCCATTGCAGCAGCATTACAAATAAGAAGGGTGCAAAGCAGTAAATGTTGCTTTCTAACCACCGGTAATATCTTCTCTATTATCACAAAAACTGAGAATTAATATAGAGCTCAAAAAGCCTAAGCAGAACTAGCATAAAACCCTAACATTATTTGTAACAAGGACTACCAGAGTTCAAAATTACAACAATTTTCATAATTATGAATGAATGACAACAGAATCTGAAAGAAATTGAGGTGATAGAGACATCAATCAATTAATTATTGATATACCTGCGTATACACGATCTTTAGGAGTACCGGATTTGGCAAGAACTTCAAGATCAACAAGACTCAAAGACATAAGCCCTAATGTGAGTCCAGACATCAAACCAGCGAACAAAACTAAAAGCACGATTATCACTATGTGAATGAAGAACTGCGATTCGCAACATTCATACTCCACCGCCATAAATCAATCAACAAAACAGTAGATATCTTTTTGTTTTATAATTGATTATTAGTCGACAAATGTTGTCCTCTGCTTTAAGAACCCTAATTCTGTCGCTGAAATCTTCACAATGAATCAAACTTGTAGCTCACAGCTTTGATTCTCGAATGTTGAAAAGCTTCAACTTAGATATGAAAAACGTGAAATTGAGAAGGAAACCGTGATCGTGAAACTTGCTCGAGAATGCTTCGATAATGATTGCGTGAAACCGACAGTGATTTTCTTGTGTGAGTATGAATGGAGGGAATTCAGGAGTAATGTAGAAAAAATGGTGTGGGAATGGAATTCGGGCAGGACGGTCAGCTAAGAAACGTTAAAGGCTCAACGGTGACACGCGAGCATTACTTACGTGTCACTTCCCTCCACAATTTTCATGCTAGTTCTCGTATATAAATGATTGCCGTTAGATAATGATAAAAAGAATTATCATAGATAATGCGTCTTTTAATATTTAAATTGTTTATATTTAACTGGTTTATTAAATCGCATCCAACAGTGCATCCAACTGACGCCATCAGTTGTTGTCAAATCAGCATCACGTCAGCATACAAACTAACTAACATTAAACCTGACGTACTCATGCTAACAATACCACTTCCCTTTAATTTTTTGGGACCCACCATTACAAAACACATACACAAAAAATACCCTTTTGGGCCCACCACCAACCGGCGCTTACCTCCTCCCCCGTCTCCAAACCGGCGAGTGGCCAACCGAAGGAAAAACTGATATGGGCGTGCCAACGGTGTGCAGTACTGGCGGACAACTGGCGGAGCAACTGGTACCACCATTGGCACCCGTCTTATATCAAATTAAAAACTATATCTATAATAATATTCCTTAATGAAAATGTTATTATTTATTACCTTTGTATAAATAATGTTTTCTTCTTCGTGAATAGATTTATTTTTTGAAATACAGTGTTATATACTGTATATGTTAGTTTATAAAATGAGTATATATTCGCAAACTCATCACGGAACACAGATGCATATTTCTCGTTGTAGAATAATTATCATGTAATAAGCAATCAAACTTATTTGTAATATTACAATTTTTTTTATTGTTAATTCAACCAGTTACTTTTACGATAATAACTCATTTTCTACTCCGCATTTGTTAGTTTTATATGTAGGAGCTAATACCAATTTTTATTAAATAAAATACAATACAATAGGGGAAATTGACGAAAACGTTTACACAAGATTGAAACAAACTAAATAGAACAAACAAGTACAAGGTTTTGGTTGAGTCTCGTGAAATTCACGATCTCCTTAAAATAGATTCGTTGTCTATTTCCCATGGTAAAACAACCGAGTAGTTTTACACTACCGGATATAATCCAAGCCAGAACAAGTACCAAAATTGAGTGTGATTTCTAGAATCAAAGCTGCGATTTTCAGAAGTAGGAGAAGAATGTGTATTCGGTGTGTCTACAAATGAGACCCAAATTCTCTATTTATAGTGTGAATGCTAAGTAATGTTTAACCAAAACATTAAATGCATTCAATTCTATTAAACAAGAAACCAAAACTGCAATCTACTGTAAATGCAGAGTTTTCGTAACTGCCTGGTCAGTCCTTCTGGTCAGTATATGAACTCAGCGCTGCAGGTCAGTATTGGAAGCTCATTACTGCAGGTCAGTATTGGAAGTCTGCCAGCATGTCAGTACTGCAGTTCAGCGCTGGACTTTAGGTCAGTACAGGAACGCAGTATTGGAAGCCTGATGCGCAGGTCAGTACTGCAGTGCAGTACACGTCGAAAAACTCAGTACTGAGGTGGTCGGTATTGACCAGTCTTTACAGAGGAGGTCAGTATGAGACTGATCAGTACTAAGGCAGTCCGTACGAGCATACTGAAGTGTCGACTAGATGCAAAAAATTGACCCGCACGAGCCCGGAATTTCGGAGCTGCATTCGTGTCCGCAGGTCGCTCGGGTGTACACGAGTTCAAACCATTTCGGGCAATCAGTCCAAATTATTTGCACCCGCGTAGGCGTGCGGGTAAAACCCATGTATAAGGATTTAATCTTCTATCATACTTCCAACCTTATAAACCAACAAATGGTTTGTCATTTTTTCAATGTGGGATACTCTCCCAACATCCCCACTTCCAAGATTTCTTGTTTCAAACACCGTACTTTGAGAGTCGATATATCATTCACCACAACTCTACTTTGGACATGCTATACACCGTTGCGTAGCTCTCACAAAGGAGAACACAAAGCACCAACCAATAACTTTATATAACACACATATATATATATAATTATATAGGTCCAAAGTTGGTGAAAAGTCATTTTATCACAACTTTTTCCAACAATCCCCCACATGAATAAAGATCGATTGAAAACACCACAAAATATCGATAAATGTTTAACAGTTAAGTCTTGCAAAGGATAGTTAGGTGTTGGCCTTTGAACCCTCCCTTGAGAAGCACATTTAGTGTCCTAGCAATCAGTAGACGCGATGTCCTTGAACTGAATCCTCCTTTTGTGTAGACGTCAGTATACATTCTCACAATACTCTCCCTAACTTGTTCATATCCTCTTATCGTGCCCGTCTTGGTCATGGACACTGCCTGATTTTGCGAGAGCTACTAAGAATTGTGCCCAACAATTCCATTCGAAGCGACCCCACTTCTCCCTCACATAGGTGATTCTCTACCATGAATCATTAAAAGCCATAGTGCTTAGCCTCATTGTCACTGAACTAGGAATGGACTAGGAAGTAGTACAATGTACTCCCTTTAAGAATGTTTGGAGGAATTCCGTTACCCCCACAGTGACATCCCTTCGTGTATACAATTAGGTTGTCCTATTGAACTTAGATCTTGGGATCTCCAGTCAACTAGGTTAGGTTTCCTTCGCATAAGCTTTTATTCCAAGGGCTTTAGTCCCATTCCATAACTAACTCTCTACTTAAGCCTTTTTCATAAGCGGATCCGCAATGTTATCATATAACTATTATAGTCAATTATGATAACTTCACTTGAGAGTAGTTGTCATATCATATTATGTCTTACCATTATACATTATACACTTGACTAATGTAAATTTAAGACAATAATATATACCATCAATTATTTAGAATATCTTCTTTAATTGATGTAACTTTTATGAAGATGAATGAATACCTTAGAAAGGTACCCCCACATTCGTACGTATTTATAAGACGGTTTTCTTTCAAACCAAAATTCATACAATGTTTCATCTAACCCTCACGAGGTATCTTATATAAAAGATAAGTAGTGGACACATGACTTACCCCCACATCTGTACAAATTAATGTATCAATTATTTCATTTTTAATTTTCTCTAAAGTAAAATTACACTCTTTCGTGTACATTAAGGAGTTTTGGTTATTTTATTTAACCAAATGGAAGGATGTATTCGTTACATTTGCGAATTTGAATCGATATGGAATGTATTTTCAATTTAATTTAAATAAAATAGGACTTTAAATTAAAATTTCTTGACATAATTGTAAGTAACACAAGAATAAGAAACATAATAAAGTTTTTATTCATAATAATCATTTATTCAAATAACATTTAATTTAAACGACATTTAATTTAAACATGCCGTTAAGGGCATAGTCCTTCCCCACAAACATTCCACTTTTGGTTAACACAACCTTGTCCGATTCAAATACTAAACGAAAACCAAACTTGTTCAACAACCACCCGGAAACAAGATTCTTACGAATCTCTGGCACATACAACACATTGCTCAACACAAGTTCTTTTCCCGAGGTCATCTTCAAGACCACTTTTCCTTCTCCTTTCACATCGGTCGTCGCCGCATTCCTCATAAACAACTTTTCACCATTGTCAACCTCTTTATACGTGGTGAAGCGGGCTCGATCAAAACAAACATGACGGGTAGCACCCGTATCCATACCATCCACTTGAGTCATTTCCCACCAAATTAACTTCCGACACATCGGAAATCATAGCCACAATATGCACATCTTCCTTCATATGCATTTCCATATTAGACATTGTCACAACAATTTTCATTTTTAACAAATAAAAAATGAAAATATTTGACCAATTAAGCCTCAACAATTATACTTATTTCAATTAGAAGTAAGATATATTTCAAGTATCAACTCAAGAAGCCTATGACCATCTTGTATCTTACAACCAATCTCCACAAATATAAATTTTTAAATCCAAAATTATTTTAAACAATATATCAAGTAATTTTAAATCAAACTTTAAAACTTGATATAATAAACTTTAAATCCAAAAATTTGATTTAACAATTTTAAACAAAACAAAATTGGAAATTTTTTCTGAAAACTCAATTGAACCTTTTTGTTCTATAAAACATTTCAATCACCACTTTTTTCCTAATCTATGCTATTAACGAGCAAAATCCGAGAAAACAAAATATGTATTTTCCAACCGGTATTAGAAAAGAGAGGAAAAATCTATTTTAAGTTTGTAGGAGCTAATACCAATTTTCATTAAATAAAATACAATACAATAAGGGAAATTGACGACAACGTTTACACAAGATTGAAACAAACTACATAGAACAACAAGTACAAGATTTTGGTTGAGTCTCGTGAAATTCACGATCCCCTTAAAATAGATTCGTTGTCTATTTCCCAGGGTAAAACAACCGAGTAGTTTTACACTGCCGGATATAATCCAAGCCAGAACAAGTACCAAAACTGAGTGTGATTTCTAGAATCAAAGCTGCGATTTTCAGAAGTAGGAGAAGAATGTGTATTCGGTGTGTCTACAAATGAGACCCAAGGTCTCTATTTATAGTGTAGAAATGCCAAGTAATGTTTAACCAAAATATTAAATGCATTCAATTCTATTAAACAAGAAACCAAAACTGCAATCTGCTGTAAATGCAGAGTTTTCGTAACTGCCTGGTCAGTCCTTCTGGTCAGTATACTAACTCAGCGCTGCAGGTCAGTATTGGAAGCTGAGTACGGCAGGTCACTATTGGAAGTCTGCCAGCAGGTCAGTACTGCAATTCAGCGCTGGACTGCACGTCAGTGCAGGAACTCAGTATTGGAAGCCTGCTGCGCAGGTCAGTACTGCAGCGCAGTACACGTCGAAAAACTCAGTACCGAGGTGGTCAGTATTGACCAGTCTTTACAGAGGAGGTCAGTATGAGACTAATCAGTACTGAGGCAGGCGCATACTGCAGTGTCGACTAGATGCAAAAAATTTACCCGCACGAGCCCGGAATTTTGGAGCTGCATTCGTGTCGGCAGGTCGCTCGGGCGTACACGAGTTCAAGCCATTTCGGGCAACTCAGTCCTAATTATTTGCACCCCCCCCCCCGCCCCCCGCGTAGACGTGCGGGTAAAACCCATGTATAAGGAACTAATCTTCCATCATACTTCCAACCTTGTAAACCAACAAATGGTTTGTCATTTTTCCAATGTGGGATACTCTCCCAACATCCCCACTTCCAAGATTTCTTGTTTCAAACACCGTACTTTGAGAGTCGATATCTCATTCACCCTAACTCTACTTTGGAATGCTATATACCATTGCGTAACTCTCACAAAGGAGAACACAAAGCTACCAATCAATAACTATATAACACACACACTATATATATATATATATATATATATATATATATATATATATATATATATATATATATATATATATATATATATATATATATATATATATATATATATATATATGGGTTCAAAGTTGGTGAAAAATCATTTTATCACAACTTTTTCCAACATTATATTCGAACGAACCATCTCACACTCCGCGTGACCTTACTTAAGTTGTTCAACATATTTGTTTATAGATATCTTATTCTTAGACGCCTATCATCCAAACCGCCGGTTGGTGATTTCTTCAAAATGGCGCTATCCAAACCGTTGGCACCACTCCGTCAGTGGTCTCGCCATTTTGGAGGCGCCGCTTTGAAGACGGGAGGAAGTTATGGCGTGAGTTGGGTGGGTGGGGCCAAAGGAGTATTTTGTGTGTATATTTTGTAATGGTGTGTCCCAAAAAATTAAACGGAAGATGTATTGTTGGTATGTATACGTCAGTTTAATGTTGGTTGCAAGGTAAGCTGACGTGACATTGATTTAGCAACAACTGACGGCGTCAGTTTTCACCACTACTGGCAACGATCTTAATGCTCTCAAACGGATCACCCAATATGTTTAAGGAACCCTGGATCAAGTGTTACAGCTTTATGTGTCCCGTACGTCATCCTTAAACTTTAGTCGCCTATTCTCATGTTGATTGGGCCGGCCGCCCTTTCATCGATCGTTCAACCTATGGTTATCGTGTAAACTAGATGAGTAGATGATATATACTATTCTTGGTAACTATTCTAATGCTTTTAAAGTAGATAATGATATAAAATTTAATTTGTAGTGTCCAATAAAAGTAAAATAATGCTTGATGATAATGAAAAAAGAGGATATAAACTAGAAAAGGATAAACACATACTATAATCATATATATTTTTATGTGATTAGTTACACACTATAACTTTCACTTTTTTCTCCAATAAATTAAACTCAAACATTCAATATTTTTTATCCATCTCTCGTCTAAAAACAAACATAAGCTCTGTTTTTTTACAATATGAGTAGATTATATGTATATTGTTAGTATATATGTCTAAAGCAAATGACTAAAACATCGACTCTAGGCACGCAAAGCGGGTCGTAATCTAACCAACAACATATAAATGTGTCCCTATCTCCTTAACTTCCTTCTAAGTTCTAAGTGTCAATCCAAAATGCCGTTCCAGAAAACAAAAAAAAATCTAGCATGTGGCAAGGAAATCCCCAATCATGTCAGTTATTTGATTGCTGTTTCTTACAACTTGAATTTATTCGTTTAAAATTAGGGGTGTAATCGAGTCGAGACAGCTCGTGAGTTACTCGAGACCGACTCGAAAAATACTCGAAATCGACTCGTTTTTAACCGAGTCGAGCTCGAGCTACTCGAGTAGGGTTTCGAGCCGAGTTCGAGTTCCAAAATACACAGCTCGTTAGGCTCGCGAGCCTTATCGAGTTTTCATTTAATTACCATTTTACCCTTTTTCCATATACATAATTACCTTTTACCTTTTTCCATATACGTACTTACAACAAAAAAGTGTATTTTAAAAAAAATATGAATTTTTCGAGCCGAGCCGAGTATTGAGTCGAGTTTCGAGTTTTCATCGAGTCGAGTTCGAGCTTAAAAATGGAAGCTCGTCGAGTATCGAGTCGAGTTTCGAACTCGAGTTTTAGTTGGTGAGTCGAGCTCGAGCTTGACAGAACTCGGCTCGACTCGTCTACACCCCTATTTAAAATGCAACTATTTTCTCAAATAGTTTGTAAAAGAGATTTGTGTTTAGGGAAACGAATATATTAATTGATTTTATTGATATAATTTTATGTCATGCCATCTAAAAAATACTTCCTCCGATTCAAAATAAGTGATACACTTTGGGTTTCGCGCTTTTTTGAGGCAAAAGATTATAATGAGGGTTATATTAAATTAATTGGATGGTTAGTGGAGAATGAGTCCCACATTTTTTGAATAAGTAAGGTTAATGATATTTAGAAGTAAAAGTAAGGGTAAAGGGGTCATTTCACTTTATTAAAGTAGGTAGTTAGTGAATGTGAGGGCTACTATTTTTTACCAAATAAGGTAAATTTCAAAGTGTATCACTTATTTTAATACACCAAAATATGGAAAGTTTATCACTTATTTTGAATCGGAGGAAGTATTAACTTATTTTTTAAATTTCAGTAAAGTAAAGTGCCCAACTTATTCCCAAATGCGAAGGGTAAAAATTTTCATGTAACGGATTATTTATGTTTCCAAATAAAGTTCAACTAATGGCATTAGATCCTTTTTGTCTTTGTAGCTTTTATAATGTGATACTTTCGTTTATTAAAGCAGCAAAATACGGTGAAAAGAAACGGAATATGTGCAAAATATTACTCATAACTTGCATAATGTGTAATTGTGTATCGTCAATTTATTTATAAAGGTTTATTTCCTATATCATTTGCTAGAGATTATTTTTTCATTTTTGAAAAAGCGACGCAACAAAAAAGCTCAAAAAGAGCGGCCCAAAAGGCATACAAAGAACAAAAAGTCCACAAGGCGTGAACTACAAGTCTACAAGGAAAAAGAAATAAAAAGAGTAAATTACACGAATGGTCCCTGTGGTTTGTCATGAGTTTTGAATTTAGTCCCTAAGTTCTAGAAATTACATAGATAGTCACTAACTTTAGGACTTCGTATTGATTTTGGTCCCTAAACGTAACTACCGTTAGAAATGACTGTTAGATCTAGACATATACAAAGCACATGAATGTAATTTAGTCCTTTTACCCTATCTCTTTTACCCTATCTTATTATTCCTCTCTTCTTTCTCAAAGTCTCTCTCCTCTTTACATTTACAGTACACCCAATTACCAAACCACCGTCGGCCACTGTCGCCGCCGACCACCCCCTTCCGCTGGCCGCCGCCTCCGACCGCCGCCGCAATCACATGTGATTGGATACACAATCACATGTGATTTAAAGCAGCTGATGGTGGCGAGGGGTTGCTGGTGGTAGAGATGGTGGCCGACAGAGGTTAGCAGCGGCGGTGGTGGTGGTGGTCGGATGTGTTGAATCACATGTGATTTAATACACATGGGGTGGTGGTGGAGGTCAGCGGTGTGCAATAATATGTGCTTTAATACAAACGGGGTGGTGGTGGTGTTGATGTATAGAATCACGTGTGATGTTGGTGGTGGTGGTGATTTGAGGATTGATTGATCCAGTGACTGAGTTTTATCCCTCGAGACTTTACAAAAATGATGGACTACCTTGAACGTTTTCTGTAACAAATTAACCATAAAGATGACTTATACTCTTAAGTCGGCTTGTTTTAACGTAATACCTTGTAATTGTAATTCAATTTCTATTATAAATAGTCGTTCAGATAACTTTTAATTATTAATTAAAGTTTTATGTAATTTGTAAATTACATCATTGTTTGTAACTGAGATTACTTAACAAATAGACAATAAATTAATTACATTTCTTGAGTGAACCAACAAACTTAAATCTTTTGTATGATTCCGACTTTAACCCGTTCAAATACATTAAAAAAATATTTTTAATAATAAAAAAATTATAAAAATTGAAATCTTAAAATTATAATTAAATGAAATGAAATAACAAATAGAATTAAAATTATATATTAAAAATTTGAATTCCATCTATAAATTCTGTAGTTAAACACACAACATAATTCGATTCTAGTAGAGTTCAATTATTCAGACTTCAATTCCAACAGAATTTAATTTCTTCATAATTCAATACGATTCTTTTTTAATTTCTTAATATTGGTTTCTCATTAACAATTTTAATTTAGTCTACTCAATTTTCTTTTATAGATTATGAGATAAAAATGTAACATCTGTTCTACATCGGGTGGAAAAGGGAACGAAACATACCTTATAAGGGTGTGGATACCTCTCCTAGCATGAGGCATTTTGGTTGAAAGTGGTCCATACCAAGAACAAAATAGTGCGCCGGTGGGCAAAGCGGGCAATATCGTGCTACGAGATTCTGGGATGTTATAGATGGTAAGACGTTGTGTCCTAAGGGGGGAAGATTGTAACATCTTTCCCACATCGGTTGGAGAGGGGAACGAAGCATGCCTTTTAAGGGTGTGGATACCTCTTCTAGCAAAATACCAAGAACAAAATCGTGTGCCGGTTGGAAAAGCGGACAATATCGTGCTACGGGTTTCTGGGATGTTACAAAAAACGTAGGAGTTTTCCTTGAATTTTGTTAAAGGTATATTATTTAAGTTATAGGTGTTGATCGGTGGCCCGAGAGGCAAATTCATGGTCATTATTTGTAACACCTCAAATTTTATAACAAAACATTTGTCCAAAATACATCTTTTTATAAATAGAAGAACGCTTCCAAAATACGGATTTACAAAAGCCTGTGGTATGAAATCAGAGTATAAGTTTGGTGTTACAAAATATATCAAAACCAAAGCTAAACATTATTCCGCTTTAGTGTTCTTCTATTCTAGGTCTCGCATGTCCATTAGCGTACGTACGCACCTCAACCTGAGTACATAGCAAAAACAAACAAGGAGTACGTGAGATAAAAAGTCTCGTGATCTACATGGGTTTAGACCTCGATAGTAAACTATCTTTTCATACGTATATAAATATATATATAATACATCCACACCATCTAGTACATAAACATATATGTACCAGAAGCACATTAACTCATTAACCGGGGATCCACCACATTAACAAGCTTCAAGGTAAAACTCAACACTTTTTAAACTTTTCTTTATTAATCAATAATGATAAATATAGCTTTAAGGACCGAAACCAAAAACGAC
The DNA here is from genome assembly GCA_963853835.1 of Calendula officinalis. NCBI lineage: Eukaryota > Viridiplantae > Streptophyta > Magnoliopsida > Asterales > Asteraceae > Calendula > Calendula officinalis. Next base: position 8,631,953 of record OY970828.1, on the reverse strand, counting down.
CACCTTTTACGTCATTTACATAAATCATTCGGATATTACCCAAAAATACAAGTTTTAAAACATAATTACCAAAACATATACAATCCCAAAAGAAAACTACTATCTATAACACATACAAACCAACTAAACAACCCCAAAAGATATACATCAATATACTAATCATTATACCAAAAAGAGAAGCTCTTCTAAGCTTCAAGCAAAACCGACTTCTACAATCTACTCATACTTGCCCTTTCCTTTATCCTTTCATGAAAAATGGTGACGACTAAACGGGTAAGCTATAAAGCTTAGTGAGTTCCACAATGTATAATGTTATACTAAATAATTATATAAATCAACATAAATAACCAAACAAGTGTCAACGGGTCAAAATACCGGATTAGCATAACAATGTCATTACAAAGCCTCACATATCAATACCGGGTCAACAACGATCAAAGTACAATACTGGAATCAACAAAGTGCGTCATTCCCTCTTAGGCCATTAGGGAATGAGGCCGATGAAGGTGACCATGGCACCCCTAAATGAGTCCATGATCCAGCTTCACCACCATGGTCCATACCACTCCTCCGCCAGGAACTCCCGCGTCCACCGCCCGACATATTACACGAAGTAATACTCGAACCGCCATGGGTCCTCACGAAACGAATTATCACTCAAGGCATTCCACTCAAACGGGTCAAGGCAATGTTACGGTTCAACAAGGTAGTTTCAATGTCCAAGGCAAAACACAAGTCATTCAATCGAAAGGAACACTAATTAGCCACATTGCACATATATAATTAAAAGTATACACATTGCACATAGTGAACTCACCTGAGATTAAGCAATTGCCAATACGAGCCAAGTACTTCCTTTAATCAATATTTCATTGTCACCGATCGATATAATCACCACAAGTTCCCAATTGTTTACCTATCACAATTATACTTAACTCATTCAATATACAAACTCATAATCACAAATAGTATTACCCTTAATCACCAATTTCCCCAAATTTGTGATTAACCCAAAACCCAAAACTGCTAACTATACATCTAAGTGCATAATCACATGCTTACTACAACTTTCGCAACTAGAAACTCAGTTATACAAGTATACAATATCAATTTTCAGATTTATAACCCAAACCCTAACTAGGGTTCTTGACCTACTAGCCTTATACTTCAAGTTCTACACATGCATAGAGATAGAGATGATGAATTACCTTAATTATAGACACAAGTGATGAAAACCCTTTGATTTCTAGTCAAAATCTGCCCAAGAACACCCAATTTCGTCCAATATCGCCAACACCCGAGAAGGAAAAAGTTTAGAAGTGAAATGAGCTGAAATGGGGAAAAATCCCGATTTTATGTCTAATCTACACTAGCGCCGCTATCTTCAAGATAGCGTCGCTATCTCCCCAATCCCGCGCTTTTTAGCGCCGCTATCTTCAAGATAGCGCCGCTATTTCCCAAATTTGCGCGTTTTACCCATCGCTAAAACGAGTTGCTGTTCCATTTACAGAAGATAGCGCCGCTATCTCTAAGATAGCGCCGCTATCTCCCAAAAATGCTGCAATTTGGCATTTTTCTTCCTTTTTAACTTCTACCACTTAATCGAATACCCAAAAACACAGATTTTTCATCAAAATTCTAGCTATCAAGACTTAATTCCTTATCATCTATCAACTAATTATGAATTTAACAATTAAAATACTTGAATTTAAAACACGTATGTTACAATTACCTCCTCCTTTTGAGAATTTCGTCCCGAAATTATGTTGACTTGAACAAGAACGTATACTTCTCAATCATATCATCCATTCTTTCCCATGTGCAATTCGGGCCTCTATGATGCTTCCGTTTCACCAATACTAATTGGATTTCCTTATTCTTGAGATTGACCGACTTTTGGTCAATTATTTCTTCCGGTTCCTCTACATACCTCAATTTCTCATTGACGTTCACTTCGGTCAACGACACCATTTCATCATGCTCTCCAAGACTATTTCTCAAATAACTAACATGAAATGCATTGTGAATACCCGCCAACTCTTTTGGTAATTCGAGTCGATAAGCTTGCTTTCCGACCCGTTCTATGATCTTAAATGGGCCAATAAATCGAGGACTCAATTTACGTTTCTTTCCAAATCTCATGACGCCTTTCCATGGTGAAACTTTTAACATCACGTAATCGTCTACCGAAAATTCTATCGGTTTTCGCCTTTTATCCGCGTATGACTTTTGACGATCGTGGGCCGTTTTCATTCTTTCCCGAACAATCCGAATTTTATCGCTTGTATCTTGGACCAACTCGGGTCCCACCAACACTTTTTCTCCAACTTCTCGCCAACACAAAGGTGTTCGACACTTTCTTCCATATAACGCTTCATAAGGTGCCATTCGAACAGAGGAATGATAACTATTATTATATGAAAATTCGGCCAACGAAAAATATTTATCCCAACTTTCCCCGAATTCTAAAATACAAGACCTAAGCATGTCTTCCAAAGTTTGGATCGTTCTCTCGGTTTGCCCGTCAGTCTGTGGGTGATAAGCGGTACTAAGAGCTACATTCGATCCTAACTCTTTTTGCATGCTACTCCAAAAATTGGAAGTAAATCGAGAATCCCTATCCGTTACAATCTTCAAATGAACACCATGTCTAGAAATTATCTCGTCTAAATATACTTGTGCCCATGAATCCATCGGTGCCGTTTCCCTCATAGAAAGGAAATGCGCACTTTTGGTCAAACGGTCAACAATCACCCAAATACAATCGTGTTGACGAGCGGTTCTCGGGAGTTTGGTGATCAAATCCATGGAAATTTCTTCCCACTTCCAAACATGGATGCTAAGTTGTTGCAAACTCCCGTAGGGTTTCTGATGTTCGGCTTTAACTTGTGCACAAACATTACATTCTTGCACAAACTTCCCGATATCCGTCTTCATTCCCAGCCACCAATAATCCAATCTCATATCATGATACATTTTATTCATACCCGGGTGAATTGAGAATTTTGAACTATGAGCCTCTTTTAACACATCAATTCTCAAATCTCCGATTCTCGGTATCCATAATCGGTTATTAAAAACTTTGACACCCCGACCATCTACTTCCAAATCTTTCTCATAATTCACCATCCTTTCCTTCTTAATATTTTCGGGTTTTAACGCCAAATCTTGCCACTTCTTAAGATCATCGAGTAAAATAAACTTCAATGTAGTAGTGGATATTGCATAACACATACTCGAGTGATACGGTTTACGAATTAATGCATCTGCGACTACGTTTGCTTTACCGGGATGATACAAAATCTCACAATTGTAATCTTTTATGAGTTCCATAACACGTTGTTGTCGCATATTTAACGATTGCTGGCCAAATATATATTTGAGACTCTTATGATCGGTAAAGAGTGGGCACTTAGTCCCATACAAATAATGCCACCAAATCTTTAATGCAAACACCACCACGGATAACTCAAGATCGTGAGTCGGGTAATTCTTTTCATACCCCTTCAATTGACGGGATGCATAAGCAATGACTTTTCCCCGTTGCATGAGAACACACCCGAGCCCCATTTTCGATGCATCACTATATACTACAAAATCTTCTTCACCCTCGGGTAATGACAAAATTGGAGCATTAGTCAGACAATCCTTTAACATACTAAAAGCTTTCTCTTGTGCGTCACCCCATTCATAATACACGTCTTTTCGGGTAATGAAGGGTTTCATTGTAACTGATTGACCACTTGGGTCAACCTCCTAGTATGCTTGGTTCGAACCATACTGACAAGAACATGAACTTGTTCTTGCCGGTTAAACCAACTAGCTAGTTTAATCCCTAATAGCGGAACTGAGATTAAACTTAATCCTTAAACCCTAAAGGATTGGGATGTTGGAAATCTAAACTAGATTAACAAGAAAGAAAAAGACTTGAACGATGAACACCAAGAACCCTAAGGTTCTTGGCTTACGGTTCGATCGAACACACCGAAACACACATACTTGTGTTTCGGTCGAATAGAGAAAAAGAGGAAGAAGAATTCTTCCAAGCAATACCTTAGTCGCTCAAGATAGATCCACCAGTGATAAGCACAACGAGAATCCCTCTAGATAAGCTCTTGTAATGATCAACTATTCGACAAACTCGAAGAACACGAAGAACACGAAGAACACCAAGCTTGGTGTTCTTGGCCCTTGGTGATTTCGGCCGAATGGAGGGGGAGAGGAGGGGGGAAATTTTGTGGCTAGGGTTCTCTATTAGTGGAGATAAGGTTAAGCCTAAGATCTTCTATTTATAATAGAACATCTTTCACTTAGAATCCTTCTAGTTTAATTAATATTCAATATATAATTAAACTTTCCCTTTTTCGTTTCTAGCCCTTATAGTTTAATTAGTTTATTATTGTCACTTAACTATTAAATACTATGTATAATAAACTTTATATATATAATTCGGTATAAATACCGAAATATATATATATATACTTATATTTATACATTTAATTATATAATAACATTTATATAATTTAGACAATAATATTATCCAAACACTATATGATTTAATATCTTCAAATCATATTATGGATAATCTATAATTAACACATTGTATATTTACTCAACTAGTAAACGTACAAATACTTGTATTAATTAGTTAGTTAAATTAATCTAGTAATAAGTTAAACTTAACTTAATACTTCACTGATTTATGATAACTATTATAAATCATTTCTCTCCAAGTATCATTGCATAACTACTCGATTTACATGCACTCACCGGTGTGACCCTTGAGTGTCCTATAGACATGGGCGTGACATCATAGGTTGACTAACTGTGCACATAAATCCAACAGACTCCCACTTGTGCAAGTTCGTAACCTTAGCTTGATGACACTAGTCCTGCAGCGGCCCTCTAGCAGGAAATACAGGATAACCAAACCCATAGAAACTCTTATACCCAGGTATTGTTTAGAAAAACATATTAATAGCGTCGTCTAGTAAAGAACACTCCGTCTTTACTTCTTGGGTAACGTGTTAGGTTTATCCCTTGCAACGCTATATTTGTGATAATGAATACGAGCATGGTAGAAATTATCAACTCCTGTACTCGAAATCATTTCTTGACCTCTTGAGTTAAAACTGTGTGATAACGACAAAGAACAGATCAGTTCGTTGAGCACGGCCGTGCATTTTCAGCTTATCATCATGTCAAGGCACCCATAAATATCTCTCTTAAAAAGGAGGCGTAATTACCATCTTGTTATATTTCGATTTGAATTACAACTTCCTCTGTACCCAGTCAAGCCTCGTATGACAACCATGTTTCAGGCTTGTCTAAGACGAACCAAAGTACATTAGTCATTGTATCCCAAACCAAATACCTCAGGCTTAAGGACAATCCTAGTGAATAATACTTTTGAACTTTTCAACCACGAAGTATTATCACGGTGGTCAATCCAATATTCGTTGAGCTCCAACAGAATATCACTGATATTTGGTTTACACAAAAACTTGTGTAGCTATCTTCGAAGAACTTCGAATCTACCACCAAATACCGCGATGACGTTAACGTCCCATCAAGGTTCCCACCAAGACGAGTAGTCACGGATTTATACCTTTTTGAATAAAGAGACTTTTATTCATGGATATTGTAATACATACAAAGTTTGAATAACAATGATACTAACTCATGTATTATTCCTCACTGGACATAGATACCGAATTATTACTGGATCATTACTTATTCCTTTTGTTCGTGTTGACTACTTAATGACTTTTACAACCTTAATTGTAACTTTATCACTAAACCAGTCATTTCTATTAAACTAAAGACATAAGACAAGTATTTAAAAGATACTATTTCTTTTGCCTTTGCTAGATTTTGTTCTTGCAACAATCTAGAACATATTCCAGTCTTGCCTTTTATGCAATTCGGTAAACATAGGAGGAAAATTAACTCCTTAGTTTCTTGAAATCATAAAATTCTCCTTGTAACTAAAGCCTCTTTTAGTTACTCGATTTGTAGATATATCATTACTAGTTAAAGAAATTTCCTTCAATGATTATGTTATTCACTGGAGTGTGAAAAACCTATTAGATATGCAATAATTAATCACAAGACTCGTGATCACGCTATTAGGTTTGCAATAGTCTAATTAACGATCATTTATTATTTCTCTTAACTCTTTGGCTAACGACTTGGTAAAACCTTGTTGTTAATATCCTAACTAACTTACTATATTCATTAGTACCTCTAATGAATATGTTAGTCATAGCTCCCACTAAATTTTATGGAAACAAACATCACTTAAACTACTACTTTTTGACCCAGTCAAAACTTATAATTTAACCCTTTAAGAATTAATCAATTATCAAAGGCATCATTTGGATTTGCGAATATCTAACATTCCTTTTGAGGGAATCATGACTTTCATTGATTACTGTATCTAACAAGTATAAGACACTTGAAACGATGCTTCCAATTCTAAAGTGTATTAGTATCTTTAAGAATCTCATTTAATGCCAAAGTCATTTCTTAGATTTCTCAAATATCCATTATTCCTATTAGGGAATTATGACTTGATCAAATGTTGTAATTATTACAAGTATAAAAGACTTGCAATAATACCTTTTAATTCTTAAATTCTTTAATATAGTTTGTCCCTTTTAAGAGTTCATTTAATGTCTAAGTCATTTTCCTTGTATTATACGAATATCCAATTATTCCTATTAGAGAATTATGACTTCATTAAATTCCTTTATCACAAGTATGAAAGACTTGTAATAATACTCTTTAAAGTCTATCTTGATTATATCCAATATAATCATACTACATTAACACTAATACTTTAAAACTTACTATCATAAGTAACCATTACTTAAGATGTTTTAAATAAGTTCAACGTACCTTGAACTTTGTGCTTTCCATAAAAACTCTTAAATACTTTCATTAGAAAAACTTTTTAGTTACTAGCATCTAAGTAATTTGAGCTTCTAAGATATTCACACAACAATCAAACAAATATAAACAATGAAATCATTATTAAGTCAATACTTGACTTTATAATGTAGTCATAAAACTTGACCAATATAATCAACACACATGCACACACAATATAATTCAACCATGGATTCAACGATAAACTTAAAAACACCAAAATTTATCATAAAATTAGAAATTGTAGTTTTGTTCAGAACAACTTAAAAACGAAAATTGTTTTACTGAATCCATACGAAAAATACTGAATTAAAACGTGGTGCTTGTAGGTCATTATCTCATGTTAGTCCATCTCACTTTCCATCATCTCATGCAATAAACGATTGCTAAAGTTGAGTTACTCGTAATAACTTTTACAAGTAGGAAAGGAGTATCTAGAAGTTGGTCAAGTCAACTGAGTAGCTAGAATGGCCTTCTACTCTTTGACCCCTTCCACGACCAAGAAACCGTTTCTCGGTCCTTGCGTTGCTTGGATTTACCTTCTAGACCTTTTGTTTGACTCCATTACCCTTTAGGCACGCCGTGGCTGGGATCGGTTTTATCCTTTCCCTTTCCACTGCGCCTTTTTCTCTGATCACTACCATCATCGGTTACTGCGAGATCATTCTTAAACTTGGTCCCCAAATCAACTCAGTAGTCTTGAGCACGGAATGTAGCTCAACAATGGATTGCTCCATGTTATGCATGTTGTAGTTGGCTACATAAGACTTATAGTCATCTAACAACGAGTTGAGTATCATTACTGTTGCTAACTGCAACGATACTGGGTGTCCTAATATGATCCATGTGCTCTTTCATTTTCATGACGTGAGCACTCACCGATGATCCCTTAACCACCTTGCAATTTTGAACACTCTACAAGCGTAATATGTTTGCTCTGGTTCATTTCTAGTATTCGCGGTAGGAGCAATTTAGTATTGCTCTTTCTAGAACATTTCCTTTTTCATGCTGAAGCATAATCCGAAGATCACGCTTCCAATTGAGAAACATTGACCCAGTCAATTCCTCATTTTCTAGAAACAAGCGTAGTGAGAGATTCTTGGTACGTGTCGTTATGGTTGTTGCTGCCATCTACAAATCAAACCTAGTTTAATTAGTAATCATCAATAAACATTCTCTAAAATATATTATAAACTGATAATTTATATTTTAGGCCTAGGATCTATATATCACATTCTCGCCGCAAGGTTTGGGCACTTCTCGACGAGACATGCTATTTTTGGTAGGTAACATCCTTACCGATCGTATCAAGCCTTGACACGACTCCTAGGGGTCGTAGAATCTTTAGACTTATAACTTATTACAACCTTGTACGAATTTAATCATACATTTCTAAGTTGCAATAAAGTCTAGTATGTTTATTCTACTCAAGTACTTTTTGGGCCGGGACTCCCAATTATCACCAAAGTAGATCAGACCATCTAAGACAATGCGAAGCTCTGCGCCGGGACTCCCAATTATCACAGAACCTTACGCACCCTAACACTCGCAATGATTTGAATCCATATCTAAGGTTCTTTATCCTTACAATATGAATATTGTTGAACAAGTGAGGTGTTCCATTAGGTGGATTTCGATCTAAGATTTTCTTGGGTTTGTTTAAGTCTAAACTAAACTTAAAACTCATTCCAATTTTAATCCTTAATTTTAGAAGACTTGTGATTCGTGTACTTAATTCCACAAGACGCCTTTCTAAAATAACCTTTTAAAACTCCAAGCTTTAAACTTGTTCGATTTTACTTTGTATACCTTAAAATGAGGTGTACAAAAGATATTACTAGGTTTTTGTGGAAAACCTTATCTTAATAAAACGTACTTGTTTTATTTCTTTGAAAAACTTTAAACCCTATGTTAAACTTTAAAATATAGATTTTAATTCTTTATGACTTACGAACACAAGTCATGACTCTAATTTAACATAACTTAGTTTTTCCATGTCTAATAATAAAATTAAACATTTACTTATTAGATTCTCCAAAATATGTCCAAGGGACACATTTGTAAACTATGTGATTTTCCTGTGTAGCTCCCACTAATATCAACAACCATGATGGAACTTAAGCATGAACATAATCACTAGTTCGAACTTGGTGAACACTAATAATGTTATTATATAAAAACTATATATAATAATCTTAGTTTGTTTGAACCATTCTTATATTCAACTTAAACTTAGTTAAATTTAGGCTCTTTAAATTTCCTATGTTATTTAACCCTTGATCATTAATCTAGTATTTTACATAACTCGTAATATACTTGTATAATTAACTAGTTATAATTGCTTATAACTTTATACAATCTAATATCTTATAACTTTCGTAATATTATCTAATTATAATAAAACCTTAATTTGTACAATTTCTAGTTGTTTACAACTTTGTACAATTTCTAGTATTTTACATAACTCGTAATATACTTGTATAATTAACTAGTTATAATTGCTTATAACTTTATACAATCTAATATCTTATAACTTTCGTATTATTATCTAATTATAATAAAACCTTACTTTGTACAATTTCTAGTTGTTTACAACTTTGTACATTTCTAGTTTAATTATAACTTAATACAAATTTCTAGTTATTTAATATTACACCTTAAATGATCAAAATAACATATATATATTTATTGTTCCACTTTAATCTCGTATATATATATATATATATATATATATATATATATATATATATATATATATATATATATATATATAATTTATTCCTTTTAAACCTTATAACATTCTTGAAAGAATATTACACCTAATTTGTACATGTGTATTTTAACTTAGACTAATTAAAATACGTACAAACTATTTTATCTTTTAAAATCACTTTCTTTTAAATAATTTAAAAAAAAATTCCGAAAATTATATATAATATAATATAAACATAAATACATCTTGTTAATTTTAAGACTTTAAAATTAACACTTCTTTTAATCCTCATTAATTCCCTTTTATTAATTTGTAAAACCCTAATCTTGTTCTTGATCAATCAAAACTAGAGTTTTGACTTTCTTGATCAAAAATATTATTTATTACAAGATTAATCTTAATCAATCCTATCAAAACAACAAACTTTGTTTAAATTCTAATAGATTATAACCTTAATAAATTTATTCAAACTTTATAATTCAAACCTTATAGACAATAAAACTTTGTCTATATTTCTAGGTTTAAGGAACTAGTTTCAATAAATCTACTAAAATAATAATTGAACCTATTAAACATGAACTTGTTTAATTATCTAGGTTATAGATTATTATATCAATTAATCCTCTTAACCAATTAAACTTAAACTAGTTTAATGTTCTTGGTTCTAGGGTTATTTAGGGTTTCGAAATTCTTAACACTAAGAAACTTTTCCACCAATTAAACTATACTAGTTTAACATACTTGGTGTCCAAGTTTCCTTCTACATTTCGAAATCTAAAGGAAATAGGAAAGAATCCTTTTGACCAATTAAACAAATCTAGTTTAACATACTTGGTCCTAGGGTTTTCCTTGATCACGAAAAACTTGTAGGGCAAGAATCCTTTTGATTAATTAAACTAGACTAGTATAATGTTCTTGATCCTAGGGTTCTTTTCTACATATTTCAAAAATTTCTAGGGCTAGAATCCTTTTGACCAATTAAACTAAACTAGTTTAATATTCTTGGTCCTAGGGTTCTTTTACCCTTCCTCGAAAATTATAGGGAAGAAAAAGAAGAAGGAACAAAAATTAAGAACTTAGAAATTAAACAAACGGAAAAAAAAAACTTTGTTATTCTTGTTTAGATTTTAAACCAACGCTCTGATACCACTGAGGGGTTTCATTGTAACTGATTGACCACTTGGGTCAACCTCCTAGTATGCTTGGTTCGAACCATACTGACAAGAACATGAACTTGTTCTTGCCGGTTAAACCAACTAGCTAGTTTAATCCCTAAAAGCGGATATGAGATTAAACTTAATCCTTAAACCCTAAAGAATTGGGATGTTGGAAATCTAAACTAGATTATCAAGAAAGAAAAAGACTTGAACGATGAACACCAAGATGAAGGGTTTCACTACGCACCATGCGACTAATCAACCACTTGGGTCGACCTCCTAGTGTACTTGGTTCGAACCATGACTGACCAAGAACATGAACTTGTTCTTGACCGGTTAAAACCAACTAGCTGATTTAATCCCTAAATGCGGAACTGGGATTAAACCTAATCCTTAAACCCTAAAGGATTGGGATGTTGGAGTTCTAGATTAGGTTAACAAGAAAGAAACCTTGTACGAAGAACTCGAACACACACATTGCTTGTGTGGTTCGTTCGACCATCAACCAAAGAACCCGAGGGTTCTTTGGTCGAATTCGTCCAAGAGGGGAGAAGGGAGAAAAGAGTTTCCCAAAACATACCTTGTTGATTGCTTAAGATAGATCCACTGATGATGAACAAATCGAGCGATCTTCTAGTTGATCTAAGCAATGAACTTGGATCTTCAAGACTTGAAGAACACGAAGAACGAATGAAGAACACGAAGAACGAAGAACACCAAGCTTGGTGTTCTTGGTGTGTTCGGCCGAAACCAAATAAGGAGGGGACTAGGGTTTCGAATATAATGATCAAGGGAATAAGGGAACCCCATGCATTCTATTTATAATAGAAAGACTTACACATAGGGCCCTTCTAGTTTAATTAAGATTAATCTCTTAATTAAACTTATCCTTTACACTTTAAACCCTTATAGTTTTACTAGTTTATTATTGTTGCACTTAACTGTCAAATGTCTAGTATTAACACACTAATAATTCGGTACCCATATACACGAATTATTCACACTTGTATTTATACTTTTAATAGTTAATTATATAATAACCTTTATATAATTTACACAATAATATTATCCAATTACTATATGATTTAATAGCTTAAAATCATATCATGGATAATCTATAATTAACACATTATATATTTACTCAACTAGTAAATGTACAACACTTGTATTAATTAGTTAGTTAAACTAATCTAGTAATAAGTTAAACTTAACTTAATACTTAACTGATTCATAATGACTATTATGAATCATTCCTCTTCGTAGTATCATTGCTTATCTTGATCGTATTACATGCACTCACCGGTGTGACCCTTAAGTGTTTCGTAGGCATGGATGTATCATCATAGGTTGACTAATTGTGCACATAATTCCTTCACAAGAACCCTAAGGTTCTTGGCTTACGGTTCGATCGAACACACCGAAACACACATACTTGTGTTTCGGTCGAATAGAGAAGTAGAGGAAGAAGAATTCTTCCAAGCAATACCTTAGTCGCTCAAGATAGATCCACCAGTGATAAACACAATGAGAAGCCCTCTAGATAAGCTCTTGTAATGATCAACTATTCGACAAACTCGAAGAACACGAAGAACACCAAGCTTGGTGTTCTTGGCCCTTGGTGATTTCGGCCGAATGGAAGGGGAGAGGAAGGGGAAATTTCGTGGCTAGGGTTCTCTATTAGGGGAGATTAGGTTAAGCCTAAGATCTTCTATTTATAATAGAAGATCTTTCACTTAGAATCCTTCTAGTTTAATTAATATTCAATATTTAATTAAACTTTCCCTTTTTCGTTTCTAGCCCTTATAGTTTAACTAGTTTATTATTGTCACTTAACTATTAAATACTATGTATAATATACTTTATATATATATAATTCGGTATAAATAACGAAATATATATATACTTATATTTATACATTTAATTATATAATAACTTTTATATAATTTAGACAATAATATTATCCAAACACTATATGATTTAATATCTTTAAATCATATTATGGATAATCTATAATTAACACATTGTATATTTACTCAACTAGTAAACGTACAAATACTTGTATTAATTAGTTAGTTAAACTAATCTAGTAATAAGTTAAACTTAACTTAATATTTCACTGATTTATAATAACTATTATAAATAATTCATCTCCAAGTATCATTGCATAACTACTCGATTTACATGCACTCACCGGTGTGACCTTTGAGTGTCCTATAGACATGGATGTGACATCACAGGTTGACTAACTCTGCACATAAATCCAACAGGTAAGACTTGTGAGAGGCACGGCAATACGAGAGAAATCTTTAATGAATCGGCGGTAATAACCCGTAAGACCTAAGAAACTTCGGATCTCGGAAGCATTACGAGGCACCTCCCAATTCTTAATCGCCTCGATCTTGGATGGATCGACCGATATACCTTCAGCTGATACCACATGACCAAGGAATTGAACTTGGCGCAACCAAAATTCACATTTGGAAAACTTGGCATACACTTTCTCTTTTCGTAATAAATCAAGAATTTCACGAAGGTGCGACGCATGATCACTTTCGGATTTAGAATATACCAAGATGTCGTCGATGAAAACAATAACCGACTTATCCAACATAGGACGACATACCCGATTCATCATATCCATAAAAGCGGCCGGAGCATTCGTTAAACCGAATGGCATGACTAAGAATTCATAATGCCCATATCTAGTTCGGAATGCGGTTTTAGGTACGTCTTCTTTATAAACCTTCAACTGATGATAACCGGACCTCAAGTCAATCTTAGAAAAATAACTTGCACCTTGCAATTGATCGAAAAATCATCAATTTTAGGCAACGGGTACTTGTTCTTGATTGTTACTTTGTTAAGTTCACGATAATCAATACATATCCGCATTGACCCGTCTTTCTTCTTGACGAACAAAACCGGTGCACCCCACGTTGACACACTCAGTTGAATGAACCCTTTATCAAGCAACTCTTGCAATTCACTCATGATTTCTTTCATTTCTGCCGGGGCTAAACGATAAGTTGTTTTGGCGATTGGAGCCGCACCCGGTACAAGGTCAATTCGAAATTCTACCTCTCGATCGGGATGTAATCCGGGTAAATCCTTGGGAAATACCTCCGGGAATTCATTAACAATTGGAACATCTTTCACGGTTTTCTGAACTTCTACAACCGGGTTAAGAACATAAGCTAGATAGGAATAGCATCCATGAGACATCAATTTACTAGCTTTCAAGAAAGAAATCACCCGCCTATTCTTCATTTTTCTATCACCATACACATACAAAGGATCTTTTCCTTGTACGGGAATTCTAATCATTTTCTCATAACACATAATATCGGCATGATACTTCGACATCCAATCCATCCCGATGATAATATCAAAATTTGGCAAATCTATCAACACTAGATCTACTAAGAATTTATGATCATCTATCTCTAACGAGCAATCCCTATAAATACGATTGGCTACCAAAGTCACACTACCCGCAATGTCAACACAGAATGGATTCAACAAAGGTGACGGAATTACAATTAACAATTTAGCAAATTTCAGAGATACGAAAGAATCAGATGCTCCAGAATCAAATAATATATGAGCGGGTTGGAAATTAACAAGAAATGTACCAGAAACGACATTTAGATCTTCCCGGTCTTCCTCCGGGGTTAACTGGAAGGCACGAGTTCTCGCCTTGGGGACCTCCTCCTTTTGACCTGAAGCACCCGCTCGCGGAGGTTGTTGTACCGAACCTCGACTTTCTGTAACCCGATTTGAGGGGTTAGGGCATTGACGCCTCCGATGACCCACTAACCCACAACCATAACAAACAACTTCTTTGTTCGGGCACCTAGATTTTATGTGACCTTCCTTAAAACAACCAAAACACTTCGAAGGTCCACGATCACTAGCACACCCTCCTCGGTGATTCTTGCCACAGGATTGGCAATCTCGGTTAGCATCCGACTAAAATATTTCAATGGTTAAACACAATTCATAAACATATACATAACATGATACCTAATTTAATTTCAATCTTACTTGAATAGAAAATGATTGGGATTGGCCACGAGGCCGAGATGACCCTTGAGATTGGGTCCGACGGTTCGGAGTAAATCGATTAAAATGACCGGATGAAGAAGAAGTAGTTTGTTCAACCTTTTGGCGCTTGGAGTCGGGAGTCAACTCTCCATGAATACTCAAATCATGCTCTCTTCTTCGAGCATACTCCACCGCCTTAGCAAATGATGGGATATCACGGTTATTCATGAAGTCTTGGATCTCATACCTCAACCCCTCCACAAACATTTGAATTTTCTCTACTTCGGTGGGAATGTATTTCGTGGCAAATTGAGCTTTTTGATTAAACAACGTTTCATATTCATCCACCGATAAAGTTCCTTGCTTGAGTTCTAAAAACTCCTTCTCCAACCTCCTTCTCATATCATTAGGACAATATTGCTTGAGGAAACGAGCCTTAAAAGCATTCCATGACATATGATCCTTTTCTTCTTCGTCAAGGATCTTGAAGGTATTGTTCCACCAAGTTAATGCTTTTCGGGTAAACATGGAGGTGGCATACACCGTTTGATCATCTTTGGCGACACGAGAGATACGGAATACCTTCTCCGTATTTTCAACCCATAACAACGCCTCCACAGGGTTTGACACACCCGAGAATTCCGTGGCCCCACTACTACGGAAAGTTTTGAATGAAACCGAACCCGATTTCTTACTCGAGGATATATCCACTACATTCTTCTTTTCCTTCAATCTTTCCTTCTCCTCACGCCTAAATTGTTCAAAAGTGGCTCGGATTATGTCCGTGACCCGATTCATCAATCTCTCCTCCCTTGGAGATACCACCTCTTCTTCTTCTTCACGATTACTAGGGTTCGTTCCTTGGGTTCGAGGAACCGAGGGGCTTAATTCGGGACGCTCCGCACTTCTTGAGCCATCATTATTACTGTTACTACTCCCTTGATCCATCCCTAGCTGAAATTTATAAGAATATAATGAAGGTATTAAATAACACTCACCCTAGCATTTCTATTATCCCGTAATTACATATTCAACCTATGGTTTGTATCCGACCTAAACTCTTAGCCTACATACTATACCATCAACGCCTAAGTTTGAGTCTAGTACCATAAAGATACCTAGTTCACTCAAACCAATGCTCTGATACCATATTGTAAGGACCGAAACCAAAACACAACCACTTTTTTACGTCATTTACATAAAACGTTCGGATATTACCCAAAAATACAAGTTTTAAAACATAATTACCAAAACATATACAATCCCAAAAGAAAACTACTATCTATAACGGATACAAACCAACTAAACAACCCCAAAAGATATACATCAATATACTAATAATTATACCAAAAAGAGAAGCTCTTCTAAGCTTCAAGCAAAACCGACTTCTACAATCTACTCACACTTGCCCTTTCCTTTATCCTTTCCTGAAAAATGGTGAAAACTAAACGGGTAATCTATAAAGCTTAGTGAGTTCCACAATGTATAATGTTATACTAAATAATTATATAAATCAACATAAATAAACAAACAAGTGTCAACGGGTCAAAATACCGGATTAGCGTAACAATGTCATCACAAAGCGTCACATATCAATACCGGGTCAACAACGATCAAAGTACAATACCGGAATCAACAAAGTGCGTCATTCCCTCTTAGGCCATTAGGGAATGAGGCCGATGAAGGTGACCATGGCACCCCTAAATGAGTCAATGATCCAGCTTCACCACCACGGTCCATACCACTCCTCCGCCAGGTACTCCCGCGTCCACCGTCCGACATATTACACGAAGTAATACTCGAACTGCCATGGGTCCTCACGAAACGAATTATCACTCAAGGCATTCCACTCAAACGGGTCAAGGCAATGTTACGGTTCAACAAGGTAGTTTCAATGTCCATGGCAAAACACAAGTCATTCAATCGTAAGGAACACTAATTAGCCACATTGCACATATATAATTAAAAGTATACACATTGCACATAGTGAACTCACCTGGGATTAAGCAATTGCCAATACGAGCCAAGTACTTCCTTTAATCAATATTTCATTGTCACCGATCGATATAATCACCACAAGTTCCCAATTGTTTACCTATCACAATTATACTTATCTCATTCAATATACAAACTCATAATCACAACTAGTATGACCCTTAATCACCAATTTCCCCAAATTGGTGATTAACCCAAAACCCTAAACTTCTAACTATACATCTAAGTGCATAATCACATGCTTACTACAACTTTCGAAACTAGAAACTCAGTTATACAAGTATACAATATCAATTTCCAGATTTATAACCCAAACCCTAACTAGGGTTCTTGACCTACTAGCCTTATACTTCAAGTTCTACACATGCATAGAGATAGAGATGATGAATTACCTTAATTATAGACACAAGTGATGAAAACCCTTTGATTTCTAGTCAAAATCTGCCCAAGACCCGAGAAGGAAAAAGTTTAGAAGTGAAATGAGCTGAAATGGGGAAAAATCCCGATTTTATGTCTAATCTGCACAAGATAGCGCTGTTATCTTCAAGATAGCGTCGCTATCTCCCCAATCCCGTGCTTTTTAGCGCCACTATCTTCAAGATAGCGCAGCTGTTTCCCAAATTTTCGCGTTTTACGCATCGCTAAAACAAGTTGCTGTTCCATTTACAGAAGATACGCCGCTATCTCCCAAAAAGGCTGCAATTTGGCATTCTTCTTCCTTTTTAACTTGTACCACTTAATTGAATACCCAAAAACACAGATTTTCATCAAAATTCTAGCTATCAAGACTTAATTCCTTATCATCTATCAACTAATAATGAACTTAACAATTAAAATACTTGAATTTAAAACATGTATGTTACAATAGCTAAAAGTAGTTTGCGGAATAGCTAAGAACAAATCCTAACTAAACTACTTGTAGGAGATAGAAAGTAACAAATACTATCTAAGACAAGTTGTGATCAACAAATGATCAGGCACGAGACCAGACACCTTTGTTAGCGAGGTTCAATTCTCAAATCAAGTAACTAAGGTATCACGGGTTGTTTACACCCTGCTCAAAGGATAATATCTGAGAGAATTTTAGCAGCGTGTAAACTTGTTGGGTGCACACGTAATTCGTTCGCTAAGTCCTCAATTTATAGTATTGGGAAACGTGGTGACAAAAGAATGAACGATCGAATCCACGTGTGAGAATTCCGTTGGTGCAGATGATATTTCATGCGACGAGCACTACTAACGAAATTCTGACAGTACTTTATGTCGTCTTTTGATCGCCGATATCTTCTAGAAGATTTGTCTTTCTGTGACACTGAAACTTCAGGCCTTTGTGCGCTTCAGATCGCCTTGAGTCTTCGGATACTCATGCTTCTTCAGATGACAGTCAGCTTTAGTGACCTTCACTAAGAGTTTTCCATAGAGAAGTATTTGTCCTCAAAGCTCAGCGTTATTGTCAAGTGTGCGCTGAACCTGGTACAACTATCTGATCGGTTGATCAGTATATGATTCCGCAAGGGGAATTGATCGTTGTTTCAGATGGTGATTAGATAGTGTAGCTGGGTAACTGAAATCCGAACTGATCTGATTCAGTTACCCACAATCTGAGGAGCTGATCCTCATATTGTCTTCTAACTATTTGCCTTTTGTCTTCATTAAATCTCCTTAAGTGGGGGATGCTTTTCAGCAACCCAACATTGTGTTTATAAAAAATATTCACCATGTAGGATTTGAACTTCAGACCTTTTTGTTATTAATACTATGCTCTAGGCACTTGAGATATTAGACCATATGCTCTTTACTTGACATAGAATATCTTTATTAATCTTTACAAAATTAAAATTAACATCACCCACCATCCGCACGACCACAACCAGCAGCCACTATCACTACCCGTCGCCGCATTGCACGGGTAACCTGCTAGTAAAAAATTGGCATAACAAGATTAAACACGTGAATATTTTGCACGACCATTGGTCGTTGCTAATTAAATTGATAGCATCCATTACCAACAACTTTTTTCTATTTAGCACCAAATTTATTTTGTAGCAACCGGCAGTTTTTTAGTAGTATAAGCATAAAATGGGTGAATTTTACACAACAGTTATTATTTAATATGATTGTATTGTATGATGTATTAACTAAAAAGTATGATTGTATTCTATGATGTATTAACTAAAAGTGGTAATGTAGAAATAAATCCAATGCACAAATGTGTATCTAAGTTATCATAAATTAATTGTTGTTGTATGTAGTGTACTTAGAACGACCTAATATATGTAACTATATGTAATAAACTTCCAATATCTCTATTATATGCATGTTTCCTAAAAGTCTATAACCAATAATTGATAATGTACCACTTGTTATAATATTGACATGGCAGATGACGTAGTAGCTTATATGGTTGTTCAATTACGTTATTAAAAAGGTCATCGATTCATAAAATGGAAAGTTTATTACATAAATTAGTTACAGAATATAACTATAAGCTACATAAATTAGTTAGAAAGTTTAATAAGTCACGTAATGTTAAATTGAAAACACGTATACAAAAAACAGAATAAATTAAAGATGACAGTTTAATATTAACGTCATGTTTTCATCCCTAATACGGTTATAAAATGTTTGTTTAACAGTTGGTGTATTTTCATTCGGTGTTGGGGGGTTTAACCCAAATGGGGGATGAATATGTGATTGAATTCCAACTTGGTTAATTCCAAGATTTGAAGCAAAGGCCACTATGCTCAAAGGGGAAGTTTAGTTGACTTTGCTTAGATTGGTCAGCTTAAATTACCGACCTTTGCATATGTTAAATAGTCATTGCAATATCATATAATATCCTATAAATACCCGTTCGTAATTCATGTATCTCCACCATCAAACACCAACTATTTAGCCAATAACTATAGTAATTATGGGGTCATTCAAACTCTCATTTGCCATGTTTTGTTTCCTAACCCTAGCCATTTTTCACACCACTCTTGCTCAAAACACCCAACAAGATTACTTAAATGCTCACAATGCAGCCCGCAACCTAGTTGGCGTTGGAAACATAGTATGGAACGCCACTGTGGCAGCCTATGCTCAAAACTATGCTAACCAAAGGATTGCGGATTGCAATCTCGTCCACTCTGGCGGTCCTTATGGTGAAAACCTTGCTAAAGGAAGTGGTTCCTTCACGGGAACTGCAGCAGTGAATTTATGGGTAGCTGAAAAAACTTATTATGATTATCCTACCAATACATGTGCCAGTGGAAAAGTTTGTGGGCACTATACTCAAGTTGTGTGGAGTAATTCTGATCAACTTGGGTGCGCTAGGGTTCAATGCACCAATAACGGTTGGTGGTTCGTTATTTGCAGTTATTATCGTCGTGGAAATTACATCGGGCAATCTCCTTATTAGTGAACTATTTGATATATGTTGGTGGTCATTTATATATTATACGAATAAATGTGTGTACGTTTTTCTTTTGCAATAAAGAGTATAAGATGTATTTGAACATAGAGTTTCCTATTTATTATGTATATCAGCCTATAATCACGAATCCATATACCTATAAGATATGAACAAAACACAAACAAATTAAGAATATAATAATAATAATAATGATCGATACACGTGATATATTAAAGAGAAGTGATATTGCTTTCTACTATTTGTTTATATCAACTAGATTAAAACACATATCAAAATTAATGGTTGATATGAGAAAAAAGAATTCGTGGATTACAAATGTCAAGTTTATAAGTGGGTAGAAATATGAGAGGAAGAAAAAAAAATTTCTTTAAATTAAAACTTGTACGTTATCCTAATATAGATGTATTCAAAACAGGGGTAATGATCAATAGAAAAGGGTCCTTATTTGAAGAAGCTAGAAAATGGTTGCATTTTCGTAACTTATACATATATGCATGCATATACAAACATATATGTATATATACATATATAATTAGACCATATATATTATATATATGGATATTCATGCCCTATATATGTATATATACACATATATATACACATGCATTTTACGTAACTTGCATTTGCATTTTCATGTCGGAACTTGCATTTTCGTTTACGGAAATGCATATACATAACAGATATATATGTCTGTGTATATATACACATATAGAGGGTATACATGTGAAAATAGATATATATATATATATATATATATATATATATATATATATATATATATATATATATATATATATATATATATATATATCTATGGTCTAAATATTTATGTATATGTATGTATATGTATATATTACGAAAATGCAACCCTTTTCTAGCTTCTTCAAATAAGGATGCTTCTTTCTTGATCCATATTCTTCAAAATAGTCCTAAATCTTTTAGAGTATATTACACGGAAGATCCCTATGGTACACCATGTTATTACAGCTTTAGTCCCTAAACTTCATTTATTACACTGGAAGTCCCTGGCGTATATACTTTGTTACACCCATGGTCCCTGCTGCCCTCAAATTTTTTTAAATGACCAAAATACCCTTATGGCCTTTTTGTAATAAAGTAGAGATAAAGGATTGTGATTGTAATAAGTGATAAACCAAAGGACCATTCGTGAAATTTGTTCTGTTAATTGTGTTAGTCCTGTGATAAGTGATGAATTGCACTTATACCGTTCTACTGACCAAATAAAATTATGAACACTCAACAGCAAATAAACTCTTATTTATTAATAAAAAATGATAACAAAAATACAAGAAGTTGCGGAATAGCTAAGAAGACGAATCCTAACTAAACTACTTGTAAGAGATAGACAATTACACATACTGCCTAAGACAAGTATTGATCAACAAATAATCTAACACAAGATCATACACCTTCTTTTCTTAGATTCAATTGATGAAACAAGTAGTGAGAAGGTATCAATGAAAGTTGTTTATCACTTTGCTTTTCCTGGAAATGACTTAGTGTATTGGCAAAGTGAGAAACACTGTTGGGTTGTGCCCAACGTGAATTCGACCATTGTGTCTTCTATTTATAGTGTTAAAAGGACGTGACAGCTAAGGAGTGTACGAATGAATCCACGTGTATGGATTCCGTTGGTGCAGATGATATTTCATGCGACGAGCACTACTAACGAAATCCTGATAGTAGAATCTGTCGTTTTGTGATCGCCGATACCTTCTAGAAGATTTAAATAGGATTCCCTTTGTTGGCGACATACGATCTTGTGTAATACATGTGTCATTCTATGTCACTAAAGCTTCAGACCTTGAGATATGCTTCAGATCATCATGAGTCTTCAGGTACTCATGGTTCTTCAGGTGCTGGACAGCTTCAGTGACCTTCACTAAGAGTTTTACTTACAGAAGTATTTGTCTTCAAGACTCAACGTTATTGTCAAGTATACGCTGAACCTACTACAACTATCTGACATGTTGATCAGTCTCTGATTCCACATGGGGAACGGATCATTGCTTCTATTGTTGTTCAGATACGGTAGCCAGGTAACTAGAATCTGAACATATCAGATCTCAGTTACCCACAATCTGAAGAACTAATCTTCAGATTGTCTTCTAACTATTGCCTTTTGTGTTCATTAAATCCTCTTCAGTGGGGGATGCTTTCAACGACCCAACAAATTGATATTTTTTCTTTTATCTCTTGGATCCACATTCTTCCACTTTTATCGCCGCGCCACCAACCTCATGGAAAGTCTATCCATTTCAAACTCTTACATGTGGTTGCCTTCTCCAGCCGCCGATAGTGACGTTCTATTGACTCGAATTGATTCAGACAATTGAATGATTGATGAACGTTGCCAGAGGAGTTGGTGTTTTGCACACGCAAATCGATAGAACGTCACTAGCGGCCGAAAAACTGGAGAAGGCAACCACATGTAGGAGTTTGGGATTGATCGACCTTTCAGGGGGTTGGTGGTGCGACAATAAAGGTGGAAGAATATGAATCCAAGAGAAAAAAGAAAAAAATATCAATTAACAAAATAAATTTCACGGATAGTCAATATGGTTTATCACTCATTACATTCATATTCATTTATCTTTGCTTTATTACAAAAGTCTATAAAGGTATTTCGGTCATTTAAAAAAAATTGAAGGCATCAGGGACCATGGGTGTAACAAAGTGTATACATCAGGGACTTCCAGTGCAATAAATGAAGTTCAAGGATTAAGACTGTAATAAGTGGTATACTACAGGGACCTTCTGTGTAATTTACTCTAGTTTTTATGTAGTCCTAAGTGATTAATATCAACCATTGATCAATAATATTTAGTGGTTAACATTAATCTTATATTTTATACATATAGAGATATATTGGTAATTTGACACTAATGTATATATATTTTCTTTAACTTTTATTTTTAAAATTATTTATTTTATTATTTTCTATTCAATTTAATATTATTATTTTTATAAATCATTTTCTTTCGTTAGAAAAGAAAACATCACGTGATAATCACATGTGATTGTGTATTTGATCACATGCGATTAGACAAAAACATCGCATGTGATTAAATATATAATCACATATGATTATCATATAATATTTTTTTTCTAATTTAAAAAATAATAATTAAATAATACTCCCTCCGTCCCACAAAAAAGTTTTCATTTATCTTGGGCATACGTATTTAGGAGATAATTAGTAGTGAGATCTTTAGTATTATTTTTGCTTAAAATATAAGGTTATTTGGAGAGAGAAAGTGTTTTTAAGAGATAGTTAGTGGTGTAGTCCATAATAATATTATTATTTTATTGAAATGAGAACTTTTTTGTGGGACAAAACTTATGTGGGTGTCAAATGACCAAAATACTCCTCAATGTATAAAATATATGATTAATCTTGACGATTAATTATTATTAATCATTAGTTGAAATTTATTATTTAGGACTAAAATTTTTTAAAAAACTACCTTAAAAAATTATCTATCTAACATCACAAAAACTTACAAATAGGAAATGACATCTACACGTTGCATAATCGAGATACTTCGCCCATTCCAACTTAAATGGAAACCATAACATACGATGCCCCATGAATGTATTCATCTTGCAATGATGTTTGGAAAAATATGGTTTTGTCCAAATACATATTGATGATTACGGTGTTCATTTTACTCTTTCATTTATTAAAAAGATTTTGGTGAAAACATTTTATTTTGGAAAGAATATAGGAACTATAGTCTATAGGTGCACGGATAGTAGGAAACTTTGTTTGTCGCCCCTGAGTTTTTGCATTATACTGGAATCCAAACATCTCGGTAAAGGATAGAATTCTTCCTTATATGAATGGGTTTAATAGGGAGTGGATAGATCGCTAGGATCTATTTCTTACGTTATCAATAACTCTAATTATCTTTAATCAGTGTCTTCATCTCTGGATAAATCACAATGGTCTTTGAGTTCGAATGGGGTTTTCACGCTTAAAATTTGTTCTTAGATACTACAGCCTATCAACCTTGAGAGAGCTATAGCAATCATAATCTAAGCAATTCATGTTGATTCCATGTAATTTGAAGATTTCAAGGGTGTGTAAGTGTGTGTTTTTGAGAGAGGGAGCTAGAGAGATGGAGGAGGGAAAATTAGCTTTCAAAGTTTGTTTCAAATACCAGTGTGAGGAAAGCTTACATCATCAAGGTTAGTTCATCCTATTTATACCATCTATCACTAATCACCACTAACTAGTCTAATTAAGCTAATTACATCATTTTAAGTACAAAACTAGTCCTAACAAACCCCGAAGCCGATGAGCCAAATAGGTTTTGTTCCAAGAAAAGTAAATATACGTGTTGGCGGGCCTTTCTTGGACGGTTGCATACTTTGGACATTCTCATCAAACGGGATGTCGAATGTACACGTGTTTCTTTAGTAACTCATGTTTGGAATCCAATGAGCATTCATTAATGTCTTGCTCTAGGATTAAATCGATTTGGAAAAAGGTTTGGGCTTGGTGGTCGATTAAGATATACAGAGTATTTATTTATAGATGATATGATTAGAGGGAAAGTTGGCTATGGCTCAAATTATATGGTCGCAGATGTTTGTACAGGAGTTATATACTCTGCTATTTAGTTAACTAGAACACACCCAAATACAGCTGTTCACAATTTTTTCTCTTGTTAACACACTCAATCTCGGTAAGTGTTCGGTCTTAGATTATATCTGGTAGTACAAAACTACTCCGGTTGGTGTACCATATGAAATTGACAACAAATCTATTTTAAAATGATCGTATTTTCACGAAACCAAACTTGGCTTTCATCTTTGTTTTTACATATTGTTGTTTCAATATTTGTAATTGTATTAGTCATTTCTCAGTCGTAAGTATTTTAATTAATAAAAAATTGATATTAATTCCTACATTACATAAAAATTTGATATTAAAAAAATGTATTTTACATACAAAGTTTATTACATAAATTAGTTTGACAATATGACTATAAGACGGGTGCCAACGGCACCAAGTGACGGCGCCGGTTTGCCCCGCCGGTTGTGGCGTCCGTTGGCACGGGCCCGCCGGTTTGGCGCCGGTTTGAGGCTCGCCACTTTGAAGACGAGCGGAGGAGTGTTCGCCGGTTGAAGATGAAGACGAGCGAGAGTAAGAGAGAGAGAGAGAGAGAGAGCGGCTGTTATTTTATTTTATTTTTATTTTTTTTTTAATTTTTTTTAATTTTTTAAAAGAGGTAATATTTAAAAAAATTCAAAAAAAATCTAAAAAATTCAAAAAATTTTCTAAAAAATAAACTTTTTATGTAATATTTTTTTAATTAATGAAATGTACTTTTATTAGTTATATGTTTTAATTAGTTGTGTATTTTTATTAGAAAAAGAAAAGTAAATGGTGGAGCCCAAATTTGGTGAAGTGACGGAGTGCTGTTGGTATGGCTACGTCAGTTTAGTGTTAGTTAGTTTTGACTGCTGACGTGGCGCTGAGTTGACAGCAACTGACGTCGTCAGTTGCCGCCACCATTAGCACCTGTCTAAGCTACATAAATTAGTTAGAAAGTTTAATAAATCACGTAATGTTAAATTGAAAACACGTATACAAAATACAGAATACATTAAAGATGACAGTTTAATATTAACGTCATGTTTTCATCCCTAATACGGTTTTAAAATGTTTGTTTTAACAGTTGGTGTATTTTTATTCGGTGTTGGGGGGTGTAACCCAAATGGGGGATGAATATGTGATTAAACTCCAACTTGGTTAATTCCAAGATTTGAAGCAAAGGCCACTATGCTCAAAGGGGAAGTTTAGTTGACTTTGCTTAGATTGGTCAGCTTAAATTACTGACCTTTGCATATGTTAAATAGTCATTGCAATATCACATAACATCCTATAAATACCCGTTCGTAATTCATGTATCTCCATCATCAAACACCAACTATTTACCCAATAAACTATAGTAATTATGGGGTCCTTCAAACTCTCAATTACCATGTTTTGTTTCCTAACCCTAGCCATTTTCCACACCACTCTTGCTCAAAACACCCAACAAGATTACTTAAATGCTCACAATGCAGCCCGCAACCAAGTTGGTGTTGGAAACATAGTATGGAACGCCACTCTAGCTGCCTATGCTCAAAACTATGCTAACCAGAGGATTGCGGACTGCAATCTCGTCCATTCTGGTGGTCCGTATGGTGAAAACCTTGCTAAAGGGAGTGGTACCTTCACGGGTACTGCAGCAGTGAATTTATGGGTAGCTGAAAAAACTTATTATGATTATACTACCAATACGTGTGCCAGTGGACACGTTTGTGGGCACTATACTCAAGTTGTGTGGCGTAATTCTGATCAACTTGGGTGCGCTAGGGTTCAGTGCACCAACGCTTGGTGGTTCGTTATTTGCAGCTATTATCGTCGTGGAAATTACATCGGGCAATCTCCTTATTAGTGAACTACTTGATATATGTTGTTGGTCATTTATATAATATACGAATAAATGTGTGTTTTACTTTTGCAATAAAGAGTATAAGATGATGTTGAACGTGGATTCCAATTTATTATATATCTTCCTATAATCAATTATCCCACGAATCTATATACTTATAAGATATGGACATTTTTAACCTCATCACGACTTTGAATCCGTGACTCAGCTCGAGTGTGAGGATAGATATCCACTATATAATTCACCCATATATAGGTTTATTGGGCTATGTTACTAGAAAAATTGCCAATACAAAAAAAAAAAAAACGTTGGACTGTTAACCAATTATTTAGTAAATTTGTTTTACCAATGACTATATAAACAAAAAATTGTAATAACATAATTTTAATTTACCAACAACACACTCGTTGGTATTTTGTTACTTTTTTGGAGGGAAGATTCCCGCTATGTTTACCAACGAGTTTTATTTTAAATTTGTTGCGAAAAGCATAAGAATTAAGTTTCCAATGCAATTTACTCGTTGGTATATTAATTTTTTTTTGGAAACGGCAAATGAAATAACGGAAGCCTACTCGCAATTTTTCAGCGAGCACCCCGAGTTCGAGCTCCGCATAAGCGGGCACGTTGGTATATTAACTACCAACTATTAAGTATATCGTTGATAAATGTTCAAGGTAGTCCAAGAATTTTTGCTAGTCTCAATGGATAATTAATAGTCATTCCAAGATCAAGATTCAAACTATACAAGCACATGTGCTTCAATACATCAATACCCCACCCACCTCTGGCGGCCGGAGACGGCCGCCGGCGGTGGACGGAGGCGATGGGCGGTGGCCGCCGGCGGTGGTGACCAGTGGTGGTGGTCGTGACTGGAAGCACATGTGTTTCAAACACATGTGTTTGAAACATATGTGTTTCACCTTTTGAAACACATGTGTTTTGAAAATAAAGGAGTGTCTATGTACAGCCAAACACATGTGTTTAATGACTTGAAACACATGTGTTTCGTTACTAAAAGCGCATGTGTTTCACTAATAATAGTTATTTTGAAAATAAAGGAGTGTATATGTACAGCCAAGCACGTGTGTTTCAAGTAATGAAACACATTTGTTTGTAAGTTAGAATCGCACGTTATAGTGAAATAGAATATTTGCCTCATAAAACATTGAGGAGAGATCTCTTATTTATATTGAAATGTACAACAAGAGTAAACTGAAATCACTCCATACATTGAGTGATTGCCTTAACTAAATAGTATACAAAAGGAATTATATAAATACAATTAAATACATTTAATAATAGAGATATTATCGGTTAATACCCCCCTTCAATCGAATAGGTGGTGGCCCGAGACGAAGCAGTGTGCGGAACGTTTCAAATTGAGGGCGCGGAAGACTTTTGGTGAAAATATCTGCCACCTGAAGATTGGTAGGAACAAACTTTGTATATAACTTCCCCGAGCTTACAAGTTCACGTATAAAGTGATAATCTAGATCAATGTGTTTAGCTCGTTTATGAGACACCGGGTTTTGTGTCATAAAAAGTGCACTTTTATTATCACAAAGAAGTGTTGGGCGATCCGGTGGGAGTGCATGCAATTCACGTAAGAGATGAGTGATCCAAACAATTTCGGCAGCCGTATTTGCCATAGCTCGGTATTCAGACTCGCAACTGGATCGTGAGACAGTGGGTTGGTTTTTGGCACTCCAAGAGATAAGATTGCCACCGAGATAGATAGAATACCCATATGTGGAGCGTCTAGTATCAATACATCTAGCCCAATCGGCGTCAGAGTAACCGGTTAGCACGTTTGTACGAGGTCGGTTGAATGTGAGACCAAAAGAGATGGTCCCTTTGACATACCGCATGATCCGTTTTACAGATTGGTAGTGGTCCACGGTTGGAGCATGTAAAAATTGAGACACTTGATTTACGGCATAAGAAAGGTCGGGTCTTGTGATAGTTAAATATTGAAGAGCTCCGACTAACGACCGATATAATGTAGGATCCGAATAAGGCACACCTTGGGTAGTAAACGAAACATGTGGTGATAAAGGTGTACTTGCGGGTTTAGAATCAAAGAGATGTGCTCGTTTGAGTATATCACTTGCATATTTCGACTGAGTGAGAAATAAACCGGTGTCCGTGTAGGCAAGTTCAAGACCCAAAAAATAGTTAAGGGCACCAAGGTCTTTTATAGCAAACTCACTATTTAAACGAGTAATAAAGTGAGTGATAGAGGATTCATCATTACCCGTAAGAATAAGATCATCAACATAAACGAGCAAGTACATGATGCACTTGTCTTTTGTAAAGACAAAAGGTGAAGTATCCGCACGGCTACAAATGAATCCATAAGAAATTAAGAGTGTGCTCAATCGTTGAAACCAAGCTCGTGGGGCTTGTTTTAAGCCATAAAGGGCTTTTGATAACTTGCAAACATGATTAGGAAGATTAGAAGCAATAAAACCGGGCGGTTGCTCCATATACACGGTTTCATCAAGATTGCCATTTAAAAAAGCATTCTTGACATCAAGTTGGTGTAATTTCCATTGATTTAGAACCGCAATTGAGAGGACAATGCGAACGGTGGATGCTTTCACAACGGGACTAAACGTGTGACAATAATCAAGTCCCGGAATTTGAGTGTAACCTTGAGCAACCAATCGTGCTTTGTATCTCTCAATAGTGCCATTAGAGTGGTATTTAATTCGATATACCCATTTCGAACCAACAATATTTGTGGATGAAGGTCGCGGGACTAATGTCCATGTATGATTATTTTGAAGAGCTTGAAATTCTTCATGCATGGCCTTCATCCAATTTGTATCCTTAGATGCGGTTTTGAATCCCCGAGGTTCGGTGGTAGATAATAGAGCCACATGAAGAGGATAAGTGTTGATAGCCACAAAGTTTGCTTGATGCTTTGGTTTAAAAATCCCCGCTTTAGATCGTGTAGTCATTGGGTGTGACGATTCATTTGTTGGTATGTGTGTGGCGGATTCGGCTTGAGATTGGGCAGCGTGAGTGGCAGAGGTGGGTATAGGGACTGGATCGCTATTTGGTTGAGTGTGGGTTTCCGGTATGGGCTGATCAGGTGGTGTTTGGTGGGTATTTAAATTGGGTGGTGTATTTAAATTGGGTTGTGTACTTAAACTAGTAGAACTTTACCCCGCGCGTTGCCGCGGGGTAATTTCATATGATACCCAAAAAATTGTTTATTGACGTTCGTATAACATACACAATATTATCTTATATTGAAAGCAAAATATAGCTTTCAAGATATTTTTTCCAAGGTATTCGTACAACGGAAGTTCATCCTCCTCATGCAAAGTCGGTAGTTACCGTGAGATTTCAAAGTATATACTTCCTCCGATTCAAAATAATTGCTACACTTTCTTTATATGGGTGATTCAAAATAAGTGCTACACTTTCCTTATGTGGTAAATATTTATATATAAAAGTACCTTTTTATCTTTATTTAACTTTATTAAACATCATTAATTTGTCATTCCCAACCATATTGTGGGATCATTCCTCACTAATTATCCTCTTTAATCTATCATAATCTCTATTACAATATTTTACATAAAAAAACGTAAAAGTAATAGTGTAGCACTTATTTTGAATCAGAGGAAGTATATAATATATGTAAAAACTAATGTACTTCCTCTGTATCAAAATAACTGAATCACTTTGAAGTTTACGTTTTTTGAGGCTAAATAAAGTAATAAGAAATCAGTGAGATTAAATGAGGTAATTAAATGGATGGGCCCCACACCTTTTACTATTTTGTTGCTTTTTCTAAATGGTGAAAAAGTTAAATATAGGAAGATGACAAAAATGGATGGGACCTCACACCTTTAGTGACGTTTAAAAAGGGATAAGTAAGAGTAAATGAATAATTTTAAATATAAAAACTTACTAAATAAGGTAAATTATTAAAGTGATTCACTTATTTTGATACACTCTAAAAAAAAAGTGATTGAGTTATTTTGATACTGAGGGAGGAAGTATAAAGTTCAAAGAAATTTTTTATTGAAAAACTAATATAAAAGCTTTGAGAAAATAAAACCCCAAATAGGTTGGTCAACAAAAGCTTTGTAGAAACTGATGTATAAACTTGAAAGAAAAAATTCTATTGAAAATTAATATAAAAACTTTGAGAAAATAAAGCCCCAAATAGGTTGGTCAAAAACGGCAGATCAAACAAAATAAAATTAACGTGTGTGCCAGGCACTATTCATGTCCCATGACAAATGTATATTAGTAAATTTGGTGGTGTATTAGGTGGCTGGGTATTTAAATTGGCTTGGGAATTCGATGGTGGGGCCATAGGGGTGGTTGTTGTGGGATGGCACAATGTGCAATTTAAAGGGGTTGAGATTTGGTTATTTTTGGTTGTGGCAGGCGACATAATAGGTGGATTTAAGGTTGTGTCACATGGAATATCATTTAAAAATGTGCTTAATTCCAAGGTACGAAGATTGGACGTATACGTATAACCTTTGAAAGGGAAAATATCTTCATTGAAACGAGCATGCCGAGTGATAAAAATTCGAGATGTACTCGGATCAAGGCATCGATATCCTTTATGTTGTGTGCTATATCCAATGAATACACAAGATATGCTTCTTGGTGCAAGTTTGTGTGGCGAATAATCACGTAAGTATGGAAAAACTTGACATCCATATGCTCGAAAATTTTCATAATTTGGACTTTTATCAAAAATTAGTTGAAATGGAGATCGTTGATCCAACACGGGTGTAGGAACCCGATTAATAATATATGTCGCCGATGAAAATGCATCTACCCAATAGGTGGCCGGAATGCTTGCATTAAAAAGCATAGCTAAGCCGGTTTCAACTATAAGACGGTGCTTGCGTTCGACTCGGCCATTTTGTTGCGGAGTATAAGGGCAAGAGAATCGATGTAAAGTGCCATTATCGTCAAATATTTTTCTAACCGTATGATTCACGAATTCGGTACCACCGTCACTTTGAAATATTTTTATTTTTCGTGAGCACATGGTTTGAGCAAGGTTAATAAATGTTGATAAAACCGAATAAAAACCATTTTTTGTTTTTAGAGGGTAAAACCACGTGAACCTGGAAAAATCGTCAAAAAAAATAACATAATATCGATATCCATCCTTAGAACAAATTGGAGAGGGCCCCCATAAATCACAATGAATTAAGTCTAAAGGATGAGATGATCTTAAAGCATTATTATCAAAAGGTAAACGAGTGCTTTTAGCAAGTTGGCACGAAGTGCAAATGACCGGTTTAGGTAACAATGACGAAATAGATAAAAAAAACCTAATTTATTCAAAGTAGAAATAACATCAAACGAGACATGACCCAAACGGGTATGCCATAATTCATAAGACTCGTTTTTTAGTCGTTTTGTAGCAACAAAGGCTTGATGTTCATCTTCAAGTACATAAAGCCCATTCTCACATTTACCACTAGCAAGAACCTTTTTAGTTTTCCGATCCTGAATGTTAAAAAATGATCAGTGGTTAATTTGCTCACTGAAAGTAATTTCTTAGTGAGGTTAGGTATAACAAGAACGTTACGTAGCGAAATATTTTTAGTAATATGAGAAATACCCGTATGAGTGATAGGTAAAGATTTACCGTTTCCAAATACCACTTGAGAATTACCTTTGTAAGGACCCGGTTGATGTAAATTTTCACATGAGTTTGTCATGTGATCCGTTGCACCCGAATCAACATGCCAATCGGGAGCATTAGTGGTAACATGACATTGAGCATGAAATGCTTTAGCCAATGAATCATCGGTGGTAGGTGCTTGAGCGGCATAGTTTGCAAGGTTAGGGCAAGATGATGCATAATGGCCCTTGGTACGACAAAGTTGACAATGAGGTGGCCTACGGTTGTTGCCACGACCTCGGCCGCGATAATAGTTTCCATGATAATTATTTGCACGATAAGTAGAGGTACGGCCTGAGTTGTTGGTATTGGAGGGCATTTTTGATTGGGCATGAAATGCAACAGTAGGTGGAGTGGTATCATGCAATGAGAGCAAAAAAAGCTCATGGCTTTCTGCTTGCGAGGTTAAGTCACAGAATTTAGGAGCGGGTTTTGTGGCACGGATGGCGGTGGAAAACGTTTCATAAGACGGACCCAAGCCACATAAAAACCAATGAATTTTATCGATCTCAACGACGGGATGACCGATCGCTGAGAGTTGATCACAAATAGTTTTAAATTTTCGAGAGAATTCCGAGACGGTTTTTGTACCTTTAGAGAGATGACGAAGAGCATCTCGTAAGGAGTGAATTCTTTCGACGGAAGCATTGCTATAGGCGGCCTCTAACGCCAACCAGATTTGATGTGCCGAGGTGAGCCCGAGAACTTCCGCCGCCGATTCTTCCGTGAGAGAAGATTGAAGAAGAATGACGGCTCGTTGGTCTGTTTCAGACCAGGTTTGGGCAGCGGGATTCGGTGATGTTTTGTCATCAACCGTGATGGTGGCCGGTGGGGAAACGATGGTACCATCGATATGCCCCATTAACTTCTAATAGGAGAAGATTGGTATCATGTTATTGCGCCATAATAGATAGTTGGATGAGGTTAACTTTATGGTCATCATATGAAGTATATTATTCATAGTGAATGGAGTTTCTGTTGAGGAAGAAGAAGATGACATTGTGAGTGTCGGTGATTAATTGGAACAGAGGAAGCTGTGATGGATTGTAAAAGAGAAAAAAGGGAGAAGAGGTGAGAAAAGGAAACAAGAAAGAAAAGGGAAGGCTATTGATTGGCTGATACCATATAGTAAAATAGAATATTTGCCTCATAAAACATTGAGGAGGGATCTCTTATTTATATTGAAATGTACAACAAGAGTAAACTGAAATCACTCCATACATTGAGTGATTGCCTTAACTAAATAGTATACAAAAGGAATTATATAAATACAATTAAATACATTTAATAATAGAGATATTATCGGTTAATACACGTGTTTCACTAATAACAATTCTTTTGAAAATAAAGGAGTGTATATGTACAGCCAAGCACATGTGTGACTTGAAGCACATGTGTGACTTGAAACACATGTGCTTCGTATGCTCCCCTGTGTTTTAGAAACTCATGTTTTTAGTGACTTGAAACACATGTGTTTCGTGACTTGAAGCACATGTACTTCGAAGTAATATGCTCGTTTCTATTTTAGAACACCTGTGTTTTAGTGAAGCACATGTGCTTCAATACATCAATACCACCACCACCCCATTACCACCACCACCTTCATCGTCAGCCACCACCGCCGCCACCGGCGACGAACGGCGGCGGCCAACGGTGGTGACCGGTGGTGGTGGTCGTGACTGGAAGCACATGTGTTTGAAACTCTGTGATCTGATCTTGACCATTTTAATCCAATGGCTTGGATTTGTCCATTGGACTATGCAAAGTCCTTGGACTTACTTGAAGACAACTCTATCGTTGGTATATTCAGTAAAATCAGAAATTTATTGAATAGACGCGTGTTAATAAGTGGAATGAGAACGAGAATAGATTTTTGAAATCCAGCCTTTTAGCGGGTTTAGAGTATTCGTAATTAAAAAATGAGGAATCAACTGAAGAATACAAAAGAATGGAAATGTAACTAACCGTGATATAAGGTGACTGGGAAGCCATTAAAGTAGCCAAAATAACTTCAAGAATGAGGTTTTGAACACACATCAAGTTTTGAACCAATTAATAATCAAATGTCATACTTAATTACTTACTATAAAACACAAATGGATTACAATTAGTAGTTGAAGAAAACAGATAATAATATGAGTTTGTGTAATAGAACACTAAGGTACCATGAGTTTAGCATGGGTTCTGCTCGTTGCTCGATCCTATGATATACAGCACTAGAAATCAGCTTATATCATATCATATCAAATACTCAATGTGTTATGTTCTGGTTCTAATATTCGACCTAATTACTTCAATTTTATATAATTTTGAAGACATTTTTTTATATTTCAGTTCCTAAAACTGTATTTTTCCCTTTGTTGTCAATAGAATGATAACAATTTTGAAATTTTATTTTTGCATCAAATCGAATGCAATCGAGTTCCTATACATCAAATAATTCGCATTTACATGCAAAAAAAATGTGTTACCTCTTCGTCTCGTTGGTTGGAGATGGAGGGTTTGTTCGATTCCTATTTCATCTCCTTCTTCTTCGGTTACCAATTCCGATTTCTGATGGTGTCGATGTTTTTAGATTTGGGATTTTGAAAAGGCTCGTCCCGTTCCCTTTGAAACCAGTTCCCTTTTGGGCCTTCAGTAAGATCCAAGATTTTTCATTGGGCTTATACTAAGAGGACTTCCATTGATTTATTTTACAAAAATGAGCCTTAAATTTATTTAGGCAATGTGCGGTTGTCCTGGTGGCTCAGGCCCAGGGCCGGCCCTGCGTGTCGCCTAATTTTCAAAGGGCAATGAATTATTTTCAAAGGGAATAAGTTTGGTCATCTGGTGTGTGACTTTGGTCACATTTTGATCAGAAGAGAGAAAGTCGATGTAGCGTTGTTGTATCAGGGTAACCAAACGAGTAATGGTCATACGCAAATTTTAAAATATGTGTAGCTGCTATAATTGCTCTAGAAAAAATGACGGGACCTTAAATTATCAATACACACATACAAAATGATATACGGTGAGCCGTAAATCGAATAAATGAGAACTTTAAAGCTACAAGAAGGTGATAGAACTTAAAAGCTATATATATTGTAGCATCTACGGAATAGGCCAGCAAAAGGTAGAATTATCTAGACACTTACACCAAATGACTTATAGCCGAGCAGTATCTATGTGTTTATAATGTTCCACATGGTTTTGAGTTCAAGTTCCACCGCTGATAAAAAGGTGTAAAATTAGTAGGGGTGTGTGTACTTGTTAGCCGTTCAAAAAATTTAGACACTTATACCGCTTCCAACCGTAACACCAACTGAACTTCTGTTTTTTTGATAAATCAGCGTTACGTCAGCTGACACTACAACTGAATATTAACTGACACACTCATGAAACTAATACCCCTTCACTTACTATTTTATACATAAATTACACAAACAACGAACATCAATACCACAAAAATTACCTTTACAATCGTATGTTTACACTTTGGTTTGGGGTAGGGAAACATCATCCAACCAAAGGGGCGTGCCACCAATCCAGCAAAACCCATGTGAGTCGGTAGCCAACCGACATTTCTGTTGACACCCATCTTACACCAAGCAAGATCCTCCATGTTTAGAAGTTCGGAAAAGAGAATTTTCCATTTTGCTAATAGAAACAACTTTTAAGCGTTAAGGATTCTTTACCTATAAGACCGGTGCCGACAATGACATAACTGGCGTCATTAGTTTCTGCCAACTAAGTGACATGTCAGCTCATACTCCAACCGACATTCAATTAACATACACATGGCAACAATATCCTTTCTCTTTAGTTTTTTGGATTCCACCATTATAAAATATATATACACAAAATACCAAATAGTATATTATATTAACTTAAGCCTCACAATTTGAGGGTCTCACCTCTTCCTCCAGTTGAAGACTTCAACCGATATCTTCCCTAAGACGGGGCGCGCCAATGGGTGATGGCAACCGACGCCCAACCAATGTCTTCCCTCCCCTACCATTAGCACAAGTCTAAATATCAGAAAACAAAAGGTATCTGATTCATGTAAATGGACATGAATCCACATGTTGCAACTGTCATAGATTTGATCACTTCAAAGTACATGGTTACAAGTTACAACGATGACTTTGAGTTAAGCTTGCATTATATCTTTAATCGAAACCAATTAGTATAGATCAATTGATCACCAAGGGTAGCCTTGAGTTTTTCCTTCAAGAGGTCTTGGGTGCAAGCTTTGTTGGAGGTAAAACTTGGAGATTAAAAGGTGGTGAGGTTTATTCTCCATATGTGAAGAGTTCCAGAGAATGCATACTGCCCTTGTGGATATCACTGGCTCGAATCACTATTACCAACTTCCCGTTCAAACAAAAAAAAATATCTTTAATCGAAAAAATTATATATTTTCTTATTTTATATATCTTTACTATATTATAAAGAGTTTACCCTTTCCGTATTTAGCTGAAAATTCAGCCAACACACTTTCCATTTTTAGATTGAATTTTGTTTAAAAAACAATGCTTGTAACGGGATTCGAGCGCGGGACCTTCAACAACCCAGGCAACTTCGTTAACCAACTGAACTCCAAGGATTGATATCTATTTATTCAAAATCAATAAATATAACCTAACATATTGTGTGCAAATAAGCATGACTCAAATACCCTCCCGTCGTTTCAGTTACCCATAAGTTCATAACCCTAATCAGACCTTCACTCTGTCTGCAAACCTCGGTACCTGTAACCTTCCTCCCCCGTCGATTAAGTTCCCCATAAACCTCCTCGATTCAATTGCATTGGTACATTAAACCTTCAGTCTGCAATGGCTTCATCAGAGACACTACAAATTTCGATCTCATCGTATCATCTCACATCTTTAATTTCCATTTCGTCTTCAAAAAATTTATTTTCTTCTATTCTAATTTGTCGTTTTTTATTGAATCTGTTATCTCAATCTGTTTCAAATTTCTGCTATCTCATTCTTTATTCTTAAATTCATGTCGTGTTTGGTAGAGTTTTTTATGTATGAAATTCGGGTTTTAATTTTGATTTTGATTTATAAGCAGATTGTGGCGTCGACTGATAAACCCCAGACGCCTTTGAAAATTGTGTTATGTGGGGCTCCTGCTTATTGTAAAGGAACATAATGCTAGCTAATTACAAGTAAACTGAATTAATTTTCGATATACATTCATCTTTACTTTTTGTTTACATTGAATTTGATATGCTCTCGTAATTTGAAGTTTTTTATAGCTTTAAGTGATTTCTCGGTGAAATAGATGGTGAAAGATGGTTATCAGAACAAGATTCTGCTGAGAAAGGATGGCGCTTTTGGATGGATACCAATGAAGCTCATCACAAGCAACAACATTGGTTTTTTTAATCCCAACCTTTATATACTTCTTCAAGTAAGTTGACCATGTTCATGTGTGAATGGGGTTCAATATGTGAACATGTAAGTAGTCAATTGTTTTAATAGAAATCAATATATCAAGTGAGGATACGTGAATTGGGGAAATGATGATGGTTTGCCTACATTAGTCTACAATGAACATTATATAAGTTACTTATCTGTGAACATTAAATACTTTGTTAGATGTAAATCAGTAATAAAATATATTCAATTTTGCAAGGTTTTGTGTACGTGCTTGAAACTTGTTGTAAGATGATCACTCAATTGGTCTACAATGAGCGACAACAACAATTTCGCAGACCCCAACTTCATCTTCTCGACACAGTCAAACATAGTGTACAAGAGAGTTCTATTATTAAATCTTTTTGCATCACATGGAATAAAGGAAGGATTGTTAGGAATGGCATCACAAAAATAAAGTAATGGATTATTTACCTAAAAGTGGATTTTTCAGGATTTTAGACATTGGATGTATTGATTTCGAATTAAGTATTAGGTATTCATTCATATAAGTTGAATAATTAGTTTAATTGATTATGGCAAAATATAGAGAATATTTGTAAGAGAATGATGGTTAGGAATGGCATCACAAGTTGCATAAGTTAGAATAGAATTATTGGTTTAAAGTTTATTGTTTTGACATATTGCAGATAATTTTCTTTTGACCCATTTTGACTGATGTACATTTGAAAGTAAAAAATGTAGTTTGAATTCTTGCTTGAATATTTTTTTTGCCTGAATTGTTTGATGAAAATCAAAATTGATTTAATACTAATGATTGACATTTTTAATTATGCAAATGTTGTTTAATAACATATTTATTATGTAGTTATGGTTTCCGTTTATTATGTTGCTAATCTGTGAGATTAATTTTAATGGTGAAACTCAGGTTATAAGTTATAAAGGATCATGATGTGGTAATTTGCAGCGCAGAGGAATCTTTGATGTGAACTTTTAAGTATATGGATTTTGAAAATTGTTTTAATAATAAGTAAATTTATGGTTGAAAATGGTAATATAATTTTTATGATATAATGCATTTCAGATTTTCTTCGAATTGGCAAGGCTTTAACTTTCAACCAACATACTTGCTATTTAGGATAGATTTGTATTTATTAAAAATATGCACTTGCGACCTTTGAGGTATTAATACAATTTCCTAATCAATAGAGCTACTACAATATACGTTCCTTATATGAATACAAGTTTATAATTATATTTATTAATCCATAAAAACTTAAAAAAAGTTTAAAATTACAACCACTACCCATCATCTACGAATAACACCATCACCATCGCCTCAACCATCATCCCACCCGCCGCAAATATAGTCACACGATACCCCCCGTATTATGCGGGTACCAACTAGTTTTCTTTAATGAAAACTTCAAAGAAAAGTCTAAAATCTAGACAGGCTGACACTCGTGAGAAACCCCATTTATGGTAAAAGCCTGTTCTTCATTTTCACCATGATTGAACTCCATTTCTTGTTCTTGCTCAGCTAGATCCACCCCCACACCACACACACTCGATTAATGGCGCGTGCGTGAGAGAGAAACAGATCCTGAGACTCTTAAACTACAAAGCATAGCTCTTCCTACTGTGTAAGCTACCTCACTCAAATGTTGAAATCCCCAATTTGGCTTCAATAAATCTACCTGCACAGGTATTCATCCATCATCTTCCGTTGTTGCTTTCGATATTGTTACATCTTAGTCCAATTTGCTCACATCGAAGTAGGTTTCACTAATTGCTTACTGTAGCCATTAATTTCATCGGTTTGTTTTGTTATTTTGCTTGTAATTAACTGTTTCTACGGCCGGATTCTAGTTCTGTGAAGTTAATTGTCTGTTTAATTTCGTCTAAGCGTTTGTTTGAATTTTATAAATGTGTTGCTAGTTATTCTTAGGGTTTACCCAAATATGGGGAAAATAACACAGCTTGATGTTCGTTTCCTCTTTGATTCAGTTTTGGGTCTGAATTTGATCAATTGATTTATAGCAGGAGAATTACTGATCAACAATCTGTGCCCTAATTAGTCAATTGATTTCTGGTAAGACAACAAATTTAAGTGAGTAGCGATATGTATACTCCTTTACTCTCTCAATAACAGATTTTTAAGGGTATGTTTGACTTTATGGACAAATTCAATAACAGATTTTTAAGGGTATGTTTTTATTTAGGAGTAAAACAAGGGCAGCTTGTCAAATTGTCCGTAAATACATAAGTTATATCGTGAAATTGAAAAAATTAAACACAATTTTCTATTAGGAGTTAAAAAAGTACCTAATTTTGATGTGCAATGTAACAGATCAAGTAATCTGGAAATATCAATATGTATAGACACTCACCGGTCAGAAACCAGAGATCTAAAGGAACAAAGATCAGACATGTTTTACAAGTTTGTTTATTGGTTGCTGTTTGTTTCTGGTTAATCTTTCAAATCAAAAGGTCTCATGACAAAAAGAAAGAGTTTGATGCTAACGGTAACAAGATCTCGTTAAGTACACATAATAGCGACGAAATCGTTAAATTTGGAAGGAAAGATTTGCATCCAAAATTAGAGGAAACAACAAAAGAAGTTGAAGAAACACAAGAACATGAAGATGAAGATGGAGATAAAATTGAGGATGAAAAAGATGACGAGATTGATGAAAATGAAGAAGAAAAGTCAGACGTCGAGATTGACCGAGAAGAAGTTGACATTATAG
This sequence comes from Calendula officinalis, assembly GCA_963853835.1. NCBI lineage: Eukaryota > Viridiplantae > Streptophyta > Magnoliopsida > Asterales > Asteraceae > Calendula > Calendula officinalis. The sequence goes on along the minus strand of OY970828.1, from coordinate 8,591,436 downwards.
ATGAAGATAAGGAAATTGTAGAGAGCGATGATGGTGAGAAGGATAACGAAGAGAAAGACGGTCAAAGTCAAAGTCAAAGTGAAAATGAACATGGGGCTTCTACAGTTGACCATGATGAAGACGGGTCAACTGTACATACCAACGAGGCACGTGAAGAACACTACAAGGCAGATGATGCTTCGAGTGCAGTTACTCATGATGAAACTTCTTCAAATACCACTACGTTTCAAGAAAAAGACGTTTTTACCCCTGTGAACGCCACGTCATCGATAGATTCCAGTGATAACGGACCACCTTCAAGTACCACAATGAATTCAACTGAATCCCAAAACGCCACATTATCAACATTCACCGAAATAACACAAGAATCCTCAAATTCGACGAGTATTTCTGATGAAAATATCTCTGAATCTTCAAAAAAGGATGTTGAAATTGAGAATTCAGAAGAGAATTTTGATCCAAATGAAATTGAACATGAAATTATAGATTCAGAACATTTAGATGAGAAAGATGTACGGACGGATCTAGACACGTTGCCTGAGATTGAAACGGAGGGTGGCAACAGTGAAGATACTGCTGCAGAACAATGTTTTAAAACCCGGGTTATTGCTCGGCCCGGTGTGATGACCGGGTCACGGTTCAACCGGTTCAACCGTTTTACCGAAAAACATAGGAAAAGTTGCATACGCATGTTTCTTCACTCAATTTGTAGAACCAAAAACAGAAACAAATTAATTTGAGAGAGATATCACTGATAAATTTGAGCAACCAATGAATTTGTAGAACACAACAATTTGTACAATCAATAAATCGGGCAGCAACAATCAATTTGGAGAAATAAATCGGGCAGCAAAGATGAATTTGTATCAACAATCAATTTGAGCAATCAATTTGTAGAACATAACAATGAATTTGTAGAAATAAATCGGGCAGCAACTAATGAAATTACCTTGTGTGGGTGGACGGTGGACGAGCAGAAACGAGCGAGATAGAATCGAAAGTAGTAGTAGCGGCTGAAACCACTGATATTAGGGATTTTTTTGTAAATTCCGGGTTTTTACCGGGTCAACGGGTCGCCGGGTCGGCGGTTCAACCGGAAACCCGGCCGGGTCTCAGCGGGCGGAAAATAGGAATTAAACCGGACCGAGTTGACCCGCCTCATGTACCGGGTCCCGGTTCGACCGGTTCAACCGGCCGGGTCAACCCGGGTTTTAAAACATTGCTGCAGAATGAAATAAGGAGATGTTTTTTTGTATTAATTTGAAATTTGTAATTCTTATTTCCACCTTGAGAACTTTTATGGGTTGTGTGGAATGTTGGTCAAAAGTGTTGTAGGTTAGTCAATATTAAATTATTATTAATAGTCTTTGGTTTGTATAATTTGCTTTCCTAAATGCCATTTTCTCTCTAAATATCTTAGAAGTTATTTGATAGGAACAAAATGATTAAGTATTAGATGATTCAACAGTTTGAATGATTAATAAGCTTTGTATAAACTTGTTTTAAATGTGAGAAACTTTTTTTATAAGTATTCTGATTGCTTAATGATTCAGCATATGTTATATGGTAGAATGATTCAGTATTTTTTTTATGTCCCATTTAGCGTAGTCTTTATTCAGAGACGCTAAATAAACACATTGATGATGAATGGTTCAGCATTCACTGAATGACTCCTTAAGCTGCAATGTCACAGGAATATGAATTGGGACTTTATTAGTTAATTAATTGTAAAACCGACTCTAAAAAGTAAATGCATGACAAACCGACAATATTGAAGAGTTTTGGACCAAAGATGTTAATAGTACTAGTTACAGAGAGTGTTAGTATTCGCAGTCGATATCAGAAATGAAGGAAATTATATATTAAAAGATTGAGCAAATTAATATTTATATTTTGGTTAAACTTTTAATTTAGAAACCGAAGTACCAAAAGTGCACTTAAGTTGTTTGTTACATCTTTTACTTTATTTAAAATCACGCCTTAGCATGTTGCTGCAGAAAACTAATGGAATGATGAAATGTAATAAATATGAATAGATATATACATACAATCTCAAAGCATATATAAACCTAATACAATCGATGAAATTTACTAAACTCTAAAGCCTAATTGTATATTGATCAGTAGTTCAGTACCCGTAAGACCGGTGCCAATGGTGGCGGCAACTGACGCCGTCAGTTGCTGCCAACTCAGCGCCACGTCAGCGGACAAACTAACTAACACTAAACTGACGTAGTCATGTCAACAGCACTCCGTCACTTCACCAAATTTGGGCCCCACCATTTACTTTTCTTTTTCTAATTAAAATATACAACTAATTAAAACATATAACTAATAAAAAATAAATTACATTAATTATAAAAAAACATTACTAAAAAATTTATCTTTTTTTTGAATTTTTTAGATTTTTTTATAAATATTACGGAGTACTTTTTTTTTCTAATTATTAAAAGGAGTTAAAAAAAATTAAAATAAAAGTAAAAATAAGGTCTGGAAAAAAAAAGTATAAAAAAGTTAAAATAAAAGTAAAAATAAGGTCTGGAAAAAAAAAAGAAAAAAAAAATTAATTTTTTAATCACCATTTCAACCGGCGCTCTCTCTCCTCCTCGTCTCCAAAGTGGCGTAGCTACAACCGGCGATGAAACCGGCGGTCCGTGCCAACGGTGGCACAACCGGCGGAAAACCGGCGGTGCCAACCGACGGTACCGTTGGCACCGGTCTAAAGCAACAGATAATTTTACCGTTACTGTTTCATTTTCGATATGTAAGCATTTCATGTTCGTTTTCTACGGGTGTCGTGTTATTTATAAACATATAGCAAAAAATAGAATTCATTAATGATTAATAAATGCATTTATTCATTATGACAGGAAATATGAAGTTCATTCAATGCTATGAGTTAGAAAAACTGTTGTAACTGGTTAGAATTAAAATCAGATAATCCACATGTGTTTGTAACTAGCTAGCATTGAAATCCAAAACATCAACATTTATATCTACGTCAATTTCGATCGGAACATACGAGGTTAAATACAACCTAGCCATCATGTTTTTGTTTTGTTCATATTCCAATCTCCACAATGTGGTCACGCCAAGCTTTCAAAAAACAAATTTTATGGTAATTTGTCATTGTCACTTGTCAGCATTAAACAATTGGAATGATTCGTTTTTCAATCCGTCCAAACAAAAGAATTAACAACTTTAATAATAAAATGCAATAAACAATTAGATCAATGCGTAATTTCACAATAAAATGAAAATACCAAAGTAGAGATACAAGGCTAACCTACGGTTTGAAAGAAGACGGCGGAGACTGGGGAGCCACCACCGATATCAACCACCGTCTCAATGCTGGTCATCCTCCGCCTCTTTCCGTCCGTCTTCAGTCAACATGATTTAGCAAACGGGCCGTCATTTTCAAGGAGCCTTTTTCTCAACCTTGTTGAAACTCATATTTTTTATTAAAAAAAGTTGGTTTAATATTAACAATTATTATTGCATATACAACTTAGTTAAAAATCACTTAAACCTTGTTATTAATTGCAAGTTTATTTCATTTTACTATTTGAAATACACATATGGTAAAGTCTGAAGTAGTCTTCAAACAAGACTTCTAAAATATTTGCATTTTCATTATAGCCAATTATTTAATCACAATAGTAGTGGTTTAATATTTGGATTTAGTTTACATAATGATGAAATTCTCATGATATGTTCAATCTCTAAGAATAAAAACAATATCTCCGTATAGTTAAGGAAGTTCACTCACGCCAATTTCGGGCTACCCGTAAAACGGATGGTCGTCTTGATATTTTTTTCGTTTAGAAATTATTTTGCAACAAAACATGTTTTTATTTCATTTAGAAATCATTGTTTTGGATAAAAAATTTATATCTAATGGATACACATTTAAGTGGTTCATCCATTGGATATGGACATATATAATGACGAATTCGGAATCAAAGTTAACGGCAGCTTTCATACAAATTGAAGTGGAAATTATATAAAAATTTATGCTAAAAACTTTTTTTTACCATTTTCATTTTCACGTTTGGTGTCCTACCAATAGGTGACCATGCACCCCCTTAATGTAATGTCTCGATGCGCCCCTATGGATGGATTATAGCCAAATGGATATTTATATGTATATATGACAGAAAATTAAACGAATGTGAAAAAATATATATATAATTTTTCTCGACAAGAGATAGAGAAACATGCTCAATTGACCCACCCTGTTGTTTGAAATAACCCTCCTATATCCGATGCATTGCATCTCTACTTTACACCTTTGTTTAAGTTAATTTGAAATAGCTATACTTCCCTTTCTATGAAGTCAATTAACTTTTCACTTTTAACCTTTTTCATTTGCAATTTTTCTACGAAGTATTAGATTTTGAATGGTTTATATTTGTCAAGTACTTAAACGTATAATTATTTAATTATTAGGCCAATTGATCTTCAATTTCTTTATTATGGCCAATTCTAGAATGAAAAAGATGTTTTTGCAATTGGTTGTTGTGGCTTTAGTTAGGTTAATTTGGAAAACCATAAAAAGTCTACTTTTAATAATATATATATCTCAGTAGCGGGGATTCAGGATGAACTACAAGCTATGTTATTTTCGTAGATGAAATATAGAGCAAAATGTAATAGGTTATTGTAGCAAATGTGGTGTTTTTGTCCCTCTATTTTCTTTTATACTGTATGTTCTTTTGTACTTTGTCTAACATCTTGCTATTTTTATTTTAATATATTTGCTTTTTGTAGGCGGAGGTATGGGTGATGGCTTTGTCCAAATTTATTTTCCTCTTCTTCCTAGTACCATTAAAAAAAATCTAATTATTAGAATTTCAAACCTTTAAAGCACATCCATGCATTATCATTATCAACCACTTAAACAATTAGTCACCTAATTATTCGACTTTCAAACCCATAATCACATTCGTACATTATCTCACACAGACCATATTATTAGAGTTAATTACACGATTCTAAATGTATAATTGCCCAATATTAAATAGGTTTTAGAGTTAGGTCGAAATTCAATGAACTACTCAAATTGAAGTTTTTTTAAATATTGTATTCTTGTTATAAAGGCTCTCTAGGATGACCGAGCTTTACTCGTGATGTATGTGACATACCCATTGTCGTGATTGTTCCAGACTTTTTTGTACTATCCGGTAATGATCACCCAGGGAAGGATCAAATTGTGACCTCTATGAAGTTATTCGGAAGCTATTACAACTAGCTCATTACCAAATGGTTGAACTAACTAGTGATGGGTTAGGGAAATGTGAAACTATCACCATTAGCTCGGCTAAAACTTAGGGGTGTTTGGGATTGTGAAATCAAATAGATACAATGCTTTTCTATGAACCTAATCTCCAAATCGTATACCAATTCTATTCAAAAGTATTTTTTAGTTATCAAACTAACGAGTAACGATTCCAAAATTTTGCAACATGGGACATCCTCAACTTTGTTCCTACAGTAAATGTTTGAGGTGTATAGTAGTGACTGTTAAAGGGCTAATATATTTTTAAGAATTTTTTACTTCATTCATTCGATACATCTTAACTTGTGTCACGATCACATATTAGGAAAGAAAAATAATATTGTTCCCTATTTTTTGTACTTATTTATGTTTCTACTCACTTGATCAAAATAAGTGTCAAAATCAATGAATGATATAAGGAAAAATGATTAGCGGATTGCACATACAATCTTGTGGTGAGTAGCAACATGAACTAATTACAAATAGTGGACATCAATATCATTTCTTTATTAAAAAAAACCTTTTACTAATTAAGCCAATATATAATACTTAAAATTGTCTACCAAACTAGAAATGCATACCCTTAGAAAAGCACATCCCTAAAAATCCGAAAAGAAAAACAGTCTTCCATATCACCATACACCATGTAGACGTGTCTCTTCTGCCACTAATATTTCTTTTTATTTTTAATTGTTGCTTTTCATTTGCCCTCGAAGTATAAACAAAGTACGTTACTTCTTTTAATGTCTTTCCACTTGATCATGGTACAAGTGAGTTTTTTAGAATAATTAGTAAATTTAATTCATTAATGTGTAAACATTGCTATTAATTTCTTACTATTCTTTGAAATCTAAGATTAGCCGTAATTGTGAACAAACCCGAGCTTGGTTACCTAATATCACATAAGCCTTGCATCAGTGGCTCATCAATTTGTTCTTCAAAATAAACATACGATCAAACCATTATAATAATGACTAAATCTTAAAATGAAATATATTAATACGTGTACTACTAATCATATATAAAAAAAACAAACATATGACCTTCAGTCACCAGGGAGGATGCGTTAGCATTGAATGTTCACAAAATAGGGCGTGGTCACGCGCGGAGGCAACCAATGGTTTACGAGTAATGTACTAATGTATGGTTGGATCAATTTCGTCTTCTACACTATTGAACACAATTTCTTTTTGTAGTATACTTTATCATGATGATAAATACATAAACTTACGAACGGTTATTTGCATTTTTCTTAAAAATATTTTCGCTCACATTATTATTGTAACATACGTGTTATAAAGACTAGGGGTGAGGAAAAAAAAAAGTAACCCCACTTGGAACCGGAACCGGCTCACTGGAATCGCTTTGGAGGTTCCAGTTTTTAAAAAGGAACCATCTTAAGAGCTTCCTGTTCTAAAAAATAAGGAACTGGTACTCAAAAATAAGGAACCACCCTAAGAGCTTCCGGTCAGCTTTGGTCAAAAGCGGATTTAAAAACCAGTTATTAACCGGTTCGAAAGCTAAGAACCCTAAACCGGTTTCGGTCAAAACCGGGTTTGACCAGTTTCGGTTTCCAGTTTCGGATCTTTTATGCACGGCTACTCCCACCCCCATTTTTGTTTCTTTAAAAAGTTGATGTACATGAGATAACAATAAATAAACTCCATCCTATATTGATTAAATAAACCTCTTTAACAAAAATTGTACTTCTATATAATTAAACTCCCAATAACAAGTCATCAACTCTAAATAACATGGTATACATTGTCAGTTATTCAAAAATGTAAACCGGGTCATCACAATTCTACTCGAGTTTGACCTTATTTTCAGAACATTGCGGGTAACCGGAGCCGGACCCGGAATTGGCAGTTCCAGTTCCGAAAATTGAGGAACCCCGAGATTACAAGAACCAGCGGTTCCAATTCCACTTTCGTATCTGGTCGGAGCAAAAGGGTACCCGTCTATGCCCGCCCTTAATAAATTAGGTAACATGTATGATGTTTATATATCTAGTTATATGACATGAAATAATGCTAAAATAATTTCAATCTTTCTTATCGATTAAGAATGTGCACTGTCTGATGTTTATATATCTAGTTATATGACATGAAATAATGCTAAAATAATTTCAATCTTTCTTATCGATTAAGAATGTGCACTGTATGATGTTTATATATCTAGTTATATGACATGAAAATGTTCAAAATTATAAACTTATTCATAACTACTTCTTTTTTATCCTCAAAATTGATTGATAAAATTTGATCCTTTAAGAAAGTTTATGCACAGTAAAAATATGTTTATAAAGAAAAGTTTATCTAATGTTAAGGATAACAACTTTATAGATCTTAAAAATTTAAAGTAATGAGAGATGTTCATAAACTATAAAAACTTACATAATACGAGTTTTTTTCAAGAATGATGTAGTTATCTTCAAAAATGACACAAATAATGCAGTTTTTTACACTTTTGCAAAAATGATGCGACTTATATCCCCATACCTGGATCCCTCTTGCATCTCCTATTCCCATATCCGGATCCCCTCTGACGCATTCATTCTCGGTAACCATTTGTGTCAAATGGGAACACCACATCACGAACCCAGATCCCCTAGGGAACTTATGTCCCCAAACCCGGATAAGTGCAACTTGAACAAACCCGGTTCGTGATATGGGGTTTCCATTTGACACAGAAAGTTACCAAGAATGACACGTGGCGTGCGTTAGAGGGGATCCGGGTATGGGGACAGGAGATGCAAGAGGGATCCGGGTATGGGGTTATAAGTTGCATCATTTTTGTAAGAGGGTAAAAAAAATACATTATTTGTACAATTTTTAGAGAGAACTGCATCATTCTTGTAAAAAAAATAAGACATGAACTGACTGCATTTTACAAAAAACATGAATGTTTCATCTTTTTTACACCTCTTTATTTACCTACGATTGAAGATGCTGGTTATTTAAACATATACAAAAATTAACTTCTTTATACCGACATCTTGAAGCTTGTAGTTGAACAAGTTATAAACTTTAAAATATACCGACATCAAAAAGTTTGTAATTAGAAAAACCAACAAGCTTTTGAAGGTTAAACTACCAAGTTTAATTCATTCAAGAAAACAAGTACTACTATATCCAAATTATAACAAAGAATATATACGAGACTCAAATAGTACAAGTATTATTTTTATGCACAATGTTTGATTGTGTAGATCTGATATCATGTGAAAACTTGGACGTCCCCGATCTGAAATCATCCCAAGTCGCAGATATAATATTATAAATCAACTATACATGCATTAATTACCCAAAAACTCATTTAAAGGAAATAAAAACCACTCGTGAAGCAATCTCACTGTACACTTGTGTTCCGAAAATTAAAAAAATAAAAATAAACAAAAAAGATCCTCAAAACAACTTTGGAAAAAATTAATAAAAAAACTCCGGCGACTATTCTCCGTCGTGTCTCAACTCCTTCCGGAGCTTTCTAGAAAACGGTTGGCAAGCGTCGACGCTCAAATCGACTGCCGCCGCCAATGCAACAAATGCCGCCGCATCCTCCGTGCAAGTCACGTGATGAACCCCAATCTCCACCTCAGGCTTGCTACACCGTCCTCTACCAGCCACCTTCGATGACATCACAAAACCATTGTACATTAATTGCGCCCATGACCCGGACCAAATATCTGACCCGGAACCCGAACCGGATCCGGAGTCAAAACTGCCGCTCGGAGTGGTCATTGGTGAGGCTCCGTTACTGATGTCGATGGTGAATTTTCCGCCGTTTTTGGAACTAATGGTTGAGTTTGATAAAGTGATGGGGTCAAGTCCGGCGGTAACAGCGTCTGGTAGTAACTCGAAACGGTAGCCGAGGTGGTCGCCGCCGGTGGATTCTTTCCATGCTTCCAGCCGGCCCCATGGCTTCCATGTGTTGTGACCCGGCCGGAGTATGAGCCACGCGCCGGGATTCGATCGCCGGACATCGTCTGATCCGTGCGACGGAACAAAAGGTGTTACCATTGATGCCATCGCCACCGGTGAACCGGAGAGATCGTGGATTGTAATCGACCACCCTTTTCGCTCTTTCACCAGTTTTTCTTTATCATTTCTCATTGATTGTGATGATCTGAAAGCAGAAATCGAACACTTAGAAAAAATTGAAATATTTTTGTTCATTGAGACATTACATCGAACACCTTGTCTACAAGGAAAAAAAACGATATAATTACTTACCCAGATCCTAAATTCCGGTCGCCGGAGTTTCTGAAACTGAATTTGCAAGTGAAAACAGCTTGACGAACATTCCCTGTCACTTGAAATACTTGTGGGCTACACTCAGGTTCACCATCAAACTCGAACACAAATCTCGGGTCGGGTTCAACCCGGACATTCAAATGCAACTGAACTGATTTCTTTGAGCTTCCGTCACCAACCGACACCCATCCGTTTTGAACCACCACACCTCCCCAGTTATTACTCCCATCGTCAACTACCTTCGGATCCAAAACCACGGAAACAACTCCAATTAGCTTACCCGACCCAACTCCACAAATCGGGTTTCCATTCCGACCCGAATAAACCTCAAATTTCAAACAGTTAGATTTCTCGATGACTTTATCGAATTCTGATTTCTTAAAATTAAAGCAGGCTTGAATTTGTTCAGTTACTTGATCCACATCACTGTCAGTACAATAAGCAACATCAGCGATCTGTGTAGGCAAGTTCTTGAGCTTAATCTTGCAGTAACAACTCGACGGCGGAGGATTTCCGGCGCCACCGCCAGAAAATTTTAAACTTAAATTTCCGATTACAATTCGTACGAAAGGACACGGATCCATCGGGTCCTTCCGTTATAATAATTCAAATCAAATTCAAAAATTGGATCGATAGAGAAAGCAATTAGGGAAATTCAGAAAGTAAAGTGTTTGTATATATGTGTGTAGATGTAGATGTATAGAGAGAGAAAGTGTGATGAGAGAGATAATTGAACAGCTGGAAATTACGAAGAAAAAATAGAAATAAAAAATAATTAAAAATGCATGGACATGCGTGCAAGAATGAGCTGGGTGCACGTATGCAAACAGAGATGCCAGCGATTGATGTAATCTATTTAGAGTGAATTACATCTAAGGTCCCTTTGGTTTACCACTTATTGCAGCCACAGTCCCTAAACTTCATTAAGTACACTGGGAGTCCCTGGTGTTGCCACTTTGTTGCACCCGTAATCCCTGAAGCAAACGGACGTTAATTAAAGCCGTTAAATCCCCCATGTGCACATCACATGATGGGTAATATGGTAATTGTCCACCCCTTCCTCATACTTAAACCTGAGTAAATTACATGGAAGGTCCCTGTGGTATACTACTTATTGCAGTCTTAGTCCCTGAACTTCATTTATTACACCGGAAGTCCCTGGTGTATACAATTTGTTACACACATGTAAGCCTGTAAACGCACCAAACGTTCAACGAATCGTTCGCGAACCGTTCGGCAAGAGTTCATTTATGTTCGTTCGTTTAGCTAAACAAAGGAACACAAATAAGATTTTGTGTTCGTTTAGTTAAACAAACGAACACGAACAAAGGTCCGTTAGTTCGTTTATGTTCGTGAAAATCCGTTCGTGTTCGTTTGTTTACGTTCGTTTGAGTTTGTTTATGTTCGTTTGTGTTTGTTTGTGTTCGTTTGTGTTTGTTTCGTGTACGTTTGTGTTTGTTTATGTTCGTTTGTTTTCGTTTATGTTTGTTACCATAGTTCACAAACCGTTCGTGAACACTAAATTTTCTTAACAAACATAAACGAACATAAAGAAACACATGTTTGTTACCCTAGTTCACTAACCATTCGTTCGTTTACATGCCTACATGTGTGTAACAAAGTGTACACACCAGGGACTTCCGGTGTAATAAATGTAGTTCAGGGACTAAGACTGTAATAAGTAGTATACCACAGGGACATTCCATGTAATTTACTCGGGTTTAAATATGAGGAAGGGGTGGACAATTACCATACTACCCATCATGTGATGTGCACATGGGGGATTTAACGACTTTAATTAACGTCCGTTTGCTTCAGGGACTACGGGTGCAACAAAGTGGCAACACCAGGGACTCCCAGTGTACTTAATGAAGTTTAGGGACTGTGGCTGCAATAAGTGGTATACCACAGGGACCTTAGATGTAATTCGCTCAATCTATTTATTTGTATTCTGTACAAGTTAAATAATGGAATTAAAAAAATAAAGCATTTTTACACTAATGATCCTTCAAGTATTGGCACTTTACATTTAGTCCTTAACTTTTTAAACACCCATCCAAAGATACATCTCCCTTGGAATATATGATTTCCATTATAATGGCAAATTAGTCAGCTGCATTTTGTTTAATTAAAGATAACCTTGAATCCTTGATGGAGTTCTTAAGAAAATAACAATTTAAAAACATACAAGATGTTGTTCAAATCAGTTTTCTAGCAATATGTTTGGTGCATGCATAGTCTCGGTGTATGTAAAGGCAAAAATGTCATTGTACGTCCAACAAACGGATATAAATATGCTGAGAGCACATCGATAAAAATAGTAGTGTGCAAGTACAATTATTTTTGGAGAGCCGTTAGCAAGGTTAATGGCTAGTCTCTCCCAGGCTATCATAATCTTTTTATTAATCATTAGATCAGATATTATTTAGTCAACTACTTTATTTTCATAAAAAGTAGAAAGAAGTATAGAAAATAAAGCAAAACAAGACAAAAAAAAATTATATATAGATTATATAGTAATATCAACTGGATAACTCCCAAATGATGACAAGTAGATATAATTTATAATTATTAGTTTTCCCTTAAAAACAAAAATAAAGCAAATTTTATAAAATTTCCTAATAAATATTATGAAAAATAATATTTTTATATAATTATTTTATTTAAAAGGGATAATTTTATACACGTTACGTTGTTGCAAACTTCTAATATTATGTACATATCCTTGCAAAATTCATGATTACGTATATATCCTTAAATAACCTCAAAATTCTCATATATATATTTTTACCTAATTTAATAATATTTACAACTTATAAAAATAAATCTTAATCTAATAAATAGTAAAATATTCTAAATACCCTTAAATATCAAATGTTTTTTCTTTCATCAAGTGTAATTTTTTTGTGTGCCAAACTCGACAAGTGTGTCTTATTCCGTTAAGTGTATTTAAGCTATTTACCATTAACTTAGATTATGATTTATATTTAAAAATATTTAAATATTATTAAATTAGGTAGGTATATATATATATATATATATATATATATATAGTGAAGATTATATTGAGAACCCTGATTTTAAAAAGAACTTTGAGAACTTTTTATTAATCAATTTAAGCCATTAGATTTAAAATCAATTGTCAAGATTACTTATGGTATTTTCGTAAATAAAGAAAAACATATCTTTGGTAAGTTTTAATTAAAAAGGGTATATTAGTAATTGTGCCTAGAAAAACTTAAAATAAAAAAAAAAGATTAATTTAAACGGTTCTCACTCCCTTAAAAGTCTCCCATAATTCTCTCACCCACCTCCATTCTCTATCACGTTTTTTTCTTCTCAAACCATCTTAATCAATTTAGGGTTTCAATGGAGATGGTAGCGGCACCAAAAGAAAATGGCAAAATCTTCCGAACACTAGATCCTGATCTTTATTCTCGTTCCTGTTGCGAGTGTTTCACTCAATCCTTTATTTTTTGGTGCTTGATTTCGTCACTCAATACATAAAATCGAATTTTGATAATCTGAAATCAATCGAACAAAATGGGGACGAGACGGAGAAGAGGTGAGGAACGGTGGAATGGAAGAGAATACCATGGAGATTCTCGGTACATTTTACATCAGTAAATCTTCACAGCATATATGATGACGGTACATTTTTAAGCCAAACTTTGCTTCTGCCTATGTAGTATACAACTTCATATTACGAACAGTAGCAACATAATTGTTTTAGTGATGTTGTTACGAGGATAAGATTTAAACACAAATTAAGGACACAAATAATCTATATGTGTGTGGTGCATACTTGTTTTTCAATATGATCATGGATAATATCAATTAATTTTTTTAATTGAAATGGTTATGAACTTTCAGCAAATTATGTGCGTGGTGCTACACAATTAATATTGTAATATGTCATGCGAGCATTATGGATAATATCAGTTAGTTTTTTGAATTTTGTTGTAGCTTGTGGCATCTTTAATAGGGTTATGAACACATATAAAAAGTTTGTTGCTTCTTGAGTTGGCACAACGTATTTACTATTTAGTCATAAATACATTTTAAAATTCATGATTTTTGAGATCTTTTCAAGAAGGGTGTGAAATTACAGTATGAATATATGGCGGCAAGTTGCTTTGTTTGTTTATTAGGGTAGTATAAGTATTATTGTTTGGATATATATGTTATCTGTGCATTTGTGTTATTCAATTTTTTTTTATGTTTTGCAGTGAGTGGAACAAGGAGTATTTGATGATAACATTGGTGTAAACCTTTATGCTATAGTAGCCGATGAAGATGAAGGTGTTAATAATCAAGCATGAGAGTTATTGATGTTAACATTAGTATTGATGATTGGGTCTTTTGAGTTTGCATATGTGTTATTGATTAGGATAACATATATGCATGTACTTGTAATATGTTAATGTAAAGTCTTGAGTATAAAATAAAAATTAAAGTAGAACTGCCGCATCAATCATATATTAGTCAGCTGTGAAAAACAAAAATTCTTAGTATACTAATATAGTAATATATATGCTCAACTGATAAAATATACGTTCAATTGTAAATAACATATATGTTCAATCGTAAAAAAAAAAAACATGTATGCTCAACCATAATATAACATATATGCACCACCGCCTCGACAAAAATAATAAAAATAATAATAAATTTTTAAAAATAATTCCAAAATTTTAGGAAATTTTCAAAAAAGGAAATATTTTTCTTTTTTGTCAAATGTCCTAAATACCCCTGAATATTTAATATGAATTAAATAAATCAAAATTAATTTACTAAATTCTGATTGGTTAATAAGAGTTCTCAAAGTTCTTTTTGAAATCAGGGTTTTCAATATAACTCGACCCTATATATATATATATATATATATATATATATATATATATATATATATATATATATATATATATATATATATATATATATATATATATATATATATATATATATGAGAATTTTGAGGTTTTGAAATGATATATACGTAATAATGAAGTTTGTAAGGATATATACGTAATATTGGAAATTTGCAAACCTAATTATTTATTTAGTAATACATAAAATGCAAATAATAAGTTTCCAAAACGCAATAAACAACTCCCCGTCCGTTTTTCCAAAACTCCATTTTGAATGGCCAAAACGTAAAAGTTGGCTTTTTACTTTTTTGATACTCTTTTACGAACTACTAATTTTAGATTATTTTGCATTTTAAAGTACTATAAACAGATAATCTCCTCCGAATCACAATCACAAATACCTTCTAAAACACTAAACATAACATTCATGAAGTTTTGATTACCATGTTGCTAATAAAAAGATACGAACACTATAAGACTACTAGTAGTCTATGTCCCCACAAACGCCGCATGTCCCTCTCCTTTCGATGTGCCCCTCCCTTAACTGGAGTCCTCAGCAACACATTAATCCCGGACATTTGGTCAATGTAGCGAACGTTGTTGGTCCTCGAATTTCAACATGAAAGGGTTTGGTCAATATTGCATGGGTTTAACCGGAGCTTATCGTGTTTTTAATCTGATTAGAGAAAAGTTGATGTAACGCCAACATGATTATTGCGAACAATCCTGGGTTTCGTTACCATTAAGCCTAGTATTCCTATATTTGTTTTAACATTAATAAAAAATATAATACAAATAAAGAATAGTGTGGCTGTTCAAAAAATCAAATTTATATAAAATAAAGATTAATAGTGTGAATATAGTTAAAAGAGGAATGAAGTTTAGGCCCCTATGTGTAATTTATCTAAATTTATGAGAAAGGAATCCAATATTGAAAATTTATAATCCTGTCCTTTTACAATTGGTGTACGTTTTTATGTGGTATTTATTTGAATAATTAAGAAGAGTAAGAAAAAGGCGAGATTGAGTGGTAGCGGGAGTTGGGTAAGCAACAGAGTAGTACTGAACAGCTGTGGTAGATAGCGCCAGAGAGAGGGATCTAAACTCCAACCATCTTTCATTCTTCCAACTAGGGTGTTCATAGGATCTAGCGGCGGATCCAGAAAAAAATTTAAAAGGTTGCACAACTTTTTAGTTCATACTAAATAAAAAACAAAAATAAAAAAAAAAAACTCGAAACTACGATTTCATTATATACGTCAAAAACGTCTATTAATTACTCTCTCCGTCCCACAAAAAAAGTTCTTATTTCTCCTAAAATTTTGTCCCATAAAACAGTTCTCATTTCTCAAATTTGAGGGGTCCACTTAATAAAATAATATTATTACCAATTATTCAACCACTAAAACATTTTCTCTCTCCAATTTAACCTTATATTTTAATTAAAAGTATTATCAAGAACCCCACCACTAACTCTCTTTTAAAATCTTGTGCCCAAGAGAATTGAGAACTTTTTTGTGGGACGGAGGGAGTATATTCTAAAGTTGAGCGCTTGGATCTTTCATTTTTCGTAAACGATTTATTACATTCTCAATTGTGACATCTAAAAGGGTTTTTCTCCTATTGTATAAATCAACGCTTGATTCAAAAAATATCACCCATTTTAATGTGCAAATCGGTTTTTAACAAATATTTAAATAGAACATATATTTCTATTTTTTTCTACTATAGAAAGATATTTGGTGAATTATTCTTTTTATGGGTGTCACCTACATTAAAAAGATAAAAATTAACACTAAATCGAAAATTTTGAGGGGTTGCCCCGTGCACCATACTAGGTCCACCCCTGATAGGATCGTTTATGATTGTAATGTATACGGCTTAAAAGTTGTTATTGCATTTCTTAAAATTTCTCTGATCTGTAGTAAACTTTATCTAAGTATTGAATCTTTTATTTTTTTAAAGTCATTCGGAAGCATTATCACTAAGTTAGTGTGTGTTTGCAATATGACATTATCATGTTGGTTTTCGTGTTAATGGACTTAAACCATAATAAAAAAAGTTGGATAGTTTATATTTCATATATGTTGAAGATTGTAATGTATACGGCTTAAAAGTTTAATACTAAAAATTGAGAAATATGAGTTTTAGACCCGGTTAGAAATAATTTGCAATAAAATAATAATTAAATAATTATTAATTTGCACATAGTCAATCAACTCTAAGGCTTGCAATAAGCCAAACACATACGTAACGGGCCTCCCCGAAACAACTCCCCCGATATGGGTTAACTAGGTAAACTCCCCCGTATTCGTGTTATCTATTTGCTCCCCCGATTTCCGGGTTATCTATTTGCTCCCCCGATATCCGGGTTATCTATTTCTCCACACACTACCCTTGCGCAGGGTGGTACCGCCCCAAGTAGGTGCCACTAACTCCCCCAATTTGTGTGGGTTATCTAGGATCCAATTGATTAGCTACCACATAACGAATCATCTACTTGTGTCAATGCCCACATCACAACTCAATCATACTAGTGGTAACTACACAATCAATTACAATTCAATTCAATTCAATTCAATTCATACTCTATCAATTTAAAGTTTTCTTTATTAAAACAATTATCTAATAAAGACTCTAAAATCAATTCAATTACAAAACATGGTTTACTATGTACTCAGGAAAGATCACATGTACTCACCTTAGCAAACCTATCCAAACACTTGTGTTCAACAACACAATCCTTACTTCTTGATTAAAGAAGCACTTCCAATTACAAGGTCTTCTTGACCTAACATCAATATCAATACAACACTAGTTATTATCCATAACTAATCACTAAACAATCCATTTCAACTTCCAACCACCAAGTTCATCAAACTTGGTGGAATCCCAAACCCTAGTTCAAGAATTTCCATCACCAATTCCAAATCTAACTTGTACACATTAATTACAAGTCTACAAGGAGTGTTTTACACTCATGAAAGTTCATCTTCCCCAAAGATGATATGGTGGGTTCCTAAAACCACCATTGTTACCCATACTAAGCTCAAAATGAAGGTAACTAAGCAAGATATGCAAGAATTCTTACCCTTGATGCTTGAATCCTTCAAGATGGTGAAGATTTGAGCTCCTTAGCTCTAAAAACCGACCAAAACTTCTCAAAAACGGCTGCACTAGATCTAGGGTTCGTAGGTGTTATGAGCTCTAGCCTTCACACAAATTTTTATAGTTCAGACAGACCTCGCGCCCCGCTCGCGTTTCCCTCGCGCCGCAAGGTGACGCGGGTAGTCCATCTGGTTGCCGCTGAACAGCAAACCTCGTGCCCCGCTCGCGCCTGGCTCGCGCCGCGAGTCTCAACTCGAGCTCGGCGCGAGTCTCTCGCATCTGGGTTCTGAACCTTCTGTTCCACTTCGCGTCTGGCTCGCTTCAGGCTCGCGCCGCGAGGGCTGAGCCAGGAAGAATCTTGGCCTTTAAACTTGTTTCCATCCAAGTTTTGACCCATACTTGGTTATACCAAGTCCCAAACATTAAAAGACTTGATAAAACACAACTCGCAACGTAAACTAACATAAATAACGAAATTCACATAAATCCCGAATAAATACACGAAATGAAAAACCTTTAAATTACGGTCGTTACAACTATCTACCCTTTAAGAGGATTCCGTCCTCGGAATCGTGTCATAATCTAATCCGGGTAGCGTTTCTTCATCTCATCTTTGACTTCCCAAGTCAAATTTGGTCCGAGGGAATGCTTCCACTTGACCAACAGTAGCTCAATCTCTTTGTTTCTCAATCTCTTAGTTTGGGCTCCAATATGGCCTCAGACTCTTCAATCAACCGGTTGGGCGCATCGACCCGCAAATCTTGAAGTGGGATAATATTCTCCACTTCACCCAAGAACTTCTTCAAATTACTAACATGGAAGGTGTCATGGACACCTTGCAACTCCGGTGGAAGTTCTAACTTAAATGCTTGAAAGCCGACCCGTTTCAAAATCTTAAATGGGCCAACATACATTGGGCTCAATTTGCCCTTCTTACCAAATCTCATCACGCCTTTCCAAGGCGACACCTTTAACATCACCATATCACCAACATTCAAATCATAAGGTCGCTTTTTCAAACCTGAATAACCCATTTGGCGATCTTGTGCCACTTTCATATTCTTTTGAATTATTCCGATTTTTTCATTTGTTATTTTCACAATCTCGGGACCCGTGAGTTTTGTCTCACCCGCCTCCAACCAACAAGAAGGCGTCCTACACTTTCTCCTATACAATGCCTCAAACGGTGGCATTTTAATCGTAGAATGATAACTATTATTATATGAGAACTCAAATAACGGTAAATGTTCATCCCATTTGCCACCAAAGTCTAAAACGCACGATCTCAACATATCTTCGACCGTTTGGATCGTTATTTCACTTTGACCATCGGTTTGCGGATGGTAAGCTGTGCTCAATCTCAACTTTGTTCCCAATTCTTCTTGGAGTGACCTCCAAAATCTCGAGGTAAACCTGGCATCCCGATCGGACACGATCGATAATGGTACCCCATGCCAACGAACAACTTCATCAACATATAATTTTGCCAACTTCTCGAGTGGCATGGTTTCCCGAATAGCTAGGAATAGCGCACTTTTCGTTAACCTATCAACAATCACCCAAATGGCGTCATGATTCCTAATCATCTTTGGAAGGCCAACAATGAAATCTATTGTGATGTCTTCCCATTTCCCGGCCTGCACTTGCAACGATTGTGCAACACCATAAGGCACTTGGTGCTCGGCTTTCACTTGTGCACACGTGGCACATTTTGAAATATATTTTGCTACTCTCGACTTCATCCCCGGCCACTAGGGGTGTTCATTTGGATGGTTTGGTTTTATCCAAACCAAATAGGTGAAACCAAACAAAGTCCGGTTTTCAAAAGTTCAAACCGAACCGTCCAAACTAATTCGAAAACCAAACCGATCCGAACCAAATAACAATTTGGTTGGTTTGGTTTTATCTGTTTGGTTTTTCCTTCAAATTTTCAAAATACTACAAAAGTATATAACACAAATAATACTAAGTTCGATATGTAAAATTCCAAAGTGATAAACTACTCTGTACATAAAAACAAGTCTAATTCATAGTTTGTAACATTTACAATCATATATGTAAAAATCTTGACATAAACTTCATCAAAAACTCCAAAAAGATTGGTAAATCGTCAACTGATACAATATAAAATGGAACAAGTGTTAGTATATAAATCAATTTACTATAAAAAATGTAAACAAATTAAGTACCATAATTGCTTACAATGGAAACCAACAAGTGTTAGTATATAAATCAATTAATATATAATATTTTTTGTTTTTTTTGGACAATCCGGTTTTCACAACGGAAACCAAATCCAATCCGAAATCCAAACTATTAATTTGGTTCAAGTCCAAACCGATCCAAAAAACCAAATAACCAATCCAAATAATCCGATCCAAAATGTCCAATTGGATAATCCGGTTATATCCGAATAATGAACACCCCTACCGGCCACCAATACATTCTCTTCAAGTCTTGATAAGTCTTTGTACTTCCGGGATGAATCGAATACTTGGACTTGTGAGCATCATTCAACAATATTTTTCGATTTCCACCGAATTTCGGAACCAAATCCGACCATTGACGGTTTTCAACCCTTGAACATTTTCTTCAAATACTTGGTTCTTTCCCAACCTTTCTTGTCTATACTCGTCTTTTCCCATCACTTCTTTTTGTGCGGTTTTTATAATTTGAATAAAGCTAGATACTACATCAATCCGTATTAACTTAGCCTTAACCGGCTTTTCATAAACGTTTCTACTCAAGGCGTCGGCTACCACATTAGCCTTTCCCTCGTGATAAATGATTTCACAATCATAGTCACTAATCAACTCAATCCACCTTCTTTGTCTCATATTCAAGTCTTTTTGTGTAAACACATACTTGAGACTTTTGTGATCCGTGTACAAAATACAC
The DNA here is from genome assembly GCA_963853835.1 of Calendula officinalis. Classification (NCBI taxonomy): domain Eukaryota; kingdom Viridiplantae; phylum Streptophyta; class Magnoliopsida; order Asterales; family Asteraceae; genus Calendula; species Calendula officinalis. The sequence continues at coordinate 8,571,028 of OY970828.1, read as the reverse complement.
CTTGTACCATACAAGTAATGTCTCCAAATCTTCAAGGCAAAAATGATCGACGCCAACTCCAAATCATGTGTTGTATACCTTTCTTCCGCATTCTATAAATGTCTTGAAGCATAAGCTATCACCTTTCCCCTTTGCATCAAAACACAACTGAGACCTTTATTCGAGGCGTCGCTATACACCCCGAAATCTTCCATACCATCGGGTAGAGTGAGAATCGGTGCATTGAACAACTTCTCCTTCAATAAGGCAAAAGCATCTTCTTTCTTTTTCCCCCAATCAAACTTCACATCTTTTCTCGTTAGCCTAGTGAGTGGGACCGCCACTCGGGAAAAATATTCAATAAATCTTCGGTAATAACCGGCTAACCCAAAGAAACTTCTAACTTCGGTCGGAGTCTTCGGTGCTTCCCAATTCTTCACCGCCTCGATCTTAGACGGGTCAACTTTTATCCCGCTTCGAGATACTACATGACCAAGAAATTGAACTTCCCGCAACCAAAATTCACATTTTGAGAATTTAGCATACAACTTTTCTCGTTTCAAAACTTCTAGAGTTTGCTTCAAGTGTTCTTCATGTTCTTCTTCGGTTTTGGAAAAGATAAGAATATCATCGATGAACACGATGAGGAATTTATCGAGGAATGGTTTACAAACCCTATTCATGAGATCCATAAAAATCGCCCGGGCATTCATTAGACCGAATAGCATCACCAAAAATTCATAATGCCCATAACGAGTTCTAAAGGCCGTCTTCTCGGTATCGCCTTCTTTAACACGAACTTGATGGTAACCCGATCTCAAATCAATCTTGGAGAAATAATCGGCTCCTTGAAGTTGATCAAATAAATCATCTATCCTTGGCAAAGGATATCGGTTCTTAATCGTCATCTTGTTAAGTTCTCGGTAATCAATACACATTCTAATCGAACCATCTTTTTTCTTCACAAATAAAACAGGTGCACCCCATGGTGACGAACTAGGACGGATAAAACCTTTATCAATTAAATCTTGATGTTGAGCCATCAACTCTCTCATTTTGGTGGGAGCCAAATGATACGGGGCTCGGGCAATCGGCGTCGCCCCTGGAACTAAATCAATTCGAAACTCGACTTGTCTCTCTGGTGGTAGACCGGGTAAGTCATCGGGAAAAACTTCGGGAAAATCCCGAATAATCTTCACATTCTCAACCGTCTTCTTCTCTTTTCTTCCATCTACGACATAAGCTATAAATGACGAACATCCATTTGACAAACACTTTCTTTCCTTAATGGCGGTTAGCAAGTTCGGCATATGGTGCCTCTTTTCCCCATAAATGTACACTTTCTCATTTTCGGGAGACTTAATCGACACCAACTTCTTTCCACACAAAATTTTAGCTTGGTGGATTCCCAACCAATCCATCCCGATAATCACATCAAAAGCCTTAATCCCCATTGGCATCAAATCAACCTTAAATTTATTACTATCGATTTCTAATTCACAATCTCTATAGATGTGTTGAACCATAGAGGTTTTCCCATTGGCTACTTCTATTTCATACAAATCATCAAGTAACTCTAGTGGAACCTTAAACTTAGCACCAAATTCAAACGGGAGGTATCCCGTGAACTTCTTGGTATACTCATCCAAGGTCAATTTGCCTTTCTTGAAGTGCAAAAATTCTTCCAACAACTCTTCCAACAACCTTTCGGGACAAAACATCTCTTTGAGTCTTCTAGTGAACTCATCCCACGACATCTTGTAAACAGCTTTCTTTCCCAAAGTTTCATACATGGTGTCCCACCATGTAAGAGCATCATCCTTAAACAAATGTGAGGCATAAGTCACCATGTCTTCCTCTTTGCACTTGCTACTCTCAAGCACACGTTCCGTTTCTCGAATCCATCGAACCGTCACTTTCGGTTCCGTACTCCCGAGATAGAAGTCGGGTCGGCATGCAAGGAATGTTTTGTAAGAGCATCCTTCACGTTCAATCTTTCTTTCTTCACCACTTTCCTCATTGGAGGACTTCTAGGTCGGGACACTAGCATCCGTTGACTTAGTCTTTGTGAGAGGTGGAGAATCTTCACTTTCCTCCCTCTCCTCCTCATAAAGACGCTCCTCTTCCTCCCTTTCATCATCACCACCCAAGTTCAACCGATCATTTATGATCTGGTTCACATCTTGTTGCATCACATTTCTCATATTAGTGAGCATGGATTGAATTGCCTCCATCGTTACCGGAGTATGGTTATTCCCGATACTCGAATTGGCCAATCCATTTCCATCTTGATTCAAATTCGAAGCATGTTCCCCATCCAACAATCAACCACTTCTCGTTCTAGCCATCTTACTATAATAAGATGTCAACCCAATTAGAATCCAACAAGTTGACTAAATAGTCAAAATAAAACATAAGAAAAGCTCGATTTAAAACAATTCCCTCAATGGTCAACCCTAATCCTTAAAGGTCAACCTAACTTCCTATAGAACATAATGTCCCAAAAGCAAAGTCTAAGTCTAGGGTGGGTAACCAACCAAATTCACTTAGACTAATGCTCTGATACCAAGTTGTAACACACCAATTTTTCAAAACAATTTAAACTTTTTAAATAAACAAGTTTAATACTAAAAATCCATAATATCCAAAACATTGTTTAAGTAAAACATTTGGAATGATTACAAGTGCCAAAAATCGGTGTTACAATAATATCAAAACTAAAGTCTTAGGGAATCAAATGGTACACCGAGCTTAATCATCCAATGCTATCACTACGGGTCGCCTAATCCTTAGCTCCCGAACCTGAGTACATAGCCAAAATAAACGTAGTACGTGAGACAAGATTGTCTCGTGAGAAACATGGGTTTTAGACCCGGTTAGAAATAATTTGCAATAAAATAATAATTAAATAATTATCAAATTGCACATAGTCAATCAACTCTAAGGCTTGCCATAAGCCAAACACATACGTAACGGGCCTCCCCGAAACAACTCCCCCGATATGGGTTAACTAGGTAAACTCCCCCGTTTCCGAGTTATCTATTTGCTCCCCCGATTTCCGGGTTATCTATTTGCTCCCCCGATTTCCAGGTTATCTATTTCTCGACACACTACCCTTGCGCAGGGTGGTACCGCCCCAAGTAGGTGTCACTAACTTCCCCAACTTGTGTGGGTTATCTAGGATCCAACTAATTAGCTACCACAAAACGAATCATCTACTTGGGTCCCCACATCACAACTCAATCATACTAGTGGTAACTACACAATCAATTACAATACAATTCAATTCAATTCATACTCTATCAATTCATTCTTTTCTTTATTAAAACAATTATCTAATAAAGACTCTAAAATCAATTCAATTACAAAACATGGTGTACTATGTACTCAGGAAAGATCACATGTACTCACCTTAGCAAAGCTATCCAAACACTTGTGTTCAACAACACAATCCTTACTTCTTGATTAAAGAAGTACTTCCAATTACAAGGTCTTCTTGACCTAACATCAATATCAATACAACACTAGTTATTATCCATAACTAATCACTAAACAATCCATTTCAACTTCCCTGACCACCAAGTTCATCAAACTTGGTGGAATCCCAAACCCTAGTTCAAGATTTTCCATCACCAATTCCAAATCTAACTTGTACACATTGATTACAAGGCTACAAGGAGTGTTTTACACTCATGAAAGTTCATCTTCCCCAAAGATAATATGGTGGGTTCCCAAAACCACCATTGTTACCCATACTAAGCTCAAAATGAAGGTAACTAAGCAAGATATGCAAGAATTCTTACCCTTGATGCTTGAATCCTTCAAGATGGTGAAGATTTGAGCTCCTTAGCTCTAAAAACCGACCAAAACTTCTCAAAAACGGCTGCACTAGATCTAGGGTTCGTAGGTGTTATGAGCTCTAGCCTTCACACAAATTTTTATAGTTCAGACAGACCTCGCGCCCCGCTCGCGTTTCCCTCGCGCCGCGAGGTGACGCGGGTAGTCCATCTGGTTGCCGCTGAACAGCAAACCTCGCGCCCCTCTCTCGCCGCGAGTCTCAACTCGAGCTCGGTGCGAGTCTCTCGCGTCTGGGTTCTGAGCCTTCTGTTCCACTTCGCGTCTGGCTCGCGCCAGGCTCACGCAGCGAGGGCTGAGCCAGGCAGAATCTTGGCCTTTAAACTTGTTTCCATCCAAGTTTTGACCCATACTTGGTTATACCAAGTCCCAAACATTAAAACACTTGATAAAACACAACTCGAAACGTAAACTAACATAAATAACGAAATTCACATAAATACTCAATAAATACACGAAATGAAAAACATTAAATTACGGTCGTTACATAAAAGTTGTTATTGCATTTCTTAAAATTTATCTGATCTCTAGTAAACTTTATCTAAGTATTGAATCCTTCATTTTTTTTAAAGTCATTCGGAAGTATTACCACTAAGTTAGTGTGTGTTTGCAATATGACATTAGAGCACAAGGTGTGGAAGGGTAGTTATAGCCATGTTATAGCATTTTTGGGCTTATAACTTGGCTATAACTTGGAGACGGAAAAGTGGCTCCCTGGTGTTATAGGTAAAGTGGTGTTATAGGGGTCCCACATTTATTATTTGGTGTATTTTGATTGGTTGGACACCCACCCCACCCCCCCCACCCCCGGCCCCCTCTCTTTGGCGAGTAGTTATTTCTATAGCGAAAAGGGTATAACGAACAAATGGCGAGAAGGGCGGTGTCATTTTGGCGAGGTTAAAGAGAATAACGGGGGTATGGCGGATCCATACCCCATGCTCTTATCATGTTGGTTTTTGTGTTAATGGACTTAAACCATAATCAAAAAAGTTGGATAGTTTATATTTCATATGTTGAAGATCTTTGATTAGTTAAGATAGTTAGATAAATCATTGTCCTATTGTACGTTGAACATGTATATTATGAGTTATATTACGAGTTTGAAAGTTAGTGGCACAAAATGTTGGTTTTTTTTACCTCGATACCTACATATACATGGTTAAATATGGAGGCGAAGTTGCAAAATATATCTTTCCATGGCTAGCATCAATTATTTATTTAATGTTATTTTTAACGAAAACTCCAAAGTTATTTTGTTAGTCATTAGATTAGATGTCATTTGAGGTATTCAATCAACCTACTTTATTTTCATGAAAAGTAAAAAGTCATATAGAAAACAAAACTAAACAAGACAAACATTTGTATAAGATTATTATAATTATAATAAAATATAATATTATAGTATTAGAGTTGTGTTCAAGGGAGAACACAAATATTATAAAGTCTCAAGGAACACATCACAACCCTTAGATTAAGTTTATTCAATGATCAAAATCAATTCATTTAATTAGACATGGAGGGGTATTATTGTCCAAGCGTCCAAAAATTGAATCAACCTTCTTCAGTCGACCTTCTTCCCAATCGAGAGCTTCCGTTGTGCGATTTCTTCGATCCAGATCTTCAAATATCACTCGTAAACGGCAGATCTGAATCTCAAACATCGAATCGACTGCAGCAAATACAAATCAAAAACTGCGAATCGCGTTTTTTTTTATAAAATCTCAGAAATCGAAAGCAGATCTGAAATCGAAATAAAAAAAACTGACGTTATCAATGAATCTGAATCCAGAATCTGTCAATAGCAATTAAACAGATAAAAGAACCGCTGATTCAGGTAATAAAATTTATTTCAAGTTAACTAGATAACAGAATCACATGTGATTGTGTGCTTTACGTTATTTGACTGATTCATGTGATGTTGCTAAGCGAATCACATGTGATTTGTTTGCTTAAAAACAGAGGAGGTTGATAAGAAACAAATCACAAGTGATCCGCTTTACAAAATCACATGTGATTGTGTGCTTTACGTTATTTGACTGATTCATGTGAGGTTGCTAAGCGAATCACATGTGATTTGTTTGCTTAAAAATAAGGGAGGTTGGTAAGAAAACAAATCACAAGTTATTCGCTTTACAAAATCACATGTGATTGTGTGCTTTACGTTATTTGACTGATTCATGTGATGTTGCTAAGCGAATCACATGTGATTTGTTTGCTTAAAAACAGGGGGGTTGGTAAGAAACAAATCACAAGTGATTCGCTTTACAAAATCACATGTGATTGTGCGCTTTACGTTATTTGACTGATTCATGTGATGTTGCTAAGCGAATCACATGTGATTTGTTTGCTAAAAAACAGGGGGGGTTGCTAAGAAACAAATCACAAGTGATTCGCTTTACAAAATCACATGTGATTGTGTGTTTTACGTTATTTGACTGATTCATGTGAGGTTGCTAAGCGAATCACATGTGATTTGTTTTCTTAAAAACAGGGGAGGTTGGTAAGAAACAAATCACAAGTGTTTCGCTTTACAAAATCACATGTGATTGTGTGCTTTACGTTATTTGAATGATTCATGTGAGGTTGCTAAGCGAATCACATGTGATTTGTTTGCTTAAAAACAAGGGAGGTTGGTAAGAAACAAATCACAGGTGATTCGCTTTACAAAATCACATGTGATTGTGTGTTTTACGTTATTTAACAGATTCATGTGAGGTTGATAAGCGAATCACATGTGATTTGTTTGCTTCAAAACAAGGGAGGTTGATAAAAAACAAATTACAAGTGATTCGCTTTACAAAATCACATGTGATTGTATGAGCACAACTTTGCTAGTGGAATGAGAGTGTGCAGAGAAGTAACAAGTCTTCCAAGACTTAAAAAGATGGATTTTCAAACTTATTTGGATGATCAATGACCTTGATTTGAGAAGAAAAGAAAAAGCAAAAAGGAGTTTCCATTTTGGTGATTAACTTGAAAAGTGGAAACGTAGTGTTGTGTCATGTGTCTTGTGATGGACAGAAATGAAGGGGTAGAAAGTTTGTGAGTGGTTTTTTAATGAGGAAAGTTGAACAACTTTGGGAATACATGCATGCATGAGGAAATGAGCTAATAACCAAAATATGAAAGTCTAGGGGATGGGAAATGGAATCTTGACAGGAGGAAGAGACAAGCCAAAAACCATTTGACTTTTGAGAAAAAGGAGGAAGAGTATTAATTTTATGTATTTGGTATAAGTTGGTATTTGTACTATCAAATGGGTGTATTATTTCAACTTACATTTTATTTGATAATTAATGATGGTTAATTATTAGTTGTAGAATATTATTTTGGATGACTATTTTGTCATTATAAATATTTGTGTTTAATTCACAAATTAAATTATTAGTCTTGTTGTTAAGTATTAAGTCACATTCAATTTTATTATATCCCTTTTGATTTCATTAAAAATCACATGTGATTTTGTTATGTAAAACATAGTTTTTATTATAAAACATAGGAGTCTATATACATAACAAAATCACATGTGATTGGAAAGTAAACATCAAGTGCATAGAAACAATGAGATGTACATAGAAACAATGACATGTACATAGAAACAATAACATGTGTTTGTTAATAAAAATCACAAGTAATTGGAAAGTAAACATCAATTGCACAAAAACGGAACATGTTACTTAGTATTAAATCACTGGTGATGTTGTTCCCAATCACATGTGATTCTGGTAAGTAAACAAAGTTATTTCATAAAACAGAGGAGTATATACACATAACAAAATCACATGTGATTGGAAGGTAAACAAAAAGTACACAAAAACAGAACATGTTACTAACTATTAAATCACATGTGATTTTATTAACTTTCACTTGTGATTCCGTTAGCAATCACATGTGATTCTGTTAAGTAAAACATAGTTATTTCAACTGGAACTAATGTTTTTGACGCGAATGGTTCATTGCTAATTGATCTTTTAAGCCTTAGTTTGATCTTCTTTGACACCTCAGTAGTTTTTGTTTTTGATGGTGATAGAGGTCTTTCTCTACCAATATTAACATTAGGTCGTATCTCAGGCAACTTAATAACATAGTAGGAAATTCACCACCACCTCCTATAAAACACAAAGAAGCAAGTTATGACAACTAATAACAATTTGAGATAGCTAAAATGAAATCACATGTGACTGAACTCACAATCTCACATAAACAACTGTAATTTAGCTTACTAATCACATGTGATTAAAAGATATGAATTGTTTGACTGTGATTAGGTGAGATACTGAGAACAATCACATGTGATTGAATTCAAATAACATAATAATAAAATAATAAATAACAATCAAATGTGATTTGAAAACAGAGTAAACATAAAAAATAATAAAACATGTGAACACAGTAAAATCACATGTGATTTACTACTAAAAAACTCTAGAAAGCTGAAAATCTATAATAAAATCCGTAAAATCACATGTGATTTAAAAACAGAGTGAACATAAAAATAATAAACGACAAATAACATGTGAATACAATAAAATCACATGTGATTTACAACTAAAAAATACTAGAAAGCTGAAATCTATAATAAAAACAGTAAAATCACATGTGATTTACAACTAAAAAACACTAGGAAGCTGAAATGTATAATAAAAACAGTAAAATCACATGTGATTTACAACTAAAAAATAAATAATAACTTCAAAATCACATGTGATTTAATACAACATTACAAGCACATATGTTTAAACACAAAAAATAGATGATATAAAACGAAATTGACTTAGAATCACATGTGATTAACTAAAAACATTTGTTTTAAAATAAAACAGATCTAATCAAATGTGATTAACTAATAAGAAACATCTGATATAAAATTAAACAAATATAAAATCACAGATGATTAACTAAAATTAAATACGTGGTTTAAAATTAAATAGATGCACAATCACATGTGTTCATGTGTTTTAAACTTAAACAGATCTAAATCACATGTGATTTAAAATAGAGGTTTTCAAAAACAGGGGAGTTATTAACGTTTCGCTAAATCACATGTGATTTACTAAAATAACTAAAATAACTAAAATAACATTACGAATCATATGTGATTAACTATTAAAAAACACTAGAATGTTAAAACACTTGTTATTTGAAGCAAAAACAACAAAATATAGAACAACATATCAACAAACAACATATGAAATCGACGTATTATCAAATAGAAACCCTAGAAAAGTTCGAAATACAAAAAAAGCCATAAAAGAACAAGGATTTCTGCATAAACAATAAAAAAGCTGATAATAACAGCAAATACAAGTTAAAATTACCTGTAACAGGTACGAATTCCCCACGCTTTTTATCGGAAGCTTTTTTCGAAAGAGAAGGTCGTGAATCAACCATTGTAAGTAGATCATACACCAATATAGAAGAAAGATGATGTTGTATAAGTGTTTAACAAACGATTTTAGCAAAAAACTGAGAAGAAATCGGCAAAAACGAGTGAAAATGAGGGTTTATTCATTGATTTTTGTGTGTGAGAGACGGAGGAGAGAGAGGAGGAAGATGAAATGTAAAGAATGAGGGTTTTTAAGTCATGCACCAAATGAACAATATACCCTTCGACCCAAAAAACTCATTTAATTGGAGATCTAATATGGACCATTAATCTTCTTGATCCAAGGGTCCATGATTATCCCTTAGAATTTTAAAATACATGTGAACCTCCTTGAACAATTCACTATAATATTATGGTATTATCTAATAGATAACTCCCAAATGACGACAAATGGCTATAACTCATAATTATTAGTTTTCCATTAACAACTACAACTTTTTTTTTTAAAGTTATCGGACTAATATATGAAATTGAAAATAAAGCAAATGTCAGGAAATTCTTAATAAAATCAAGATTGATAAACCTCAAAATAATAATGACAATTGATCATAATCCATAATGTTACATTGAAAAGTTACTAAAACATTAAACATAACATTCATGAGGGTTTTATTACCATGGCCAGTTTCAAATCCCTTTTAGGTATGTTTTTGCGCCATCCAAATGCATTTGGGCTCTTGACCAGAATGGTGGTTTTTTGGTAGCCTCAAATTGAAAAGCTACAGTTTCATTACTAGTTGGCCCCCAATTTCGTTTTGATGTCCCTTAGATTCGGCTAATTCCTAACCTTATTTGGAGGTTGGTCCTACGGTGGCTCCGTGCATGTTTCAATCTTTTAAAAAGCGACGCAATCCTTCAGTCGGTCATATGTTGATTTTGTGAAAGAGCCATTGAAGATAAGAATTATTTGTTTTGGTATTGTCAAGTTATTAGGCAGGCTTGGTATGAACTTTATCGGTGGTGGGGGGTTTCCAATGGGGGTCCTTAAGTTAAAAGCAATCAAGTAATTATGACTCTATGGTGTATTTGGAAGAGGAAAAATGAGGAAGTCTTCAAGCATGGCATGGTCCATAAAACTTCGATTATCTCTTAAGTCAAAGCTTAATTGTTTTCTTGGATCAAGTATATACCGAAGTTAGGTTGGTCAATTTCCAATTGGAATATGTGGTGTTGTAAATTGTAATCTCTTGTCTATCTAATTTTCCTTTGTATGTTTTGTTCTCGCTAGCTTCTTGCTGGACGCTTCTATATAAATTGCATTTTGAGGTTAAAAAATATTTAGAAATTAAATTATATACTGAAAGGTCAATGTTCTAAATATGTTTGAATTGATTGGACCGAAACCAACCGGTTTAACTCTATGAAAATAGTGATTTATGTAGTAATTATATAAGTACTGTACAAATACATAAAAAAACATGCAAAGTACAAAATAAATACCATAAAATTTTTTAAATTTTTACAAAACCTATGTTTCAGCTAATTCATCATTTTTGAGTTCCAGAAGATATATAAAAAAATTCACATGTCTATCTTATTTATCTAATTTTTTTTGAAAAAGCTATTTTTTTCGTTTGACCAGTCGATTCAACCGGATTTTTATGTCAAACTAATTGGTGCCGCCCCAGCTATAACAATCGATTTAACCAGTTCATTCCACCGATTACCTTTCTATTTTCCAGTTCAATCGATTCAAACAAACGTTTCATGTGAAGATAATGAAAGAGGAATGTAGTTTAGGTCCCCATTTGTAGTTGATCTAAATTTGTTAAAAAGGAATCCAATATTCAAAATTTATAATCTTGTCCTTTTACAGTTGGTGTACGCTTTTATGTGGTATTTATTTGAATAATTGAGAAGGAAAATAAAGGCGTGATTGGGTGGTAGGGGGAGTTGGGTAAGCAAGCAAAGCAGTACTGGTGGACAGCTGTGGTAGATAGCGCCAGGGAGAGAAACTCCAACTATCTGTCTATCTTTCATCCTTTGACCCCTACCCCCACTTTATTTTGTCTTCTTTTAAAAAAAACATTAAGTCCCCATTTGTTTTGACGTAACTCTCCGTAATGTTACGTAATTATAATTTAGTTACATTACGGAGGACGTTTGGATGAATTTTTTTTCGTAATTCAGTTACAACGTAATTTCGAATTACCATATTTATTGTAATTGAATTCTGTCTCTACACCCTATGAATTCAATTACGGTCCTTTAGTAAACTAACAACTTTGGATATTTTATATGGTTCAGATTTTAAAATCATTTAAAAAAATTAAAAAGTTTAAGAAAAACTAAAAAATTTTAAAAAAATTTAATAATTTTAAAAAAATTTAAAAAAATTAAGAAAAATTCAAAAAATTATAAAAAATAAAAATATTTGATTTTTTTAAAACTAAAAATATAATAAAAAAATTAGAAAAAAAATTAATTTTTTTAAAAAATAAATAAATAAAAGAATAATAATAAAAGAATAATAATAAATAATAAAATTTTAGAAAACAATTTAAAAAAGTTTTAAAAAAATGTATAAATATTGTTTTGAATTACAACTTAAAATTTTGTTAACCAAACGCGTAACCGTATTCAATTACAACCGAATTCAAACCGAATTCAATTACAACCGATTTCAATTACATTACGGAGGATTACGTCGAGCCAAACGGCCCCTAAGTCACCGTTTGTTTTGACGTAACCCTTCGTAATATTACGTAATTGTAATTCAATTACATTACCGAGGACGTTTGGATGAACTTTTTTTTTAGTATTCAATTACGACGTAATTTGGAATTACGATATTCGTTGTAATTTAATTCCGTCCCTACACCTTATGAATTCAGTTACGATCCTTTAGTAAACTAACAAATTTGAATATTTTATATGCTTCAGATTTTAAACGTCTAAAATTAAAAATAAACAAAAATTTTAAAAAATTATAAAAATATAAAAAAATAAAAAAAAATTCAAAAAGTTAAAAAAATTCAAAATTCAAAAAATTCAAAAAAATTCAAAAAATTTAACTTTTTTTAAAACTAAAAAAATTAAAAATAAATCAAAAAATAAAAAATAATAATAATAAAAAATAAATAATTAAATTTTAGAAAAGAATTTAGAAAAGTTTTAAAAAAATGCATAAGTATTAATTTGAATTACAACTCAAAATTTTGGTAACCAAACACGTAACCGTATTCAATTACAACCGAATTTATTTCTAACCAAATTCAATTACTTTACGGAGGATTACGTCGAGCCAAACGTCCCCTAAGTGGTTGGGAGCTTTTATATATTTTTTTAAAGTTTATTTAATTCTAATAAGATATATTAAGTATTTGGTAAAATTTAAAATATATTTAAAATTTTATAAATAAGAGGGATTATAAGTTTATTTACAAATTTTTTACCTCTTTACTTTTTTATTTCTTTTTTTTATATAAGCTTATTAAACACGTCATCAATTAAACACTATTTATATAAGTTCAACTAAAATAAATGTTTAAGTTTATTAACTTATGAAAAATGTCTTTAATTTTAAAATATTTTACAATAAACTTATGTAAATCATTCTAAACATCTTATTTAATTAAAGCTTGTTATTTTAAGTAAACTCACAAGTCAATAAACACATATTTATTTAAATGAGATTTACCAAACACCCATAGTTGCTCGCTAATAATGATTACATGTATAAAAAAATTGTTACTAAATTTTCTTTACTCCTAACTTTTTAAAGCTTGGAGATTACAAAAAATATGATCGAGTAGATTAGGTGATGTTCAGACAAAAACAAAACTTCTCGCAGTTTATTTATTTTCTATTAAGAGATTAAAAACAATATTTATGATAAAATATATAGAAATAATTTACAAAATTGACCGTGCGACTAGTTCATTTTCCATTTAGGACTGATCATAGACTTCAATCTTTTCAAAATAGACTGTGTGACTGGTCGACTCCATAGAGTAGAACTAACTTGAGCAACACTAAGTGTGGAGTAGCACTAAGTTTGTTGAATTTACTTTTTTCTAAAATGATAGTGTACATTGGACCCGTTGATTCAACGAATACCGGGACACTAACCAAAACACGTAAATTCAACAAACGTATTCAACACAAGAACACAATTTTGGAATAAAAAAAATTAGTTTTCACAAAAAATTCAAATAATCATTTCATTCACACAAATACACTTTTAATATGACCAAAAATTTTGAATTGACAAAAAAAACAACAAACGGGCCATAAACTTAGGGAAAAAAAACAAACTCCAACATTAGAATGAAAAAACATAAAAGCGCAAATAAGTGTCAAAAAACAACATTTTTGGCCGAAAAGTTCGTTAAATCGCCTTTGGCGGTTAATCATGTCATAGCCCTCATCGTAAGCTTTGATTTGGTTACTCGTGGGCCTGAAGCAGAGATCCGAGACAAAAGTTATGCCCTTTTATTGGAACCCCTTTCTTTACTCGATTACGGGTTTCAAGAAACACAAGGGTCCGTTCCTCTACCATTGGGCCAGCATCACTTTTGTTGCTACATATGAGTCCGAGCTGGCTACAGTAGCATCAAGTGCTGAAGAGAGATTGTAGTTTCAAATAAAGTTTTCGAAACAGATATTGTCAAAACAAGGATAATACTCCATTCGTCCCACAAAAAAAATTTACATTTCTTTTTAAAATTTTATCCCATAAAAAAGTTTACATTTCTCAAATTTGAGGGGGCCCACCTAATAAAATAATATTATTACCAATAATTCCACCAATAAAATATTTTCTCTCTCCAATCTAATCTGATATTTTAATCAAAAGTATTACAAAGGACACCACTAACTAACTCATAAAAGATTTGCCCACATAAAATATAATTTTTTTATGGGACGGACGGAATATATTTTAAAGTTTTCTTCTACAACTATAATTTACTAATATTTAGTTAACTAACTAAAATATGTATCATTTGTTTTTTTTTTATCCAGACTGTATCTCCTTAGTTTCTGAGGGAGCATACAATCACTATTGTTTTACCTATACACCATAAAAATGAGGAACACGAACTTACAATGAGACTGATTGCTTATGGTGACATCACTGACATGAGAAGGGAATACATTGATTTGTCAACCCAAACATGATTTTATTCGTGTTGAGATCGTGTCAGGTTGTGGGTCGTGTCAGAATTTGTTGCCCCTACTTGTAACTAAATTAGTGTACCAAGTATAGATGATATAGTAAATGATATGAGAAATACTTTTATATATATGATATCGTACCATATTCACTCCTATTTCAATGTAGTTCTCACCTACGTTTCATCTGTTTCTAATAAACAACATGATTTTGCGCTTTGAAATTGAGTTGTTTGCGGCTGTGACATCATTTGAATAATTGAATATTTAACAATTGACTTTGCTACTTGCACAAACACATAAATATAAGATCAGATCTTGGTTTAAAGTCCAAGGAATCGAATATATATACCATGTGGGTATATTCCTACGATACGATTATGAGAATCATGATGCACTTCTCGGTATCTTTTGCAGAAGTTTACATGATGATTTCTTTTCTTAGGCTATAATTCAACATATGTTTAATTAGTTAATTAGTTAATAGCCAGAGTGAAAATGTTCTTAATCTATAATTAAAAACTAAAAGCATTCACTCATACGCATCGACAAGTAGGCCATGGTGGATCATTTATGATAAGTGGCTACTCTAAACATGGAAATATTCTTGTTTAATACTACATGGTTGTCAGTTATCTTCATTCCAACATGTTACAAGTGCAAGGTTGATACTTGCTTATCTAAAATGAGAAATGGTATTAGTACTACCTTTGTTCCTACCCATGTTTCTACCAATTTGATCATGAAAAGTGTTGAAATCAAAGGATAATATGGGGAAAGAGAATTAATGGATTATACATGTCAAGTATAGAAATTAGCAGACACAAATGGTAGGAATCAAGAGTTTGGGGTTCGAGTCTCCACTTATGCTCACCTCATTTAGTGTCTATTAGAATATTGTATATAAAGGTGACATCGCTAAATCGCTAATGCAAAATGATTGATGTCATAAAATACTAGAGGGTAGCATTTTTGGGTAATCTTGACGGAGAGGGTCCAATGGATCATGTGTCAGTGGGTAGTCCACAATTTAACTGGGTTATGGGTCATGGATCTGCATACATGGGCCAGTTATGTGATTGTGCTTGACCGAGTATCCTATAAGCCATACATGAGTTTGGTGTTTCCTATTTTCTAGCTTAGTGGGTTAGTAGTTAGTACCCTACGCATTGTTTTCTGTTAATTGTTTTAGATTGTAAGCTAGCTTTTCATTATTGTAAAGTTGAGGTCAATCATTTGTTTCTTCCTCCACATAATAAAACATGACACTTAGCTTAGAAACGTTTCTTCTTCTATTTAAGTTTTGTGATGTTCTTCTATTTCAGGTTTAGTTAGTGGGTTCGGTAACACGTTAGCAGGTTGGAATCAGTCAACCCTAACTCGACATGTTTAAAATTTTGAGTTAAAAAAAACCCAACTTTAACCCGGACATATTTAAATAGTGCTAAACCAGACCTGACACATCTGACACATATGATTAATAGGTTGGTGGGTCAAATGGTTTATTGGGTAAAAATTAGGTTGCCGATCTGAAATAAAAAATAAAGTCAAATACAATGGTAACTAGTAAAAATGGTGAACATAAATTTGGAGATGTTTTAGGTGGGGATTAGTCGTGCACATAATACCCGAAACCGAAACCGGTACCCGAACCGAAACCGAAACCGGTCAAAACCGGTTTTGACCGTAACCGGTTCGGTTTCTCAGTAACCGACCGGTTCCTAACCGGTTACACCATTTCGACCAAAAAACCGGCAGAAACCGGTTTCTGATAACCGGTTTCCGGTTATTACCGTTAAAACCGGTTTTATAACCGGTTCGTAACCGGTTTTCGCTGGTAATCGTAAATTACCGTTAACAAACGGTCATATGACCGATGGGGACTGTTTTGTGACCGTTGGGAGGGTTTTTTTGCACCATTTTGCCCCCCTAAACTCCCCTATAAATACATATCTTGCATTTGGTTAAAATCACAACTTCAAAACATCCAAAAACACTCTCCAAACACTTTCGATTAGCAAAAAACGTCAAAATGTCGCACCCAAACCAAAGCCAAAGTAGTCAAGATTTCACCGGCATTGGTTCTACAAATGAAGAAACGGGAAGTATTGCTAAAATTTTGCCAACTACACGAGTTCCCGAACTTTTTGAACCAAATGGGTCGTTCGACTTAGTCGAGTTAACCAATGGTCTTATAAAGGCGCATTGTAGAAATTGTGGTCAACTCATGGGAGCTAGTTCCAACTCAACGATGAGGACACATGTCGTAAAGCATTGTCAAACGATAAGAAGGGGTTCACAACAAAAGGGTCAAGCGACTATGGCACGAGACGGTGGTATCTTTGTGTACCAAGCGGAACGTTGTCGAGAACATATGGCCAAATTCGTGATTCAACAAGGTTTGCCGTTCAACTAGGGGTGTTCGTTTGGACGGTTTGGTTTTATCCAAACCAAATAGGTGAAACCAAATAAAGTCTGGTTTTTAAAAGTTCAAACCGAACCGTCCAAACTAATTCGAAAACCAAACCGATCCGAACCAAATAACAATTTGGTTGGTTTGGTTTTATCCGTTTGGTTTTTCTAAATTTTTTTCAAAATACTACAAAAGTATATAACATAAATAATATTAAGTTCGATATATAAAATTCCAAAATGATAATCTACTTTGTACATAAAAATAAGTCTAATTCATAGTTTGTGACATTTATAATCATATATGCAAAAATCTTGACATCAACTTTATCAAAAACTCCAAGAAGATTGGTATATATATTACTATTTGGTTTTTTTGGACAATCCGGTTTTCACAACGGAAACCAAATCCAATCCGAAAACCAAATTATTAATTTGGTTTAAGTCCAAACCGATCCAAAAAACCAAATAACTGATCCAAATAGTCCGGTCCAAAATGTCCAATTGGACAATCCGGTTATATCCGAATAGTGAACACCCCTACGTTCAACCACTTTGACAACCCAAGATTGACGCGCCTCATCCAACAAGAGCTTCAACCACGTTATAATCATGTAAGTCGTACTTTCGTATTTTTATGTTTAATTATGTGTACTTGAATGTTTTTAACGTTTCTATGCTTAATGAATGTTTGTGTTTTGCTAAAACGTTTAATGGTTGTGTTTGGTATCGAATTGCGGCAAAAAAAAATGGGAATTATAGTGTAACCGGTCAAAACCGGTTTTTAAACTGGTTAGTAACCGAACCGGTTACTAACCGAACCGGTAACCGGTTACACCGGTTGGGGTTTTTGTGAGTCGAAACCGGTTACTAACCGAACCGGTTATTGGAGAAACCAGTTACTGGAGGCGTTGACCAAAACCGGTTAGGGTCAAACCCGAAACCGGTTACTGTGCATCTCCAGTGGGGATTGGGGGATATTATTCTATTTACATTATTTTCAAAAAAATTAGGAAAAAAACTTTATGAAACTAAACAGGTTGGCGGGTCGACCCATTTATATATAAGTTTATCCAAACCTGACCTGATTTATAAACTAGTTAGATGAGTCGATTTGTTTTTTACCTAAACTCATTTAAGGTCAAACAAAACCTGACTATTTTCATATCATATTGTTTTGGTCATATAGAAAATTGTCGCTACAAAATAGTTTAATGATTTCGCACCATGTATCGTGGACTTCTAGAGTACAGTACATGCCTACTCGGGCCAACAAACCTCCAAACGTGTTGGACTTAGAGGTCCTCTCCAAAACAGACCAAAAGAATGCCTTGATAATTCATTCATTCGGTTCTATATATTGACGTTATAAAATTGATTAGTAAGTAAAAAGCCCATCATACTAGCCTACTAGGCATGCAAATAAACCTAACAAACATAAACGAACGAATTATTCATGTTCGTTTGTTAAAAAAATAAAGTATTCACCATCAATTCACGAACAATTAAACGAACGAACTTTTGTGTTCATGTTCGTCTGTTAACAAAATTAAGTATTCATGCATTATCTGTGAACAACATGGACGAACATATACAAACAACCTTAACACACAGTTTCATGAACGTCCACGAAGATAAATTAATAAAATAAAAAACTTAAGTTGACAAAGAAGACAATTATATCACAATGTAAATCTTAGAATAGATTTTACTTAAAACCTTAAAATCATCATAAATAGAGTGTATGTTGTTGGATTTTGGTGGGTTCTAAAACACAGCGGAAATGTATATTTAAAAGTAAATTTAACAACCAAGATCTACCAATGACCGAATCTCTAAACGCAAATCATGCAACAAAGAAGAAAGAGAGAACATCATTACCTCGAAGACACCCGCAAGATAATGATGAACTCTTTGATGGATGATGGTCACGTAATCGTTCCCCTTTATCGGTTGATCCACACCGAGTAAGCGATTCCTTCCGAGTTGCTAACCCCACACCGAAATCCTCAAGAACTTTTCTTAGTATTTTCGGTAACCAAACACTTGTATTTTAGAGATAAAATGATTTTGCATTCGCCTTAAACAACCTCCCACATCTCTCTTATATAGATAAGAGAGCATGTGGACGTGTGTAGAAAATCTCTACATGCATTGGAGCAAAAAGTGGTCCAATAGAATTAAAGCAAGCATGTGGAGAAAGTAGTGGCTTTCCTTTACATGCATTATGAAATAAAAGCTACTTTTATTTCTCCCAACATCTTTAATTATCTCTACTCTTTTAAGTGTTATCGGAAAGGAATTCCCCCGGCGTGTGACCCGATAGGCTCGCGCATCATCGGCCATGATACCCGTCCATGTGTGTCGGTGGGCACAAAATTCTGACCGTATAATCACTTATGATTAAGCTGTCACGAGTCTGGCAGTTTAATCACCTATGATTAAGCTGCCACGAATCTGACAGTTCAATCACCTATGATTAAGGTGTTACGAATCTAACACTTTAATCACCTATGATTAAGATTACGATTCTGACAGTTTAATCATCTATGATTAAAGTCACGCATTCTAACAAACTCCCACTTGCACACGACACGATGTGTTATTGGTATCACAAATAAAGAGCGGCCCTAGCTAGGCATCTTTGTCCCCAAGTTAGCACGAGGTACGTCATCCTCGACAACTACCAATCATATAAATGATGGTTCCTTTAGATAAGTGATCGTATCATCCTTTTGTACGCGATATCCTTGTGAACACGAGACATGGATTAATGTCGTCATTCTCCAGATCGTTAACGATTATGTTTCTCGATTTTTTATTTAGTGGTGACCAAAATGAGTTGTAATTGAACCATTTTCAGTATAACTCGAGCATGGCCATGCTTTTGGGTGTCAGCGCTAAATCATCGAGGGGCCCATGGATATCTCTCTTCATTGAGGTACAAATCCTTTTGACTACATAGTCCCTACACATAAGTTATCCTTACCCAACTAAGCCCCCTTATAACAGCCATTTACGAACCGTGTTAGAGCATTAATCTAAGTAAAGTAAACTTATGCTTTGGAAGCTCATGAATCTCTGGTCTAAGGATGAAATGATATTATCATCCCGAGATACTTGTGACAATTTCCATGAAGTAAACTCGGGTGTGGGTCTCCAGTCACTTGAAACCCATTTTAAGTACATGTAGGTGTTGCATCCATTGTGATCAACCACTTACCTCAGTCTCCGTTCATTACTTACTTCCCTTTAAGTATGACTGACTGTGGAGATTTAGATTAAATCTGGGAAGTGTTTAAACATGCAAAGATGGAACACAATAAAGATTTTGAAAGTAACTGCCACACGCATATGTATAGACATATTTATACATCAATACAATCAAAATTGCAATACTGCTTAAAGTTCCCAAAATAAACATCAAATTCAAACTAAACAGTACTCAAGCTAAATCACTGGCTAATCTCACACCTATTCTTCTAGTGTGAGAATCATGTACAGCCTGTGACAACGGCTTAGTAAACGAATCGGCAAGGTTCTCTTCCGATACTACTCTGCTTATGACAACATCACCACTTTCAACCTTATCTCGGATAACGTGGTATTTACGAGCAATATGCCTCGTTCTTTTGTGAGATTTAGCTTCCTTAGCCAATGCTACCGCACCCTCATTGTCACAAAATATTTCAATGGGGTCGGCAATGCTAGGAACAACTACCAAGTCATTGATGAATTTCCTCATCCACACAGCTTCTTTTGCAGCTTCACTCGCTGCAATGTATTCTGATTCTGTCGTGGAATCAGCAACTGTGTCTTGCTTGGAGCTCCTCCAACTCACAGCACCACCATTCAATAGGATTACATAACCCGATTGCGATCGGAAATCATCCCTATCAGTTTGGAAGCTTGCGTCTGTGTATCCAACTACACACAACTCTTCCATACCACCATATACCAAGAACATATCCTTCGTCCTTCGAAGATATTTCAACATGTTCTTGACGGCTATCCAATGAGCTTCTCCAGGGTTTGATTGATATCTACTTCTCACGCTCAGCGCACATGATACATCAGGTCTAGTGCATAGCATGGCGTACATGATAGATCCAACTGCCGAGGCATGAGGGATCTTTATCATTACGTCACGTTCATTATCGGAACTTGGACATTAAGCTTTGCTCAAAGTCACTCCATGCAACATTGGAAGATTTCCTTTCTTGGAGTCCTCCATTCTAAACCGCTTTAGAACTTTGTCAATGTATGCACTTTGACTCAAACCGAGAAGCCTTTTAGATCTATCTCGATAGATCTTAATTCCCAAGATGTACGATGCATTTCCTAAGTCCTTCATGGAAAAACATTTTCCAAGAAATGTCTTGACATCGCTCAAAATTGGAATGTCATTCCCAATGAGTAAGATGTCATCAACATATAGGACTTGGAATACAAACACGCTCCCACTAACCCTGACGTATACACAAGGTTCATCTATGCTTTTAGAAAATCCAAATTCCTTGATTTTCTCATCAAAGCAAAGATTCCAACTTCGAGATGCTTGCTTAAGTCCATAAATGGACTTCTTAAGCTGACAGACTTTATTGGGATACTTTGGATGTACAAAACCCTCAGGTTGTTTCATATGTACCTCTTCAGAAAGCTTCCCGTTAAGGAAGGCGGTTTTGACATCCACTTGCCAAATTTCATAATCATGAAAAGCGGCAATTGCCATAAGTATCCTAATATATTTCAACATAGCCACTGGGGAAAAGGTTCCATCATAGTCAACACCATGGTTTTGAGTGAAGCCTTTAGCAACCAGTTGTGCTTTGAAAGTATCAGTCTGTCCATCCATGCCGGTCTTTACTTTATAGACCCATTTACACCCCACAAGCTTACAGCTGGGTGTAGGATCAACCAGTTCCTATACTTGGTTGTCCTTCATGGATTGCATCTCGCCTTCCATTGCATCTCTCCATCTGTCAGACTCTGGGCCTGCCATCGCTTCATGGTAAGTAGAGGGTTCATCATGATCCCCTAGTAACTCGCTGCCCTCAGATATGAAAAACCCATATCTCTCTGGCTCAGTGTGAGTTCTACCAGATCTACGAAGAGACAATGGTGGAACGTCAATTTCTACCGCATCCTCTTGATCGGTACCAACCTCTTGAGGTTGTGTGCTAGTGCCAACATCAGGTAGTTCATTGGATATATCTTGAGTTTCCTCAAGATCTATATGCTTTCCACTAGGTTCATTGGATAAAAGTTCTATTTCAAGAAAGACTGCCCTTCGAGCAACAAATACCTTGTTCTCGGTAGGTTTGTAAAACAAATATCCAAGTCCCGCTTTAGGATATCCAATGAAATAACACTTTTCTGAAGTGGGTTCTAATTTGTCATCGGTCTCCCTCTTTACATAGGCTTGACAACCCCAAACTCTAAGATAGGATAGTGGAGGTTTACTCCCATGCCATATCTCAAAAGGTGTCTTTTCTACCTTCTTTGTTGGTACGAGATTAAGAAGCTTACACGCCGTTTCTAGAGCATATCCCCAAAAACTTATGGGTATTTGGGTTCTTACCATCATTGATCGAACCATGTCAAGTAATGTTCGATTCCTCCTCTCGGCCACTCCATTTAATTGTGGAGTCCTAGGAGGTGTTAATTGTGAGACAATCCCACAATTCTTAAGATGGCCAATAAACTCTAGATTAAGATACTCTCCGCCTCTATCCGATCGAAGTATCTTGATTGATTTGCCCAATTGGTTTTCAACTTCGTTTTGGAATGTCTTGAACACCTCAATGGTTTCTGACTTATGTTTAATCAAGTAAACATATTGATACCTACTATAGTCATCTATAAAGGTTACGAAGTATCTACAATTATTCCTTGTAAGGTGTTTAAATGGACCACACACATTGGTGTGTACAATGTCTAATAAACCCTTAGCCCTCTCACTAACACCGGTGAAGGGAGCTTTAGTCATCTTTCCCAATAAGCAAGATTCACATACATCATTTGAACTATGTTCAAACGATTCCAAGTACCCAATTGCTTGGAGCTTGGAGATGCGAGTCTTGTTTCTATGGCCAAGACGACTATGCCATAAGGATAATTTATCCAAACTATCTTTGGATGTAGAACCAATTTGCATGATTGATCTTTTGTTACTAACATTTGCATCTATCTCATATATGTCACTAACCGGTAATGCTTTAAAATAATAAACACCATTTTTATGACAAGAAATTGTGTCATCATCATTAAAAGCAAACTTATAACCGTCAATGTATAAAGCAAAATACGAAATAATATTTCTTGCCACAAGTGGTGAATAACGAACATGTTTTAACAAAATGGAGAAACTAGATCTAAAGGACAATAACACATTTCCTTTGGCTTCAACCAGGACAACTTCTCTGTTTCCCATGATGAGATCTTGTTCTCCAACTACCAACCTCTCACTTTCCCGTAGCACCTACATTGTATTACAAATATGAGTGCCACAACCGGTATCTAAAACCCAGTTTTGCGAAGTAAAGGTTTGTGTTGGATCCCAACAACACAAACGTGTTGCGTTATGACCGAGTATCGAAGATAAGATTAATAACACACAAGATTTCAATGATTAAGAGTTTAT
This sequence comes from Calendula officinalis, assembly GCA_963853835.1. Taxonomy (NCBI): domain Eukaryota; kingdom Viridiplantae; phylum Streptophyta; class Magnoliopsida; order Asterales; family Asteraceae; genus Calendula; species Calendula officinalis. The sequence continues at coordinate 8,547,638 of OY970828.1, read as the reverse complement.
TAAAACAACTTAATACAGTACAAAGTTTGCGGAAATAGATAGTACACACTAACTAAAACTTTCTACTTGAAATGACACTTTTGTTTGCTCAAACTAGAAGACTATGCAAGGAGAGTTTTATATCAGCTGATACGGACAGCTGATATTGAATGCCTGAGTAATAAGTATGAAGAAGTTAATACCAGACAATAACAACTCTCAGAGAATGTTCTTGTGCTATGAATTCTAAAAGGTGTATGTAAATGCAAGCATTTACGTCTCTATATATAGCCCAAGATCCGTGTTCATTTGTCCACAAGGTAATCGACGTGTAAACATATCATTCGTCGATGTGGACTTGTCCACGGAAACATTTAATGCTCTTGCATATGTTGTAGTCCCACGTGTACTTTGTGTCAACTCCTTTTGCTACCTTTTCTGACGCACAGTGCAAAGGTGTACTATTATAGTACAAAAGTATTGACTTTCCGTTTACATGATTGGAGGGACAAACGATGATGTACTGACATATTATCTTCTATTCCAAAATAGAAGATCTTCATCGTTTTCTTCTTCTTTGAGCGGGAAAGGGAAATGTTCAAAGTGTCAAGAACATTTCCACTAAGTTTTTATCTGTAGCAGGTACCATTAGCAGATTCCACAATCAGCTGGATGGTCTTCTTCTTGTCTTTGTCCTTTGGCCATAGACTTCGAATGAACACTCTTCTATAGCTGCTAATTTGACTTGTTTTCCTAGAGCTAAGTACGTACTCAGCTAAAGGTTTATTGCATATACTTGCTTCAGCTGAGATACATACTTCAGCTGATATTATTCTTCTTAGCTATCGATCATCAAATCTTATTTACTTAGTCTAGGGACTAACAGTTTGGTATAATTTAATCATGTACATACCTTGTTTTGAGGTACCTCCAACTCCTTTAGACTTTAGCTTGTTGAGTTCCTCAAGGTATGTTGGGCAACTACGACGGAAATGCCCCCTTTTCCCGCAATAGAAGCAGTCCGCATCTTCCGGTGTCATGGCTTGAGGAACTTTTCCTATTGCCGTCTTTGCCGAAGAAGGCTTAGGCTTGGGCGCACCAACCTTGCCTTTACCCTTACCTTGAGGGGTATGGGTGGACTTCTTCTTCTTGGAGACCTTTCCTTCCCGAATTGCAAGGACGGAATGTGTTGGGTTGGGCTTTCTTTTGGTCATGGTAGACTCGGTGGTCTTCAACATACCATGAAACTCCATGATGGTCTTGTCCATCACATGCATATGATAGTTCATTACAAACTGTTCATATGATGTAGGAAGTGACCTAAGGATAAAATCCACGGCCAATTCCTTCCCAATGGAGAAGCCTAACTTCTCCAAGCGTTCCATGTTTGCTTTCATACGCAACACGTGAGCGCTCACATCCCCGCCTTCAAGGAGTTTGCAATCAAGCACATTCTTGAGGCACTCATACCGCTCTAGCTTTGCTTGTTGTTGAAACATGTCCCGCAACTGTACAATAAGCTCATAAGCATTCAAATGATCCATTTGCTTTTGCAAATCAGGAGTCATTGTGCTCAACATTAAACATGAAATGTCCGCATTTTCTTTCATGAGACGTTCATGTGCATTGTGTGCTGCTTGAATTGCATCCTCCCCTGGTTCATCGGGAAGAGGTCCTTCAGTCACGTGCATCTTTCCTTCATGGCGGAGAACAAGTTTCAATTGTCTCTCCCAATCAAGGAAATTTGCACCATTGAGTTTCTCCTTTTCAAGGAAAACTCTTAAAGAAACATTGGTGGTAGTGGTGGGGTTTGAAGATGCCATCTATTAAAATAGCAAAATAGTTTTAGTTAGTTTGATGGGTCCTTGTAAATATATTACCCAAAAATTTTATATTTAACAAGGGCTAAGAATCCGTATTTCACAATACATTATGACGGGTATGCCGCAGATCATAATGTAAAGCTATTTCCGGCGGTATCCATTGTACCAATTGTAATCACCATATTGTACTAATGCCATATTGTACCAATTGTACCAATAATCATATTGTACCAATTGTACCAATTGCATTTATCTTGTACCAATTGTGACTTACAACTCCTAGCTTCTTGCGGGATCACTTGACAACCATTGTGTCAATTGGCATGTTTGATCCCTACATGCACTAACCTCAAACCAAACTTTAAATGTCTTGGTTTCGCTCGACAATCATTTAAAACCTAGTTTGAAGTTTGTAAATCGACCATCTAGATCCCTGATAAGCCCTTCATTAAGTTGGCTCGGTTTCGCTCGACAACCAACTTAAATAAGGAACTTATACTCACCCTTATCTTGCTTCACAAGGCACGGCTCGGTTTCACTCGACAACCGAACTTGCTCCACAAGACTTAAGTGGTGACATTCCAATGGATAGTGCAAGATTTACATTTTGTGAGAAATCAAATAAATCATCCAACATGATACATGGTGAAACATTTTGACTATAATGGTTCGGCTAATGCACGACGACCAATCATAGAAAAATGAGTCACACTCACCTTCCACACTGTCTATTCAAAATCGGCTCGGCTAATGCACGACAACCAACTTTGTCTAGCAAGATTCGGGTGGCGTCATCATTAGGATAACAAAAATGATATTCTCAAAAATGGGTTTCTGTTTTCTTTTAAAATTTTGATTAATTACTTTTGTGACAAAAGCATTTTTCAGCTTTTAATTAATCCCTTTTAAAATTTTGATTAATTACTTTTGTGACAAAAACATTTTTCACCTTTTAATTAATCTATAGCGAGCGATTTAATTAAACCATTTTTAATTAATTTATTTATTTAACATTGCGAAAATCTTACAACCAATCAAATAAATAATCATCACACGCATACAACAAAAATTGGTAACCATGCCTAAACCCTATGTGTTTTTTCCGTGAGCTAACCCGGGAAAAACATGGTCAACTATGGACAAATAATGACCTTCAATGTGAGCTCCCACTAAATCCGCCGTCTCCATTAGACTTCATCGAATCCAAGGTTGCATAGACATCACTTCATGATTCCATTTGGTTGTATCTTGATCTTCATTTTACAAGTACATAGAAAATAGAGAAATGGCAAGCACGCCACGAAATCCTACTAACTAGTACAATTACAAATGAAAATCAATAGCATGCAAGCCATAATTAATAAATATTACATACCAAAATTAATAAATTATTAATTACAAACCATTGTGACAAAGTCACCAAATGAATAAAAATTTAATCATACATGATTAACAACCCAACACACGGCAAAAGGTCAAGGGCATGATGGTTACCAATCTTCTAGCTACTACAAACATGAAAGCTAAAATGGTGTGCCAACAACCATTCATAAAAATATTTTGACAAAGATTCGGAATCAAACACTCAAGGCACAAACAATCTTTGCATGTAATAAATTACATACATCAACACAAATATATGCACGCATGCATTTCATGCCAAAACCATGACAAGCATATAAGTGTGTGAGTCAAAATATTATGAGTTTAGCAAGGTTAAAACCCGAAATCTAAAATTTGGCAAAACTGATCCTCAAATCGTTTTTCAAGCCCGAAAATGTGCACGAATCGGTTAGAGTAGGCTCTGATACCACTGTTGGATTTTGGTGGGTTCTAAAACGCAGCGGAAACGTATATTTAAAAATAAATTTAACCACCAAGATCCACCAATGACCGAATCTCTAAACGCAAACCGTGCAACAAAGAAAAAATAGAGAACATCATACCCTCGAAGACACCCATAAGATAATGATGAACTCTGTGATGGATGATGGTCACATAATCATTCCCATCTATCGATTGATCCACACCGAGTAAACGATTCCTTCCGAGTTGCTAACCCGACATCTAAATCCTCAAGAACTTTTCTTAGTATTTTCGGTAACCAAACACTTGTATTTTAGGGATAAAACGATTTTGCATTCGCCTTAAACAACCTCCCACATCTCTCTTATATAGATAAGAGAGCATGTGGAGGTGGGTGAAAAATCTCTACATGCATTGGACCAAAAAGTGGTCCAATAGAATTAAAGCAAACATGTGGAGAAAGTAGTGGCTTTCCTTTACATGCATTGGACCATTAAATGGTCTAATAAAATAAAAGCTACTTTTATTTCTCCCAACATCTTTAATTATCTCTACTCTTTTAAGTGTTATCGGAAAGGAATTCCCCCGACGTGTGACCCGATAGGCTCGCGCATCATCGGCCATGATACCCGTCCATGTGTGTCGGTGGGCACAAAATTCTGACAGTATAATCACTTATGATTAAGCTGTCACGAGTCTGGCAGTTTAATCACCTATGATTAAGCTGCCACGAATCTGACAGTTCAATCACCTACGATTAAGCTGTTACGAATCTAACACTTTAATCACCTATGATTAAGGTTACGATTCTAACAGTTTAATAATATATGATTAAAGTCACGAATTCTAACATATATATTGTAAAACAAAACTCTTACTGGAACGCCATTGTTCGTGTTCATTCATTTAAGTAAACGAACACATAATCTTTTTTACAGATCTACCGCATACACAATAATAAATTCATGATTTATTAAAGTAGTTGTCATAAATTACAATTAAGCCCCTCGGCCTTGAGCCGTTTGTGTAGCCACGAAGCACACTCCAGGCCACAACTCCACCACTCAAAATCTAGCGCACATTAGCAATCAACTAACGGCAGCAACAAATGCTCGGAGCTTCACTGCGATTTGCTTCTTTCTCTCTCTACTGAAAAGACTTGAGAGCTTCAATCTGTCAAAATCCCCAAAAAAAAATTTCAAAATTCTCGAGAACGTCAACAATGGCTTCGATCAGGATGTTCAAAGGCGGTTTATATCCATTTCCGGCATCGCAATCCAGGATTGCACGGTTTGGTTGCTCCGGTAGAAGAATTGCTAAAAGTATTTCAGTTAATAAAATGTTGAGTGTTTCTTGTAGGATTCAGAATAATGGCAATCATGGTACTTTCTTTTTCCTGCATTGATTACTTGTTTGCTCGTTTTAATTCTCGTAATTAGAAATTTAGTTTCTCGTTGATATCCTGAGTTAATTTATTGTAAAATTAATCTGGTAATCGAAAAATTAGTTTAGCAATTAATTTTGCTTTCAATAAATTTTGATTATTTACAGTAAAAGTGCAAAAATCATCCTAATGGCTTGGCTAAATTGCACGTCTGAATCAAATGATTTTAGGTTGAACTAGGATATTTGTTTTATAGTTTTATATATGGGAGTTGATTCTTGTAGATCAATTTTTATTCATGTAGTGAGTTTTATACAAAGGACAATTATGCCTTTAGTGTTAATGGTGAAATGCAAAGTATGATAAGAAAAAAAGAAAATAATTATTCTTTGGTGTGAAATTGTTGTTTATAGATAAAAATTGCTCTGTAAGATTCATCTACCTTTATATACTCCTTAGATGTGTATTTTTACTATTTTAGGCGAAGAACCTATAGAATCCTTATTTATGAAAGAATTAAAGCGACGTGGTATAAGTCCCACTTCATTGCTCGATGAAACTTGGATCACTTCTAATAATGAGGATATTACGTTTAAGGAAGAATATGGTAAAATATTAGATAGAAATAATGTATCAATTCATCTTGAGGAAAATCTATCTAATCAACAGGAGCGATACCGCGAGGGACTCCAGGTTGCAATATTTTTCTGTTTCTAACATTTCATTTAATATCTTACGTCATTTTTTTTAAATTAAATAAAGGTTCAAGTTGGTCATATAATTCTAGTATCAGGTTGCTGTATAACTCAAACGGGAACACAAAACCATCTTTTAAGTACAATTACTAAACAAGGGTTCTGTTTTATTTACAAGATTATGGAAGTAAAATCTTGTTTGTGCATGTCAGCGGTTGATTCCACGTGCTAATCTCTTGATAAGGATTGGGGGAACATTATTCTTAGCATTTTGGCCATTAATTCTTGTGACAGTTGCATTCTTTTCTGCAATTGACCTTGTAAGCACTGTTGACATGTGATGCTTTTTCATTATGTGAGAACTTCTGTTTTAAGCTTTGCCCTTAATTTGAAAATTTCTGTTTCTTTTTGCAGTATTTGGGACCACAATTTGGCCATGATAGTACCACTAAACAAATACAGCGACCTGAAAATATTAATCCATATACACTTGTAGAAGATGAACGGAAACGGATATCTGAATCTTCAACAAGATTAATAAATTGATGGAGTGAGAATCTCGTACATTGAGTTCTTGTAAACATGTATTACGATCCATGTCGCATTCTACTTTTCCTTTTTTCTTTTTAATTACTTTTGGAAAATAAAAGATTGGAGTTGGTAACAGGTGCACAAAACTTTGAGCACTTGCTGCTCAAATCCTTCATAAAATAGTTGTATCATGTGATAAAAGATAAAAGATTTGTGCAACTATTTACCAACTACTTTTCATGACAACAAAGATCGAAATTATGGTTGTAACTAGATCTCTCTATGTTCTTATATTCTGCCACTTGGAGTTGATGATATCTCCAAGTAGGAGACTGATGTAGACTCAAAAATAATAATGTAGATTGGACCTGTTAATTCTACAAATACCGACACAATGCAACCAAAAACCAAGTTAATTCAAGAATAGTAGAATACCATAAACTGCATCTACAAAAAAAAAATTGTGTTCAACACAACGAACAAAAATTTGGAAGGAAAAATTCAATTTTCATATAATAAAAGAGTGATCATTCCACTTGCACAAACACACCTTACATAAAGCCCAGAATTTCAAATGGCTAAGAAAGATAAATGGGCCATAAACCTGACCTAAAATAAAGTCCAAAATATTAAATAAAATACATAAAATTGTAAATAAGTCACCAAAAACAAGTAACTTTTGCTAATTTAGTATAAGGTTCTCGATGATAACTTATAACATATGTAAGTACTAATAAACACCAACAACAACCTTAGTTTTATACAATCCAACAACTTTTCACAGTCAGATCATGTCTCAATTGATCTTTATTATATCATAACATTACTAAAACCAACCAAACACAACACCTAAGACACAGATTGAAAAGGCTTAAAGACTTTAACAGAAGTAATGAGCCCTCGAGTTGATCCAGCCGCTGCTAAGAGTGACACTATCAAGCACATTAGACTCACTAATTGCATCAAGATCCAAGTGCACGAGAACTTGCGAATCTTGGCTTGCGAAATGTACATCTCTACTGGAAAATAAACCGATAGTGGCCAAAATGTGCACGCACCAAGCAAACCAACGAAATCGTTAAAGAACGGGAATATCATTGCTATTATTGTCATAGTGATAACGTAGGTTGTTCTCCAAATCAGCCTGAATAAGTTTATCTCGAGACCACATAACATGTAGTGTTTTGTTATGAGTCTACTTTGTGGCCATCTTTTTCGGGTCCAATCGTCCATAAACCCGAAAAATGGCTGTGCTAATACCTGCATAACCAGATTTTCTTTTAGTATCAATTTTGTATAAGTTCAAGTCAATAATAAAAGTAGCTATTGTAATACTTCCTCCGCCCCACAATTATTGTTCACGGATATAATCATACTGTTTAAGAATAATGCATTTATTACACTATTCAACCAATATAATTATATGTTTACCACATAACTGTTTTTTTATTGTTTGAATTTTAAAGATGACGATAAATTTTTGAACATATCAGAAAGCAAATATGGAATACACATATGAGCATCCTGCCGGAAATTTTGGAAGAAAACACAGAAACCTTGTTTTAATCATATTTATGATTAAAAGAGAAAACACTTTGGAGATAACGTTATTGAAATCATCATTTTTGGTCGCTAGGGACCTAAAATTGGTACAACCATGAGGTATTTTCGGGTGCAATGTTTTGCAAATGCGAAACCATATAAACGACTTTGTATACGACATACATTTGTTGTATGATATTTACCATTCTTTTTATTGATATGATGTGGTATGTTAAGTAACAGACCAATACGTGTGATTTTGGGCCTAAAAACAAAAGTTATTTTTATTTTTAAAATTATATATCTAGTTTTGGACTTTGTTAGTTAGTTTTTGGCCCGTTTATCATTGTAGGTCCATTCGACAACCTAGGCTTATTTTAAAGTTTGTTTGACCGTTTTGTTTTGATTTCTATGAAAGTTTATTTTTAAATTTGTGTTTTGCGTTGAACGGGTTTTGAAATCTAAATCAACATCATTATTTGAATCAACGTGATTTTAGTATGGATTATCCTAAAATATTTGAGAATCAACTAAACTAATTTGTATTTTTGTTTGACTTAAGTCAAAGTGTGGAGGGTTAAAACTTGTGTTCCTTCACACAAAGGTAAATTTGCCTTTTAACATTGTGACGAACATAAATGATGAGTCATACCTGATAAGCACCTAAAAGATGAATAACGACACATATATTGGCTAAATCGACGAGCCAAAAGGGATCAAAAAATCCAAATCCAGTCAAGAAGTTCCCTGGTGCATCGTTCCCAAATGCTGCATATCCAAGCACACCGCACATCATGTAAAACATGGTAGACGCCAAGATTCCAACCGTCGATGCCTTTTTCATGGATTCATTCTCCGGTGGACTTGATTTCAATGTGTCCTGCCAAAACCATTTTAATCACAAGTTCATTATACAACTTTTAATGGTGTACAAATCAACTATAGTGGTTTAGAAATCAATTTCTATGCAAAATGGTATTAATTTGTACACCACATTTTTTGATGATTTTGTCACACTGTACAAGTAATACTGCAGACTGTACAAACATATAAAGCCACTATTGTGGTATATACGTTAAAATATCTGGGGTAAAAATCACCACCTATGTAAAAATACTCACCTGAATCTCGATAAGGACAAAATTAAACGCAAAAGCAAAAGCAACATCTCCAAGTGCCGATAGCGTCCTCCACATTTTCTCCATGCCACTAATTCCATTCCCGACTGGTATCCCGGTCAAACTCGTCTTTCCAATTCCGTCTTTTGAAACTTTACCAATAGCAAGACCAATGCCGATGGTGGAATACATAAACGACATGATCGCAGCAATCACGGAGAGCAGTGACAGCTTATCGAAATTGGGAATTTGGCTTAGAATGATCTGAATAATGGCGAAACCTATCATGAACGGATTGTTGCGGATCCGGCAGTCGGCGTGGTGCCCGTGCTTATGGTAGCAATTTGATTTATAGATTGCCCTGATAAATACAACAAGATTTTAATTTCCATATGGTGATCGTGTGAATTTTCTTAATAAGTAATAGAAGTTTAGAAAACTTAGCGTTTAATGGTGGTTTTATTGGCATTTCAAAGTATAGTATCCGGGTTTTTAAAACCTAGAATGTCACACAGAACGTGCCACGTGTCACTCCATCAGTATACCGTTTCTGTCAATCACTTTCCGGGTTTTTAAATCCCGGAAACTCACAAAATAAATTATAACTTTCCACGTGGTTGGAGTAATTAAACCGTGTGGTGGGTATGGGTACGGTGAGTTTCCAGGATTTAAAAACTTGGAAAACGGTACACGGTACACTGACGCAATCACACGTGACACCTTCTACGTGTCATTCCGGGTGTAAAATACCCTGATAGCATACTTTTGAAAGGCCAGAAAAAATCATCATACAAACGCTATTTTTTCTAAAACTTTTATTAGTTTTGAAAAAAATTCTGATCATGTTTGGATATACGGGAGGAAAGATTGCCTAGAAAGGTAACATAATATTAATGAGAATGCGGGCATGTTAAATTTCTTGGCCATTTTCTCAAATGTGAAAGGAATTGGAGGGTGTTCGGATTAAGGGCATGTTTGGAAAAGCTAATTAACAAGGCTTATGAGCTTATTAAGCTCAAATACACTTAAAAATTGAGCTTAATAAGCTTATAAGTCCCGTTAATAAGTTTTCCCAAACATAGCCTAGACTTACGCCATGCTGATTGCAGTGGTGGTGGTGTAGCCGATGGTGATGCCGATTAAAACACCATATTGAGCTATGCCACAAAGCTTGTATTGATACCTTCCTGTGTTAAAGCAATATTGACGTTGTTAAAACACAATATTTATAGCACATGTGTATAGTGGTTGTCAGTTTTTAATTATTTGTTTATTGTAGATTTCTAGTTAAATAACCTTAATTTAACTATTAAATGATCTTTTAATTATACCATGATTAGCAAAATCCATAAACTACGACTGTTGTAAGCGATTTGCAATAAATTAATTAAGACTACATATGTTGATTGGTCCTTTGATAAAGAATATTTTAACAAGAAATGAAAATTTATATTGCTTCCTATTAAAATATTCATAATTTATCCTTACATTCATAATATAATTAAAATGCATGTTGAATCCACTAATTTTATTTATTAATCTAATCTTTTAATTAATTTAAACATTTTTATTAATTAAATGACTTAAAATATAAGTATAAATATTTAATAAGAAATAATATTATCCTTTATAAAAAAATACTAGCATCCAGAAATATGTGAGTTTGACCACAAACCACTTAATACATTCAGATGATGCACTTATTACAGTTGTAGGCATGCATATGTCATTTACTAATTTACACACTAGTCAATTAATGAAAGTTAATGGTCCCAACAGTATAAATATGTCTAGAGTATAGTGCAATTTTCTAACATCAATAAATCATTTAATGAAATAAGTCAACTTTCGAACACACACAAAAAAACACGTTACCAAGGTTCGCTTTGACAGCTGCCATGTATGTGTAGTTTCTAGTGCCGAAAACAGGATCAGGTGATCGATAACAATCGGTTAAAAGGATCGAAGTGAACAAACTGATGGCACAAAACAACAAGAGAGTGACGATCCCTGGTAGCCAACCCAATTGAGCAAAACACCACGAGAGAGACAATACTCCAGACCCGATCACAGTTGTAATTATGTGTGCACTCGCATATTGCCATGTTCCTTAATTGATAAAAAAAAACTTTAGTAGACGACAAAAATGTTTTATTAATACATTTGAACTTGACTGACTAGGTCTTCTACTACATTAACTATAAAATGTGCAATATGATACTTGAACTTGACAAAATGGTCGATTAATTATCTTGTCTCACTAATACGCCATTTTTGTCCTTCACGTGTTTGCTTCTAATATAAACATATTCAGATAAACGTGTATTTTTAAATCCGTCAAAAACTTCAAGGAAAATAAGCCAAGTAAGAAAACACTATCAAATTAATGAGTCATGGTATTAAATCGACTATTTTGTCAACTCAGTGTACCATGTTGTAACTTTAATAGTTCAGAGTAGTAGATAACCTACTCAACCAAGTTTAAAATACAAAATTTTGCAATATGAAAAGTGCAATTGGAAAAACAAGAATTATGTACCAGTTCGTTTCACCCGACCATCATCGTCGTGTTTCTCATCAGGAAAATGTCCATTGCCAACGATAGAAAGGCTCGATATGTTCTGCATTAGCGAAGATCGGGGGTAAGAACTCAAAAGAGTTTTTTGTGTAGCTAGTGAAGAAGTTTTGCGGATTTAAATACAGATTTTTCTAGATTTTGGAATGTACCTACATTTATTGCTTCACTAAATACGTTGATAATTTCTTTTTCATTAAACACGCTTTTCCTAATTTGAAGGAAAAAAACAAACTATTGATATAATTGAACTTTACATTACAAAAACTGATTTCTAACTTTTTCTCACACACACCATATTCGGTTAAAATGATAACCATTACAAATTAAGAATCCAATTATACAATATTCCAATGTTTAGTTGAAAAAAATTGGATCCCTAAATGGAGAAAAAACATTTTACCAAATGAAAGAACATACTTTCTACCCAATTAATGATGGAAATAAAATTCCAGCTTGAAATGAAAGTGTTTCACTAACTTTATACCCATTTTTCTTTTCAAACTAACAAATTTTCCATCACTTCATATTAACTACCACTCACCACGCAATCCATCACCACCTCGGTCCAGAAATCAAACCGAACCAAAACTGATTGGACATAAACTGAAATGATTAATTTTTAAAACCGAAATCGAACCGGTTACATGTTTTCGGTTTTGGCCTGGTTCGGTTCAGTTCCAAAGACTGAACTGAACCGAACCCAAACCGAAAACTATGAAGTTTCAAAACCGAAAACTGAACCGATTACATATTTTCAGTTCCATTTCAATTAGTTTTCAGTTCAGTTTTTTCGGACCAAATGCTCTGCCCTAACAATCACTACCACAACCCACCATAACACCATCACTATCTCCATCACCCACAACTACCATTATTATGTACCACTCCCACCATTACTACCGCCACCACCCACCGCCATCATCATTACTACCACCTCCCACCGCCACCCAACACCATCACTACTCACCCACCAATCCACCATCTGCCATAATCCCTATGCACTACTACCCACCATCATCACCATTATGCACCACTATGCATCATCGCTACCGCCACCACCCACCACATTTCACTACCGCCAACTCCAAAAACCACCATTACTACCGCCACCACCACCACAATCACTACCATCACCCACCATATCATCATCACCATCACTACCACCACCCATCACCACATTTACTATCACCACCCCGCCATCATCATTATCAACGGTTTTAAGTTATAATTTTGCATATTTTTCTTATTTAGATTAATGATCAATCATTAAAATGAAAAATTACTATTTCATAATTTTTATAATATATATATATATGCATATAATTTATACATAAATAAATTTAAGCAAAAAATAAAAAATGACAAATTCTTCATTTTATTAATTTCATTTCGTGAAACCAAATAGAATATATAATTTTTTTTTTTTTTTGGAACAACAAATCTATCCTACTCCTACTCCTATCTAACACCAATTAAATCACCAATATCCACAAAGTACTCCCTATGAGAATTGAACTTGGGACCTCCTAGGGAAAACTCCCCCCCAAGGCAAGCTTAGTGACCAAGTGAGCTAGCCCACTTGGTTAAATAGAATATATAATTGATTTACAATTTCATTTCCTCCGAGTAAAAGAATATAAATTCAAAATTCAATTCTTAATAAATTCTATTTCTTCCTAGATTTCAATTATCAGTTATCACAATAAGTCAATAACCAATTATATGCGAGTCATGCCTACCTAGTGGATACACTTTATATTAATAAACCGTTTACCTTTTTTTTTGAACAGCAAAATAGGGGAATCAGAAACGAGCTTCGACATTGTCATCTTTCGCACTGAGAACACCCAAAGGAAATATATATATATATATATATATATATATATATATATATATATATATATATATATATATATATATATATATATATATATATATATATATATATATATATATATATATATAAACCTAGCGAGATGCTAGGAAACAGAGTTCAAGCTATAAAACAAACACACCAAAAAGAAATAACAAAAACAACCACCTAATTAAACACAAAATACAACCAAACACCATCGGATACTGTTAGGATATATAATGTTGTATTCAATAGTCTAGGGACTAGTTTTGACACAATGTATAAGTGTTAAACTAGGAATTAGCATAAACAATGACAATTAGTGAAATGGTATTTAAGGAATAATTGTACTCACTAATTGTAAGCTTTTAGTCATTAATCTCACTTACACTTTGAAAAACTTCCCTCTCTTTCTCTCTCTACTCTCTCTCTAGAAAACTCACTAATTCAAGTTCATCTTCTTCAAATCAAGCATTCTATGGATTGATTGCAATGGATTAGTGTTGGTTCCCAACAACACAACCGTGTTGCGTTATGGCCGAGTGATAAAGATATGATAAGTAAATAACAACAAGGTTTCAATGATTAAGAGTTTTATTAAAAACAACTTAATACAATACAGAGTTTGCGGAAATAGATAGTACACACTACCTAAAACTCTATACTTGAGTTGACACTTTAGACCGCTCAAACTAGAAGAGATATACACTGAGAGTTATATCAGCTGATACTAATAGCTGATATTAATGCCTTAGTAATAACTATGGAGGAGTTAATACTTAGACAATAACTAACTCTCAGAGAATGTTCTTGTGCTTATGATTTCTAAGATGCACTAAAGGCTAAAGGTGTGTTGTAAATGCAAGCATTTACATCTGTATTTATAGCCAAAGATCCATGTTCCTTAGTCCACAAGTTTGACGACGTGTAAACATATTATTCGTCGATGTAGACTTGCCATGGATCATTAAATGCGATTGCACAAGTTATCGTCCCGAGTGTACTTTATGTCCACTTCTTCCGGTACCTTTTCTGACGCACAGTGAAAGGTGTACTACACAAGTACATAAGTTGTTGACTTTCTCTTTACATGCTTGAGGGACAAACGATGAAGTTGTACTGACATTATCTTCTATTCCAAAATAGAAGATCTTCATCATTTTTCTTCTTCTTTGAGCGGGAAAGGGAAATGTTCAAGGTGTCAATGAACATTTTCTTTAAGTCTTCATCTGCAGCAGGTACTATCAGCTGATTCCACAATCAGCTGAATAGTCTTCTTCTTGTCTTTGTCCTTTGGCCATAGACTTCGAATGAACTCTCGTTAATAGCTGCTGATTTGACTTGTATCCTAAAGCTAAGTATGTACTCAGCTGAAGGTTTATTGTATATACTTGCTTCAGCTGAGATACATACTTCAGCTGTTGTTTATTCTTCTTGGCTGTCGAGCATCAAATCTTATTTACTTAGTCTTGGGACTAACAATCTCCCCCTATTTGATGCAATCGAATAGCCGTATAAGTGTAACCCTGTAATGATTCAGCTGAAAGGAGTCAGCTGAATACTTATGTACTTTGACCCTTAGGGTTCTTTTGTACATGTTTATCTTTTTACAATTTTTACAAGTATATTACAAAATTTTGATTTTCTATTGATAAGGAAATTAAAGTACAAGGAAAAAAAAAAAAAAAAACTATAATGTCTTGGATATAGCCGATCCAAGGACATTGTGACACAGTGAGTTGAAAGCTGAGCATATTAGTTTCTTCATTTCTCTTCCCTCTTCAGTAGAGGAACTCAGCACCTTGTGATAGAGCATCAGTTGATCCACATCACATAAGTTCAACTCATCTACCCGCTGGAAGCAAGGCAGCTTCTTTTTCTCCAGATAGCAAAAGCCATAAATTGGTTCTTTTACGATCAGCCCAGGGACAAAGTTAACTCCCTCGGGGATGGCTTTCGTGATATTGGGTTTTGGTCATTTTGAAAATATGATGGACGACCCAATATCCAGTGATCTGGAGTCACCAAGAGGCTCAAGGAGAACGGACTTACGTTTCTCCCCTCTCGCTGAGGAGCTTTCACCAGCAGTTTCTCTGACAATAGCAGCTTGAGATTCACACAATTCAGGAGGTATACGATATGCCAACTCAGGAGCTTGTTTCCTGATTGTATCGCATAGATTCTTGAAGGAGTGGATTGCGACTTGAATCCTATCTACCAGTTCTGTTATAATCCGCGATGGTCTCGCAGTTCTGGCAGCTGCTTCAGCCTCTTTCCATTCATCGTAGTTGAGAATGAGGCTGATCTTGTTCAGAGGGAACTTTTCATGGAGCACTGCACTCCCAGCCCTTGTTATTACAATTTCATTAGGGCAGCTGAGATCGAATTTGGGGGCTCTTACGCTGGTAATCTTTGCTTCCTGCCTACGCTGATCAAGAACCTTTTTGAACAACCTAATGTTCTCAGCTCTTTGTGCTTCAGCTTGTTGATACAGCTCTTCATGGGCTATCCTTTGAAGGGCTATTGCTGTATCAAGATCAGCAGTGGTTCCAACTTCATTTAAAATGAGGTTTTCAACCAAAGCATATGTAGGCTCCCCCTCAACAGGATGAGGAATCTTCTGTGAAATAGGCTGAGGGTTTTGGATTTGCGGGGCTTGGACTTTTGGGACCTCAACTGATTCAAAAGAATCGACGATTTTAGTATAACCAGTTGAGGTTTCAGCTTCTTCGTCTACTGTTCCAGCTGAGGTGATAGGTGGATTTCTTGAGCTTTCACCTACTGGAACGTCTTCAGTATTGGCTCCAACAGCAGAGGTGATTATAAGTTGTGAACTTTCTTGTTCACCATGTTGTTCACCTGCTGAAGTGGCCACTTTCTCCCCCTCAGAGAGTGCCCGAAGAAGAGGGGTACTCTCTGGTGCTGAAGCAGGATGGACAATAGCAGCACCCTCATTAAGCTTGGCAAGAATGAGGTTGAGGGTGCCTTGGAGACCAGCAACTTGGGAAGTCAGCGAGCTGACTTCAGTCTCCATTTTGTCCAACCTGGTGGACACAGCAGCTGTTGACTCATCGATAGCCTTAGAGAGGTGGCTATGAGTGAGCGTCAGCAGGGACTCTTGCTTTGATTGGGCAAGAGCCAGGCTGTCCCGAACTTCGGAGAGAAGTTTGTCGCTTTCGACTCTGTCAGAATCGCGAAGGGAGTTCAGCTCTTGACGCACGTAGTCATTGAGAGAGATGAACTCGCTGGTGTTGAGGCGAATCTGATCAGAAAGAAGAACCAGCTGAGGAGTCTGAGTGTGAACCTCAGCGTGCAGAGAAGTTATGCTGGAAGAGAGGTTCTCAGCAGTTTTAGCAAACTTCTTTGGAACATCCCTGCGAAGGGAGTCCATCTGCTTCCTCAGCGTGGCCATCCCAGGTCGCATCTGGGATGTAACAACACTAGACATCAGAGCAGCAGCGGCTCTGATGGGAATTCTTCCTCCAGCTTTGCTGGATTCAGCATGGGACACTTGGACGCTTTTGGGGAGGGGGTCCGGCATGTCTCCAGCTTGAGGGGTAACCTCAGCTGTGGAAGAAGGCGTTCCCGAGGTAGGAAGAAGAGTTCCTATGGGATCCTCAGAAACTATGGGGGGTGGGTTGGGTCCAGCTGAAACTTCTGGGGTTAAAACAGAAGTGCCTACTTCAGTTGTCAAAACTGGTTGAAGCCCAGATTCTTGCATCTCCTCATCATCTGAAAAGATGTACTGCTGAATGGGGATATCATCAGAATCAAACAACATATGAAATGCTGTTTGAGAATGTGTCGGCGAAACTGTTATGGAGACTAGAGGAAGAGTTCCTCTGGGTGGTGGGTTAGCTGCCTCACAGCTCAGTTGGCGAATACGTTCGCGATCACTGGCATCTTGGGTAGTTGCCTCAGTAACAACTCGGTGTAGATTTGTCTCTTCATTGGCGGTGGTGGCTTCCTCGATCACTAGCCGGTTTACGCTGGTAACGTTGTGGGAAACAGAAAGAACAGCTTCAAGATTGACTTGGTTTCTAGTCAATCTATCATCAGCTGATGACTCAGTAAGTGATGAAGAAGTTGGGGGTGGTGTGTGTGCAGCTGACACTCGGGTGGCTTGGGATGAGCAAAAACCTTCCCCAGCAGTCTGTTGAGAGACTGAGGTTGCTTGTGGAGTGTGTTCCCTTGTTACAACGACAGATAATGAATCGGTCGAGGAGCTACGCAGAGGTGTGGAGCCGGCACTAACTCCTAAAGAACGAAATTGCCGTTTTGAAGTCTGCTGACTTGTTGAGAAATCAGCAGAGTGGATGAAAGGCAAGGAAAAAAGAGAGACAGCCGGAAGTGTCTGGACAGGAACTCCAAGTATTGGTAGAGTTCCTGGAAAAACACTGTAAGAGTGAAAATGAGAAGGACTGCATTCAGAGGCTGATACTGCCGCTGACTGTAATCATTCCAATTGGGATCTCGAGTGAGAACCCAATGGATTCCGGCTGAATCCTGATGATGCTGCGATCGCCAGCTCAACATCATCATCAACATCATCATCTCCACAGGTAGTAGACCCTCTTCCCCTCAGCTGAGGAGAAAAAGGGGCGCTGAGAGTGGGAGAAGATGATAAAGAGAATGAAGAGGAAGACTCAATGCGGTGAGCAGATCGCTTCACACGCTTCTTCCCACCACGTGGAATATCACCCGTTTCCACAATTTCCACGTTAATGGGCATTGAGATCCCAGTGGAAGTGGTGGTATTTCCATCAACAGTTTGTGTGCGATCAGTTGATGGAAATCTCTTCAGATGAGAAAAGGACGTACCTTCTTGGAGGGCAGATTTCTTCGATGTTGCGCCCTTCTTTCGATCCCATCTGGATCTGACTCGATCATCTATGATCTTCAGCATGTACGAGGTGAGGGGAAATGCCTTCTCATCATCCTTCTTCTGGAAGATGAGGCTGGAAATGGAACGGACCAACACCGATTCCCTAGGGAAGTCATCATAATCTATCTCCAGCTTTTTAAGCATCACATGTGCAACGCACAATGTGAAAAAGCGAAGATAGGGAATGTTATTTCCCTTGTGCAGTGATGTCATCCAGAGAAATGGTGATTTGATGAGTTCCGACTTGCGCAGTGATGTCGTCTCCAGAAGTGGAGGCGGTCATCCAGAAATCACGCAAGAGCTCAATGATACTCTTGGTGACTCTTGTAAAGGCACCACGGATGGGGCAGTGACGCACAAACGTCACAACCAGTCAATAGATATCGTCAAGATCATCCGGTGGAGAAAAGTTGCCTACTAGGTTTGAGCTCTGATTGAACCCAATAGCAGCCCTAGTAAGAGAAACCTTAGGGGCTTTCTTCGACATTTTGAGGAGAGAGGGAAGAAAGATAAAGGTTTAGAAATGGAGGATTTTTGAGAAAGAATTGTGGGAGGGATGAAGGAAAAACGAGGAAGAGAGGTGGGTATTTATAGGGGTTTTATGGGTCGGTTTGGGTAAAGTTAGTGTTTAAACCGGGTCATAATTGGATAGTTACAAACTAACTATACACACGTTGGTTATCGTGCAAAGGTGGTTGGATGTGATAGTGTGAGAAAGTGGAGCCGTTTCTGTCAGGGTAGTGGAGCCGTTTCTGTGTCAGAGGTCTTGTCCCTCATAAATGCCAAATATTTCCACTCGAGTGGAAATATTTACCACAGAGAACGTGTGGACAGGGTAGGAAGATGTCTTTTTGGGAGAACCAAACGTTTTAACTTATAAAACTTGATAAGTTATCATTTAAGAGATTTTATTCAGCTGACTGATAGATTCAAAAGATTTTAGTCAGCTGAATGTACTAAGTGACAAGGTGAATCTTATCAGCTGCTGATAGTACTTCAGCAGTTGATTCAGGCATTCAACATACCTAGCTCGCTGATCAAAAAGTTGAATTGTTTTTCATCTAAAGGCTTAGTGAATAGATCAGCCAGCTGAAGGTCAGTTGAAATAAAGTGGAGTTCCACGTCACCTTGTTCAATGTGATCTCTAATGAAATGATACCTTATGTCGATATGTTTGGTTCTGGAATGAAGAACTGGATTGTTGCTGATTGCAATAGCACTCGTGTTATCACAATAGATGGGAACTTTGCAGATGTTCGTATCGAAATCAACAAGCTGATTCTTCATCCAAAGGACTTGAGCACAGCAGCTTCCAGCAGCAACATATTCTGCTTCAGCTGTGGAGGTAGAAACAGTGCTTTGTTTCTTGCTTGTCCAGCTGACTAGCTTTCCACCAAGCAGCTGACATCCTCCAGTGGTGCTCTTTCTATCCATTTTGCAACCTGCAAAGTCTGAATCTGAATAGCCAATTAGATCAAACCCGGAGTCTTTGGCATACCAAAGACCTAGGTTTGGAGTACCCTTAAGGTACCTCAAGATTCTTTTTGCGGCTATTAAGTGAGATTCTCTAGGATCAGCTTGATACCTAGCACACATGCAAGTAGCAAACATAATGTCTGGTCTGCTGGCGGTGAGATAGAGTAATGATCCAATGATTCCTCTATAGAATGTTACATCAACTGACTTACCAGTTATGTCAGCATCTAAATTGTTTGGAGGAGCCATTGGTTTTCATGGATGATGATGAATTCATATCAAATTTCATTAATAGATCTTTGATATATTTTTCTTGATTTATAAAAATTCCATTTTTAGATTGCTTAACTTGTAAGCCAAGAAAATATGTCAATTCACCCATCATGCTCATCTCATACTTTGTAGACATAAGTTTAGAAAAACGTCTACAAAGTTTTTCATCAGTAGCACCAAAGATTATGTCGTCCACATAAATTTTAACAAGAATGATATCACCTTTGATTTTGCGAATGAATAAGGTTTTATCAATCTTTCCCCTGGTGAAATCATTTGCTAGGAGGAACGTGGAGAGTGTATCATACCATGCACGAGGAGCTTGTTTCAACCCATACAGCGCTTTATCCAGTTTAAACACATAGTCTAAATACTTAGGATTTTCAAACCCTGATGGTTGTTTAACATACACTTCCTCTTGCAACTTTCCGTTTAAGAAGGCACTCTTCACGTCCATCTGAAAAACTGTGAAGTCTTTGTAAGCAGCATAGGCCAGAAATATTCTAATAGCCTCAAGCCTAGCCACTGGAGCAAATGTTTCATCGAAATCGATTCCTTCCTCTTGTCTGTATCCTTGTGCAACAAGTCTAGCCTTGTTGCGAATAACTACACCTTCTTCATCCATTTTATTCCTAAATACCCATTTAGTACCAATTATGGTCTTTCCAGCTGGTGGAGGCACCAGCTGCCATACTTTGTTGACCTCGAATTGGTTAAGTTCTTCCTGCATCGCCTGAATCCAGCTTGAGTCTTCTAAAGCAGCTTTAATATTTTTCGGTTCTTCAGTTGCTAGAAAGCAAGACCACAGGCACAGATTGCATGATGCTTTACTTCTAGTGACTACTCCCTGTTGTGGATCTCCAATGATTAACTCAATTGGATGTTCTGAGGTCCACTTAGATTGAGGAGCAGCAGTAGAAGAGGAAGATTCAGCAGAATTAGATCCTTGTTGAGTGGCTGACTGCTCAGCAGGATGAATTACTTCATTTTGAACTGATCTTCTTGAAGTATGAAGAGGTGGCTTAGAAGTAGCCTTGGATGATGCTCTAACTCTTGGAATCTCTTGCCGAACAGCTGCAATGTCCACAAGATATGTAGGAGCATCATGGAATGTCTCATCTGATTCATTTACGGGAACATCAAAGAGATTTAAAGCATCGGAGAATGCTTCAGTTGTACCATCAGGAGATGATTCAGCTGATCTCTGAAAGGCATCAGACGAGTCAGTAGAGGAGGGGTTCAAAGCTTTTGAGTGTTCTTCAAAAGTGACATTTATGGACTCTTCCAATGTTTGTCTTCTTTTGTTGAAAACTCTATATGCTTTGGACAGAGTGGAGTATCCCAAGAAAATGGCTTCATCAGCTTTAGAGTCAAATTTACTCAGCTGATCTCTTGTGTTTAACACAAAACACACACAGCCAAACACGTGAAAGAAACCGATGAAAGGTTTCCTTTGACGAAAAATCTCATAAGAAGTCTTTTTGTGTCTCTTCACATAGAGAGACCTATTCTGAGTAAAACAAGCTGTGTTAACAGCCTCTGCCCAAAATTGCTTAGGCATGTTTGACTCAGCAAGCATTGTTCTTGCAGCTTCTATAAGGGTTCTGTTCCTTCTTTCAGCAACACCATTCTGTTGAGGTGTTCTAGCAGCTGAGAAGTTTTGGGAGATCCCAACATCTGAACAGAAATCTTCCAAAGTCTTGTTTCTGAATTCAGTACCATTGTCTGATCTCAGCATCTTGACTCTAGACCCGTTTAGAAGTTCCGTCCTTTTGATGAACTTGATAATTTCATCACCTGCATCACTCTTGTGGCGTAAAAATATAACCCAAGTATATCGTGAGTATTCGTCAACGATAACAAGTGTATACTTCTTTCCACCTAGACTTTCAGTGCTCATGGGACCAAAGAGATCCATATGGAGCATGTGAAGGCAGCTGTCGATGGAAAAACATTGCTTTGATTTAAAGGAGCTTTTTTGATGTTTACCTTGTTCACATGCAGAACAAAGCTTATCCTTTTCATATTTGATTTGTGGCAGACCATTCACCAGCTGACCCCGCGCCAGCTTCGATATATTTTTGAAGTTCAGGTGAGATAGCCTTTTGTGCCACAGCCAATTCAGCTCTTCAGTAAATTGAGAGAATAGACAGACTTCTTGATTTTGAGGATTCATGTCAAGTGTATAGACATTCTTGGTTCTGGGAGCAACTAATACTACCTTTCCATTCTTATCTGTCACCGTTCCTCTATATTCGTTAAAGTTCACTGAGAACTTTGCATCACAAAGTTGAGTAATGCTGATAAGATTGTGTTTCAGCCCATTTACATAACCAACTCTTGTGATTTTTATGGACCCATTAGAAATGGTTCCATAACCTTCAGTTGAGCCTCTACCATTATCACCAAAAACTACTGAGGGACCATCACAAACTTCAAACTCTTCCAGCAGGGATTTGTAACCAGTCATGTGTCTTGAGCAACCACTGTCTAGGTACCAGACATGTTTGCTTTCATCACCCTGCACATAAGATAAAGAAGTTAGTTCTTTTTGGGAACCCACACTTCGGTGGGTCCTTGTGACTCCCGCTGGGACTCACAGACGTTGGCTTTTCAGTAGGCTCACATACTGAAGTTGGCGAAGGTCTCAAGGATGTGCTGTCACACTCGCTTGCCATGTGCCCACGATCTCCACACTTATAGCATTTTCTGTTTCTTTGCAGTGGAGTAGAGGGCGAGGCAGTAGGATTGGGAACTGGACCCAAAATACCTTTCATTTTCTGATTATCAGAGATAGTCAGAGTTTGAACGAGTGATGTCAGCTTGCTGACCTTTCCTTTCAGCCGTCTGACAGACACGACTGAAGAAGGACTTGGAGTGTTTTTAGACACACTCTTACCTTTGTTCTTTGCAGCTCGAGTACGAACTCCAACTGGCTCACCCTTGGAGGGTGTAAGAACAGTTTTCTTTCCTGCTGTTCTTCTAGTCTTCTGCTGAGATTTAGCAGAAGATGCAGCAGGTGTTGAACCCGAGACAGATTTTCTAGGTTCAACAATAACTACAGTAGGTGTCCTAACTACCATGGTAGAGGAGTCAGTAGATGACTCTTCACCGGTAGCCACAGAAGGATCTTTTGAGGACATCTCAGTAGCATAGGTTTTGGTAGACCTAACAAAGGAACCATAAACCAACTCTTCAGCTGGCACAGAAGCATCAGCTGACGAGTAGTACAGATCATCTGTACTACTGTCAGGTACAGCAGCTGCAGCAAGGAAATCTCCTCCTAGTACAGCTTGTACTTGACTAGGGATTTGTGAGTTAACACATTCACTCACACGTTTGGATGAACGAGACCATGATTCACAAATCTTTTTAATTGCTTCAAGTTCTTTAACTTTTTCACTTAGATCATGTTGAAGAACTGAGTTAATGAATTTCGTTTCAGAAAGTTCTTCTTTTAAAGTTTTGTGGTCAATTAAACGTTCTTTTAAGAATGCATTTTCACGTAGAATAGCATTATGTTTATCCAAACATTCACCTTTCAGCTGATCAATGAAGTGCAAGTCACAAATAATAGAGTCAACAATTTCTTTAGCTTTAGTAGCCTCAGCGGAGATTAGAGAGGTTACCTTTTTGTGAACAATGTTGACCCATTTATAGGTACTAGCATCATCAGCTGTAATGCATTCATCGTCATCAGCACGAGCCATCAAACACATTGTGGCCATTTTTTCATCGTCGTCAGATGAGCTGTCACATGAGTCAGCCCAATCATGAGTCTCAACTACTAGACCCTTGTCAGCAGACTTGCTTTCAAGTGCCTTCTTTTCTTCTAGAATCTTTTTGGTGAAGGCTTGTAGCTTTTTGTATTTTTCTTCAATGGACTCACCAGTTGAAGATGATGAACTAGCTTTCTTCTGCTTGCAGTCGTTAGCATAGTGTCCCTTCTTGTTGCAGTTGTAGCAAGTTATCTCAGAGATGTCAGGTGTACTTCCAGAGGGTCTGGAAGAAACAGCTGAAGAGATAGATCTGCTACTCGAGCCTCTAGCTGAGGAGCCAGACTTGTTTTTGAAGAATTTTCTATTTTTAACAAGTAAGGCCAACTCAGATATAAGGGCATCGTTGTCTTCATCTTCATCGACTTCTTCAATGCTGACTTCCGGCATGTTGAACAAACCAACAGCTGAAGTGTTGTCAGCCTCATCATCTGATGGTGGATATTCGATTCTGCTAGGCTTGTTTAAGGAGACAAGAGCAGTCGAAGATCCAGCGGAACTCACTTTAGAGTCCTTTGGAGGTTGAAATTTGTTGAGTACGGTTCTCTCATGGCTTAAGAACATACCATAGAGAGATGAAAGAGTATAATCTTTCAGAGTAGGAGATGTACTCATGCAAGTTATGATGGTAGCCCATTTAGAGGGTAAGGCTGCCATAAACTTACACATTTTGGACATATCGTCCTTATCAACCCCATGAGACTTCAGCTCGTTTAACAGAATGTTATAACGATTGAAAGTTTGAGCTATAGTCTCACTTGGCTTGGCTTTAAACAGTTCATAATCATGTATGAGCATGTTTTTGTTATGTTCACGCACAACAGATGTGCCTTCATAAACTTCAGCCAGCCTTTCCCACATCTCTTTAACTGAGTCACAAAACTGAATATTGTGATACAGTTCATCATCAACTGCTTGAAAAAGCATATCTCTACCCTTGTTCTCAAGATGAACAAGACGTTTTTCAGCGTCTGTCCACTGAGCCTCAGACTTCACAACATAGTGTTCTGGTGTTTCAGAAGAACCAGGAATGAGGGTTTTGGGAACATATTTTCCTATCGTGATATTATCTTGAAGTTTTGGGTGGTAGGTAACCATGTGGGACAACATACGGGTTTTCCACATGGGGTAGTTGGTTTGAGTGAGTTTGGGAGGTTTTCCAGATGATGGAAGATCTGATGATGTAGGTTCAACCATAACAGATGCTCAAAATTGATGGAAAACAATTTTGACACCTGCTCTGATACCAGTTGTTGGTTCCCAACAACACAACCTTGTTGCGTTATGGCCGAGTGATAAAGATATGATAAGTAAATAACAACAAGGTTTCAATGATTAAGAGTTTTATTAAAAACAACTTAATACAATACAGAGTTTGCGGAAATAGATAGTACACACTACCTAAAACTCTATACTTGAGTTGACACTTTAGACCGCTCAAACTAGAAGAGATATACACTGAGAGTTATATCAGCTGATACTAATAGCTGATATTAATGCCTTAGTAATAACTATGGAGGAGTTAATACTTAGACAATAACTAACTCTCAGAGAATGTTCTTGTGCTTATGATTTCTAAGATGCACTAAAGGCTAAAGGTGTGTTGTAAATGCAAGCATTTACATCTGTATTTATAGCCAAAGATCCATGTTCCTTAGTCCACAAGTTTGACGACGTGTAAACATATTATTCGTCGATGTAGACTTGCCATGGATCATTAAATGCGATTGCACAAGTTATCGTCCCGAGTGTACTTTATGTCCACTTCTTCCGGTACCTTTTCTGACGCACAATGAAAGGTGTACTACACAAGTACAGAAGTTGTTGACTTTCTCTTTACATGCTTGAGGGACAAACGATGAAGTTGTACTGACATTATCTTCTATTCCAAAATAGAAGATCTTCATCATTTTCTTCTTCTTTGAGCGGGAAAGGGAAATGTTCAAGGTGTCAATGAACATTTCCTTTAAGTCTTCATCTGCAGCAGGTACTATCAGCTGATTCCATAATCAGCTGAATAGTCTTCTTCTTGTCTTTATCCTTTGGCCATAGACTTCGAATGAACTCTCGTTAATAGATGCTGATTTGACTTGTATCCTAAAGCTAAGTACGTACTCAGCTGAAGGTTTATTGTATATACTTGCTTCAGCTGAGATACATACTTCAGCTGTTGTTTATTCTTCTTGGCTGTCGAGCATCAAATCTTATTTACTTAGTCTTGGGACTAACAATTAGTGCTAACAACTGGTATCAGAGAAAAATTCGACTTGGAATCGATCCAAAATCCATGAAATTACACACTGATTTGAAGTTTGTTGAAGAACACTTGAAGTTTTTTGTTGAAAAATGAAGAACAATGAAATCAAAACTGAAATCTGAGGTTTATCTCTTCGATTTTATGTGATAATTGCATTCCTCTTCTGATTTTAATAGTTCTAGTATCAAACATTGATCAAATTCATCAAGTATTGACTTGATTATGAAGATTTTTGAGAAAACACCATGAACACCTGTTTTTCAGTCTGAAAATCATGAAATCGATCTGATTTTTGTTAGAAATCGAGGATATGATCTGGATAGGATTGTAGTAAAACGTTTTTGGCATCATTTGCAAAAAGAATCAATCAATTTGACCGAAAATTGAAGAAGTTATGGATGATTAAAGTGATTTTACGTCTGTTTTACGTCGCTACTGCTCGTCAAGGAAGAAGAAGAACTTTCACGATCTTGTAAACCTAGATCGAAAAGTGGGATCGTGATCGTAAAGCTGGATCGTAATCGTAAAGCTATTAAAAATCGTAAACCAATTTGATCTTGTAAACCTGGATGAGAGATCGAATGTGATCGAAATGATGCTAATCCATGGTGATTTGATCAAAGTTTGAAGATTAAGTGTGTGTTTTTAGTGTGTGTTCTTGAGAGAGAAAGAGATGGAGGGAACAACTTTCAAATGGTAATTCAATACAAATGAGAGGAAAGCTTACATTTCAAGTCATCACAAAGCCTTATATACCCTAGCCTCTAAACACAATTAAGCCTTTCTAATTAAGCCTAATTACATTACTAAGCTCAAAACTTAGTCCTAACAATCTCCCCCTTTTTGAGCTTTAGCACCTGATCCCAGTCTTCCGTCTTCAGATTCTTCTCATGATCCGTAATGATATTTATAACCTCTCAGATGTGCGTTAAACTGTTGAATTACTGAACAATGTTTACATCTGAGCAGCCTGAAAATCAATTAAGCTCTATGTCTTTGGCAAGAAAATGTTTTCTAAATTTCAAGAACATACCATTGCAGAAATTTGGAAGTTTCAGATACTCAAAGAAAATATATTTTTCGTTGAATCTGTTTGAGTAAGGAAATCCTATAATTGATTTACTAAAGTTTTGAAAGATCTGGAAATTGAATATCAGTTAGATAAGGATTTGTATGGGATTCTCAGATAAAGAAGAAGTTGTTTTGGATTTTGTGGTAGAGGTTTTTGTGAGGATAATGATGAATTTGAATGATTTGAAAGTTAACGTTTTGGGTGTGTGTGTGTGTGGAAGTTTTGTATGTAGGAAAGAATGATGTGTACATTTTAGGATTTGATTTTATGTGGTTGATTTGTATTTTGTATGGAACAAAAGATCTGAACAATTAAACTTTTGTATGTATGTGGTTGTTATGGAATTTGGAAAGAATGATTTATACAATAAAATTTCGGTTTGAAATGGTTGAGTTTTTTAATGTAATGGTTGAGATTTTGAGAGAAATTTCTGTAGATATGTCGGTTTCTTCTTTGATAAGATGTTTGTGGTTCTTCTTAATGTTGTTCAGTTCTTGCTCATTTCTCCCCCTCATGAGGATCATGACCAAGAGCCTCATGTTAATGTTGAATATTTGCCTTGTGGAAACTGAGAGGAGAAATTGAACGTTGCATTTCGGAAACGAGAACCAGTAACATGTAGTACTCAATTAGTACCCAAATAAAAATTGATTTTGGCCAAGAATCTTTGAGAAAAATATTTGAAAAATAGAGATTAACAGTGTCAAGAATCACCTGAAGTCATAAACAGATGCAATCTTTACTGAAGAACTTCAGTAAAGAGATCGACGAATTTGACAGACAGGATGATTGAAGACATTGTTAAGCAAAGATTTGAGGTTTAAAAGAGATCAATTTGAAGTGGATCATAGATCAGTGCACAAAAACGATTTTGTGTGTGAGATTGTATAAATAATTCAGAATTAAATCTGAACCATTTGGAGAAAAATAAAAATAATTTCTCCATTGATGTAGGTTTGTAAAAATTATTTGAAAAATGGTAAGAACAATCAATCTAAAAAGTTGTTATAAACAGATGCAATCAGTACTAATCAAAATTAGTAAAGAGATCGACGAATTTAACAACAGCTTGTGTTGAGAGTTGCAAACAAGTATTTGAAAAATGAAAAAGATGTGCAAAATCAGATTAAGGTTTTAAAAATTATGTCAGCAACGCAAGAGAAAAAAGTTGGTCATAAACAGATGGAATCTTTACTAATTAGATTAGTAAAGAGATCGACGAATTTGACCAAAATTTATATCCTACGTTGTGAACACATCATTGTGAGCACAAAGTATGAGTAAAAATTTTGTGAGGAGAATACAGATGTTGAGCATGTAATGTCAACTCTGTATGAGAAAGTGAGGTCAACAACGCAAGAGAAAAGAGTTTGACATAAACAGATGCAATCTTTACTAATTAGATTAGTAAAGAGATCGACGAATTTGCCAAAAACTTATATCCTACGTAGTTAAACACATGGTTTTGAGTAAAAACATAATTTAACAGTTAAGATTGAGTTGTGCCAAAGTTGTGGCAACAACGAAACTCAAATAGTATTTGAAAAATTTTGAGTTTAAGTTTGACAACAAAACTGAGAAGATGATGTCATCAACGCAAGAGACAAAAGTTTGTCATATACAGATGCAATCAATACTAATCGAAACTAGTAGAGAGATCGACGAATTTGACAAAAAAATTTGTATCCTACGTAGATAACAACTCATGTTGAGTAAAAACTTTTGATTATGTCCGAAATCATGCCAAATTGTGTGGCATCAACTAAACTCAAAGAATGAAAACCGGTGAAAAGATTTGAGTTTGTTGTTTAGAGGAAAAGAATAGAAAGTGATGTCATCAACGCAAGAGACAAGAGTGTGGCATAAACAGATGCAATCAATACTAATCGAAATTAGTAGAGAGATCGACGAATTTGACAGAAACTTGTATCCTACGTTGGCAACATATGAGTGAGGAAAACATTTTTGAACTGAATCAATGAAACTCAAGTTCATAAAATTTGAAAATTTTGAGACTGAGTTTCTGAAAAATTTGAATAATGAATAGAATATGGGTTAACAATGAGTATGCTCCCCCTTTACCTATGAAGTTTCATAAAAAAAATGCTCCCCCTTGACGAATGAATTTCGATTTTCTCCCCCTTAACAAGTGAATATAGAAATTCTCTCCCTCAACCAATGAATAGCGATTTTCTCCCCCTCAACCAATAATATCTTTGAGGGACGGGTTTCAAGCTGATTTATTTGAAAGTCATCGGTATTGTAACAAATAAAACGGTTTAAGCCTTGAGATTTAGCATACCAAGTTTAGACACAAGAAAGTTAAAACGTTTTTCGTCTAATGCCTTGGTAAACAAATCAGCTAATTGATAGTCGCTTGAAACGAAGTACAATTCCACATTACTGTGTTCAACATGGTCTTTTATAAAATGATATCGAAGATCAATATGTTTAGTTTTGGAATGTTGAACAGGATTACATGAAAATGCAATTTCACTTCGTGAATCACAATATAAAGGAATACGGCTGTATGAAAAGCTATAATCTTTTAATTGTGATTGCATCCAAATTACCTGGGATAAGCAGCTTGCAGCAGCAACATATTCTCCTTCTGCAGTTGATAGAGAGACACAGTTTTTTTTACATGAAGACCAGCTCACCAATTTATCTCCCAGAAACTGGACACTTCCAGATGTACTCTTTCGATCCAACATACATCCAGCATGGTCAGCATCACAAAAAGCAGTCAAGTCAAAAGAAGTTTCTTTGGGATACCAAAGACCAAGATCCCGAGTACCCTTTAGAAAACGAATTATACGTTTGACTGCTTGAAGATGTAATTCTTTAGGAGCAGCCTGATACCGAGCACATATGCAAGTAGAGAACATAATGTCTGGTCGACTTGAAGTTAGATATAACAATGATCCGATCATCCCCCGATAATTTGTAATATCAACAAGTTTACCATCTGGATCAGCATGTAATTTAGAACCAGGTGACATCGGCGTCGGAATTGGTTTACAATCATCCATGGGATATTTCTTCAAGAGATCAGTGATATAATTGGATTGATTGATGAAGATCCCGGTAGGTAATTGGTGAACTTGAAGACTAAGAAAGAAATTCATTTCACCCATCATACTCATCTCAAAACGTTTAACCATAAGATTAGAGAACTTTTTGCAGTATTTGGGATTTGTAGAACCAAAAATGATATCATCGACATAAATTTGAGTGAGAACTATATCTTCCCCTTGTCGTTTGATGAAAAGAGTTGTATCAATTTTTCCTTTTGAAAAACGAGACTCAACTAAGAATTTGGATAGTACATCATAACACGCTCGAGGAGCTTGTTTCAAGCCATACAAAGCTTTGTCGAGAATATAAACATGATTAGGTAAGTGTGGATCTACAAAACCTTCGGGTTGATGAATGAACACTTCTTCGTTGAGGATGCCATTTAAAAATGCAGTTTTTACATCCATTTGATAGATAGTAAAATTCTTATGTGCTGCATATGCCAAGAATATTCGAATGGCTTCTATTCGCGCAACAGGAGCAAATGTTTCTTCAAAGTCAATGCCCTCCTGTTGAGCATACCCTTTTGCAACTAGACGTGCTTTATTACGAATTACAATTCCATTCTCATCCTTTTTGTTTTTGAATATCCACTTAGTACCAATAACCGATTTGTCGGGTGGCTTTGGAACAAGACGTCAAACTTTTAATCTTTCAAATTGATTGATTTCTTCTTGTATAGCAAGAATCCAGTCTGGGTCTGAGAGAGCTTCACTGACTTTCTTAGGTTCATTAGAGCTTAGAAAAGAAGAAAATTGACATTCATCAGCCGTGGCTCTTCGGGTTTGAACAGAAGAATCAGGATTACCGATTATTTGATGTAGAGGATGTTCTCTTGTCCATTTTAAAGAATGAGGAAGTGAAAGTTGACCTGGAATTATATTTGAGGTATCAATGAATTCAGGATGAGTGATTATTGCAGTTTGAGTATTTGATGTAGAAGGTGGAGGATCTACACGTTTAACATTGAATTTAGAGAAATCAATCACCAAAGGTGGAGTTTGTATTGGAACTAAAGATAGATCTAAAGTATTAGCCGCTTGACCAGAAGATGGGGTTTGTGGGGGAATTTCCTGAGATGATTGATTTTCCAATGACGAAGTAGAATCAGTATCAGAGATTGGGGTAGTTGGAGCAGCAGAAGTTGGAGATGGAGAATCAGTAGAACTTGAATTTTGCATATCAGGTACAGTAATGGATTGAACATCAGCTACTGATGGAAATGGAACACCGGCCTCGTCAAGTAAAGTATGTCGAATGTTATGATAATCATCATAAAAATGTTCAAACAAGATATCTAAATCATTTTCAGATGTGGAAGGCGACGGCGAAGGTAAAGGAATTTCAACATTTGAACTTAATGAATCTATAGGAAAGGTTTCATCAAAATTAACATTAACACTTTCTCTAATCGTCCGTTTTGACCGATTATATACTCTATAAGAAGCGGATTCACGTGAGTATCCCACAAAAATTCCTTCATCAGATTTTTCATCAAATTTATTCAATTTATCTTTATCATTCAGGATGAAGCAACGACTCCCAAAAATATGAAAAAATTTAACATTGGGAATGCGGTTATTGATCAGTTCATATGGAGTTTTGTTGTAGGTTTTATTGATGATTGAATGATTTTGAGTGAAACATGCCGTACTTATGGCTTTCGCCCAAATAGATAATGGGACTTTAGAAAATGAAAGCATGGTACGAGCAGCTTCAACCAAGGTACGATTTCTTCGTTCAACAACCCCATTTTGTTGAGGTGTTTGGGCAGCGGAAAATTGATGGGTTATACCAACTGATTCAAGAAAAGAATCTAAAGTTTGATTTTTGAATTCAGTCCCATTGTCAGTACGAATGGTATGAACTTTTAAATCCAAATTTGTTTGAGTTTTCTTGATGAAGGCTATGATGATATTAGTTGCTTCATCTTTCGTACGTAAGAAATGAACCCATGTATATCGAGAATAATCATCAACAATCACCAACACATACCGTTTGCCGGCTAATGAGTGAACGCTCATGGGACCATATAAGTCCATATGAAGTAATTCAAGCGGTTTTGAAGTACTTTGAACTGGTTTGGGCTTATGAGATTTTTTAGTCATTTTGCCCATTTCACAAGACGAACAAAGATGATCTTTAACAAATTTAACATCTGGAGACCAGATACGTGGCCACCTTTTACCAATTTGTTGATGGTTTTGAAATTAAGGTGAGAGAGACGACGGTGCCATAACCAAGATTCATCTGATGATGCTGTTGATATTAAACATACTTCTTCAAGTGGGACTACATCATTTAGATTGATAGTAAACAGATTTGTGTCACGAGTTCCGGTAAGAAGTTCTTCGCCATCATAGGTGCGAACATCACATTTCTTTGTTCGAAAATTGACTTTCAATGTTTTATCACAAAATTGACCAATACTAAAACGATTGTGAGCAAGATCTTCAACATAGATCACATTCCGGATGATTAAATTGTGACGAATTATATCTCCAATACCCATTATGGCAGCTAAATGGTCATTCCCAAACCGAACAGTTCACAAATATTTGTCTCTGAAATTTGTTAATAAAGTCTTGTTTCCGGTCATGTGTCTTGAACAACCAGAATCAAGATACCATATATTCTACATAAAACAATTAAAACAAAAAGGTACCCAATCAGATATGGGTCCTACACGATTAGTAAAAATGTTTTATGAAGAATATTTAAAGTGGTATGAATTTAGAGTTTTGGAGAACTGCAAGGAGGCAGTTCTGGATTTGCTAATTTGATAGACCATTTTAATGATTTCTCAGGAGAATGTAAAGTCCAGTTTGATTGTTCATTTTTTAATCCATTTATATTTAACAAGCGTGGATGGTTTTGGATTTAACTTGGGAGACAGAGTCGAGGAACCGGATTTTGACGAGTTATGTGTCGACACTACGCGATAAACGGATTTTGGTGATTTATTTGTAGAAGCTACACGATAAACTGATTTTGGAGATTTGGGAGTGGAACGTGTAGTTAGAGGAGTTTGAGATCGAGCGAGCATTGTTTTGCAGGGTTCTGGATAACAAATTGTACATGAATGAATGATTGAACCATTTTTATGAAGTACATCATGTCTAGGACCACAAGGAGCATCTTTTCTAACAAAATATCGTGTATCATATTGAGAAATTCGTTTATTAGTTTTTCTATCAAAATAAACCTTTTTGCCTGTTTTAATAGTTTTAACAATCAAATTGACACCATTAACAGTGAAATTAACAGGACGATAAATTGCAGAATCATATACAATACCATAAAGTGTAGCAGGAGAAATAAACGTTATTGAATTATTACATTTATTGGAATTAGAAAAAGAAGAAGCTAAAAATGAAGAAGATCTAGACTTCTTAAGCTCATTGGACTTAAGCATACTAGACGTAGTCGATTTAGACTTCTGAAACTGCTCAACTTCTTTCACCCCGCCTTGCATCGGCTTCTTAAACTTGGAATTTAAATTTCTATCTGAAAAATTTAAAACAGTGGAATTAGAATTTCTTTTTAAAATAATTGGATTTTTAGGAGTAGAGAAATTATCATTGACTGATGTTGGCTTTGGAGAAGCACTTTGAGTGGAAACATAATTTATTTCAACAATTTTATCTTCTAAATTATGAATTTTTGTTTGTAAAGCTGATTTTTCTTTGTCAAATGCCTTATGTGTTTCATCTATTTCGGTTTCCAACTGACAAATTTCTTTTCTAGAATTAGAGAGGGTATGTAAATTTTCTTTTCGTTGAAGTACAGCATTACCCTTAATCTCAAATTCTTCCGGTGTAATAATTGAAAAATAATCTTCATTTTCAAATTTTGTCTTTCTAGTTTCATTTGTTTTATTTAATTCAGTGTAATTGAAACTAATTTGGACATTTTCCTTTTTAGCTCTGTTGAAAGCCTCAATTTCTTCTTCCTCATCTATCATACGAATGAAGCTCTGCCAAATATCTACATGCATCTATTTAGAATCATACATTGTTGGAAGCACGTTACATGCCATTTTAAAATATTTTGGATTATTAGCTCCCAGTCCTTTTCTTGAATTGAAATATTTGAAGTCTTTAGGTTTGTTCAAATGAATCGTTTGATCAGTTTGTCCTCGTTTGGCAATTATTTTTTCTAAGTGTTTGATGTGAGAAGAAAGTTGAATTTTATCATGTTGAAGTTGATGTATGACATTCTGTTTGTTATTTAATTCTCGTGATGTTTTGATGTCATTTTCATGTAGGGTTTCAGATAATTCTTTTATTTGTGTGTTTAATGATTTAAACTCTTTCTCATTGTCATCGAATTCTTTTTGTTTACATTCCAACAAGTTTTTTGTTATTTGATATTCATGAAACGTTTCAATGTATAACTTGTAATATTTATCATTTTGATCATTTGATGTTGAATTTTGTGTGATTTTAAGATTGGTTATTTCAATTTCTTTTTCAGAAATTGTATGAGACAAATGCTTAATATCGTTTTCATATTTAACCTTCAATTCTGATACGAGATTTTGTAACTCCAGATTCTCTTGTTTGAAATTTTGATTTTGTTTAATATGACGTACAAGTTGTTCACCATGATGAGCAAATTGTTCATGTTCTTTTTCTAAAACAGTCAAACTTTCTAGAAGTTTAGTATTTAATTCTTTTTCACTTAAAAGATTTTGTTTTAAAGAATCAATTTCAGAAATCTGGTTCGTTACAAAACAATTATCATAATCAATTGAATTTGAAGAATTAGACAAGAGAGAACTGTTTACCTAAATTTCTTTGTTAGCCTCTTCATTTTAACGATCAGAAATCTCAGCATTTTCTCTTGCCATGAAGCATAGATTTGCTGAATGTTCTTCATCTTCAGGTTCAGAATCTTCCATCCAACTTAGGTCTTCTGCTAACAACACTTTTCCATCCTCTATTTGCTTAGCCATGAGCATCTTTCGTATAAAATATTCAGAATTACGAACTTTAGGTTTCTTGCAATCACGTGAGTAATGACCAGCAATACCACAATTATAACATTTCTTTGTAGGATCCAAAGGTGTGATTGTTGGTTTGTCAGTTGTGTTTGAAGCAGATGGTGCAGACTTAAAGTTGGATGAAGACCTCTGATTGTTGTTTGTTGGCGTTGAGTAATATTTTTTCTCATATCTTGAGATGAAAGACATAGCTTGCAAGACTTGTTCCAATTTTTTCTCCATATCATCCTTCGTATCCATTGCAAGTTCTTCTGATTTTTCTTTCATTTTACCAGGTGCATTAGACTGATGATGTTTTGTAAGAAGAGCAAGAGTATCAAGAGTATTGGCTGTTTCTTGTTTGGATTTGACTATGTCTTTCACCATCGGTGCATTTTGTAGTAAATACTCATAAAGTTCATGAACATCAATTGAGCTAAGATCCATGTGTTGCATGGTACTGTTTCCAAACATGGCCCACTCAGGAAGAAGACTATTGATGAACTTGATGTTGATCTCAAGATTTTCCTTTTTCAGATTATTTCTACGAAGTTCATTCAACAAATTACAATAACGATGATATGTGCTTTCCAATTCTTCCCCGATGGTAGCTTTAAATGACTGATATGCATTTAAAGTGGTAACCATTTTTGCTTTGTTTCCTAAAACAGTGCCCTCCATTTGCTTTCTGATTTCATCCCAAATTTCTTTTCCAGTTTCTAAACTATCTAAACTGTTATAAATCTCATTTGGTAAACTTTGAAGTATGAATGAAAAAGATTGTAAATCTGCTTTAGCTCGTTGTTTTTGTTGAGCATCATATCGAGCCGGAGGGAGTGGAGTTCGACCACCAAGAACTGGTGGATTTTCATTTGGTGCAGCAATGACATCTTCATAGAATACCGCGACACCATTTTCAAGAGAATCAAGGATATCAGTTGCCAGTTCCTGATTTTTTATAAAGTGGAGGAATCGTTTCTTCCATTGTGCATATTCACCTCTGTATAAGACCGGAGGTTTGAGATCGGTTCCGATAGAAAGAGCATCTTTTGACGTCATTTCAAAATGATTTAAATGTTGTATTGGGCTTAAACGTTAATGGGCCGAAGAGTATAGTGTTCGAAGATGTGTCGAAGACTATGGGAGCCGAACAAAATATGTTGACCGAACAAATGTAGTGTTCAATTGGGCCGAACATATATGTGGGCCGAAGACTTTGATGTTCGGGCCGAGGATTGGGTCGAACAAATATATGTTTGGGCCGAGGATTTGGGCCGAGGATTTGGTCGAACAAATATATGTTCGGGCTGAGGATTTGGGCCGAATATCTATAACTGAACACTTATAGCCGAGCAATTGGGCCGAACACCGATAACCGAACACTTATATTCGAGCAATTGGGCCGAACACCTATGGATCGAAGACTTGGACCAAAGAAGCTCGGGCCGAACAACTTGTGAAGTTCGGGCCTAAGACTTGGGCCGAATAAGATTCTCGGGCCGAAGAAGATGCTCGATTGTTCTTGAGGTCGAAGAGTTTGACGGATGAACACCGTTATGTTCAAAACTTCACTCTTTTGATCCAATCTTGCTCAGTTCTTGATCAATTTCAATGATTCCAATCCCTATCTGCTCGAAATTCATTTCCTATCAATCTGAACCGATAATATTCTTCAATCCATAACACTACAGCTCGAATTCTTCGATTTTCAGACACTTTTTGAGTTTTTCAACTTTCGCACAAAAATCACTGAATCATGATCAATTGTCGATGGAATTGATCGAAATTTGATTCTATTCCTATTAGAATCAATGGAGAAACGTTTATCTTCAATCAATTCATCGATTCAAACAGAAAAATTTGCACATTATTTTCACAGAAACGAACGAACTTTTTCTTCAAAATTTACAGATCTGGACAATTTCACCACGAATTTGGATCTACTCTTTGAGAGTTTTTGCTCTGATACCAATTGAGAGATCGAATGTGATCGAAATGATGCTAATCCATGGTGATTTGATCAAAGTTTGAAGATTAAGTGTGTGTTTTTAGTGTGTGTTCTTGAGAGAGAAAGAGATGGAGGGAATAGCTTTCAAATGGTAATTCAATACAAATGAGAGGAAAGCTTACATTTAAAGTCATCACAAAGCCTTATATACCCTAGCCTCTAAACACAATTAAGCCTTTCTAATTAAGCCTAATTACATAACTAAGCTCAAAACTTAGACCTAACACTGGTTCGTAAAACCCCTATCCCGAATAGTAAACAAGTATTCAAGATCGTAAACTTGTACTCCTGATCGTAAACCAAAACTATCATTCCAGAATCGTAAAGTCGTAATCCTTGTAACTCATACCTGAATCGTAAACCAGTGTCAAGCAGCATCATTTTCCTTACCCCTTCCACCAAACTCAGATTGATCGTGGATCGGCCAGCCACGGTCCCCATTCATTGCAAGTCCACTTAGCCTTTGACCTTTCTTTATACCACATGAATGCCTGTTATAAATCAACACTCATAATACATGACTATTATACTTCCCCCAATTCAAAATAAGTGACACACTTTCCTTTTTGAGGTGATTTAAAATAAGTGACACATTTTGAAAAATTACCTTATTTGGCAAAAAAAAAAAAAGGGTACCCGCACCCATTAACTATCCACTTTAATATAGTAAAATGACTCATTTACCCTTACTTTTTGCTTTTAAACATCATTAAATACACCTTATTCAAAGGAGTGGGACACCTTCCCAACTAATCATCCAATTAATCTAATTTAATCATCATTATAATCTTTTACCTTAAAAACCGTGAAACTCAAAATGTGTCATTTATTTTGAATCGGAGGAAGTATATAAGATGGTGATTTTTACACCATATATTTTAATCCATCTACCATAATAATTGTATTATTTATTTGTAGAGTATGCAGAATTATCTGTACAGTGTGGTATAGATATCAAAAAGTGTAGTAGAAAATTAATTCCCTTAGACTCCTCCCAGCGGAGGACG
Organism: Calendula officinalis; assembly: GCA_963853835.1. Taxonomy (NCBI): domain Eukaryota; kingdom Viridiplantae; phylum Streptophyta; class Magnoliopsida; order Asterales; family Asteraceae; genus Calendula; species Calendula officinalis. The sequence goes on along the minus strand of OY970828.1, from coordinate 8,509,511 downwards.
TCAGTTTCCTCGTCCCTCAAACGACTAAATGTTAACCATTGGCACGCCCGTCTGTTTGTCCAAGTCGGTTGAACTCTTCACTTATACGAAGAGTTGAGTTGTTGAATTGTGGGGCCCATGTCAATTTGTGTGTATATATTTTATAATGGCGAGATTCAAAAACTGAAGAGAGACTGTATTATTGGAATGAGTATGTCAGTATATTAATGCCGGTTGGATTATGAGCTGACGTGACGCTAGTTTGTCAAAATTTATAGTGTCAATTTGTGTCAGTATTGGGAGTAGTCTTACATATACCATTACAACCTGTCTAAAATATATCTTTTCCTACCATAGGGAGAAGATTCGAATACTCGTAGTACTTAAAATGCATTGTTTATGTTGTTGTACTATCATACTTTTAAGTGTCCGAATAAAAAAATAGAAGTATGTATATCATCACCCATTTTGTAATTCTAGTCCAAATAAACATGCATCCCGTCGCTAGAATTGAGATATTCTTCAAAGAAAGAGAATCACACAATATTTGTGAACTGCATATTCTCATTATTACTAAAAAACTGAAATTTGACACAAAAAAAAAAAAAAAAAACACAAGCATTTTTTTTCTTCTTATTACATTCATTCAATATCCAAAATGCTAGTAGGCGATTAATAACCTTATTTCTTGAGGTATTCCATTAGCAACTCATTGAGCTTAACGGGATCCGGAAGTGACTTTGAGACACTCTCTCTTTTGTTGCATCTTTTAACCCATGCAATCAATTTCGGGCATTCTTCCTCTATATTCATCTTCCCAATTGTCTCCAAGGTATAAAACCAGCAACTGAATGGTATCACCGCAATATCCGCATACCCAAACACCCCCCCTACCAAATACGGCTTCTCGCCAAGTTGTCCTTCCAACACCTTCAACAAATCTATGATTCCTTCTTTGCAACATCTTGTTCTTCTCCTTCCATGGTCCATACCTTCCTAGCACCTTCGTACATCTAAGGTAACAACAAACGTAAAGGTGTTAAGATAATAAGATTTAGTATGTACAAATATATCAAACATATAACGGCTAAAAAGTATCTCTGTTTTCCGAAAATAGTATACTACTAGTGGGGGTGCCCAAACTATGGTTGACATGACGTTGATTATGTTAGTCGGGTCGTATTCATGTTTTATGTTGACATCTATTTTTTAACCCGACCAACCTGATTCCTTATCATGTTATGATTACTTATGTTTATCGGGTTTTGGGTTGTTTTCACTTAAAATTTAAGGTTTTTTCACTATTAAATCAATTGATTAATACATGTAGTAACTATAAATCATCATTAAATAAAATATAAGTGGTAAATTAAAAAACATAAATTTCAGAATATTTACATACTTCATCTGATTCAAGATAAGTGATATACATTCCATATTAGGTGTATCAAAATAAGTGATACACTTCACAAACTTCCCTTATTTGGTAAAAAGTAATGAGCCCCACGCCCACTAACTATCTAATTTAATATAGTAAAATGACCTATTTACCCTTGCTTTAACTTTTAAATATCATTAACCTCACTTTATTCAATATATATGTTGGACTCATTCCCCACTAACCATTCAATTAATCTAATCTAATTATTATTATAATCTTCTGTCTTAAAAAACTTGAAACCAACAATGTATCACTTATTTTGAATCGGAGAGAGTATATATTTTTGTAACTAGTTGAAATTGGGCTATTAAGATAATATATATGTATTTGGGCATAGAGAAGTTAGATTAATAAATGATTAATTTTATCATTTTTTTCTAAGATCCTAGCTTAGAGATAACCCAACCAACTCAATTAGGGCAATTTCGAACCCGTCCAACCTGATTCCTTGTCCGGTCAGATTTCAGGTTAGATTCTTTTACCTCAACATGCCCAATCCGATAAAAGCTTTAACCCGACCAGCAATCCGATGAAAACCCCAAACCACTAGTTTCTAGTTTCTAGTGCCCTAAAATATGCATAAACGAATAATTAATTGTAGTGTAGCTAGTAACTTGGGTGGTACATACCTTCTTGTCAACAAAGTCGACCCAGAATCTGGCCTGAGCTCTAAGATAAGGATCAGAAGGCAACAACGGTGAGGATTCGTTTTTCCATGTCTCATCGATGTACTGAACAATGATGCTGGATTCACAAATGGGTTTGCCTTTGTGAATGAGAACCGGAATTTTCTTGTGAACCGGGTTCATCTCAAGAAGCAGTGGGCTTTTATTGGACAAATTTTCTTCTCGGTACTCATACTCGACACCTTTTTCAGCTAAAGCAATCCTGACCCTCACACCGAAGGCACTGGCCCAAAAATCTAACAAAATTACATCAGAACCGTCCATTTATATATTTCAAGAATTAAACGGACGAAATTAAAAGGGTGTATATGTTGAGAAAGATGTGCGTTTGCAACGATGCATGTGAAGTTGTGAAGTGATCAGGTGTCCGTACTTATATGTGCTGAAAGTTGGGTATGAGGTTAATTAAAGGGCGGAGTTTGATAGAAATATGAAGAATGTCCTCGGGTATCCACATAGTACTGAAAGTTGGGTATTTTGATGTCACTGCTTACGTCATTTGTTATCATGATATACTTCTTCATGTTAGTGATATACTTTGTCATCAAAATAAGGAATACTTTCTCAATCCCACAAAAAACTCTCATTTTACTTTAGCATAAGTTTTAGAGGAAAATTAGTGGTGGAGTTTTTGTTAATAATTTTGATTAAAATATAAAATTATATTAGAGAGAAAAAGTATTTTAGAAAATAGTTAGTAGTGGAGATATTAGTAATAAGAGATTTTCTAACTCATGCCCTAAGGGCATGAGATAAAAGGCATTTAATGAACTAGAATTTCCTTAAACAATTAAAATTGCATTTAATGAATCTCATAAATTAGTAAAAAATGAAGTTTATTAATGATTATTTATACATTTTTAGGAATATTCAAGATTATTAAATGTCTCTTATCTCATGCCCTTAGGGCATGAGTTAGCCAAACCCTAGTAATAATAATATTTTATTAAGTGGACCTCTCAGATTTGAGATGTGAACTTTTTTGTGAGACAAAATATTAAGGAGAAATGAGAAATTTTTGTGGGACGTAAAGAGTATATTTTAAAATTTTATATATTTTGGCAAAAATAATAAGGTTCACAACCATTAACTATTTACTTTAATATAGTAAAATTATTCATTTACCCTTACTTTTACTTTTAAAAATTACTAATCACACTTTATTTAAAAAGTGTGAGACACATTCCCCATTAAATATCTAATTAATCTAATTTAACATTTTTTTTAATTTTTTGTTTTATAAAACTACAAAAGTAATAATATACTCCCTCCGTCCCTTAATAAAGTTCCCATTTGTGTTGGGCACAATATTTTAGGAGATAGTTAGTGGTGGGGTATTTGGTATTACTTTTGATTAAAATATAAGGTTTGATTGGAGAGAGAAAGTGTTTTAAGAGATAGTTAGTGGTCAAAGTATTGGTAATAATATTATTATATTAAGTGGGCCCCTTATGTTTGAGAAATGAGAACTTTATTTAGGGACAAAAATTGAAGTCAAAATGGGAACTTTATTTAGGGACGGAGGGAGTATTACTTATTTTGAATTGAAGAAACTATTAAACATTTCTACATTTACTCAAAAGTTAGCTTGATAGCAGTGTTAAACTATTAAGTATTACGGAGTATTAATTAATAAATTTCCTTTACAGAATCTGATCTAATTAAAGAATGATAAAGAAAACAAAACTAGAACTTAATTTTATGAAAAACTGAAGTTGATGGTTTCGTTTGTTCTTGGGCGGCTCTTTCAATCTTCCATATTTTCGTTTTTAGTTTGTATCTTTGTGGTGTTAATTTATCCTTTAGTTTTAATTTTTTTTTTGTTTGGTCCTTTAGTGGTATTATCTTATAGGAGAAATCTTCAAGGAGATCTATCATATTTAGAAAGTCCTAAAGAACAAATCTCACCATTAATCAATAAAATCTAATGGTCAAGATTAATCACATATTTTATATATTGAGGGGTATTTTGGTCATTTTTTAAAAAATAAAAATATTTTTTTTAATTTTTAATTTTTAATTTTTAATTTTTTAATTTTTAATTTTAAAATTTATATTTTTTTTATTTTACTTTTTATTATGAAGGGGTACTTTGGTCATTTGACACTTAAAAAAAAAATTCGATTTTTTTCTATTTTTTATTTTAAATTTTTTTTTATTTTTTATTTTATTAAAAAATAATACTTATATGATAATTACGTGTATAACTTAACCACATGTGGAGTTTAGGTCCCGTTAAAAAAAAAAAAACTTAATCACATGTGATTTTAGTGTAAAATCACATGTGATTTTAGTGTAAATTCATGTTTTAGTTAAATAACATGTGATTCAGAATGCAATCACATGTGATTCACTATGCAATTACATATGATTCATTATGCAATAACATTATGTGTTATTAATGAAAAATTAATAATTTTTAAAAAAATAATAATAAATAAATAATTTAAAAAAAAAAATTAGTGCCAAATGACCAAAATACCCCTCCATGTATAACGTATGTGATTAATCTTGACCATTAGATCATATTGATCAATGGTTGAAATTTGTTCCTCGGGACTTTGTATAAATCATGGACCTCCTTGAACGCAACTCTATCTTATAGATGCTATGAATCTCCTCGATCAATTTCCTTTGTTCCTCGGGACTTTGTATAAATTATGGACCTACTACTATCACTACTCATCATTGTAACTCATCACCAAAGGTGACTTTAAGGAGGTGCAGTGCAGCCGCACTAACACATATTTAAAGGGGGCCCAATTTTGTATATAATCTTATACATATAAGTTTAAAGTTTTAATCTAACTTAATACTTTAATTTAAAATTTTAGAAAGTCCAATTTTTTTATACTAATCTTCAATTTACAGGGCCCATTTTTATCTGTTCGCACTAGAGATGGTGTTGGGTCACATTTATTGTAACCAATAGTCTAGGGACCATTGTGTAATTAGTCGAAATTGGGTCTAGGTATAAATACCTTAGTCTTTGCTAATTACCATTAACCTTTGCCATAATTAGTAATGACTATATCCTAATGCAAAGTGTTCTTAAGTTTTCTCTCTAGATCTCTCATCTCAATCTTCCAAATTCTTACTTGTTAATGCTTAATCTATTAGTTAATCATTGAATCACAATCCACATATGGTAATGGATCGGATGTAGATCGTGTGGTGTGATGTCCACATCCATTTCCATTTAGATTTACATCGTCCATATCTATATCCATTTAAAATCATTTCATCCATCGATATCCATATCCATATACCTACTTTTCTAAAAAACACTAGTACAAAAATAGCCTACAGTCACAGTTTTTCTAAAACAGCATTGCCACAATTTGACTTGTTTGTGTGGCTAAAGGTCACAAATAATGTTCTAATTTTATTTTAGTCACATTTAACTCCAAAACTGTAACAATCTCAGATTAGATTCAAACACTTTAGCCACAATTTAACATAATAAAGGTGTCCATTGCTAGCCACAGTCACGTAGTGTGGCCAAATGTCACACTTTTCGTCATGGTTGTTTGTTAAAATGTGACATTATTTTGTGATATTTATTACGTGAGACGAGAGACACATATTTAGTCACATGAATCAATTGCTTGTGTGTCCAAAAGTTGTGTTTATTAGCCACATGAATACGTTGTTGTTGAAAGGTAGTATATAGCCACGATCTTTATTTTGTGTATCATGTGGCTATAAGACATATAATAGCCATTTAAATTTTTACGCATGCGTGGCTATATGATGGATATGTGCCACACCTAAAACATAGTCACGATAAATCTAAAATTACATGTGGCTATAACATAAACAATAGCAATGGAAATAGTAAAATTAAAAGTATGTATTTATAACTAACTTATAAACATAATTTTAATTGACTATGTATGTATGTCCACAAGTAATAAATTGTTACATTAATGATGTTAAATATGGCTAAATGTTATCAGATGTCACATGTGATAAAGAATGATGTGGCTAAAGCACAAACAATAGCCATGATTAAATTAATGTGTGTAACTACTAGTAAGGGAGAAATTAGTACAAGTATAGTTGAGCATATATGTTTATTTGCCACATGAATTCGTTGTTGTTGTCACGTTAATGGTGGTAAATATGACTAAATATTATCAAAAGGTCACATGCGATAACAACTTATGTGGCTAAAAATAACCAATTGTCACAGTTTAATTGACTACGAATGTGTGTCTGCAAATTACCAACTGTCACATTAATAGGTTAAAATATGGCTAAATGTTATCCCACATTGGTATTTGAAAGAAAGTGGAAGAATTTGTTTCCATATAAAAACAAGGGGGCTTCAACACTTTTAAAAATATTAAAGCCTGACATCCTTAAGTCCTTTGGTTTAACCCGAGTGCTTACTAGGGTTTGACTATTACCGGTTGGCTTTAACCGGTCTAGTTTTTGCCGGTGATTTTAAGCAATCAAACCGGTTGAATGTTCAAGTCACAATTTAACCAGTTAGACCGACCAGTCTATACTGAGTTTTAAAAATTTGTAAATGTATGTCCTTATTATACTTTTAGCTATTGTTTGAGTAACTATATGTGTCTAAAAGGTATATATTAGTCATAATAGACATATATTTGTGTGACTAAATAATAGCAAGTGTCACTATAAAAATAAATTCATGTAACCATTGGTTGAACAATAGACACAAAAAAAAATAAAAAATGTGTTAGGTACTAAAGATATTGTAATAGATAGTATAGGGGGTATATTGAAACAATGTATATAAGTTAAGTTTAGTTTAGGAATTAGTCCTAACTAACCAAGGAATTAAGCCATGGTTTAAATACCAAAGTGTAAGGCTTAATTCCCAACTTTTGCACAATTTAACATTTCAATTACACAGCAATTGTTCTCTCACCATCTCTCTACTTTCTCTCACTAAAACCCTAAACTTTCTTCTCAAGTTTCCATCTAAAATCATCATCCAACACCTAATATGGATTGATTCAGTGTTATTGTGCTTTTCAATTGGTATCAGAGCACAATCCACTTGGAATAGATCCAAATTCGTGCTCAATCGATCCATATTTGAAGTTTTTGATTTTTTTTTTAAAAAGAGCTGTGAATTTAATTGTCAAAATTTTTGTTAGAAATTGATGTTTTGATTGGATATTCGTGTTTCTCCTTTGATTCTAAGCAATTTAGAATCAAATTTCAATCCAATCCATCAAGTATTGCCTTCAATTTGGAGATTTTTGTGAAAAATTTGAAAACTCAAAATATTGACTGTAAAATCAAAATTGATGGCTATTTTGATCCGATTTGAGCTTAGAAAAGTGATTTCTAACATTTTGTGATTTGAATCACTGATTTTAGTTAAGTTTTGAGCAAATTAGGATCTAATTAGTGAAGTTTTTGCAACTTCTTACGTACTGTTCTTCGTCGGTTCATCAATGTTCGGCATCTCAGAGTCTTCGGCCCGAACATAGTGTTCGGCCCAATCATCTTCGGCCCGAACTTCCAAGTCTTCGGCCCACTAGTAGTTCGGCCGAACATTAAAGAGGCCCAAGTTCGTCACAACCAAGTTCGGCTTCATCAAAAAACTCAAGAACAAGTTCGGCTTCACCAAATTCTTCAAAAATCACAGAGTTCGGCTTCATCAATTCGATCAACAAATCAACGATTCAGACTTCGATTCAATACATAATCGACTCAACTGTTGATCTCAAACCCTAGTTTATTTCAATTCGATTCCTGTTAGTGTTCGACAATATCAATTCGATCAAATCAGTCAATTGTTTTCAGAAACTTCGATCTCGGTTCAGCTACAACTACAGTCGATCAACAATTCGATTTCAAAATCTAGTATTCAATCAATTCAGTTAATTAACAATTCGATCTCAGATTTCTGTTCGGCGTTCTTAATCGTTCCCAACCTCCGACTTTTCTGTTCTCGACAACAATTGAAGAACCCAGATTTCGACTCCATTTCAAAATCAATCAAGACCAGATTCAATTTCAATTTACTTGATTCCGTGTTTGATCTCTGCTCAACATTCGATTGATCTGGATTCAATTCCAATTTTCGGCTTCTTGGTCGTTCGTGCCTTTTTCCGATCTTGGCCCTAATACTTGTTACGTCCAAAACAGTACAATTGGACCCAACCTTGTCTTTGGCCCAACATTAATACAAGCCCAAATTGAAGTGTTTTCCAAAATTATGTCCAAACCGAAATTAAAACCCAAAACGTCCAAAACAACTCTTTACGTTCCAAACAATTTTAAAAGCCCAAAATCAAAACAGACCTTGGCCCATTAAAAGATCTCGGATTTTGTTTAAATACCAGCTAGTAGAACTTTCAATTTCAATATAAAGTCCTCGGCCAAAAGTCTATTGGGCCAAAATCTCAATATAAAGTTAGAACTTTCAATTTCAATTTCAAAAACACAAGGATTTTTAAACAATTTCAATTTTAAACAAAAGGATTTTTAAACAATTTCAATTTTAAACAAAAGGATTTTTAAACAATTTCAATTTTAAACTTTAAAAAAAAAAGAAGAAGAAAATTTTTACATTTTCAAACACAGGGATTTTTGCCCCTAATTGCACAAATATGGATAAAGACCTTGCAGATGCTATAAAAGCTAGCAAATATTATAAACAACTTGCGACTGAAAAAGTGTTAGCTGAAGATGAAGAACAAATAGCAAATTTGTGCATTATGCTAAGAGAGAATACTGAGGGTTCTGATAGATTCAATGAAGAAGCCAACAAGGAAATTGAGATAATCAGTAGTTTTTCATCAAACTCTGATAATCCCACTGAGTTGAGGGATGAGCTGGTTGTTCCACAAAATGATGAAAATGAGGTACACTCTTCTTCTTTTGACTCTTTACTATCTGACTCAGACACTGATGAATCAGAGAATTCCTTGTTTAATGAAAAACTTTTTCTTACAATTGATGAGAAATCACAATTGACAAAACAAATTACTTCTTTAGAATCCGAAAAGGAACAACTTTTAAATGATTTAAGTGATTTAAGTCAATGTTCTCTTCAAATAACTCAAGTAAACAAGGAATTACAAAATCAGTTGTCTACGTCAAAATCTGCTTATAAATTTAAGATTTCTGAATTACAAGAAAGTTTACAAAAACAAGTAAACACAACTAATGAATCAAATGCACAAATCTCAAAATTAAAGGCAGAAAATTTAACCTTTCGTCGTCAACTTGAAACTCTTGTTCCTCAAGTCAATCAAAATAACCTTTCGAATCAAAAAACACAAGAGTTACAACAACAGTTGTCATCGTTTCATGCTGCTCACACCAGTGAGGTCAATCGTCTAAATCACATTATTAATACAAAAAACCTTGAAATTTCTAACCTAAAAACCATGAAAATGATGTCGAGTAATAAAGACGACTCCAAGCAGCTGATAAATGACTTGGCGAATCAACTAAATCGACAGCAAACATGGATGAAGTCCTCAGACATCAAGATAAAAGACTACCAAGAACAGTTGAAGACGGCTGACATCGAAATTCAAAAATTGAATGAACAAATCAAAAACATAACAAACGATTTTAAAAAGGAAATCGATGAACAATCAGCAACTATCCACAGTCTTACTGTCAGAATAGAAAATGCTGAAGAACACATCTCAAAACTGGAGCAGACGATTGTGAAAGCTGGTCATACTGAACAAACGATAAAATTAAACCAGCCTAAAGAGTTCAGATCTTTCAAGTCAAAAGTGGGTCTTGGAGCAGAAAACATCCGCCCTCTGGAAAAAGCTGCAGATGTTCTTCCAACGTTATATAACTACGATTACATGAACTTGGGAATCTGGCAAAGCTTCCTTCATATGCCAGATGAAGAAGCAGAAATCGAGAAGTTCAACAGAGAAAAGAAGGAACACGTTCAAATTAGCTTTAACTATTCTGAATTGAACTATACATATGAAAAGAATAAAGCAAAATTTGAAAACAATGAGTACTTCCCGATTGTCACTCCAGAAGAATTTTCCATCTCTGACAATGAAGTTTTAAAACCAACAATTGAACCGAAGCTTTATGTTCCTCCATTAATTTTAGAAAATAAAATTGTACAATTAGAATCTGAAATTGATGAAATACAAAAAGCCTTTGATAAAGAAAAGGCAAATCTTCAAAAAAAATACATAATTTAGAGGACATCATTTTAGAATTAAAACCTAAAACGAACAAACCTGTTTCTCAAAATTCTAAATCCTCTGTATTAGGACCGGCACCAGTTAATCCAGTTCCAATCATCTTGAGGAGAAACTCTAATTCACCAGTCTTAAATGCTTCCAATAGTAAATTAGAGTCTCAGAGTGAGAAGGTCAAGAAGCCCAATGGAGTCACAAGAGCCAAGAAGACCGAGAAGTCTATTCAGACTGGACCTAGTATGCTTCAGAAGCCCACCCTACTTAAGAAGTCTAGTCCTCGTACGTCTGTAGTTTCTTCTTTTTCGGTTCAAAATAAAAGTAATAACTCTAATTGTGTGAAAACTCTTTTAACGGCTTTTAGAACTGATTATGATTCTACTGTTTATCGTCTTGTTCGATACTCTCCTGATTTTGGTGATGTATATGTTAAAACTGACAAATCTGGAACAAAAAGATTTTTTGACAAAATTACAAAGAAACAGATAACTCAAACTGATAAACGGTTTTTTATAAGACTTGATGCACCTTGCAGTATTCATAAGAACATCGTATATCATAAATCTGGTAAACTTATAAACACATGCAGAACGTGCTTTCCATATCTATGCAAATCATACGTCACTAAACCAGCAAAATCAAATCAAAAGATCTCATCATCTCCGGTTTCCAAACAACCGAAACTTATTTCCAAAAACCCACCAACTTCTGATACCCACTCGTTCTCTCGTCGCAAGTCTTCTCGAGTAAATTCCGCACCTAAGCCAAAATCTTCAGGTTCCTCAAAATGCGACAACAAAACACCCACAGTTTTAAAAGAAAAATGGATTCCGAAAACTTCAAAATCTCAAATAATTACCCGGAAATTATTTGAAAGTGAAACATCGAGTTTCAATTTCTCTTGGAATTCTAAATCTTTACATCAAATTGATACCACTTATCGATGGTTTCATTCTAACACTAACACCATCGGACCTAAACAAAAATGGGTACCAAAAGTAGTATGATTTGTTTTTGCAGTATGACTTATACACAATTCGGTGTATAACTCGAGCTTCATAAGAATGACTTATACACATCTCGGTGTATAACTCGCATTTCAACGTTAATGGCTTATGCACACTTCAGTGTATGACCCGAGCTTCAAAGAAATGGCTTTCAAGTATCTCAGCTTGAAACCCGGTCCTCAACGAAAGATGGCTTCTGATCGAAACAGATTCAGAACCCGCACTCAAAAGAAAGCACAAATCTCAATCAAGCTTCATCGCAAATACTCTCCTTCAACCCTCCGACGATGTATAAGGTACGTCCTCCAAATCTCAAAACTTGTAAATACTTTTGTTTGGTCGAGGGGGAGAAATATTAATTCTAGGGGGAGAATTATTATTTCTAGGGGGAGAAAAGTTAGAAAAACAAAACAAAATACCCAAATCAAAAAGTTTTATGTTTGTAACGATAATTATTAGTCGTTGTAATATCCGTAAACGATCTCTTTACTAGTTACCTAGTAAAGATAGCATCTGTTTATTACAAATTCTTTTAATTCTCGTTACTACCTCAAAAGACGTACCTTCCCATGGTTTGCCAGATCCGGCCTAACCTATCCCAGGGAAATATTTCAGCCAACTGGTAAATGTGAGGGTATACGTCTAGGGTATAGAACTAGGTGAGTGCAAGGTGATGTGAAAACATGATAAATCTAAGAAAACACACCTTTGAGTGCATCCGAACCGCAAAATAAACCGGGCAACCACACAAAAAGGTGATCATTCATATGTTGAATGTTTCACAAGACTTTACTCGCCCAGTAAAGCAAATGCACACCACCACCAACCACTCAAATTCCTCCCAACAGGAATTTGTTTCATTTCATAAGGGGACGTAGCACATAATCTACTGACTACTCATTTGGAGTTTGTCGGTATTGAAAATATACCCTCCTGCCCCGGGTTACGTCTCATTTGTATGCACAGTGTGTCTAGTTCTCACCCTCAAGAACCTTCCAATATAGGACACTTGCACTACAAAAATGGATCTCAGTGAATCCATCGGAACACTTGCAGTGGCATCACAATCTGATGTTTCACGAGGATCGAGTGGAAATCCTGCTAGAGCTAAAATCACGCCAACTCTAAACGCAGGTCACACATTTGAATCAACGGTTGTGCAAACGACTACGGATTCATACCGTGTGCTAACGGATACTCTATGTGAGTCTGGTGTTACCTTAAAAGAACAAGTTGCTGTGCCTTAAACTTCAAAATCACTCAGGCAACAACTTATACCGGAAACACATAAAATTCCGATGAAAAATCCATTTGAACTAAAATGCAACATCTTGAAAGCTGATTAAAATGCACATGAGCGTAATAGTGCACTCTCAAATTACTCCTATGATCTGCTAAACCCAGCATGATCTTCCCCGGAGCCACCGACAATATAGGAACTAAAAAGTGAGGGTCCCTAGGTCTAGGTGAGCAGAATCAAGTATCATGGGATCTTGATTGGGGTGCGCTGAGGTAAAAATTGAGAGGGGGTATGAAGTATGGGGTGCAAATCAGCTTATCACATGGTAAAAACAAAAACGAGGGTGTGGTTGAAAATGAAAAAGTGAGTTGAGTGAGGAGCGTGTGTGAAAGGATTAAAGAAAACGAAAAATCCTCCCTAAACCGAACAAATGACCGGGTAACCTCATCTATATCGGATTGCATATTTTGCTTTCTGATTAAGACATCATGGACCCGGTGATGCAATGCACAACCCCCACTGACCACCCATGTACAAAAAGTACTTGTTTCAAAATCACGGAGAAAACCACATCCACTATCGACATCTCATTTGGAGATTGTTGATATTGAAAAAGAGGACCCACCTCCAGTCCTCGCCTTCGTTTGTCCACGTATAGAGTCTAGAACCGAATTAAATTTCTCTAGGACACAGACAATCTACCAAGCATATCTTTGGGATATTGCCGGAACATTCATAGTGATACCAAAAATATTGGTATTCCACGATGATTGAATGGAAATCCTACCAGTGCTAACATCAATGCCAACACTGAACGTAGGTCACACAGTTTCTGTAATTGTTGTGCTAACAGGCAATCTATGTGATCCTGGGTTACCCTGATACATTCTCGTGCGAAGATCAGACGACCGTACTCCATTGTTATCAACAACGGTCACTATGTCTGATAGAGGATTTGATGACTGTACTCCAATCTTATCAACAACAGTCAATACATCAGATAAGGGATTCTATGACCGTACTCCAACATTATCAACAACGGTCAGAAAATCCAAATCATATCAACATTCCGCACCGCTTCAACTTCATCAAACATCAGGAACCGAGGATCAGCAGCAAATCGACAAACGCCACAACCTCAAGAAAGGACTTCCGCTGCTAACTGCTCTATCTATGGGTCAACATTCCGTCGATTTGCATGAAGTCTTCTGGAATACTTTATATTGGTTGAAAAGCCAATTAAAAGTATGTCTGTCACCAATGATCAAAAGCTGATGCTGATTTTTCAACAAAACTGCTCAACGGTTCTACACTCAGTTCCAGCTTTACAAACAAGGAAGTCTTCAAAGATATGCAACCTAGACTAGTATTACAAAAGGGGAGATTGTTAGGTACTAAAGATATTGTAATAGATAGTCTAGGGGGTATATTGAAACATTGTATATAAGTTAAGTTTAGTTTAGGAATTAGTCCTAACTAACCAAGGAATTAAGCCATGGTATAAATACCAAAGTGTAAGGCTTAATTCCCAACTTTTGCACAATTTAACATTTCAATTACACAGCAATTGTTCTCTCACCATCTCTCTACTTTCTCTCACTAAAACCCTAAACTTTCTTCTCAAGTATCCATCTAAAATCATCATCCAACACCTAATATGGATTGATTCAGTGTTATTGTGCTTTTCAAAATGTGTGTCTATAAACAGTTTATGGCCACATTATAAGTTAGAATGCATGATTATCACAATAGATTTTCTTCTTTAATAGCCACACTTTTAGGCTACGGCTACTATTTTTCGGTTACTACAACAACTAAATTTTAATGTAGCCATACATTGCCTAAAATGACACGACCTTTGGTCACATTATTAGTGGAAAAAACAATTAGTGACTAAAGGCATACGGTCACAGTTTTGTAGTGTGACCATTGCTCATTTTTGTACTAGTGAAAAAGTATGATAGTTTTATAGATAAATTTTCAATTTTTCTTGAATATGTATATATTTCTTCCAAAAGAATATACAAACGAAAGCATAATTATGAATCTATATTTGATGCATCGAGGCATAGAACATAGTTTGTAACTAATCCCCAAATATTGATAGAAACAAACGAAAACATAACTTAATATATATAGATGTCTAGAGTACGGTTTGTAATGTTTACAAATTTAGTTATATTCAATGTTATGTTATCATAAATTTTATTGAATAAAAAATGTGTAGACATATATTATTAATCATGTGAACTTGTAATAAAAAAAGTTAATTTCGGGTTAAATGGATACATCCATGGATTGAAAATCATCATTCGTATCCGCTCTAATAAACATCCATATCCGCCCCACATCTGATATTCACCCATTTAACTTCATCCATATCCACCATAGGTGGAGCGGACCAGGTGGATGTTCACCGGCTCAGATGATAGTTGCCATCCCTAATTCACACTGGGTATTCAAACTTTCGGAGACACCACTGCTCATCGCCACCAACTACCACATGTCGTCCACCGCCACTACCACAAATCACCACATGCCAGCCATCCACCAATACCTCAACAACTACCCACTATTGTCGCCACCATCACCACCACCACCACTATCACCACTGCCTCGATTCACCGTTACTAACCACCACTGCATGCCACTCACCACTACCGTACAGTGGCGGTACCACATGGTGGGCAAAGTGGGCACTTGCCCACCCATGTATTTTCAATTTACTACAAATGTTTCAGAAAATATAGAAAAGTTGCATTTTGCCCCCTTAAAAATAGGTACATTTACACTTGAATATCGTAGCATAAGTTTTCCCATTTCCATTTTCCTTTCTTTTGCAGTTTTCTCATTAGTTCATTTTTATTCTTTTTCTCTATATTTACTTCTCTATAAACACATGCTTTGAAGAAAAACACAATTATTAATACTTTAAATCGTTAGTTTATTAAACAAAGCATAATGAGTTAGGTTTCAAGTTTAGTTCGGTTTACGGTTTGATATGGACAAAAATGTGTAATTCGAAGACCCAATTGCCACTACCACTATATTTACGGTTTGATTATACAAAACCATCACTTTTTCTCTATATATTTATTAATCACATGTAATGGTTTTATATAATCACCTTTGATTTTACACTTGATCACATGTGATTATAACATGATGTTTTAAAAAAAAAAAATTAATAAATAAAAAATTAAAATTAATATAAATGTAAAATAATAACAAATTTAAGATAAAAAATAAAATAAATAATTAAAAAATTTATATAAGTATCAAATGACCTAAATACCCCTTCATATATACAATATGTAATTATTCTTGACCATTAGTTACTATTGATCATTGTGTGAGATTTTTCTCTTTAATCTACATAAAAATAAAAAATTACCTTACACATATCTCTATAAACCATTAAACTTAATTAAACATTATATGTTAATTAAAGAATACATTATAACTTTGCCAATAATTAATGCGGTCAAGAATCTCTTATAATTAATAAAGTGAAACACAATTTGTCATCTTTCTTATAATATATAAAGCTAGGTTATAGTGCGTGAAAATCACGGGTTATAGTTTATTATGCTAAACGTTAATAATATTTAATCCAAATACAGTGTTGTAGCTCTTCTTCTAGATTTAGCGTCTTGCAAAGTCATGTTGTAGTACGATCCTGTTACGAATATGATGATGTGTAATAATAACATTTAATTGTATTTAAAAATCTAGTACATTAAGGATTTAATTTAAGCAAATGTAGGAATCTAATAAAATCATGATTTTTCTGATTTAATTTAAGTAAAATTAACTAATTTTTTTTTTTAAATTCACCTCTTAAAAATCTGGCTAAATTTACCAAGAATTAATAAATGGGATAGATATCTACATAATGAATATTCCAATTCACCAATAATCTGACCCAAAACCCAAGTTTATCAGGCCCATATATATCTATTGGGTACTCGATCCAATAAGCTGCCCAATATAAACAAACTCGTATGTTTATCCTCACGTTTTGCCGCGGGAATTTTTGAATGATATTCGTTTAACTATAAATTCGTTTCTTAATAATTTTCATATGATAATGAAATAAATGTTTACTGATATTCGTGCAATTATAAATTCGTATTCTCAATAACTTGTATACTATAATTAATTTGAGCTTAAAATCAAGTTGGTAATATTATATTACTAATTTACACATTACATTTTTTTGGACAAAAAACATATTAAAACAATTGTGGTTAAAATATAAGTATTTAAAACCTTAAATGTTAAAATTGTTAGAAGGTTAAAACTAAAAATAAATAAAAATAAATAAAGTTGACAGTTGTAAAAATAACAATAAAAAACTGAGCAGACTGTAGCTGCTGTTCATCAAATTTAAAATAATGCATGTTTTATACACATCAAGAGATTGTTCAATAATTTTATAGAATCGAAGTTTAGGAACTACTGTATTTTGTAATTTGGAAAACATAAAAATAAAAGGCAAGGTAAAATTTTGTCCACTAAAGTTTAGGGGTTATTTTGTAATTGAAGGAAAGTTAAAAAAAAAAACAACTGTATTTTGTAATTTGAAAAACATAAAAATTAAAGGGAAGGTAAAATTTTGTCGACTAAAGTCTAGGGATTATTTTGTAATTGAAGGAAAGTTAAAATAATACTTCATCCGTATCAAAATAAGTGACACACTTTCCATTTTATGGTGTATCAAAATAAGTGACACACTTTGAAAAGTTTCCTTATTTGGTAAAAATATTGGGACCCATACCCACTAACTATCCACTTTAATACAATGAAATTACTCTTATACCCTTACTTTTACTTATAAAACTCATTAATATCACTTTATTCAAGAAAAGTGGGACCCCTTCTCCACTAATTATGTACTTTAATCTATTTTAACCTCAACTTTAATCTTTTACCTCAAAAAGCGTCTAAGCCAATTTGTGTCACTTATTTTGATACGGAGGAAGTAACTGTTTTGTAATTGAAGGAAAGTTAAAATAATATCTGTTTTGTAATTGAAGGAAAGTTAAAATAATAACTGTTATAATGAAAAACGCCGGTGCCTAGAATCGAACACAGGGCAATGGGATCAAACATAGCACCTGTAACCACTATGACACACCAGACTTTCATAAATATTTCAGCTTCTAAATGTATAATGTATTCCCAATTTTCGCTACAGGACAAAACACTGTTCATGTAGGTTGGTAAATGTATTATTACTAATAATAATATAAGTAATAATTTCTTGTATGTGTATACATTGTGCTATAACCGGTCGATTAAGCTGCCCAATATAAACATGTGTGGACTAATGACCTAAATTAAATAAAAATTATGTAAATGTAAAATGACCTAAATACGCTTTCATATATAAAATATAAAATTACTTTTGACCATTAATTTCTATTGATCAATGAGTGAGATTTTTCCCTTAAATCTAAATAAAAATTAAGAATTTGTCTTATACATATATCTATAAGCCTAATTAAACATTATGGGCCCGATTGGCATGCCGTAATGAAATTCAGTTACGAAAGAATTGAATTCTGATTTAGTTACGAAAAAATTGAATTTATTTAGAATTCAATTCATTTGTAATTGAATTTATTACGTTTTTGGTTACTTATGCATTTTTTAACATTTTTATAAAAATTCTTAAATTTTATTACTTATTATTTTTTATTTTTCATAATTATTTTAAAAAACAATTAATTATTTTAATGTTTTAAAATACTAATTTTTTTGTATTTTTTTGTATTTTCTTTAAATACAAATTTTTGTACTTTTGTATTTTAAATATTTTTAAACGATTTTAAAATCTGAAGTATACATAATAAATAAATTTGTTAGTTCAGTAAAGGACCGTAATTGAATTTATAGGGTGTCGGGGCGGATTTCAATTACAACGAATATCGTATTTTGAAATTACGTCGTAACTGAATTACGAAAAAAAATTTATCCAAACGTCCCTTCATAATGTAATTATAATTACAGAGGATTACGTCAAAATAAACCGACGTATATGTTAATTCAAGAATACACTATAACACTGTCAATAAATAATGCTGTCAAGAATCTCTGATAATTAATAAATTGTGACACACAATTTGTCATCTTCTTATAATACGAAGTATATAAAATCAGTATATTTAGAATATATTATAATCAAACACCATATTCTTATTTTCAGAACAAAATAAAGTAACTCCAAACACACGCTTATGGTAATCCAAAAACCATAAATTCTTCTTTTGTTTTAAAGATTAATCTATAAGAAGATAATTTTTTAAGTTTGTTAAGATTTGTTTTTATTATTATATATTTAGTAAATATCTAGTTTCTATTCAAATTATATTGACTTACCCTCCAAGTTAGGTTAGCCTATATATAGGATATCATTCTAATCAAATTTCATAGTTAGTCGTATTGTTATTTGCAAATTAGGGGTTTTTTAAAAGTTGTGGTAGGAAAATCACTCCCTTTTGTTATTGCTTCGTATCTCAATTACTCGCCGTCGTTCAAAAATTCCGATCATGTCTTCGTCACCAAAGATCATCGTGCTCCAGAGCTCCGACGGTGAAAGATTCGAGGTTGATGCGGTGGTCGCGAGTGAGTCACAGACGATCAAACATATGATCGAAGACGATTGCGTCGAAAACGGCATCCCTGTTCCCAATGTCAGAGGCTTAATCCTTTCGAAGGTGATTGAATACTGTAAGAAACATGCGAATTACGGTGATGATGATGATCGGAAGGTGTCTGAGGAAGATCTGAAGGCGTTTGATGAGGAATTTATGAAGGTGGATCAGAACACACTCTTTGATCTTATTCTGGCTGCTAATTATCTTAACATCAAGGGTTTATTGGATCTGACGTCTCAGAGTGTTGCTGACATGATCAAAGGACTGTCGGTTGAAGACGTTCGCAAAACGTTCAACATAAAGAATGATTTCACACCTCAAGAGGAAGAAGTGATCCGTAAGGAGAATGCTTGGGCTTTTAATTAATTATTATTTCAATCGTTTATGGCATATCAGTGTTTATATCGTGGCGGTTTTTATTTTAACAAGTTAAGGAGTAATATTTTTGTAGTTAATTAAGGCATTATGATGTTATTTGACGATGACGAGTTTAGTACAATAAATTAGTATTATTGTTGCACGTTTTTAGAAGTTATTGCATTATAATTAGGGTTTCAAATAACTCAATTTGACCCGAATGCTATTAATATTGATAGTGTCGGCTAATGGTTGAATTTAGTCGGAGTTCAATCCTTGCTTGGGTAAAAAAAGACCCCCTTGTAACCACGGGTTACCAAAACAAAACAAAAAACTTTTGGAATTGATTAGTAACGAGAATTTAGGGGAAGTCATAAATAGCACTGCATTCAAGCCAAGAAATTGGGGGAATGCAATAATAGTATAATAGTATAATACATATTAAATCTGTGAGAATGATTTAATCTTTTTTTACATAAACAATTACTAGATGGTTAGAAAAAAGTTCAGAACATTAATAATTAAGTTACATATATAAAATCAAAGTTCGACTACAGCTCGGAAGCCGTCATAAATGTGAAAAAAAGAAAAGAAAACACGCTTAAATCAACCCAATTCAAACTTGAGACATTCAAGTGATTTAGAAATAGTTGGAAACAACGATTGCATGCAAACGAGGCCCACATCACTTACATGCATTGAAAGATAGCCAATTGTCACATAACCACACAAATACAGGAGGAAAAAAATCGTAACAAACACAAATCCACAAAAACTTCGAACACCTATAAATAGGGGTGTCAATCGGGTTTGTCTGGTCGGGTTAGACTCTTATCGGATCGGTCCGTCGGGTTTTGAGGTAAAAAATTCTAACCCGAAACCCGACCCTATAAGGAATCGGGTTGGTCGAGTTTCGGGTTTGTCGGGTTGACCCGATCGGGTTAGTCGGGTTACACTTAAGTTGTGTTTTACGGAAAAAAAGCAATATTTAAGCACATAGTTTATAGTCATATCTACCTAGTATAATTAGTGGTCTTTGTAATTTAAGAGTTTTATGCATATACTAACTGAATAATAGTGCATTTTGAAAGTATGAGCATTATTTAGACTAGTTGTTTTATTCTAGAAATCTAAGATAACAGTGACCATGAAGAACATTGCTCATGTATGCATCAAATTCTCCATTAGATGGAAGGCAATCTAAAACATTTAACTTTAAAGGAAAAAACATATGTGGAAAAGATCTTAATTTGTTTTTTTTTAAAAAAACATTTAAACTTATCTTGGGTCACATTTTAATGTATTCGATAGTTTAGGGGTGTAATGTGACATTTATTGTAACAAATAGTCCAGGGTGATTTTATGTAATTAGTCAATACTAGGGCTAGGTATAAATACCTAGTTGTAACCTAGTATTGACCTAAGCTTGTCATTGTTTAAATCGAACGTACGTTTTTAGTGTGTGAAAAGCTTCATTCTTGTTCTTCAAATTTATCCTTGTTGTTGCTTAATCTGTTGTTTAATCGATATATACGGATTCACAATTGGTATCAGAGCATAAATCTTCTTTGATTCGATCCATTTCAGTGAAGATTAAGCAAGTTTTTGAAGTTTTTGGTGAAGAACTCAAGAATCAAAATCGGAATTTGAGGTATTAAATCGTTTATATTCTTTGTTCATTACATTCCTCTTGTAATTCTAAGCATATTAGAATCAAGTTTCGATTGAATCCATCAACAATTGATCCTAATTTTGTGATTTTAACCAAAACCATGAAAACACGTTTTTTCCACTGTAAAATCAAAATTATCGTCTGATTTGTTGTGTTTTGATCGAGTTTATTGACTCATTTCGTGCGAAAATCATTTTCGAGCACTTTGGGATTTGAATCACTCGATTTGGTTAAGTATTGAGCAGTCTAGGATCGATTTAGTGAAAAATATAGCTGAACTCGTTCGTCACTGTCAAGAACATCTTCGGCCCGAGAACAGTGAATTGTTCGGCCCGAACTCAAACCTCGCCCCGAACTTCAACCTCGGCCTGAAGTCAGTTCTCGGCCCGAACTTCAACCTCGGCCCGAACTTTAACTTCGGCCCGAACAACAGTCTCAGGCCCGAACTCTAATTTCGGCCCAAACTTCAACCTCGGCCTGAACTCAGTTCTCGGCCCGAACTTCAACCTCGGCCCGAACTTCAACCTCTGCCTGAACATCTCAATGAACTTCGGCCCGAACTTCTCAACTTCGGCCCGAACTGTGATCTCAGCCCGAATTCTTAGGCCCGAAGTCTTGCAAATCTCAACCCAAGATCGTGTGTCAAAAGGTGTTATACTAAAACGATCATAACTTTCAGCTCGGGTGTCCGTTTCCAGCCCACGAGTAACCAAATCGAAGCTAAAGACGAAAGCTACGACGTGATTAATGGCCGTAGGCGGTTTACCCGACTTCTCGGCCCAAAAACACTTGTTTCGATCACTTTATTTGCGTTTTTGTGATTTTTCGGTCAACTTCCAAACTTTGATTAGCCACAGTTTTTGGCTCGGTTGTCTTTTTTGGCCAATTCGAAAATCTAGGACTTATTTAAAGTGTCCTTTGTCATATGGGATAATCTGTTGACAATTTTGGAAATTTTGATTTTTCTCTCCCAAAAGTGTTCTTCGTATATGCACTGTTTTTGAAGACCAATTCTCTTTCTCCATCACTTATCCTATTCAAGAACCTGGTTCCCACGAGATCTTCTTCATATCCACCTGAGAACTATATCAACTCTACTAATCGCAAAATGGCAAGAGCAAATGCAGAGAATGTCGATACGTTCAATGACGAAGCCAACAAGGAAATTGAGGTAACCAGCTCTCCTTTATCTACTTCTGATTATTCCACTAATTCTGATAATTGTTTTGATAAAGATCTGATTTCTGAAATTGATTCACTAAAACAAACGATTTGACTCGAAAAGGATATGAATACACAACTTTTAGAGCGTGTAACCATTTTAGAAAATCAATGCAAACAAACTGCCCATCTAGGTGAGCAACTTGTTAATCACACTAAACAAAATAAAATCTTTACATTGGAAATTCAGGATTTACAAAAACAAGCATCGGAAATAAAGGTCCAATATGAATCTGATATTCAAAATTTGTCACATACAATTTCTGAGAAAGAAGCTGAAATTACAAATCTTAAAAATGCACAAATTCAAATTTCAAAGGATCGAAATGACAAATATTACAAATTGTATATTGAAACGTTCCAGGAATGTCAATCAACAAAAAACTGGATGGAACGTAAACAACAAGAATTTGATGATAATGAAATCCAATTTAAATCGTTAAATTCTAAAATCAAAGACTTAAAAGAAAAATTAACCAATCAAACAAACCAATCATCACAAGATAGTAATAGTCAACATGTTATCATACATCGTCTCACCTACGACAAAGATCAGTTAGTCGCTCACATTAAACATCTTGAAGAGTTAATCATCAAACGAGGACATACTGATCAAAACATCCATTTGAACAAACCAAAAGAGTTCAAATACTTCAATTCAAAACAAGGTCTAGGTGCGGACAATCCAGGATATCTTAGCAAGGCGTGTAGGGTGCTTCCAACGCTATATGATTAAAGATACATGCAAAGAGATATCTGGCAGAGCTTCATGCGGGTGACAGATGAAGAAAAAGAAATTGAAACATTCAACAGAGCAAAGCAGGAGAATGCACAAATCAGTTTCAACTAT
This sequence comes from Calendula officinalis, assembly GCA_963853835.1. Lineage (NCBI taxonomy): Eukaryota > Viridiplantae > Streptophyta > Magnoliopsida > Asterales > Asteraceae > Calendula > Calendula officinalis. Next base: position 8,486,222 of record OY970828.1, on the reverse strand, counting down.
GCAGAATTGAACAAAACATATGAAACTAAAAAGGCAAAATTTGAAAATGATGAATATTTCCCAATTATAACTCCAGAAGAATTTGAGATTAAAGGGAATGTTGTCGTTCAACAAAAAGTGACACGGAAGCTTTATATTCCGTCCTTCATTCTCGAAAGGAAAATTTGCCAATTAGAAACTGAAATTGATGAAACACAAAAGTCTTTTAATAAAGAAAAATCTGTTTTGCAAACCAAAATTTTTGAATTAGAAAATAAAATTGTTAAAACACATAATTCTTTTGATGAAGAGAAACAAAGGTTGAAAATACAAATTCCAAATTTAGAATCTAACTCATCTCATCTTCAGAAGCTTAAAAAGCCTAGTACATCTATGAACTTAGATTCTCCTTTAACTGCAAAGAATAAATGTAATAACTCCAGAATGTTTTCTCCTGTAATGGCATATCGTGATTTATATACATTAAAGCCATCTCAGATGACAACCAGTTCGGTTAAGAAAGGCAGCACTATTAAACAGGTTAATAGAGTAAATTCAAAACCTAAACCAAATTCATCAGTAAGTTTCTCTACCAAGCCAAAGACTAGAAGATCAACGGTTCCACCAAACTCTGAAAAGAAAGTGCATGCACTTAACCAAGTTATTAGAGGAAATTCCGCACCTAAAAGTCCAAATAGATTAGGTTCCTCTTCTAGACTTAAGCATTCACAGATGGGTAATACTAAACCAACAACCGTTTTGAAATCTTCTACATCTTCAAAGAATTTCATTTCCAAAACTACACCGTTCAGATACTCAAGAAATGATTTACTTTCCTTGGCACCTATAACATTTTTCAGTCAAGTGCCAAAAATAACTCCTAAAACACCTACGATCTTCAAAGAAATATGGGTTCCTAAAACTCCAAAATCTCAAATAATTCCCCGGAAATTATTTGAAAGTGAAACTTCAAGTTTCAATTTTTCTTGGAATTCAAAATCTTTAAATCAAATCGATACAACTTATCAATGGTGTCATTCTAAACCTCATATCATCGGACCCAAACAAAAATGGGTACCAAAAGTTGTTTAATTTGTTTTTGCGGGAGATGGACTTATACATAATTCAGTGTATAACTCGTTTTTCAATTGAATGGCTTATATACACATCAGTATATGACTCGAACTTTAAAGCAATGGCTTTCAAGTACATCAACTTGAAACCCGCTCTTAGTCAGAAAACACAGAACCGTAAAACCTATTCTCCACCCCTCTGCTGCTGTTACAAGGTACATTTCTGATCTACAATCTTTTCTATATCTTTATTTTGTCGAGGGGGAGAAATAATAATTCTAGGGGGAGAATTTGTATTTCAAGGGGGAGAAATTTTGAAAATCATAAATTTTATACCCGATTGCATAAATAAATGAATTTTCTTTCAAAAGACAATACCTTCCCATGGTTTGTCAGAACCGGTCTTACCTTCCAAGGGAAATACTATTTAACCGATTGGAAAATGTGAGGGTATAAGTCTAGGGTATCGCAATAGGTGAGTGCAAGGTGATGTGAAAAACATGATAACTTTAAGAAAACACACCTTTGAGTGCATCCAAACCGTAAATAAACCGGGCAACCATACAAAAGGGTGCTCATTTATACGTTAAATGTTTCACCAGACTCTACTGGCCCAGTAAAGCAAATGCACGCCACCACCAATCACTCAAATTCCTCTCAACAGGAATTTGTTTCAATTCATTAGGGGACGTAGCACAAAAGCTACTGACTACTCATTCGGAGTTTGTCGGTATTGAAACATAATAACCTTCTACCCCGGTTTAAGTCTCTTTGTATGCACAGTGTGTCTAGTTCTCACCTTCAAGAATCTTCCAATATAAGACACTTGCACTACAAACAAAAATGGATCTCCGTGCATCCATCGGAACACTAGTAGTGGTATCACAATCTGATGTTTCACGAGGATCGAGTGGAAATCCTGCTAGAGATAAAATCACGCCAACTGTAAACGTAGGTCACACATCTGAATCAACGGTTGTGCAAACGACTAACGATTCATAGCGTGTGCTAATGGATACTCTAAGTGAGTCCGGTGTTACCGAAAAATCCATGTGAAACTCCTAAAATAAAACATCTTTAAAAAGCTGATTAAAATCCACATGAGCATCATAGACCACTCTCAAATTACTCCTATAATCTACTAAATCCAGCATGATCTTCCCCGGAGCCACCAACAATATAGAAACTAAAAAGTGAGGGTCTCTAGGTCTAGGTGAGCAAAATCAAGTATCGTGGGATCTTGATTGGGGTGTGCTGAGGTAAAATTCGAGAGGGGATATGAAGTATGAGGTGCAACTCAGCTTATCACACGGTAACACAAAATCGAGGGTGTGGTTGAAAATGCAAAAGTGAGTTGAGTGAGGAGTGTGTGTGAAAGGGTTAAAGAAAACGGAAAACCCTCCCTAAACCGAACAAAAATCCAGGTAACCACGTCTATATCAGACTGCATAACTTGCTTTCTGATGAAGTCATCATGGACCCAGTGATGCAATGCACAATCCCACTGACCACTCAAGTACACAAAGTACTTGTTTCAAAATCACGGAGATTACCACATCTACTATCGACATCTCATTTGGAGATTGTTGATATTGAAAAAGAGGACCTACCTCCAGTCCTCGCCTTCGTTTGTCCACATATAGAGTCTACAACCGAATTAAATTTCTCTAGGACACAGGCATTCCACCAAGCATATCCTAGTGATATTGTCGGAACATTCATAGTGATACCGAACTTACTGGTATTCCACAATGATTGAATGGAAATCCTACCAGTGCTAACATCAAAGCCAACACTGAACGTACGTCACACAGTCTTTCAACTGTCGTGTTAACGGGACATCTATGTGATCCCGGTTTACCCTATTTGACTATGCTGTAAAATGTGTTATATATTGATTCATTCAAACAAATGAATGTATCATTATTCAACACATTTTCATCAACGGGCTTCGGAGATTCTTCCTGTCTACATGATGATTCAGATACCACCTTGCTCATCGTGAGGGGGAGAATATATTAGCCTAACTTACTCCACATCAAAAAGACACATATGCACCAGTGAAGGGGGATTAAATAAGGAACCGAAGACCTCATGAAGAAATAATTGTCTGGTTGAGGGGGAGCATAAACATTATCAACAAATTTCCCGAACAACAATTATTAACGATTCATTGATCGACATAAAGCCACAAACTTCAAGAAAAGACTTCCGCTGTTAATCTCTCTATCATTATGGGTCTCAGTTTTGGTCGATCAATATGTATCTTCAACGTAAAGTCTTCAAAATACTTTTTGTGGTTGAAAAGCTACAAGAAGTATTCCTTTTTACAGATAAACAAAGATCAAGCATGATCCTGATTATTATGAAACGAAATATCTACAAGACTAGGCTTTTGCTAAAGATGAAGACTTCGAAGATATGCTTCCCAGACTATTGTTACAAAGGGGGAGATTGTTGGGTCACATTTTAATGTATTCGATAGTCTAGGGGTGTAATGTGACATTTATTGTAACAAATAGTACAGGGTGATTTTATGTAATTAGTCAATACTAGGGCTAGGTATAAATACCTAGTTGTAACCTAGTATTGACCTAAGCTTGCCGTTGTTTAAATCGAACGTACGTTTTTAGTGTGTGAAAAGCTTCATTCTTGTTCTTCAAATTCATCCTTGTTCTTGCTTAATCTGTTGTTTAATCGATTTATACGGATTCACAACTTAAGTTGGGCCGGTCAAACCGAAACCCGATAAAGGTAAGCAATCCTAACGGCCTAACCCAATACCCTAGCCGATGTTAACGTCGGGTTTGTCGTGTCGGGTTTAAAAAATCCGATATCAACATATGACCCGAATACACCTGACTCGACTAGCATAATCGGGTTTGGGTTTGGATCGGGTCGGGTTGACCCTTTTGTCACCCCTACCTACAAAGCATAACTATAATTAACATGAGTCTAGTACTCGTCATCGTCACCTGAACCATCATTACTATCTGGGGAGGACCTAGTTTGGTGTCCATAATTAATTGCTCGTATAACCCCTGAAATTTTCCAAAAACTTTTAAGATAATGTTAAATTTTTTTTTATTTATTATTTAGTTTACTGATGAGAAAAAAAATGCAACACTAGTCACCACCAACTTCTTCATAATCCCTTCACCAACATACCAATAAACAAACGCTCTCTTAGCATAAATAAGGTCAAACTTATGTTCAATACGCGAAAACACTTCCGGCCGCAACACTAGTCGAATACAAAATTATACAAACCGCTCTTTGAACCTTAGCCAAATCACCACCCAGGACCACACACAGCCGATGGCTGATAATCCCGCATCCCACCCAGTTGGACACCAGTCAACAAACTGAATGGTTCAGTTGGTTTGGATGGTTGCAACTGCTGCGTTAACGTCTTTTGGGACCACTTCACCAGGGTACATGAGACAAGAAGCCATGTATTTACCGTGTCTTGGGTCGCATTTGGCCATCATGGATGATGGTTCGTATGAGGAGAGCATGAATATGTGGACATCAATTTAAAAGATTTGCCATATAAATAGGTATGAGTTACTTTGAAAATTAATATATTGGGTAAGAATGTGATAATAAATCTCAGCTATTGATCCGTGCGGATTTGGGGCTCACGGCCCGGCAAAGTCTGTCGTGCGGCGCGAGTGGGGCACATGTGCCCTGTTTGATCATGCATGATTTCATGTGTAATCATCGATAATTACCTTATGAACACACATAGTGTAAGCGTGTAATCATCGATAATTACCTTATGAACACACGAGTTTTTAATTTTTAAAGGAACCATCCTTTAACAAATTTCATAAATAAAGGATTTTCTGTGTAATTACGAATATAAAATGACTATATAGCTGCATTTTTGACAAGATCTAAAAGATCATCCATTGTACTTTTATTCTAGTTTAAATTTATGATTCACTTTAGATTATAACTTTACCCTTATATTTTTCCCTAACGTTTACTTTTTAACATTTGCTATATGTATGTATATTTTTGCTTCAAGTGTCAAAAGTCTAACTTCTATCAAGTGAAGGGTTAAATGTAGGCCTCGATTGCTTTTTAAAGTAACTTCTTAATAAGGAAGCAAAAGGTAAATAGTTTTCCCATAAAGTTAGGATTCAAGTCATGTTGTGAAAAAAAAATTGGTGTAGACTTATTTAATAGGTCGTGTATTTGACATTAAAAAAAAAAAAAAAAAAAGAAACCTTCTTAACATGGAGATTCTGTCTAATACGGTCACAACTTTAATACTCTCTTTATCTCAATTTTATTGTCCACATTTCCTTATTGATACGTCTCAAAATTGGTGTAGATTTTATTGTCCACAGCTCTCGAAAATGCATCCATCCCTCTACAAACTTGCACACAGTTTATATATATATATATATATATATATATATATATATATATATATACTAGGTTATGACCCGTGAAAAATCACGGGTTGTCAGTAATTCTACTGAACTTAAATTTTATACAATACAAAAGTCGTTTGTTGATTGATTATTATATATACGATAAGAAAATATATAATTGTTCTAAAACGCAAATGAGCGAAAGAAAAAATATGCAATAAATTATGCAATCAGAGTCTTTTTAAATTAGTTTATGATGCAAAAAAAATGATAGTATGACAGATTTACAATTTACAGAATCATTCCTATTGACGTACATTTATATAAGCCCACATGGAGATGACTTATAATCTACTCCAATAAATGAGTATTATTCAGGCATGTACTCATCACCTGAATAAACAATTTACGCCTAAATCTAAAAGGACATATTCAAAACAACCACAAAAGGTTGCAGACAATGAACAACAATCACAAAGTAATCACAACATTTAAGCCCGCTTCTTGAAGCATGTCTTTCAAGTTCTTGAGAATCGGTAAACTTCATTCAGGTTAACGGGGCTACTTTCCAATTACTTTACATTTGACTACCTATAGCAAATAAAATAGAATCAATTAATTTATTTTTATTGTGGATTTGTGATTGTTAAAATCAATATTATTGTTTAATTTGAGTGAAGATAGAAATGAATTTGATGTATACATGCAATCAATAAATTGCATATCTAAATCTTCATAGTCTTTGACAATGCATCTAGGAATCTTTAAAAAAAGTCATTGTTTTTTTTGTTTTTACATAGCGATTTCATAAAGATTAGGCCAATATATTTGTGTAACATATTTTTCATTTTGACCCGTTACGAGTAATATTCTTTTGACCCGTTTAAGACGATACTAATTAGACCCTAAACCCTAACGAAGTAACAAAATCAGTAATACAAAAAATATATTAAAAAGTAAAAAATGATCCATAGTATTCTAGACAATATAAAACAATTGCTTATCCTTTTCAATACACTCATTTTTTCAAAAATTTACATTCATAAGTGAAAACATAGGTAATTAACTTTGTATTTAGGGATATTTAATTTATTTTTAGGTTAAACATCCTGTAACTGAAATAAACATATATACCTTTGATTACATAAGAAGTTAGTTCCAAACTTTTTATTTTTTCATGTTGTTAGTCCCGTAATAAGTGAATTACTACACTTATACGCTTTCATTGACCAAATAAAATTTAAGGCACCACTCAACACCAAGGTTCTAGAAAGCGTAAGGCGTGGCGTGGCGGCACCATCAAGCCTCAGTCAAGGCAAGCCATGGCGGGCCATGGCGTTTTTCAAGGCGTGATTTAAGGCGGCAAATTTTTTATATAATTTATATATATACGTATATTAAATTAAAAAATTATATAGATCTATTGATTTATATAACAATTCATATATAAAGCTCATAAAAAAATATTACATTTAAATTTATAATTTTATATTTTATAATTTTTAAAAAACAAAATCATTTTTCACAGCCGCCTTCAAGAAAACTCGCCATAAGGCGCGCCTTATCACGCCTTATCTCACGCCACGCCTAGTCTAGCCGCCATGGTCTGTTTCGTAACGTCGACGCCGCGCCTCACGCATTGGCGACGCCTTGGCGCCGCCATGGCGCGCCTTTTAGAACCTTGCTCAACACTTTCTAAACTTTTATTTATTAATCAATAATGATACAATAAAGATGCAAGTAGTTTGCGGAATAGCTAAGAACAAATCCTAACTAAACTACTTGCATGAAATAGACAATAACAGATACTATCTAAGACAAGTTCTGATCAACAAATGATCAGGCACAAGACCAGACACCTTCGCTACTAAGATTCAATTCTCAAATCAAGTAACTCAGGGTTAACTGTGGTTTACACTCTGCTCAAAAGAATAAAGGCCTGGAGTAAATTTAGCAGCGTATAACCTTGTTGGGTGCATACAGAATTCGATCACTAAGTCCTCAATTTATAGCATTGGGAAACGTAGCGTCAAAGAAATGATCGATCGAATCCACGTGTGAGAATTCCGTTGGTGCAGAGGATATTTCATGGGACGAGCACGACTAACGGAATTCTGATAGTACTTTATGTCGTCTTGTGATCGCCGATAACTTCTAGAAGATTTGCAAGATATTCCCTTTATCAGCGATGCACTAACTTGTGATTTTCTATGACACTGAATCTTTGGGCCTATGTACGCTTTGGGTAGCCATGAGTCTTCGGATACTCATGCTTCTTCAGAAGGCCTTCAGCTTCAGTGACCTTCACTAACAGTTTAGCTTAGAGAGATATATGTTCAATGGTTCAGCGTTATTGTCAAGTGTGCGCTGAACCTGCTACAACTATCTGATCTGTTAACCAGTATCTGATTGCGCACGGGGAACTGATCATTTTATCAGATAGTGATCAGATACTGTTGTTGGGTAACTGAAATCCGAACTGATCATATTTAATTACCCACAATCTAAGGAACTGATCCTTCAGTGGGGGATGCTTTTCAGCGACCCAACACATGATGATAATGAAAATAAAATTTCAAGAAACATATACATACCTTTGATTTTCCTTCTTAGAATCTTAAGAACTTAGAGTTTTCTTAACTACAAATAATTGATTAAACCCAAATTAGTTGAAATCAATTTAGATGTATATGTAACCAAAATCAGCAATAAAGAAAGATATGTTATCATGAAGAAGGTTAAGTGAATTCGACCGCCGGGATTTTGATCGAAAACAAACAAGGGTGATGCCGAAGCAATCACAAAGAACCGGTTAGGGTTTTAGGGAGGCTCTGATACCATAAACGTTTAAATACAAAGAACCGGTTAGGGTTTTAGGTAGGCACTGACGTGGAGTATCAGCCGATGATATTTAGGAGATTGTATATATCTCTTATTAGTTTGTATTATATTAGTTTCCTTGTATTTATCCCTTTAAGTTAGGTAATTACTTTGTATTTGTACACTATATATATTAGGATTTTAGTTCTCACACTCTTTGTCATTCGTGTCAAATATCCAAACATAAACGTTTACCTTTCTATGAATCCACTTCCACCACTTTACTACCTTTTGATACCATCCATTATGACCTATGGACATCACCCGTCTTAAGGAAAAATGGTTATAAATACTACATGGTTTTAGTTGACAACTTTACAAAGTATGTATGGGCATATCCTCTTAAACTTAAATCTGAAACTTTCACCAAATTCACCCAATTTCACTTTTTCATTAAAACCCAATTTAATGCCAATATAAAAAGTTTTCAATGTGACATGGGTGTGGAATTCGACAACACCCACTTAAAACAATTTGTGTCTACCCACGGATTACAATTCCGTTTTTAGTATCCCCATAGCTCCCCTCAAAACGGCAAAGCCGAAAGAATGATCCGCCGCTTAAAGGAAATCATCCTTGTTCTTCTTCCTCATGCCTCTCTTCCACCTCAATTTTGGGTAGACGCCCTCCATGCCGCCACCTATCTCCATAACATTACCCCCACCAAATCCCTCCACAAAAATTCTCCTATCTTTGCCGTTTACCGTCGCCACCCCACCTACGACCACCTTCGCGTCTTCGGTGTGCTTGCTACCCTAACCATTCCGCTAACCTTGACCACAAACTCAACACACTATCTATAAAATTTGTGTTCCTCGGATACCCGACTAATTATCGCGGGTATCTGTGTCTTGACCCATCCACCGGCAAAATTCAAATCTCTCGTCATGTCACCTTTGACGAGACCATCTTTCCTTTTGCCACTACACCCACACCTCCTTCCTCTCACTACGATTTCCTTCAAAACTACACCAACCTACCCTCCACCATTGACCACTTCCGCCCACACCCTCGTACCTCCACCCACCTGCAGCCTCCTAACACCACCAAAACTCCGCAGCCTCCTAATCCCAGCACAAATCAGCAGCCTCTCAACCCGCCACCTCCAAACCCACCCCCTCCACCACAAAATAACATGCCTAACATTCCGCCACCCCCACCACCGAACAACCCTACACCAGCTCCCCCACCACCTATTCCCACACCAACCCACCCCATGACCACCCGTTCCCAAGACGGAATCATCAAACCCACTCAACGTCTCAACCTGCACACAACCACCATCTTGCCTATTCCCAAAAACCCGCACCTAGCCCTCCATGACCCTAACTGGAAAATTGCCATGAACGATGAAGATGAATATATGGCTTTATGTGATAATGATACATGGGAATTGGTACTGAGGCCATCGAACGCACACATTATACGTTGCCTATGGCTTTATCGCCATAAATTTCATGCTGATGGTTCTTTGGCCTGATACAAAGCTCGTCTAGTCGTTAATGGAAAATCTCAACAAGTAGGCATAAATTGTGATGAGACCTTTAGCCCGTGGTTAAACCAACCACGATACACACGGTTCCTACATTATCTGTTGCCCAGTCTTGGTCAATACATCAACTAGACGTTAAAAATGTTTTTTTACACGGGAACCTTACTGAAACAGTATACATACATCAACCACCTGGATACGTTAACCGTGATCACCTTGATTTTGTTTGCAGGTTAAAAACGTCTTTATACGGTGTTAAAAAGGCACCCCGAGCATGGTATCAACGATTTGCAACATACATTACTTCTACGGGATTTAAAATGCCGCCACAGATACTTCTTTGTTTGTATACCGCAACGGTCAAGACATTGCTTATCTACTATTATATGTTGATGATATTATACTCACAGCCTCCAACGATGCATTCCTACGAAATGTCATCAACAACTTATCAAAAGAATTTTCAGTGACCGATTTGGGAAACTTCATCACTTCCTCGGAATCAAAGTATCACATACCGAAAAAGGATTATTTTTGTCACAATCTCACTATATAGATGATATCCTACAACGTGCAAAAATGACAAATTGTAATCCTGTTGCCACACCCGTTGACACCTTATCCAAACTCAGTGCCACCTCTAGGCAACTTATGACCGATCCCACCCTTTACCGGAGCTTGGCCGGTGCATTACAATACTTAAAATTCACAAGGCCAGACATCCAATACGCAGTCTAACAAGTACGCCTATTTATGCATGCACCACGAGTTCCACATTTCAACTTCATTAAACGGATCTTGCGGTACTTCAAAGGCACCTCCAATCAAAGCCTCTCCATCATCAAATCATCGAATCTAAATGTCATGGCCTATTCAGATGCCGATTGGGGAGGGTGCCCTGATTCAAGAAGATCCACTTCGGGATATTATGTGTTCCCCGGTGACAACTTAGTATCTTGGTCATCTAAAAGGCAACCGACGGTATCTAGATAAAGGCGATGAGGCGGAATACAACGGAGTAGGAAATGCTACTACTGAAACAAGCGGGCTTCGCAACCTTCTTCTCGAACTTTATGTACCGTCACCAAGGCAATGCTCGTTTATTGTGATAACATATCTGCCGTCTACCTCTCTGACAACCCGGTACAACATCAAAGGACTAAACATGTAGAAATTGACATTCATTTTGTACGAGAGCTTGTGAAGATTGGCCGCATCCGCGTAATACACGTACCAGCAGAACATCAGTATGCACACATCTTCACAAAAGGAATACCCCGTCATCAGTTTCAAAAATATAAGACTAGTTTGTGCATTCGTTCTCCTCCAGCTCTAAACTGACGGGGAGTATTAGCCGATGATATTTAGGAGATTGTATATATCTCTTATTAGTTTGTATTATATTAGATTCCTTGTATTTATCTCTTTAAGTTAGGTAATTACTTTGTATTTGTACACTATATATATTTAGGTAAATAATGAGAATAAACCATCTTCTCCAAAAGCCTTTAATGATTACCATTTGCGAAAAGTTCCAACTATAATGATTACAATAGTTGCAACAGTCTATTTTGCAATTTCAAGAGTCGAACTACACCGACTCTTAAATTTTATTATCCATTGCTCGTGGTCGTGGAAGGGCATAACAAATTCCATTCTTTCCTAAAACCTTGTTGAATTGATGTTTTCTGCAAAATAAGAATTGTAGAAGTCAATAACTTATTAGAAATCTTTAAGTAAAAACAATTCATTCTGAAAAGCAATGGTAAGAATTTAAACTTAATATTTTGAAATATTTAAACATCCTGATTGGACCAACATGTGAAATTAGAAATTCAGACAAATTTTTTTAAATCAGATTCATCCTCAAACATGTGTTTGTATGCATTCTCTGAAATTATATTTCGTAACCATTGAGGATGCATAACATAGAGTAAGCATGTGCTGAGTTTAGAACAACTCTGTAATTCGATCTTTAGGCTCAAGAATGGTTAGTTCTTGATCTAGGAAAAAACATATATTAATCATAAACAATGTGGAATTAAACGAACATATTTGTATTGCTAAACAAAGTTTTCATCATCATCAATTAATACAATGATTACTAAAAGCCCCAATTTTACATAAAATATGTAGAACGGTTTTAATCTTCTAACATGATCGATCAAACTAATGACCATGGAGCTTAGAGCACACACACAAACACGTTTTTGAATTAACATGGGTTTCAAGAACGACTAATTCTATGCTTCTAGGTTTCTTTATATACTAGAAACCTAGGGTTTACAAGAATAGACACAAAATAATAAATTAAATCTTTTATATTCTTCAAATATATACATGACTTAATTGTTTAAATATTTTATTATCATCTATTTGAAGTTGAAGTAGAAAACCAAATCTTGTATCTCATATCCCGTAGAAACCAAGTAACAACAACACCATATCTCTGTATGTGGGCACTCTTGTCCTTCAACAAACCTTCTCTCCGAGGTCTTGTCAAATTGCAGTTACATTATCGAACAATTAAATACATAATCTTCAAAATGTCACGTGTTATCTTTAACGGGAGGCACAATCCTTTAAAGATATGACAGTAACACAAACTAAGACTTTCAGTTTCTTCTTCAAATAAACTCTAATCAATCTTCATTTGTATCCAACTGATGAAGATTAAAGATGTGACAACTAAAATAATTTTCCATTATCTTCATCAAACTTTCAACCTGTGTGTGTGAAATTATCTTGAAACAAGAATCAGAAGAATCTTGAACAAGAAAACAATGTGATATATATCACATAAATATCACAAGTTATTTTCATCCTCCTTTTGTCGAGAATGAACAACGTAATAACAAGTGATCAAAAACCGAATACAATCAATAACTGTAGTATGAAGCTAACATGGTGTGTGACATGTTCTCCAAAGTATGATGTATCGGTGATGAGGAAGAAAAGCATGGCATAAAGTGAATCATCCGTAGCAACATGCTCATTACCCCGTCAGTAGTAATAATAATTAATAAGCAGTACTAACTTGCACACGAGCAGTAGTAATATTTAAGGGGCAATATTAACTTCAATATCACCATCAGTAGTAACAACTATATGCGACCACCACTAACAATGAATGGTCAGTACTAAAAGATAACTGTAACGACCCGAATTTTAGAATAATTATATATTAAGTATTTCGGTGAAATTATTATAGGTATGATTACAATTTAGCAAGCATTGGATGTTATGATGGTTTGTGAAGGTTTAAAAGGGCTTTTAACGATGTCGATCGTGTTTATAAGTGGTTGTGATCATCGGGATCGCAAGCGGGTCGAACCTAGTTAGCATTCGAGAAGAAAAGATCAAATTTGGTGAAATCTGGAAGGCTCGCGCCGGGCTCGCATCGGGCTCGCGCCGAGATTGGATGCGAGTAAAAGAACAACAAGTTTTGCAAGCGGCAGGAAACCTCGCGTTTGACTCGCGTCGAGATCTCGACTCGAGGATGGCTGGAACAACATAAAATCGGGTTTTTTTCATTTCTCTCATTTCCAAACCCTAGAACTTCCTCTCAAGTGTAAGTATACGATTTTGAGTGTTAGGAGGCCATTGGAACCGATTTTCACACTCAATCTTGAAGATTCTCACTCCAATGTTGAAATATAAGGTAAATCTCTACTCCTTTTTGTTATTGATGATGTTTTTGGGTGAAAATGGTGAAGTATGCAAACCCTAGTTGGAGGGTTTGTAATGGGTGATGAAATTGAGTTTATATAACTTAGATGTTCAACATATTATCAAGGTAAATGTGTTCATAACATGGATTTGATGATTATCTAGCTAGTTATGAACTTTATTTGGGGGGAAATGGTGGTTTGGGTAACCTACCAAGTTATCTTTGGGAAGATGACTAAGATGAGTGTAGAACACTCTTTGTAAGCTTAAGAACCTTGTGTTCTTAATAGATTTGGGTTTTGTTGATGGAAATCTTGAACTAGGATTTTGGGTTCCACCAAGTTAGATGAACTTGGTGGTTAAAGGGTTGTTATGAAGTTATTGGTAACTAGTTATGGATAATAACTAGATTTTATGATGATATTAATGGTAGGTCAAGAAGACCTAAAGATTGGTGACATTGCACAAGTTGGAAAGTAAGGATTCGTTTCAATGGACACGATGTGGAGTTAGCTTGGCTAAGGTGAATACATGAGACTTTTACCGAGTACGTAGCAAATGATTTTGAAAACTATAATGTTTCATGAGTCTTTATTAATAAATGTTTTTAATAAAGATATGATTAAAAAGGTAAGAGAATGCAAGTAATAGACTATTTATGTATGTCTAAATGACTAATGATTTTTAAAAGAGATTATGATAATGAAAATTAATTAATAATTCTTTATTAATATGATGTTTGACTAAGAGTAATGATTGAGAAAGTATGATAATTGGCTTATTAATAATATGTATTAATTAAGCTAACAACAATGATTTTCAAGTATCAAGTATTGATTAGTATATTATACTAATAAAAGTAGTGATTGAATTGCTAGGAGAATAAATATAAAGTGACTAGAATTAGATTTGTATTCTAGTCAAAGAAAAGTTATAGTAATATGATTTTGATAAATGATAAATATGTTTTATTTGATAAAGGACTTGGTAAAGTCAATATTGAAATTGAATAAGAAACGAGAATAATATAATAATTAGAATAGATGTATTCTAATTTATGTTTGAGTATGTATTATTGGGGCATAGGCCCGTATTTGATGATTTCAATATGTGTTGAGAAAAGGATCCGGATCATAGATAACCCACACAAGTTGGGGGAGTTAGTGCACCTACTTGGGGCGGTACCACCCTGCGCAAGGGTAGTGTGTCGAGAAATAGATAACCCTGAAATCGGGGGAGTTTCAGATAACCCGGAAATCGGGGGGGGCAATAGATAACCCGGAAACGGAGGAGTTTACCTAGATAACCCACATCGGGGGAGTTTGCTTCGGAGAGGTCCGTAGCGTATGTGATAAAGTATGTGTAAGCACAGGTTAGCTTGCAAGTATGTGATTTTGATGAGAGTAAGCTTATGGTTAGCTTAATAGTATATATGTATAAAAATGATAAGATCACGAGTTAATAAGTAATAAACGAATAAAGAAAAGTAATGAATATGACTTTTATTATATTTGAGAATGGGTAGAAAACTCATGTATCTCACGAGACTATTTTGTCTCACATACTACTTTGTTTTTGGCTATGTACTCAGGTTCGAGATTGAAGGATTAAAATGTCACGATAGAGGTGGCCTAGCGATATTTTAGTTCGGGAGCTTATAGGTAGATCCCGTTATCCTATGATTATGATATTATCTTTGTAACACCGTGTTTTATAACTCTGATAATCTTTTAAAAGGTTTTTGTTAAACCGTATTTTGGATATTAGACTTTGTAATATATATTTATTTAAAAATATGATTAAAAGGTATTTTAAAAATTGAGGTGTTACAATAACCTCCGATCAGCACTAACATATAACCTCCAAACATGATTTATATATTAAAATAAACAGAATTGTCTGCAAGTAAAGTGACAATCATGTTCGTTTTTGCTTTGTTATTGTAACATTCCAATATTTTACTGTATGCATCTTTACCATAATATGTATGGTACAAGTAAGTATAGCTGAACCAACTTTCAAATTTCTATGATGACCTCGAATCTTTTTGGGTATAAGTCATATGCATATATGGTTAGTATAAATACATGACAATTATGCATATATCTTTCTGAGATATTCTCATAATTCCTCGTCTACTTTCCCTCTTGTTCGTTCGTGCGGTTGTGGTGTTCTCCAATTGACGGCAAGAGCCTTGCGGTGCTTTCGTACGTCAAATGCCTCCCCCAAAACAATTAATTTTGTATGGTTCCTTTTATGGCTAAGAATTTATCCAAACATCTTCAATAATATATTTTGACCTCTGTGAATTGCAAAATCTTATATGGCTTTTATGTTGATCATTGTTTCATTTCAGATTTGGAGCCACCTTGTTCTAATACCACTTGCTGAGTTTAGGCTCAAGAATTGTTAGTTATTGATCTTGGAATAAACATATCTTATATATATTATATATATATATATATAATAAAATAGAGTTTTGCTAATGACAGCCCTTAGGGCTGTCAATTAGCGCATAAGAGTTGTACATTTATTTATGGAGAGAAGTAATTTCTAAATTTCAGGAGGTAGTTACAGATTGATGTACAAATTTTTTATGCATGTCTATTGACAGCCCTTAGGACTGTCATTATCAAAACCCAATAAAATAATGCATTTTTGAATTCTTGGCGCATCAGTAATTCCACGTCTTTAATACGTCATTATTCAGGGCCACCTGGCATGCTAGCCGTTTCTCTCCTCCTCTCCATGCGTCGTTTACCCTCTCCGTTTCTCTCCTCCTCTCCATGAGCCGCTTCTGTCCGGTTGTTTCATCGGCTGTTTTATGTAACCTCGGTTGTATCTTCAATCGGAGGTTTCTAACCCTAATTTCGTTGGAGATTTATCTCGAGAATAATTAGCAATTATGAACTTTATTATAGTGAAGCCGTAATTTCTTCATCTGATTGAATCCGTAATTTCAGCAGTGTTACATATCAAACGTTAATTTCAGCAATGATCAAACCGTTCTTCTCCAATTGGCATATGGTACCTCCCGAGTAAGCATTCTTGAATTCGTGCGTATACATATATATGTGCGTCTTATAGTCAATTGATTGTTTCTTCACAATTTACCTTTGTGCCCTGATTTTAGGCATTGCAATAGATTGTATATGTTGGTAGACAGCCCCTTTTGTTGACTATAATGCACTCTACCTGTTTGTTGAAATCTCTATGTGGAGTTGTAGTATTGATGATGACCTCAAGAACAGTTTCTGCACTTTTTTAACTTAACTTTAATAATTAGATGTTTATAAAGTCTGAATATTTACATGGATAACTATGTTTGCGGTGTTGTTTATCTTTAAAAAGAATTGTTAAAACAAAAAGGCTAATGTTTGCGGTGCAATGCTGGCAGTTGATACACAACATTTGAAGAACTTTTGAGGCAACCAAGTATAATAACATTAATCAAAATATTTAGGTATGCAGGATAAATATAGTTTTCCCAGTTTGAATATTGTTTTCTGTTTTTCTGGAATATATATATTTTTTCGAGGGACTATTGTAAGCAAGAGGGGGTAGAAATGTTGATGGGATGAAACAATTTCAATCTAATCAAATCACTCAGTTGGGGCACTTACAACTTACAATGAACAAACCATCAAACTATGGAAATAAATCTACTGTTTAAGGTTTAATCTACTGTTCTTATTAGTTAAATTGTATTTTAAGAATTCAATTTTAGAAGTATGAAAAGTCTTGAAGGGGTTGAAGATAATATGGTTGATATGGTAAATGTTTAATTAGATTTCGTGTTATTTGTAAAAGCTTTAGGTAGTCGAAGTTATTTGTAGTAATTACTGCTGCAATTTCTGGTTATTTATTTTTTAAATTTGAGAAATTTTCTTGAACTATTTTATAATCATCTCATTTTTAAATGATCATGCTGTCTAACAAACTAATAGAATGTTGATTAGACTTTAAAATTTCATAAATTTCAGGTATTGCTGTCCTAGATTTTTAGAAATATATGAAATTCATATAATATAATGTTGATTAAACTTCAAAAATATATGAAATTCTATATATTTCAGGTATTGATGTCCCAGATTTTTATTGGATTGGCAAGGTTAGTTTACTTTACTATCTGAGTTGTTTTTTATTTCATTTTTTAGGAATTAAACGTGTGATATACTTCTTATGTTTGTTAGGGATACTTTTATCGTGCAAATAGTTATTGTTTTTTTTTGTGAATGGCTGCAAATTTGTTCATTTGTGCATATTTATTGAACCTGGTATATCGGCTCCCAATATGATATTTAATAATGCAGGTTTGAATTACTTTTAAAATTTAAAATAATTAGAACACTGTGTTCCTTTCTATAATGTGTCTGCAAATCTATTGACCGTAATAAAAGACGGTGCTTCAGGGGCTTGAATCAACACAACTCTACATGCCAATCCATTTTAAGTGTTGAAGCTGAGTTTCACATCTTGATGGTTCTTTTCGCAGAAAGTATAACGCCTTTTGTCAACTGAAGCAGGTAATTAAGTTTTTAATCTTAATTTCTTCCATGCTTTTAGCATGTAATTAATTGTAAACACAAATCTAGGCATTTTGATGTTGCTGGTACAAGTCTTCAAACGAAAGAGTAGAACTTGCTGCAACAGAAGTCGAAGTCGGTAACTAAAAAAATTATATGAAAAAGGGGTAGGACTGATACCATGTTAATATTTTACAGTATAATAGTTTTGGGTTAATTACGGGCCAGTTATCTTAAGAAGTGGCTAAAGAAGATCTTTTTATATTACTATTTTATTGAAATCTGACTCAAGGATTAAATTGTAAAATGTTTAATCTTTAATTAAATATGTAAAGGCTCACAGTTGTCTGTGTATTTATATTTACATCTCAATTTGACTTGTTAATTGTATAATCCACTGTTTCATGTTTATTTTTGTTATCTTATCAATAATAGCAAGTTCGAAGATTTAATTAAATTTATATTTGACTTTTGAAGGATGGTGGAGATTTTGGTATGCATTTGTTAATCAGAACAATTAGGTCAAATGATGTTTATATTTGAGTATTCTTGTGTCAGTTCATTAATTTTGAAGCTGTTATTTATCAATGGAATTTAGGTCGTGTTTTTTCTCAAACAGGTCAAGTTATGTTTATAAGACCGGCCGTAACGCTCGACCGAACGAGCGGTCGCGACCGCCACATCGGACCTCCCCGACGCGTCCCGCCCGTTACACCCTACCATCGCCGACGCGTCGCCAAGGGCCAACGGTCGACTACTCGACCGTTGGCAGCCCGCTCCAACGGCTCCAACACACCCCTTTCAAACTTAATTTTTACCCCTTTTTTTACCTTATAAATACCCAATCTTTTTCTAAAAAATTTCACAATTCTCATTTCTTTTATTCATACTTACTCACAACACACACATCACACACACTATACTAAAAATGAGTTCCGACGATGAAATGAATGTCGCTAATTTCATTTTTGGCGACGAGGAAGAGGACAGGGTTATACATCTTGTTTTTTTACAAACGGCGGCCGCGTTTCTTGAAGGTTCTAGTTCTAATATCCCTAGAACTCCTAGAAGATACGTGAATAGGGACCGTGGCGGTGCGAATGACCGTCTCGTGGCAGCCTACTTCGCTGAAAATCCGACGTATAACGAGCATGATTTTCGCAAACGCTTCAGGATGAGTCGTGATCTTTTCACACGCATTGTTCGCGATCTCACTAATACCGTCCCATTATTTGCGCAACGATATGATGCACTTGGGAACGCAGGTACTTCTCCGCTAATGAGGTGCACTTCTGCAATTCGTCAGTTAGCATACGGGACCGTACCCGATGCTCTAGACGAATACGGGACCGTACCCGATGCAAGTTATCAGGGAGATCAATGATAAACAAACTCATCTTAATCTTAGATCTGATTTGGTGGAACACGTTTGGAATCGACGACCCCACCAGTAGTTTTTTTAATTTTTTTTAATTATGTTTAATGTAATGTTTTAAATTATTTTTAATGTAATGTTTTAATTATTAATGAAATTTAAATTAAAAAATAAAAAATAAAAAAATCCGAACGGTCACCCATTACGGGCATTTGGTCGCTGTCTGGTCGTGTGTTTGATCAGGAGAGAGAAAACTGATGTGGCGCAGATGTGACAAGGGTGACCAAACTGCGAACGGTCACCCATTACGCACAGCCTAACGGGTTGTTTCGATTGAAAGTCACCCAAAGTCTACGTTTAATGCATACAAGTATACAATCTCCTTGTATCATTCCATAGATATTGTAACAATGTTGTTTTTGTGAGCATCATTGCATCATTAATCATTATAAAATTAATTTCCATATTGAATTTTTTTGACCATTTTACTTATTACTTAATAGTAGGTCGATTTAATTTGTATCGCATCTCAAACGAGTTAAAGCAACTAAATAAGATCTAACGTGTCATCCTTCTGAAGCCAAAGGGCCATATGTAAATTAAAATAATACATATGTTTATTATTTTTTAAGTTATTTAATATTTTCTTTAATTACAAAATTATTTCAATGGTATAAAAATTTCAATAAATAAAGTATTCATAAGTAAAAGATTATAATAATATTTTTTTATAAGCCACCCGTGATTTATCACGGGTTATAGGGTAGTATTAATCATAAACAATGCGGAACTAAACGAACATATATGTATTGCTAAACAAGGTTTTCATCATCATCAATTAATACAATGATTACTAAAAGCCCCAATTTTAAATAAAATATGTAGAACGATTTTAATCTTCTAACATGATCAAACTAATGACCTTGGGGCTTAGATCACACACACAAACACATTTTTGAATAAATGTGGGTTTCAAGAACGACTAATTCTATGCCTCTAGGTTTCTTTATATACTAGAAACGTAGGGTCTACAATGATAGACACAAAATAATAAATTAAATCTTTTAAATTCTTCAAAGATGTACATGACTTAATTGTTTAAATCTTTTAAGTTTTATCAATATCTTCTAAATCTTCATTCAAATTTATATCATTGATTTAGGTCCTTTTACTTTTCTTCTTTATGACACATCAAATTAATAACTCGTTCATACCCAGCAACATGCTATAAGAATAAAAAACAATAAAGGGCTTGGTCAACTGACCATGTTGAGATAGGATGGATGTTGTTTTAAGGTACTCCATGATGTAATATACTGAAATGGATATCGGGGGAACCCTTCTTTAGCAGTATCGGGAAGCTTAAGCAAGCAGCTACCTAATGCAGACGCAACTCGAGATGTTTTAATTTCGTTACAGTTAAACGAAAACACCATTAATTATTAATTCACTCAAAAACAGAAATTGATTGCACGAATTCGGTTCTTGAATAACTAATCCAATTTTGTCATATTAGGACTGCGGCAACTACATATCAATTTTGGTATGGTGATGCAGATTAGCAGTTTTAGAACACAAGAAATAGTAACAACTGTGATTGATTGCAATAACACAATCACAATAACTTGTATTTCACTTTCGAGAGGTGAAATGGTCTCCCAAGAAATGTCACTTCTTTACACAAAACAGAATTCCTACACTTGACTTATATTAACCACTAGCTAACTAACTTCCTAACAACATTTCAGGAAAAGACTAAAACACCCCTGCTCAACACATCAATTAATGGAAACTATCACCTTGTCCACAAGGTGACAAGAAGAAATATATAGGTTCGAGACAAACACAATGTTTTCCTCATCTCTCGCAGAAAGATTCTAAATATGAGAAATCCCCCTTTTTTTCGACCCATCTTTGATTTTGTAAAAAGTATTATTTACTGCTTTTCCACCACAAACACCAAATTCTTTCCCGTGCCATTCACCTTTCGAGGATGTTGTGGCCATGTCGATCAAAAGTACTGAAAACATAATTCCAAAGACAACCTTTCCACATTTATTTTTTTCTCTAAAACGTGCAGAAAATTTTTCAAATGTCCAGCATGAACATCAATATTTGGACACAAATCATAAAGAACATGTAATGGAGATATGACATAAATTTCAAGTGCCCTCGTTTCTGTTTTAATACCATGGTGTTTTGAATTTGTGTTTTCCTCAAACTAGTTTGAACCTAAAACAACATAAACTGATTGATCCATGAATTGCATTGGATCAACAAAACGATATCAAGCAGGCCCATCCAATATAATGCACTACCAGCTTCTTTAATCCTGTTTAAAATCTCTGTTTTAAGTTTAGGGTTCTGTTTTGGATTGCCACTTTAGAACTTCTTTCACAAGCCTCTTGTAACTAGCAGCCCAACTTTTGTAATGTGTGAATATAGCCTCCTACACCCTCAAGACAATTATATCAAAACAATTATCCACCTCAACTTCAATCTCGTCATACAAAATCCATTGCTTGAAAACAACAAGTGCATGTTGAGCGGAATCATTGTATATATCAAATTGCATCAAAACACTTTCAATAGAACTACCATTTAGGAACTCTAGTACCCAACATCCATGGAAGAGAGCTATCAATACGTAACTGAATGACGCGAGCAGATTGCAAATAAAATTCTCTAAACCAAGATGTGTGAGAGCATAATCCGGTGGTTTAAGAGGTTGTAGACCCCCTGAATAATGCACATATAACATTTCAGGCCCTAACCTCAAATCTGGTTCAGGACTTTCATCAAACATGTGGCGTGCACACCAACGATCTTCATAGTTCGTATGCAATTTCAATGAATAGTTACCAAAATTTAACAATTTCTGGTTTCTTGTATATATGCAACAGGTGGTAGTATAGGAGTAACATTGAGAGGAAAACGATTTGAAACTCAGATTGACTTACTTCGATTGATTGAGTCGAATTCTTCCATTCCCGCTCATTGACTTGATTCACACGATTCTCACCTAAATTCTTCAAAATTGAATCGTGATAATCTTCTTCGTTCTTTGTTCTGATCTCTACTTGCCTTACGACAGGAGAAACTATTTTAGACTCAAGTTGACTTCCCTCAATTGATTGTATCTGATTCTTCAATTCCCGATCCTGGACTTGATTTCGTGGTTATCCAGGATTCCGATTCGGCTGATTATATTGCCGCATAAACGTTTGCAACATTCCTTCGATCGAATTAATTTTCGAACCCAGCACATCGATCTTTGCACTGTTTGTCTGAATCGACGCCTCAACGTTTGCCAATCCACTCTCCAATTCCTCAAATCTGGTTTGATTTGAGCGAGTCGCTGCCATGATCGTAGTGCTCTGATACCAATCGATTCAGATTAGCAGATTAAGAACACAAGAAATAGTAACAACTGTGATTGATTGCAATAACACAATCACAGTAACTTGTATTTCACTTTCGAGGTGAAATGCTCTCCCTAGAAATGTCACTTCTTTACACAAAACAGAATTCCTATATATGACTCCTACACTTGACTTTTATTAACCACTAGCTAACTACTAACTAACTTCCTAATAAAATTTCAAGAAAAGACTAAAACACCCCTGCTCAACACATCAATTAATACCACTGTACTAGACTTGTATCATATGGCTGTATATAAAGTTCAATTTATATGGCGTTTAGAATCTCTAACTATTCTACTAAAAGACTATCTAACAATGTCAAAACTAAATACATCGACAATTCAAATCAATAAACATGATTAGAACCCTAAGTTAATGGTTAACACAACAGAACTATAACCATTAAGAGTTGAAAAACCTGATAACCAAATTGAAAATAGAATTATGATCAATTTAAACCCTCCAATTGAGGATAAACTTGTATAAATGAACAGAAACTAAATTATTAAACTTCGTAGCTATGTATCTGTGACTGTAAATTGGAATGAAGGGAGAATTGAAGAAATTACCGGTGAGAGGAGATCGACGGCGAGGGTGAAGCGAAGAGCGAGAGGGTGTCAGAAGTCGGGAAGAGACTGAAAGCCTTGCTGCATTTAAACGATTTAAGCCTTGACTGGTTAAATACATGTGTAAGAGAAACCCTAATTTTCTCACCAACTATCGATTGAAATTTAGCTTCTTCTCTTTCTGCTATTAGTAGAGTTGGAGACACATAAGAGAAACCCTTAGACTGTGCGCAATGGGCTCTGTCACATCTGTGCCACATCAGCTTTCTCTCTCCTGATCAAACACATGATCAGACAGCAACCAAATGCCATAATGAGTGACCGATCGTTTTTTTTTTTAATTTCATTAATAATTAAAACATTACATTAAAAATAATTTAAAACATTACATTAAACATAATTTAAAACATTAAAAAAAACTACTGGTGGGTTTGTCGATTCCAAATGTGTTCCACCAAATCAGATCTAAGATTAAGATGAGTTTGTTGATTATTGATCTCCCTGATAACTTGTAATACTTCTTCATGTGATCGTACGGGGTCGGCTTCACTATGTCGCTCTTCCGGATGAAAGTCGGGACATATGGCCCTGCCTTTGTCTTTGATAATCATATTATGTAATATGATACAAGTATACATTATATCCCTTATTTTGTTAACACTTGGGGACCTTGCAGCCGTTTTTATTACCCCATTTTTTCTTTAGAACGCCAAATGCTCGTTCTACGTCTTTCCTTGCAGCTTCGTGTGCTTTCTTGTAGTTCACCCGCTTAACATCATTCGCATTTGGGTGTGAAATGGACTTAACAAGAATAGACCATTCCGGATATATCCCGTCAGTAAGATAATATCCCCATTTGTAAGACACCCCGTTTGCCAAAAAGGGTACCTCAGGTGCTTTCCGTCTTTGAGATCATTGAAAATATGGGATGCTCGTAACACGTTGATGTCGTTGTTCGACCCGGCGACACCAAAGAACGCGTGCCAAATCCACAAATCTTGTGAGGCAACCGCTTCAAGTAAGATGAACGGTTCGTTCCCGTGATCCCCTCTAACATATTGCCCACGGTAAGCATTTGGACATTGAGCCCAAGGCCAATCAGTACAATCAATGCTTCCTAGCATACCGGAAAACCCATGTTTCTCCTCATGAAAAGCGTATAGCTTCGCCACATCAGTATGAGTAGGCTTCGCAGAAACTCATCTCCATACAAGTGCATAACCCCTTTACAGAACTCTGCGAGACTATCACGGCTAGTTTTCTCACCAATTTGTAAGTATTCGTCTAAACCATCCGGTACGGTCCCGTATGTTAACTGACGAATTTCAGACGTGCACCTCATTAGCGGAGAAGTACCTGGGTTCCCGAGTGCATCATATCGTTGAGCAAATAATGGGACGGTATTAGCGAGATCGCGAACAATGCGTGTGAAAAGATCACGACTCATCCTGAAACGTTTGCGAAAATCATGCTCGTTATACGTCGGATTTTCAGCGAAGTAAGCTGTCACGAGACGATCATTCGCACCGCCACGGTCCCTATTCACGTATCTTCTAGGAGTTCTAGGGATAGTAGAACTAGAACCTTCAAGAAACGCGACCGTCGTTTGTAAAAAACCAAGATGTATAACCCTGTCCTCTTCTTCGTCGCCAAAAATGAAATTAGCGACATTCATTTCATCGTCGGAACTCATTTTTAATATAGTGTGTGTGATGTGAGTAAGTATGAAGAAAAGAAATGAGAAGTGTGAAATTTTTTAGAAAAAGATTGGGTATTTATAAGGTAAAAAAAGGGGTAAAAATTAAGTTTGAAAGGGGTGTTGGTGGTGGGAAATATAGCCGTTTGAGGTGTTTTGGAGACGTTGGATGGAAGCTGGGAACGGTCGACTAGTCGACCGTTGGGCACGGTCGATGCGTCGGGACATATGGGTTGTAACGGTGAGGACGCGTCGGGCACGGCGGACGTGGCGGTCGCGACCCTTCGATCGGTCGCCCGTAACGGATGGTCTTATTTTCTCACGCACTATCAATTGAAATTTAGAAGCGGGAAAACGAATGCGAGAATGGCTGAGAAAATGATACGTAAGATAGAAGAGGTCTATAAGGTTTAATTTATTATAGTAGATATTCTTTTCATCCTCTAGTTATTTGCTAATTGCTAAAGGTTTATATATATTTCAAATTGTCAAAAATAAAAAAGGATAGATTATATGCTATTCATGCATTTTGAATAAAAATTAGAATAAGTATTTGTTCTAGATAATTTTGATCACCCTAAAAAAAAGATAAACTAATAGGGGAGAATAATTAGATAGAAAAAATCTTGCTTGATTTGAGTCTTTTATAGGCTTACGCATGGTTTAAAAATCAGACCGCGCCAGTTGGAACCAAACTGTAACGAGAACTCAAAAATAAGTTTCGGCAGAACTGCGAACCTAACCGATCACGTTTAGGACCGGACTGAGAATCAAATATTTTTGATTTGTTCAGGTTTTTCGAATTTTTTGGTCTTGTTCAGTTTTTTTATAGGAACAAAATATGGTAGTGTGTTCTAATTTTGTTACTTTTTATTATATAGGATGGATAGATATATAGACTACAAATATAATTACAACTAAATCTAAGAAATAAACGAATGCTGTTATATCCTTATAAAGAGAGCAATACGGTAAAATCTTCAGACATCCAAAATTGAATGACCCAAATTTGTGTAAAACATGCATATGAACTCAAGTACACCACAAATAAAAATATAAATAAAGAAAAAACTAAAAGAAATGTAAACATCTTGGTGGTCTTTAATATATATATATTCTTTTCGTCCTCTAGAAATTTGCTAGAAGTTTATATATATATATATATATATATATATATATATATATATATATATATATATATATATATATATATATACTAGCCTATAACCCGTGATAAATCACGGGTGGCTTATAAATTCATTCATAATAATTCAAAAAGTCACGAAAATTAAGTTAAGTGAACGGGTCAAATGGATTAAAAACTAAAAATCGAAATATGTATTAAAGTTTAGCAAATAATGTTCCACTTTCACAATACTCCTAAACAAAAAAGTCGTTGTTCGTGTTCGAGTCAGTAACCCTCAAGTCAAAGTTTATTTTCATTTTGAAGTTCAGTTACCTTTCCATTAGGAAGCTCGATTGTATATATAGACATAATCATACCATTTCCCCCAAGATTTTCTTGAGAAATTTTATTTTTTAAATCTGAAGTGATGCTATCGAGAACATTATTGCAGATTTCACATTTGCTATTGTACAACGTGAGTCAGTTTCAACCGAAATCGGATCGTCAACCTTTTTTCAAGAGGAGAAGGTTGAGGAGAATTTGACATGACTTTTCTGTTGATGTCACTTTTCTAAGTGAATTCTTGAATCTTGTAACATGCATACGCCAATGGAAAAGGAAAAAATAATAAAGATTTACCAGCATTGCCAATGAAATCTGCATACATACGCCATTGTTTTTTATTATCATAAAAAATTTGACATACCAAATCACCCACCTGAAAAAGGTAATCATGATTAATGCAAGTGGTAATTTCACCATTTATGAGATCATGATGAAATTTTACCAATGACAAAACGCCCAATAGCACCAATTCCATCTTTCGATACCCATATGCATTTTTGGTAAATATGTCACAATCCAAATACAACTTTGTTATAATAAAATTTGGATATGGGAAAAAAAGAAATGGAAAATAATTTGACACAATTATTTTAGTGAAGTGTTGTGTTTATGTCAATAATGGAGTAGATAGAAAAACACCTGATGGCAGCAGGTGAAGCTGCAGCTGTAGTTCTAGAAAAATATCCAAATCAACAGCCTGTACATTAACGAACAAAATCAGGATCAAAATGCTCGCCAATAAAAAGATGGTCAGTTGCTTCAGAAGATTTGAAGTGGCTAATGTGTGACAAATCCATGCAGCTACATTAGTTGGGAACTGTAACAACCAATAACCTAAGTAATTACGGGTAAAAATGTTAAAGGTAGCGTAAATGGTAAAAATGCCGAAGGTAAAATGGTATCTACATTAGGGTAAATCAGTTAAAATTAAGCTTGAAACTCCCTAAATGGTAACTTTGGAGAACGGGTTCAAAGGAAACTAAATTGTGTTCAAATGCTTACCTCCCAAAAAATGTAATTAAAATTATATAATTTGTTACCAACTTTTGAAAAACTACATGTCAAAACAGGTTCAGGTCCAAACGGGTCAAAATCAAATGACCAAACAGATTACGAAATATGCCACATTTTAATCCAAATGAAAACAGATTACGAATCATTTGAAGCATACAACAATCTGAAAAACAGAAAGTACGCTATATATTTATTAAATTCCAACCTTTTCTGACAAAAAAGTATAAGGGGTCTACACAAAACTGGCCTATTTTGACCCATTTTTTAAAGTATCCGTTTTGGCCCGAATCTAGATGTAGTAAAATAGAAACTCTTTTAATACAATCATTTAGGAAATTTTATGCATAAATTTAGATTTTGAGCGACTTTCAACCACTTCTACCATTTGACGCGTTTCCTTTTCATTTATTTATTTACCTTATAGATAAAACATAAGCCGAATGGACCTAGTTATAAACAAACAGGTCCAAATTACCACATCATATATCCAATTTGACTCGTTACTCAACCCACCCATTTTGCAACCTCATTGAGTAGATTACACAATGGAAAGGGGTTGGCTAACTTTGGAGAACGGGTTCAAAGGAAACTAAAGTGTGTTCAAATGCTTACCTCCCAAAAAATATAATTAAAATTATATAATTTGTTACCAACTTTTGAAAAACTACATGTCAAAAAGGTTCAGGTCCAAACGGGTCAAAATCAAATGATCAAACAGATTACGAAATATGCCACATTTTAATCCAAATGAAAACAGATTACGAATCATTTGAAGCATACAACAATCTGAAAAACAGAAAGTACGCTATATATTTATAAAATTCCAACCTTTTCTGACAAAAAAGTATAAGGGGTCTACACAAAACTGGCCCATTTTGACCTATTTTTTAAAGTATCCGTTTTGGCCCGAATCTAGAGGTAGTAAAATAGAAACTCTTTTAATACAATCATTTAGGAAATTTTATGCATAAATTTAGATTTTGAGCGACTTTCAACCACTTCTACCATTTGACCCGTTTCCTTTTCATTTATTTATTTACCTTATGGATAAAACATAAGCCGAATGGACCTAGTTATAAAGAAACATGTCTGAATTACCACATCATATATCCAATTTGACCAGTTACTCAACCTACCCATTTTGCAACCTCATTGAGTAGATTACACAATGGAAAGGGGTTGGCTAAATTAATAAAGTTAAACAAATACTACCGATGTTGACATTATTTAGTAACCAAAATGATTTTTTCTTATTTGAAACACAATCAATATGTAGAAGGAAAAACTCAAAAACCCTAAATTCGAATTGCTTGATGTATAGTAAGAAAAAATTCAAACTGGTAAAAAACCTAGAAACATATCACAATGAAATATTCAAATTAAACACACTTACACCGAATTTACAAAATCGACAATCGGAAGGTCACAAACGGGAGATTGTTCCCATTGTAACATCACGTAGTCCTTCAAAATGTGACAATATTAATGGGTCATATAAAAGAGATGGAATTACCATTATCATAATGTCAGAGATTTACTATAAAATTAATAAAATCATACAAAATCATAGCACTATGAAAATTGACTGACAGGAGGAATTACCACTATCATATAAATCATACAAAAGTAATAGTTATAAAGAAAGTATTACAGCCTATAGAATTTATAGAGTTTGACAATATTAATGGGTGATATCAAAGAACCTAATTCACGAAGGGTGAAAGGGAGCCAACTCTAATCAATCTGGTGTAATTAAGCCGGCATTCAATTGGTGTAATTAAGCCGGTATTCAATTGGCTAGCCTTTTCAATGACCAAATGTATAGTCTCTGAGGTGGCATCCTACATGGACAAAGAGATGATGTGCTAATATGACATGGATTACATGAGTTGGCAAGATTCAAAAAAAACTTTGGTTTAATATATATATATTGATATATATATATATATATATATATATATATATATATATATATATATATATATATATATATATATATATATATATAAAAGTGAGTTCCATTGAGAATTAATATATTATGTGAGAATGTGAGAATATATCTCAGCCACTCATCTCCTTCCCGCCCTCACGCGCGCGGTGGCATTTTTGTAATTAAGTCCAACTTTCTTTCACGCGCGCGGTGGCATTTTTGTAATTAAGTCCAATTTTCTCTGTCCCACACGCGGTGACATTTTTGTAATTAAGTCCAACTTTTCATTAATCATCAATGATTAAACTTGGTTTTATTAAACTTTTGAGATTGTTTTAATTATCGATGATTTAAACTGGGTGTAGTGTTCAATCATCAATGATTAATAGAACAATTTTGTCTTTAAAATCAAAGATGTTGTTTAATCATCGATGATTAAACTTGTCTCCGTTTTTTAGATTCTTAATTCTTTATAAGATGTTGTTTAATCATCGATGATTAGCGTGTTTGCTTTCTTTATTATTTGATTAAACTTTTCTTTAATCATCGATGATTAAACTTTAATCATCGATGATTAAACTTTAATCATCGATGATTAAACTTTATCTGTGTAATAATCATAAGATGCTCTTTAATCATCGATGATTAAAATTTAATCATCGATGATTAAACTTTATCTGTGTAATAATCATAAGATGCTCCTTTAATCATCGATGATAAAACGTTTTAATCATCGATGATTAAACGTTAATCATCGATGATTAAACTTTAATCATCGATGATTAAACTTTTATCTGTGTAATAATTATAAGATGCTCTTTTAATCATCGATGATTAAACTTGATAATGTGTTTAATCATTAACGATTAAACCTGGGGTTGGGTTTAATCATCGATGATTAAAAACAATCTCAAAAGTATAATAATTGATGATTAAACACTACACCCAGTTTAATCATCGATGATTAAAGAAAAGTTGGTCTTAATTACAAAAATGCCACCGCGTCTGGGACAGAGAAAGTTGGACTTAATTACAAAAATGCCACCGCGCGTCTTTTTGCCTAATTCTCACATTCTCACCTAATATATCAATTCTCAATGGAACCCTCCCCTATATATATACATATATATACATACATATATATATATACATACATATATATATATATATATATATATATATATATATATATATATATATATATATATATATATATATATATATATATATATATATATATATCTATATATATATATATATAGAAGTGAGTTCCATTGAGAATTAATATATTAGGTGAGAATGTGAGAATAGATCTCAGCCACTCATCTCCTTCCAGCCCTCACGCGCGCGGTGGCATTTTTGTAATTAAGTCCAAATTTCTTTCACGCGCGCGGTGGCATTTTTGTAATTAAGTCCAATTTTCTCTGTCCCACACGCGGTGGCATTTTTGGAATTAAGTCCAACTTTTCTTTAATCATCGATGATTAAACTTGGTTTTATTAAACTTTTAAGATTGTTTTAATTATCGATGATTTAAACTGGGTGTAGTGTTCAATCATCAATGATTAATAGAACAATTTTGTCTTTAAAATTAAAGATGCTGTTTAATCATCGATGATTAAACTTGTCTCCGTTATTTAGATTCTTAATTCTTTATAAGATGTTGTTTAATCATCGATGATTAGCGTGTTTGCTTTCTTTATTATTTGATTAAACTTTTCTTTAATCATCGATGATTAAACTTTAATCATCGATGATTAAACTTTAATCATCGATGATTAAACTTTATCTGTGTAATAATCATAAGATGCTCTTTAATCATCGATGATTAAACGTTAATCATCGATGATTAAAATTTAATCATTGATGATTAAACTTTATCTGTGTAATAATCATAAGATGCTACTTTAATCATCGATGATAAAACGTTTTAATCATCGATGATTAAACGTTAATCATCGATGATTAAACTTTAATCATCGATGATTAAACTTTTATCTGTGTAATAATCATAAGATGCTCTTTTAATCATCGATGATTAAACTTGATAATGTGTTTAATCATTAACGATTAAACCTGGGGTTGGGTTTAATCATCGATGATTAAAAACAATCTCAAAAGTTTAATAATTGATGATTAAACACTACACCCAGTTTAATCATCGATGATTAAAGAAAAGTTGGTCTTAATTACAAAAATGCCACTGCGTCTGGGACAGAGAAAGTTGGACTTAATTACAAAATTGCCACCGCGCGTCTTTTTGCCTAATTCTCACATTCTCACCTAATATATCAATTCTCAATGGAACCCTCCCCTATATATATATATATATATATATATATATATATATATATATATATATATATATATATATATATATATATATATATATATATATATATATATATTGAATGATTCCATACAGAACCTATTTTATATACATAACTCGTAAAACCTAATCTAGACCATTGGATTATAAGATTAATGGTTAAGATTAGTTAAAGTATTGTTGTAAATAAATCTAATCTCATAATTGGCAAGTAATAAATAAAAAGGGTATAATGGGTATTGTAAAAGAACAAAAAGAAAAAAGAAAACCCATAATAATCCCACATCTTCATCTTAACCAAGGTTCTAAAAGGCGCGCCATGGCGGCGCCAACTCGTCGCCAAGGCGTGAGGCGCGGCGTCGACGTTACGAAACAGACCATGGCGGCTCGGCTAGGCGTGGCCTGAGATAAGGCGTGATAAGGCGCGCCTTATGGCGAGTTTTCTTGAAGGCGGCTGTAAAAAATGAATTTTTTTTATAAAAAATTTAATATATATAATTATAAATTTAAATGTAATATCTTTTATGAGCTTTATATATGAATTGTTATATAAATCAATAGATTTATAAAAAAAATTCAATTTAATATACGTATATATATAAATTATATAAAAAATTTGCCGCCTTAAGCGACGCCTTGAAAAACGCCATGGCCCGCCTTGGCTGAGGCTTGATGGCGCCGCCACGCCACGCTTACGCTTTCTACAACCTTGATATTAACCATCAAGCACGTCTAACTAGGGGTGTTCACTATTCGGATATAACCGGATTGTCCAAATGGATATTTTGGATCGGACTATTTGGATTGGTTATTTGGTTTTTTG
The DNA here is from genome assembly GCA_963853835.1 of Calendula officinalis. Lineage (NCBI taxonomy): Eukaryota > Viridiplantae > Streptophyta > Magnoliopsida > Asterales > Asteraceae > Calendula > Calendula officinalis. Next base: position 8,453,589 of record OY970828.1, on the reverse strand, counting down.
GATCGGTTTGGACTTGAACCAAATTAATAGTTTGGATTTCGGATTGGATTTGGTTTCCGTTGTGAAAACCGGATTGTCCAAAAAAACCGAATAGTATATACATTAATTGATTTATATACTAACACTTGTTGGTTTCCATTATAATCAACTATGGTACTCCATTTCTATATATTTCTTATAGTAAATTGATTTATATACTAACAGTTGTTCCATTTTATATTGTATCAGTTGGCGATTTACCAATCTTTTTGGAGTTTTTGATGAAGTTAATGTCAAGATTTTTGCCTATATGATTGTAAATGTTACAAGTTATGAATTAGACTTGTTTTTATGTACATAGTAGTTTATCATTTTGAAATTTTACATATCGAACTTAATATTACTTATGTTATATAATTTTGTAGTATTTTAAAAATTTTAAGGAAAAACCAAACGGATAAAACCAAACCAACCAAATTGTTATTTGGTTCGGATCGATTTGGTTTTCGAATTAGTTTGGACGGTTCGGTTTGAACTTTTGAAAACCGGACTTTGTTTGGTTTCACCTATTTGGTTCGGATAAAACCAAACCGTCCAAACGAACACCCCTACGTCTAACCCCATTTCTGATTCTCTCTCTACCACTGCTTCTCTCTCTACCGCCGCTGCTACACTATTGAAATCATTGGCGTCTGCTTAGCATCGTGGAGATCTGTATTCGTTTTAGGTAAAATATTGTTAACTGCTACTTGTGTTAATGTGTTATTTTATAGGGTTAATTGATTACAACTTTGATTTTTTAGGGTTTTGATTGCAATGAAGTTGTTCTTTGTCTATTGATCGTCAACTAGAGACGGTGTTTAGAACTGTTGAGTGAGTTGCGGTAATCGTGAACCAATGTCTGGTCCACTCGATTGATTTGAGAGGCCTTGTAAGTTAATTCTTTGGTTGATTGATTTATAGAATTGTGAATTGATTATCTACATGCGAAATTGTGAGTAAATTGAAATTGTAACTGATGGCAAGTCATGGGATTCCTTTGACGAACGAACAAGATATACTTCGTATAATTTAATATATACAAATGATCGCATTTACATGCATATATTAATTTTCTTAGGAATTCAATCTTTTGTATAATTTAATATATCGCATGTACCAAACTTTGATTGCAGCGTAATGGGATTCCTTTGTATAACTTAATATATACAATTGATTATATATGCATCTAGAGGTGCTTGGTATTTATTTTGTATGTGATATTATATATATATATATATATATATATATATATATATATATATATATATATATATATATATATATATATATATATATATATATATATATATATCAGAACCAATTAAGGCTACAGAACCAGCAGAACTCAATCTAAACCATTGATTTTTGAAATGAAATGATCATTGAAGACACATTAATGTATTTGATGAGGGACCCCCAAATATTGGTTTGCATGGATGTCATTCAAGCATGTATACATACATGTATAGATAACACTTATAAATACATATATGAAAACATATACATATATGTATACATGCATGAAAGACATACATGCAAACCCATATTTGGGGGTCCCTCATCAAATACATTAATGTGTCTTCAGTGATCATTTCATTTCAAAAATCAATGGTTTAAATTGAGTTCTGCTGGTTCTGTAGCCTTAATTGGTTCTGATTTTAATTTTATATATATATATATATATATATATATATATATATATATATATATATACTACTTATAAAGTATTTAGACATTTTCATAAATAGTCAGCTGAAAATTCAGCCAAATACTTGCTATTTTTGGAATTTTTAACTTTTGCTCAAAAAAATACACCACCTGGGATTCGAACCCGCAACGTACTGGAAATATCCATGCGTCCAAACTAGTTGAACCATTTGGCATATCCATAGTTCTAAAAAGCCCGCCTTGGCTTCGCCATGTCTCGAAAAGACTTAAGGCTTGACCATGCCGTCACGCCTTGGTCCAAAGCTTGGACTTTAAGGCTTAGCGTATGTTAAGGTCCAACTTGACTCATTTTTACCCGTCATAAGCTGTGTTTTTAAGCGTATTAAAGATATTGAGTTATATAAGCCATATTTATAGGTATATATATATAGTTATTTAGTTATAAGAATCGTTGTATAGGTCGAAAATGAAGAAAACAATTGATTAACTATGTTATAAATTATAATTTATATACAAATTTGCCGCCTTAAGTCACGCCTTGAAAAACGCCATGGCTCGCCATGTCTTGAGGCTCGATGGTGCCGCCACGCCGCGCCTTGCGTTATTTAGAACCTTGGGCATATCTGTCAAACTTTCTAAACTTGAAGATATTAAACAAAAGTGGGAAATTTGGCTTTTTTAAGGGGGGGACATCAACGATTTTCATTGGCCGTTCATTGAACGAAGGTCTCCGCCGTGAATTCGACCACTGAGCGAAGGAGACGATTGAAGTTCTCGCCTCCTCGATTCCATCTGCCTTTCTCCCTCGATTCCTTCAATATGTGTCTGCAAAACGCTTGCCTCATCAATTCCATCTCCCTTTCCCCTTCGGTTCTTCATCTCGTATAAAGCGTCCTCGATTCCTTCAAACTGTGTTCTCAAAACCCTTGGTTCATTGACAATCAAGTAGATTTTTAGTCTGTCGATTACATGCTTGCATGTTTTGTTTAATTTTTGTGTTACAGGGAAGCGAATTGGATGAATATGGCCTTTCGAGATGGTTCATTGACAATCAAGTAGATACTAATTCAGGGAAAGTTGTGGTAGTTGTTCTTCCCAATTGAGAATTTTATTTTATTTTGAAATTTAAATGGAACTTGTTGCATAACATAATTGAATGGTTTCATTTCAGGTGAAAACAATAATAGTAGGATCAAGTATTGGAGTTGTAGTTACATATTGTTCACTGGTTCCATTAAAGAAATAATTTTTCAGGTATCTTTTTGTATCTTTGACTGGGTCAATTTGGATTATGTTCATTAATGGGAATTCATTTATGAGCTGGGAATCCATAATAAAGTTATTGTTAAAATATTTCTTGAAGGAGGTAGAGAATTTACAACAGTTGTTGTTGATGATGCTTTTGATTTCAATTGTAAACCAGACGTTTTACTTCCAACTGACGTTTTACTTACAACAGTTGTTAGGAATATTCTAGATAATATTCATTTAGATTTGATGTGTCAAAACTTGAAAACTACAAGGACCTAAATCGTTGATATGGAATTCAAGATTTGAATGAAGATTTAGGAGATAATGATAAATGTAAAAGATTTAGTATATCTTTATAGAATTCAAAAGATTTAGTAATTATTTTTTCCTTGTAAATTTTAGGTTCTCTATTATATAAAGAGACCTAATGACATAGAGTTAGTCGTTCTTGAAACCCACGTTTTATAAAAAACGTGTATGTGTATGTTCTTTAAGCCTCAAGGTCATATTATGATCCTGTTACAAGTTTAAAACTATTCTACATATTTTATGTAGAATTGGGGCTTTTAGTAATGAAAATAATGAAAAATCTTGTTTAAACAATACAAATATGTTCGTTTAAATTCCGCAAGTTTTATTATTTGTAGTTGTATATTCCAGATCAAGAACTAACTATTCTTGAGCCTAAAGATCGATTTATTTAGAGTTGTTCTAAACTCAGCATGTAGTATCAGAGCAGGTGGCTCCAGATCTGGAATGAGACAAGGATCTATCAATGATGAAGAATCAAGCATAAAAAGAAGAAAAAAAAGGGGTCAATCAACGTATATGGTCACTTTTATGAAGACAAAATTGATTAAAGGTTAGTCGTGCATAAAATCTTAGCGTTCTTATTAAAAAGTTGGTTGTCTCTTACCTATTTGAGTGCTTCTTACGATCATGAAGAAATAGACAGAAGAGATAGAATTTTAATTATAAAAAAAGAAAAAAGAAAAGGGGGCAACGAATCTTCACGTATGAATCGAGTTTTCTGTCATAATGTGCCGAATTTACATCAAGATTTAACGGATATTTTGCAAAATCTTCACTTTGATGTAATTTCTTAATGTCCCAGATCGCCAGTTGTACGCACACTTTTCTCAACTTTTGCAAATTCATTTGTTTGCTATTATCAACTTTGGCTTGTTTGACTTTTAGTCCATCTTCAAAGTGTTTATGCTGGTCACATATGTTACTATTGGTCGCAACTTATTACAACTTATTAGTGCTGATCCGTCTCAACTGCTATTTAGTTTCTACTATTTAGTTTCTACTACTGATTTTCTAATTTCAGTTACTACTGATCAGTAGTAAATGAGGAAAGTAGCAAGTTACTACTGATCTTATTAATTCGAATTTTGCTACTGATCCTCACGGGTACAAATTTAGTACTGATTTCTTCCTCATAACCGATACATCATATTTTGGAAAACATGACACACACCATGTTCGTTCCATATTACGGTTTATTGATAGTATCCGGTTTAATCACTTGTTAGTATTTATTTTTGATAAAAAGAGGATAAAAATAACTAGTGATATTAATGTGAAACGAATCACATTATTCACACACACAGGTTGAATGCTTGATGAAGATAAAGGAAGAAGGTTTATTTGTTACATATTTGATCTTCATTAGTCAATTACAGAAGAAGATATATTTAATTTCGTTTGAAGAAGAAGTGGAAAGTCTTACTACATAAGATGTTATGTATTGATGTAACTGCAATTCAACAGAATCTTAACGAAAAGATCTGTTGAAGGCCAGGAATGTCCTTCATACAAGATATGATGTTGCTGATTACTTGATTTAGACGGGATGTGATGCATAGTTTGAGTTTCTACTTCAACTTCAAATAGAAGATGATTTATTTTCAATGTAATTGATATAGCCTTGAAGACACAAGAATGATAGAACACTTTCAGGGGAAGAAAAAGTGTTGATCATTCAAGGGGAAGTTCAAGTTTCAGATTTGTATTTGATTATGTCAAAAAGGGGAAGAGACTTGAAGATTCCAAGCTAATTCTATAAGTTTTGTCAAATCAAATAGGGGAAGATTGTTAGGAATATTCTAGATAATATTCATTTAGATTTGATGTGTCAAAACTTGGAAACTACAAGGACCTAAATCGTTGATATGGAATTCAAGATTTGAATGAAGATTTAGGAGATAATGATAAATGTAAAAGATTTAGTATATCTTTATAGAATTCAAAAGATTTAGTAATTATTTTTTCCTTGTAAATTTTAGGTTCTCTATTATATAAAGAGACCTAATGACATAAAATTAGTCATTCTTGAAACCCACGTTTTATCAAAAACGTGTATGTGTGTGTTCTTTAAGCCTCAAGGTCATATTATGATCCTGTTACAAGTTTAAAACCGTTCTACATATTTTATGTAGAATTGGGGCTTTTAGTAATGAAAATAATGAAAAATCTTGTTTAAACAATGCAAATATGTTCGTTTAAATTCCGCAAGTTTTATTATTTGTAGTTGTATATTCCAGATCAAGAACTAACTATTCATGAGTCTAAAGATCGATTTATTTAGAGTTGTTCTAAACTCAGCAACTTGATGTTGCTTTTTAAATATTAATGTAAGTTAACATTTGAAAAACTTGTTTAACAAGATTTTATTCTTGTAGGGCACATTGTTGTAGAGTTTGTGACAGATATGGTTAGAGTTCCATTTATTTGAATTTCATGAATAAAATCTCTAAGTATACTTTATCTAAAAAAAGTGTCCGTAAAATTGTAGGTGCATAAAGCCCGAGATATTGAATCAAAAAGGCGAAAACTTTTCACTGAAGTTTTTTGTTCTTGACCAGCAAAGTATTTTTCATTTTTTACATTTGTCCCTATTTAGTCATTGTACAAGGTTATGTCTGATTATGTCATTAAAAGATGTTTTTGTGTCCCGTTTTGGTCATTTGATAACTTGATAAAGTGGTGATGTGGCAGTAGTTAAGTGAACAACGTTGGGCAAAAATTGGTGTGGCTAACCACCTAAAGCAGATTACTGGTTTAGAAGAATCAGGATAACTTCAAATTTATTCTTTGAACTTCAGTAATCACTATATATTTTTTATATTTTGAAATAAAAAAAATGATATCTAAATGTTGGATAATAATCTATAATTGCTGGAAGAGCTCAATTTACTCTAAAGTGTGCAGAGAGAAAGCTCAAGCTTTGGCATTAAATTTGGTCTTGCGCATATTGGGACTCATACTTTTAAAGGTGCTTTAGGTATGCAGATTGCAAATATTTAAGTTTTTAAAATTGTGGATTCAAAAAGCAGCAAAAAGAAAGTTGTTAAAAAGCCAAGGAAAGTTAAATGTAAAGCTCCAGTTGCAAAGAACCAACAAAAAAATGATTCCATTAATCCAATCTCTCCTGTAAGCAATCATTACATTACTACGGATTTAAAATCACTAATGTAATAGGTGAATCCATCCCGGACATTTCCTTTCTTTTATCCATGTTAGTGTACAATAGTTTTTGGTTAAACGATTGTTTATTTATTTTTTAAATGTGAGTCATGTGTGACAGAAATTTCTACAGTTAATGATTAGAAGGTTAATTTGAATGATGGATTTTGTGCATAAGTTATTAATTTTGTCAATAGTCATTTAAAGAAGATTAGTTATGATAAATGTTGATGTATGATCATAATATTTCTGTTTTTAGAGTGATAACTTACAAGTCAAGTCAAGATGAGGTTAAATGTTACTACTACCTCCGTATCAAAATAAGTGATACATTTGAGAAAACACGATTTTTAAGGCAAAAGATTAAAAAGTTGTTTAATATTGATAAAGTAGATAGTTAGTGGAGAATATAAGTCTCACTTCTTTCGAATAATGATGTTTAAAAATAAAAGTAAGGGTAAAAGAGTAATTTCACTTTATTAAAATAGATAGTTAGTGGAAAATGGTCCCACTTTTTTGCCAAATAAGATAAGTTTTAGAAGTGTATCACTTATTTTGTTACAACCTTTCAATAGAAAGTATGTCACTTATTTTGTTACCGAGGTAGTATGTGTAATTAAGCATGATCAAAAACGTGGCATGCTTAAAGATTCTTACTGATCAATTTGGTTGTTAAACTATTTCGTAAACTAAACTTAAAAACGATGTCTTTTGTAAAAATGAAGTTATCTATAATTGTATAAATCCATTGGTTGCGATTTTTTTTAATGAAGTGATTTGTATAATTAATTTAAGTCAGTCTCCATACAGAGCACTGCATCAAATCACTTTGCAATGCGCAGATGTAACCGTCCTATTCAAAACCGGGAAAAACATCTCCCCGTTTGAATGCTACGTTCTGTCAGCTCGAAGCCCACTTCCAGATATGCGTTATAGAAAGATTTGCATTACACATCGTACTCGCCACAAAATATAGTTAAACAGGGTACCCGCCGCCGCATCACGCGGTTACACTACTAGTATATATATATATATATATATATATATATATATATATATATATATATATATATATATATATATATATATATATATATATATATATATATATATATATATATATATATTTATATATATATATATATATTTATATAAAAGTGGGATCCTGTGAGAACTCAAAAAACGGTGTGGATTCGCGAGAACAACTCAAAATAATTTCAAAAAATTCTAAAAAATATATATAACTCACCATGATTATTACTACATTTGACAAAAAAAAAAAAATAGGGGTGAGCATTTGGACCGAAAAAACCGAACCGAACCGAACCGAAAACCGACCGAAACCGAACCGAACCGAAACCGATAACATGTTATCGGTTCGGTTTCAGTTTTGAAAATTCATCATTATCGGTTATCGGTTCGGTTCGGTTTTCGGAAAATGATGAAGATTTGGCCTAAAATAACCGAACCGAACCGAAACCGAACGACCCGAACCGAACCGATACCGATAACATATTATAGGTTCGGTTTCGGTTTTGAAAATTCATCGTTATCGGTTTTCGGTTCTATCGGTTCGGTTCGGATTTGGCCCGATAAGCACCCCTAAAAAAATTGAAAAAAAAATTATGATCCACTTTTTTTTGCAGATCATAACAATGATCCATATTTTTTTTGTGGATCAAAATTATGATTTATGTTTGTTTTTTTTGGATCATTTTTAATTTTTTTTTAGGATCTTATAGGCTGCGATTTTGATATCTAAAAAAGAATTTTTTTTGAAAAAAGTTTGTTTTGGATCATTTTTAGAGTTTTTTTTTAGTCCTCGCAGTCTTCACCGGGAATAGAGTCCTCACCGTATCCGGATCTGGACCCTATATATATATATATATATATATATATATATATATATATATATATATATATATATATATATATATATATATATATATAAGTAGGATTCGGTGAGAACTCACAAAACGGCAAGCACTCGCGAGTACACCTCAAAAAAATTTAAAAAAATTTCGAAAAAAATATATTACTCCCATGATTATTACTACAAAATAATTATTATCTACTTTTTTTTTTGGATCAATCCATATTTTTTTTGTGAATCAAAATTCTGATCCATATTTTTATTGGATCATATTTGAAAATTTTTATTTCTGTGATTTTTATGTATAAAAAAGAAATTATTTTGAAAAAAGTTTGTTTTGAATCATTTTCAAAGTTTTTTTGGAGTCCTTACAGTACTTACTGGTTTTTGAGTTCTCACTGGATCATTTTTAGAGTTTTTTTGGAGTCCACTGCTTGCTCGCTGGTTCTACTGCTCGACCACAAAGACAATAATACTGTCAGGATCGATTAACTATAGATTAGTCAATAAACACATTTAGATCTAAATGATTATAGAAGTTGCAGCGGATCAACACTATAACAATATATTAAGAACGATGAAGTGTAAATAATAAACGAAAATATTAAGAACACAGTTTCACAAAAAGCTTCAATGTATATTATCGAGTTAACAATACACACGTACGTTTACAATTCGTAAGGAACTATTTATAATAGTCCTTGAAGCTAAACTATTTACCCTAGTTATTCTAGGACTTGATTTACATTCAAATTATAAACGATATACATTGAATTACATTCTATAACTATCTCTACGAAGATCTCGGACTCGATATATTCCATATACGCTCATCAGTAGTATTTACCAATCACCAGTAGTAAATAAGTGACATCAGTAGTAAACTTGGTGATCAGTAGTAAGTCCAGATACATCATCAGTAGTAACTACTATTGATCAGTAGTATCTTCAATAAGTCTTGATCAGTAGTAACTAAGTTATAGTCTTCACCAGTATCAACTTCATCAGTAATATGTTTCTGCCCCATCATTACTAAGTATGATCAGTACTAACTGCAGCATCAGTATCAAGTTGATCTGTGATTTTGTTCCGACAATCTCCCCATAAACTTATTGATTCTCTTTCAATCACATAAGTTTCTTTTGTTCTTCTTCTTATTTCTTTCTTTTCTCCAAAGTTCTTTTATTCTGTTGAAGTCTTTGCTCAATGATGTATTTGCTGCTTCTCTTTGTGAAATAATTCAATTTGTTTTGGAACATAACAGCATCATACGGCTTCATCATTGTGTTTGTGAATATCTGATACATAGTCTTCTCAGAATGTGGATATTCTTTTTCATATAAGTATAGCTCACATACTTTGCCTGACTTTTCAAAGAAATACATGTTGGCAGTTGGAATCACATTCCAAGCATAAACATTTCATTGATCTGAAAATTGTTCTGGATAGTTGTCTGGATAAAATGCAGCATCTATCATTTTTGTTAAGTATCCAGCACCAGATTCTCTCCATGTTTTCTTTGCCATCCTTGGTTTTCCAATGATTAGAAGTTTAATAACATCACTTCTTGAGCATGAACTAATCAAAGGTAACCATCCAGTAAATCTTTGTACTACTTTATCTTCCCTTATAATTTTATGACATTATTAGGCATAACCCTCCAATTGATGATTGGATTGTTCTGCAAGGGAGCAACAGGCATTTCAAGAACAGGTACAATTTGTGTTTTTGATTTCTTTTGAGTGCTTTGTTCTTGATCAACAGTTTTTCTTTTCTTTGATTTGGGAGTTGAGGTATTACCAGTAGTTGATACACTACCAGCTTTGATTAATGTTGGACTGATTGGGATTAGGGCTTTAGATTTCTTTGCTTCTTTTTCTTCTTGTTCAGCCAAATCCTTCTTCTTGGCAGCACAGTATTTTTCAATTATAGTCATCATCTTCATTCTGCCAAAGGATTTTGCACTATGCCCTTTTGTTTTTAGATAATCAATCATGTTTGTCTTCTGTTCAAATACATCATCAGTTAGCTCACTTTTTGTTCTTTTGCATTCAGAAACTAATTCTTCAAGGCATTGTATATATTCTTCTTCAACTTTTCTTAACCTCTTGAATTCTGCTTCTTGAGCTTCTATCTGAATGTCTTTAATTTAAGCAGGTATTTGAACAGGAATTGCACTTTGAACCTTCCTTTTATTTTCCTCAAGTGCTTGATACATCTCCACTTTCTCCAAAAATTTCCTATGTTTTATTCTCCACCTAGATTGCTTTTCTGATCTGACATGATTAATCTTGTTTACCATGTGATGACCTAGTGCTCTGTTGGGGTAGTCTTCATCATAAACATCTTTACCCTTTCTAATATGAGCTGCAGGTGGAGGTGGAATATATTTCATATCAGGCACACCACTTATTATTATTGAAGGAGAAAATAACATAAGCTCATGTTGTTGAAGTATTTTTGGATGTGGAGGAAGTGAGCACTCATCAACCTCAAACCAATTCACATTATCATCAATGTCAGGTATGATAAGTGGTTGATCAGGTGTAGGTGGTTTGGTGATGATTTCAAATCTTTCTCTTTCAATTAGCTCTGGTAACTTCATATCTTCCTCTTCAGTAGTAACCAAGGTAGTTACTACTGATACTTCAGGAGTTACTACTGATAGGGCATCAGTAGTATTTGGTGCAATTATTTCCTCTTCTTCATTTACTACTGCTATGATATCAGTAGTAGGAGTTACTACTGATACTTCTTTTTCAGCTTGTTCTTTCATGGGAGCAGTAGTAATTGGCTCATCATCAAAAACCATCTTTTCTTGGTCTTTATCAACAGTTGTTTCTTTTAAATTTAGGAGAGAGGATGATGCTGCTGCAATTGATTCATCAATCATATTCTGAATATTATCCTTCTCCCCCTTAGTGAGCTCAACTGGAGGAGCCTCACTATCATCAATCTTCTTTTTCAATCTTCTTATAATCTTAGTTTGTTGATGAAGCATGTGTTCATAAAATCTCATTCTTTTGTTGATGGTATTGACATGTCTCTTCATAACTGCAATGGTTTTTCCCTGATTTGTTAGATACTTAAGGCAATCTTGTACAGTAGATTCAAGAGAATCCACTTTATCCGTCAATTGTTTGGTTTTAATACTGCCCTCACTCCATCTAGCAAGATCATCGGGCTCACTAACAGGTACATTGGTTTGAAGGTTTTCCATCCTTTTCATCAATTCCACAGATCTGCCCTCATCACTTCTTGGTGATTCATTGGGTCTTTTAGACATTCTCTTCTTCCTAGAAGAAGCAGAGATGCCCCCCTTGTGGTTTCTTGGCACCGGGGTCCTTTAAGTAATTCCTCAAAAGAGTCATCACTTAAAGTTGCCGAGGTCTGGGTCTTAGTGATGTTTTCACTGTCCTGTGCACCCACCTTTGGGGCATCAGTAGTGAAAGCCCTCGCCTCATCTCCTCTCTCCTCCTTGGAGGACATGAGCTATATTACTTCAACAACATGAGCTATATTAATTACATTGAAAACCAACTATTTTCTATTTGAGGATGCTAGTATCCGGTTTAATCACTTATTATTATTTATTCTCGATAAAAAGAGGATGAAAATAACTCGTGATATTAATGTGAAAATTGCTGAGTTTAGAACTACTCTTCATAAATGTCGATCTTTAGGCTCAAGAATAGTTAGTTCTTATCTGGAATAAGCATATACAAAACATAAAATTGCGGAATTAGATAAACATATTTGTATAGCTAAACAAGTTTTCATCATTAAAAACCTCAATTCTACATATAAATATGTAAAACGGTTCTTCGTTAAACAAGGATCAAACGACCTTGAGGCTTAGGTTTTACACACAAACACGTTAAAACGTGGGTTACAAGAACATCTAATTCTATGTCATTAGGTTTCTTTATATACTAGAAAACCTAAGACTTACAAGGAAAAGATAATACTAAATCTTTCAAATTCAATCAAGATATACTATATCTTTTACAATTATCATTATCTCCTAAATCTTATTCAAATCTTGAACTTCATATCACCGACTTAGGTCCTTGTAGTTTCATAGTTTTGACTAATCAAATCTTTAATGAATATTTAATAAAAATATTCCTAACAATCTTCCCCTATTTGATTTGACAAAACTTGTAGAATTAGCTAGGAATCTTCAAGTCTCTTCCCCTTTTTGACATAATCAAATAAATCCGAGAAACTTGAACTTCCCCTTGAATGATCAACACTTTTTCTTCCCCTAAAAGTGTGATATCATTCTTGTGTTCTTCAAGGCTATATTAATTACATTGAAAACCAACTATTTTCTATTTGAAGTTGAAGTAGAAACTCAAACTAAGCATCACATTCCGTCTAAATATAGTAATCAGCAACGTCATATCTTGTATGAGGGACTTGCTTATCTTAGTCTTCAACAGATCTTTTCGTTAAGATTCGGTTGAATTGCAGTTACAACAATACATAACATCTTATGTAGTAAGACTTTCCACTTCTTCTTCAAATAAAATATAATCAATTATCTTCTGTAATCAATTGATAAAGATCAAATATGTAACAAATAAAATTTTCCTTTATCTTCATCATGCCTTCAACCTGTGTGTGTGAATAATGTGATTCGTTTCACATTATTATCAGATACGATCAATAATCCGTGGTATGGAATGAACATGGTGTGTGTCATGCTTTCCAAATATGATGTATCAGTCAAAAAGAAATCAGTAAAAAATTTTCTTCGTTTAGTACTGATGAGTAACAAAATCTTCTTTGGTTAGTACTGATCAGTAGTAAAAATTGTGTAGCCGTACTGTTTAGTACTGATCAGTAGTAAGTAATAAACATTTAGTACTGATCGAGCATCGGATCAGTAGTAACCTGATATACTACTGATCAGTAGTAATGTTGGTATGGATCAGTAATGAATTTGTTGTTTTGCTACTGCCCAGTAGTAATTTAAAAAGGATCAGTAGTAAACGTTGACATTACTAGTAGTAATCGATTAGCAGTAGTAACTTTGAATTAGGAGCAGTAGTAACAAATTACCACTTGAAATTGACCTATCCACACCAGTAGTAACAATTGAAAATTAACATGATATACTACTGCCATTGATAGAGCAGTAGTAAAATTGAAGTTTCAATTTGTACAGTGATTGACAACTAAATATGCAGCCATTGAAATCGTTTACAAATCGATTTTACAAAGTCCGATTGGTGATTAGAGTTACCGTTTGGTGTTAATTGTGGCCCGGTCCAGATTCCGGCGATTGATCTCCGGCTTCTGGTGGATGTCGTCGCCGTTGATATAGTAAGAATCACCGATAGAGATGAGGCGGTCGGAGATGAGATCAAGATGCTGTAATATTGACATGAAGCAGAGGTGGAAGATGACTCATGATTTTTGCCACAAATAAATAAAATCATCACTATTTATTTGTCTTAAACAAATAAACGTTATTTACGAAGCAGAGGTGAAATTATCGCAGCCATCTTCATCTTTTTAAAATCAAAATCGTAATGTCTTAATGTTGATCACCGATTTATCCTTGTTTCATTCCAGATCTGAGCCACCGTGCTCTGATACCACTTGTCAGGATCGATTAACTATAGATTAGTCAATAAACACCTTTAGATCTAATTGATTATAGAAGTTGCAGCGGATCAACACTATAACAATATATTAAGAACGATGAACTGTAAATAATAAACGAAAATATTAAGAACACAGTTTCACAAAAGCTTCAATGTATATTATCGAGTTAACAATACACACGTACGTTTACAATTCGTAAGGAACTATTTATAATAGTCCTTGAAGCTAAACTATTTACCCTAGTTATTCTAGGACTTGATTTACATTCAAATTATAAACGATATACATTGAATTACATTCTATAACTATCTCTACGAAGATCTCGGACTCGATATATTCCATATACGCTCATCAGTAGTATTTACCAATCACCAGTAGTAAATAAGTGACATCAGTAGTAAACTTGGTGATCAGTAGTAAGTCCAGATACATCGTCATTAGTAACTACTATTGATCAGTAGTATCTTCAATAAGTCTTGATCAGTAGTAACTAAGTTATAGTCTTCACCAGTATCAACTTCATCAGTAATATGTTTCTGCCCCATCAGTACTAAGTATGATCAGTACTAACTGCAGCATCAGTATCAAGTTGATCTGTGATTTTGTTCCAAATTATACTATGGTTATTAGAATCGGGAAAACAACAAAACAGAAAGGAAAATAGGCAATAGGGAGTTACCGACTATGGTGAATCAATGAAGCCTCAAAAAAACTCGGAACTTCTTCTTCGTAGTTCGATGACTCATGGCTGAAGAAAAGAGCTGTTGTGGTTGTTGGCTTGCGAAATCAAAATGGAGAACTCAAGGGTAGCAGCAGAATGGAACACGGTGGAGGTTTAGGGTTGGTCAGTGGGTAATTTAGTTTAAGTATCAAAATGAATTCGGGCAATACTAGGATTGCCATCAAAGATTCTTAATTTAGGTCTCGATTCAATTTAGCTGTTTAAATGCCTCTTGATCCTTGTTGCCTGAAGAATGCAAATATGCAATCGTCGACAACAAACATGTATGAATTTGATTTGGGGTTTGATCCATGTGCACTGTGCAGTGCATCTTTAATAAGCAAAATTTCGAAGTTATTGTTTTTATAAGCAAATTCCGAATAGAAGTTTTCATTAATTATTGCTTTTAAGAAAATTCTTAAATGTTAAACCTACGTTTAGCATCTTTTATGGGCCAAATCCAGTTTTTGGTATGAATTTGATTTGGGTTTTGATTTCATATTCTTTAATGTTAAACCTATATTCATATTGATATCAATTTTAAAAAAACTTCAATTTTTTATTTATATTTAGGTTCAACATGATTGTGCTAATCACTTTGTATGTAAATCTTTTATCCCAGTTGATTGGCTTATTATCTGTTTCCAGCTTCCAATTAATGGTAAATTTTTGTGTATGGCTGGAAAATGTAGAGTTTCCAGGCAAATAGTGAATGCAACCTGTTATTGTTGATCCTTCAACAAACGAGATGGTCTAATTATGTGTTGTGCATATCAGCCCATCAGTTCAATTATTTGGAAGACTTGAAGTCGAGATAAAAAACAATGTTGACGTTATCTAATTGTAATTTCTTTATATTTTCATAATCTTTATCTAAGTATTAATGTTTTTGGGTGTTATCATTGACTTTATTAATTCATTTTTATTATTAATTAATTCTTACTTTTGTATGTTTTGTGTTTTAATAATGTTGTTGTCAAAAAATATATATGTACTAAACTACTAATGATAAAGTTAGTAAAATTCTCTATTTCATTTTTTGTTGTACCAAACAAGAGAAATGATTTTCTGTTATATTTCTCTGTTGAAGTCTCCGTGCTACCAAACAGAAGAATCAATTCTCATTCTCAGACTAATTCTCTTTCTCTGCATTTCCATTCTCTTTAATCATTTCTCTACATTTCCATTCTCCGTACCAAACGCACCCTTAGGGTTGGTCAGTGGGTAATTTAGTTTAAGTATCAAAATGAATTCGGGCAATACTAGGATTGCCATCACGTGGGTTGGCTTGGTCATAAAAGAATTCACGGCCCACCAGCAAACATTACATTGAAATATGAAGAAGAAAGAATCGGACCTTGCCCCTTGGTCAAATCGAACATGGATTAAAATAAAATTGGACATGCAAAACTTTGGACCTCAATCATGCATGGCCGAACCCATCACAAACAAGTAGGCTCGGTTGAAAAAAAGAATTTGCCCAGGGGAGAAGAAAACGAGTTAATATATGATAGGCCTTGGCCTATCGGCCGACCTCAAGAATTAATAACGTCTAAGTTATCATAACTGATCTCATAGTTAATTCTTGACAAATTAAACAACACTATAATGCTCGGGATTAATCGTCACGATAAGATTAATTAGGCTCATAAATAATCACACACATATTAAATAACCCACAAATTAAATAACCCTCTGGTTATTCTTAATTAATCCCCATGATTAATTAACGCGAATTAAATAACACTCTTGTTATTAAAAATGAACACTACGCATTTAAATTACTCGAATTAAATACGCGTAAAAGCACATAACCCATATAAATCTCAATTAAATAAATACAACATAATTTATTTAATAAAAAGTTATTAATTTAATTACAATAAAATTTAAGGCATTACAATAGCCCATAATAATAATAATAATAATAAAGAAAATTTAGGTATTAGCAATAGTCCAAACTGATAAAAAAAATATTAAAGTATGTGTTCTGTAAGTTTTTTTAGCTTTTATGCTTTTTAATTTGTAGTTGTCTTGTATGATAAAATTAGTACTTTTGAACGTATTGGCTGATACAATCAAACATGGTAATTTTATAATATAGTTCCTTTTGTTAAATTTGTTTTTGTTCGGGACGTTGCCCCGAGCTTCATGAGGGCGTCGTCCACCAACATCGGCCGGTCAGCGGGATCCCCGCAAAGGGGCGCATCACCCTTGACTGGTACACCACAATTAAAAATATATAAATAAAAGAAACTTGTAGTAAAACAAAATTAAAAGAATTGTTAAAAACATTGTGGTCCTTTATATATAATATTTTTGTCCTCTAGTTTCTTGCTAAAGGTTTATATATATTTTAAAGTTGTAAAAAAAAGAAGATTGATTATATGCTATCATGCATTTTGAAATAAATTTAGAATAAGCATGTGTTTTAGACAGGGGCAGTCCAATTAAATTTTGAGTCATGTCCCCAAAAGTAATTTGTCGCCATATAACTTGAAACATTTCCATCAAATCGGAAGTGCCGTCCCAATACCCAATTTAAATGTCTGGATTGGACTCCGTAGTCCGCATATTTTCAAATTCCGTTTGACTTACATTAATTCAAATGAGTTTACATATATGAATACTTAAACTGTTTTTTTCAAAAGTGGACCCCTAACTTTTAAGGAGAAATAAGAACTTTGTTGTGGGACGGAGGGAGTAGATATTATCGACACACATAAATGAACGTATCATCTGCCGAGTTAGATAAAGTCTCCGCTTGTTTCTTAGACTACTTGGTTTCAATCCTTACTCGGCTCATTTTGTTGTCTTCTATTTCTTTTTACACTTATCTTGGTTAAAATTTATTATATTGCTTTAACGTACATGTAGGTAACGTATGATAAAATAATTCGGAAAAATTCCACATGAGCAATGCATTTTTTTTATAATGAGCAATGCATATTTGTTCTCTATTATTTTTTTATACATATATTAGTTATTTTTTATGTTGTCATTTAGTTTTTTATTATTTGTATATATGTATATGTATTAAATATAAATAGTAACAAAATTTTGCTACATGAAGGTGGTTAAAACTAATGCCAATTTCAATGTACCAACTATTAGTATTTAATTATCAATTTTTATTGAGTTTTTTATTATTATGTATTTGTCATTGGTTTTTTTATGAAATTTATTTAAAATTAGTTCAGTCAAGTTTGGTGAGAAACAAATTACGCAATACCCTAAAATAGTTGATATAAAAGATTTTTCTAAATAAAAATAAATTAAACAAATCACTTAAAAATTAAGAGTATCCTTTAAAATCCTGCTATAAGGCGCGGGTACAAACAGAGCCGGTCCAATGAATTTGTATGCCCCGGGCGAAGTGGACTATTAATGCCCCAAATGAGACACGTTAATGTACATGTAAAAACAAAAAAGTAAATACTTTTAAGTTCAAACCGGCCGATGTCATTTTAAATGAACATATTTTATATGCGAGTAACACATTCGGAAACATGTTCATCCTTTTAGCAAACTCCATACCTAAATAGATGTCCAAAGACTATCTACATCAGTTGCTTCATCCAACAACACCATCTGCAAAATCTGGAACTTCGTCTACAAATAATTCCCATTAATATCGCATTCATCACCATTTGTTAAAGCCAATTCCAGATTCATACAACATAAAAATATAATCCAATCCTAGCTAATACTACTAATCAATAACGTGGAATTGAAACTGACCTCTAACAATTAACAGCCATTAAATAATTTAATTATACTTTGTAATCTTCATTCAATCAATGAAATACATTCTACCAATTGTAGTTTGATACTCTCTATACAGGCAACACTTTTAACTTTTATACAAAATAACCTCTTATTCTAAAACACTAGTCACAATTAAAGCCTATACAGATTTTCAACCTAAGATCATATCCAACACGTATTTCAAATTTGAGATAATGAAAAATCCAGGCAACCATTTGACTCAATTATTAAAGATAATTACAACAATACAAACAAAGTAAACAATTAATTTCTACCTCGAAGAGTATTTAACCAAGAGATTTGCTCTGGTGGAAATAGAACATGATTACCGAAGAATTCCTTGAGGAGAATTGCTTGATCATCATGGGCCAAACAGCGACTGATTTCAGCATACAATGTACAACAACATAGCAGATTTAATGGATCACAGTCTCACAGAATCAGCTGCTGGAACATAGACATAATAGCTAATGGATAAACAAACAAATTGTAATCAGTTTGAGGATAAAATAAAAGTTTACCCTTGAAAACTTGAACAGCACCCTGAATGTAACTGTGAAATATGAATCGGCCAGTCTATTAGTCGAGAAATTTCATCCCCATTGCGAAGTCCGGGAGACTTTCTCGACATCACAAATTCGCAATAACAGCTGCACAGTGCCCAAATGGGCCTAGGTATATAAATATTGGACTAAAAATTTGATGCCCCAAAGTCTATTGCTGCCCTGGGCCTACGCACGGGCTGCACGGTGCTTGGGCCAGCCCTGGGTACAAAACTTCTAGTTTTCTAACATTTAAGACTAATTAACCCAACTTTGTGTACAACATGCATATGAACTCTAGTACGCCACAATTAAAAATGAATATATAAAGAAACTAGTAGTAAAACAAAACTTAAAAAATGTAAAAAACGTGGTGGTCCTAGCTTTATATATAATCTTTCTGTCCTCTAGTTTTTTTTGCTAAAGATCTATAAATATTTCAAAGTTGTCAAAAAAAAGATGGATTATATGCTATTCATACATTTTGAAAAAAATTCAGCATAAGCACATGTTTTAGATAATTTTAATCACCTTAAATTATGATGTAATACGAAAGATAAACTAAAAAGGGAGAATGATTACATAGAAAAAAAAATTCTTGCTTGGTTTGAGTCTTCCATTGGCTTATCACCTATGCATGGTTCAAAAATTATACCGGGCGAGTTGAAACCAAACTGAACCGAGAACTCAAAAATGAGTTTCGGCAGAAGTGCGAACCTAACCGATTACGTTTAGAACCGCACTGAGAATCAAATATTTTTGGTTTTTCCGGTTTTTATGACTTTTTCGGTCTTATTCAGTTTTTTATAGCAATGTAAATATAGTTAAGTATGTTCTGATTCTGTTTCTTCTTTATTATGTAGGATAGATAGATAGCCTACTAATATAATTACAATTAAATCTAAGAAATAAACCAAAGTTATTATATTCTTTTTAGGGAGAGCAATATGAAATCTTCAACATCCAAGACTAATTAACCCAGTTTTGTGGACAATATGCCTATGAACTTTAGTACACCACAATTAAAAAATTAAAAAACTAGTAAGACAAAATTAAAAGAAATGCAAAAAACGTGGTGGTCATTGAGTGACCAGGAATGCCAAAACATAGGATAAAAGAATGGCAAAACATCATCTCCCACTGACACATACGTGACCACAGTAATAATTTCTTTCTAAATCGTTAAATTATTGTAATAATTTATTATATTTGACACATAGACTTTCCATTTAAAATTTACAAAAAAAATTTCAAAATACTTTTTTTACATTTGAGAAAGACTTAAAAAATAATAAGTTTTTGAAGCAAAAACTTTTTGTTAAAATGTCATTTACCTTCAAATGACCTACACAAAAGGTAATACGTTTTGTAAAAAAACTATCATTATAGATACTTTTAGAGCATGCCCGATGGTTAAACTCACAATAGATTATTACTTTTGTTACATGAATATTTCACTAACCAAAAACTATTCATAAATAACATTTTCAATGATTAACCTTTACAAAATCTTTTTTCTTTTAAAATATCTTTAATTTATCTTTATTTATCTTAAATGTTTTAAACATACCTCTATATATAAATTGATAAATTTTTGACATCTTTATAAATATAATATTTTTTAAAATGTCTAATACAAAAATATTATAATAATTGACATTTAATATTATATAATTTATTTATTAACTAATAAAAACATAATAAAAATATGGGTTTTGTTAATGACAGCCCTTAAGGATGTCACTAACATACATAGATCAATGTGTGGCTAACATACATAAAAAGCTTGTACATTGATTAAAAAAATAATATTCCTAAAATTCAGGGGGTTGTCTTTTGTTATTTTGCCTTCTTAATGACAGCCCTAAGGGCTGTCATTATCATTTTCCTAAAAATATATGTGTAATATACCTAAGGTTTAAAATTAAAAGTTATTAAACATAGGGGACTAGAAAATACAAACATTGAAAGTTAATTAAATGTTTATTAGAAAAAAGTCTTTCCAGTAAGCTTTTAAAAAGCGTGTTATTCCAATAGTAAAAAGTCATTAAAAACCTTATTATAATATGTTGGGTCGCTGAAAGCATCCCACACTAAAGAGGATTTAATGAAGACAAAAGGGAATAGTTAGATGACAATCTGAAGATTCGTTTCTTCAGATTGTGGGTAACTGAGAATCTGATTGGTTCGGATTCCAGTTACCTAGCTACACTATTTGATCAACAATAGAAGCAACGATCAGTTCCCCGTGCGAAATCAGAGACTGATCAACCGATCAGATAGATGTAGTAGGTTCATCGTATACTTGACAATAACGCTGAGTCTTGAAGACAAATACTTCTCTAAGAAAAACTCTTAGTGAAGGTCACTGAAGTTGTCCAGTACCTGAAGAACTATGAGTGCCCGAATACTAATAGTGATCTGAAGCATATATCAAGTTCTGAATTGTCAGTGACACAGAATGAGACAAGTATTACACAAGATCGTATGTCGCCGATCAAGGGAATCCAATGCAAATCTTCTAGAAGATATCGGCGATCATAAGACGACAGAAAGTACTGTCAGAATTCTGTTAGTAGTGCTCGTAGAATGAAATATCATTTACATTAACGGAATTCCTACACGTGGATCCATTCGTACATTCCTTAGTTGTCACGTCCTTTATCACAATAAATAGAAGACACAATGGACGAATTCACGTTAAACACAACCCAACAGTGTTCTCACTTTGCCAAACTACACTTAGTCATTTCCACAAAAAGCAAAGTGATAAACCATTTTCAGTGATACCTTCTCACTACTTGTTTCATCAATTGAATCTATGTAAAGAAGGTGTCTGATCTTGTATTAGATTATTTGTTAATCAATACTTGTCTTAGGCAGTATTTATAATTGTCTACCTCTCACAAGTAGTTTAGTTAGGATTCGTGTTCTTAGCTTTTCCGCAACTACTTGTATCTTTGTCATCATTCTTGATTAATAAAGAATAGTTTATTTACAATTGTGAGATCATAATTTTATTTGGTCAGTAGACGCGTATAAATGCTATTCTTCACCTATCACGGGACTAAAAATTGGTATCACAACAGAGCAATTAATTTATAATTGTTGATCTGCTCACTTACTGATCAAAATGAGCGAAAAATATCTAAAATGAACCTTGGTTCAAAATCAAATGCTCCACTTTTCACTGATGATGATTTTGGTATGTGGAAGGTACAATTCATGGGTTTCGCCAAACACAAACACAAAGTGGCTCCAAGTATCCTAGATTTTGGTTTATATATTCCCACAATGTTTTTTCCTAAAACTCTCACATCAGAAGAAGAACACGAAGAAGAAGAAGGAGAAGAAGGAGAAAAAAGAGAACAAAATTTTCATTCCCAATATGTGGAAGAATCTATGTCTAAAATTGAAGAAATAAAGCCTAAACGTCAATGGACGGAAGATGAAAAGGAGAAAGCTCGTTTAGATGATGAGTTAAAGTTTTTACTTCAAACATCTCTGCCAAATCACATTCTTATTACCATTAAAAAAGGTAAAACCGCCAAAGAAATATGGGATATATTGATAACGTCGTGCAATGGTACTGATACTATTAAAGCAAGCAAAAAGGCTATGTTAAATTGAAAATATGAAGCATTTAGAGTTGTTGAGGTTGAATCGTTAAAAATGTTATACATGAGATTTACTATTCTCTCCAATGAGCTGAAGGGAGTTGGAATCAAGAAAGATGTCCAAGAACTAATGCATAAATTCTTGGAAATCTTACTAACAGAATGAAGTATTATATCCACGGTTTTAAGAACAACCGGTCAGATGAAAAATATGAGTCTGGAGAGTCTTTACAGCACTCTGATGAATTTTGAAAACGAAAACAACATGTATTCAGAACTAAATGATGATCCTTCGGTCTCTCTCGTTGCAAACACTTCAAAAAGGCTATCA
The DNA here is from genome assembly GCA_963853835.1 of Calendula officinalis. Lineage (NCBI taxonomy): Eukaryota > Viridiplantae > Streptophyta > Magnoliopsida > Asterales > Asteraceae > Calendula > Calendula officinalis. The sequence goes on along the minus strand of OY970828.1, from coordinate 8,430,710 downwards.
AATGTTGAAGTTAAAAGAAATATTGATCCTAATGACAGTGTAGATGAACTATTTTCAGATTCTGAAATTAACGAGTTAGAAGAAGACTCCTTGAGTGATCACTCACATGAAAATAACGGGGATCTGACATATAAAATGGTTGCTCTCATCACCAGATACAACAAAGTCATAAAACGTAACAACTCGAAGACATCTGAGCCTCAGACCAACAGAGGAACAAATGAATGCTTCAGATGTGGTCAACTTGGCATTTTAAAGACAACTGCAGAGTAAGGTTATGAGAGACAAAATTCCTTAAGTTCGAAATCTGATTATGGAGAAAGTGATGATTACAAAAAGAAGTAAGAAGAAACCAAACGTAAGTTTCAAGTCTTAAAAGCTCAGTTAGCAATAGCAGAAGAAGAAGTCAAGACTTATTCTCTGAAGGCAACCATTCAATCATGTGTTAGCAATGCAGCTTCGGATGATGAGGAATTTGAAATCACTTCAGATAGTAAAGATTGCAAGTGTCTGATGACAAAATCATCTGAAACTGAAGAATCAAATAAAGATATCTGGTACATGGATAGTGGGTCTCAGGGTTCCACTTAAAAGTATCCAAAGTGATCGAGGAACAGAATTCACAAATGTCACCCTTGAAAAATTCTGTAATGAAAAAGGTATCTCTCATAATTTCTCTGCTCCAAGAACAACAAAACCAAATGATGTAGCTGAAAGAAAGAACCGAACATTAATTCAAGCAGCTAGAACAATGTTAAATGAAGCAAAGCTTCCAAGCCTATTATGGACTTATGCAGTTCATACTGCCTGTCATACTCAAAATCGTGAGGTATAGTTAAAGAAAACCGGGTCCAACTCAAAATAAAGATACTCTGGAAGAAACTGAATTTCAATCCTCACCAGACGCCATCCCTTTTACATTCAACTTCCTCCATTATCTCCAACACAAACTCTCTTAATTACAACTGATGAACCGGGTCCTTCAATCCAAGTGTCAACTCTATGGAACAAGAAACATCTGATAAATCAAGTCATTGGAGAACTAGAACAAGGTGTTCATACTAGGAGCCAACAAGCTAGTGCTAATATATGTTTATTCGCTGGATTTGTTTCAATGATTGAACCCAAAAATGTCAAAAACGCTCTTGAGGATCCTCAATGAGTATCCTCTATGCAAGAAGAGTTGCAACAGTTCGAAAAGAACAAAGTTTGGACCCTTGTTCCACGACCAGCTGACACAAATGTTATTGGAACAAAATGGGTTTTCAGAAATAAATTAGATCGAGATGGAACCGTGATAAGAGATAAATCTAGACTAGTGGCACAAGGATATCTACAAGAAGAATGAATTGATTTTGATGAATCTTTTGCCCCTGTCGCAAGACTGGAAGCAATTCACATGTTCCTTGTATATGTCGCTTTCAGAAACTTCAAAGTCTATCAGATGGACGTTCCTTTTTGAGTGGAAAGCTTCAAGACACAGTCTTTGTGAAGCAACCTTAAGGGTTTGAAGACCACAAGCATCCAGAATATGTTTATTAACTTGATAAGGCTCTTTATGGTTTAAAACAAGCTCCCAGAGCATGGTACGATAAGTTATCTCAATTTCTATTAAGAAGTGGGTTCACACGAGGAACAATCGATAATACCATTTTTATCCGGAAACACATATATGATGTTCCTGCTGGTTCAAATTTATGTTGATGGTATCATTTTTGGATCCATAAATGAAATCATGTGTCAAAAGTTCTCAAAACTGATGACAAACAACTACGAAATGAGAATGATGGGAGAACTTACGTATTTCTTGGGATTACAAATTGAGCAATCTGAAGAAGGAATCTTCATCAATCAAGAGAAATATGTTTTTGAGATTCTGAAGAAGTTTGCACAGTTAGTCAACCTATAGTGATACATCCATGCCTACGAAAAATTTAAGGGTTACACTGGTGAGTGCATGTAATACGAGTAAGATATGTAATGATACTTGGAAGACGAATGATTCATAATAGTCATTATGAACCAAGTTAAGTATTAAGTTAAGTTTAACTTATTATTAGATTAGTTCAACTAACTGATTAATACAAGTATTTGTACATTTGCTAGTTGAGTAAATATACAATGTGTTATTATAGATTATCCATAATATGATTTAAAGCAATTAAATCATATAAGTGTTTGGATAATATTATTCTGTATATAAAGATTAATCATAATTAAACTCCAAGGACTTAACTGTAACTTAGTTCCTTATAAATAAAGACTTAGGGTTAAGGGTTAATTACTTTACACACTCAAAACCCTATTCCCTCCCTCCCTCTCTCGTTCGTCGACCGAAAAGAAACCCAATGGGTTTCGGGTTTGTGTTCTACGAAACATGCATACACACACACAAGTCTTTGTGTATTGCTTTGTTGGTACAACATGGTCTTGCAGTGTGTTCAGGTGGTGCAATAGAGGTGGATTAATCTTTATCAATCCAAGAGGTATTATTCTATTCATTTTGTTCTTGTGATCCTATTGACTAGAAGTGATCATGATGTGGGATTCAAGATTCCGGCATTGTGAATCATACGCAGTAATCCTTCAATGTGAACAAATACAAAGTAGTAAGGCTGATTGATTGGATAGAGACAAGTTCTCCTTCCCTGACAATTCCGTGCTCGAGCCCTTGCAACTTTTTTCTTATTTTAACTTTAGTTTTTTTATTTGTATAATGCAAACACAATTATGTACTACATATTTCTCATAATATATAATTTACTCTAATTTAGATTATATAATATTTTTTATTTTAATCAGCATCGAAATTTATCTAAGATTTTTCTTTTTAATTAATAGATAGACAATTAAGATTTTAAAAAACTACCATGAATCATGATCCTAATTGAGGGAAAAAAATTATGCAAGGAAATCCGCAGCAGCACAAGCAATATATTCATCGTTTTATGTAGAACATGCATATGAACTCTAGTACACCACAATTAAAAATATGTAAATAAAGAAACTCATAGTAAAACAAAATTAAAAGAAATGTAAAAAACATGGTGGTCCTTTATATATATATATATATATATATATATATATATATATATATATATATATATATATATAGGGTCCGGATCCGGTGAGGACATTTTTCCCGGTGAGGATTGCGAGGACAATTCTCGTCCACTCATCTTAAAAAGGGCATAAATGTCATTTACGAAACCCTCTTTCCTCCTTTTGTCACTTGTCCTCTTATAATTGGAAGTGAGTTTTTTTCTCCCGCACTTTGTTTTTCGCCCATAACTTTTTTTTCTGTTTGTAAAATAAAAAATCTAAAAATGCCAAAAATTTTAAAATTAAATTTTCTACAAAAATGAGTTTCGTATAATTGCGAACCTAACCGATTTACCGGACTGATAATCAAATATTGTTGGTTTATTACTTATTTATTTTATAGGATTGATAGATAGATAGACTACTTATATAAACTTTAGAAATAAACGAAAATTATTTCATTCTTTTAGAGAGAGCAATACGGTAATTAACCTAAATTTGTGCACAACATGCAGTCTAGTACACCATAATTAAAAAGATATAAATAAAAAACTCGTAGTAAAATAAAATTTAAAGAAATGTAAAAAATGTGGTGGTCCTTTATATATAATCTTTTCGTCCTCTAGTTTTTTGCTAAAGGTTTATATATAATTCAAAGTGGTCAAAAAAATAAATAAATTGATTATATGCTATTCGTGCATTTTGAAAAAAATTGGAATAAACACGAGTCTAGATAATTTTGATCACCTTAAAATATGATGTAATACGAAAGATAAACTAAAAGAGGAGAATGATTACGTAGAAAAAATCTTCCTTAGTTTGAGTCTTCCATAGGCCTATGCATGGTTCAAAAATCGGACCTGGCCAGCTGGAACCAAACCGGAACGAGAATTCAAAATGAGTTTCGGCAGAACTGCGAACCTAACCAATTACGTTTAGGACCGGACTGAGTATCAAATATCTTTGGTTTTTTCCCGTTTTTTTCCGGTTTTTTCAGTCTTGTTCAGTTTTTTATAGGAACAAAAATATGGTAAAGTGTGTTTTAATTAATTTGTTACTTCTTTATTATATAGGGTAGATAGATAGATAGACTATTAAGAGCATCCACAATGATTAACCTCTCCAATGAGTTATTACTTTTGTCACATTATCTAATAACCTATTAGTTAAAAACATCTCCAATGGTTAATATTTTCAAAGACTTTTTCTTATAAATATTACTAATTTACCTTTAACTATATCAAATGTTTTATAAATACCCCTTACTTATTTAATTTAACAATTTTTATAGCATTACAAAACCTAACATTTTTTTAAAATGCCTTTTACAAAACTATTATAATACTATTTAAAAAAGTATTGAAATATGATAAAGTTATAATTTATAGTTATAGAAATAATAAATGATTCACGTATAAATATATACATGGGTTTAAAATGTAAAATTGTTAAAATTAGCGATTAAAATAATCAAACATTGAAAGATGTTCAAGTGGTTGGGGAAGAATAAGTGGTTGGAGTGATCTCTTAAAAAAGTCAATCATTCCAATAGTAAAAAGTCATTTTAGATGTTATTCAAATAATATCAACCTCTTAAAAAACCTCCCATTGGAAATGCTCTAAGATAATTACAAGTAAATCTAAGAAATAAAAAAAACGGAAGTTGTTATATTGTTTTTAGAGAGAGCAATACGAATCTTCTACATCTAAGACTAGTCAACCCAATTTTGTGTACAACATGCACATGAAATTTAGTAAACCACAATTAAAAAAAAACTAGTAAGACAAAATTAAAAGTAATGCAAAAAACGTGGTGGTCCTTGAGTGACCATTCCTAAACAATTTCTTGAATCTTTTAATTTTATTTTAAGGCCTACAAAATTAGCAAAAAGATATATGATAGTATTAAGTAAAAAAACTAGTAAAAGATAATGTCGACTAGATAAAAGATATACAAGTTTAGATAAATTGTAAATATTGCTCCTCCATTCACCAATAAAATATTATCCATACCCAATTACACAGGAAATCATGATTTGTACGTTAATAATAATAAGGCCGTTTTGGGAGGGTACCTTTGGCTATAAATAGAGGCTAAGCTGATCGATGAATGCAAGCAAGCAGCACCCAAAAGCAAAAGCAAAAGCAAAAGCAAATTAACCTATAACTTTCTCTTTGAAATCACTCCATCTTTTTAATTAGATGGCTACTCTTGTTAATGTGTTCGGTAATCCTGTGACAGGGGAAACTCGCATGGAGAGGGCGACCAACGCACTTATTGATGTAAACGTAGATGGCAAGCGTGATGAGGCGATTGCCTTTGTGAATCAAGAAAAGGGCAACTTTGGGAATGGAGTTTCGACACTGTGTTTCTTTTATAATGCTAGTGGTGAGACCATGTTTTTTGATCATGATAACTCATGGTATGGCCGTATCTATCATGCTTATCCGTCTAAAGTTAGGAATGGCCAATGGGGTGCGTTTTTGCATGTCAAAAAGGATAAAGTGGCTTCTGGTTCAGTTGGGTTTGCGGTGTATCGTGTCCAATACAATGACACGGACTTCTGTAAGCAGCTCCTTGCTTGGGAGACCCCTTGGATGCTTGGTAGCAGCAACTGTGTAAGTATCATATATATATATATGCAATTTTTATCTCTTTCCTAAGTATTTAAATTGTGAGTATTTAAGAATTTGTTGTGTGAATTCAGGTCTATTGTGACATCTTTGCCGATGGTGCCGATATTAACGCTGATGATATCTACAAGAAGATGGAAAGTGAAAACGCACAACAAAAAACTGTCATGAAGATGGGAATATTCACAACCACCACCATTCAGAACGGCACTTCTCCTTTCTATGAAGCAAGTGTCACTCTTGCGGATGCCGCCGAGCTAGCAAAAAACTCTCAAGCCACGGTTGAAGCTTAATCGGCCGGTTGCTTCTAATTATATCGATCTCATTATAAATAATATGCACTTTATATACATATATATGTATGTATTGCATATAAGGTGATCGAGTATTTGTGTTTATTTAATAAGTTGCATGCATAGATTTGGTGTGCTTGCATGTATGCGTGTTATTTAAGTTGGGTTGATTATCAGGCAACTACAAGAAAAACCACCTATAGCGACGACAAATGTCGTCGCTATAGCTCAGGCTATGGCGACGACAAGTAGTCGGGACAGGCTAAAAAAAACTTTGACCGGGGCTACCCATTGACTATAGTTCTGGCGACGACAAATCGTCGGCAAACGGAGAAAACGAAATCTAGACTTTGAATAATATCTATATCGACGACATTTCGTCGGGACACATGTAAAATAAATTAATTTTCATTTTCTTAAATTAAGTTTTGCGAAAATAACATTTTTGTCTTTTTGCGGACACCTATTGCGACGACAAGTGGTCGGGACAGGCAAACTATTTTTTATTTTTGATTTTCTTTAAATATAGGTGACGGAGATAGAAATGACGACACCCTATCCCGACGACATATGGTCGGTATAGATTACATTTCAATAATTTTTAATTTTCTTTTGTAAATGTCGCCGGAGGAAAAAACGATGTCGTTTGGTTGGACTCTATTGCGACGACATGTCGTCGGGACAGGTATTAATACTAATAATATTTTAATTAATTATTTGCTAGAAAATATGGAACGACGTCGTTTGACCTGTCCCGACCACATATCGTCGCTATAGGCGTTTTAGGGATTAGGGGTTAGGGTCTAGGGTTGATGTGTGTATTTAGCGTTTAGGGTTTAATGTGTATGTATAACTCTATGAATGTATATATCACTGTATACGGTCAATGGATGTATCATTGCATGTACTCGTATCAATGTATGTATGAATCAATGTATATCTCGTGTGTATTACATGCATATATATCTCGTGTGTATGTATACCCGTTTCAATAGATGTATCACTACATGTATTCGTATCAATGTGTATGTATCGCTTTATGTATGTATCAATGTATGTTTATATCCGTGTATATGCCAATGTATATTATCAATGGATGTATCAGTGCATGTACTCATATCAATGTATTAATTAGGAGTCCATTTATATATCTCGTACGTGTATACCTGTATTAATGCATATTAGGTATGTATTCCAGTTTACATATATATATATATATATATATATATATATATATATATATATATATATATATATATATATATATATATATATATATATATATATATATATACATACATACATGTAATACAATGATGCCCACATTCATACAATATACACAAATGATACGTATATCAACAGTAGACCGTTACCATAAAATGTAGTGAAAAACCCTAAAAAAGATCTATAGCGACGACAAGTAGTCGCTATAGACTCTGTCGCGACAACATGTGGTCGGCAAAACTTTGACCGGTCAAGGCGGGAGACGAAATTTTTGGCGGGTTGATGAAAATGGTTACGCGGGGATTGAAATATTTTTTGGACCTTTTCCCGACCACATGTCGTCGGGACAGGTGTTAAATAACTATTTTTTATTAATAATTAATATTAATAATATTTTAATTAATTATTTGGCAGAAAAAGCGAAACGACGTCGTTTTGAGTTACCTGTGGCGACGACATGTCGTCGGGACAGGTGTTAAATAATTATTTTTTATTAATAATTAATATTAATATTATTTTAATTAATTATTTGGCAGAAAAAGTGAAACGACGTCGTTTTAGGTACCCTGTGGCGACGACATGTCGTCGGGACAGGTCAAAAACAGACCACATATTGCAGGCTCGTCGCAGACGCAACTTTTTACCCCCAAAACGAAGCTCTCTCGTTCCAGCGGCGATTTCCGGCGATTTCTTCCGATTTCCGACCGATTAAAGTTGATTTCATCCCCCATTGTGGTTTTATAACTCCGGCGTGCTCCCTTCCCTTCCGGCTAACGATTTTTTTGCCAAAAGGTATGCTTTTCTCACTTTATTGTTGTTTGTGGTTGTCGGATCTGTTTTCCGGCTGGAATGCCGCCGCCGGCGGTGGTGGGTAATGGTTTTGGGTCGGGGGTGGTTGGTGTGTGTTGGGGATGGCCGGTGTGGGTGTTGGCTGTTGGTGGCACTTGGTGGTTGGTGGCGGCAGTTGGTGGCTGGTGGTGGCTGTTGGCGGTTGGCGGTGGATGCTGCTGGTTGGTAGTGGCTGTTGGTGGGAGGTGGTGGCAGTTGGTGGTTGGTGGTGGCAATTGGTGGTTGGTGGTGGGTTTTGGTGGTTTGTGGTGGTTTGTGGTGGCTTTTGGTGGTTTGTGGTGGGGGGTTTTGGTGGTTTGTGGTTGGTTGCAGCCTGGTGACGGAAGGTGGCTGCCCGGTGGTGGGTGGTGGTTGACCGGTGGTGTAACCGATTTGATATAGGTTTAGGTTTATAATTAACTTAGAAATACCCGCCCGAGATTAATTTAGTAATTAATTTCGGGTTGTCCCCATTTTGGGACTGCTTTTTGAATACATTATCTTATTTAGGATGTGAATGCATATTGCATGATTATTTGTTTGAGAAAGATTTGGTGTCGTTTCTTCTTTGCTCCTTGGGTATATATTTGTATATACTTGGGAGCTAAGGGGAAATGCTGCTGAATTTTTCTCAGATAAATATTCCTGCAATATGCAATCACATATGAGGTAACGTATTCAAAAAGTGGGTGTAGAAGCCTACCCTTGTGAATACAGATAATGAAGAAGAATTAGTAACCGAAAGTGAAAATGATGATGATGATCATGTAGAAGTGTGTTGTTCTAGTGATGATTATGATTAAAGGTATATGTTTGTGACAGGTTAATAGTTTAATTGTGTTTATGTTTGTGGTTTTAATTGTTGTTTAATTGTTATTTAATTATTGTGTATATGTTTATGTAATTTCTAACTTGTTATATTATTCTAACAGATGTCTGCACACGTGGCGCGGGGACACGGAGGTGATGGCGGAGATAGACCCCCACACGAGGATCCACATCGGATAGCCAGGAGTTGTGAGATTGGTAAGTTTTACATGAATTCATTTAGTATTATATATAATTTTATATTGCTAATTTTCTAAAATTTATTTGCCAATGCAGAAGGTTCGAAGAAACGGCGAGGCAAAGGAAAAAATCTCAACTTATTTGAGGAGTTTGAAAATAATAATGACCAACCACTAGAGCTTTCGTTAGATGAAACCGGGAAAACTTATAAATTCGTTGGCCCATACTACTCTTTATTTGTGCGATACATATCAAATTGGATCAACGAACATGTGCCATTGCATTATCCAAGTTGGCAAAACGTTCCCGACAATCTAAAAGAAGACTTGTATCAAGGTTTATGCGTAAGTGTACAATACTTTTTAATTTTTAACCAATTTAATTATTTATTTTAATGAATCAATTATGTTTTTGAAGCACTATTTTGCGGTTGAGGCTTTCCGCGACACCGTGCACTGGGAAGGGGTTAAAACCGGGATTAAACACGACGAAGCTAGAGCGTACAAGGACCGGAAAAACTACTTGAGTAAGCATTTTCAAGAGATCGGTGGTTATGAAAATCCCGATTATGCTAGAATGAATCCACCTCCCGATACCCCTATGGATAGGTGGCTCAATGCCATTAATAACCTCTTTTTGACCGATGCTTACATGAAACGATCACGGGTCAATAAGGCTAACCGGGCAAAACTTCCATATAATTCTTCTCATGGAAGTCAATCATATGCCCAAAGACGGTACAAAGAGGTAATAAAACTTAATTAGATTATATAAACATATTATTAACAATTCTATAAAATTGATGAATTTTGGCTTATTATAGACTCAAGAAGGGGATAAAAGACGAAAAGATATTGAGGGGTGGCGGCAAATGCATTCCTCGGGGGAAAAAGGGTTTGAAAACACCCGTGCCGAACACGATTGGGTAAGTAAAAAAAAATTAATATGTTAGAAATTATTTCTATTATTGTTGAAAAATTATTAACTTATTTGTTTGTTATATTTTTTTAGGGTTTGATACAAGATGAACTTGCTAGAATGAGACAAGAGCTTGGGCCGGGTCAAGATGTTGATGAACAAGAGTGCATAAGACGTGCCCTCGGTCAAACACGCGGGCACGCACGTGGAATTGGAAGACGTCCCCCGGTCGATCAATCCTTTATTAATAAAGGCAAAGACAAAGGCAAAGGCAAAGCAAGTTCGTCATCTCAAGACCTCCTCGCTCAAGCTCAAATTAGAATTAACCGAGCGGAGGCTAAAGTTGACCGAATGGCCGATTATGTGTATAACAACCTTCAAACTCAAAATGCATATTTGGCGAGCCGATTTCCGGATTATGTGTATAATCAACGATTTGTACTTTGTTTGATATTTGAATGTTTTTATGGTATTTGTTTTGGTTTTTTGATTCTGCGTTACTGGAAATTCTGCAATTGGTAAAATCTGGAATGAAACAGAAACTGCAGAAACTGGGCAGCCTGTTGTCCACCTATAGCGACGACATGTGGTCGCGACAGAGGTCAATTTTGACTTTGACCTTTCTCAGTCGCGACGACAAATCGTCGGTACAGGTCTTGCCGGAAAAAAAATTAGTCAACTTTTACCGACTACATGTCGTCGGTACACGTCTTGCCGGAAAAGAATTCAGACCACTCGATTCCGACCATTTGTCGTCGGGATAGATTTGAATAAAACATTTCTTTTAAATGGGAAAATAACTACCGACGATTTTTTTAGGGACTATTTGTCGTCGGGACAGAGGAACTATGGCGACGAACTCAATGCCGACGAAAAGTTTACCCTATCTCGACGAGGCTGTGGCGACGAAATTTTGCCGACCACAACTCGCTCTATAGCGACGACATTTGGTCGCGACAGAGGTCAATTTTGACTTTGACCTTTCTCAGTCGCGACGACAAATCGTCGGTACAGGTCTTGCCGGAAAAAAAATTAGTCAACTTTTACCGACTACATGTCGTCGGTACACGTCTTGCCGGAAAAGAATTCAGACCACTCGATTCCGACCATTTGTCGTCGGGATAGATTTGAATAAAACATTTCTTTTAAATGGGAAAATAACTACCGACGATTTTTTTAGGGACTATTTGTCGTCGGGACAGAGGAACTATGGCGACGAACTCAATGCCGACGAAAAGTTTACCCTATCTCGACGAGGCTGTGGCGACGAAATTTTGCCGACCACAACTCGCTCTATAGCGACGACATTTGGTCGCGACAGAGGTCAATTTTGACTTTGACCTTTCTCAGTCGCGACGACAAATCGTCGGTACAGGTCTTGCCGGAAAAAAAATTAGTCAACTTTTACCGACTACATGTCGTCGGTACACGTCTTGCCGGAAAAGAATTCAGACCACTCGATTCCGACCATTTGTCGTCGGGATAGATTTGAATAAAACATTTCTTTTAAATGGGAAAATAACTACCGACGATTTTTTTAGGGACTATGGCGACGAACTCAATGCCGACGAAAAGTTTACCCTATCTCGACGAGGCTGTGGCGACGAAATTTTGCCGACCACAAGTGGTCGGGATAGGTACTTTTTCTTGTAGTGAGGTGATAAGAAACTTAATTATGTACGTGTTTTTTCATTGTTATGTTTGAATAAAAGTTGTTTTAAAATTTCCTCTTAGCTAGATTAATGCTTCTTGTATTGACTATATATAGATGATAGACGTATGGGTAAGAATTGAAAAAAAATGTAAGAAGAAATTATATTACTCTTAACTAATATCTAGAGTGAAAACAATCTAAACATGCTAGTGCTGTCCTTATATCTAGGGGTGTAAACGAGTCGAGTCGAGCTGAGTTCTGCCAAGCTCGAGTTCGACTTGCCAATTAAAACTCGAGCTCGAAACTTGTCACACCCCGCCAAAAGTGGTTTGCTAAAAAAGGGGCGTGCGACTTCACGAGTATACATAAACATATGATTATCGTAAACAATAAATGTTTAATAAAAAGTAATGTCACTAAAATTTAATGTAAACAAAGTATTTGAACAAAAACATAGTTGTTAACTAAAATTTGGAGGTGACATCTTTATAAAATGAAAGCTTGACTCCAATGCATGCGCCTCAATGCTTAGCTTAGATACTTGAAAAACATAAGTAAAAGTATCAACAAAATTGTTGAGTGAATTCACAGGTTCTTAATAAGTTCAAATAGTTCCATAGTTTTTGTATGCTATCCATGGCAAAAATAGAATGATGATTTAAAACGTTAATTATAGCCTGCTCCAAAAGCAGTATAAGAAACATACTTCCTCCGATTCAAAATAAGTAATACACTTTCCATTTTGGGGTGATTCAAAATAAGTGATACACTTTGAAAAGTTTCCTTATTTGGCAAAAAAAATATGACACACACCCACTAATTATCTACTTTAACATAATGAAATGACCCCTTTACCCTTACTTTTTACTTTTAAAAATCATTAACCTTACTTTATTCAAAAGGTGTGGGACCCATTCCCCACTAACCATCCAGTTAATCTAATTTAACCATCATTATAATCTTTTACCTCAAAAACCGTGAAACCCCAAGTGTATCACTTATTTTGAATCGGAGGAAGTAATAGTTTTTGTATGTCATCGTTGGCGAAAATTGAGTGATGATATAAATGTTATAATAGTCTGCTCAAAAGCAGTAATAGTGGTAGAAACAATAGTAGACGGTGATCCCCCAAAAGGTTAGCTATACCCTTTTGAGTTAAAATACTGACCCTAAGTCCATAACCAAATCAACAACTCTATACGTGATAGATATGCACTTCTCGTGGTTCGGTAAACATCGATAAAAATGATCAAAATCGTGGGAGGGTGAGTCTCGACCAATAGTACTATTTGCATATCCAGGGCCTATTCGCAACTAGCTAATGATTATGTAGGTAACATATACGCACTTCCATGTACCTCTAAATTTTGTCCAAGCATAAGGATTCATTGTCTAGTTTCCAAAAATAGTTTCATCACAGTAATATAAACGATTATAAATAATGTAAATATTTATAAAAACGGATGTTATGTTTTTCACCCCAAAGTTGTAAATCAGTAAATAAAATGCGGTAAAAAGTGGGGCTGTGAACTCACCTGGTGCAATGCTAGTAAATGCAAACCACAAAAATGCAAGTCCGACAATGACTTCTTAGTTCCTAAACACATAAGAAGAAATAATGAGAGACGGCTCTATCGGCACGTCTATGGTTGATGTTTCACTCCAATGATTGGTTTTTAAAATATCGTTAGGTGCGAGCGATACGTTGGCGACTTTATAGATGTATAGATTTTAGTTCACTAATAATCTTGTATTTTAAATACATTCGCTTATATCTTTGTAAGTCCTGATAAAAGTGTATAGTTTATGTATTTTGTTAGTCCCGTAATAAGTGAATTACTGCACTTATACGCTTTCACTGACCAAATAAATTCTAATGGTAACACTCAACACCTTTTTAAACTTTTCTTTATTAATCAATTAATGATACAATAAAGATGCAAATAGTTTGCGGAATAGCTAAGAACAAATCCTAACTAAACTGCTTGCATATGATAGACAATAACAGATACTATCTAAGACAAGTTCCGATCAACAAATGATCAGGCACAAGACCAGACACCTTTCTTACAAAGATTCAATTCTCAAATCAAGTAACAAAGGATTAGGTGGTTTACACTCTGCTCGAAGGAATAAAGTTCTGAAGTAATTTTAGCAGTGTGTAAACTTGTTGGATGCACACCGAAATCGATCGCTCAAGTCCTCAATTTATAACATTGGGAAACGTAGAGCCAAAGGAATGATCGATCGATTCCACGTGTGAGAATTCCGTTGGTGCAGAGGATATTTCATGGGACGAGCACGACTAACGGAATTCTGACAATACTTTATGCCGTCTTGTGATCGCCGATATCTTCTAGAAGATCTGCAAGATATTCCCATAATCAGCGATGCACAAACTTGTGATTTACTTGTGTCTTTCTGTGACACTGAAACTTCTAGCCTATGTACACTTCTGTCAGCCATGAGGTTTCGGATACTCATGTTTCTTCAGATGGCCTTCAGCTTCAGTGACCTTCACTAAGAGTTTTGCTTAGAGAAGTATCTATTCAATGGTTCTGCGTTTTATCCATTGCGCTGAACCTGTTACACTATCTGATCTGTTAACCAATATCTGATTCCGCACGGGGAACTGATCGTTGTTTCAGATAGTGAGCAGACAGTGTAACTGGGTAACTGAAATCCGAACTGATCAGATTCAATTACCCACAATCTGAGGAACTAATCCTCAGATTGTCTTCTAATTATTTGTCTTTTTGTCTTCATTAAATCTCTTCAGTGGGGGATGCTTTCCAGCGACCCAACAATCTCCCTCTATTTGATGTAGACAAATAGTTCGGCAACTCCCCCTGAATATTTGAAGGTTTTATATTTAACCTTGAGTATTTTTCAGAATTCAGAGAGTCTTCAACATACCTAGAAAACATTACAATATATGATGATCTGATAGAATCTGATCATACTACAATTTATAGCTCATATTTTCTTTTTGAGCTTATCTAAGTATCTAGCAAGCAAATAAACTCAGGTATGTCAAAATCATCATCATTAGTTGATGGTGTTCATTCATAAGAGTAGCATAAAATATAAAGACTGAAAGTAAATTATCTAGAGTGCAAACAACGAAAAGGTAAAATTGTTTAGTTACAAGATAGCTAGAAGATAACAACATCTGAATTTTGTCACTCTTCATCTTTTGGAGCAAAAGGGATAAGTAGACCTTTTACGTCATTTTCTTTTTCTCTCAGAAGATCCTTGATCAGTTGTCTGATTATTTGGAGCGAGGGAGTAAATCTGATAGACTTCAGATGATTGAAGTTTGCGTTTTTCAGCTCAGCTATTCTTTGGAACCTCATTTCCCCATGAGCGCCTTTGAAAAAGAACCCTTCTTCTGGTAACTTGATACATTTTCCCTCGATTGGAATGGCGAAGGGAGGTAGTGAGGTGTTCAATCCTTCACAGTTTGGTAATTCACCCCTATCAATAAGCATTTGGATTTCTTTTTCAGCTGAGTTTCTCTTGGCTCTTTTTCTTGGTAAGATGTCAGATTCATTTGAATCAGGTTCTCTCTTTTTGGTGTAGTTTTCTTTCACATCGTTGTACTCTTCAACAAGCATGTGGATTTCTTTGAGCACTTTCTGAGATGCTTCAACGTCAGTGAATTTATGTCTGTCTATAATTTCTTTGCATTCACTTATGCTGAGCCGATTAAGTTTGCTGAAACGTATGTAATCCACCTTTTCTTTGGGATCCCTGATGACCTCCACACGGGTGCCTTTGGCTTTGGAATGGAGAGTTCTGAGCTTTGAGATTGGTTCTTCTCTGATTCTGGTTTCTTTTACTTTTAGCCATTCGAGAACTTCCTTCTTCTTTTCAGCTAAATCCTGAGCAACCCTTCTTAGAGACATCTTTTGAGCATTTTCAACAGAGGCCTTAAGATTGTCTTCTGCGGCTATTATTTCAGCATCCCTTTTTGTTTTTTCTTTGTCGATGGCAGTGTACCAGCTAGCAGTCTTCCAAAGGAGATGCCATAGTATTTTATATAGTTCTCCAGAGACATTTGTACATATTGAGCGATTTCTTTTATGTGTTTGAACTCATCTGAAGATTTTGGTAGATCTTTTAGCACTTCCATCACATTGCTTGTTTCTAAAGCTCTTAAGATCCCTTCCTTTTCGTGCTGAGGAGTTTTTGAACGTTTTGCTTCCTCTTCTTCTTCTTCTAGAATTATGTAAGCCTTATGAGTTTTTCTCTTTTCAGCTAACTCCGGGCTTATTACATCAGGTTGTAGAGTAGACACTCTTGTGGGTCTAACCGGCGATTTGGGAGCTGAAACTAAAGGGTTTCATAACACTGATCGACCACTTCGTTCGACCACCTACTGCTTGGTTCGAACCATACTGGTAAGAACATGATGGTATTCTTGACCGGTTAAAACCAACTAGCTGCTTTAATCCCTAAAAGCAGAACTGAGATTAAACCTAATCCTT
This sequence comes from Calendula officinalis, assembly GCA_963853835.1. Classification (NCBI taxonomy): domain Eukaryota; kingdom Viridiplantae; phylum Streptophyta; class Magnoliopsida; order Asterales; family Asteraceae; genus Calendula; species Calendula officinalis. Next base: position 8,414,619 of record OY970828.1, on the reverse strand, counting down.
AAACCCTAAAGGATTATAGGAACTTGGAAATCAAACTTGATTAACATGAAAGAAACCTTGTACGAAGAACTCGAACACACACAAAGCTTATGTGGTTCGTTCGACCATCAACCAAAGAACCCTAGGGTTCTTTGGTCGAATTCGTCCAAGAGGGGAGAAGGGAGAAAAGGGTTTCCCAAAACATACCTTATTGCTTGCTTAAGATAGTCCACTGATGATGAACAAATCGAGCGACCTTCTAGTTAATCTAAGCAATGAACTTGTTCTTCGAAACTCGAAGAACACGAAGAACGAACGAAGAACACGAAGAACACAAGCTTGTGTTCTTGTGTGTTCGGCCGATCGAATGGGGAGGGAGGGAGGAAGTATGCGTGTGATGATCTAGGGGTTTTAGGGTTACCCTAAGCCTCTTATTTATAGTTAAATAAGTTGCGCTTAGAACCCTCTAGTTTAATTAAGATTAGATCTTTAGTTAAACTTTCCTTTTACACTTCCATCCCTTATAGTTTTACTAGTTTATTATTGTCATACTTAATTATCAAATGCCTTGGTATTATACACTTATATATTTCGGTATAGACATACATGAAATATATATACTTGTGTTATATACCTTTAACAATTAATTAGACAATATTATCCAATCACTATATGATTTAATAACTTTAAATCATATCATGGATATTCTTTAATTAACACATTGAATATTTACTCAACTGATAATGTAAAAATACTTGTATTAATTAGTTAGTTAAACTAATCCAGTAATAAGGTAGACTTAACTTAATACTTAACTGATTCATAATGACTATTATGAACCATTCCTCTTCATTGTATCATTGCATATCTTGCTCGTATAACATGCACTCACCGGTGTGACCCTTAAGTGTTTCGTAGGTTTGGATGTATCATCATAGGTTGACTAACTGTGCACATAATTCCAACAGACTCCCGCTTGTTCAAGTTCGTAACCTTTATCTTAATGACACGAGCTACAGTGGCCTTCTAGATGGGCATGTAGGTAACCAACCCCATAAAAATAGCTTATGTAACCCACGTATAGTTTCGAAAAATTCTTTAATAGCGTCTCCTAGTAACGAACACCCTGTCTCTACTTCTTGGGCAACGTTGTTAGGTCCATCCCTTGCAGCACGATATTTGTGATAACGAATACGAGCATGGTAGAAAATATCAACTCCTATATTCGAAATCATTTCATGACTTCTTGATTCTAACTGTTGTGATAAACGAAAAAGAACAGATGAGTTTGTTTGAGCATGGCCATGCACTTACCAGTTTTCTCATCATGTCAAAGGACCCATAAATATCTCTCCTAAAAAGGATGTGCAATTACCATCTTGTATATTTCGATTTAAAATACAAATTCCTCTGTACCCAGTAAAGCCTTGTTTCACAACCATATTTCAGGCTTGTCTAAGACGAACCAAAGTACATTAGTCAATGTATCCCAAACCAAATACCTCTGGCTTATGGACAATCCTAGTGAACAATACTTTTGAACTTTTCAACCACGAAGTATTGTCACGGTGGTCAATCCAGTATTCGTCGAGCCTCCAATAGAATATCCCCGATATTTGGTCCACAACAAACTTGTTGCATCTATATTCGAGTAAACTCGAATCTCCATCAAACACCGCGATGACGTTAACGTCCCATCAAGATTCACACCAAGACGAGTAGTCACGGATTATATCTTTTGAATATATAGACTTTTATTCATGGATATTGTAAAACATACAAAGTCTTGAATAACAATGATACTAACTCATTTACTATTCCTCACTCGACATAGATACAGAATTATTACTGCATCATTACTTATTCCTTTCGTTTGTGTTGATTACTTAATGACTTTTACAATTTTAATTGTAAGTTTATCACTAAACTAGTCATTTCTATTAAACTAAAGACATAAGACAAGTATTAGAAAAATACTATTACTTTTGTCTTTCCTAGATTTTGTTCTTGCAACATTCTAGAACATATTCTAGTCTTTCCTTTTATGCAATTCGGTAAACATAGAAGTACTGGAAATAACTCCTTAGTTTCTTGAACTCATAAAATTCATCATGTAACTAAATCCTCTTTTAGTTACTTGATTTGTAGATATCTTGTTACTGGTTAAAGAAATTTCCTTAAATGATTATGTTATCCACTGGAGTGTGAATCACCTATTAGACATGCAATAATTAATCACTAGACTCGTGATCACGCTATTAGGTTTGCAATAATCTAATTAACGATCATTTATTATTTCTCTTAACCCTTTGGCTAACGACTTGGTAAAACCTTGTTGTTAATATCCTAACTAACTTACTATATTCATTAGTACCTTTAATGAATACCTAGTCAAAACTTACAGTTTAATCTTTTAAGAATTAATCAATTTCTAAAGTCATCTTTAGGATTTTGCGAATATCCAACATTCCTGTTTAGGGAATCATGACTTTCATTGATTAACGTATCTAACAAGTATAAGACACTTGAAACGATACTTTCAATTCTTAAGTGTGTATTAGTATCCTTTTAACAATCATATTTAATGCCAAATTCATTTCTTGGATTTCTCAAATATCTATTATTCCTATTAGGGAATTATGACTTGATCAAATACTGTATTTATTACAAGTATGAAAGACTTGCAATAATACCTTTTTATTCTTAAATACTTTAATATAGTTCTATATTTTAAGAGTTCATTTAATGTCTAAGTCATTTTCCTTGGATAATACGAATATCCAATTATTCCTATTAGGGAATTATGACCTCATTAAATTCCTTTATCACAATTATTAAAGACTTGTAGTAATACTCTTTAAAGTCTATCTTGATTATATCCAATATAATCATACTATATTAATACAAATACTTTAAAACTTACTATCATAAGTAACCATTCTTAAGATGTTTTAAATAAGATCAATGTACCTTGAACTTTATACTTTCCATAAAAACTCTTAAATACTTTCATTAGAAAAACGTTTTAATTACTAGTATCTAAGTATTTTGAGCTTCTAAGATATTCACACAATAATCAAACAAATGTAAACAATGAGATCATTATTAAGTCAATACTTGACTTTATAATCTAGTCATAAATCTTGACTAGTATAATCAACACACATGCACACACAATATAATTCAACCATGGATTCAATGATAAACTTTAAAACCATAAATTTATAATAAAATAAAGATTGTAATTTTGTTCAAAAACAACTAAATACGAAAAATGTTTTACTGAATCCAAATGAAAAATACTGAATCAAAACGTGGTGCTCGTGGGATCTTCATCTCATGTAGGTCATCATCACTTTCCATTCCCTCCTGCAATAAACGATTGCAAAAAGTTAGATAACTCGTAACGTACTTTACAAGTATCTTAAAGTGATTTAGAAGTTTGGTGGTTTTACCTGAAGAACTAGCAAGTCCTCCACCACCGGCAACCTTTGGACAATCTCTTTTCCAATGCCCAGCCTCGCCACATTTGAAGCACCGATTCTCGGTCCTCACAGTGTTAGGCTTCGACTTCTTGACCTTTTGGTTGACACCTTTACCATTTGGCATTGCTTGGTTGGGATTGGTCTTACCCTTCCCACCATGCATGTTTCTCTTCTTCTTCCCATTGCCACCGCCATTACCGATGATCAGAACATCTTTAGACTTTGATCCCAAACTCGACTCAGCTGTCTTGAGCATAGAATGTAGCTCAGCAATGGATTTCTCCATATTATGCATGTTGTAGTTGACCACAAAAGGCTTGTAGTCATCATACAATGAATTGAGTATAGTGTCCGTTGCTATCTGCAACGGAATGGGGTGACCAAGTCTAGCGAGGTGATCCATGTGCCCTTTCATTTTCATGACGTGGGCACTCACCGGTGTTCCTTTGACCATCTTGCACGAGTTGAAGGCTCGATTGATGTCAAACCTCTCAGTGCGAGCTTGCTCTTGAAATGAATCCCTTAGTTGCTGGACCATCTCAAATGCCAGCACATCCATAAGTCCCCCTTGTAGCTCGAGACTCATAGTGGCGAGCATTAGACAGCTCACATCGAATGCATCACTGACATGCTTATCATAAGCTTGCCTCGTTTTAGCTCTAGCATTCACAGCAGGGACATTTGGTACTGCTCTCTCCAAGACATACCACTTTCTCTCATGCATGAGCACAATACGAAGATTGCGCTCCCAATTAAGAAAGTTTGACCCAGTCAACTTGTCCTTTTCGAGGATCGAGCGAAGTGAGAGATTGTTGGTACTTGTCGTTGTGGTTGTTGCTGCCATCTACAAATCAAACCCAGTTATTAGTAATCATCAATAAACATTCTCTAAAATATATTATAAACCCATAATTAGTATTTTAGGCCTAGGATCCATATATCACATTCTCGACGCAAGGTTTGGGCACTTCCCGACGAGACATGCTGTTTCTGGTAGGTAACATCCTTACCGATCGTATCAAGACTTGACACGATTCCTAGGGGGCGTAGAATATTTAGACTTATAACTTAATACAACCTTGTACAATTTTAATCGTACATTTCTAAGTTGCAATAAAGTCTAGTATATTTATTCTACTCAAGTACTTTTTGGGCAGGGACTCCCGATTATCACCAAAGTAGATCAGACCATCTAAGACAATGCGATGTTCTGAGCCGGGACACCCGATTATCACAAAACCTTACGCACCCTAACACTCGCAATGATTTGAATCCATATCTAAGGTTCATTCTCTTTACAATATGAATATCGTTGAACAAGTGAGGTGTTCCATTAGGTGGATAGTACTTCGATCTAAGATTTTCTTGGGTTTGTTTAAGTGTAAACTAAACTTAAACCTTATTCCAATTTTAATCCTTAATTTTAAAAGACTTGCGATTGGTGTACTTAATTCCACAAGACGCCTTTCTAAAATTACCTTTAAAACTCTAAGTTTTAAACTTGTTCGATTTTATTTGTATACCTTAAAATGAGGTGTACAAAATCATATTACTAAGTTTTGTGAAAAATCTTATCTTAATAAAACGCACTTGTTTTATTTACTTTGAAAAACTTTAAACCCTATGTTAAACTTTAAAATAGAGATTTTAATTTTTTATGACTTACGAACACAAGTCATAACTCTAATTTAACATTACTAGTTTTTCTATGTTTAATAATAAAATTAAACATTTACTTAGAGTACCCGTAATGGGTGACCAAACCCAGTTTGGTCACCCCTGCCACCTCTGCGCCACATCAGCTTTCTCTCTTCTGATCAAACAAATGACCAAACAGTGACCAATAGCCTGTAATGGGTGACCGAATCGGCGACCAATTTTTGTTTTTAATTTTTTTTTAGAATTTTCGTTTTATTAATATATATATATATATATATATATATATATATATATATATATATATATATATATATATATATATATATATATATATATATATATATATATATATATATATAAAGGAGAAAGAGGAAGAAGAGGTCCCTCAACGGTCGACTAGTCGACCACTCAACTTGGTCGACGCGTCCTGGCCCGAGCTCGTAACGGCAGCGATCGGTCGGCAATGGTGAGGTGGCCGGTCGCGACCCCCCATTCGGTCGTGCATTACGCTTGGTCTTATTAGATTCTCCAAAATATGTCCTAGGGACACATTTATAAACTATGCGATTTTCTTGTGTAGCTCCCACTAATTCCAACAACCATGATGGAACTTAAGCATGAACACAATCACTAGTTTAAACTTGATGAATACTAATAATCTTATTATATAAAAACTATATATAATAATCTTAGTTTGCTTGAACATTTCTTATATTTAACTTAGACTTAGTTAAATATTGGTTCTTAATTTCCTGTTTTATTTAACCCTCGATCATTAACCTAGTACTTTACGTAACTCATAATATACTTGTATAATTCACTAGTTATAATTACTTATAACTTTATACAATCTAATATTTATAACTTTCGTATTATTATCTAATTATAATGAAACCTTACTTTGTACAATTTCTAGTTGTTTACAACGTACATTTCTATTTTAATTATAACTTAATACAAATTTCTAGTTATTTAATATTTACACCTTAAATGATCAAAATAACATTTATATTTAATGTTCCATTTAATATATATACATATATAATTTATAACTTTAAAACCTTATAACATTCTTAATAAGGATATTACACCTAATTTGTACATGTGTATTTCAACTTAATCTAATTAAAATACGTACAAACTATTTTATCTTTAAAATCACTTTTAAATATTTAAAAAACTTCGAAAAATATATATAATATAATATAAATACATCTTGTTAATTTTAAGACTTTAAAATTAACACTTCTCTTTTATCCTTAATTAAATTTAATTAATTAAACCCTTATCTTGTTCTTGATCAATTAAAACCTAGTTTCAATTTTCTTGATCAATAACACCTCTTAGTTAAAGATTAATCTTAATGTATCCTATTCAAACAATTGTTTAAATTCTAGGATATATTATAACTTTAATAATTTTATTTAAACTTATTCATTTAAATCTTCTAAACAAAACTTTGTTTAGATTTCTAGATTTAAAGAACTAGTTCTAATAAACTCATTAAAACAATAACCAAACCTCATTGAACATAAACTTGTTTAATTCTCTAGTTTCTAGATTATGTTCTTGATTAATCCTATTAACCAATTAAACTAAACTAGTTTAATGTTTTTGGTCCTAGGTTACTTCAAGGGTTCGAAATTCCGTAAGCTTAGGAAACTTTTCCACCAATTAAACTAAACTAGTTTAACATACTTGGTGTCCAAGTTTCCTCATGATTTTCGAAATCTAGGGAGAAAAATGAAAGAATCCTTTTGACCAATTAAACTAAACTTAGTTTAACATACTTGGTCCTAGATTTTGAAGATCAAAGAATAAGGAAAGAATCCTTTTGACCAAAAACTTTGAAATTCTTGGTCCTAGGGTTCTTGTATTATCAAAATTTCCAGGGTTAGGGAAAGAAGCCTTTTGACCAATTAAATTAAACTAGTTTAATGTTCTTGGTCCTAGGGTTCTTTCTAGATCTCGAAAATACTAGGGTATAGAATCCTTATGACCAATTAAACTAAACTGTTTAACATTCTTGGTCTATGGTTCTTCACCCTCATTCGAAATCTATGAGGAAGAAAAAGAAGAAGGAACAAAAAATAAAAATAAAAAACTTGGAAATTAAACAAACAAAACAAACTGTTAATCTTGTTTAGATTTTCAAACCATCGCTCTGATACCACTGAAGGATTTCATAACACTGATCGACCACTTGGGTCGACCACCTAGTGCTTGGTTCGAACCATACTGGTAATAACATGAAGGTTTTCTTGACCGGTTAAAACCAACTAGTTGATTTAATCCCTAAAAGCGGAACTGGGATTAAACCTAATCCTTAAACCCTAAAGGATTATAGGAACTTGGAAATCAAATTTGATTAACAAGAAAGAAACCTTGTACGAAGAACTCGAACACACACAAAGCTTGTGTGGTTCGTTCGACCATCAACTAAAGATCCCTAGGTCTTAGCAACAAATGGGATTGCTTCGTGTTCTCTCTCGAGTATTCTTCGATCAGTATGGTCTTAGAAACCTTTCATCCGAGTAGGTCTTAGTAACAAACGGGAGCAATCCCGTAAACTCTCTTGAGTATTCTTCGATCGACATATCACCCTTCTTAAGGGTCACGAACTTCTCGTGCATCTTTTCCAAATCCCTCTCGGGACAAAACTTCTTTTTCAACCTCGTGGTAAACTCATCCCACGACATCACCTCAATCACCCTCCTTTCCGAGGGTTTCATACATGATATCCCACCACACCATAGCATCTTCTTTTAACAATTGTGACACATACGTCACCATATCGGCTTTCTTAAACTTACTACTACCGATGACCCGCTCGATCTCTCGGATCCACCTCATAGTTACTTTCGGGTCCGAACTACCTGTGTACACATTCGGCTTACAAGCCATGAAGGACTTAAACGAACATTCTTCTTTAACATCGGGCTTTGCCCTAGCATTACTTAGGCCACCCGTGGAGGACTTCCCCTCCACGGTGCCACTACCCCCGGTTCTTTCATCCGATCTAGCCTCGGATTCACGGTCTCCTCCCGACCTCTCACGGTCTCCAATAATACGGTGCACTTCATCGGCCACCGTCCCTTTGATTTGCTCAATAAGAGTTTGAAGATCCACCATGGTTACCGGATTCTTATTAGCTCCAACCTCTGATTCATCCACTCGATGCATCGAGGGTTGACTTTCTTGTTCAACCACAACCTCGGCATGAGGTATCTCTTCCTCCCGGTTTTCCGAGGCTTTCCCACTTCGACGAGTGTTCACCATTTCTTTCGTTCAATACTATACGAAAGACATTAAATACTTAGTACCTCATGTACAATCCATTAGTCGCATAAGACTCAATATCCATAATTATATCAACATTCAAAGGTCCCCTAGGTTCAACCCTAAACTTAACATAAAGTCTCAAGGTCAACCTATAATCTCAAGGAATCTTACATTCCTAATGCTACAGTCTAAGACTAGGATGGTCATCCAACCTAATTCACTTAAACAGTAGCTCTGATAGCAAGTTGTAACACCTCAAATTTTAATACAAAATATTTGGCCAAAATATATCATTTTCATAAAATAGAAGAACCGTTCCAAAAATACGGATTTACAAAAACCTTTGGTATGAAAATCAGAGTATAAAGTTGGTGTTACAAAATAGATCAAAACCAAAGCTAAGCATAAATCTGATCTAATGTTCTTCTACTCTAGGCCCCGCATCTCTATCCATACGTACCTAAACCTTCGATCCCGAACGTGAGTACATAGCAAAAACAACAAGGAGTACGTGAGACAAAAACGTCTTGTGAGTTACATGGGTTTAGACCCATTAATAATAAGAATCGCTTATCATATAAACCAACAAACAAGTAATTCGTCCATCTATCTAGTCACCCTATTGTGATACTATAATCCTTGCTTTCCTAGCAATCATATCTAGTTATCGGGATGCCCCCAACTAACTTGAACCACCTTAACTTATTAACCGGGGATCCCCCGCATTAATAAGCTTCAAGGTAAAGGCAATAGGGAATCGCCCAATCTACCTATACCTGCCTTACTCGCCGGACCACTTCCGGTTAGCAAGACTACTATCATGGAATGGGCCGATGGGGATCCGCCCAAATGCTCCCCATTCCACATCCTCATGACTGGGGATCTCCCGCATAATCACATCATCTCAATCATACCATAACTCAACGGTTATGTCATTCTAACTCTCGGCTATCACATTCATCATCAAACAAGTTAGTTAAATATTAACAATAATATAAAACTAACTAAACATCTATAGGTCTACACATTTAAGCAAATAGACCATGACACAAACAAGTAATATGTATTTCAAGGGCTATGTACTCATTAAATTCCACACGTACTCACCTTTGCAATAAAATGCTCCAACCGTGATCTTCACACGATATCTCTTTGCTTTCACAATCGATCAACCTTCTAAGACTTCACCAAAAATCTTTAATCTTCACTTAGGAGTGAAATCAACCAAAGATTTGTGAAGAAATCGTCCAAGATCAGTCCTCAAGCTCGAAAATTGCCAAGAGAGAAAACTAGGGTTTATGTTTTGCATTTAATGAGCAAATCCCGAATTTAATGCTGTCGGAAGGAGTTCGCGTCGTGAACCCCTAGTTCGCGTCGCGAACTCCTCGCGTTCGGGAACCAGACGTGAACCTTGATCGATCAAAACCCCAAAATATATGTTTGAAGTTCCCGATCGGGAACCCCATGTTCGCGTCGCGAACTCTTCAAGGCAGCAGGGCTGCACTTTTCGGTCTTCATCTTAACCCGGTTCCATCCATAACTTTCTCATACGGTCTCCAAACGACACGAAACCAATTCCTACGTTTTTTAAACGATTTATCCTTATTTATCATATTTTTATACAATTTATTTATTTACAAAATTCGGGTCGTTACAACTATATACCCCTTAAGAAGATTCCGTCCTCGGAATCTCATCATAGTTCACGAAATCCGGGTATCTCTTCTGAAAGTCATGATTCAACACTGTTTTGTAAAAATCATAAAGAATTGTAGGAAAATCTTTTAGAAGTGAACCCAGCGGCATCTTAACCGTATTGATGTCTTCTTTGTTTCTTGTTTTGGTCTTAAAAATACATTTTGGGTCTAAGATAGGTGAAAATCGCAGTTTGTACAGTTCTGTCGAGCTGAATTCTGACAGCAAGATATTGCAGTATTGTAAAATTCATATAAAATCATAGAAAAATCAGAAAGATATGAGGTCAGGGGAATTGGAAACATACTAAATAGTACCACGAACACTCATAATTGCATTGTGTAATTCGGAGTTTAAGTATCTCAGAAGTGAGCATAAACAGAGGGTTGTATAATGGGTTAACATGTAAAATTGTCAATTGAGAAGAGTATAGATCGGACAAACGGTAATATTTGCTTATGAAATTTGGTATGTATACTCCAGGGGTTATATAGAGCATATTGGGAGCTTGTGAAAAGTGTCTACACCTTGGAAACTCTATATCTGACTGAGGCTTTCGGTTTGAGTTCGCGCCCGAAACAACACTGTGAGTTCATCTATGTACAACTGTATACTAGTAGTTATATATATCTAAATGCTATGTGTTTATTTGTTATATGGTTTATTGTCATCATATATGCGATGCTTAGAACATTGAATTGGACGAATATAGTGATTATATGTGGTATGTCTTGTTTATAATCATTTGATAGATGTCTTGATTCTTGGAATATCCTTGTAATGTCTCTCTCTACACGATTCAAGTCTTATGAATTCCTTGTGTTGCGTCTCAGTTTCATTGTCCTTGTATGATATTCATTTGATATTGATTCGGCTTATGATAATCCTCTTGTTCCGATCTCTTGGAGTTTGTCTTTGTTAATATTCCGTTTGACATCGAATGTGAGTTACCCGTATGAATTCCTTGAGAGATGATTTCGTTTCGTGAGGACCCACGGCGGCTTGAGTATTACTTTGTGTACCTGGCGGAGGAGTGGTATGGATCGTGGTGGTGAAGCTGGGTCATGGACTCATTTAGGGGTGGCATGATCACCTTCACCGACCTCATTCCCTAATGGCCTAAGGGGGAATGACGCACTTTGATTCGTTTGGATTGTATTGAGATCTCATTGATTCATGATGTGGTATTGTCGGTCGGTTACGGTGGTTACGTGATGATTCCCGTTGATTACTGATTTGGTGATTGGTTCTCGATTGTGTTTATTATCTGGAGAACCCTATTGATTCTTGCGATGAAGTTGTATTCTCAGTGTCAGTCATCTAGTAAGTCTCTTTGATCCCGGTTAGGTGTTGATACTCGGCATGTCAGAATCTCCGTAAATCTCATGTTAAGTTGCAAAGTTTCTCGGTTAGTTATGTATTGACTTGTTCTTGCTATAATGTGAATTCCCTGAATTGTTTTATATAATTTATATGCTTTATTCTTTTGTTTTGTATATAATGCTAGTATTATTTTGTGCTTTATGAACTCACTAAGCTCGTTGTAGCTTACCCGTTTAGTGGACAAACGTTTTACAGGAAGAGATAAGGGAAAGCAGATAGGATCTTGAAGTTGATCAGAGGCTTAGAAGTTCTAATTCTGGTATACATTTAGGTATGCGGAAATTGAGTAGTTTTGTATTTTGATTGTAGTTAGTTGGTTTGTATCCATAGTAATTGTTGGTATGCAGCGAGATCTTGGTTCGGTTGCTATCTTTTGTATAATCATTATCGGATTCGAATGGTTTATTGTAATTAGTTGGTTATTGGAAGGTTATTAGTTTTGATTGGCGGGTATTTTGACCCGGTCGTTACGGATATTCGTTTAATGCTTTTACATCATTCATGATGGTCAGATTTTGTTCTTCAATAGATTGTTGTATTTTGAAGACTTCTTGATTTAAGGCTCCCAGAACTGACAAACTTCCTGCGAAGATTTCTGGGACAGTGGATGAAGGGTTTCATAACACTGATCAACACATTGGGTCGACCACCTAGTGACTTAGTTCAAACCATACTAGTAAGAACATGATGGTTTCTTGACCGGTTAAAACCAACTAGCTGATTTAATCCCTAAAAGCGGAACTGAGATTAAACCTAATCCTTAAACCCTAAATGATTATAGGAACTTGGAAATTAAACTTGATTAACAAGAAAGAAACCTTATACGAAGAACTCGAACACACACAATGCTTGTGTGGTTCGTCGACCATCAACCAAAGAACCCTAGGGTTCTTTGGCCGAATTCGTCCAAGAGGGAGAAGAGAGGAAAAGGGTTTCCCAAAACATACTTTATTGTTTGCTTAAGATAGACCACTGATGATGAACAAATCGAGCGACCTTCTAGTTGATCTAGCAATGAACTTGTTCTTCGAAACTCGAAGAACGAACGAAGAACGAAAAACACCTGGGGTTCGGCCGAAATCTCCCAAGAGAGGGAGGAGAGATTTCATCTAGGGGGTTTTGGAAGTGAATGATTAGTATTAGATGAAACCTTAAGCCTTCTTTATATAATAGCATAAGTTTCATTTAAGTCCTTTTAGTTTAATTAAGATTAAACTCTTAATTAAACTTTCCCTCTTACACTTTAAACCCTTATAGTTTTACTAGTTTATTATTGTCACACTTAATTATAAAATACCTTAGTATTACACACTTATATATTTCGGTATAGACATACACGAAATATATATACTTGTGTAATATACCTTTAACAATTAATTAGACAATAATATTATCCAATCACTATATGATTTAATAGCTTTAAATCATACCATGGATAATCTTTAATTAACACATTGTATATTTACTCAACTGATAAATGTACAAATACTTGTGTTAATTAGTTAGTTAAACTAATCCAGTAATAAGTTAAACTTAACTTAATACTTATCTGATTCATAATGACTATTATAAATCATTCCTCTTCGTAGTATCATTGCATATCTTGCTCATATTACATACACTCACTGGTGTGACCCTTAAGTGTTTCGTAGGTTTGGATGTGTCATCATAGGTTGACTAACTGTGCACATAATTCCAACAGTGGATAGAGTTTCTACACGGTGTTCCATCCGTTCGAACGAATTTCTAATGTTTGATCCAAAGGAGTTTTGCTGATATTGTACTTGATCCATCTGACTGTAGATTGCAGATATTGCACGTTCAGTTTGATGAATTTCCAAACCAATTTCATCATCCCGGATTTTGAATCCCTCTGATGAAGGCACCCCAGTGGGTGCAGAACCAGCCGTTGGAGTTTTCTGATCTGCCGTGGGATCTGATGGGATCTGATGATATAGTTTTGATGCAGAGGGTTTGGAGAACGTTCTGCATCATCATTTTCAGAGCAGTCTGATGATCTTTCGAATTGGGAAATATCTTTGTTTAAGTTTAATGCAGGCTGAGAGATAAGTGCATTTGCTACAGAGAAGTTAAAATTACCATCAATTGGAACTTCACCATAGCTCTCCTTTGGTTCTTCATTATCTGTTTCATATATGATTTCTGGTGGAACTTTTAGTAACTCTTCATCAGATATCTGCAAAAACTGGTTAAGAACTAAAGCAGACTCTAGTGCAGGTGTTTTGGTTTGTGTGCGCATACTAGACTCCTGATGGGTTTGGGATTGACCCGGAACTATATCAGCAGTCTTTTGAGAGACTGGGATAGAATGAGGTGGAGATCCCTTTTTCTCGTCAGATACCATCTCAGTATTTGATGGGGTTTGTGGGGGTTGATTATTCTTGGGCATAACGTTTTTCTTAGTTACAAGTCTGGCCCGTTTGGTCCTGGAGTACCCTTTTGTGAGGGATACTCCAGTTGGTGGTTTTTGCATAGTGCGAGTTGGAGATTTGTGTGGTTGAAAGACTTGGTCAGAATCTAATATGTTTTAAAGATTCATGGTCTCTTTTGAGAAAGAGCCGGTATCCGGAGATTCTGAAGGATGTGCGTGCGAAGCCACGTTTTCAGGCCCCGTCTAATCCTCGTTAAAGGAAGTGGGTTCAGGGATTAAGGAAGTAAAGATCAACATACCTTGGGGAAGAGGCTTGGTCTCCTTGACAGAAACTCTTGAGAAGTTTGCGTCCCCCACCATGCCGGAAAAATAACGTCCATCTCGGCTTATGTTCTCGTATTCCTCTTTTCCAATTAGTCGTTCAAAAATTAGAGATAAGAACCTTGGAAAAGGAACAATGAAGTCTCACTTGACAGATTATACTTTTGACACCAGTTTGTCAAAGATTAGTTTTCCAAAATCAACTCTTCGGGTGAAGATAAGAGATTCACCTAAGATTAGTTCATGTGAAGAAACACATTCCATACCCCTGTTTTAGTTGTCAGACACTGAGATATCGTCATAAAGAAAGCTGACCAGGTGCTGGACATACCCTGTCTTTTCATGTTTTGGGAATGCTCTTTGCTCTACGAGATTTGTTCTAAGATAGACCGCTTTGCTTCACCTGGAGTTGGCAGTGGTTCATAATTTGATTCCTCATCTCCATAGTACTTCATGCTTGTGATACGTGTGAAGGATTCAAGATTGAAGGAGATGGTAACACTCAACACCATTTTAAACTTTTCTTTATTAATCAATTAATGATACAATAAAGATGCAAGCAGTTTGTGGAATAGCTAAGAACAAATCCTAACTAAACTGCTTGCATGTGATAGACAATAACATATACTATCTAAGACAAGGTCCGATCAACAAATGATCAGGCACAAGACCAAACACATTTGTTACAAAGATTCAATTATCAAATCAAGTAACAAAGGATTAGGTGGTTTACACTCTGCTCGAAGGAATAAAGTTCTAGGGTAATTTTAGCAGTGTGTAAACTTTTGGGTGCACACCGAAATCGACCGCTCAAGTCCTCAATTTATAGTATTGGGAAACGTAGAGCCAAAGGAATGATCGATCGATTCCATATGTGAGAATTCCGTTGGTGCAGAGCATATTTCATGGGACGAGCACGACTAATGGAATTCTGACAGTACTTTCTATCGTCTTGTGATCGCCGATTCTTCTAGAAGATCTGCAAGATATTCCCATAACCAGCGATGCACAAACTTGTGCTTTACTTGTGTCTTTCAGTGACACTGAAACTTCCAGCCTATGTACACTTCTGGCAGCCATGAGTTTTCAGATACTCATGCTTCTTCAGATGGCCTTCAGCTTCAGTGACCTTCACTAAGAGTTTTTCTTAGAGAAGTATCTGTTCAATGGTTCAGCGTTTTCTCCATTGCGCTGAACCTGTTACACTATCTGATCTGTTAACCAGTATCTGATTCCGCGCAGGTAACTGATCGTTGTTTCAGATAGTGATCAGACAGTGTAACTAGGTGACTAAAATCCGAACTGATCAGATTCAATTACCCACAATCTGAGGAACTAATCCTCAGATTGTCTTCTAACTATTTGTTTTTTTATCTTCATAAAATCTCTACAGTGGGGATGCTTTTCAGTGACCCAACATATTTGCTATAGCGTAGAAAGATATCGCGTTCGATAATTAAGTAGGTAATAAATTCATATAATTAAACAAAATATGTATAACTGGTTAGATAAATAAATAGTAATTAATTAAATATATATTTGAAATAAATAGATGAATATAAATAATAAATATGTGATTAGAAACGGGATAGGGAAGCCGGCAATCACAAATGGTGCAGAAAATAATATACATAAAGAAGGGGCAGACGGGTGTCGATCTCTAGACCTTCTGCTCCATCAAAAACGTGATAGACATCTAAGCTGGGCTCGGATTGTTTGCTCATACCAAAACGACGGGGATTTAACGGTCCGAATATTCTGGCCGAATTTCTTTGTTTTTAGTAGGATATTTAATTATAAAATTTGTATATTTCAATATTTTAAGCACTAAATCATAAGGAGTGATTACATCAAAACATAAACACATAATTTAGATTAAAAATCAAAAAGAGAGAATTTGAGACCAAGAAATTTACCAACTTTTTCGGGTGTGCTTGAGAGAGTAGAGGGAGAACCGAGAGCTCGAGATTTCTGTGTTGCCGAAAAATGAAGAAGACGGCGACGGAGGGGCTGTTGGGTTTTTCTTTGAGATTTCCTACGAAGTATTTTGGCAAAAAATAGTGAAACTCACACCCACTAACTATTTATTGATTTTAACACTTGTAATGATCAAATGTGTAGACATATGGGTAAGAATTAAAAAAATGTAAGAAGAAATTATGATGCTCTTAACTAGTACCTAGAGCGAAAACAATCTAAACATCCTAGTGCTATCCTTATATCTAGGGATGTAAACGAGTCGAGTCGAGCCGAGTTCTGCCAAGCTCGAGCTCACTTGCCAATTAAAACTCGAGCTCTCGATACTCAACGAGCTTCCATTTTTAAACTCGAACTCGGCTCGAAACCCTACTCGAGTAGCTCGAGCTCGACTCGGTTCACAACGAGTCGATTTCGAGTATTTTCGAGTCGGTCTTGAGTAACTCACGAGCTGTCTCGACTCGATTACACACCTACTTATATCGGACTTGAAACTTCATATATCAATTTTCCAAATTCGATTTTTCAAAATTCTTACTCCCTCCGTCCCAAATTAATTGTCCACTAGACAAAAGACACAAAGTTTTAAGAAAAATTAATTATTGCACCGTCCACCAATAAAATTTCATATTTACCCACTTATAATTCATATGATTGGTTGTAATTTGAAATTGACAATTATTTTGGAACAAACTAAAATAGTAAGGTGGACAATAAAATGGAACGGAGTATATAATATAGAGTAAATTATACTGAATGTCCATGTATACCATTAACTACAATCTCAATCCTTGAACTTCGTTTATTACAATGGACGTTCCTGGTGTATACATTTTGTTACACCTAAGGTCCCTGCCCTTAAAATTTTTTAAATGACCAAAATACCCTTTTAGCATTTTGTAATAAAGTGAAGATGAAAGATTGTGAATGTAATAAGTGATAAACCACAGGGACCATCCGTGAAATTTTACTTTATGTAAGTGTCAAATGACCAAAATACCCATAATGTACAATATGTCTGATTAATCTTAACCATTAAATTTTATTAATTAGTATTTTGAAATTACTCAAAAGTTAAGAACTACTTTTAACATCTACCAAATACAATAATCAACATTATATTCTTATTTTCAAAACAAAATAAAGTAACTCCAAACACACACCTATGGACATCGATCGAAAAAAGCTTAAATTCTTGTAAAGATTATTCAATTAGAAAGTTTTTTTTGAACGGCAAGATAGTAAGTTAGTGGTTCGAGCCTAGACAGTGACATCCACAAAGGGCAATATATCTTCCCTCGAACCCTTCATATATATGGAATTAACCCCACCACCTTTAAACTCTAAGTTTTACCTCTAACAACACTTGAACCCAAAACCTTTTGAAGGAAAACCTCAAGACTATTTTTAGTAGCCAATTGATCTAGACCTATTAGTTTTATTCTATTAAAAGATAATTGTTATAAGTTTGTTAAGATTTGTTTCCATTATTATATTTAGTAAATATCTAGTTTCTATTCAAATTATATTGACTTACTTTACCAAGTTATGTTAGCCTATATATAGGTATCACTAGCTTCAAAGCCCGCCCAGATGGGCGGGCATGCTTTGAAATATATAATGCATATCAATAAGAATAACATAGAAAATCATATAGTAAATTATTATGGAATTAATGAATAAACGTTCTATTATACATGAATAAACCGAGTTTAACTTGCTATATGATTTCACTTTTAGCTAATAATGATGTATATGATAGTATAGCTACATAAACCTGTCTGAATGGGAAGGCATGCTTCGAGAAATACATAGGAGAGTAATAAAAACAAAACTGTTGAAATCATATAGTAATACATTATTGGAATGATGATAAGCGTTAGTATCATGTTTGACCTTAAAAAGTCAAAAGTCAATGAACAAATGGTAACCTCATCACATGGTTCAATATTGCTCTCTATCTACTATTTCCTGCAAAATTCAATAAATATATGTGAAAACTTTAGATAATTCACAATTTTAGCTAATATCTACATATGATTAAAATTTTAGCCATTTTAGCTAATAGCTATATATCAATGTAAATAAAAAAACTATATAATGAGAATAGCAAATTATTTTGAGTTGAAAGCATATGATAAAATTTTACATCAAGATGAGGCATTTTGATTAGACAAAGAGCTTTTGCAGTAACTAAAAATGCAATTGACCCACCCTATCAATTTTCATAAGTTATAACCTCATCACATGGTTCCACAGAGCCCTCGATCTACAAAATTCGGTCAATATAAGTGAATAAAATTTAAATGATTAAAAACTTTAGCTTACAATAACACTGACAATAAATGTTACTGATAAAAGCTCAAGCCCTCGGTCTGATATTGCCCGTATAATTCATAACAGTAGAAATGTGATGAATAATAAATACAATTCATTGCCCTTCAGTTTCAAACATATGGTGTGTGGTAAGAAAGTGTAAAATTAGAGAACATAGACACCATACTATTAGGAAAAGAGAAGTCATAAACATAAATGTATTGTTACAACTCGCTACTCTTTGAATCATGAATACCTAATAGAGTAAGAACTACACAGATTATTCCATCTAAAATCATTGATTTTAATAAAGTTATTTTCCAAATTTGACTTGGAAAAAATGCTAACATAAAATAATTGCTATCCTAACTTGGATAAAATAATTGATTCATATTTGTTCTATTTAAGATACTTTGAACTATTAATTGTTTCTGGAATTCAACTAAATGTGTTCATATTTAGGGTTCAGGGTTATTAACAATCATTATAAGATATAAATATAATGATTATTAATTAAATGTATTTACTATATCATAAACCAGATAAGATAAACAAATTCGATATTAAATTAAAGAAATAGTTTTAATTTCCAAATGTTCGTTTTAATTATGATCTCAAAACTGATTTAAAATATTTAAAACTTATATTTTAAGTTTATGAATTGAGTTTTGATGTTTAGTGGACTTAGGATTAGAATATAGAAACCATAAAAGAACCCAAAAAAATTTGTCAAAAATTCTTAAAAATAAAAAATTGTGCATGATTCGGATTTTTTATTTTTCAAGATTTTTTTCAGAATTTTTACAATTTTTTCCTGGTTTCTTTAATTTTTTTTAGAATCATTAAATTAAGAAATGTTTCAGAGTTTGTTCTATCTAACCCTAATGGTTATGTCATTTCATCAAAATGATTGATTTTTTCAGAATTTGTTCTATCTATTTTAATACTACACTACGGCAATAGTTAAATCTAAACAACCTATATTGGTTAAAATATAGAGATGTAGAGAGATTTCTACAGGATGATATCGAACTGTTGGAATGTCCGTATTGCCACTCGTTTTCTGGTCCGTTTGTTCTACAAGTATTCCAATAGAAGGTCAAAGTTGACCATGGTCAAAATTAACAAAAAAAATGCTATTTTTTGAGTTTTAAATTCAAAAATACCTGATAAATTGGCAGTTTCTGAAAGCAATTTTTTATGTGATTTTGTATTCCAATCGAATATATTACGAAAACTGCGACCCCCTTCACCCATAGAACCGTGTTTTTCAATTCTCATATTTGCATTTTGGAGGAAATTGTAATAAATACGACATAAATTTTCCTGCATAAATCATGCTCAATTGCTTAAAAAGGCATCAAAACTAATGAATCTTTTAATTTAACAATATAATCTAGTTTTCACCAACCAAACCCTTTGAGGTTGCTTGCAACGTGTATATGTGATACACCTTCCTTGAGTCCAATTTTGACTTTTAAAGTCAAACTTAAGCTCAAATACTTATTTTTTGTCACTTTTAATTCTACATTCTTGCATATTTTCAGCTTATGCGTAAAAAGGAAACTTATAATTGTAGCTACATTAGTACAAATTAAACCCCTAAAATTCCAATTAGCATTATTGATCATTGAAAATCCAGTCTAGTGTAAATATTTCACAGTTGACTATAGACAAACTCAGTCAACATGAAGAAATGAAGAAATCAAAATCTACAAATTATAATCAGTGAAAACTTACATTAACATGAAGAAATCAAGATCTGTATGTGGAGTAATTCAGTCATTGTATAACGAAGCTTCCATCGGGGACAAAGCCGTACAATTTACAAATAAACTACAAAAACTGAAACAAAAAAACAAAGAATTGAGTTGCAGAGATTTTGAGATAATTTTAGAAAATTATTGGAGAGTATTACAAGTGTTTTTAAGTGGTCTCATTACCAGCAAATCTACCCAAAAAGTAAATTAGCAACAAAAAAAAATAAGGTTGGTGACGATGTTGTGTAAATCACAAATGACTCATAATGTTTTTCAATTAACTTCAATCTCAAAACAGAATACAATGGAAAGAATAGAAAACTAAGTTGGGTTTCATATGGCGTACACAAACGTGATTTGGAAAAGAATAACAGGATGAAGAAGATTAAGAGTGTTCATACCACGAATTCAAAGGGAGATGATCGAATATTCTTCATAATTGATTTATACTTGAACGCTGATGCATGAACTAGTGTTGTTGTCAAGATCAATTCGAAAGGGAGGAAGAAGAACGGCTGTTGCATATTGTGAATTAGGGTTGGAATTTAAATGATAATATCAAATTCCATAAGTTGTGCCTAAACTTTAGCTTATTTCCATAACTGCGGGGTCATTGGTTAGCACAGTTAGGGCTGTCGAAAATAACCGAAACCCGTTCTACCCGCCCGACCCGTCTCGGATTTGGGTAGAACGGGTCGGGTAATTCGGGTATCGGGTAGAAATATTTGGGTATCGGGTAACCCGAAAATAAAGCGGTTCGGGTATAAGGTAATATTTTAATTAGGCGGGTATACCCGAATACCCGAATGTTTTTAAAAGGCATTATTTCAAGGTAATATTTTATAGTTATATAAATAAAATATGATAGTTCTACTTGTAGTTCATTAATTTCATCTAAAAGTCAATGATAGAGCCCCATATTAGTTGGAATTTGATAAAATTACTGACATAGATGGTGTATAAGATCGAAATATAAATATTGTGGTTGTCGGCAATACAAGTATGTCAATTCTCGGGTATTAGTGGATATAACCATACCCGACCCGTTACCCGAACTACCCATACCCAAATACCCGAATTTAATTTGGTTTGGATATTGGATATTTTTTATATATGAGAAAACCCGTACTACCCGAACCGAACTACCCGAAACCCGAAAAATATACCCGATCAACACCCCTAAGCACAGTTGACGAATTTATTGTGGAATAGTGTTGGCCAATCAAAGGATTACAGCTGGCATTTCGGACCAATGAGAGAGCTCGGAATTGCCAAGTTGTCAAACTAATGTCAAATTATGGCTCATATATAGGAGAAGAGATTGGTTAGCAAAGTTGACGAATTTGTTGTGGAATAGCGTTGGCCAATTAGAGGATTACAGCTGGCATTTCGGACCAATGAGGGAGCTCGGAATTGCCAAGTTGTCAAACTAATGTCAAATTATGGCTCATATATAGGAGAATATTGGTTAGCACAGTTGACGAATTTGTTGTGGAATAGCGTTGGCCAATTAGAGGATTACAACTGGCATTTCGGACCAATGAGGGAGCTCGGAATTGCTAAGTTGTCAAACTAATGTCAAATTAGGGCTCATATATAGGAGAAGATTGGTTAGCACAGTTGACGAATTTGTTGTGGAATAGCGTTGGCCAATCAGATGATTACAGCTGGCATTTCGGACCAATGAGGGAGTTCAGAATTGCCAAGTTGTCAAACTAATGTCAAATTAGGGTCGGAGAAGATTCTAATCAAATTTCGCAGTAGTCGTATTGTAATTTGCAAATTAGGGGTTTTTTTTTGCTTCGCTTCTCAATTACTTCCGTCGTTCTAAAATTCCGATCATGTCTTCGTCACCAAAGATCATCGTGCTCCAGAGCTCCGACGGTGAGACATTCGAGGTTGATGCGGTGGTCGCGAGTGAGTCACAGACGATCAAACACATGATCGAAGACGATTGCGTCGAAAGCGGTATCCCTGTTCCCAATGTCAGTAGCTTAATCCTTTCGAAGGTGATTGAATACTGTAAGAAACATGCGAATTACGGTGATGATGATGATCGGAAGGTGTCTGAGGAAGATCTGAAGGCGTTTGATGAGGAATTTGTGAAGGTGGATCAGAACACACTCTTTGATCTTATTCTGGCTGCTAATTATCTTAACATCAAGGGTTTATTGGATCTGACGAGTCAGAGTGTTGCTGACATGATCAAAGGAATGTCGGTTGAAGACGTTCGCAAAACGTTCAACATAAAGAATGATTTCA
Source organism: Calendula officinalis (assembly GCA_963853835.1). NCBI lineage: Eukaryota > Viridiplantae > Streptophyta > Magnoliopsida > Asterales > Asteraceae > Calendula > Calendula officinalis. The sequence continues at coordinate 8,392,108 of OY970828.1, read as the reverse complement.
CACCTCAAGAGGAAGAAGAGATCCGTAAGGAGAATGCTTGGGCTTTTAATTAATTATTATTTCAGTCGTTTATCTCATATCAGTGTTTATATCTTGGCGGTTTTTATTTTAACAAGTTAGATAATATTTTTGTAGTTAAGGCATTATGATGTTCTTTAACGATGACGAGTTTAGTACGATAAATTACTATTATTTTGTTGCACTTTTATAAAAGTTGATGCATTATAACTAGGTTTTCAAATAAGTCAATTCGACCCAACCCAACCCAAACCTTATTATTAATATATATAGTGGTTGAATTTGGTTTATACGGTGATATTCCCAAAAAAATACAACCGGTACTCATGTACCAAACAAGGAAAAAACTTGTGGAATTGATTAGTAACGAGAATTTAGGGGAAGTCATACACAGCACGGCATTCAAACCAAGAAACTGGGGGAATGTAGGAAGGAAGAAGAGCAATAATATATATAAAATGTAGTGAGAAAGAAAGATGTAGATAAACAATTACCAAATGGTGAACATGAATAAGACGGGTGCCAACGGTTGGGATCGGTTGACGCTAGTTTTGCCGCCGGTTGGAGATAGTGTTGGCATGCGCTGCCGGTTGATATCGCCGATTGGGCGGCGCGAGTTTGAAGACGAGCGAGAGAGGGGCACCGGTGAGAAAGATCTGCTATTCAATTTCTTTTGTAGATAAACAATTACCAAATTGTGAACATGAATAATCAAGTTACTTATATCAAAAGCAAAATTCGACTACCCCGGAAGTCCGTCATAAATGTTAATTAAGAAAAACAGGGATTGCAATAACTAACATGCATTGAAAGATAGCCAATTGTCATATGACCACACAAACACATGAAAACAACATAACAAACACAAGTCCACAAACAAAAACATCAAACACCCAGTCGGCGGCTGATAATCAATCCCGCATTTGAACCCAGTTGGGCACAAGTCAACAAACTGAATGGTTTGTTTCGTTTTGATGCTTGCAACCACTGCGTTAACGTCTTTTGTAAGGCTCAACATCTGATGTGGAAACTTGTGGTGATGGGGGTACACAGTAATCCTGAGTTTTGACTTTTTCCATAGTCAACAAAAAGACCCTCCAAAAGAAGAGAACCCAAACCAGACCCAGTATTGGTCTTCAAGGATTTCTTGTAATTTTTGAAACTAAAGAACTATTGTTCAAATTTATTATAAACAATAATGATGATGGGTGTAATTTACTCTTATTTCTAATAAAATTACAAACCCACAAGTGTCAGTTTATTTGATCGTTACAATACATGAATACAATATAATCAAGCTCTCTTGTACATTTACAGAATGCAACACTCTTGTTTGCTATTGTAAGAACCAAGGGTAAATTTGGTATTCTCTTTCCCCCCAAAAGAAGTTGATTGCATATACAAACAACCAGAAAGTAATTTATTTTCTTTGGAAGGATCAATTTGGTTTAATCACATCATATAATCAGTGTAAGTCACTAAAGTTAATTTTTTTTTATGTTTGTTATATTCTAAACCATGATTTAATTAAATTAACCTGCAGGCTTAGTTCTGGTCCATGCCTGATTTTCATCATCAAAATCATTTGTCCGATCGTAACCACCTTCTTGAAAATAAGATATTCCAGTCCATACGCCACGAACAACTAAAATACTCACAAAAACTACACTTCCAAGAGTACAAACCACCTGCAAAATTGGGACAAAATGGAAGCATGATATTATAGAAAATGTGATTAACAAAATAACGACTAAAAATAGGCTGTTTTTCCAGAGAAATGTTATTCTGAGATGCAATTAGATAAATCCTTACCTCAAGGAACGCCTTTAAAATCCAAAAAAATGCCAGAATCATAACTCCATTAACAGAGAATCCCACCTGTGTAAGTAAGACATTGCTCATGTTATAACTTATTACAATAAACCAAGAAAATTGAAGAAGGCAAGATCCCAAATCTACTGAGTGATAATTTTGATACCTAATTTTAGAGAATAAGTACCTGAATGATCTAAAGTAACAACTCTACAAAATCAATTTGACATGGAATACACAAAATCTTGTAAAAAGCAAAGGACAATTATTTGATATCTCAAAAGGTAACAGCAAAAATACAATGAACAAAATTATGGCAAGCAAGTAATCACTGTCACAAGTATCATACTAATAATTTTGTAGTCGTATACTTTGAAGTTACTATTAAAATTATACTACTCTTGCTTCAATTTAGGAACATGATCATAGATTTGAAAGTGAATTGAGTTCGATCCAGTTCCAGTTCCAATTAAAACACTGCAAATTCAATTAAACCAAAAACAAGCTAAAACCTGTAATGGATTGAAATAATAAATTAACATATGCAAATTAGTACCAATTTGGTGGGGATATTAATAGGCAGAACGGATCGCACGGCCCTGCGAGCTCGTTTCGAAATCTTCTTAAACACGTTTTCAACAAACTTAATTAGAAGATCCAGGCTCCTATCATCTTCCTCCTCCTCATCATCATCTTCATCATCGTCTTCATCGTAATCTCCGGAAAAGGTCATATCATTACGATTCCGGATCCAGTTTCTAGGATCTACCGCCGGATTCTCAGCTTCCTAATCGATCGATCAAAGCGTAATTAGACAGCAATCAATTAACGTAAGCAAATATTACAGGAGCAACAAATAACCTGAGGAAAATTGGGAGCTTTACGGGATGCTTGGAGACTGAAATTTGGAGTCCGGAGTTGAAATGGGAGGACGAAGGTGTAGACCGAGAGAGATTGCAACGGTCGACGTCGGAATATGGATGGAGATAGAGATGATGATGGCGATAGAGTGACGGCCGCCATGGCTGAGTACTTGTGTTTCTAGTAACACCTGTGTCCAGTTCTTTGATTTTGACTACCAGTTGTCTCTGGACTGCTTGAAACCCCGGTGAGTAACACCATGTCACATACCGTCACCATAGATGTGTTAAAACCCGGGTTGACCCACCCGATTAAACCGGAACCTGGTAAAGAGAGCTAGCAAAAAGTATCTTGGTTTTTGCTCATTAATGACCCATTATGATCCGCCAGGTTTTCGTGAAGTCTGGTGACCCGAACGATTGGAAAACTATTTGTAACCCGGTTGTAGCATGTAATCTCGTTTGAACTTTAATTTTGGAAGTTGATTCGTCAACAACTCAACATTGGAAAAGAGAAACGTGTGCTTTGAAAGATAATACGACAATTTTAAAAACCAAATTTTAAGAAATCATACCATTTTATACGGGTTGACCCACAAATTCAACCGGTTGAATCATAACTCAGCCATCATACCATATTGAATAACAACCCGGGCTTTTTAAACATTGGTTACCATCTTTACGCCAATAATTTTCGGTTTACTGATTTGTTCCATATAAGTCTATACATAAAATTTGTGCATTTTCTAATTAAAACAATTATCGTACAATAGTTATTTTCGTGTAGTTAGCTATGTACCTATGTTGGTAATTTAGTTGTTGAAATGGTGCTAGAAATGATTAAGAGCATTTTTGCAACATTCAGGTGCTTTTGAGATAACTTATTTAAGTTTTTTTATTAGCTTATTTAAGCTTAATAAATCAAAGAGTATTATTAATGCGTGCCCATAGACATGCAATAATAAATTTTTTATAAACCAAAATTTCCTTAATTTGAATAAAATTTTATTTATAAGTAATTAACACTTTTTATGAACTAGATGGAGAGACATAAAAGACATATAAGATTACTATGATGTGTTAATGTTGTACATATTAAAAATCTCGTCTAAAAATCAAGGGTTTTTTTATTTTCACTCATTAAACCTTTTTTGATAATTTTACAATATTCTTATATAAACTCAAAACAAACACTTTTTTTCGGAAACGGCAAATGTAACAACGGAATCATTCTCGCAATATTCCAGCGAGCACCTCGGGTCCGAGCTCCTTTACAGGGCAAACCCAGCTCCCATAGGGATCTCCAGGAAAAAATCTGAAGGGTTTCATAATACTGATCGACTCATTGGGTCAACCACCTAGTATGCTTGGTTCGAACCATACTGACAAGAACATGAGGGTATTTTTGTCGGTTAAACCAACTAACTAGTTTAATCCCTAAAAGCGAAACTGGGATTAAACTTAATCCTTAAACCCTAAAGGATTATAGGAACTTGGAAATCAAACTTGATTAACAAGAAAAGAAACCTTGTACGAATAACCCGAACACACAAAATGCTTGTGTGTGTTCGTCGAACACACACAATGCTTGTGTGTGTTCGTCGAACACTGACCAAGAACCCTAGGGTTCTTGGTTCGTCCGGTCGAATAAGAGGGGAGAGGGAAAAAGGGTTTCCCAAAACATACCTTAATGTTTGCTTAAGAAAGTCCACTGATGATGAATTCAACGAGCGACTTTCTAGTTGATCCTTGCAATGAACTTGTTCTTCAAGACTCGAAGAACACGAAGAACGAAGAACACAAGGCTTGTGTTCTTGTTGGTGTTCGGCCAAAACAAGGAGGAGGGAGAGGGGAGAATTTCGTGTGAAGGGGGCAAGGATCAAGAGATTAGGTTAAGCCTTAAGCCTTCTATATATAATAGAAGATCTTTCACTTAGAACCCTTCTAGTTTAATTAAGATTAACTTCTTAATTAAATTTATCATTTTACACATTCAACCCTCATAGTTTATCTGGTTATTATTGTTGCACTTAATTATTAAATGTCTAGTATTAATACACTAATATATTTTGGTATATACATACACGAAATATACTTGTATTTATACTTTTAATAATTAATTATATAATAAACATTATATAATCTAAACAATAATATTATCTAAACACTACATGATTTAATAGCTTTAAATCATATTATGGATAATCTATAATTAACACATCGTATATTTACTCAACTAGTAAATGTACAAATACTTGTATTAATTAGTTAGTTAAACTAATCCAGTAATAAGTTAGACTTAACTTAATACTTAACTGATTCATAATGACTATTATGAATCATTCCTCTTCGTAGTATCATTACATGCACTCACCGGTGTGACTCTTAAGTGTTTCGTAGGTTTGGGTGTATCATCATAGGTTGACTAACTGTGCACATAATTCCAACAAAATCCTCATAATTGGCACCACAAGAGGTGTTTACATGATTCGAACTTCAGACCTCACGCCTCATATGAAAGTAAAACTTACTATAAGCTAATAATATAAGTCATTCTTACCTGTATACATTTGTCATACATCTTTTCACTGTTCATTAAGAGTCAAAATAGGATTTTGTTATTTTATGTGCTGCGTTTGGTTAAAGTTTCTCCCTAATCTCACGCGCCTACTTTTATTTATCAGTTCACACAGATTTCCTTTAGAGTTAATTGCATGGATGATCTTTTAGGTTTATATCAAATTTCAACAATAGTCCTTTAGTTTCAAAAATTGCACCGATGGTCCTTATTTTTGAAAGATTTTTCACTGATGGTCCTTTATGAAAACGATCGTTAATTTTTCACGTTGGGTGACCTCACGTGTTATGCACGTGAGGGTATTTTGGTCATTTCGTCTTTCCCTTCCCATTTACTCCGAGTAAATTACACGATCGGTCCTTTATGTTTATAACAAAATTCACGGATGGTCCTTTAGGTTTATATCAAATTACACCAATGGTCCTTTAGTTTCAAAACTTACACTGATGGTTCGTATTTCTGAAAGATTTTTCATAGAGGGTTCTTTACGAAAATAGCGGTTTATAGGTTTATATTTCACATAAAGTGACATCACGTGTGATGCACGTGCGAAGCACATCAATAAATATCTTCAAAAATCGGGAAACGAAAAGAAATGACGGAGAAGAGTCATTTAAATGATGGAGAAGAGTCATTTAGAGAAGAGTCATTTAAAGGGAATAAATATCTTTAACAATGTTACTTAACATTTATACACAATTGTGTTAATGATATTAAATATCTATAACTTTTTATTATGTAACTAAATACATATTTGTTTTTGTTTGTTTTAAAAGAAACCATTATTCTCTATGAAATATTGCAGAAATTTTGATTTACATGAGTGGCAACAAGCCATCCAAAATAGTTAGCTTATGGGTAAATTGATATGATATTTAAATTTATAAGATATGATTCTTAAAATTTTGTTAATATTGTTATAAGATACGATTCTTAAGATTTTTTTTCATAAACAAAAAGTTTAAATTCGATATTATCAAACCATTAATCTTTGCATAAGAAAAAATGTTTTAAATTTCCACAGCAACACGCGGGCCGAATAACACTCGTTTTAAATACACTTTCCCAAGCAACCCCTTATATTACTAGATTGACACAACTTTAAGTTTAATCTTTTTTTTATAGTTATGTTAGGGGTGGATAGGGTGAGCATTTTCTTACCTTAAATTTGTCAATGATTCCCGTTTATATCAAAGTAAAAACGCAACTGAACATACAACAATCACCACACATCGGATCAACATATTGCACATAATTAAACAATAAAAAACGAGATTGAGGTGAGAATTATACCCTTGAAGCTTATGATTCATAGCACCAATTCGGATCCCCTTGATGAATTGAAATCGAGTATTCAAAGAGAATACCTCTAGAGGGATAAACACTACACTAGCAAGAACACCTACTTGGATGCTAGTCCTTTGAGCAAGAAAGATCAAAACCGAAAACCCTTGGTCTGGGGAGAGGGGTGACGGCCACACAAGGGAGAGAAGGGGGTAAATGAATTGCTTGCCCTAATCTCCTTTTCCATTCTTACTTATAATTAGACTCAAGGCCTTGGCCCCTTATTGGTTTAATCTCTTCTTAGCCCGATTAATTATTATAAGCCTTAACGTTTAAGCCCAATTAATTAATTAGTCACTTAGGACATATATAAATAATGTAAATACTTGAGTTACATTATATACATATATAATCAATGGTATCTAGTGTATATGTGTGTGACCCTTTAGGCCCACGTACGTCTATCCTTATAATCATTTATCATGACATAAGCATATTCCAACAATTTTCGATCAGTATAATATTTTTTATAGGTTATTTTATTTTTACCTTTTCGCTAATCAAAATTTGTATTATATACAAGCGATAACTAATGCAAGACGTATCTTAAATCTTGATCAGACATCTTAAGAAACTCAAACTTCTTTAAAGACTCAAACTTTTTTAGACATCTTAAGAAACTCAAACTTCTTTAAAGACTCAAACTTTTTTAGTGATTGGTACTAACAGTTGGTATGAATGTCATAGACTTTTTAGGTTCAATAGCGAACCTTTATGAAAAAAAAGTGTAGGAAGTGTGAGGTTGCTAAGTAAAAAGGTTGTAAGGATTCCTACAAATTCGTTATTGTTTCAATGGTAAATCGTGAACCTGTATCACCATCCAGTCTATGTTCTCCTTCTAAAGCAAGATCAAGTAATTGACATTCTAAAAATTGTTTTTCAAAATGATGGATTTCTGATAATGCATGTGATAGCTCCAAATCAAATGTTTAAGTCACTTTTGGAAAAACTCTTGAAAAAACATTTCAAGCATGCATATGAGTTCCCTGTGGTGAACAACCAGGAAGATGTGCCTGATGTGTATGATCATGGGCGGTAGCATGGGGTGGGCATCTTCCTACCTCAATTTGTTTTTCGATTGGTGTAATTTTCTAATGGGTTCGTTCATTTTTTTCGTTTTTGCCAACCAAAAGATATATTATATATGACCGATAACTAATAAATGTCGTATCTTACCTCGGACTTGCACAAAAAATGTTTGCCCACCTTTGAAAAATTCGGCAAGTCAAAAGTTTTTGCCCACACTTGAATAAACTTCTGGTACTGCCCTATTCGTCAATCCCTGCATTTTTCCCCAAATTCGTCCTGACTTCTTTAAGATTTCACAAATTTTTGCCTACATTTGAATAAACTCGTGTATTTAAGTAAGATAAAGTTGAACTTTTTTCATTAATAATGTTAATTTTTAAGAAACTTTCACAAATAATGCAATTTTTTCTCCTTTCAAAAATAAGGTTGTTGGTATTGCCAAAACTGGTTCTTGATTAATAACCGGTTTCCCTTAAGCCGTTTCTTCTGACACTCGGTTTCCCCGAGGTCGGGTCTTATATAAAGACTGTTTAGTACACTCTCTCTTTTAATATAGAGTTAAAGAAGACAGAGACAACATGTTACCTTATTACTTTATTTTATTAAAAAGAGATGAAAGAGAAAGTGGCTTTGATTGTAAGTGAGTTTGTCAGATATTAAGAGAGAGAGAGTACTAGAATCTAGATAACCTATAATGAAGACCCGACTTCGGAGAAACTGGGTGTCAGAAGAACCAGTCTCGGGGGAGCCGGCTTTTAATCAAGACCCAGTTTCGGCGATACCAACAACCTTATTTTTGAAAGGAGGAAAAAACTGTAACGACCCGAATTTTTGTAAATAAATAAATTATATAAAAATATAATAAATAAGGATATATCGTCTAAAGAACATAGGAATTGGTTTTGTGTCATCTAGACATCGTATGATAAAGTTATAGACGAAACCGGGTCGAAGCAAAGAACGAAAAATGCAGACGACCCGAATTTTTGTAAATAAATAAATTATACAAAAATATGATAAATAAGGATAAATCGTTAAAGAATGTGGGAATTGGTTTCGTGTCATTTGGACATCGTATGAGAAAGTTATGGACGAAACCCGGTCGAAGCAAAGAACGAAAAATGCAGCTTGCGTTGCATTACCCAGATAGCGACGCTATCTGGGATATAGCAACGCGAAATTGGTGGTCACCAAACAGAAGTCCGAAATAGCGTCAAGGGGTGTCGCGAAAACGAGTATTCTGATTTAGCGTCGAGAATAGCGACGCTATGTAGCGTCGCGAAAAGTCGCGGAGGGTAAATAGCGACGCTATCATGCGGATAGCGACGCGAATACCGTCGCTGCAGTAATAAATGCAGGATTGTGGTCACTTAATGCCATTCCAAACCCTAGTTTCTCTCCCAACAAGTGTGTGTACGTTTTTTAGTGCAAAAGATCGTTTGGAGCTGATTTCTTGGTCAAATCTTGTGATATTTCACTCCTAGTTGAGGATTGAAGGTATATATTCACTCTTTGATCATTGTAACTTTAGATCTATGGATTTTGAGGCTTGGGTTTAAAACTCTTGTTCTTGGGTTTCTGATTAATGGTTAAATGAATGTTGTATACACTTAATAAATGGTATTTTAACAAAGGAAACAAGTGTATATTTAAGATTTGTAAGAATCTTAAGATTGGTTAAACATAGGGTTTTGGAAATCATCAAAATTGGGGGAAAGTGTTTTCATTGGGTTTCTAATAATAAAAGAGTTTATTATTGGTAGTATTTGTTGTTGAACAAGTTGTGATTGTCATATTAGGGTTTTCGGTAGATTCTCGAAAGTGTGCTAATTTGTGGAAAAGGAAGGATTGTGTTTGAAGGACACATTTGGAGCATTAATTGCTAAGGTGAGTACGTGTGGACTTTACAAAGTACATAGCCATTTAATTGTATTTTGTTTATGTGTGATCGGTCTATTTGATTAGTTGTGTAGACTTATAGAATGTTGAGATAGTTATATTATTGATAATAGTTAACTAACTTGTTGATGATAGATGTGATAGCCGATGTCTTTGATTGAAATAACTGTTAAGTTATGGTAAGAATGAGATGATGTGATGATGCGGGGGACCCCCGGTCATGAGTTGTGGATAGAGGGGCAGTTGGGTCGATTCCCATCGACTCTTACACGGTAGTAGTCTTGCTAACTGGAGATAGTCCGACGAGTAAGGCAGGTATCGGTAGATTGGGCGATTCCCCTTACCGGTATCTTGAAGCTTATTAATGACGATGGATTTCGGTTAATAATTTAATGTGGTTCTAGTTAGTTCGGGGCAACCCGATAACTAGACATGATTGCTAGGAAAGCAAGGATGATAGAGTCACAATAGGGTGACTAGATAGATGGACGAAATACTTATATATATGTTTATATGTTGTATGATACTTCTTATTATTGGGGTCTAAAACTCATGTTGCTCACGAGACTTTCTTGTCTCACATACTCCTTGTTTGTTTTGTTATGTACTCATGTTCAGGATCGAAGATATAGGTGCGTACGGATAGTGACATGCGGGGCCTAGAATAGAAGAACACTAGAGCAGAATTATGCTTAGCTTTGGTTTTGATATATATTTTGTAACACCAACTTTATACTCTGATTTTCATACCAAAGGTTTTTATAAATCCGTATTTTGGAATCGTTCTTCTATTTATAAAAATGATATATTTTCGCCAAGTGTTTTATTATAAAAATCGAGGTGTTACAAAAACTGCATTATTTGTGAAATTTTTCTTAAAAACTAACATTATTTATAAAAACCACGTTGATCCAAAATAATATCGTGGATTTGATCTTCAAAACTTATGCAGAACCTATTCAAAACAAAAACACAAATTTTGGGAGAAAAAACTTAATTTTCATAAAATTTAAAACTAATTTTTTCCATACTCTCAAACAAACATTAATAAACCATACATTTTCGAACGGCCAAAAATCACAAGTGTACCGAAAACTGAGTTTAAAACAACGTATATAAATTAAACAAAAAAAAAACTAAAAATGAAAATAACTCCCCAAAAATAACGATTTGGCTCGAAAGTTTTGTAAACCGCCTACCAACACGCAACTCACGTTGCTAGCTAACTTTTGACTCGTCAAATGCTTGAAATGAAGGACCAAAGCAGTAGTTATATCCATTTCAGTATAAACTTTTTCTTCACACGTTATTAAAGGGTATGTTACTACACATTTCAACATACATCATTAACTTACCAACCAATTAATCTCCATATATGTTGGGCCTAAGTTTTGCTAAGAAACTTCTTTGACCTTTCACACTAGCCCCGCTAACACGCACCAAATGCATATTTCTTTTCTGCTTAATGATCTTTTTGTGAACTATTCTTTAGTTCTTATTGATCTCAGTTATATATGTCAGGATCGAATAACCCTAGCAGATTATTTAATCACAGATCTACTAACAACGAGAAGTTGCAGCGGATCAACACTCGAGTTAATTGATTAAGAAATATGAATACTGTAATCGAATAAAACAATAATAAGAACACAATAATCACAAAAAGCTTCGATGTATATTGATATGCTCGAACAATACACACGTACGTTTACAATTCGTAAGGAACTATATATAATAGTCCTTGAAGCCTAAAATATTAACCTAGTTATTCTAGGATTCGATTACAATTGAATTACATAAATATATACATTCTATAACAAACTATACTAGAATCTCAGACTTGATCAACACCATAAATAGCATCAGTACTAATTATGATCATCATTAGTAAATCCATATTCAACATCATCAGTAGTAACTAGTGTTTCTGCCCCATCAGTACTAATCTTCAATACACGTTGATAAGTACTAACTGCAGCATCAGTAATAGAATGTTATATCTGTTTTCATATCCCAGCAATCTCCCCCTAAACTTGTTAATTCACTTGCAATTAATCAAGTTTCTTCTCATCTTCATTCTTTTTCTTTTGTTCCTCTGCTCTTCTTTGAATTCCTTCAATTTTTCTCTGATTTTGTTTCTTTCTTTGAGCTATTATGTATTTGCTGTTTCTTTTTATAAAATAATTAAGCTTTTCTTGAAACATCACAGCATCATACGGTTTTATCAGTGTGTTAGTGAATATATGGTACATTGTTTCTTCTGAGTGTGGATATTCTTTTTCCATTAAGTATAATTCACAGTTCTTACTGGCTCTTTCAAAGAAATACATGTTTACTAAAGGTAGTACATTCCATGCATAAATATTTTCTTTGTTTGTAAATATCTCAGGATAGTTGTCTGGATAAAAAGCAGCACCAATCATCTTGGTTAAGTATCCAGCTCCTGAGTTCTTCCATTTCTTCTTAGTCATTCTTGGTTTTCCAATAATCAATACTTTGATTATATCACTTCTGGAACATGATCTTACCATTGGCTTCCAACCAGTAAATCTTTGAGTTGTTCAGTCATCTCTTATGACTTCTATGACATTGTTAACAACTCTCCATATGAGTATTGGATTATCTTCAATAGGAGCAACATGAATATCAAGAACATGAATAATTTGTTCTGATTGTTTTGATTTCTTCTTGACTTCTTGTTCTTGTGGAAGAGCTTTTCTTTTCTTTGAAGAGAATTTTGAAGATTCACCAGAGATTGGTGTTCTAGAAAGAATACGTTTGGGATCTATTTCAACTAATACCTTTTCCTTTTCTTCTTCTACTTCACTTTCTTCTACTTCACTTTCTGCTAATTCTCTCTTTTTGGCAGTGCAATATTTGTCTACTATTGTTATCATTTTCATTCTGCCAAAGGACTTAGCATTATGCCCTATTGATATCAATAAATCAATCATTTTCTTCTTTTGTTCAAAAATTTCCTCTGGTAGGTCAGCTTTTTCTTTCTTACACTCAGCTACAAGATCTTCAAGGCAATTGAGATGTTCTTCTTCAATCTTTCTTTGTTTATCAAATTCTACCTTTTGATCCTCTACCAGGACTCCTTCTACCCCTTGAATTGTTGTCTCAGCTTCTTGAGCCTGAGTCATAGCAAGTTTCCTTAGATATCTTATCTTTTTCACCTTCCTTTTATCTTGTCTTGCAGGTCTGACATGATTCATTTTTTTTTTACCATGTAATGACCTAGTGCTCTGTTTGGATAATCATCATCAAATGGTTCTTTTCCTTTTCCAACACAAGCTGCAGGTGGAGTGTATTTCATGTCAAGAACAGGAGTAATGACAATTGATGGAGAGAAGAACTTAATCTTATCTTCTGTTAGTATCTTGGGGTGTGGGGGAAGTTCACATTCATCAAACTCATACCAATTCACATTATCATCAATGTCAGGTATGATAAGTGGTTGTTCAGGAGTTGGAGGTTTTGTTATGATTATAACAGGTTCACGTTCAAGAACTTCTGGGATTTCTTCATCTTCAGTAGTAACCAAGTTAGTTACTACTGTTGTTGATTCTTCTTCAAATACTACTGCTGAGGTTGTTGTTGTAGTTACTACTGCTAGGACATCAGTAGTATCCATGATATTTTCTTCTGGAGCATTTACTACTGGTATGTCTTCTTCTTCATTATGATCAGTAGTAACAACCTCTTGATCCTTTGCCTCAGTAATATCCATAGGATCAGTAGTCTCTATGACCTCAGTAGTAACTGGAGATTGTATTCGTTCTGCTGTTTGAGATTGATTTGCAGACACAAACACATCTTCATCCATACTTTGAATTCCTCTTTGTATGTTTTCACCAAAACTTGTTTCACCATGGACTTCTTTCAGATTTAGGAGAGCTGCTGCTGCAATTGATTGATCAATCATCCCTTGAATTTGATCTTTCTCCCCCTTAGTGATCTCAATTTGTTGAGCCTCACTATCTGCAATCTTTTTCTGCAATTTTCTGATCAAATTAGATTGCCGTTGAAGCTTGTACTCGAACTTCTTCTCTCTTCTGTTCAGAGTATTTATGTAATTCTTCATATAAGCCATGGTTTTACCTTGAGAATTCAGTAAGTTCAGACAATGTTGTACAGTGGTTTTAAGGTTTTCCTTCCTATCCGTCAATTGTGTTGGTTTAATACTGCCCTCAGCCCATTTGGGTGGATCATTGGGCTCATTTGGTACATTGGTTTGAAGGTTTTCCATCCTATCCGTCAATTCAATTGGTTTCTTTCTACCCTTATCACTTCTTGGTGATAAAATGGGTTTTTTTTAGATACACTCTTCTTCCTAGAAGAAGCAGTAGTATCCCCCCTTGTGGTTTCTTGGCACCGGGGTCCTCTTAGTGCAGTCTCAAAGGATGAGTCATCACTTAGATTTGCCGAGGTCTGGGTCCTAATGATGTTCTCACTAGCCTGTGCACCCACCTTTGGGGCATCAATAGTGAGAGCCCTTTCCTCATGTCCTCTCTCCTCCATGGAGGACAACTCTTGGAGTCTGGGGTTTGACTCAATGTGTCCCCTGGTGTCCTTTAAGGAAGATTTCTTCCTTTTATAAGTTTTAAAAATTTGTTTGGCAATGGTCTGGTCTTCCTCAGATTGAAGAGTAGCACTCTGTGGATTAATTTCATGTTCCTGGGACACGTTCAGGACATCTGTTGGTTCTTGTATTTGAGTGGACTGAATGGGTTGTGTTTGGGCTATATTTAGTGATGGAGTTGGTTGGGGTTCAATGGGGTGACTTGAACCCTCTCATGTTGGGGGTTGATCATAGATCATATTTTGGAACAGAGGAGTAACCTTCCCAGAAAATTTAAATTGTTTTCTCATATTAGAATACACCTTTTTATTTAATTCTGGTGTAACAAAAATGTTTTTTGGTGTTGAAAGATTTTGAATTTCACAGTTTATAATATGAGTTAGGAATCTTGGGTACATTAAAAATTTAGAAGATGATTGATTCTCAAGCATTCCTTCAAAAATCATGTTTGAAAAGTTGAATACTTGTCATGTGCACAAACAAACAACAGCAGAAGATATTGACTTGTTGAACTCATTCCAAGTACTCTTTTTAGGAGAGATACAATGTTGAAGAGTATGAACAAGATATTTCCATTGAGGTGAAAGAAGACCTTTCTGAAAAGTAACCATATCTAGTCTTCCCTCATACCCCATTTTTTGTAAAACATCAACAAGATCTTCCTTAGGTAAAGAGAACAAACCTGATTCATCATGTAGTTGAAGATGATGTCTAATTGACTGTTCAGAGATGATGATTGGCTTGCCATCTACAACGGACTTGATTTTTGATATATTTGATTCTTCTATCCTTTCAGCATTTTCCCAGAAATCAACCAGATGTTGTTGATAAGCTTTAGGGTTGATCGTGAGTGCAAACTTGATATGAGAGTTCTTTAAGAACATTACTATAGGTCGGAAATCCTTTGATCCATCAGGATTTCTTAGGAATGCACACATATTGTGAAATTCGGAATATTTGAGATCTGTTTTAACTTCAAGCGACTTTAGAGTTGCCATTTGAATGAATTTGAACTTTGAAGATGAGTATTTCACAGAGTGTTTGATCGCTTTTGCAAGATTGAGTGCTATGTGGAATGAATTTGGTTGATACTGATGCAGGATTTTGATCGGATTTTGCGGAGATTAGGGTTTAGCGTAGGATTTATGGAATCGAGGAGAAGATAATGCTAAACTAATCACAATTTGCTATTTATATTTTCCGATTTTGCCTGCAAAATGACCGAAATGTCCTTCGAATAATAACCCAACGGCTATTTTCATGAGGGTCAGTATGGTAAATTGTGTATTTTACAGATAACGGTCGATCAGTAGTAAATAAGTATCAGTAGTAGAAACGTCAGTAGTAACTGTTGTTTCTATACTTAACCTAATTCTACTAAGGACCCTTATCAGTACTAAATTGAAAGAATGACACATGATCAGTATTAATAAATAACCAGTAGTAAAACATAAAATAAAACTTGTACAAAAACTTTACAAATGATTTCCTTTTTGTGAATTTAATTTATTAAAATCCTTCCAATACTGCTAACCAAGAAACTGAATCTTCCTACATCAAATGCTTTTGTAAAAAGATCGGCTAATTGATTATCAGTATGAATTTTCTCAACTTTAATTAATTTCTTTTCATTACAATCCCTTATAAAGTGAAATCTTATTTCAATGTGTTTTGTTTTTGAATGTTTTACTGGATTATTCACAATACTGATAGCACTTTGATTATCAATAAAAATAGGAGTTTTAAGAATAGAGATACCAAAGTCTAGGAGTTGATTCTGAATCCAAAGAACTTGAGCACAACAAGCAGATGCAGCTACATACTCTGCTTCAGCATTTGATGTAGAAATATTGGTTTGTTTCTTGCATTGCCATGACACCAATCTTGATCCAAAGAATTGATATCCACCAGTAGTAGATTTCCTATCTTGACATTCACCACCATAGTCACTATCAGTGTAGGCTATGAGTTCAAATTGTGAGGAATGTGGATACCATAGACCAAGAGAAGGTTTTCCTTTCAAGTATCTAAAGATTCTTTTGACAGCCTGCAAGTGTAGTTCTTTAGGTCTTGCTTGATACCTGGCACATACACAAACACTATATACAATGTCAGGTCTAGATGCAGTTAGATACATTAATGAACCTATCATGGATCTGTAAAGATGTTCATCTACATCCTCCCTCTCAACATCAGGATGTAGGTGTTTGTGGGTTTCCATTGGTGTGCTTGCACTTTTGCTGTCTTTCATTGCAAATTTCTCTAAAATGTCTCTGACATACTTTGATTGGTTGATCAAAATACCATCTGGTCTTTGATTGATTTGGAGTCAAAGGAAGAAGTTCATTGGACCCATTGAGCTCATCTTGAACTTGATCTGCATCAGTTCTTCAAATTCTTTGCACAGTTGATCATTTGTTGATCCAAAGATGATGTCATCTACATAAATTTGGACCAGTAGTATATCATATTTAACCTTTCAAGCAACAATGTTTTGTCAATTGCACCTCTTTTGAAATTGTTCTTCAGTAAATATGATGACAATGTGTCATACCAAGCTCTACGTGCCTGATGAAGGCCATATAGAGCTTTGTCTAGCTTGTACACATAGTCATCATGTTCTGGATCTTCAAATCCTGGAGGTTGACATACATATACTTCTTCTTCAATTTTTCCATAAAGGAAAGCACTTTTCACATCCATTTGGTAGACTTTGATCTTCTTGTATGAGGCATATGCCAGAAAAATTCTTATTGATTCAATTCTAGCAACTGGTGCATACACTTCATCATAGTCTATACCTTCTTCTTGAGTGTACCCTTGAGCTACAAGTCTTGCTTTGTTCTTGATCACAATACCTCTTTCATCTTTCTTGTTTCTAAAGATCCATCTTGTTCCAACGGCTCTTTTTCCTTTTGGTAGAGGTACAAGAGTCCATACGGCTTGTAGTTTGAATTGAAGAAGTTCTTCTTGCATTTCTATGATCCAGTTTGAGTCTTTCATGGCTTGTTGAATCTTCTTTGGTTCCTCCTGTGACAAAAAACATTCATACATACATTCATTAGAGATTAGACTTATGTTACAAACATTTGAATTTATAGTAGAATTAAATTTGCTTCTTGTCTGCATGGTTGAGTTCACATCACTGAGGACTTGGTCCAACGGATGATTCTTTTCAGTTATGGTGCCATGAACTTTATCAACGATTAGTTGAGTGTCAAGATTTGACTCATTGGATTCAGGGATTTGTGCATCTGTCCATGTTTCTTCTTGATTGTTTGGATTTTGAGAAGATACTTCATTGTTACTGGTATCAGTAGTAACATGATTTTCATTTGATTTTGGTGTATCATTGTTAGTACTGACATCAACATTGATTAACTCATCATCATTTGTTTGAGTTTCTGAGTTACTACTGGGATCAGTAGTATTTTGAGAATTAGAGTTGTTACTGGTATCAAGGTTTCTAGGGTTATCTGAGTTACTACTATCCTCAGTATTAACTGTGGGATCAGTATTAACCAGAATATACTTCATTTTATCTTGACTGCCATTAAATGATGATGATCTATCTTGTTGATTTTGATTGTTTGAATCTCCTGTATTAAAATCATAGTTCATATCAAATGATTTGGTTAGATTATCAATGTTAAATAACCAGTCTGGACCATTTCCCTGTTCATTCATTAGATTTTCATTAAAGGATACATTAACACTTTCTTCAATGACCCTTAGCCTTTTGTTGAATACTCTGTAAGATTTGCTTAGAGTTGAGTATCCTACAAATATCCCATCATCTGCTTTGCAGTCAAACTTACCAATTTGTTCTCTTGTAATTAAAATTGTACAAGGACAACCAAATGATTTTAGAAAGCTTATTGAGGGTTTTCTTTTATTAAAAAGTTCATAAGGTGTTTTAAAGTGAGGCTTAACTATTAATACTCTGTTTTGAACATAACAAGCAGTATTAACAGCTTCAGCCCAAAAAGTTATTGGTAATTTTGAATCTGCAAGCATGAATCTGGCTGCTTCAATGATGGTTCTATTTCTTCTTTCAGTTACACCATTTTGTTGAGGAGTTCTTGGTGAGCCGTACTGCCTGTCAATTCCCTTAAGATCACAAAAGTCAATTAGATTAGTATTCTTAAATTTTGTGCCATTATCACATCTAATTGCTTTCACTTTGAGATCCCTTGTATTTTCCAGCTTGACAACAAGATTCTTTATAATCTCACTTGTTTCATCTTTGGTCCTAAGAAAGAAAACCCAAGTATATCTAGAAAAATAATCAGTAATTACAAGGCAGTATTGTTTCTTTCCAATACTCATTACATTTGTAGGTCCAAAAAGATCCATATGTAAGAGCTGCAAAGGATTAGAAATAGAATTTATTGCTTTGGTATTATGAGAAGTCTTGTGTTGTTTACCTTTTAGGCATGGAACACAGTGATGATCACACATAAATTCTTTTTGTGGTAAACCAACAACCAAATTTTTTTTAACTAAATTGTTCATATTTTTAAAATTTGTGTGACACATCCTTCTATGCCAGAGTTCTGATTCATTTGTGTTTGCCTTAGATATAAAACAGTTGATCTCATTTGAATAAATGAGTTCTCCCCCTATATCCAGGCAATACACATTGTGTCTCCTTGGTGTTCTTAAAACAACAAATTTTTCATCAATAATAAAATCAGGAGAAAGAATGATGCACTCTACATCTGTAAAAAGAATTTTGTTCTTCTTATCACAGACTTGTGAGACACTAACCAGATTATATTTAAGCTCAGCAACATAGAATACATCATCAAAACTAATCTTACCATTTGATACTGTACCTTTACCTGTAATCTTACCACCTCTTGGATTTTCACCAAATGCAACATATCCACCTTCAAAAGACTTGAAATCTCTCAAAATTTGAAGATTTACAGTCATGTGCCTAGAGCATCCACTATCAATATGACATGTTCTACCTTCTTCAGGGATCTGAATGCTCTGCACATAAAGTAAATGGATTAGTTAGTTTTGGGAACCCAAGCTTGTTTTGTCTTGGGTTCATCCTTTGAAGAGTAAGTTTTTTTAATAAATGAGCTTTATATGCAGTTTTGGTCTTAATTTGTTGGTTAGTACTGGTGTTGTGTTTTACTACTGACCTAGGTTTATACCCGTAATGTTTGGCTTTTGAGTATTTTACTACTGATGGACCAGTAGTATTTGGGTAATGTGAGTTTTTAGCATAATCAGTAGTGTTTTTGTCTTATACCAGACATCATTGTAATTAGGGTTTTTATCAGTAGTAAACCTAGAATAGTTCCTACTGGTGTTTGAAAACTTTGAATATTGAGGAAATTGATTTTGTTTTCCATTATTTTTGAAAGAGTTACTTCTGTTTGGACTTTTATATATGATATTTGGCACAAATCTCTGTCCAGTTCTTCCAAATTTGGGAGTTTCAACATATGAGTTTTTTTATTTCTTTTGCTTCTTCAGTTTGTTTTAGTTTTAAAGCATTCTCCTTTTCTTCGTTGACTTTAAATTCTTTGAATTCTTTGCAATTAATAGGGTTAAAGTGACAATTTTTTTGCTATGTGATTAACTTTGTTGCATATTAAGCATGTTAATTTTGTTGATTTAGCACCTTCAGGCTTTCTTTGTTCTTTTAACTGGTTCAAGTTTCTTTAATTTCCCCTTCTTAAAATTTTTGGTATATTTTCTGAGGTATAATTAGGGGATTCAGTTTGACTTTGTGTTGTGTGAAAACTTGTATCAGTTGACTCAGTTGTTTGATCATCATCAGAAGAATCATTTGGCTCAGTTGTTTTATTACTGGTTTCAGTTTGATTTTCTATTTTTAATTCATTTAAAGTTCTTTATGTGCTTGATTTAAGAGGTGGGATAAAATTAGTTGGAGGTGGAACTGCATGATATCCCACCCCATGCACAATTTTTTCAGTGGTTTGATTACTGGTTAATTCATCAATAATTTTATAACTTCTTTCAAATTTTTTAATGGTTAGTTTATTCTGTTCTAATTCCATTTGACATTCTTCTAATTTACTTAAAGTTTCTTTTAATTTCAATTTAGCATATTCTTTATCATAAGTGGTTTGTAGCAATTCATCTTTTATCTTTTGATATGTTATTTTATAAATTTTAATTTGATTTTCAAGATCAGCTATACAGCCATTATATTCAATTCTTCTATTTCTATTTAAGATCATCTCTTCAAGTGTTTCTTTGTTGAGTTTTTCTAATTCTTTATATGCTTTAATGCATTCAGGAGTGCAAGATTTAGAATGTACCTCAGTAGTAGAATCAGTGAAGGTCATGAGAGCTTGGTTTTGAGCATGTTCTTCTGCTTGAAAGCTCCAGTCATATCCTTGACCTTCTTGAGAGACTAGTGCAGTTGAATTGGAAGTGCTGTTTTTGTTGTAGTTTGATCTTTGATCTTTGCTAGGACATTCTCTGGCAAAGTGACCAAGTTCATGACAGTTGTAGCATTTGACTTTGGTTTTGTCAAATCCAGCACGATCACCTTTGTTGTAAGTCAGATTTTGCCTGCCAGTTCTTTTGAGAAAATCTTTTTGTCCTTAGACTTAGCATAGCCATCTGCCACTTGATGTCCATCTCTTCCAGATCATCAGGATTGAGTTGTTCCAGATCTTCACTAATCAATGCAGTATGCACATGATTAGTAAAGAAGGATTCTCTTGCTACATCTTCAATGCCTACATTCTTTGTAGCCTCTTGACCTGTTCATGTACTAGACACAAAATCAGCATTGTTTGAAGGTAAATTGGGACTTTTAGAACTTACCTCAGATTCAAACACTCTCAGTTCATTGTATAATTCATCCAGTTCTTTTTTCTTCCAAAGCATCTCCTTGTCTATATATAACTGTATACATAGACCATTCTTCACCAAGAGACCAGAGAAACTTCCTGTTGACATCATCATTGTCTGGTTGAACACCAACTTGATTGAGTTCACCAATGAGTTTGTTGAAACGATCAAAGACTTGTGATAATGATTCATTCTTTTGGCTTTTGAAGTTTTTAAAGTCTTGCTTCAGAACAGACTTCATGTTTCTTTTGGTGCTTTTGGTGCCAACAAACCTCTTCTCCAGTGCCTGCCATAACTTCTTTGCATCATCATATTCAACAAAGAGATGTTGATAATCATTGGGAATAGCAAGCAGAAGTGTGCTTAAAGCATTGCGTTCAATTCCTCTGTCTTTCTTCTCTTTTTCACACTTGAGTTTGTCGGCTTCAGTTGTAGAGCTTGCTACTTGAGTCTGAACGGTTTTATTGCCTTCACAAACAACTTCCCACATGGAATAATCAGTAATAAGCATGTATTGCTTGATTCTGTTTTTCCACATCCCAAAGTTATTGGGAGTGAGAATGGTAATTTTGTTAGCCTGAGTGCTTTCATTGTTATCAGACATGATTAACAATTCGAAAGTATGAAACTTTTTGTTGTTCTTAATTCGTAGATCTAGAACCTTAATGCTCTGATACCACTTGTCAGGATCGAATAACCCTAACAGATTATTTAATCACAGATCTACTAACAACGAGAAGTTGCAGCGGATCAACACTCGAGTTAATTGATTAAGAACTATGAATACTGTAATTTAATAAAACAATAATAAGAATACAGTAATCACAAAAAGGTTCAATGTATATTGATATGCTCGAACAATACACACGTACGTTTACAATTCGTAAGGAACTATATATAATAGTCCTTGAAGCCTAAAATATTAACCTAGTTATTCTAGGATTCGATTACAATTGAATTACATAAAGATATACATTCTATAACAAACTATACTAGAATCCCGGACTTGATCAGCACCATAAATAGCATTAGTAGTAATTCTGATCATCAGTAGTAAATCCATATTCAGCATCGTCAGTAGTAACTAGTGTTTCTGCTCCATCAGTACTAATCTTCAATACACGTTGATCAGTACTAACTGCAGCATCAGTAATAGAATGTTATATATGTTTTCATATCCCAACAATATAAACTGTTTTTTAAACTTAATAGTTTGCCTGTACACAAAATGTGTTGGTGTTAATGCAAAAAAGTGAAGAAATGATGTCATGTCAATATTATGATGTCGTATTTACCATTCCCCCGCTACTTTAAGTGTATTTATTTGTATTATAGGTATTTAATTTAATATTTTAATATTAAATGAACATGCATGTAGAACCTGGCGCCTAAATGATGTCATGTCAATATTATGATGTCGTATTTGCCATTTACGATTTGTTACGTACCTAAATTGGCTAGCCATCTTTTTAGAATACGTACCTAACCCCCTTGTTTAATATATATATATAAGCGCGTACATGCTAAGTGGAAAATAATTATATGAATGTCAACAAACTACTGATGCCTGAATTTTATGTATATGAAACGTTTTGGTAAAAAGTATCTTATTTAATATGATGAAAAGACTAATTTACTTTTAATTTTTATTTTTAAATATCATTAAGTTCATTGTATTCAAAATTTGTGGTACATATTTCATACTAACTATTTAATTTAATCTAATATAACAATAATTATAATTTTTTGACTTAAAATCGAAAAAAGCAACAATTTATGACTTAATTTTAGTAGGAGGAAGTATATGATAATGTATATGAATGCCAGCAAACTTCTAATGCCTGATTTTTCTCTATACGGCATTACATAAACGTTTTGGGTTGGCTCAAAATAGAACTTTATTTTTGAAAGTTAACGCAATTATACAAGCCTTGGACAAAAAGCTAAAAAAACTGAATTGACCAGAATGAGGCTGCTCCAATATAATACTTAAATTGACTAATTTTCAAAAATGACACCCTAACATAGTAAACCAGCATATATTGTTCTTGGTGTTTTTCTTCAAGATTGTAAACCCGGGTTTTGTAGGATAGGTGAGTTTATGCTCGTTGATATGGAACTGAAAAGATAGATAAAGATTAGAATCCGTTAATTTAAACGAATACCGGATTAATCTAACACAAAACACGTTGATTCGAGGGAATACCGTGATTTGGTCTTCAAAAGTTGTTCAAACACAAGAACAAAATTCGGGAGAAAACTCAAAATTTGCAAAATCATCAACTGATTATTTCATATGATAGAATACACTTTAAATATGGCCCAGATTTTCGAATGGGCCTAAAACGACAAACAGGCTAAAAACTGGGCCTAAACAAAGTTGGAAATTTTAACGAAAAAACACAAAAACGTAAATAAAGTGTCTAAAACAAGGCTTTTTGGGCCGGGAAGTCGGGTAAACCGCCTACAGCTGTTTATCATGTCGTAGCCTTCGTCTCGAGCTTCGATTTGGTTACTCGTGGGCTTGAAACGGAGACCCGAGCGGAAAGTTACGCCCTTTTTACTAAAGGCCCTTTCTTCATGCGATAATGGGCTTCCATAAACATTAAGGCGCGTTCCTCTATCATTGGACCTGCATCACTCGTCATGTATGCAATTTATATAACTATTGTTGTAGTCATTTTCGAACAATCGTCTAACAATCTGATAAATATTTACCTATAACTAGAAGAATCAAACTCGTAACTTTTAGAAAGTTATTAAAAACTCTTACAACTATTTTACCCACCATATATGTTCTTGGTCGTAATTAGTGTCTATAAAACCCTACCAAATACAACAAAGTAACCAACCATAATAAAACACATGTCTTTCCCTTCTTCATCTCTATAAAATCAAACATTCCACTTTTATACTCAAACACAAACACATGCACAAAACCGATTCTTTGATTATGAATATGATGATGCACATGGGATTTCTCCTCATAATCCTCCTTTTGGGTTCCTCTCCTTCCATTTCTTCTCAGATCACCATTGTCAAAACCCTACCAGGCTATCCACAACCTCTCCCTTTTAAGCTAGAAACTGGGTATCTCTCTATCTATCTCTCTCTCTCTCTCTCACACACACACACACACAATTTATATCTATATGTAATCATATATATGTATATGGAAATTATATATATTAGGTATATCGGAGTAGGAGAAGATGAAGCGGTGCAACTATTTTATTACTTTGTGGAATCTGAAGGCAACCCGGAGAAAGATCCACTCATTATTTGGCTAGCCGGAGGACCTGGTTGTGGCACTCTTCGTGCTTTCTTTTTCGAAATCGGTATGTAATCTTCACTTCAAAATTAATTATTAAGACTTGAAATATACAATATACATTCTTATTCTCTTATTCACAATTTTGTTTGAGGTTTTCTTGAAATTAATCTCTCTACCCGGATAGGGATATTTGTTTTATATTTTACCTACCAATATTAATCATTTGAATAAATTGAGTATCGTTGTTCTTGTTGAAATATATACATATATAATTTCCGTGTGTTTTTTATTTAGTTTTCCCTTATCCACATTACATTTGGTCGTCAACATTCTTCTTGCTCTTTTGGCGGCGTTAACTAGTCGTTGTCTTTACTTTATATAGCATTCGTACCTAACACACGTACAAAAGTGACCATCTTTCTATATTTAATAAACATAGGACAGTCAAATTATCATATCCACCTAAAATGGTATCTAAGACACAATAAATTATCAAATGATCATCATTGACCTAGCATGTTTGCTCTCATCATTATAATTGATGGTTCAAGTCTCATAGCGGACATATATGAAATTAATAGTAGATTAGGATCACTGTTAAAAAAACACAATAAATTAACTATTCGTTCCTCCCGTCTTTGTGATGAAAACCACACAATTGATTAATTGTACGGACTTTTACAAGTCTGATTAATGTTAATGAAATTTTTAAAAGCA
This sequence comes from Calendula officinalis, assembly GCA_963853835.1. Lineage (NCBI taxonomy): Eukaryota > Viridiplantae > Streptophyta > Magnoliopsida > Asterales > Asteraceae > Calendula > Calendula officinalis. Next base: position 8,367,146 of record OY970828.1, on the reverse strand, counting down.
CATGTTCGTTAAGTATATATCTATCATTAATTAAGATTTTAAATATCCTTAATTAATTTAAACCTAGAAACTAATACGTACGATATCCTCCCTCCGTCCCACAAAAAAGTTCTCATTTTTATCATAAATTTTGTCCCACAAAAAAGTTCCCATTTCTATTAAATAATATTATTATTATGGGCCCCCACCACCAACTATCTCTTAAAAACACTTTCTCTCTCCAATTAACCTTATATTTTAATCAAAAATAGTACCAAAGACCCCACTATCAACTATCTCCTAAATACTTGTGCCCAAAGGAAATGGGAACTTTTTTGTGGGACGGATGGAGTATATACTTCCTCCGATTCAAAGTAAGTTATACACTTGGTGTTTCACGGTTTTTGAGGCAAAATATTATAATGATGGTTAAATTAGATTAATTGGATGGTTAGTGGGGAATGAGTCCCACACATTTTGAATAAAGTAAGGTTAATGATGTTTAAAAGTAAAAAGTAAGGGTAAAGGGGTCATTTCACTTTGTTAAAGTAGATAGTTAGTGGGTGTGGGTCCCATTTTATTTGCCAAATAAGGAAATTTTTCAAAGTGTATCACTTATTTTGAATAACCTCAAAAAGGAAAGTGTATCACTTATTTTGAATCGGAGGAAGTATTAGAGAAATAAGTGCAATAATTGTGATAATTTTAAGATTTAAGAAAGGTTTACTTCTGTTCTGTTTTTTTTTTTTTTCGTTTGGTATTTCTTTCTATGGTTTAAAAAAAATGTGCAAATGTTATATAAATTGTAGTTACATTTGTATATATATACTTGTTAAAATTTTGGAGCCACAATTGATTATGAATATAAGTCTCAGAGGCGATACCAAAGCGATACTAAGGTGGACATGGTGCCAGGGTAGGCACTTACCAGTTACCCCCTTGGAGCTTTTGTACGTAATGCTTTTATTATATTTAGAAGGATGCCCGTATAATATGGTGATAGAAAATCTGTAATTATTTCTTATGACGACGATTGGTAATGATGCCGGTAATGTTAGAAAGTGACTATTTGCAAGGATAGTTATACATATGACTATTAAAATGAAGAGGAGAAAAGTGAAAGCTTAATTTCTTTGTTTTATCAAATCTCTTCATTTCGTCTTCAAATGAATGCTTAGGGGTGTTTAGGAAAGCTTTTTAAAATAGTCTAAGTTTACTGGCTTATAAGTTTATATAAGTTAATAATCTTTTTAAAATAAAGTGTTTGGAAGATTTTATTTAAGCTTATTGTATAATTACTAAAAATAGTTTAATGAGTAAAAATGTTATTGAGAAAAGAATAATGGATAACGTTAGCGGAGGATAAAAATGTAAAACCATTCAATTTCTTAAATAACCCTTAACAATTTCCAACAAAATAGCTTTTCTAATGGGCTCTTAATAAACTCATAAGTACAAGCTTATAAACTTATTCAAACACTTAATATGACTTATTAAACTTAAATAAGCTAATAAATTAATAAGTCCATCTAATAACTCTCATATATTTTGTAATTGATTCACATACACATGTTTTTATAGGCCCAATGCAATTTCAATATGGGAATTATATGGATAATGTGCCGGCACTGCAATTAGACCCGAATTCTTGGACAAAGGTATGCAACTATACATTAGTTACTTTTTTTTGGTACAATACGTTATCTTTCAATAAAATAACTTATGGGCCTTCAAAGGTGGCAAATGTGATATATCTGGATGCACCGACGTTAACCGGATATTCATATACAAAAACTCCTGAAGCGGTTCGATCTAGCGATACGCTATCGGCATCACAAACTGCTGAATTTCTTCGGAAGGTTTGTGAAAGTTTAACAAGATTAATTAAAGTACTTAGCAATTAGATTGAGGAAAAAATTATTTCTAATGATGGTTGTTAATTGCAATGCAGTTTGTTAAACAACATCCAAAGTTTCTAAAAAATCCTATGTATGTTACCGGAATTTCCTATTCCGGGATTGTTATTCCGATCATCACTGAGGAGTTATATAAAGGTACATATAATTTAATATTCCCTTCCACTTAATAAAATAATATCATTACTAATTATCTCACCACTAACTATCTTCAAGAAAAAAATGATTTTTTTCAAACTAACCTTATCTTTTAATCAGAATTATTAACAATGAACTCACCAGTCACCACTAACTATTTGCCTAAAAACTTGTGAAAAAGGAGAATTTCTTTTGTTTTTTTTTTTTTTTTGGGACAATAGGAGTATTTTTTAATAAATCTCATTCATAGTTTTTAACTTTCTTATCTTATTATCTAGGTAATGATGAAGGACTAGAACCGATTGTAAACATTCAAGTAAGTATATTAAAGTTTTGCAAGTTGCACTTTTTATTGATTTTTAAGAATGAAACATGTATGGCCATATTACTAAGGACTTTGATGATGGAAATTTTAGGGATACATGGCGGGAAACCCATTGACAGACAAAAGTGGTGATATAAATTCTAGGCTCGAATATGCTTATCGTATGGCACTTATATCTCAAGAATTATATGAGGTGCTTTAACATATTGTTTTCTAAACTTGCTGAGCACTCGAATACCAAAAACAAACAGTTTTAGTTATCGTTCATTCAATGAATACCGATACTGATGGTGAATTCCAGTCAAATACTTCTTTTGTGAAATGAGATAAAACATGAACTATTATAAAAATTATAACTTGATGTTCCAGTGCCTCAAAGAAACTAAAAAAATAAGCCTTTATTTTCAAATGAGATAAAAAAGACAAACGGGCCGAAAACTGACCCACAAAAAAAATCTAAAAACTAAACAAAAAACTTAAAAATAACTTCCAAAATACATTTTATTTGCTCGAAAGTACGGTGTTATCCTTGTTGCAAGCTTGGATTTGACCGGTCAAACACTTGATATAGAGACTTGTAGCCAAGTTATGCCCATTGTAATGCAACCCCTTTATCTACTCAATTTTGGACCTTTATAAACAAAAAGGCTCGATTCTCTACGGCTGTGTTGTATCAATTTCTCTAATGGTTTCATTTGTCTTCATTTTGCTTAATTTGTAACTAATGGAGGTAATTCAATTTATCAACTGAAACAGACAACAAAACAAGATTGTCACGAGAATTACGCCGAAGCGGATTCTAACAATTTGCTATGCATGTCGAATATTGATGAAGTGAACAAAGTATGTACACACAATTCGTTTTTCATAACTATTTGTTTTGTATTCGATGTTTTGTCCATGTTTTATCCACACTATAACACTTTTCTTTTTCGATGTTAATTAGCGTGTTGGAGACATTAACATTCAACAAATTTTGGATCCTGATTGCGATCCCTCAACCAATTTGGTTAGAGGTGGAAATCCAATTGTAAAGGGTAATCGAAGAACACTACGTGCCAATAATCCAATTAGAACGCTTCCTGCCCGATCAACGCTTAAGGACTCTTTTTGTCGAGTAATTTTCTCATTCCCTTTTGTTTTCTTCTTTCCCATGAATATATGAATCTATATATTATATATTTTCGGTATTGATAGGGTGAATACTATGACTATGCAACTCTTTGGGCCAATAATGAAAATGTCATGAGAGCACTTGGCGTACGTGAGGTATAGTAACTAATAATCAATTAAATAACGAAAAGTTTATTCATTTTTGAGTTAATTATTGAAAAAACTCATGATGGTTGACTTATATGATTGAAATAATTAGGGAACGGTGAAGGAATGGTTGTTATGTAATTTGGACATGAAGTATAACTATGGTAAACCATCAATGCCACAATATGAATTCAATATCCAAAGTAGTGTTGTCTACCATGAAAAGTTAACTCAGAGAAACTGCCGAGCTTTGATTTTTAGGTATTCTTTTACACTTATTAGTTGTTTTCACATTTTTTCTAAAAATGATATTCTATAAAGACTATCATTATCTAATGTACTACTACCTAAGTGTTATTGTGGACATTTCACATATCTCTTATTTTATTTATATCAAACAGCGGAGATCATGACATGATGGTTCCACACGTGGGCACACGTAATTGGATAAGTTCACTTAACCTTACTATCACATATAGTAATTGGGACCCGTGGTATACTAACGGTCAAGATGCAGGATACAAAACAACCTACGTTCATAATAACTATTCTTTAGTATATGCTACCGTAAAGGTACAATACGTTATATTATATGTATTAATATATATTTATTACATTACAAAAGGATTAAGAAATATTTTGTGCTTTTTTGTGTTCGTGCAGGGAGCAGGTCACACTGCTCCGGAGTTTAAACCTCAAGAGTGCTTTGATATGGTTAACAAGTGGTTTTCTCATAGACCTATTTAAACAAATTTCCTGAATATATGTTTCGTATCAATGGAACCATTTTTCCAACGATACGATATATGAAGATCAAATGTTATGCAGCAGGACATTTGTTGTGGGGTATGTATAGTACCAGGAAGAAGTTAAATAGATAATATTAGATATTCATTATTGGTTATTGGTTATTTTTTACATTGTAATTCGTCAATTCTATATTGTTATATGGTTTAATATTTTGTAATGATAAAAACAAATATTCTAGATATCTTGAATTTCTTTGTTTCCACATAAATTGCTGCTGATGGTCATAAATTTAGGCACATAAATTTAATGTTGAAATTGAGGCATTTGTATGAATCGTTAATTTGAAAATTGTTACTCATAGCTCGTAAGTTTATAAACGGGTGGCAAAATTTTTACCCCTATTGGAAATCCAAAGAAATGCAAAAATAATTAACATCTTCTCCTAAGATGACACTTTTCGGTATTACAGGCTAAAGTAGCATCCCATTCCTATAGCGTCACAACATCCAGAAAATGAAAAGAGTAACAACTTTGAGCTTCTTGTTTCTCCTGAAAAAGTAAGAGAATCCGCTAGATTGAGAGTATCCATAATTAATTGTATCCGGAATTAGAATTTAAATTTTCCACCAATGAAGGGTGATTTTCCAATCATCTCATGATTTGCATTGAAATATGTGAGCTCCATCTTCAAAGTATTCGTCACAAAAATGGGCCATATATAATGTTGTTGGGCCTCCACTTGTTATTGGGCTGGATCTCCCAAAAAAGAAAACTTTAGAATGGCATATGGAATATCTGGCCTCAACAGGGGTGATACAGTTGGGGTGGGCCACCTCAGATTAAGAATTATGGGCATGAAGCATGATTACAGTAAATGTTTGGGAATTGATTTTTGTACCATATATTTTGATGCATATATCACAGTGTACAAGTGTTATCACATACTATACAGACATATAAAGCAACAATAGTGGTAGTGGTGTGGAGATTAAAATGTGTAGTACAAAAATCACCCCTTAAATGTTTGTCTCACCTGGATTTGTACTTTCATGAATAATATTAAAGGCAGAGGTGAAACGATCTTTAACCGTGCACATAGGGTTAGAATCCAAGGCATAAAGACAAACAAATTCATCTTTCAGGGATGAACCACTGATATATATAGCATGCCAAAAACTAAGTATCTTTTCCATCTTCGATCCTTTTTTTAATAAATTATGGCATGAGTGTCTTTAGGAGGTGCAGCCGCACATGACCCACCTTTTGGAGAGGGCCCAGTTTTTTTATATGTGCCTTATATATATAATCTGAAAATTTGAAGTCAACATAATAATTTAATAGGATAAAAAAATTAGAAAATAAAATATATATTGTATTTAGGGGGCTCATTTTCGTCAATTCACACAGGCCCTTTAGAATTTCAGAGACACCCCTGAATTAGGGAGCATACTGTTATTATGAGTCAACACATATTGAAATTAAAATTACCATACTTATCTGTTGCCTACAATCTCAGCCGATTCTATCAATATCTTTTATTATTTTTATCACATCTATAAGTTAGGAAGTTTGTTACCCTTATAGATGTATATATATTAGCTCATTCTCTTGTAATATAATCAAAATCTTTATGGTATTAGAGCAGGATACACACTTCTTCCCCAACCAAAACTAACCCTAAACCGCCGCCATCTTCATCATGACTGGCGGAGAAGAAAACTCCAACAAAAAACAAAAGAATGGTGAACGGGGCAGTCCCGACCCAAGCTCACCCTTCTATATTCACGCGTCAGACTATCCGCGACAAATGCAAGTCAACGATGCTCTGACGGACAACAATTACAATGATCGGATTCAAGAGATGGAAAACTTTCTATTCGCCAAAAACAAAATCGGTTTTGTTGACGGAACCATTGCCAAACCGGAAAAGAATGCGGCAGATTACATGGCCTGGATGCGTTGCAACGCAATGATCAAAGGATGGTTGACGACGGCCATGGAAAAGGAAATACGTACGAGTGTAAATTATGCCAGCACCGCTGCTGAGATGTGGACGGATCTTTGAGAAAGATTTGGCAAGCAAAGTGCACCTCATGCGTATGAGTTGAAACAGGTGATTTCAAACACAAGACAAGACGGAATGACCGTCTCCGCATACTACACAAATTACATGGTTTGTGGGACGAGATCCAGTACGTTCTTCCCAATCCGCAATGCTCATGCAATGAGTGTACGTGTAGACTTGGAAAATCCCTAAACAATCTTAGGGAACAAGAAAAATTATATGAATTCCTCATGGGACTCGATTCTGAATTCTATATTGTAAGGACTCAAATCCTTGCAATGAAACCCATACCATCCTTTGGGAACGCTTACCATTTGGTGGCCGAGGATGAACAACAAAGGTCCATAACAAATGCGAAAAGGCCCATGACGGAAGCTGCTACATTCCAAGCTTTTGTTAAAAGGGATACTAACTCAAACACATACGTTAAAAAGAATAAAAAGCCAGCGGAGCACTGCACTTATTGTGACAAAGACGGACACTCACGAGAAGGGTGCTTTGAACTCATCGGGTATCCCGAATGGTGGCCAGGAAAGAAACAAGGCAAGCCAAAACCCAAAGCTGCATGTGCCGAGGTCGAATCAAGTCCTGTAAAGGGCTTAACCAAAGAACAATACAAACAGTTTTTTGATCATATAAATACCGAAGGAAGTCAAACAAAGGAAGCTTCTACCCACATGGCAAACATGGCAGGTAAAATAATTCATAAAGATTCTTGGATTGTTGATACATGGGCCACCGAACACATGACCAACTAAGTTGACATACTCGAAGACAAAGTCACCTCCTTATTGGAGGAACCCGTAACCATTCCAATTGGTCAAGTTGTACCTATTGAAGGGCGAGGAAGCCACATATTGCCAAACGGGGCCAAAGTTAAAGATGTTCTACATATCCCCGATTTTAATTGCAATTTGTTGTCGGTTAGCAAACTAGCTAATGATTTAAAATGTGTTGTGAGCTTCTTTCCAAACTTCTTTATGATGCAGGGCTTAGCTTCAAAGAACTTGATTAGAGCGGGTAAGTGCATCAACGGTCTATATCGGATGGGAATGCTTGAGAAACGGAGGAAGGAAATGATGTCAAATGGAAACATATGGCACAAGAGGTTAGGGCATGCTAGTGTAGGAAAGTCGAATGAAATAAGTTTTCTCAAAAACATTTTAGAAATAAAGATCATGTTTGTGATTCTTGTACGAAATCAAACTTAACGAGACAACATTTTCCTGTTAGTGTTACTAAAACAAATGCTTGCTTTGATCTTATACATTGCGATATATGGGGAAAATATCACACACCCTCCTTTTCAAGGGCAAACTACTTCCTCACCATTGTAGACGACCATAGTAGGGCAGTTTGGGTTTTCTTGATTAAACACAAATATGAAGCAAGCTCATGCTTAATAAAATTTTACAAAATGGTCCAAACTCAATTCGAAAAGAATATTAAATGTGTAAGATGTGACAATGGCGTTGATTTCACATCAAATAGCATGTTAGACTTTTACACTGAACATGGAATCCTCTTAGAAACTGCATGTCCTCACACCCCGTAACAAAACGGAGTTGTCGAACGAAAACATCGTCATCTTCTCGAGGTGATTTGGGCTTTAAAAATTGAAGCTAACGCCCCCACAAGAGTTGGGGAGGGGGGGAGTGCGTCTTGACTGCCAGTTGTCGAACAAAAACATCGTCATCTTCTCGAGGTGGCTCGGGCTTTAAAAATTGAAGCTAACGCCCCCACAAGAGTTGGGGGGAGTGTGTCTTGACTGCCAGATACATTATAAACAGACTCCCCTCCAAAGTCATCGAAAAGAAAACACCGTATGAAATTCTATATGGTCAAAGGCCCGAATACAGTCACATGAAAATCTTTGGTTGTCTTGTCTATTATCGCAACACTGACACGAAAGGTGATAAATTCGAAATCAAGGGAATGCCGGGTATTTTTGTTGGCTACCCCCACGGCACAAAGGGATATAAAATATTCGATCCCGATCAAAACAAAATTGTTGTTTCTAGGGATGTAATATTTGCAGAAAATGCTTTTCCTTTCAAGAACAACCATGTACAAAATGAGGAAGAAGATGATGAAGTAATCAGTGGCACATACGATGCAGAAGAAACCCAAAATATTGAACCCGAATTTGACCTTGAAAGTCAACAATTGGAAGAAGTTAATCTTGAAATTCCGCATAATAACAGTAACACAAATCAACCAGAAGAACATGAGGTGGAAAATAACGATGTCAACCAAGGAAGAGACAAACGAACAAAAACAAGGCCTAAACATCTAAATGACTATGAAGTCAAGCTCCCTCCATCCATAGACCATGCACAACCCGCTCCAGATCAAGAAAACACTACGGTACATCCTTTGGCTAATTTCGTTTCTTATGATAAATTTTCTAAAAATCATAAATGCTTCTTGGCGGCCATCACTTTAATTGATGAGCCAAAAACATATAAACAAGCAGTGCAGGACCAAAGTTGGAGAAATGCAATGCAAAAGGAAATAGATGCCCTTGAAGAAAATAAAACTTGGTCCATAGAAGATCTACCGAGTGGGAGACGTGCCATCGACTCGAAGTGGATCTACAAAATTAAATACAAACCAAATGGTGAGATAGAGAGATATAAAGCTAGACTGGTCGCAAAAGGTTTCACGCAAATGGAAGGGGTTGACTATCATGATACGTGTGCCCCCGTTGCAAAATTAACAACGGTCAGAACGCTTCTTGCCATAGCAGTCAAAAGGGTTTGGATCATCCACCAGTTATATGTCAACAATGCTTTCCATCATGGTGACCTACATGAGGAAGTATACATGAAGATTCCAGAAGGCTATAAGAAAGGGGGAGCAAACAAAGTTTGTAGATTAAAGAAATCTCTCTATGGTTTAAAACAAGCTTCTAGAAATTTGTACCAAAAGCTCACTTCGGTTCTCAAAGAGCTCAGATTTGAACAGTCTAATGCAGATCACTCGCTCTTTATATACAAGCATGCAAAGATCTTTGTTGCAACTCTTGTTTATGTTGACTACGTAATAATTGTTGGAAACGATGCAAATAAAATCCAGGAAGTCAAGTCTTACTTAGACGAAAGATCTAGCATAAAAGACCTTGGAACTCTAAAGTATTCTCTAATGGTGATTTTCGGTTATTACAAGTAACAAACGCAGCGGAAAAATGTTTATCACCATAAACGGATCTAATATTAAATCATACAATTAAACTACAATCAAAATCAAAGAGAATGGTATAAATTCATACCCTAGTTGCCTTTGATCAATATGAATTGGATGGATGATTGTGACAGATGGAAACCAAGTATTCAATAGAAATACCTCAAAAGCTAGTCCACACTACACCGATCAAGAACATCAATTGGGATGCTAGTCCCTTGCTCAAGAACAATAAACGAACCAAATAACCATAACCTTACAAGAGGCTTACGATTTTCTTGTCACGTTCGTATGTATGCAAAAACCAATTAACAAGCTTGTGCCTCTTTTGTTTTAATCACGTGTAAGAAACAAAAAAAGACAAAGACTTTCTTTGCTTTTCTTGTCTGCGTACACATTCCACCACCAAGGAAAAATAACGCCAATTTGTTTTTATGCGGCAGAATTGAGGAGGCTAGGGTGGAATTAAGGGTTTTAATTAACATACTTAATTCTTCCTTGTTTTCTAATTTATATTTGTACTTAAGTCCCTTGCTTCTTAGTTCTTCTTTTTGGCACACCAACTAAGTTTCATACTTAACAATTTAACACAAAACTTAATTGGTTAACTTATATAAATAATATAATTACACTAATTATATTACATATATTTAATGGTGTTTGTTGTATAAGTGTGTGACCCTTTAGGCTCACATACAACTAGCCATATAACTATATGTCATGAGCGTGAAGCATATTCCAACAGCTCCCACTTGCGCACGTCATAACATCAGGTAGTCATACAAGCAAATGTTAGAGTCTAGCAACCCGCCAATGCCCCTAGAAGTACATGAGGAGTTTCATAAAATCTTTGTTCAAAGTTTTTCGAGCCGTTATCCTTTTGTTACTGATACTATGTTGAATTTTAGACAAGGATTAATGTCAATCTAAAATTTCAACGATTCTATTTCTCGATCTAGACATTGAAGTAGATACCAAAACCAATCAAGATTCATCTTGATTACCTTTTGGGTGTGGCCACACATACATCTATTCAAATCATCGAGGGGCCCAGTAATATCTAATCCACATACGTGGAGGAACAAATTCTTTATTGACTACACGTGTTTTTCATATGCTTAATGACAAACCTGATAGTGGTTGTTATAGCAGCCTTATTCAGGTCAGCGTTTAACCACATCAAATTTTGCCCCTCTACATACACAAACCAACTTGCATCTCAAGTCAGAGGGTAAGTGACAAAGCCTTTGTGAGATTCACTTGTGACATAAATCCAGGAAGTGATTTCTCATAGGTTGGGCCAGTCCAATTGTGCATCATAATGAACAACATGTGAGTTTGATTTCATCATCCTTAGTCATACTAAGATAATGCCATCAATGCCCTCAGATTTATCTTAATAATATTCCCATATTATTAATATGACAATGGACAATTTAGAATATAAAACGCAGTAAATATTCATGGATATAAACATGCAAATATAGAACACGGTAGACATTCATATAAAAACGATCATATCAAATATATCAATTTATTTCAATAAATACTGCTCAATGTTCCATTATCCAAATACTAAAACAGATTTACATGAAACTAATAGCTTGTCGAAGTCCAATGTTCCATTCATATTCAATATGGTTGGTACAAGACATTGAGTTCGATAAAGTGTCAGCTAGTTAGTTATCTGTTTGAACTTTAAGAGTACGAATTTCACATATCTCGTTTAATCATTCAAATGTAGTGAACCTTCGTAAATAGGTTCTAGCGTCATCACGACCTATTTCAAAACTAGCATAAGTATAGCAAGTATACTTAGCTTCAGTTTGGTATCTCCACCATAACCAATGAACATATATCCAGTATTTCAAAAAATACTTCAATGTGTTCTTAACAGTGATCCAGTGACTCTCTCGTGAATTCTGTTGGTATTTTCTAGTAATATCCCTTAAGGACGTTACGTTTGGCCTAGTGCTTCTTACAGCGTACATGATGAATGGACTAGCCGACTCATAGAAGATTACATTCATTCGCTTCACCACATCAGGTGTGGAAGGTCCTTGAGTCTCACTCAAGTTTACATTTTGTTGTATACGAGGACTTCCTCGTTTGGGAGCATTCATTCTAAAACATTTTAGAATTTTGTCAATGTAAGCACTTTGACTTAAACCAATCAACCGCTTTGATCTATCCCAATAGATTCTTAACTTCAAGTATGTGTGTCGTATTTCTACAATCCTTCATGTCAAAACATTTCCAAGCCAGGATTTTCATCTTGTAGCCATGGTATATTGTTTCACATGAGTCACATGTCATCAACATGTATGATTTGAGAAATGACTATGCTCCCACTAGATTTCATATATACACATGCTCAATTTGGATTTTAGGTGAAACAAACGTTTTATTTCATCATTAACCAAATCTCATAGTCATAGTACACTACTTTGGCTATAAGAATCCTAACGTCTTTAGTAACAAGCGAGAAGGTTTCATCGTTGTCAATCTCATAGAATTGAGTGTAACCTCTTGCTACTACAAGAGCTTTATAGGTGTGTATATTTTCATCCATGTCAACAGTCTTACTGTTTTGAGAAATGCCAACTGAGTTCAAAACTTGATTGTCTCTTATGGATTTCATTTTCGCATTCATAGGTTCAAGTCATTTTTCGAATTCAAAATTCGATAATGCAACTTGACAGTTAGGGGGTTCATTATGATCCTCGAAACTTTGCTCCCCAGCATCGACATAAATCTATATCGTTCAGGTGCATGTGGTGTCCTTGCAGACCTACGAATGGAAACATCATTCTGTGGTCCAACATCTATATGTCTAGCCTCAGAATGATATTTGTTAGTGTTACCAGAAGGTTGTGCATCCTTGCTTTGAAACTTGTCAAAGTCTATAGTGCTCCCACTTGCTTTGTGAATTGAGACTGTTCTCAAGAAACTCAGCATACCGAGTGTCAGGAACGATTAACCTAAACAGATTAATTAATCGAAGATCTACTAACAATAAGAAGTTGCAGCGGATCAACACTTATGTTAATTGATTAAGAACAATGAATATTGTTAATGAATGCGAATGCAAATAAGAACACAGTAATCACAAAAAGCTTCAATGTATTAATTTGAACGATCAATACACGTATGTTTACAATTCATAAGGAACTATATATAATAGTCCTTGAAGCCTAAAACTTTAACCTAGTTATTCTAGGAATCGATTACAATTGAATTAAACAAAGATATACATTCTATAACAAACTATACTAGAATCTCGAACTTGATCAGTACCAAAAATAGACATCAGTAGTAATTGTGATCATCAGTAGTAACTTCATGTTTAGCATCGTCAGTAGTAACTAGTATTTCTGCCCCATCAGTACTAACTTCAATACTTCATTGATCAGTACCAACTGCAGCATCAGTAATAGAATGTTATCTCTATTTTATATCCCAACAATCTCCCCCTAAACTTGTTAATTCACCTATTAACCAAGTTTCTTTCATTCTTCATTCTTTTCTTCTATCTGCTTGGCTCTTCTTTGAATACTCTCAATTGTTCTTTGATTTTGCTTCTTTCTTTGAGCTATTATGTATTTGCTGTTTCTTTTGATAAAATAGTTAAGCTTTTCTTGAAACATCACAGCATCATAGGGTTTCATCATTGTGTTTGTGTATAGCTGATACATAGTTTCTTCAGAATGTGGATATTCCTTTTCCATTAAATACAGCTCACAATTTTTACTTGCTCTTTCAAAGAAATACATGTTTACAGAAGGTAAAACATTCCAAGCATAAACATTTTCTTTATTTGTAAAGATCTCAGGATAGTTGTCTGGATAAAATGCAGCATCAATCATTTTGGTTAAATATCCAGCTCCTGAGTTCTTCCATTTCTTCTTAGCCGTTCTTGGTTTTCCAATAATCAATACTTTGATGATATCACTTCTTGAAAAAGATCTGATCATTGGCTTCCATCCGGTAAATCTTTGGACTGTTTTGTCTTCCCTTATGACTTCAATAACATTATCAATGACTCTCCAATTAAGTATTGGATTGTCTTCAATGGGAGCAACAGGAACATCAAGAACATGAATGATTTGTTCAGATTGTTTTGATTTCTTCTTTACTTCTTGTTCCTGTGGAAGAGCTTTTCTTTTCCTTGATGGGGGTTTTGAAGATTCACCAGGTGTTGGTGTTCTAGAAAGAATGATTGTTGGATCTATTTTAGTTAAAACTTTTTCTTTTTCTTCTTCTACTTCTATTTCAACTAATTATCTTTTCTTGGCAGTACAATATTTATCCACTATTGTAATTAACTTCATTCTGCCAAAGGACTTAGCACTATGTCCTTTTGATATAAGGTAATCAATCATCTTCTTTTTCTGCTCAAACATTTCCTCTGGTAGGTCAACTTTTTCTTTCTTACATTTTGCAACAAGATCTTCAAGGCAATTTATATGTTCTTCTTCTATTTTTCTTTGTTTTTTTAATTTTGCCTTTTGATCCTCTACCAGGATTCCTTCTACCCCTTTAATTGTTGTATCAACATTATGAATTTCAAGGTTTTGCAGTCTTTCTTCTTCAACAATTTTTCTCAAAAACCTTGTCCTTTTGACCCTTCTTTTATCTTGTCTGGCTGGTCTGACATGATTCATCTTGTTTACCATGAAGTGACCTAATGCTCTGTTTGGATAATCATCATCATACAGATCTTTACCTTTTCCAACACAGGCTGTAGGTGGAGTGTATTTCATGTCAGGAACTTCAGTAATGGTAATTGATGGAGAAAAGAATCTGATCTTATCTTCTGCTAGTATCTTGGGGTGTGGAGGAAGTTCACACTCATCAACCTCATACCAATTCACATTATCATCAATGTCAGGTATGATAAGTGGTTGGTCTGGAGTTGGAGGTTTTGTAATAATAACAACTCTTTCTCTTTCAATGACTTCTGGAATTTCACCTTCAGAAGTAACAAGTTGTTGTGATTCATTTACTACTGGTGAGGTTGTTTCAGTAGTTACTACTGCTAGGGCATCAGTAGTAACCATTAAATCTTTTTCTGGAGTATTTACTACTGGTGTATCTAACTCTTCATCATGACCAGTAGTAACAACCTCTTGATCCTTTTCTTCAGTAATAACCATAGGATCAGTAGTCTCTATGACCTCAGTAGTAACTGGAGAGTTTATTTGTTCTGCTGTTTGAGATTGGTTTGCAGACACAAATATATCCTCATCCATACCTGCTTCATCATGGACTTCTCTTCTTAAGTTGAGGAGGGCTGCTGCTGCAATTGATTGATCTATCATGCCTTGAATTTGATCTTTCTCCCCCTTAGTGATCTCAACTTGTTGAGCATCACTATCTGCAACCTTCCTCTGCAGCTTTCTGATCAAAGCAAATTGTGTTTGAAGCTTGTACTCGAACCTCTTCTGTCTTCTGTTCAGAGTATTGATGTGCTGCTTCATATATGCCATGGTTTTTCCTTGATTTTGCAATAAATTCAGACAATTATGTACAATGGTTTTGAGGTTTTCCTTCCTATCCGTCAATTTGATTTGTTTAATACTGCCCTCAGCCCATTTGGGTGGATCATTGGGCTCAGTAGGTACATTGGCTTTAAGGTTTTCCATCCTATCCGTCAATTCAGTTTGGTCATCTCTACCCTCATCACTTCTTGGTGATGAAATGAGTTGTTTGGACACTCTCTTCTCCCTAGAACAAGCAGTAGTGCCCCCCCTTGTGGTTTCTTGGCACCGGGGTCCTCTTAGTAATGCCTCAAATTCTGATACCACTTGTCAGGAACGATTAACCTAAACAGATTAATTAATCGAAGATCTACTAACAATAAGAAGTTGCAGCGGATCAACAGTATTCACATTCTTAATCAATTAACATAAGTGTTGATCTACTGTGTTCTTATTTGCATTCGCATTCATTAACAGTATTCACTGTTCTTAATCAATTAACATAAGTGTTGATCCACTGCAACTTCTTATTGTTAGTAGATCTTCGATTAATTAATCTGTTTAAGTTAATCGTTCCTGGCACCGAGCAACAACAATTTGTTCTCAGGTGGGTAGTAAAATAGTAACGAAGATACAGTTGATAGATATGGGCTCAAGTTTGTTCGGCATGTCTCGTTCCACAAAATCCTCACAACCCCAGATCTTCAAGTAAGACAAATTAGGGACTTTCTCATGCCATATTACATATGGTGTCTTTTTAACCTCTTGGTCAGAACCATATTAAGTATTCGAGCAGCACACTTCAGTGCATGCCCCTCAAAAGGATATAGGAAGAGTAGTAGGACTCATCATAGATCGAACCATGTCAAGCGGGGTCCGATATCTCCTTTCAGACACACCATGATCTTGTGGAGTGTATGGAGGAGAGAATTGTGAGACAATCTCACGTTGGGTTGGATGATCCTGAAACTCTTGGCTCATGTACTTTCCTCCTTGATTAGGACGGAAATCCTTTGTTGTCTTGACGAGTTAATTTTCTACATCACTTTACAAAGCTTTGAACATTTCAAAGATTTTATGTTTATGTTTAATCAAGTAAACATAACCATAACTACTGAAATCATCAGTGGAAGTGATAAAGTAGGTAACACCTTCCCTAGTCTTAGTTCTAAAAGGGCCACATACATCAGTGGTATGAGTCCAAGTAGATTTTTAACTCTTTCGCCAACAGGGGAGAAAAGCTTTCTTGTTATCTTTCCATAATATACAAGAGAGGCATTTAAATAATTCATAATCATTTGTTAATAAGCCCTTCGTGTGGTAGTGTCAAAATGCGTTTCTTGTTTATGTGGAAAAGATGACAATGCTCTAGGTAAATGGAATCCAAACCGTTTTGGATTCTTGAGTGCTACATTTCTATATAGAACTATCGTTTGAATCTGGATCATGCATATCAATTTCAAGCATACTATTACAAGGAATAGTTATAAAATATGTTATTTTTCATAAAATAAAATATCATAATCCATAATAGTTTGAATAAACCGTTATTCAACAAACGATAAAGCTAAAAAATGCATAATTAATAATTGTTCAAAACAATAATTAACGCATTAGGAAGGATTAGATCACAGCTTCCATTATTTTAGCTTTATACTTTACTTTTAATCTTGCACATTTGTGTAAATGTGAGTTCTACAACTAATGTCATACACTCAAGATTTATTAGTAAAAGTATAGAGTTCTATAATGACTCGTGATACCACTAATGGTGATTTTCGGTTATTACAAGTAACAAACGCAGCGGAAAAATGTTTATCACCATAAACGGATCTAATATTAAATCATACAATTAAACTACAATCAAAATCAAAGAGAATGGTATAAATTCATACCCTAGTTGCCTTTGATCAATATGAATTGGATGGATGATTGTGACAGATGGAAACCAAGTATTCAATAGGAATACCTCAAAAGCTAGTCCACACTACACCGATCAAGAACATCAATTGGGATGCTAGTCCCTTGCTCAAGAACAATAAACGAACCAAATAACCATAACCTTACAAGAGGCTTACGATTTTCTTGTCACGTTCGTATGTATGCAAAAACCAATTAACAAGCTTGTGCCTCTTTTGTTTTAATCACGTGTAAGAAACAAAAAAAGACAAAGACTTTCTTTGCTTTTCTTGTCTGCGTACACATTCCACCACCAAGGAAAAAAAACGCCAATTTGTTTTTATGCGGCAGAATTGAGGAGGCTAGGGTGGAAAGGGGTTTTAATTAACATGCTTAATTCTCCCTTGTTTCTTAATTTATATTTTCACTTAAGTCCCTTGCTTCTTAATTCTCCTTTTTGGCACACCAACTAAGTTTCATACTTAACAATTTAACACAAAACTTAATTGGTTAACTTATATAAATAATATAATTACACTAATTATATTACATATATTTAATGGTGTTTGGTGTATAAGTGTGTGACCCTTTAGGCTCACATACAACTAGCCATATAACTATATGTCATGAGTGTGAAGCATATTCCAACATTTTCTAGGAATAGAAGTGGCTCGTACGAAGGATGGCTTGGTACTTAATCAAAGAGTATATATTCTTGACATTCTAAAAGAACGGGCATGACGGGGTGTCGACCTTGTTACTTTCCCATGGAACAAAATCTAAAGCTTGATTAAAACAGTGAGGAGCCTCGAGTGGATGTGGGCCATTACAGAAGACTAGTGTGTAAACTCTTATACCTGCAAGCCACTAGACCTGACCTCACATATGCAGTTAATGTCTTAAGTCAGTTTGTCTCAGACCCTCGACAAGATTATTTAAATGTCGTCAACCGGGTTTTAAGATATTTAAAAACACCGCCGGTAAAGGCTTGTTGCTGCCTAAAGAAGGGGGAACGGATCTACTCACTTATTGTGATCCAGATTGGCTCGGGTGCCAATTTACTCGCCGATCCAGAACCGGGTATGTATTGATGCTTGGTGGCGCTCCCATTTCCTGGAAATCAAAGAAGCATGTTGTTGTCTCTCGCTCCTCAGCTGAAGCAGAGTATCGCGCAATGGCAACAGCTACCAGTGAAATATTCTCTGGGTGCGTTGGCTATTAGAAAAACTAGAAGTTAACGTGATCCCACTCCACTGTTAGTGACAATCAAGCAGCTCGTGACATCGCAAACAACCCAGCTTTTCACGAGCGAACCAAGCATGTTGAAATGGATTGTTACTTCGTTAGAGAACGTGTTGAAAGTCAAGAAATTCTACCTCTTAAAATACACACAAAGGTTCAAGTTGCAGACTTGTTTACTAAAGCTTTGGGTCTTCAGCGATTCGAATTGTTAACTGGCAAGTTGGGCATGCAAGACTTACACGCTCCAACTTGAGGGGAGTATTGAAATTCAAATTACCATACTTATCCCTTGACTACAATCTCAGCCGATTCTATCAGTATCTTTTATTATTTTTATCACATCTATAAGTTAGGAAGTTTGTTTGCCTTATAGATGTATATATATTTGCTCATTCTCTTGTAATTGGTATTCACAAATAATAGAATCAAAATCTTTAACACATGTTGGAGATCCATGATTTGATTTTAAGGACCATCCAAGGTAAGAAATTTGCTTCCTAACTTTGCATAATTCCGTTTGTATATCTCTTATAAATGATGAGGATTGACGTTTATCTTTCGGAATCGGTTTTCTCATATGTACAATTTTATGTTATCTTGTCAAGAGGAACTTCACGTTACACGACAAAAGTATTAATAAACCCAACGAAAAAGTTTAATCGTCACACAGCATAGTTAACAGGGTACCTGTTAGCTGCCCACACATTATTGTACTATTAATACAATTAGCATTCAAATTTCCGTTAAAACACTATTCATAAATTTAAAAGACGTTACTTCTTCCGTTGCTAAATATTGAAATGGAGGAAATGTCTAGAAACAAGTGAACAAGTGCAACATCTCCGTCTTCAATTATTTAAAAATATTAAATAATAAAAGTTTAAATATATAATTAGAAAAAACATATTATTTAATATATACTGTATATTTTATAAATTATAATTAAATAATAATAATTAAAAAATTAAAAACTAATAAATAATGGTTAAATTTTATGTAAGTGTGCAATAATCAAAATATCCCTCCATATATAAAATATGTGATTAATATGACCATCGATTATTAGTGATCAATGGTTGAGATGTGTCATATGAGACTATACAAAAATTATGGACTACTTTGAATAATTACCTATAAACCATACATGTAACATGTTAGTTAAAAGGGCAAAATGCATAGAAGGGTAACCTACTTTCCATCAAAGTTTATTTAAGGGTATGTACTTTTGTTTTGATCACTAAAGGGTAACCTACTTTCATAAAAGTATATAAAAAGGTAAAATGTGACTTGTGAAACCGGTTACCGGTAATCAATTCTTCCATTTGTTTCCCATGCGCCTATTTAATGCTTACATGATTAGTTTTGTTTCACAACCTTCAAACTAGGTCAAAATAAAGTCGATCAATTTTTGTTCAAATTCCATCTTTCCTTGAAGGTTAAGGTATGGAAACAAAACTAATCTAGTGATCCAAGTTAATCAAGTTCAAGACTCATCTCATGAAGAAGCTCAATTTTAAGAACCGACACATGACCCTTTTTTGAATTTATTGTTTGAGTAAATTGATTTAGAAACAAAGAAGCATGTAACTTTGAACTACTTTTTCTGTAACGTTTCATTTTGGTTGGAACAAGTAAGTTAAACTTGTTGAGTAAGTCATTTTCCCCTTTTTATATACCTTTATGAAAGTAGGTTACCCTTTGATCAACATTTATGAAAGTAGGTTACCTTTTAATCAACTTTTATGAAAGTATGTTACCCTTTAGTGATCAAAATAAAAGTACATACCCTTAAATGAATTTTGATGGAAAATAGGTTACCCTTCTATGTATTTTGCCCTAGTTAAAACAATATAGAAAATGTATAACATTACAAAACTTCTTATTTTTGACATTTAGCAAAAACGAAGTTCATATTTTATACTATGGTTTATAACAAGTGAACAAAAGTTTTAATAAGATTAAAATAAATAATAAATTCATATTAAAAGGTAGTTCCGCTAAGTTTTGGATTAATAAATCCGCAACGGGGTGCGGACTTATTACACTAGTATGTAACATTTATGAGTTGATGAATATTAGCATAATGCTGAATTTATCTTAGCCACTTATTTTGACTTTTGCACATCCACTTATTTTATACCACGCATACATAATAAATTTCTTAATTGAAGCCACCATACTGTACTTATCAATGGGATCTTATTTTTCCATTATTTCTAAAACTTAAATAATAAACAAACATTTTATTAATACTCGAATAATTTTAGGACGATATTTGGATTGGTGAAATACGCCTAAAGGATGAGTTTAGGTGTCTTTATAATCTTGATTCTAACAAATCTTGCACCGTAAAAGAACGATCGAATTCATCTATTAATTCACTTTCAAGAAACAACACCTACATAGGCAATAACTCTATTGTTGTGGATGCTTATCAACATAATGATGCTGGTCAACTCACCACGGGCCCTAATCCATTTTAAGAATCTTCCTCGTCTAGGCCTGTTAAGCAGCCCAATTTGGCCCATGAAATTCAACAGCCTGCTCTGCTTGTCAGCTCGGCCCAAAATGCTTTCAAAATTCGTGGGCCTGACATAGGGAAGCCTCGTTCGGCCAGATAACTTAATTCTTTGGTTCTTTTTAGTAGCCTTTTTAGGCAAATGCCACTTTTGTCCAACAATCAAGATAAATGGGTTTGCACCATCGGCCCCACCTCTCAATTTACGGTCAACGGTATGAGGGAAAAAGATTATGTTCAGGATTAACAACAATCAACGGGATAATGGACTCATTGGAACAAATCAGTTCCAGGTAAAGTTAATATTCTTATGTGGCGGATTGTCAAAGTGAGACTTCCAACCAAAATGAATCTCGATAAAAGAGGCATTGATTTAGGGTCCATTAGATGTCAAATTTGTGACGAAGAGCTTTCATCTTTTTCTCAAGTGTTATGTAGCCAAAGACTTGTGGAACAACATTTTTTATTGGTGGAAAATTCAAGCAACTTATAGAAGCCGTCAACTTAGTTGATTCTCTTGATTTATCCGTCACAAACATAAACCATTTCAAAGTTGTAATCCTCTCCATTTTCTGGATGTTATGATGTTTTCGGAACAAGATGACATTTCAATCTAAAAATACTAGAAAAGATACTTTTTTGTGATGATGTCAAGTTTTTTCTTCTTTTATTTGAATTACAAATTCGTGAAAACATGTTCATAGCAATTGACTTGATTGGTGTTGTAAACCTCTCGCTCTTTTGTAATTTTGTTCTTTTAGCATGTTGCTAGATTTTCAATATAATACGTCGTTGTTCAAAAAATATACAATACGTACAAGAATATAAGTGTTTTGGTAATTATTTTATTTAAGCCTTTAACGCTCCCTCTCTTTCTCGTTTGGCACACTCTTCCTCTTGCGCTCGCAATTCATACATTGCAAAATACAACATAACAAACGATAAACATCCAAAATGTTTGATTTTATTGTATTTCTTTTCTTTTTCTTTTGTGGTTATATATCTCATAGAAATCTAAAATGTTTGATTTCTTTAATCTTATATTTTAATTGTTTAGCTCTTTGCTAAACTTTTGTTACAAAATTTTGTCGTTACAAAAAACGATAAGCATCAATTAGGGTGTATTCAAATTAAGACTCAAAATTTATTCAACAAGAATCATTAAAAGGTGACCGATCGATATAAACTACAACTGGAACTAATTAATGCAATCGGTCATTTGAAAATGATCAGTTTCTTGTCCATAGTGTTATACTTACTCCGATTCAAAATAAGTGCTACACTTTTATTTTCACGGTTTTTGAAGTAAAATAGTGTAATGATGGTTAAATTAGATTAATTGAATGATTAGTAGATAATGGGTCCCAAACCTTTTGAATAAAATGAGGTTAATGATATTTAAAAATAAAAAGTAAGGGTAAATGAGTCATTTCACTTTGTTAAAGTAGATAGTTAGTATGGGTGTGGGTCATACTATTTTTTGTCATTTATGGAAAGTATAGCACTTACTTTGAATCACCCATTTATGGAAAGTGTAACACTTATTTTGAATCGGAGGAAGTATTAGAAATAAAATACATAATTGTAACATCATGTCGTTTTTTTTTGTTTTTAAAATATACGGAGTACTTCACTTTTGTTCACGACGAGATTTAAACTCATACTTATATATAGATCATTAGCAACAAATTACACCAAACTTTAATACCACTAGCCTATAAACCTACCATGTTGTTCATGCTTAATTATAACGTTGTAGGTGACATTAATGAACTTGATTGGTCATAGAACCGAATACCAACGCACTGAAAGCTACGTCTGTAATATGAGTTGGCCAACGTTAAAAGCCATAAAATCCTGGGTCTACCTCCCAAAACAAGGGTATCTAAAGGTTAACTTGTCTTTCCATAATCAGGAAATTGTTATATATAACCAATGCACCGCATGTGATTAATTAGCGGAATATGATGAAAGTATAAGGTAGTACATTTTTTTTGAATGTCGTCCTTTTTATTGACACATTTTCTAAAAACAAGTTATTATATTTTTACCCGTAACATCACAAGTGTTTACAAGTAAAAAATCAAAAGCTCATTAAAAAAATCTTCACCTATTATTTTACGCAAATATGTCGTTAATAAGTACTTCACCATAGAAACACATCGTTTAATTACCAATTGCGGTTGCAACGGACAAAATCAAAGTTAGTTTTAACTCTTTAAGAAACTATAAATCAAATGAAAAGAACGATATTTTCCCATTTAACCATTAAACAAAAGAGGCCCACAATTCCCTTGTTGGGATATATCAGAGTTAGTACTGATATATTACTTGCTACTGATGCTGCAGTTGATACAAGTCTTGGTGCTGCTACAAGACTTACTACTGATGATACAATTACTACTAATGAAGCAACTTCCTACTGCTATATGAGTTATTACTGATCGAGCTATTTTCAGAGTATATCAAGTTTGAGATCTTAGGAAGTTTGTTTAGAAGTTTGTATCTGTTTAAATTGTATTGTAATCTAGTCCTAGAATAATTAGGGTAAAATTGTTAGGCTTCAAGGACAATTATATATAGTTCCTTATGTGTTGTAAACATACATGTGTATTGATCGATCAAATCAATATACATTGAAGCTTTTTGTGAAAACTGTGTTCTTAATAATTCTTATATTATATACAGTTACATTGTTCTTATTCATTTACAAAAGTGTTAATCCGTTGTAACTTCTCTCTGTGAGTAGATCTGTGATTCAATAACTTTATTGAGTTATTCGATCCTAACATCCTTCAAGTTAGTAAGTGGGCTCTATATATATATTAAATTAAATTGACATTTGAGATCTCTAATAATTTAAATAATTTTGGAGCTTTAAAGTTTTGAATCTTTTTTTTTAATTATAAGTGAATCGCAGCACATCGTTTTTTAAGGTAGCACTGATATATATATTGTTTTTGAGAAAATATATATATACACTTTTAAACGGAAATTGGGGGATATATAGCACGAGTATTATGTATAGCATAATGTATGGGAGCTGATTCGTACAGAGCATATTTTGTAAATGTAGAACATTTTTTTGTTGATAGACAATTATACCCTTCTCTCATTTTTACCCCTCCAATTAAAACCCTTTCCTTCCAAAAATTAATTAACTCATTTTCCGTTTAAAAGACAAAAACCCTGGAGCCGCCGCAGAGCACCTTCAAGGTTTGATTCGTTTAAGTTATATTCTTTTATGGGTTTAGAATTTCTATTTCTTTGCTTACGTCATATGCTTTTGTTTTTGTATTATTATTAACTTCGCATTTTATTTGATAATCTACTTATATCAGTTCATGTATTGTGTATCTATATATGTTCTGAATTGTGATTCTCTATGATAATCTACATCATATGCATATATATTTTTTAATCTACTCATATCAGTTCTACGTCATTAGTTCTTGTATTATTATTAGTTTTGAGTTTTTTTCTTCAATTTATGTGTTTTAATTAGATATTGTTTCGTAGTGAGTGTTTTGAAGAAATTAGACTGAGTCCAAACAAATGGCATCAATAGAGTCAAATATTTTTACGCAATAGAGTGAAGAAATTGACTTAAATAGCTCAAAATTTGATTCAAGTGATGATTTATTAAAGAATACTCGAGAATTTTATTATTCAATGGGATACGAGATATCTATCCTTGGTTCAAGAAAAGTCGAGTATATGATTTTGAAATGAGGAAGACCCCAAAATCAAAAAAGAAAAGAGGAATAACTTCTACGACACGAGAGCCTTCAAGAATTGAGTTGGTGGAATCATCACAAAGATATAATTCTTAAAGTTCTAACTCTGTGCTCCAAAGAGACAATGAGGTTGTAGAAGAAAACAACTTAATTAATTTAAACATATGTCTATCGGATGGTTTCTATTATACGTTTTAATTTTGTGAAGACACTATAAAGTTGTGTTTATGTTTTTGTCTATTTGTGATTCCCCAACAGCTACTATGTTTAATTGCAATGTTTTCGTCGAGATATAGTTCATTTCTATTTGGTTTCTATTTTGCTTGCATATTTTATATTCTTTAAATTAGAAAAATCATTTGAATGGAATGTCACGTTTGAGGGGGAAAAAGGAATGAATTAAATGGCGGAAAAAAGTAAGAAAAGAGCAAATGGTGAGAGAAAAAATTAATAGGAAGGAGTAAAATGTAAAGTATGGTAAAATAAAAGAAAGGGTACAATTGTCTTTAAATATAAAATTGCTCTATGGATAAAAAACACTATGTACGAATTAGCTCTCATAATGTATATATAGCACGGTTGGGTTTACATGTGTTCTCATCTGAACGCTAGAAAATCGATCTTTTATGTTTTACTTGGTGACGTAAGTGTTGATATCCTTAACCTAGAAAAGCGTTGATTATATATCAGCACAATCTCAAAGATTTGATTGAGAACTTGTACTAGATTTTGCTTAGGTAGAATGATTTCCAAAGGATTCCCTTGTACTTAGATAATGAAAGATCGATAATGCATCTCAAATTAACTCTTGCTCATGTGAGCCAGCTGTTGTCATATGGGGTTTGTGTATTTTCAGCAAAAATTTCTAGATCTCAAATATAACAACTTGTCATATTTCACCATTTTTGACAAGAATAATCAAGTGGCCATGTGAATTATTTCACCTTTTTCTTTTCTTTTTCCTTATTTTTGATTGTTTAACCATTAAACCGCGAATTATCGCTGCTCTAGACGTGTGTTTACTATATCTAGCGTTACCTAATATCAAACGTGTTGTTCCACATTTGAAATATTGGAATAGATGGAGGTAGTCAAGTGGAACTATACATAATGTAATTTATAAACCCTAAAAATCTTTGTATTAGTTGTACATGCAATAGTGGTACATATTTTCTTAATGATTTCTGATATAAACCACATGGTTGTGGACCTGAGGAGGGCAGAATTGTCATGAGCTTAATATTTTGTGGTGGTAAAAGATAAGGGAATGGAAGCCATTAACACTTGGTGTGATGGGAGAACATACTAATGTTATAAGAATTGGGAACACTTGTAGGTAAATTTCTGCATCGATAGCAGTGATATGGTACCGATTTTAATGAAGTGTCACAGGGATTGAAGCAAATGTTTTTGGATGGTGGTTGGTAAGACAAGAATGTTTTTCCCCATACCCTTTTGGATTCTTATCTAGCAACCATTGTATATATGAACCCGTCGTGTGTACGTGCTTCCATTAACGTTAAATGTTTCACTTGTTCACGGTGTCGTGACACGGGTACGGGTGAATTAATATATATAATAAAATACTTCCAAAATACAAATAATAAAATAGGTCATTTGAAGGCGTTGGAAGGTATTCTCCCATTGATGTGGCTACAGGTTAAAGTCTCAGTACTATGAACAATATGATTTAAATTTAAAGAGTATTTTAGGTTGTGTTTTGTTTTTGCTTACAAGAATTTGAAGATCGTGTAATAAATAAATGAATTGGATTTTGACAAAAGGTCAATGATGATTTCAAAGCAAATAATTTGAATAATGAGGTTAAAAATGTTAGGTCTTGACTAATAAGATACTTCCAAGAATGAGATAAATTTATGAGCATGTTCCATTGGATCAAGCAGGATCTCAGGTCTTTATCAAGATGATGTGTTTTTCAAGAAAGCCATGTAAGAATTTTATTATATAAATAAATACAAATAATTAGAACATGTTGACTTCTTTTATAATTTATCAAAATGCATGTGAAATATTTTGACCCTTTCTTGTGATAATATTTATACATTATCTAATTGCCTATATTGTTCCTGAGAATATATATCTACATTAGTACAACCCTTCTTTTTTCGGTTATAGTTATGTGATGGAAATAAAATAGTTTTAAATTCAAAAATTTCAGATTTTCTCAACCTATGGTTTAAGAGTGGTTTCACATTTTGTTTATAATATGAGAAATTACATGAATCATCCCTACTTTTAAAACTTGTAACAAAGATAAACAATGAGAATGTTGAAACTAACCATAATCTGTTAAATCTGTTCAAATGACCATTCTACCATGGTCCCTAATTCTTTTGAACCCACCCCAAAGTTAGTAGACTTGGGTTAGCTTTAAAGGTTTCAAGGAATATCTATATAATATCTCATATTTAAGGATGAAAGATGAAATAACTCTAAAATTACAAGGATAATTTGTGTAATTTACTCTAATATTTTGTAAAAGATGATTACATTGTTTAAAAATTAACAATCCCATCAAGTGGAGTATGATGAAACATTGATTGAATATTGTTGATTCAAGAATCTCCCGAACGGTTGGAGGGACGTCTACCGCTCTATGGATCCTGCAATCAACGAGATAAACCTAAGTCAGATGCTCCCCGGGAGGTTTCCCGTGAGAACACTCCGACGATCAAGTTAGTGATTGGTATATATATGTAAGTATGACGTGAGGTCGTGATCGGTACGTATAATATTGATCGTTAGTAATAAGTAAGGTAAGCAATAAATGTACCGGATGGTCGTGTCGTATCTCAAGCACCAGAGAGTCGCATTTATAGCTGGTCATCTTTAGGCGGGAAAAGGAAGCGACCTGCTTCGTACCGGTCACACTCGAGTTCTGTGGATATTAGGTCGTTGCAGGAGGCTTTGGACCGGAGGGTAAAACCTTACCCTCGCGCCGGAGCCGCCCTAGGGACTTGGTCGCATTTAATGCGATTGTACTTAGCGAATCCTCCTTTCCGTAATTCCCGTATGTCGGTTGGATCGCGATTCTTGGGATCATCAACATTTATGCGTCCGCGCAAACCTTTCGTTCAGGAAGGATCTGTTCAGACCTTTCATTCCGGAGAGTATCGTTCATCCGTTTGGTCAGGAAGGTATATGCGGTATACCTCATTAAGTCCCCTAAGTTCAAAAAGGATTATTTCGAAGGATCCTAATTTGAACTTGTTTTTCGTTTATTGGGGACCCGTCGCTTCAAGAAAATGACCGTTACCCTCCTTCTGACCGTTGGTTTTTTAACCGTTGGCCTATCAATGGTGACCGCCTCTTTATTTCCTTCCTCCTATATATTCCTCATGCTGATTCTAGTTCTTCACACATTCCTTAGACGCTTTTGATTTCTTGCACACCCTTCGTCCTTTGATTCCACAAATCCTTTTTTCAACTCCCCAGAATTATTATGAGGAAAGACAAAACCCTTAAAGAAAAACCTGAGAAATCAATCCCGAGGACGGCCGCCAATACTCATACTAAACTTACTCCTCCAGATCTGAATGCGATTTATGACGATTATCATATCGATCGCTGTTATCGTCTTTTACTTCCTGGTCCCTCCGACACCATTCGTTCCGCTCCAGACGGGTTCGAGCCGGTGTATCTCCAATTCCTTCTGGGCGGACTACGGTTTCCTATCGATGATTTCATTCTTGCCTTGCTCAAAGATCTTGGTCTTCATCTGGCCCAACTTGCTCCCAATTCCTTCAGAAAAATCATCGGGTTCATTATATCTAGCCGTGCTCTTGGCATTCCCCTTTCTACCAAACTGTTTCGTAATTTGTATGTTGTCACCGGCCGAGGTGATTGGGCGGTGTTCACTCATCGACCTGGTAGGAGCGAGAGGATCTCTGGTTTGAAGGACTCTATCCGAGATTGGAAGTACGAATTCTTCTACGTCGACCGTCTGGCATTCAATGATGTCTTCCTTTCTTGGGGGCCCATTACCGGACGATCCTCCGAAGCTGCTCCAGAATTGACTGCCTCCGAAAATCAGCAACTCGAAAGCTTATTGGGACTGGATATGGAATGGGAAGACCCGGATGAGTACTTCCTTGGGATGGCTGACTTGAGTCCCCATTTCTTTGTTCGTGGAGTTCGCCCAATCTGGCAGGTGAACGGAAAGAATATCACCTTGCTACAACGTTTGAACATGCAGAAACCTCCGAGGGAATCCATAACGGTTACAGAAGGGCCCATCACTCCTTTCCTTCCCCCCATTGAAGCTATCTCCAGTTCTGAGGGTACACCGGAAGCTTTGAGGCCAGACACTGAGGTTGCTTCAGATGTTTCCTTACCTGTCGCTGAATCGCTAGGGTTCAGAACGGAAGATACCATGATTGCCGATTCGCAATCTGAGCTCTCAAAACCCGTCAAAGTTCGATCCGTTCGTACCTTATCAAAGAGACCAGGAGAGACATCGACTTCATTATCTCTTAAGCGACCCAGGAAAGAAGGTACAATTTACCGTATGTATATTTTGTTTCCGTACACTCGTTTCTTTCCTTACAAATTATTTTGTTTCCTGTCAGGAGAAAAACCAAAATCGCCCCGCTCGTCTGTCGAAATGCCTGTAACCGTTTCCGTTACTCCTTCAACGTTAGTTATTCCCACCACTGCTGCATCAAGTGCTGCTCCAGTTTCGTCAGTTGTCGAACCCACCAAACCGGAAGTTGTGCCGCTCCCTCCGAGGGCCTCTGCACTTTCCATGTTTAGTGATCTTTTGTTTAGTTCTGGTATATCAACACCTTCTGTCAGCCAAGGGAAACAAACTGTTCAAGCACCGAAGTCGCAGTCATCACTTCCCAACTTTCCGTTTCTGCGTAAGTTTACGATTACTTTTGTTTCTATACATGTTATTCTCGTTTCATGTGACCTGACCTGGTTCTCTTCCTTTTGCAGCCCGTCAAACACGCACTACGATTGCTGTCCCTACCCAGGGGGTGTCAGTTACCAACGTTCCTGACCCGATCGTCCTTTCAACACAATCAGCTCCCGTTTTGCAAGCAACCATTACTTCAACTCCTCCGATAGTGCATGTTATTGCTGAACCATCGACCCCTGCTCTAAATTTGAATAACGTTTCTGATGAGGGTATCTTCTTTCAAGCACGCTCCGGCCTTCTTAGCGCCGTCGAGTTGCTTTCTGAATTACAGCGGAGGGGAGTTCGCAATCGCCAAACATTGGTTGGTCATCGTGAGGAGTTTGCTAAGATGGAAAAATTAATCGAAACCACCCGCCGCTTGCATCAGTCTGAGGTTGAAGAAAAGAACCGTTTGTTTGAGGAAAACAAAGATCTTACTGCCGCTCTGGGAGAAATGAGGAGGAACCTGTCTGAGAAGGATGCCCGGATTCTTGAGTTGAGCGCTGAACATAGCTCCTCATCCGCTCGTATCGCAGAGTTGGAAATGGCATTAGTAGAGAAGGATGCTCAGCTGAATGAGGCCGTTCGTTGCCATGGAGAATTGGATTTACAAAATGATAAACTGAAGGAAGATTTTGCCGTCCAGTCTCACCAAGTGGGCGCTCTTCAGGAAGATCTTGATTGGCTGATTCGGAAGGGTATATGTGGGTTGTTCGGCAGTTTGTTGGGTTCCACTGAGTTTGTGACCCGGAACTCTCAACTTCAGCTAGAGAGTGTTAGGTTCGGCCAGTATCGTGGATGCTTAGATACTCATCAAGAATATTCTGAGCAGCTCCGTGACGCCAGATTAGTACACGACTATCCGGAGGCTCAAACAAATATCATGAGCCTGTTTGGTGAACTGGTGACACCGAACTATCCCTTCCTTCAATCCCTCTCATCTGGTGCAGCGTCGTTGGACGATATTAAGGAGCTTGTGAAGAAAACGGAGACTGGTCCTGAGGATACAGGTGAAAGCTCGAATCGGGGAGGAGGAGCTTCCGCTCCGTAGTCAGTTTGTTATTTGTTTTTGTAATTGTTTGCTTGCCGACTGACAATTGTTGGTTGTGATTGTTCGTCCCGTTGTCTTTTGTATTTTGTAATGTTTGTACCGGAAGGTCTTACCTTCCTTTGACCTTAACGATGTTGTCTTTTATTCTCTGATCGTTTTTTTATAGCTCGTTTTTATTCACAGTTTTATCTCGTATTCGTTTGTTAACTTGTCGCATTCGTTTATTTATTGTTCGTTTGTTTTTCGAATAGGGTTTTATTTTCTAGCAAGGCGTCCCTCACAGAATGGGAATAGGAAGTGTTAACTTCCGATCCCTACCTATTTGCATGCTTTCGTCGTCGGTGTAACCTTTCGTTAGGTCACATAAGTCATTTTAACTTAGGAAATTTTAAATGGCAAAGGAAAAGCTTTCGTACAAGACATTTCATTAATCATTCGAAACTTTCGATTGTATTGGTAGTGGAGATTCACACTAACAATTCGTACAATATTCGCACCAAAAGGGATTACGCAATGATTCGTTAAACAGAAAAGAAAAAAACTAGAAATAAAACTTCCGCAGATTTTGCATATTCCATGTACGTGGAATGAACGAACCGTCCATTGTTTCCAGAACGTAAGACCCATTCCTTCGAGCCTCCTTTACCCTATATGGGCCTTCCCAGTTAGGGCGGAGCTTTCCAGGTTTGTGCTGGAGGCTCGCTTCGTTTTTACGTAAGACCAAATCGCCCACTTTGCACGCTGCTCCCCGTACCTTCTTGTTATAATAACTTTCCGTCATAGACTTGTACGCTGCTTGCCTTAAGGCAGCGTTTTCACGCCGTTCGTCTATGATGTCCAAGTTATGCCTTAACGCTTCTTCATTTTCTCCAAGATGGAAGTTTTCGACCCTTGATGAAGGAATGATAACTTCCAACGGTATCACGGCTTCCGAACCGTACACTAGGCTGTAGGGGGTTTCCTGCGTTCCCGTTCGTGCCGTCGTTCGGTAGGACCATAATATGCTTTGCAACTCATCCGCCCAACTACCCCCCGTTCTGCTCAAACGTGTTTTAATCCCTTTCACTATCGTTCTGTTGGTGACCTCCGTTTGTCCGTTAGCCTGCGGGTGAGCTACCGACGTAAAATTTTGGCGTATACTCAATTCAGCACACCATTTTCTGAACGGGTTGTTGGCGAACTGTTTTCCGTTATCGCTTACGACGGTATGTGGAAGACCAAAGCGACATACAATCTGTTGCCATGCGAATTTAACAATGTTGGCTCCTGAGATACATGCTAAGGGTTTGGCTTCTACCCACTTTGTAAAGTAATCGACAGCTACTACCAAGAAGCGTAAACCTCCGGGGGCTTTCGGGAACGGTCCGACAATGTCTATCCCCCACTGACAGAAAGGCCATGGACTGTGTATGCTAGTCAGGCTGACGGAAGGGGTATTCGGGATATTTGAATAAGCTTGGCACCCTTCGCACCTTTGTACGTATTCATGAACACCTTTGGACATGCCTGGCCAGAAGTAACCCGTACGAAGTAGCTTCTGGGTTAACGATCTAGCTCCCGAGTGCGACCCGCACAATCCGTCATGGATTTCACTTATAGCCCTCTTCGCTTCCTGACTCCCCAAGCACCTCAACCATGGGGTAGAGTACCCCTTTCGATACAGGACGTTGTTCCTGATGGTATACTTTCCGGCATTTATCCTTATCTTTCTGGCTTCATTTGCGTCAGACGGTAGCGTACCTTCCGTCAAATATAACCGAAAGGGGGTCATCCAACAAACTTCGTCATTTCCGATCTCTGCCACTTCCTCCTCTTCGATGCTTCGCTTTGACAGCACTTCCACCAACACTTTTTTCGTTAAGTGGTGATACAACATTGCTGCTAACTTGCTGAGCGCATCAGCCTCCTTGTTTTTGGTTCGAGGGATCTGCGTGATCCCAAAACTGTCGAACCAGCTCACATGCGTCCGGACACGCTCCAGATATCGCTTCATGTGTACCTCCTTCGCCTCATAGGAACCATTGATTTGATTTACTATCAGCATTGAGTCTGCGAAAGCTTCCACCTTCCGGATTTCGAGGCTTTTGGCTAGGCTTAAACCGGCTAGGAGGGCCTCATATTCTGCTTCATTATTCGAGCAGGAAAAGTCAAATCTTAAGGCGTAGGTAACCCTTTCGTCGCTTGGCCCGATTAGGACTATTCCCGCTCCGCATCCGTCTACTCCAGCTGCTCCATCTGTATACATCTGCCATACTGAGGTAAGTCTTCGACCTACACTTGTGTCCGAACCTTCTTTCTCTTCAATTGCTAACACCCTTTCGTCGTCGGGCATTTCTACCAGGAAATCTGCCAACGCTTGACCTTTGATACTAGGTCTAGGTTTGAATGTAATATCGTATTCGCCTAATTCGATTGCCCACTTCGTCATTCGTCCTGACCGTTCCGGCCGTAGGAGTATGTTTTTGACTGGTTGGTTGGCCAGGACGGTCACCGAATGAGCTTGGAAGTATCTTTTCAAGCGTCGGACGGCATATATCAAGGCCAAGATCAGTTTCTCAATTATCGAGTAATTGAATTCTGCCCCTTGTAGTGCTCGACTGACAAAGTAGACAGGTACCTGCTTTTTATCCCTTTCAGCGATGAGTACTGAGCTAACGGCCTCCCTATTGGTGGAAAGGTACATGACTAACGACTCTCCTGGTATGGGACTGGCCATGACAGGAAGGTTCCTCAAGTGTTGCTTAAGCTTCTCAAAAGCTTCCGTCGCCTCGTCTGTCCACTCGATCTCCCCTTTCTTTGTGCATCCATGCAATGCTTTGAAGAAAGGAACAGATTTTTCTGCTGATTTTGTGAGGAAACGCCCCAACGCGGCTAGTTTCCCGTTCAGACTTTGTACGTCCTTTACTGTCCGGGGAGTTCGCATCTTTAATAGCCCTCCTACTTTTTCAGGGTTAGCCTCGATTCCTTCCGTTGTGACCATATGCCCCAAGAACTTTCCTTTGCTCATCCCAAAAGAGCACTTCTTCGGGTTCAACTTCATGTTAATCTTTGAGAGTTGCACCAATGTTTCCTCAATATCTTCGATTAGATTATCATCATTCTTACTTTTGATGACCATATCATCGACATATACCTCTAGGTTCCTCCCAACCTGTTTCTCGAACGCCTTATCGACCAAACGCTGGTAGGTAGCCCCAGCGTTCCGGAGGCCGAAAGGCATTTTGACGTAACAGAAAGTTCCCTTTTCTGTGTGGAACGCGGTTTTTTCTTCATCCCCCCGAGCCATTTGAACTTGATGGTATCCTTTATAGGCGTCCAAAAAAGATTTCCACCGATACCCGCCTAAGGACTCTACCTTCTGCTCAATCTCCGGAAGGGGATAACTGTCTTTCGGACAAGCTTTGTTGAGGTCCTTAAAATCGACGCACATGCGCATGGACCCATCTGCTTTCTTAACCAGGACCGGATTGGCAATCCATTCGGGATATTGAGCACTGCGTAACACCCCTGCTGCCACCAAACTTCGTACCTCTTCATTGACCACCTTATTTCTTTCTGTCGCCATTCTTCTTTTGGCCTGCTTCACCGGAAGGAAGCTAGGGTTGATCATGAGCTTATGCTCAGTCACCTCCCGCGACACTCCTGTCATGTCTCCGGGTGTCCAGGCAAACACCTTTTGGTACTTTTTCAACAAAGCTTCCAACTCGCTTCTCAGTTGTGGGGGCAAACTTCCCCCAATTCGAATGGGAGTGTCCGGATATTCTGAATTGATCACCACCTGCACCTCCTCTTGTTCCGTCCAACTGTCTTGATGTGTAATGCTGTTACATTCCAACGGAGGCATTGGCATGCTTCGGACGGTGATTACCCCTTGACCGGAAGGGAATTTAAGTAAACCATGTATCGTGGAGGCGATTGCCTGAAATTGCCACATCCCTGTTCTTCCCAAAATGGCGTTGTATCGTGAAGGAGCCTCGATGATGATGAACTCTGCCAAAATTGTTTTGCTATGGAAGCTTTCCCAATCAGCTAACACGAGGGGAAGGTGGATCTTTCCCTTAGGCCAGACAGATTGCCCAGAGAATCCGACAACAGGAGATTTAGCGGGCTTTAAGAGGGCTCGAATGTCAGGAGGGAATTTTTCGAAGCAATGATTGTACATAACGTTGGCTGAACTCCCTCCGTCAACATATATTCTGCGGACCATCGTCTTAGCTATTATACCGAAGATAACTAGCGGTTCCGTTCCGACATATCCGTCAGGAACGGGCTCCCCCCTTCCGAACTCAACAATTCCTCCCTTCCTTTTCCCTAGGAAGGAAAGTTCCGTCTTGTAACACCTCAAATTTTAAACACAAAACATTTGCCCAAAATAAAACATTTTTCATAGATAGAAGAACTATCCCAAAAGTATGGATTTACAAAAACCTTTGGTATGAATCAGAGTATAAAGTTCGGTGTTACAAAATATATCAAAACCAAAGCTAAGCATAAATCCAATCTAAGGTTCTTCTACTCTAGGTCCCGCAACTCTATCCGTGCGAACCTAAACCTTCGATCCCGAACCTGAGTACATAGCAAAACAAAACAAGGAGTACGTGAGACAAAAACGTCTCGTGAGCTACATGGGTTTAGACCCGATAATAAAATGAATGTCACATTTCATATAACCAATCAATATACATATATATATCCAACTATCCAGTCTAGTCACCTTAGTGTGACCCTATCAATCTTGCTTACTTAGCAATCACAACTAACGTGGATGAGTCGATGGGAATTCACCCCAACCGCCCCTCACTCCACACCTCATGACCGGGAGTATCCCGTGACATCGCGTAACTAACGTGGATGAGTCGATGGGAATTCACATGGGAATTCACCCAACTGCCCCTCACTCCACACCTCATGACCGGGAGTATCCCGTGACATCGCATAACTAACGTGGATGAGTCGATGGGAATTCACATGGGAATTCACCCAACTGCCCCTCACTCCACACCTCATGACCGGGAGTATCCCGTGACATCGCATAACTAACGTGGATGAGTCGATGGGAATTCACATGGGAATTCACCCAACTGCCCCTCACTCCACACCTCATGACCGGGAGTTGCCCGTGTCATCTCATGACTAACGTGGAAGAGTCGATGGGAATACGCCCAACTGCCCCTCAATCCACAACTCATGATCGGGAGTAGCCCGTATCATCACATCATCTCAATCTCATCATAACCCTATGGTTATGCAAATCTAGCTCTTTGCTAGCACTTTCATCATCCTCAAGTTAGTTCAATACTATCATAGGTATAACTAACTATCAACTACTAGTCTATACAATTAAGCAAATAGACCATAACACAAGTAATGAAAATTATTTAACAGGGCTATGTACTCAGTAAATTCCACACGTACTCACCTTAGCAATATGATGCTCAAATCGTGTTCTTGACACCCAATCTCTTGCTTCACAAACCAATCAACTTCCCAAGACTTCACCAAAAGCCTAATACAATTATCACAATATGATCAACATTACAATCTACTAACAATGTGTTCATCTATCTCTAGATAACACCCAACAATCCATTTCCCCCAAATATGGTGATTTACCAAACCCTAGGTTTAACCAACCCTTAAGATTCTTACAAATCAGAATCATACACTTGTTTCCCTTGTTAATACACCATCTATTAAGTGTATACAACACTTATATCACCATAACCCATAACCCAAAGAGCTAGGGTTTCAAAGCCATACACCCAAATACATAGATCTTAAGCTACAAAGATCAAAGAGTGAAGATATACCTTTAATCTTCGACTAGGAGTGAAATCTAACAAAGATTTGAGAAGAAATCAACCAAGATCTGCACTTGAGCTCCAAAATCGCCAAAAGGAAGAACTAGGGTTTTCTATTTCATCAAATGAGCTCCAACCCGATTTTAATGCTGCACGACAATAGTTCACGACGCGAACAATAGTTCGCGTCGCTAACTATGCGATTTTCATAGATCGCGATCGTTAATCGGACGTGAACTTCTTCGCGATAAAAGGCCAAACTCCCTGGAGCTAGTTCGCGATCGCCATCCTTAGTTCGCGACGCGAACTCCTTTAGGCAGCTGGGCTGCACTTTTTCATCTTTGTCTCGACCCGGTTTCGCCCATAACTTTCTCATACGGTGTCCAAACGACACGAAACCAATTCCTACGTTCTTTAAACGATTTATCCTTATTTATCATATTTTTATCCAATTTATTTATTTACAAATTTCGGGTCGTTACAACTATCTTCCCCTTAAAAGGATTCCGTCCTCGGAATCACTCAAAAGAAATTCCAATTTACATTCTACCGAGTATCCATTCTCATTCTCCCGCGGTTATTACCGTCAACCTTTTCTCATCCCGAATTAGTCAACAATATGTATGTAAACATTCAATTAATCCCGTTAGATCCAAACGGTCAAAAATCAATCTTAAGCCTTTAGTGCCCAAATGGGCCAAACTTGCACAATTTTGACCACAAGACTTTCAATCCTTTAACCAATCATCTTATACATATAGAAATGACATGACCCACGCATTATAATCAACTAATTGACCAACACCAATGTCAAAGTCTAGCTTCGACCAAGTTACCACATTCCAACCTCGTCTAACCCTTGACTTACGAACAAAGTCAACTACACTTTAACAATTTCCTTTACCATCGACCTCTAATTATAATTTATCAACCATTAGATACCCAATTCCCAAATTCGACTTGAAAACGCCCAACGGGTCAAAGTGACATAATTTGTCTATAACTCTTTTAATTACGTCATTACCTCTTTCTCATACACACAACTAATACATTATACTACTATCATTGCGAGTCATTCGAAACGAAAGTCAAAACCCATCCTTAACCAAGTCAACTAATCATATGTTGACAAAACTTGACTTTTGCCTAAAGTCAACCATACTTTTTCCAATTAACAGATTCCCTACCCTCGAGATCTCATTCTCGACTTATCACTTCCGGTTACACCCATTAATGTTTCCTTAACAATCGTCCATATTTCCAAAATTTCAAACCTTTTCAAATTTCCCCAAGTTCTCACATTCCCTTATGGTCACATCAACCCTTTACCGTTTCTTAACTTTCATTTGGTCACCTATACCATTTCTTAGTACCATTTCAATCATCTTCGCCTCACATACCATAATTTCACACAAGCTGACCATATCCTGGTTCCCAATGACAATTGCTTTCTAACAGCATCCTTTTTCTCATATTCGAGAAGTCGTAGGCATCCCATACCTATACATGACCTAATGCCACCCGCATTTCCAACCAAATTTTCATTTACCATAACATAATAGCAATACTCATTAACCCCTTGGTTCTATCTTCGTCATATAAACACATACGCATACACACCTACATATATATACATATATATATCACGCCAACTCAATCTGAACGTATCCATTATGCACATATACAATCATATGTATATGTCACCAATACCATCCAAGCATCATCATCATGCGCATATACAACCATATGTATATGTCACGCCAATGTCATCTGACATCCATCCTTTCGCATCGCGTAGCCTTGCTACTATCTTACCCATTCGATCATCCAATCGCTCATCGTGCGTTCTAGCACCTCTCCCATAAAAAAAAATCGCATTATCTTTTTCTTCCCTATTCATAAGTCTCCCATCGAACATAGTACTTAGCACAATTCATATAATATTATCCTTCCATTATTATATGCCTTCCAAGGCCATCATATAATGTACATGCATTGCACCCCGTGGGTATACCAATAAAATCTCCGATTGTCGTTTACCGTTTCACTTACACATCAATCATCCTTGACCGGTCCATTTCCTTATTACCGATTTCCAATCCTTTTATTACCACCGGGGTAACCACCAATCTATTCCTTTAACCAAAGTTCACCGGCCAACCCGATCGCCTTTGAGTCAACCAATCGACTCCGGTCTACATTTGTGACCCATGACTTGGCACACATTAGCCCAACATTCCATGTTCCCGTCTTTCTACATCGCGATACCTTGAGATATTTATTTCCCAGTCGTAGCCTCACATACACAATGTCATATTATATCACCTCATTATTATGACATCTTGCCCATACTCGTCATCTTACCCTTAATATCAAATCGATCATCCCTTGCCCCGAAACTTGTTATGGCTACATGCCAATTTTTTTTTTTTTTTTTTTTTTTTTTTTTTTTTTACTCAACCATTTCTACCAATTAAAATATGCCATTCCTGACACTTACTCTTTTCCACCTATGTTACATTTATTAGTTCCAAGGCATCACTATACCTTTACTCATTCTTTTCTTTCCCATTTACATACATTAGCATTACATTTCTTATCCGGATTCCCGCCAAATACTCAAGTTTCAATTCCAAGATTTCCATTTCCAAATTTCCATTCTTACTACAATTCTTACCAAAACTTAGTACTTCATTGTACTACTATCCATTTGTTGGAAACATTTACCGTCCTTGCGGTTCCTCTTTTGATACCATATAATAACATCAACCCCTATATCCTTACTATCTGCGACACATCGAACCATATTCCTTTCTAAAAATATAATTTCCATACACATAACTAACCGGGAAAATCATTCCCCAAATAAACATCCACGTCATACAACTTTCCTCCAATTCCTATAACCACCAATCCGTGCGATAATCCAACCATTAAGCTATATCCACACAATATCTTGGCTTGGTGCATACCCAACCAATCCATACCGATAACCACATCAAACACCCTAATTCCCATGGGCAACAAATCCACCTTAAACTTTCTACCGTCTATTTCTATTTCACAATTTCTATAAACACATTCAACCATAGACGTTTTCCCGTCGGCTACTTCTATTTCATAAACCTCATCTAACATTTCGGACGGCACATTCAATTTACAACCGAACTCATAAGACACAACGAATAAGTAGAATCCGAATCAAATAATATAGAAGATGGCATGAAGTTAATGAATAAAGTACCTGATACTACATCGTGCACCTCTCTTGCTTCCTCTCGAGTCACCTGAAAGGAACGTCCCCTTACTTGAGCCGGTTCCTCTTTCTTTTGAGCCGCGGGCACCTTTGGCTCGATCCTCTTTTTCGGGCACGCATTGCTATAGTGTCCCATTTCATGGCACGAGTAACACTCCACCTCGGAGAGTGTCTTGGATCTACAATCCCGTGCTATATGCCCCGTCTTTCCACAAATATAGCACACCTTCGAAACTCCTCGGCACTCGCCGGCATGGTTCTTCCCGCATCTCTTGCACGGGGCAACGCTTCCTTGCTTGAAGGAATTTGATGTGAACTTCCCCTTTTTAGAAGTTCCCGAGCCACTCTCGGCTTTCCTTTTCTCGTTCACATGGGCCCTCACGGCATTCCTTGTCGCATCTACCTCTTCCACACCCCGGGCGGCACCAATGGCCTCATCGAGTGTGACCGCTCTCCTTACCTCCAATTGGTAATCCCAAGGTAGCCCACAAGCATACCGGACTACCCTCGATCCTTCCTCAAAATAAGTTCTTGCAACAAACGGGAGCAATCCCGTGAACTCCCTTGAGTACTCCTCAACCGACCTATTACCCTTCTTTAGGTTTACAAACCTCTCATGCATCTTCTCCAAATCCCCGTCGGGGCAAAACTTTCTCTTCAACCTCGTGGTAAAGTCGTCCCATGACATCTTCTCAATCACCTCCCTCCCGAGGGTCTCATACACGATATCCCACCACACCATGGCATCTTCTTTCAATAGTTGTGACGCATACGTCACCATATCGGCATCCTTACACTTACTACTACCGATAACCCTCTCGGTTTCTCGGATCCACCTCATTGTTACCTTCGGGTCCGAACTACCCGTATACGTGTTTGGCCTACAAGCCATGAATGTCTTAAAAGAACAACCATAATTTTCATCGGGTCTCGCCCTTGCATCACTACAACCACCTGTGGAGGATTTTTCCACTCGAGTGCCACCATCCCTGGTTTTCTCATCCGATCTAGCCTCGGATACACGATCTCCACCCGACCTCTCACGGTCCCCAATGATGCGGTGCACCTCATCGGCCACCACTCTCTTGAGTTGTTCAATAATAGCTTGGAGGTCCGCCATGGTCACCGGAGTTCTATTAGCTCCGACCTCCGATTCATCAACTTGATGCATCGACGGTTGACTTTCCTGTTCAACCACCACCTCGACATGAGGTATTTCTTCCTCCCGGCCCTCCGGGGCTTTACCACTTCTATGCGTGGTCACCATTTCTTTCAGTCACGACTATACGAAAGTCATTAAACATTTAGTACCTTGTGTATAACCCATTAGCCTCATAAGACTCAATATCCATAATCATATCAATTCTCATCGGTCCCCCTAGGTTCAACCCTAAACTTAATATAAAGTCTCAAGGTCAACCTATCGATCTCAAGGAATCTTACATTCCTAATGCTACAGTCTAAGACTAGGATGGTCATCCAACCTAATTCACTTAAACTATAGCTCTGATACCAAGTTGTAACACCTCAAATTTTAAACACAAAACATTTGCCCAAAATAAAACATTTTTCATAGATAGAAGAACTATCCCAAAAGTATGGATTTACAAAAACCTTTGGTATGAATCAGAGTATAAAGTTCGGTGTTACAAAATATATCAAAACCAAAGCTAAGCATAAATCCAATCTAAGGTTCTTCTACTCTAGGTCCCGCAACTCTATCCGTGCGAACCTAAACCTTCGATCCCGAACCTGAGTACATAGCAAAACAAAACAAGGAGTACGTGAGACAAAAACGTCTCGTGAGCTACATGGGTTTAGACCCGATAATAAAATGAATGTCACATTTCATATAACCAATCAATATACATATATATATCCAACTATCCAGTCTAGTCACCTTAGTGTGACCCTATCAATCTTGCTTACTTAGCAATCACAACTAACGTGGATGAGTCGATGGGAATTCACCCCAACCGCCCCTCACTCCACACCTCATGACCGGGAGTATCCCGTGACATCGCGTAACTAACGTGGATGAGTCGATGGGAATTCACATGGGAATTCACCCAACTGCCCCTCACTCCACACCTCATGACCGGGAGTATCCCGTGACATCGCATAACTAACGTGGATGAGTCGATGGGAATTCACATGGGAATTCACCCAACTGCCCCTCACTCCACACCTCATGACCGGGAGTATCCCGTGACATCGCATAACTAACGTGGATGAGTCGATGGGAATTCACATGGGAATTCACCCAACTGCCCCTCACTCCACACCTCATGACCGGGAGTTGCCCGTGTCATCTCATGACTAACGTGGAAGAGTCGATGGGAATACGCCCAACTGCCCCTCAATCCACAACTCATGATCGGGAGTAGCCCGTATCATCACATCATCTCAATCTCATCATAACCCTATGGTTATGCAAATCTAGCTCTTTGCTAGCACTTTCATCATCCTCAAGTTAGTTCAATACTATCATAGGTATAACTAACTATCAACTACTAGTCTATACAATTAAGCAAATAGACCATAACACAAGTAATGAAAATTATTTAACAGGGCTATGTACTCAGTAAATTCCACACGTACTCACCTTAGCAATATGATGCTCAAATCGTGTTCTTGACACCCAATCTCTTGCTTCACAAACCAATCAACTTCCCAAGACTTCACCAAAAGCCTAATACAATTATCACAATATGATCAACATTACAATCTACTAACAATGTGTT
The DNA here is from genome assembly GCA_963853835.1 of Calendula officinalis. Taxonomy (NCBI): domain Eukaryota; kingdom Viridiplantae; phylum Streptophyta; class Magnoliopsida; order Asterales; family Asteraceae; genus Calendula; species Calendula officinalis. The sequence continues at coordinate 8,324,881 of OY970828.1, read as the reverse complement.
CATCTATCTCTAGATAACACCCAACAATCCATTTCCCCCAAATATGGTGATTTACCAAACCCTAGGTTTAACCAACCCTTAAGATTCTTACAAATCAGAATCATACACTTGTTTCCCTTGTTAATACACCATCTATTAAGTGTATACAACACTTATATCACCATAACCCATAACCCAAAGAGCTAGGGTTTCAAAGCCATACACCCAAATACATAGATCTTAAGCTACAAAGATCAAAGAGTGAAGATATACCTTTAATCTTCGACTAGGAGTGAAATCTAACAAAGATTTGAGAAGAAATCAACCAAGATCTGCACTTGAGCTCCAAAATCGCCAAAAGGAAGAACTAGGGTTTTCTATTTCATCAAATGAGCTCCAACCCGATTTTAATGCTGCACGACAATAGTTCACGACGCGAACAATAGTTCGCGTCGCTAACTATGCGATTTTCATAGATCGCGATCGTTAATCGGACGTGAACTTCTTCGCGATAAAAGGCCAAACTCCCTGGAGCTAGTTCGCGATCGCCATCCTTAGTTCGCGACGCGAACTCCTTTAGGCAGCTGGGCTGCACTTTTTCATCTTTGTCTCGACCCGGTTTCGCCCATAACTTTCTCATACGGTGTCCAAACGACACGAAACCAATTCCTACGTTCTTTAAACGATTTATCCTTATTTATCATATTTTTATCCAATTTATTTATTTACAAATTTCGGGTCGTTACACGTCTCCCCTTCAATTGCGAAAATCTCCGCATTATAGGCAGCTGCGTCTTTCTTCGGTTCGACCACGTTCACCTCCGTTCTTTCTTTACCATGGGCTTCCTTCTCTCTCTTGTAACTTTCACAAGTCGCAGTGGCGTGACCCATGATCTTGTGAAAATCACAATAAGCGTTCGGATCCCTCGGGTACTTCTTCCTCACCACTCTTCCGTCAGTCCTTCGGGCTTCCGCCGCGGCGTAAACTTCTGGTTTGTACGGACCATACCTATCACCTTGCGACCTCCCTTCCGGGATTCTAGCTTTGTAGGGAGACCTTCCGGAAAAACTTGCTTTTGCGAACCCCTTCCCCTTATCTCCTCCTTTGTATGAGTTCGATCCGTTAGTGCTTCTCTTCTCCTGAGCTTCGAAGCGTAACTTTTCGGCACTTTCTTCTTCCTGTTTTAACACTTTGTTCACCACGCTGATCATATCGTCTGCTTTATCGAAATCTTTCTTTGACAGTTCACGGAACAATTCTCCTTCTCGGAGGCCATACGTGAAGGCTGCAATGATCAGAGAGTCTTCCCGGACCGGCATCTTTCGACTTTGTTCGTTGAACCTCTTAAAGTATGATTTGTTGGATTCCCCCTCTCGCTGTCGACAAGCCATAATGGATTGGGACCGCTGTTGGTACTTCTTCTGCTGTATGAAACTATGACTGAACTGCAGAACCAAGTCTTCAAAACTGGAGATACTCCTTTGTGGGAGACTTGACAACCAGTATCTCGCGGACCCTTCTAGGGTTCCTGCGAAGTATAAACACCAAAGCCTTGGATCCATCGGGATCATTCGTACGGCCCACCGAAAGCTGGCCACGTGGTCATCGGGATCTCCGGTTCCGTCATATGATTTAACTCTGGGTCCTTTAAGACCTTGAGGTATGGGCATTTCGTTGATATCGTCCGTAAACGGAGATCGAAAGTCCCTTGAACCGGAGGAAACACGTCGACAGGGAGTCTCTCTCTCGTTCTTTGGTGGAGGGTTTCTTCCTTCTTCTCGTCTCCCAACGGAGGTGAACTCTGTCTTACGAGTCCTCCTCGGAGGGGAGGGGTCTCTGTACACCTCTTCTACTGGCTCTTCATCACTTGAGTACGTTAGGCTTCTCTCGACTCCTAACGTACTCCCTGTCAGCTTTGTCTGAGATTTTTCCATCTGCCTCATTTTACGAAATTTGCAGAAGAGGTTGTATTCTTCTAATTCCTCCGGGGTAGGCTCGCTTCCTCCACTGGTAGGTGGCGGACAGGTAGAGGTCGATACCGGCGTCAGTACCCCTTCCGTCGGCTCCCTGGGTCGAATCGGTGTTACTCGTTCACGATTAACGTCATTTTTCGGATTTTCTTGGACCATTTTGTTCGAGAGGTCCCACGGATGGCGCCAAATGTTGATTCAAGAATCTCCCGAACGGTTGGAGGGACGTCTACCGCTCTATGGATCCTGCAATCAACGAGATAAACCTAAGTCAGATGCTCCCCGGGAGGTTTCCCGTGAGAACACTCCGACGATCAAGTTAGTGATTGGTATATATATGTAAGTATGACGTGAGGTCGTGATCGGTACGTATAATATTGATCGTTAGTAATAAGTAAGGTAAGCAATAAATGTACCGGATGGTCGTGTCGTATCTCAAGCACCAGAGGGTCGCATTTATAGCTGGTCATCTTTAGGCGGGAAAAGGAAGCGACCTGCTTCGGACCAGTCACACTCGAGTTCTGTGGATATTAGGTCGTTGCAGGAGGCTTTGGACCGGAGGGTAAAACCTTACCCTCGCGCCGGAGCCGCCCTAGGGACTTGGTCGCATTTAATGCGATTGTACTTAGCGAAGCCTCCTTTCCGTAATTCCCGTATGTCGGTTGGATCGCGATTCTTGGGATCATCAACATTTCTGCGTCCGCGCAAACCTTTCGTTCAGGAAGGATCTGTTCAGACCTTTCATTCCGGAGAGTATCGTTCATCCGTTTGGTCAGGAAGATATATGCGGTATACCTCATTAAATATAAAAACAACTCACTGCATTACAAATAATATTAGATATATTTTTGTCATTTCTGTCGTTCTTTAGTATTTTTGTCACTTTTCATGCATCTTTTAACTACCAGAATTCTTTACAGGCAGGGCCGGGTTAGACACATCTCGCATTTGAAATGATAATAATTATTTTTGTTTTTTTTGAAAATTCTTCACTTTTCGTATTTTGATAGATTCCGGAAGAATCTTAAAAATTAAACATTATTTTAATGATAATTATAAATTATAAGGACTTGAAACTCACATAGAATTGAATGCGGATCTTGTATTTTCAACTAAATTAAAAACTTCAAAAAGAAATATGAGGGTGAGTTCTGTCTGGACATTAAGGAACATTCATCCAAGTCAATATTAGAGACAAAAAGCCTCTTCCCAATGTTTTATTTAGTCCTACCGAATTGTAATTCATGCAGTGAAACTGCAGATTGTTTGATGATTTTTTTGAATAGTAAAAGTTAAATATATTCCAAAAAGTGTAGAAGAATTATACCATGTAAAAAATGAATATTTTAAATACATATTGAACTGTTTTTATATTAAGAATCTTTAAATCTTTAAGAGATTATAATCGAGAAAGAAAATAGGTACACACGAATTAGACCAGTGTCATTGGTTCCGTCAGCTGGAAATCGAAGGTCTTCTTCAAACTAACATGGATGGCACGCTTCATTTGATTTAAGTGTTGGTTCAAAGGCTTTAGTTTGGAACGTATAATTGTAGAGAGTAGTTTTTATGGGTATTGGTATTTTGTTTGTGTATTTTATGTATAAAATATTAAGTCAATAAGTATTGTTGGCTGCAAGGTATGGGTACCACATGTGGTACCCATATTTCTTGCCACATCATCGCCACCTAAGCAACCACACCACCACCACACCACATCATCTATAGGAAATACCCACCACACCACACCACACCATTTTATTCCATTAAATTTTAAATATAATAAAAAAGAAAATACCCCTCAACCAATCACACCCCTCCACCTCACCCCCTCTCACCCCCACAGGGCGTTATACCCCGTTGCCGTTGCCGAGTTCCTCCAACGCCTACCCCCCACGCCGTTGTGGGGGGCGGTGTTCCATCTTCACCCACGCCATGGCTTCCTCCACCTCAGCTCCCACGCCATCCGGCGTTGGCCCGTACCCCTCAGCCTTAGCATGCTTATATCAGATGCGTATCAGTTGAATTGTTTATGTGACAATGATTTGACAAAAAAACTTAAGTATCAGTAATTGTCACAGTTTGAGAGATATGCATCAAACGTTGAATGTGTATTTCTGTGTTTATTTGTTTTGTAATGAATATGATAACGATAACTATAAGGATGTCATTAAAATATCAAGATATTAATCGGAAGCTTGTATGTATATCAATCAATAAACAACATGTGCATTTTAAGAATTACCTCTACATGAAAATACAAAGTTTGTATACATATAATAATTTTTTAAAGTTTTGCTCTTTTCTCAAGTCCCATTGCATATGAAAACTGAAAAGTTGCCAAATCTTTCAGAAAGTAGACATGGTGTTACCAATTATTGTCTGAATCTTTTCTCACTTTTTGGCAAGACCTTTTCTCATGATCTTATAAATCCAAAACTATAATTTAAATATTAATAAGTGTCACATAATTAACTTGATTAGTAATAAAAAGTAATTAATCATGCAGTAACATATATAATTGAGAAGTGTTGAAAATTTATATATAGGTGGAGATCTATTTAAGGCTTGGTCACTATTAGTCATAAATCAATTTTATTTGTAAGATTAAACATATAACCAAATTACCGTTGTGTGAAATAGTGTGAAAATAGACCATACATTAATAAAATTACTATTTATAGGATTGTTTATAATATCGTGTAAAACAGTTAAATAACGTAGTAAAAACCTTTTGAGTTACAACCACGTGAAGCATAGTGACGTGTTCCCGAAATGATAATATTTAAACACATAATTGTTATAAAAATAACAAAACCAGCCGTTACTTAATACTAGTTCTTTCTCCCTTCTTATTAAACTGTTCTTTTTCCTAAATTCAGTAGTTGTTTACATTAATTGTTCTCTAAGACTTACCAAGTTTGGCTTATACTTTATATCATTATTATGTCATTTTAATAGGTAGTCTATATACTGTATTATATTTCAGATTTTCAGAAGAATGACTCATACATAATTGCATAAAGATCTGGCCAATGATCTGGATTTAGCAATTTCTGCTCTGGGAAAATGAAAAAATGGCTGCCTAGATTTGTTGACATGGAAAAATTCTGAGCAACAGGAAGAATTAGAAGTATTTCCCTTTTTTTTTGCTCAGGTTGTTTTCATTGCATTGCAATTAACAATTTAACATCTAAAAAAAAGAAAAGAAAATAAAAAATTGTAAAAAAAATAAGAAAAAAAGAAGGAACAAGATCTCTCCTTTTGGATCTGATTCCTCCTGTTCTGATAAACCATGCCATTTTCTTCTAAACAACTTCACTGATAAATTTCATCTCCACCTTTTTCCATCAAACCATCTGTGCATTACCATATGTACATTTTGTTAGCCATTGTTACACTCAATAGTACAACCCAATGATGCATAAAAAAACTAGTGAACTTAACTGGTTTTGTTGCAATTGAGCACCAGAGACAGAAGGGTGGTAATACCCAAACTGATCTTGAAATGCAGATTTCCCCTATAAAATCAAAAATCATTAACATTAATCAATTATCTAATCATAATCTGTTAATAAATTAATTTAATTTTATTATAAAGTACCTCAAAGTAAGTGGTTGAATAGCCCTGTGAGTAGTCCATAATGTCATTTTCCTTCTTTGAAGCTTTCTTGGTAGGCACTGTTAGATTGTTCTGTCAAAAAAGAGATAAAAATCAATTTAATTAATTAATTTTATCCAAAACCCACATTGGGATTTCCATAAATTATCATAAAAATCCTATCTTTATTATTTTTTCATTAAAAAAAACTTACATTTGAGAAATTGAAGAAGGGAGAACTAGCAGTATCATCAAGAAAAGAAGGCAAATCTTGAATCTTTCTACACAATTTTGATTCTTTAGGAATCTTTTTCCCTTTTCCATTTGTAGAAGAAATCTTGTTACAGCATTCTTGTTCTTGTTCTTGAAAATGTGGTGGCCCAGAAGATGCATCTGAAACCATTGACATATCTTCTTCTTCATCATCATCATCATATTCATTTGTAAATGAGGTTTTTTTACAGATGAAATCATCACCATTTTTGTTATGATTTTGAAGAGAATGTGAAGGATACATGGATTGTTCCAAGTATAAAGTCCAACCAGACTCACACCCACTGCTGCATTCTGAACCAAAAACTTGTTCCATTTTTGCAAAATGAATTTAAAACAAACTCAAAATCCCAAATGGGTTTCTTGTTATTTCAAGATTTTATCAAGTAAATTACAAGAATGAAAATGAGGTGGAAGAGATATGTGAATGTGTGTGCCTATATATATATATAGGTATATACTCACTCCGTCCTTTAATAAAGTTCCCATTTCACCTTCAAGTTTTGTCCCTAAATAAAGTTCTCATTTCTCAAACTTAAGGGACCCACTTAATATAATAATATTATTACCAATACTTTCACCACTAACTATCTCTTAAAACACTTTCTCTCTCCAATCAAAACTTATATTTTATTCAAAAGTAATACCAAATACCCCACCACTAACCATCTCCTAAAATGTTGTGCCCAAAGAACTTTATTTAGGGATGGAGGGAGTATATATTATTGACACTGGTTTATTAATAATACGCAGAGGAGAGGAAGCAAGTAGTAAAGAATGAAAAGATAGAAGGAAAATATTATTTTTTATTTTTTATTTTATTTTGGGAGAAAAAAATGAGAGATATGATAGAATTGGGGGAAGAAGAAAAGGAAATCAGAGGGAAATCTTAGAGTAATTTTGTCGTGTTGTACAGCATGCACTCGAGGGGGTGAGTAAATCATAAAGTGCCAGTTGGGTTGGTCTCTCTGTAGGTGTTTATGTATGTCTCTTGTGTGTCTCTCTATCTAATAATATATTAATATATCATTCTATTTCTCAATAAAATATGAATGATTGTATTTAGTTTGGTGTAAAGTTTGTTGACAAGAATCAAATATTAGTCAATTGTTCAAATCCCTTTTTGAATAATCAAGGGACATTTAATTTGTTAATTAATAATAACATTATAAAGTAGGTTGGTTACACATTATAATTGTTAATTTGTTGAAGAATAGCAATAAATAATAGTAAATGTAATTTTATAAAATTGTGCTAAACTTGATTATCACTATAGCCATCCAAATCAAAAGGAAATCTTAGACTAATCAAGTAATAATCAAGTTTAGCACATTTCCCTCTAAGATCTCTCAATTTTTTTTTCTTTATAGAAATTGAAACTGAGAAATACTAAAATATACCCATAAAATAAGTGGTTACAATCAGATTTAGATGAGTGGAAGAACTTTTTATATCACATATTTAAAAAATTGATATTTCCTTATGCAATAGTATGAATAGAATGTTGACAATGCAGGCTAGTAAAATATTTAAATATTCAGTGTCAATACTTTAAACTATTTTAATCAACCAAAATCATTTGAATAAAATGGTGGTTATGGATAAGCTTATCAATAGCCACATCTAGTTAAGTTTTTCATTTTAATATTACAGAAAGAAAAAAAGACTCAAAAGCTAAAAGATATTGAAATAGAATCACATGGAGGACAGCCAGGCACTGTGGTACTAGCGTTGGCCGAACACTCTCACTGTGTATCCATACCCGAATGCATTCGGGTCACCAATTATTTGAAAGCTATTAGCAGTTGTACATATAGAAGTAAGGGTTGTACACCTAGGTTAGCAGTAGTTGGAGTTAGGACCATGGACATGGGCCACAAAAGATCAGATGAACCTAGACAAATGCCCCCACTTCATGGGCTTCTCAATACGTGGCAATCTCTTTTATTATAATTTTTTTATTTACGTATTATTATTATTATCCCATCAATAATTGCAAAAATATATATGTATTATTCCCTCTGTCCCACAAAAAACTTCCTATTTGTCTTGGGCACATGTTTTTAGGAGATAGTTGGTGGTGAGATATTTGGTAATAAAGTTTAATTAAAATACAGAATTAGTTTAGAGATTGACTTCAGATTTTCTAATATATGTGGTATGTGCACATTATACTAATACTAGTTTAAAACCCGCGCGATGCAGCGGGCTGCGAACTACATATTTCTGGCGATTAAAAATCCATTGGTTACATATTTTTATAACGTATACTGTACATAAGCATGAAAACTGTGTATAAAATAGAGGAAAAAGGCAATAATTAGCATTGGCGTTGAAATGTTGTTCGATTACATGTTTTGATATATAGTAGGGTACCCGCGCAATGAGGCGGCGGGTACACTGATACATCATTGAAGAACTGGTATGTCTAAATGGTTATATGCAATTTCGGATATTAACCAAATTACTGTGTTTCTAGATGTGTACCAAAAATTAGGATCATAAATGGTCCGAAATTGCATGCTTATTTAATCAGGTTAATATCTCGAATCTATATTCTTTTAAAACTGTTGTTTATAAAAGGAAGGAATTAATTAGGTAAACGTTTTTATTTAATATAGTCAAACGCGTTTCCGTACAGTTAGTATATTTAGTGTACGAAACACAGACACCAAGTTGCTTATAGCCTAGTGGTAAGCTTCTTGCATGGGGTAACTGCCCACCTGGGATCGAATCTTGGCAAGCGCGGGTTTTTAATTTTTAAGTTTAACGTGAAATGGGTTCGGGACAGTTAGTATAGAAAGTGTACGAAACATAGTCACCAAGTTGCTTATAGCCTAGTGGTAAGCTTCCTGCCTGGGGTACCTGCCCACCTAGGTTCGAATCTCGGCAGAAGCAGTTTTAAAATTTTGATTTTAAAGTGGGTTTGGGCATTGCTAAAAATGAAAGGGTTGAAATTCAGACTTCCTCTTTTAGAATTGTCCAACACCCATTTAAAATTAGTATAGATTAAATGTTTTTATGTCTCTGCATTTAATTTATTAAAAACTAGGTTATAACCCGTGAAGAATCACGAGTTGTCACTCTTTATACTGATCGTTAAGAATATATAATACAAAATTTTATACCAGATTTATTTTGACCTGTATTATATTTTTATCGTATACAACAAAAAGGAAATATATTCATAACTGGACCAAGTGGGTTGCAAAACTGGTAATAACATTTGAATGACAAATATCGAAATATAACTATAAGGAAGTCCAACATCCAACGACAAATAATGAAAAATGTTTAATAAAAAAAATCAAGACAAATTTCTAAATACTTCTTTAAATACAACGTTTGAAGTTTTATTCGTTACACCGCCATCTTTATCTTCTATTAATATCTCCAGTCCTTGTCTGCTTTTTACTCTAGATAAGGCCACATACAATTGACCGTGTGAAAAAATAGGCTCTCTCAAATACAGACATACCTTTGACAATGATTGGCCTTGACTCTTATTAATTGTCATAGCAAAGCAAATGGAAAGTGGAAATTGCCTTCTTTTAAATTTAAAGGGAATTTTGGCGTCAGATGGTGTCAAAGATAATTTTGATATAAAGTATGACATCCAACATTGTTCCCAGATATAACAACTGCTTCTATAACACGGACACTGAAAGCCACAATCTGAAGTCTAGTACCATTGCATAAACCATTGTTCGAAATTTAATAATTCTGAGATAGCTGTTAATTGAAGAATGAGAAATCGTTGTTAACTGAATTTTTAGACCATTGTGCTCGGCCGGATATATATACTATGTTAAGAGTTTTCGAATTACCAGAATATACCGTGATTGTAGTTGATATATATGGAAAAATTCAAATCATGCACTCATTATAATTATCCATATAATAGAATATATCACTAATTCCATAATTGATAGGAACGCCAATTTTGATAGGAATTTCAAATTACAAGAGCAATTATCGGGTATATTCTTAAGGATTTGGTTTCCTTCATTTTATTTAGTTACCAATTTTTCAGAGTCTATATATATACGAGTATTAATGACATGAGCAATTATAGGAATTTAAAAACAGAAAATTTAAATTCAAATCTCTTATTTATAGCAATAGTAACTCAATTAAGAAAATTACATTAATAATCAAAAGAATTTCAAACCTAAATACCAAATTATTCGGATATTTAAATTTAATCATATTATTTGTTCAATATAAACACTTTAAGAGTGTATATTTCATTAACAAAAGTGCAGCCTACAACATTCATTTTATATAAACAAGTACCGTTAATTATTATATTATGTTTAGTATAGACCTCTCCAATTTTTTTCCAAGTATTTGTATTGGTGATGTGTGGTTTCGATAATTGTTGTTTTTAAAACATTATGTAACATTTGCAGCAGTCTTCATAATTGATAGGAACGCAAATTTTGGATATTGCATAATATCTGCATAAAACTAAAATTCAGTTTTGTAGCAGCATGTAGGGGTGAGCATAAAAACCGAAAAACCGAAACCAAACCGTTAAAACCGACAAAACCAAACCGTTATAACCGAAACCATTTCAAAACCGGCGGTTTGGTTTTAGATTTTGAAAAAACCGATGGATTCGGTTTGGTTTCGGTTTTAACCAAAAACCGCTCCATTAAGAAACCGCCCCGCTAATATTTAATATATTATATATATTTTTTTAATTTTATATTTATTAAATAGAAGTCCACCTATTTAAATATTTGAAAGTTCATCTACCATAGTTCATTAATGTTTATATCGTTATTATATGCTACAAAATACGTTTATAATTTGAATTTTGGGCTGGAAAATGATATTCATTGTTGAAATTTATTATTAGACATTGAAGTTATTGCTGTAAATTAGATATTATTACTGAAATTTGTATGTAGTTTTAGAAAAATGAATATTAGTACATGAAATTATATATCAATGTTTTAAACGAGGTGGATTCGGTTTTAAAACCGAAACCGAACCGTTAAAGGCTAAAACCTGCTAAAACCCGCTAAAACCGAAACCATTGGGTTTGAAAATCCTAAAACCGAAATTAGCGGATCGTGTTCGGTTTGAGCCTAAAACCGCCCCAAACCGCCCCATGCACACCCCTAGCAGCATGTATGATTCGGTTGTTCCAACTTCCAAACAGTCATTTTAAACTGCAATACTCCTTTTTCTCATTTATGAGTTATGGTCTCTTTCAATCCAGTTTTAAAGTTGAACCATATCAATTCAGTTGCAGCATATTAAACTGTAATACTCCTTTAATCATTAAATGTATATCTCAAATTGTTGAGTGTAACCATACTCTCAATCAATTTCGTTTTCTCAAATAATCAGATAAAGGTAATATTTTCATGGTTTGACTTGTTACAGTCAAACCCAATAAGTAATTTCATAATAACAATAATTTTTCTAATGAAAAAGTTTTAATCAGTGATTTAAAAAAGATCCGCAAATATAATAAAATAAAACCGCAAATATTCAGTATTAGCATACTGAATAAATAGTTATTAAACAAAAAGATCCGCCAAAATAAAACCGTGTCTTACGAAAATAGAACAAAGGCATAAAAATGGAAAAAAGTCTGTAATTGTTTTTGAAATCAACCAACATTGCACCACGAAAAGACCAAATCATCACTTCTCGACTTTTGGTATCAAAAGTTCTCCATCATGTTCTTTAATTCCTCCATTGTCCATTTTCTTGTCTTTTGAGCATGAACCGTGTCCATCTTCACCTTCTTCAAAGCAATCTACTAATTTCCTTTTCAAAATGGATGGTGGGGTGAGTTTTTTGTTCGGACTCGTTGTTGTTGATGTATCGACAGCTAACGGTGTTATGTTGTCACCAGTTTCAAAAAAACCATCCTGCATTTCATATTTCAATTAAGCATTTTAAACACATAATTCATCTAATATTTTGCATAAAATGTTAATAATTATTTTACCTTAATAACGTTTATTCGATCAAAGGATTGAGCTGTTGGACCATCACAGAATGATTCTGATTTTTCAATCTGATCATAGATACAAAATTAGCCTCGTTTTTATGAAAAATTTAAAATATAAATAATATTATAATCGATTTATGTTTTTTTACTCACATGTTGAACATCTAATTTTTTTTTCCAACTCAGATATAATCCCTACATCTTCAGTTAGTTGGGAGATGGAATACAAATTATTTTCTGTGTCAACGTTGAATTTCCCGATAGTAACTTTGAAAGCTATTTTTTGATCTTTGATCACATTCAACTCCTCCGGAAATACTTCTAGACCAACACCCATCTGAATCATGTTAAAGTGATTAGTGACTTACTGGATTAGTAAGTCAGACATAAATAATAAGATAAAATTAACATGGTATCTATCAGCTTTGTACTTCTATCAACAAAGTATTTTGTTGTCTTTCCCACAAAGTTGTATGTATGGCCATCAAACAATGTGATGGTGATAGATCCAGTACTATCCCTTATACGAAGAGGGATCCTATACCTATAAAAACAAAAATTTAAAAAGTAAGATGTGTGCATCTATATAGCATATTAAAAATACAACTATAGTATTTAACAAAAAGCACTTGTTTACCTTGGGCCAACAGATTTTTTCTTACTTTTGCAGTTCTAATTCTTGCATTCATACATTTCGGTTGAGTCAACATCATCAGTCCCATCATTATTATCAGTTATTAAATTTATTTTCACACAACCCTTACGACAATGGCCACATGCATTGTAGAAAAACTTTGTATTTTTATCAGCTTTGAAAAATCCAATGACAGTAGCAACGATGATTATTTGCTTAGCCTGTTAAACCAACAAAATGTGTTAGCATTTTGGTCTAGTCCACCTTAAATATTAGGGTTAACAGTTTACAATAGTATTAACTAAATTAATGAAACAGTTTATCTATATTTATATTTATTTACCTTTTAAAATTTCATTATTTTAAAAGCTTATATTAACCCTAAACCCTAATTAATAAACCCTAAAGTGCTAACCCTAATATTAATGCTTATATAAGTTTGACTTTAACTCTGCTCTTACAATATTTAATTTTGATCCCAATATATTACCCGTTTTCGACTTACCTTTTGTTAGCATTTTGGTTATGTCCACCTTAAATATTTCGAAACAGTTTACAATAGTAATAACTAAATTAATGAAACAGTTTATGTATATTTATATTTATTTACTTTTTCATATATAAATAGAGTTATATACCTATAGTATTTAACAATACAACTATAGCTTTTTTTATCTTGTTATGTTAAATGTTGTAGTTAAGATACTGCATATTCAAAGTCAAGATATACGATACATGATTCACTAATATCTCAACTATAGTATCTAAATAGGTGTTCATAGTATTAATAATTTACGAAACAGTTTAATGAAACAGTCAATTATATACTTTTTTCATCATATTCTTTTTCCTTATTCAAACTATTTGTTATATATTTCTTATCACAATTGGCCCCTAAAATGAAATATATTTCTTTTCTTACGGTAGTAGAACATATGGCATGAATTTAACGTTGTTTAGGACGAAAATTACCTCACAAGGGACCAAAATGTCAGCAATGTTCAAACATTCATGATTTTTCAAAAAATCATCATTCATAGAGTACGTTTTCGTATGCACTTTGATATACGTAATTGTGGGGCTCTTCAATCCATATTTTGCTGTCATTCTGTAAAACAACTGAACGTAGTTAATCCGAATACTTCAATAAATAATCTGGCAGTTTATTGAATGAACATCTTACTTGGCTTTAAAATCTTTAATTTCATCAACTTCAGCGTCGATAAATAACCTTGACGTTTCATAGTAGATCCCAACGCTGATAAAATCTACACAAAAATATTTAATGTAAGTAAATAAGTAGACAAATATTACATGCTTATCATTGTATAATTATAATTAAAAAAGCTTACTATGATAGTTGTTAATTTTTCCAAATTGAACAATCATGGTTATCTTTCTATTGCTCTTGTTATCATCCATGTATTTCAGCATGTTGTACGTATTTTCTCCCCATAGAGTAAGCTTTAACGGTGTACAGCTAATTAATAATGAAAAAAAGAATCAATTAAAATTGATAACAGTTGGATAAAAATAATTAATATACAAACTGTTAAGAATTAATACTATACATACTCTATGTTGTGCATAGTCATAGTAAGTCTGTGTTTAGTTCATTAGGGTTGGATTTATCCAAAGTTTCAACCTCAAATATCTCTCCGATGATGTCTACAATTTGATATAAGAATAGTTAGTAAAGTAAACATTAATATTAAAGTATTTATATTGTAATATAAATGTTCAACGTATGAATTTACCAACTGATACATTAACCATCAATTGGTTGGAATTAATATTTTCAAAATCTTCAAATTGAAAACCATGTTTCGATCCAATAAAGTCAGTACATTCCTTCACTTTTGAGTTCGCTCCTAAACAAATCTTTTGATGGTGTTCGGTTATCTTGAATGACACGGGATTTGTACAAAGAGATGCACCAGTTATGTAGTAATCTTTGTCTTGTTTGAGAGTAGTTTTCAAATAGCCTATATTTTTGTTCAAAACATAGGCCTGGATTTTGGATCCCTATAACATTGAAAAAAATACAGTAATATTATTAACAGTGTTGTTTAATTAATTTATTCGGTATGTACCTCCTCATCCACTAAATCATCTATGTTGCATAAATTTTGGTTTTAATGTCGCGGTCATATTGTAGCCATAACCGAATTACACGCACTTTGAGTGCAAAACCATCTTTGTTATCATGGAGTTGGTTGATCAGCACAATTTCGTTTGAAGACATATTTAATCACGAACCCTAATAAACAGATAGATAATGTTAGTAGCCATAAAAATTACAAATTATTTGTTAAATAAGAATAATTAAATCGGAAAACATTAGTGAAAATTAAAACAACAACAGTAATTATGGATCAGTTTATCTTAGGTTTGTCATAATTTTGATGTAGGTGATATAAAAAACAGTAACTATGTTTACTTTTTGTTAAAAGATAATAAAAAACAATGCACAATATATAATATGTTCGTAAACTCTGGAAGTTTTTAAAATTTTATTATTTACTTTTTTTTTGTATTTTGAAATACAAAAATATGTGATTACTGCAAATATGTGATTATTTTTAACAGATTCTATATTTTTTTTTTTTTTTGGAAGTGTGATTACTTGTTACATACTACGCATTGTCTGTGTACATATGCAGGAAATATTAAACGTTGAACATAGGATTATGTAACCAAGAAAACTGAAAAAAATTGAATGATGAAGGAATACATACCTGATTATTTCGTGAAGAAGGTAAATTCCCTAATGAAGATGACTGTTTTTCGAAATAAAAAACTGAAAAGTATAGAGGGTATATATAGGATGGGGTTTTTAAAAAATCTGTTGAAAAAAAAAACGGAAATTGGTTTTGTTTAAATAGCCAATAATCATAATCCCTAAAATTATGTAGATATGATTGGATGTAGTTAGAATTAGAGCGATAATTAGGGAATATTAGAATTTAATATTAAAATAGAAGCATAAATTTTAAAAAACAAAATATTCTGGCATTAAAAAGCTTCCAAATTCTAAAAAGTGTGAATATTTGAATTTTCATTAGGAGTAATAAACGTATTTACAGAATGTATATTTATTTCGTATTTTGAATATGCAGTGTTGATTTAAACATTTTATTATTTTTGACATATTTTTTAAACATATTTACAGCTACAATATTTATTTCGTATTTTATTTCTGCAGATTTGAAGATTTATAAAGAGGTTTTTTTTATTATGGGTCGATTATATATTTTGTACTTTCAATATTTATTTCGTATTTCGTATTTTTGACATATATAACGCCATTAAACATTCAAATCTGCAGATTTGAAATTAACATCATCCGATCCGAAATTAAAGGAATGACTTAACTAATTTGTATTTCAAGTTGCAGTTTTGAAAGTTTGTTATTTGCAGCCGAATTAAATGTAATTAATTATTTAATAATGGTCGAATACAAAAATTGGAAATTCTTGCAGATTTGAAGATTTATAAAGAGGTTTTTTAATTCTGGGTCGATTATGTATTTGAATTTTCATTAAGAGTAATAAACGTATTTACAGAATATATACTTATTTCGTATTTTGAATATGCAGTGTTGATTTAAACATTTTATTATTTTTGACATATTTTTTTAAACATATTTACAGCTACAATATTTATTTCGTATTTTCTTTTTGCAGATTTGAAGATTTATAAAGAGGTTTTTTAATTCTGGGTCGATTATATATTTGAATTTATTATATTTATTTCGTATTTCGTATTTTTGTATTTCAAGCTGCAGTTTTGGAAAGTTTATTATTTGCAGCAGAAATAAATGGCATTAATTATTTATTACTGGTCGAATAAAAAAACTGGATATTCTTAGAAATTGTCACGTGTCATTCTGCCTCCTAAGAGGTGCCACATGACCATCTTAAAACCTTATTTTATTATATAATAGATTTTAATTATATTATGGGTAAAATTAGTATAACAAAAAAACATTAATTACTTAATAATATCATTTTACTCTAATAAATGAAATTTTTGTTTATTGAACGCTCTTTATCGTATAGTCATCAGGCTTATATTAGCAAAACTCATTTAACAATTAACTACCCAACAAAAGACACGCATAAACAATTCCATTTTGTACTCTACCACATTCAAAAGTGTTTCATATGTTTAACTAATGTCAAATACTTATATGTTAACTTACAAACATTAATAGTAACAATTAATATAAGAGAATGATTTTTACATCATAATTTTTATTAATACTATATTTCAAAAAAAAAAAAAAGACAAGACATTGAATGTAAGTGACCCATTTCAGCAAATTGTTAACCAAGTGATCACACATGCACAATCCTCGAAATGATTAATCAAGTAATCGCACATGCGTAAGGTTAATCAAGTGATCACACATGCACAACCCTCAATTGTCTATGTCACAAATAAATAGTCTCGGTTTATAAAAGCCAGAACCCCATGGATAAATCCATCTGTTGGAGGTTTTTAGTGTAATAAGATTATAAATTTTGTCACAAATAATGATCTGATATGTTTCTTAATAGTACTTGTTAGAAATTACTTTTCTATAGTCTAAACAGTATTTCACATAATCTGATTGGGACAAGAATAAATTTTGTTCTTGAAATCTAAAGGGCATTTCTTGAAGAAGAAAAAAACCCTGGAAATGATTAGCTTTTTATGACTATGTTTGTTAGTTTTTATGGATATCGACACCTTCTATAAATTTGGAACGGTAGATCAACGTCCAGAAACGGTATCCATGAGTTAGGAGCAGTTTCAATTATGGTTAATAACTTAAGGAAAATGCTAACCATTGACCTTAGGGCAATGTTTAAGAAATTTTTATTAGCTTTAAATCATTGTACATTAACTAATAAAAAACCACCCCCATACATTTTAATAACCACCTTTGATTAGTTATGCATCATTAATTGTACAAAAACCACTTTATCCATTCTTAACCATTGCCCTAAAGGCAATGGTTAGCAAATCCCATAACTTAATGTGGTGTGAAATTATCATAATCGGGTTGAGTGTTATGGTTCAAATATTAGGCATGTTTCCATGTATTTGAACTTTTAGCCTAATACCGTTAGAAATTCATTAAAGTTTTGATGAACTGTCTTTAGACCCTAATAAGACCGGCCGTAACGCTCGACCAAACGATCGGTCACGACCGCCACATCGGCCCTCCCCGACGCGTCCCACCCGTTACGCCGGCCCATGCTCGACGCGTCGACTGTGCCCAACGGTCGACTATTCGACCGTTCAAACTCGTCTCCAACGGCTCCAAAAACCTCCTTTCAAACTTAATTTTTACCCCCTTTTTTACCTTATAAATACCCAATCTTTTTCTAAAAACATTCACACTTCTCATTTCTTTTTTTCATACTTATTCACATCACACACACTATCCTAAAAATGAGTTCCGACGATGAAATGGATGTCGCTAATTTCATTTTTGGCGACGAGGAAGAGGACAGGGTTATACATCTCGGTTTTTTACAAACGGCGGTCGCGTTTCTTGAAGGTTCTAGTTCTACTATCCCTAGAACTCCTAGAAGATACGTGAATAGGGACCGTGGCGGTGCGAATGACCGTCTCGTGGCAGCTTACTTCGCTGAAAATCTGACGTATAACGAGCATGATTTTCGCAAACGTTTCAGGATGAGTCGTGATCTTTTCACACGCATTGTTCGCGATCTCACTAATACCGTTCCATTATTTGCGCAACGATATGATGCACTTGGGAACCCAGGTACCTCTCCGCTAATGAGGTGCACGTCTGCAATTCGTCAGTTAGCATACGGGACCGTACCAGATGCTCTAGACGAATACTTACAAATTGGTGAGAAAACTAGCCGTGATAGTCTCGCAGAGTTCTGTAAAGGGGTTATGCACTTGTATGGAGATGAGTTTCTGCGAAAGCCTACTCATACTGATGTGGCGAAGCTATACGCTTTTCATGAGGAGAAACATGGGTTTCCCGGTATGCTAGGAAGCATTGATTGTACTGATTGGCCTTGGGCTCAATGTCCAAATGCTTACCTTGGGCAATATGTTAGAGGGGATCACGGGAACGAACCATTCATCTTACTTGAAGCGGTTGCCTCACAAGATTTGTGGATTTCGCACGCGTTCTTTGGTGTCGCCGGGTCGAACAACGACATCAACGTGTTACGAGCGTCCCATATTTTCAACGATCTCAAAGATGGGAAAGCACTTGAGGTACCCTTTTTGGCAAACGGGGTGTCTTACAAATGGGATGTAACGCCCTGAATTTTCGGGTAATTAAATATTACTTTTAATTAAATTTAAATTATGTGATAATACTTTTAATTAATGATGAATGTGTATCGTCTCGTGTTTAAGTGACTAGTTATAATATTAAATGGGATATATGTTAGTTGTTGACCGTCATTCGTCTTAATCCCGAGACCTTTAATTATTTTTGACGTTTTAACATCCCGTGAGTTTGAGTGTTGGGTCGAGGCCGGCCGGAGGCCAAGGCCGAACCCCCTTCTTTTTATTTGTTAATACTCGACTTAAGAGAAAGAATGGTTAAAAAAAAATCAATAAATAAAATCCATGTCGTTTTCTTGGAGTTTGGTTCCGAAATTTAGAGTCCAACAAAGAAGCTTGTTGTGGTCATAAGCATATTCGTTCAAGCAGGCCAGGGGGTTGCGGATTGAGTGCATGGGCTTGCTCATTTTATTAAATCATGGTGGCCTGAGTAGATTTAGAATAGGACTTTAGGCCTTGGATATTAATCACGCCAGTGGATTTTTGCCAAAGGAAAATCACCATTTGGTCCTACCCTAATTGCCGGCATTTCTCTACCCCAAGATACCATTCGGCTGCTGCTATTTCTGCCCAAGGGAATGAGCGAGAGAGCGAACGAGCAGGAGCAAAGATCGAACAGGGAAAGCTGTGATTATGTTCAAGCAAATGAGTTCTAGTCGAGTTCCTACTGATCGAGTTGTAGCAGAAACCACCAGCAAAGTGAAGATCGAGCAGGTGGTGACGCCGGGCAGATTCTAGTCGAGATCAATACATCGGGTGTTCTATACGGTAAGCAATGGTGTTCTCCTGTTTCCGGACTTTCTCATTTCCTTTTTGTCATTTCTTTCCGGTTCCTGTTTTAATCGAGTATTGTAATGAATTGTGGAGGATTCGAATAGGGAAGAAGCAATCAAGGCGTTGAGTAGCAGGTGGTTGCGACTAATTGATCGAGCCGGACTTGTCTTCAATTCGGTAGAATTCTAGCTTTTGTTCAAATCTTTGTCTCATCTATCTCGACTGTTTGTTTGTTTTCTCTTCTAACTCAGTTTCGTGCAGAAGGGCTATGACCGAACCAATGAGGGTTCGGGTTTTCGATTTGAATTCTGTTCGTTTCGTCCGGGTGGTTGCTTGTAGATTCGTTGTTAATTCATCTAACTGTTAAATCGGGTTTTAATGTCTATATGTTCCATCTTTTAATTGAAAAACCGTCCTTGCTGTTTTGGTTCCATAGGTTAACCCTAGACCCGAACTTCTGGACGTCCCGGTGGCATATAGGTGTTGGTGTCGGGTTACGTTTTGTAGTTATTGTATTGAGAAAAGGTGCAGTTTCTGGCAGATTTCACCCGCCATGTTGCGGGATGTTTTTAGACGTCTTAGAGGCAGAATTGGAAGAGGGCCGTCTCACAGAGACTTGTTGCCCTCTGAGTTAGCTTTCCGAATTGTCCGAGCACCTGCTAAACGGATTGACGGTTTGGAAGTTACGGTCAAAACCGTAAGCTGCCACAGTGATATGTAGCTATGTGTCTGTCCTGTTTTGTAAACTGTTTTTGAGACCCTTAGGATCAGATTTGGAGATGGCTCGTCTCACAGTAAATTGTCAGGCTCGGAGTCTTGTTTATGCGATATAAATTTGGGGTTAATCTAGTAATCGGGTTGGGAGTTATGATTGTCCCCGTGAGACTGACGGGTGCTGTTACATTTCTATAAAAACAACTTTTTGAGTTGAGTTTTAATCCGGGTTATTCTACGTGTTTTAGGATCGACTAAGAGATAAATGGTTGTGCTTTTGGTTGTTAAGGATCTTCGGAGCTTACGTATTCGAGGTGAGTATTCTCACCGTGTATTCAGTTTTAACGTTGTACATGCATGACTTATGTGTTACATTTCTTGCACCATAATTGTTATCTGAGCTTGAGCTGTTATCTGAGTTTGATCCGCTATCTGAGTTTGATTTGTTATCTGAGTTTGACATGCTATCTGAGTATCTGAGCAGCTGTTGATTTATTTTAATCTGAGACATTGTGCCTGGGTAACCGAGCTCGGCACAGAGTCATTCTGTGCTACTACTTGCTAGGGCATCTGAGATAATTATGTTAAAGAGATAATAGAACATAATAACACACATCTGAGTTTTTGGCTATATGCCTGGGATCACCTCCCGTCTGAGTTTTGGAATTATTCCCGTCTGAGTTTTTGGGATTATTCCCGTCTGAGTTTTTGGGATTATTCCAGTCTGAGTTTTGGGATCACTCCCGTCTGAGTTTTGGCTTACGCCTATCTGAGGTGTGAGGAGGGGCGAGGTTGATCTCTCGTCCCAAATCACACAAGCGCGCTATATAAATTAAAATCTGAGTAATAAAATCCGAGAAATAAATCTGAGTAAATAATCGAGTAGATTCTGAGTAGGAGTACACCGATGTGCCCTCATGTGTTGTATGTTACGATTGTTTGCATTTTGAGATATTCACTCAGCTTCTCCAGCTGACCCCTATTTTCCCCCACATTGTTTCAGGTACCAGCAGAGGAAAGGAGAAGGTGGACGGTTGACCGCTGTATCTTTCATTACCGATGTGGACGGCATTTAATATTTTAAAAACACTTTTTAATTTTAACTAATTCCGCATTAAATATATTTTTAAATGAAAATACTATTATTGGGATTTAATGATTCGAGTTATTGGGACCTTTTGATTATAATTTTGTATTTAAAAATTTTAAAAATCTTGTAAATTTTAGGGTGTTACAAGTTGGTATCAGAGCTCTGACTTGAGGGATTTGGATTCGCAAGGGGCGAATTCAAACTCAAGTATGAGTATCGAGTTTTAAAAACGAGAAAAGAGTAAAATATTTTTCTGAGAAAAGTTCCACATCAAACATACAGCATGTCACGTCGACCTCTCGCTTCCTACTGCCGGTAATATTTAAGAGTATTATTTATTTGAGATTTTGCTATATTCTGAGTATAGACGTGTAGCATATTCTGAGAATTTTCGGTTTATACCCTGAGAGAATTACTTGTGATTGTATGGCTAAACGTATATGTATATAGATATACTATTATGAGATTCCATAATTTTGTGAATAATTTAGAGCTTAATTTGAGCATAATTTCGATGTTAATTCTTAGAGTTCTATATTTATATATATGAAAAATATATACTGGAGAAAAGTGAAATTATAAATACTAATGAGGAAATAATAAAAGTTCAATTTAGAGGAACACCTAATAGAGTTGAGGTGAAATTTTATAAATTCTGAGAAATTCGAACCAAAAGTTTAATAATGAGATATTAATTTATTATATAAGATCCATAAGCTGTGTAATGAGAAACATGATTTGAGTAAATGAGAAATGAGGAAATTATTAACATTAAAGAGGAGTACTTAAAATTCGTATTAGGAGAAAACCCTTAATAGACGGAGTCAATTAAAACGAGTAAATCAGAGATTAGTAAATCAAATTGATTAAGAATATTTTTAAGAGGATTTACCAAGTTGAGTAAAAGAAAGAATTATTAAAGCAATAAAATGGGAAATAATTACATTTAGCTAAACGAGAATTATTAACAGGATCTAAAAGAGAATTATTGATCAGGGTTAAAAGAGAAGTTATCTAGATGAGAAATTAAAATTTTCGTGAATACAACGAATCACGAGATATAATAGTTAAGCAGATTCCATATTAAGATCAACAAGTTAGTATTTATTTAAGAATCAGTAAATTGAGATAAAATGGGAAAAACATTTCGAGTAAGTAGGTTAAATTGCTGCGTGCAAAACTAAATGTGGATGACAAGTTAAGTGACAGATTAATGAGTTCACACTGATAGCTTAAAATAAACTATGTAAGTTAATAGACTAATTAATTGAGAAATTGTTGAGTCAAATTAATCAGATATTATTGAAGCTCATCTTAAAGAGTAATTATATAAGAGGAAGCTATCGTCATCAATTTGATGATGATTTATTTAAAAACGAGTTAAAAGAGCGATAAATTGAATCAAATTAAACGAGGAACGCAATAACTGAGAACTCTGATCAAAAAGATATTAATCGACATGCTCACAAATTACAATAAATTTAATATAACTGTGAAGAGGATATAAGTTATATTTATGAGGAATGATAAATGACATATCCAAATGAAAAGTTTAAAAGGAGATTTGTATTGTGAAACTAACTAAGTGGAAATATTTCTATGAATCTGAGTTATCCGAGTATCGCGTACGAGACTAAATGTACGCATGATTTTCTGAGTAATGGTTATGAGATCTTAAGTATGCACTGTTGAGTGCATATCTGTATTTATCAGATTATCAGATATTGAAAATAAACTTCCTTTCTTCTGAGTGTGACTAAAATTCCTTTCTTCTGAGTGTGATTAAAACTCCTTTCTTCTGAGTGTGATTTGTTGGTGGGTTTATATGTGGGAAGTTGTAAACTTTGGGATTTACTCGTGACCAAACAGAAGTAGGTGTCGAAAGTAATAGAGGGCCCCTATTATCGTACACACCGAACTTTTGGTTGGTTATGGGGAGATTTTGAAGGGAACGATGGACCAATGCTTGTTATGGTGAATCTATTTTATGCATGTTACTTGTTTGAGTGAGTATATGTGGTTTATGTTATCATAATAGAGAATTCTAGTGCCAAACTCGAGGACGAGTTTTCTCCAAGTGGAGTTGAGTAGGGGTAAAAAGGAAAAATTGTCAAGAAATAATTATCATTAATTATTATTTATAAATATTATGAGCAGGATGCTTATGCAGAAAGATTTTGTTGGTATGAATTTAAAGTGCGAAATCTAGATACATATAATTGATCAAATAAATTATAAGAGTAACTATCAAATCAAGCAGTTAAGAATAATTAAATTTATTCCATGGGTAATTATAGAGTTTACAACAAAATGATAGATCGGGTTTATTGGAGAAATTAATAAATCAAGTTAATTGGGTTGAACGAATATCGTGCAAAAGGGAAGTAGTAATACTACAATTATATACAAAATAAGACAGTATACTTATGCTTGGGTGGTTATAAGTGTGATAATGAGAAAGCACTAAATTAAAGTGATGAGAACTTATTAATGAGTTGAATATGAGAAAACTGCTACAATGAAATTTGGAGGAAAATGAGTTTAAAGGAGATCGGTAAATTGCTAGTAATGAGTTATTATTAAAACGAGCTAAATGATAAAATTTTATTTTGATTAATTACAAAGTAATTTTGAGTTATAAGAAATTTACAAATCGAGTTACATGAGCAAATTAATAAAATGAGTCAAACGAGAAAAGTATTAAATTAACGGGAAGTTTTATTCAAATTTTTGAAGTATTATAAAGTGTTATGAGTTTTGAGGTATTATAAAATTATATAAGAAAATCCTATTTATGAATAATTATTAAACTTGAGATGAGAACAACTATTCAATCAAGTTATATTGAACTTAGGAGGAATTTCGAAAAGACGAGAATGTACTGAATCGACGAACCTTGAGTAAACCGTAAGAATAAAGTGTAACTGCGAATGGAGTGAATGAGAACTAAAGAATTAATTTGTAATTTAAGTAACGAGAAATCATTATAAATAAGAGTATGAAATTTAGTTGGAATTTTCAGTGGGTAACATGAAATTAATGAGTAGATATGGTCAAAATAATTAAGAGACATTCTAAAATTGTGTAAAATCAGTGAGACGGCCTATTATAGGATAGTTAATCTAGATGAATGAGAAAACATCTATTAAAATATTATCGAGAAACCATTAAATGTAATAGAATGAGAACCTATTAAAAGGAATTAAATGACAAGATCGTTAATTTGAGCTGTTTAAAGGGTTATCAACATCGGTAATATGCAAACCTAATAGAGTAAGGTAACAATATAATGTTAATGGAGAATTATTTTGAGGACCAACAACACGGTTGAGAAAGAGTATATCATTCCAAGTATTATAAGCTGGTAAATTGGAACACGCGAATAGTAATAAGAATGAGTAAAAATGTGATTTATACCTAATGCTATTACTTGTAAATATTATTACCTTATGAGTTGTTACTGAGTTAGAGTTTTGGGTTTGCTCCTGAGTTAAGATTTATGAGTTTGCTCCTGAGTTATACAGTTTCGAGTTATACTCTTGAGTTATATTTTGAGTTCATTTCCGAGTTAGACTTCTGAGTTATAATTCTAGATCATGTTTCCGAGTTATATACCTGAGTATATGAGAATTTGTGTGATATGTATATTCCTTGTGAATAATTTACCTATTTTTGTATTAGTTGATAGAGGTGTAAACCACTAAATTGCTTCTTATACCTTAAGCAAACTGTTGTCCCATAGAGTAGAGGACCCTTTTGTGAGACATTACTGATAGATACTTGAAAATAATAAGATTTTACCTGTTACTAAATGTTTAATGATCATTTGTTTGAACCGTGAGGGGATAAATTCCCAATAAACGTTATCCCTAACGCCATGAGAGAGTCGTGTGTGGTAGTGAGTATGGATTGGATGACCGAGTACCATGCCAGGATCATCTATCGCCATAAATAAATCCGTAACAAATCTCCAAGTGGAGTTGAATCGGAGATTCAATGCAACATTTACCGCAGGGTGCAGGAACCGTGTCCAACCGCGAGAACAAGAAGACATCTTCAGCATGGTTCCACATATTATTTTGTGTATATTATCGACACCATTCTCGTCGTGAAACCGAGATCTTTAAAAAAAAGCGTTCCGATTTTTGCCCTTATCGTCTTACGCCACCGAAGATGGAAGATTTGTATGAATGATTGCGAGGACCGGAGATTCATTATTAACGAATAGGTCACCCTGAAGAGCTTCTTCTTGTTTATAAATTTTTTTTTTTCGAGTCTTCCCATTTGAAGATGTGTGTCGTTGGCGGGTCAGAGTCTGAGATGCGAGATCGCTATTCTGAGTTTTTCCGAGTGATGACTTCGGGGACGAAGTCTGATTCAAGTGGAGTTGAGTTGTAACGCCCTGAATTTTCGGGTAATTAAATATTACTTTTAATTAAATTTAAATTATGTGATAATACTTTTAATTAATGATGAATGTGTATCGTCTCGTGTTTAAGTGACTAGTTATAATATTAAATGGGATATATGTTAGTTGTTGACCGTCATTCGTCTTAATCCCGAGACCTTTAATTATTTTTGACGTTTTAACATCCCGTGAGTTTGAGTGTTGGGTCGAGGCCGGCCGGAGGCCAAGGCCGAACCCCCTTCTTTTTATTTGTTAATACTCGACTTAAGAGAAAGAATGGTTCAAAAAAATCAATAAATAAAATCCATGTCGTTTTCTTGGAGTTTGGTTCCGAAATTTAGAGTCCAACAAAGAAGCTTGTTGTGGTCATAAGCATATTCGTTCAAGCAGGCCAGGGGGTTGCGGATTGAGTGCATGGGCTTGCTCATTTTATTAAATCATGGTGGCCCGAGTAGATTTAGAATAGGACTTTAGGCCTTGGATATTAATCACGCCAGTGGATTTTTGCCAAAGGAAAATCACCATTTGGTCCTACCCTAATTGCCGGCATTTCTCTACCCCAAGATACCATTCGGCTGCTGCTATTTCTGCCCAAGGGAATGAGCGAGAGAGCGAACGAGCAGGAGCAAAGATCGAACAGGGAAAGCTGTGATTATGTTCAAGCAAATGAGTTCTAGTCGAGTTCCTACTGATCGAGTTGTAGCAGAAACCACCAGCAAAGTGAAGATCGAGCAGGTGGTGACGCCGGGCAGATTCTAGTCGAGATCAATACATGGGGTGTTCTATACGGTAAGCAATGGTGTTCTCCTGTTTCCGGACTTTCTCATTTCCTTTTTGTCATTTCTTTCCGGTTCCTGTTTTAATCGAGTATTGTAATGAATTGTGGAGGATTCGAATAGGGAAGAAGCAATCAAGGCGTTGAGTAGCAGGTGGTTGCGACTAATTGATCGAGCCGGACTTGTCTTCAATTCGGTAGAATTCTAGCTTTTGTTCAAATCTTTGTCTCATCTATCTCGACTGTTTGTTTGTTTTCTCTTCTAACTCAGTTTCGTGCAGAAGGGCTATGACCGAACCAATGAGGGTTCGGGTTTTCGATTTGAATTCTGTTCGTTTCGTCCGGGTGGTTGCTTGTAGATTCGTTGTTAATTCATCTAACTGTTAAATCGGGTTTTAATGTCTATATGTTCCATCTTTTAATTGAAAAACCGTCCTTGCTGTTTTGGTTCCATAGGTTAACCCTAGACCCGAACTTCTGGACGTCCCGGTGGCATATAGGTGTTGGTGTCGGGTTACGTTTTGTAGTTATTGTATTGAGAAAAGGTGCAGTTTCTGGCAGATTTCACCCGCCATGTTGCGGGATGTTTTTAGACGTCTTAGAGGCAGAATTGGAAGAGGGCCGTCTCACAGAGACTTGTTGCCCTCTGAGTTAGCTTTCCGAATTGTCCGAGCACCTGCTAAACGGATTGACGGTTTGGAAGTTACGGTCAAAACCGTAAGCTGCCACAGTGATATGTAGCTATGTGTCTGTCCTGTTTTGTAAACTGTTTTTGAGACCCTTAGGATCAGATTTGGAGATGGCTCGTCTCACAGTAAATTGTCAGGCTCGGAGTCTTGTTTATGCGATATAAATTTGGGGTTAATCTAGTAATCGGGTTGGGAGTTATGATTGTCCCCGTGAGACTGACGGGTGCTGTTACATTTCTATAAAAACAACTTTTTGAGTTGAGTTTTAATCCGGGTTATTCTACGTGTTTTAGGATCGACTAAGAGATAAATGGTTGTGCTTTTGGTTGTTAAGGATCTTCGGAGCTTACGTATTCGAGGTGAGTATTCTCACCGTGTATTCAGTTTTAACGTTGTACATGCATGACTTATGTGTTACATTTCTTGCACCATAATTGTTATCTGAGCTTGAGCTGTTATCTGAGTTTGATCCGCTATCTGAGTTTGATTTGTTATCTGAGTTTGACATGCTATCTGAGTATCTGAGCAGCTGTTGATTTATTTTAATCTGAGACATTGTGCCTGGGTAACCGAGCTCGGCACAGAGTCATTCTGTGCTACTACTTGCTAGGGCATCTGAGATAATTATGTTAAAGAGATAATAGAACATAATAACACACATCTGAGTTTTTGGCTATATGCCTGGGATCACCTCCCGTCTGAGTTTTGGAATTATTCCCGTCTGAGTTTTTGGGATTATTCCCGTCTGAGTTTTTGGGATTATTCCAGTCTGAGTTTTGGGATCACTCCCGTCTGAGTTTTGGCTTACGCCTATCTGAGGTGTGAGGAGGGGCGAGGTTGATCTCTCGTCCCAAATCACACAAGCGCGCTATATAAATTAAAATCTGAGTAATAAAATCCGAGAAATAAATCTGAGTAAATAATCGAGTAGATTCTGAGTAGGAGTACACCGATGTGCCCTCATGTGTTGTATGTTACGATTGTTTGCATTTTGAGATATTCACTCAGCTTCTCCAGCTGACCCCTATTTTCCCCCACATTGTTTCAGGTACCAGCAGAGGAAAGGAGAAGGTGGACGGTTGACCGCTGTATCTTTCATTACCGATGTGGACGGCATTTAATATTTTAAAAACACTTTTTAATTTTAACTAATTCCGCATTAAATATATTTTTAAATGAAAATACTATTATTGGGATTTAATGATTCGAGTTATTGGGACCTTTTGATTATAATTTTGTATTTAAAAATTTTAAAAATCTTGTAAATTTTAGGGTGTTACATGGGGATATTATCTTACTGACGGGATATATCCGGAATGGTCCGTTCTTGTTAAGTCCATTTCACACCCAAATGCGAATGATGTTAAGCGGGTGAACTACAAGAAAGCACACGAAGCTGCAAGGAAAGATGTAGAACGAGCATTTGGCGTTATAAAGAAAAAATGGGGTATAATAAAAACGGCTGCAAGGTCCCCAAATGTTAACAAAATAAGGGATATAATGTACACTTGTATCATCTTACATAATATGATTATCAAAGACAAAGGCAGGGCCATATGTCCCGATTTTCATCCGGAAGAGCGACATAGTGAAGCCGACCCCGTACGATCACATGAAGAAGTATTACAAGTTATCAGGGAGATCAATAATCAACAAACTCATCTTATCTTAGATCTGATTTGGTGGAACACATTTGGAATCGACAAACCCACCAGTAGTTTTTTTAATGTTTTTTTAATTATGTTTAATGTAATGTTTTAAATTATTTTTAATGTAATGTTTTAATTATTAATGAAATTTAAATTTAAAAAAAAAAGTCGATCGGTCACCCATTACGGGCATTTGGTCGCTGTCTGGTCGTGTGTTTGATCAGGAGAGAGAAAGCTTATGTGGCGCAGATGTGGCAGGGGTGACCAAACTGGGTTTGGTCACCCATTACGCACAGTCTAAGGACCGCGACCCCTAGGGCCCCTGCAAAGGTGTGCGGGCCCCTTGAAATGTACCTTCTTGAAAGTAATATTTGTAAAGCACTATATTAAGTTACACGTAGTGATTATCAATAGATACCACCAAATCATATACTACTTGAAAAATCATAATTTGGGAGTTAATCCAAAATGATAATTATATACAAGGCTGAATTATAGAAATTGTCTATATGTTTTTTTAATTTTATGATTTTGTCTCTGGATTCTTTGTTTTGTGATTTTTGTCCTTGTAGCTGTTGTTTTCCGCATTTCTATCCATCCGTCTAATTTTGTTGAATTTGAGCCATTATATTGTCTCACATACCAAGTATGTGAGGACATTTTAGTAATTTGTAACTTTTTATTTCTTCTTCCTTGAATAACCCATATTATCCCCAATTTTAATTCTTCATCACCCACTTGGTTGAGTCAGGCGTAAGTGTAATCGTGAGTTCTACGAATAGTTATGGTGACTAAACACAACCCTGATCACAGATTACCACTGCCACCTCAGTGTCACTTAGGTGTCACTACAAGAAAAAAGACCTATGGTCACCAAAACTTATAGTGAGGACAACCATAGATAACTAAAAGATAAAATTATATAACTTTATTGAAAACATAGTTTGACTAACTCTATAGTGAGAACATGTCCTCACAATAGATCTTTTTGTTTTTATTTTCGATTTAGCTTTCCCCATCTAAATTAAAATGATTCAGAAGAACTGACTTTATTGACTTTTTTACTTTGACTAATCATTTAGAGAGGACAAGTCCTCACAATAGGTTTCTTTCATATTTGAATTTTAATTTCGGATTTTTCGTACCAAATCAAATAGGGTTTAAAATAAAATTAATTTCCCCCCAAAATAAATAAAATCGAGAGTTACTTTTGGTGAGGACATGTCTTCACCACAAGTTTTTTTTTTTTTTGTATTTCACTTTAATTTTGAATTTTGATACAAAAATTTAAATAGATTTTCATTTCCCCCCTAACTGAAATATAAATTCGCACCAAATTTTAAAAAATTTAAAAATGGCGGGTTACCTGTTGGTGAGGACATGTCCTCACGATAGGGTTTTCTTGTATTTTTAGTTTTATTTTTATTTTATCACCAAATAAAATAGGGTTAACTTTTTCCTAATCTCATAATCAAATAATTCTTTTTATTAATTTAAATTTAAATTTTAGAGTTACATTATTAACATAAATTTATAATTAGAATTTTACTTTGCTCGATAAATTACATTAGTATTTATCATTCTTAATCAAATAATCCAACAACTTCTCTATTTACAGGATTTGCATGAATGACTCCAAAGAGGATTTATGAATTCTCACATGATTTTGATGGGGCTTGCTTTAGTAACCTTCGTTAAAATTGTCACTTAGTCTTTGTAAGTCTTCAAGACTTGGTGTGGTATAGTGAGAGTCGCACTGAACCTACCACGTTTGTTTTGAATTGGTCATTCTCTAATTCCAGTCGGAGATAATGACCGTTAATCTTCGGTTGTTCATATAGTTTAGTGGTAAGATGAGACTCTGAACATAGAAACTGTTAGGTATCTGAAAGCAACCCTTATTGAAAAAGATTTAATGAAGACAACTAGACAATAGTTGTAAGACACTCTGAAGTTGAGTTCTTCATATTTTGAGTATATGAGTATATGAATCGTTCATATCCTCATCAACTCAACTACACTATCTGAACATCCAAAGAAGCTACGATCATTTCTCTGTGCGGAATGAGAGAGTGATCAACCGTTCAGAAGGTTGTAGTAGGTTCAGTGTGTACTTGATAATGACACACTCAGTCTTGAAGACAAATACTACAGTAAGTCTGAATCTTAGTGAAGGTCACTGAAGCTAGCTCAATATCTGAAGAACCATGAGTGTTCGAAAACTTGTGGTTATCTGAATATCTCTTAGTACCTGAAGCTTCAGTGACACAGAAAGACACACGTATAATACAAGATCGCGAGTCACAGAAAAAAGGAATCCTATGAAAATCTTCTAGAAGATCTCGACGACTACAAGACGACAAAAAGTACTGTCAGAATCCCATTAATAGTGCTCGTCGCATGAAAACATCCTTAACACCAACGAGATTCTTACTCGTGTACAATTTGTACTTCACGTCTGCACCCAACAACGTCTGCACCCGCAACATTAAAACACCTTCTTTAGGTTGTCTTCTAACTTTATATGTTTGTCTTCATTAGATCCATAATAGGTTATGGTTACCTTCACCGACTTAACAAAGTTGGTTTGAGTTCATAATATTAAAGCGATATGGCATGTTTGTATAAACTGGTTAGATATCTCGACACTAACATGTTTACCTTTAAGCCAAACACGACTCATATAATTAATCCGTTTAATTAAACGATTAAACATGTCATGTGTCAAACAGGCCAAACAAGTTGTTATTACTCCACAAATTGATAACAAAATACTAAAAAGTACTAAGTAAACTCTTTTAGTTTTTATGTAACTATAGTTACGTGTCGAATTAGAAATTAACACCCCTATCTTTCAAGTAAGTGCGAGATTCAAATTCATCAGTGATTAGGAATTAATTTTAAACTAGTTAATATAAAAAATTAAACAAAATATGATATTAGTCATTTAAATTTCTAAGTTGGATTACGAATTAATTTCAAACAAGTTAATATAAAGATGCTAAAGAAATATAATATTATGTATGTTTTATATTAAGAAAAAACTAAAAACATCAATTAGTTTAGGGTTTTATACTTGTGTTTGCATTTCATTCCATCTCCTTCACGCCTCCACTCCAGCTTCCAAACTACCCCGAAGACCATCGTCCATTCGTCCCTCACCATACCCGTCGATCTCGCACTCTCGTTTGTTCCTGCTTAGAGTCTAACCCTAGTCATTTATCATTCATTGTGCTCTCGTACTATCGCGACACAGAAAAGAAACACATACGTACGCAAATTTCATCTCTCGGTTGATTTGTTCCGTTCTTCCTATTCATCGGTAGACCACCATCGAAATCATCATCTTCTCCAGTGGACTGCAACCGGTAATCATCTTCCTCTTCTAGCTCTCTATTTCTTCCGATTTACATTTCACAGTATATTGATTTACAATGGTCAGCAACCGGTAATCATCATCTTTTCGGGCGATTCAACCGGTAATATCGTCTCACAAAGTGTACTGGTAATCTCGTCTCACATAGTATATCTATTTTGTGATTATTAAGCTACTGTGAATATATATAAGCTACTGTGAAATTGCTACCATCATATTAAGCAAATGTGAATCGATTTTGTGATATTCAACTAGAATTGGGAATTTTATGAATGAGTTTGATATTAAGCTACTATGAATTGCTTATTTTGTGTCTCGTAGTTTATGAATTATGAAATTGCTCGAATTTTGGGAATCTTATGAATCACACTTCAAATGCGATGCAACAATTACATTTTGTATATGCTATTAATTTTGAATTAGGAGTATATTAATGGGTATGTCATATGTGCTACTGCAAAACTAATCAAACATAAAATATATTCGTCTTGTAGGATGTATTCTTGTGCTTGATTTTCGAGATGACATATGTTTCGGGCTGTGCAGTTATAGGTACGAATTTCTGAATATTCGTTTACTTGTATCTTTTGATTTTATTTCACTTGAATTTGCAGGCTCCAATCAAACTTGTGGAAAGACCAAAAGTTGCAAGCTTAATTTGCTACGGGAATGTGGCAATTGTAAGTCATTTCCTATTAGCGTTGACATGACAGACCGAAGACTTTTCACCGAGTTGGTCCATTAGCTAAAGATTTCAAAAGGTTGCTTGCGTTAATTTTGAGGATGGTAGTGTTGCTCAACAACATCATGTAAGTATTTTTTTTCTATTTAAATGTACGGAACTATATGAACTATACTCATCTATTTTGTAACTAATCAATTTGTAACTAAATAGGAAAACATGTTGGTGTTAAATGACGCCTAAATCGATGTTGGTACCAACTGACTGAAGAGCAAATTATTGAACAAGTGTTAGGCAAACTGTGCCGGATGAGGATGAGGAAATACATGCGGACGATGACGGTGATGAGGGCTGAATTGTAGGTTTTTCAGTTTTGGAACTACATAATGTGTTAAATATTACTGGATTGATATTTGTGTTTTGTTAAACCTGTACGATGTTTTTATATTGTTGATGGTATTGTTAAGGATGTTGTTATTAATGTTGTTTTAAATTTTAGGCATGTGTAAAACAGGTAAAACAGCCTAGAAAATGGGATAGAAATAGAAAATACAGCAGATTTTTGCCAAAATATAAATTAGCTACAATTACCTATGGTGAGGACATGTCCTCACCATATATAATTATATTATACACAATATATTTTCACATATAGTGACGACATATCCTCACAATTGTTAATTATATCTAATTATATTATAATTATGTATAATTAAATATAGTGAGAATGTGTCCTCACTATAGGTATGTATATACCGTATAATACAATTAACTATGGTGAAGACATGTCCTCACTATATCTAATATCAATTTCTTTTCCATTTATTTTATAGCAGTCAAATGTCCTCACTATAGAAAAAAATTGTCCTCACAATAGACATATTCTCTCGGGGCTATAGTGAGGACTTTAAGGTGAGGACATGTCCTCACTGTTAACCTTTAGTGAGGACTTTTGGAGTTTTTGTGAGGACTTTTTTCCTCACTATAGCTTCTTTTTCTTGTAGTGTGTTGTTTGGTTCGCAGAATGTTTCTGATGGAATGAGAATATAGGAAGGAATTGGAATCCGTCAGGAATTGGAATCCAATTCCATACTCTGTTTGGTTGGCATGGAAGGGAATTGGAATCCAATTAAATATTCTATTTGGTTGATATGAATTGGAATTGCAATTATATAAAATGATGAATTTACCCTTATTACTGGTAGTGGTTGTTTGGTGGTGGTGGGTGGTGGTGGCGGTGGGTGGTGCTGGTCGGTGGGTGGTTGTGGTGGTGGTGGGTGGTGGTGATGGTGGCGGCGGTGGGCGATGGTGGTGACGGCGGGGGGTGGTGGTGGCGGTGGGCGGTGGTTGGTGATGGCTGTGGGTGGTGGTTGGTGGTGGTTGGTGGTGGCGGTGGTTGGTGGTGGCGGTGGGTGGTGGTTGATGGTGGTGGTGGGTGGTGGTTGGTGGTGGTGGCGGTGGGGTGGTGGTTGGTGATGGTGGCAGTGGGTAGTGGTTGGTGATGGTGGCAGTGGGTAGTGGTTGGTGGTGGCGGTGGGTGGTGGTTGATGGTGGTGTCGGTGGGTGGTGGTTGGTGGTGGTGGCGGTGGGGTGGTGGTTGGTGATGGTGGTGGTTGGTGATGGTGGCGGTGGGTGGTGGTTGGTGGTGGCGGTGGGTGGTGGTTAGTGATGGCGGTGGGTGGTAGTTGATGGTGGTGGAGGCGGTGGTGGGTGGTGGCGGCGGTGGGTGGTGGCGGTTGGTGGTGGTGGCGGCGGTAGGTGGTTGTGGCGGTGACGGTTGGTGGTGGTGGCGGTGGGTGGAGGTTGTGGCGGTAGGTGGAGAATATAAAGTTTAAAGAACATTCCATCCAACCTTGGAATTCAATTCCATCAACATTTGGATGGAATTGAGATTCCTTCATTTGGTGGAATGTTTCCATCCATTTTTTTGGAATTCAATTCCATCCATTTTTTTGAACCAAACACTGGAATCTGGTGGAATTGGATTCCAATTCACTCAGATTCCATTACGTTCCAGCGAACCAAATAGCATCTTAATATTTTTCTCTCTTTCTCAAGATTAAACACATGACCAAATGACCATGATAGTGACCAAACTCTAAACTCGTGCGAAAGCCAGCCATATCTCTTGCAAAGTTCGGTCAACAAGTCAACCAAACCAAGCAAAAAAAAGGGGACACAACTGACATTACAATGAATACTAGATATTGAGAAATTCTTCTTCCATACACATTGTAAAAGCTTCTATTTCCACATTTCTTTCTAGTGTGAAATTTTGTTCCAGTTTTTTTATTATACAATCACATTATACGACCTTAAGTTCCTCATTAACCAAATCGATATTTTGAATATTTAAGTACCATCAATTATCAAGAAGAAGAAATTGCAGAGCTATGAACATTATATGTTGGAATTGAAATACTTTCCAATTTCCTATACAAATGAGCACTCTATATTTGCAGTCATATACAAGAGATGACCAAAGTGTTCCAACTTGAAATGTATGTGCATCGTAATTAGTGGGCGGAAGTCGAAAAACCATGGATTGAATACAAAAATTGATCACTAGATTGCTTTCACTTCTCAAACATTGATGTTATGTTCGTTTTCATCATTCCAAAACAAACAGTAGATTTAATAGGGATTATTTAAGGTATTCAAATTTAAAACGAATGATAGATTTTTGCCTGTTGGTATTTAAGGTATTCAAGAGGGTTATAACTTACAAGACGATAATGTCGTCCTATTTAGTTAAGAAAATGGGTCGGTTTGGGTTTTTCTTTTTCTTTTTTTATTTCTAATTGTGCACATTTGACCCGTTTTATTTTAGGTAATTACAAAATTTCACAATTTGAGATACAAATGTTTGATTTAACAGTACAACATACCCGATAAAAACAAGAATATTACACTAGATAGCTTTACGCGTATAATTAGCATGTTAATATTCTCATTTCTCAGCCTTAATATGAAATGCTGATGAATAAATAGAATTTAAGGAAGCTGATTCGTACAGAGAATTTTTTTATCAATGCAGAGCAGTTTTACATCTAAAGACAATTATACCCTTCCCCAGCAATCCAACATCCCTCCCACCTCCTTCCGTCTCCCTCCTCTCATCTTCCTCTTCTCTTTTGGTGAACGACACCCACCACAATTTTATCTTCTCCGTACTCTTCTTCTTCTTCCATCATTCCAAATTCTGTTAATACAACAAAATTTTGGAAACCTTAATTAAATTAACAAAGTAATAAACACCAGTTCATCAATCAATTCAACAAGTCATCCAACATTTTTTCAAATTTACACAGTGTCACATTGACAATAGAAAACTTTGCAATTATGAAATCAAACAATTATATTCACATCTGTTACTGTGTGTTAGATGCAAATGTTAACAATTGCCACTAGTAAACACCTACACATTCCATCCTCCATCGAGCTCCCCAACCAAAATTGCTCGGCTGCTCACCGGCGGTCACCGCTGATTCTTCCTCTCTCCAACGTTGCAGTCCGGATGAAATGGTACATTATCCGGGCTTTAACTGCGGCGGAGATGACTGTTTAACAGGTGATGATCCATCCTCCGCCATTGATTCCGGTGAGGTTGAAATCTTCTTCTCCTTCTCGGATTTGACATGTGATAATCCATCTTCTACCATTAATATGTGTGGCCGGACTGGTGGTGGTGTCGGCCCACTGTTGTGGTGACAGAGATTCAGTTGTGTTGACGGAGCCGCCGACGTACCGGTGGTGACGGAGATCTTCAAGGGTGGTGATGGCTGCATTCTTTAGGTTATGTTAGTTTTAGAAGATAGGGTTTTAGGAAGGGCATGATTGTCATTTAGGATGAATTTGCTATGTATGGATAAAAATTGCTCTGTACGAATCAGCTTCCATAATTTAAGTGCAACGGGATAAATTTGTTATAAAAATGTAGTTCTAATAAATACTGAAAAAATAAGGGTAGTGGGGAGTATACGTTTGTTTGAATTTGTTATGATAAAAAATTTAAGGGTAAATTACAGTTTTTGTCCCTGACCTTTGGCCGATTCGAGGTTTTGTCCCTAAACTTTTTTCTTCTGTATTTTAGTCCTTTAAGTTTTATTCTGGAAATTTGTCCTTCCGTCTATTTTTAGCCGTTAACTGATGAAATTTTAGTCAATTTCCCCAAATTACCCTTATCATCATCAAAAAACCCTTTCAACCCAAATGTGTTCTTCAAAGCTAGGTCTACAAACGAATGTGAAGGTCGGAGATTGATCGGAGATGATGACCGGAGCTAAATCAAACACCCATTATCACCACCGCCACTGATTGATCACCACCACCACCACCACCACTGATTCATCACCACCACCACCACCACTGATTCATCACCACCACCACTACTGATTCATCACCACCGCCACTGATTCACCATTTCTTTCAGAACCAGTGGATTGTAGGGATCAAATTTTTTTCAGATCTGAGATCTGAAACACCATCGCACCATCGCACCATCGCACCATCTCATATCTGAAACACCATCGCACCATCGCCACTGATTTATCACCATTTCAGATCAGAAAAGAAAGGTAAGAAGCAGCAGACGACGGAATTGGAGATCGTGAACAGATTGGAGATCGTCACCATCAAGATTCATCATTTCATAAGCAGAAATTGATTGGGGCGTTTTTGCGTTTTTGGATCTGCGTTTTTGCTCAACATATCCTTGTTCGTCTCACCACCACGTTTTCAGGCCGCCGCACAAGGTTGCTTGGATCTGCGACAGTGATTTTCCAATTTCCGTCACCACGAAGGGGTGGCGCGTGAGCGACGGCGATTTGTTGGATAGATTTTAGGGTTTTTTCGGTTGATTGTAGAAAATGCCAGCTCACAAATCGAAATCGGAGAACTCGTCGGAATCGCCCACCGCCGATTCGAGGGTTTCCGGCGACGGGAAGGGTGGTGCTGGTGGGGGTTCTGGTCGGAATCATGAGGGTATCAAAAACCCTAAGTTAATTTCGGGTTTGGGAAAGGTTTCAGATGCTGATTTGGTAGCAGGTGGTGGTGTTGGGGGTTTAGGGTTTGTGGGTGTTGGGGAAGATGATGAAGAAGATGAAGAATGGTGAAAAGGACTAAAATGCCCTCACATGCCTTGCATTTTTCGTCAGTTAACGGCTAAAAATAAAGGGAAGGACAAATTTCCAGAATTTTAAAAACTTAAAGGACAAAAAAACGGAAGAAAAAAGTTTAGGGACAAAAACCCCGAATCGACCAAAGGTCAGGGATAAAATTTAAAATATACTAACTCAACGGGGGTCCTGAGGCAACGCCACAGGTAACAGCGTTCCAAGGGGCAGCGCCCTGGGCGGGGTCTAAGGGGCAGCGCCCCCGGTAACAGCCGTCGGGTAATATTGCTTTATAAAAAATGAACAGAAAATCCGAATTTGAAT
This sequence comes from Calendula officinalis, assembly GCA_963853835.1. Lineage (NCBI taxonomy): Eukaryota > Viridiplantae > Streptophyta > Magnoliopsida > Asterales > Asteraceae > Calendula > Calendula officinalis. The sequence continues at coordinate 8,286,530 of OY970828.1, read as the reverse complement.
TCAAACCCGGTTTTTTCGACCCGTCGAATCCGACCCGAATCCGACCTGTTTATGGGTGGTTTATAGCAGTTCGTGTAGTTTTGGAACTGCCTTTGGCAGTTTTCGGTGGTTTATGCATGAAAGAAATAAACTCCGTTTTGGTCATAGAAATCTGGTAAGAAACACTTAACATTTCACACTTCTCTGTTCTTGATTTTCTCTCTGATTGTATCCGATTAAAGATTTAATTGTACCGACGAAATACTTTGATCTGAAAGTGACAACATGCCTTCAGAGTTTCCATGTAAACGAAATCAGTTAAAATTCTAACAAGAACAATGATAATCTGCTGAAATTATTTATTTCACTTAAAGGAAAATAATAACGACAGGCTTAATAGAGTAATAGTTGTTATTAAGATATTAAGACATATATCAAGAATTTATACATTAATCAACAACCAACACTACATTTTTAAATCGTTAATAAAACTCTTAATTTACAAATATCACTAACAAAACAAAAAAAGTTCAAAGCATAGGTTATTTTGTCAAATTAATACTCATACCGATCACTTAATTTGTATGAATATGATTGGATTAGAAAAATCCGGTGGGTGAAAATATTGGTGAGTTTGTATAGTAGAAAAGAAAGTCGTGTCATTGTTTAAATTTGGAGGATCCGTGGAAGGTGGGATCGCACGTGTGGGCAACATTCTGCTCTGAGAAAGTTAGGTTTATGCAATAATAATAGTATTAATGGAGAGTACAATTCTTGAAGCGTGGAGTACTGCTATTCTTGACTCTGTGTTTTGTTGATAAATCCCACATGCATCTTTTAGTACACACGGATTCGCACACAAACACATGCATCCACGTGTGGCATGTCATTTTTAGGTTTAGTTTTCATCACACATGACACATGCATGTAACCATGTGAAACACACACCCCTATATATATTGCTTTTCTTGAAATAATTACCATAATCACACCATAACGAAAACACCCTATAGCGACAAACCAATCTCATTTAATCGCAACAACAAATCGTCTCTAGAGGTTTCGTCGAGAAATATTTTCCAGTTTAATTTTCTTATTCGGAAATGATAATAAAACAAAATAAGAAAGATTTTTCTTTTCCTACGTGGACATGACATATCGTCGCTATATAGTTGGTTAAAATTTTTAGAAGTCCGCCTAACTTTTTCGTTTCCCGCTAATTTTTTGGCGACAACATGTTGTCACTATAGTATTTGCCAAAGTGGAGTTTTGTTCAACCCAATAAAGACGGCATGTTGTCGCCATAGAGTTAGTTGTAGCGATAGAACATGTCGTCGTCATAAGTTTCGCCATGACAGGGTCAACTTCTCGTATTGTCATAAAAACCTACGTGCTTCTTCCGTTTCATTTTATGTGATATATTGTTGCTTTTCTTTTAAAATCTTTATATTGTTGTAAATGGTGAGTGGTGATGTTGGTAGTAGTTGTGGTGATGAGTGTGTGATGGTGGTGGATGGTGGTGGACGATAGTAGTGATGATAGTGAGTATTTGTCAATAGAAGAGTACGGAGTATGAATGATAAGGAATATTATAGATATATTGTGCATAAATAGTTATAATATTATAGTTAAATAATCAATATCTGTCTAGACTCTAGACCCTAATCTGGATCACGAAAGGACCAATTTTCATAAGACCTGTCCAGTCAAAAAAATTTGGACCATTCTTGAATTATATATAAAGAAAGCCCAACTACCTAATTAGTCCATTACAAAATTTAGGGCTTCATGATTAAACCATTTGCGACCAAATGAGCCTGTTGTTGTTTCTCGGCTCTGACTTCATGTCCATTTCGTTCACTGTTCGTGACGGTATCACATCATTACAATAATAAATTGTTCGTGATTTGGTTCGTTAATTTGTTCCTGACTTATAATTTCGTTCCTGAATTCGCAACAGTATCATAGTAATCAATTGATTCCGATTTCTAAATTTCTCAGATAAATAAGTAAGCAATTAATGTTATTTGATTCTGTATCTTATTGAATTCTCGGTTAATCACATTATATGATAGATAGTTCATAGTACTTTGAATGTTATTCTTAACTAATATGTTATTTGATTCTGAATCTTATATGGCGTTATTTGATTAGGCAGCCGAGGATTTTTGATTTGAGTTATAATCATCTCACCTGTGGTGTTCAGTTTTGTCAAGTGGACGATCTCTTACCCAGATTCAACTGGTTAAACTTCCCAGACTTTTCACATTGCAGATGTTGTTGGAGAGGAAAAATGGTTTAATTAAATTGTTCTGCATAAATCATCCCCTTTACATAATAGTCCTTGGTTTACACAAATTTTCTAATTAATCTTTTATATTTCAAATTTTAACCTTTAAACTTTTGTATTTCATACTCTTAACCACATATAGAAAAAAAGTTAGTATTTTTAGTTGCTAAAAATACTTCCAACTAATTTTAAATAATTTACTAGCAGGATATTAGTCGGAAAAATATTGCTTCAAAGTATTGAAATTACTAAGTTTTGGTATATTTAAGTAATAAGTAGCAGGATGGTTAAATGAAATATTTTATGAGTTAAATATATATAATAACATGTCACTAACATCAAATAAAATTTATATGATTGGATATTTTGATTTTTGTGATAGTAGAAACTAAAAACACATGTAGCGAATTATTGTCAAACAAACAAAATTATATCCATATTTTGTCTAAATGAATATGACACAAGAAATATTGTGGAGTACCATATTTTGTCCTCTCTTGATGTTACTACAAGTTAATGTTCCTTTTTCACAGAAAAAAACACATCATCCAAAACTACACTAAATCATGTTTAATCAGTGAAAAATGTTACATCACTCACTTTCATGAAGCAACTAATATAAGTGGCCAAAATGGTCAAACTTAAGACCACACAAGTTTCATGTGGTTCAAGAAGCAACACGAAAAAAGATCATAAACCACATCTCGCAAAGAGATTTACAGCCTTGCCATCAGAACAAAATTCAACGGTAATATAAGTAATACACTTTGATTCTATGAAATAAACTAAATATATAAAACATAAATCTACTTAGGGAGTTTTCTAATATATACCTTATAAGTATACATTATAATGCATTTAATAAACCAATTATTTCTTAAAACGTATTGAATATTATTAATAAACTCAAATTTTTACCATTTTATTTCAATAGAACTAACTTCTTCATAAATACACCATAATATATATCGCTAGAACATATATAAGAAAACTCTACTTTTAAGATCTCTGAGAACGTTCCCAACGGCAGGTTAACTGGCCAAGAACTCGCCACTTCTGATGTGGAGTTCGTCACAAACTCGTCACCATAGGCACGGGTTGTGTCTTTCGCCAAATTCAAAACAAAATTGACAAAAACTTGTTATAGTTTTTTGTCAGGTAAAAGAAGACGACATGGAAAATTTGACGAATTTGAGAATTCGTTGGAAGAAGCTGATTGCGGTTTCAAAAGCCTCAGTTCAAAACAAAATTCAGTTTAACTTTTTATTAGAGAGATCGGTGTGGTAACGAGCGGGGGTGAGCGCCGGATGCCACCTCGGCGCGCCGGACACGCCACGACACCGCCCGCCACGTGAGCGAGGCGGGGCGCCGGATGGTCGACAAAGCCAGCGGACGAATGGGGAGGTGACACGTGTACTAGCCATTGGCAACAACTAGTTTGACGGAAATTAAATTTTAAATAAAACCTATTATAAATAACTCCTTTAACCATAACCTTTTTTTCACACCATCTTCTACACACTCTCTACAATTTCTTATATTTTCACTCTCAAAAACTCACAAAAATGTCTCAACCACATCCCGATTGGATGAACGGTATTCTTGGATGGGGAAGTTTCGGCTCACCGGCGTCCAATCCGTCAACACCTTCGTCCCAACAATCAGTATCGTCCACCCAAAATACCGAAATGCCGACGTCCAATCCCTATGGTACCCAATATGTGATGCCGACATTTTCCCAAGAGCAATATAATCAATTTATGCTTCAACAACAATTTCAAAACCTTCAACAACACCCCTTCAAGTTTGGTCACAACCACAATGGTCACAACCACAATCTTCACAACCTCAAGACCCTGCGACCGTTGTAAAGGCGAGAAGAAAGGGGGAAAAGTTGCAACCAACTTAAGTCGGACAGTCATTCGGTGGGACGCCGCACAATAAGTGTTATTGGCCGAGTGTTGGGTTAGCATTTCCGTGGATGCCGAAAAGGGCGCCGACCAATCCGATGAATGTTTTTGGAACAAAATCTTTGTTGAGTTCAACAAGAATGTTGATACGCCGCGTACCAAAGACATGTTGACGGGGAAGTGGACGACTTTAAACGGTAATTGTCAACGTTTCAACGATATCTACAAAACGTTTACAACGTACAAGTAGAAGCGGTGAAAATGAGGTTGACTTTTTGGCCCGTGTCCGACAAGCGTACCGTGACGAATCGGCGTCAAAAAAACAATTTAATAACGAAGGTGCGTGGGAAGTTTTAGAAAATTCCCGAAATGGGACGCCCCGAGTCCACGTCCGGCGGGAAAGTCTCGTAAGGCAAAAAAAAGTTGATCGGAAAGTTCATCCAGCACTAACACCGCCGGCACTAACACCGCTGGAAGTCTCGCACCGCTGACCTTGGCGAGGCTATGATGGCCGAGTTTAGGCGGAAAAGTGAAGCCGCTCAATCTGCTTTCGAAAGGTCAAATGTGCGGGATGCCGTTTTCGTGCGGTTGGAAGAATTGAGATCAAGGTTCTAAAAGGCGCGCCATGGCGGCGCCAAGGCGTGAGACGCGGCGTCGACGTTACGAAACAGACCATGGCGGTTGGGCTAGGCGTGGCGTGAGATAAGGCATGATAAGGCGCGATAAGGCGCGCCTTATGACGAGTTTTTTTGAAGGCGGCTGTGAAAAATGAATTTTTTTAAAAAAAATGGTAAAATATATAATTATAAATTTAGATGTAATAATTTTTATGAGCTTTATATATGAATTGTTATATAAATCAATAAATCTATAAAAAAAATTAATTTAATATACCTATATATATAAATTATATAAAATATTTGTCGCCTTAAATCACGCCTTGAAAAACGCCATGACCCGCCATGGCTCGCCTTGGCTGAGGCTTGATGGTGCCGCCACGCCACGGCCTTACGCTTTCTAGAACCTTGATTGAGATTCCTAAGCACTAACACCCACGGGTTGGGGCGCGCGAATAAGGTGAGAATCATCAAGGGAAAAAAAGCAATCCGCGAAAAATACCCCGTCGAGGAAGATGAACTTGACGTGGACGATGACGATGAGTAGTTTTTTTTTTGTTTTTTTTTTTTGGTATTTTTTTCTTATTTTTCGGTAATTTTTGTTTTTTTTTCGGTTTTTTTTTTCGGTATTTTAATTTGTATTATGTAATTTTTATTTTAATGAAATATTATGTTTTAAAAAAAAAATGAAAAAAAAGAGGGTGGGGCCCAAATGGCTAAGTGATGGTAGAGGGGGTAACTGGGGATTTGAATGTGAAATGTGAAATGGTGATCTGACGCAGAGGTGACGTATATGCAATGTTTTAAAACCCGGGTTGACCCGGCCGGTTCAACCGGTTCAACCGGGACCCGGTGGTTGGGGCGGGTCAACTCGGTCCGGTTAATTGCTGATTTTTCGCCCGGTGAGACTCGGCCGGGTAACCGGTTCAACCGTCGACCCGTCGACCCGTTACCCGCTTAAACCCGCTGAAACCCGGTAATTTAAAAAAAATGTAAAAAAACAGAGTTTTCTTAAAAACCCTAATCTCTCAATCTTAAGCAGTCCTTCACGTTTCTTTCTGCTCGATCTCACTCTCTTCCGCTTTCTGCTTCGCTCGTTCAGGAGACATCACTCAGGCGACATCTGCTCGATCTCACTCAGGTCACCGGCGACATCAACGATCAACCTGCCACCAGTGTCACAAGGTAATTTATTTCCTTCGTTCGTTCAGATCAATTGTAAAATCAACAATTAACCATCGATTTGTTTGCTGCGTACTGAAATCAGCAATTAACCATCGATTTGTTCGTTCAGATCAATTGTAAAATCAACAATCAACAATTAACCATCAATAATTTCTGAAATTAGCAATTAACCGTGCGGTTGGATTGCTGTTCAGATTAATTTCTGAAATTAGCAATTAACCTGGCTTTCATCATGATCGAAAACGACATAGTTTCTTTTTCTCTTCATCGACGTCGGGCCGGAGTTACTGAATCCGTGACCTTGAACATCAACGTCCGACTCACCGCTGAGTTGAATGAGCTGCAACGCTGCCTCCATCTCCGGCTCCGTGAATCTGGATTCTTCCATTAACGGAGAGTGAAAGGAGATATTTTTGTTTGGTGGTTTTGTATTGGTGGAGAGTTAAACGGGAACGAATTAAGTGACGGTGTAACTTCCAGTCTTCCATTTAAAAGTAAAAGACATTTAAAAGTAAAAGACACGTTCAGATCAATTGTAAGTTTATGCTTTAATGAACGTTTTAAGAATGTAATTTGATGTTAACAATGGACTTTTTTTGGATTAAATGTTGGTTTAAACTTTTAAGGATGTATTATGTATGACGTAATTTTATGTAATATTTTTTCCTATGTTTTTCGGTAAAACGGTTGAACCACCGGTTGAACCGGTTGAACCGGTTGAACCGTGACCCGGTCATCACACCGGGCCGAGCAATAACCCGGGTTTTAAAACATTGCGTATATGTGACTTCCGACTTGATATGACCACACCTAATGGTCTTAACATGGAAACAATTTATTGAAAAGCGTGTCATACTGCCATTTTCACGTGCCACTTTATATATTAATTGATGGTCCTATATTTTATCTTTTTGTTGATGCCATTATAAAGTTATAAGATAAAACTTTATGTAAAACACACAAATCATTCAAGCACACACTAATCATTCAAGCAGACACTAATCATGTCCATCAATGAAGAAAGTTACGACACTTACTTTCACGAAGCGACTTTTATTGACCAAAATGGCGAACTTAAAACGACAAAGATACCCGTGGTTCAAGAACTAGCACGCCAAGGGCTTGTCAACAACTTCCCGAAGAGGTTCATATCCTTGCCACCGGACCACCACCCTTCCTTCGTTGACACGTGTCAACCTCCGGTGATTGACATTGCAAAACTACAAAATGACGGCAGTAGAACGGCTGAGCTGAGGAGGCTGGCGGCCGCCGCCAAAGAATGGGGTTTGTTTCTAATCAAGAATCATGGAGTGGAGGATACGGTGTTGGATGATGTTAAGGATGTTGTAAAGGGTTTCTTTGGGTTGAGTTTTGAAGAGAAAAAAGTCAACGTTGGCTCGCATCCGAGCGTGGATAACATGGGATATGGCAAAAACTTTGTCAAGTCGGAAGATCAACCGTTGGATTGGATTGACCGGCTTACAATGAAAGCAGCTCCTGTAGATGAATCAGCAAATGGGCTCTCTATTTGGCCTAAAAACCCAACAAACTTTAGGTATATTTATATAATTACATGTTAAAGTTTGCATATATTTCAAATAGATTTGGTTATTGAACATATATTTATATATAATTTTTGAACCAAGCTTGAATTTCCTTGAGTTGAGCTCACTACGGCATCATGACGAAGGCTCATCAAGCTTAGCCTAAAGTCCTCTGGTCGAGCTCAGCTCAACTTTTTAGCAACCGTGTATATATACAAGTATCTAACACATGTTACAGACAATGTGTAGAAAAATATGTGAAACACTCAAGAAAAGTACTTGATGGGTTGCTCCAAGACCTTGCGGAATCTTTAACCCTAGATAAAAATGCTTTCTTAAAACACTTTGAGCCCAAAGAGAGTGAGATCAAGGTTAGGGTGAATTACTACCCGCCTTGTCCAAGACCGGACCTAGCAATTGGACTAATGCCGCACTCTGACGCCAGTGCACTCACTCTCTTGCTCGAGTTTGGGGCCACAGGGGCCCTCCAGGTACACAAGGGCACGTGTTGGGCCACCCTTCAGTGGCCCAACGACAACAGTTTGCTAGTGAATATTGGAGATTTGCTTGAGATCATGAGCAATGGAGTGTTGAAAAGCCCATGGCACCAAGTGCGGACACAACTCGATGTAGAGCGGTTTTCATTGGCGTATTTTTATAATCCGCCTCCCCGATGTGAAATTGGGCCGGTGGTAGGCGGTGGTTCCGTGGAGGAGATATATAAGAAGGTGGTGGTGGAAGACTATGTGTCTAATTATTATAAAGTTAGTCCTACATCTAGTAAGAAGGCCATAACATATGCTAAGGTCTAATAATGCAAAAGAAACGCCTCTTTTGTGATTGTAACTAATAATTTACTATTGATTGCTTCAACCACATGTAATCTTAAACGTATACGGTATCGTACATGACATAATGTTACGGGAAGCTAATTGAATTGATACATCGAGCCACTAAATTTGATGTTTAGGTGTAGAAAACTAGAAATTCATCTCTAATCAAGATATCGAAATCGGTGTTGCACAATTGCAAAAGTAATTTTGCACCAAATTGGTACGGTTTAGCACCATAAGTCCATAATCAGCCCTAGCTAAAACAAACACCCCCTAAATCTCATTGATTTCAATTAGAAAACTGAATCAGTTTACAACTTCGATTGTTTACAGCGACCTCAATCACACTTAATCAAAACTAATCATATTATACAAAATCATATTTTTAAAACAGATTGATCGATAAAAAAAATCCTTAAAACGGCTTAAAACACACAATTTACATTGAATTGAATAATGCAATCAACGGTCAGAAGCATACCTAGAGTTTCCGAGTAGTTTTACAAATCGATTTAAGTTTTAGCAAATGAAGCTAATAAATCGAAATATTGAAGGATTACGATTCAAGCATCTGATCGTTGATTTTAGGTTTCTACAAAGATACCCCGATTATATTGTGTAGCCAGAATATAAGAAGAAAACGACGGCATTAGGGGAATATAAAAATGCTCTTGAGAATGACACGTGGCACTAAAAGTTTGTTTTCTCCTCCATCTCTCATCTCCGCAGCCCTCTTCCCAACAGCTCTATACAATCGGAAGACCAGCGTCTCTCTGGTCGACACCACCGCCGCCGCCAGCAACTCATCACCGCCAACTTCTCTCCGATATGTCCGGATTTCAAACCGATGAAATTATGTCAATTAAACTTCTTCATGTTCGATTGTGATTTTGCATTTGAACTTCAATTTCCGTATATTAAACTTGACTTGTCTTTCATCGATTGCAATTTTGTGAATGTTTTTGCTTGTTGATTTTTTTCCCCCAAATTTTATCATACTTCCTCCGATTTAAAATAAGTTATACATTATTGGTTTCATAAGTTTTGAGGTAAAATATAATAATGATAATTAAATTAGATTAGTTAGATAAGTTAGTGTGGAATAGGTCCCACAAATTTGAAATAAAGTGAGGTTGATAATGTTTAAAAGTAAAAGTAAGGGTAAAGATGTCATTTCATTTTATTAAAGTAGATAGTTATTGGGTGTGAATCTCACTACTTTTTATCAAATAAGGTAAGTTTTCAAAGTGTATCACCTATTTTGATACACCCATATATAAAAAGTCTCACTACTTTTTATCAAATAAATCCGAGTACTCTTTTTCTCTGTATTTTTTAATTTATTTTTTAAGTTTATATTTTATATATATATATATTTGTTTTAATAATAAAAATATATAACTTTTTTTCAAAAAAAATAATTTTTTTTGTTCTTTAAATTTTAATAAATGTAATTTTATTTTAATTCACTATTATTTTTATTTAATTTAAACAATGTATTTTTAAACTAATGTAATGTGTTTTTTTATTAATTAAAATGATGATGTGGAAATGATGGGTTTAGTGATGGGTTAGTGATGGGTAGGGTTGGCACGACCGTGTCAGTAAGGATGTGCTGACGTGGCGCTACTGATGGGTTTACTGACGCGTCATGGTTGGGAAATGCCTTAGGCCTTTCCCAACTAGGGGTGTCAAAAGGGTCAACCCGACCCGACCCAAACCCGATTATGCTAGTCGGGTCGGGTGTATTCGGGTCATATGTTGATATCGGGTTTCTCTAACCCGACCCGACAAACCCGACGTTAGCATCGGGTCGGGTGTCGGGTTAGGATTGCCTACTTTTATCGGGTTTCGGGTTGACCCGATTAGACCCGATTAAAATTTTACGGCTTTTACCTAATTACACAAAATACGACCCTTTTATTAATCAATCAAAATCCTCTATGACCCTTCATACATTGCAAAATGTTCACAGGATCTGTTTCCAAAACTCTCTCCCTTCACCAGCTTATAGCACTCTTTTTAATTAAACACAAAAATTGTTCATACAGTACGTTAACGTTCTGTTCTCCCAAAACGTTTTGAAGTACAATTCAAACTTATTACTTATGTTTTCCCTTGTTAGAGACATCTTATATCAAATATATTCAGGTTGAAACAATTATTCGAGGTAACACAAAAATAACAGATATCACTATTGATAATTTATTTTTGCTAAATAACTTATGTGTAACCCAACCAACCCGATCGGGTCAACCCGATAAACCCGAAACCCGACCAACCCGAACCCGACTAACCCGATTCCTTATAGGGTCGGGTTTCGGGTTAGGATTTTTTCACCTAAAACCCGACAGACCCGACCCGATAATAGCCCTAACCCGACCCGACCAACCCGATTGACACCCCTACTCCCAACCCTTACCCGTCACTAAACCCATCACTAGCGCCACGTCATCGCATCCTTACTGACACGCTACTGACACGGTCGTGCCAACCCTACCCATCACTAACCCATCACTAAACTCATCATTTCCACATCATCATTTTTAATTAAAATTTTAAAAATAAAAATTATAAATTTTTTGAAAAAAAAGTAATATATTATTCCTATAAAATAAATATATAAAAAAAATTAAAATTAAAAAAAATGAAAAGAAAACAGAGAATAAAGAGATTTTAAATTAAAAAATACAAAATGTACAAGTTTTGATACACAATGTACAACTCCCCAAAGCCCTTCTCTCTCTTCCCCCTTCCTCTCTCCCCCCTTTCTTCTTCCTCGCACAACGACGCCAGCCGGAACCCGTCTTCACCCCGACGGCATCCCAACGACGGCACCCACGACGCGCCCGTGCCAACAGCGTCGTGGGGCGACGGCGAAAAACGGGCCACGACGGGTCCGTCACAAGGACCGTTGGCTGGGCTCTAACATTTAGGCGACGAAACACGACTTTTGGGGTGCCTCACATTTACAAATACTCATGTTATTTATTAAAAGAAAAATTAATCTTACTAAAATGTAAGACGAATGGTTATGATATACTCCGTAATATAATAGTAATGAATTTCAACAAAATTTTGGGCCTCCAGTTTTTCGAATGTTTAACTCGTGGATGGAGTACTCGGATTTTCACGAATTGGTAAAAGTTAAATGGGCCATGCCAGCTCAATATTCAAATTAGTGGATAAAAGGAGCAGTAGCCCAATTGAAAGTTTATTTATAAATACTTATTTTTTAGTTGAGACATGCACCATCTTCTCATTAAGTTCCACCTATTTATTCATCAAATTTATATATTTAGTCTGGAAACTAACAATATTTTACAAAAATTAATTTTATTATAGAAGTATAGGTGATATTTATAAGAAAAAAATATGCAACCGCCACCCTTTAGTTTTTTCTGTGTCCGCTCCTGATTAGCAAGTTATTTTTCTCTTTATATAAATCTTTATAAAAATTAGTTACTTTTTTTTGATCAAAACAAATGTAAATATCATTAAATACAATGCATGTTCTCCCAAAAAATTTCAATTTATGTATCAACTTTGTTTTATACAAGGTTATGAATAATGTGAGTTGTGATGGTGACGTGGCGACATGGTCAAATTCCCAAGTCTTGAAAACTATAACGAGACCCTGATGTTATATGACGTAATTTAATGTGATAATTTTGTATATAAAATTATAATTATATAATTTTTTATACAAACAATGATTGAAAATACATAATTATAAATTTATAGCATAATTCACCAATCTTCTTCTTCATTTTCATCATAGCAACCATTCTTTAAACTAAATAACTATGTATATTTGTTTCATATGACACAATACATTTAATATGCCTAAAAGCATAACTTATGACGGGTAAATGTGAAATAAGTTGGACCTTAGAATACATCAAGCCTTACGCCTAAATTTTGAATCATGGCGTGACGACATAATCAAGTTAGCTTCAAACCTTAGCTTAGCCATGACAAAGCCAAGAAGAGTTTTTCAGCTACATAGTTTTATATATGTCTAGAAAAAACATGTCTTTTTGTTTTATCATCGGTTTTTACCTGTAATAGATAAAAACATTTAAATGTGGTGACAAAATATGTACATTATGTAATCTATTGTGAAAATGGTAAGTGACAATGCTCTGTTTCTTATTGAAGTTTCATTCTAGAATTAGATTTCTAGAAAGCAAAGATGATTGGTCTCATTTGATTTGTGTTGGGGTGGGGATGTGTGGGCTGAGTTAGTGAACGTGTCTAATTTATTGTATAAATTAAGAGTCTTTGATATTTACATAAAAAAACTTATTTTTATAGTATAAATTTGTTTTAATATATTTATAATCTGCTTTGAAATTAGTATAATGTGATGCAAGAAATTCTTAAGGTGTAACTATCACCCTATAAATTAATGTTGTTTTCATTTAAATTTAATACAACATTATAAAAATTACTAATAATTGTTAAAACATAACATTATGGACCAAAACCATTACATAATGTATTGTAATAAGTATCATGAGACGATGAAGTGAAGTCTACTTCCTATGATGATATGCATGTTCATTCGTGACGTCACCTTTTCCACCATATACATACAGTCATACACATAATCATTCATACCCCACAATTAAATTACAACATTAATCGTCTCATATATCCATCTTTAATCTCTAATTATGCTACTTAATGTATAGATTGCTTCCAATTTCCTTTAATTCTTCAAATGCATGCATCGTTTCGGTGTCGAACCCTCCTGCAAACTGATAACAAAATAAAGTAATTTACTAAAACAACAATAATAACAACGATACACAATCCTGCAAACGATACACAATCCCGCCAAATGCAGGGTATGTGAGAAGTGAGATGTTGACAAATATTATGTACGCGTAAGTATAGAGACTGCTTCCCAAAAGACTTTTGACAAATATTGTACTAATTCTCTTATCATTAAAGGATTGAAAGTATTTTGTAATGTTCATCGCGACTTTTCTAGATCTTATTACCTGATGAACTCGGAAAGCAAATCGAACGCCTTGAAGCAAAAGATCGCCATCTCGTGAAGATTCATTGCATTCTAATTCATTCGCAATCCTTCTCATACATTCTCTTGCAAGTTTCAATGAACTTAGTTTTATCTGTCACGTATTATAACAACTTAATTAGCTTTACAATTAAGATGTGTGGCTAATGATATTTCCCATCAAGTTGCTTTTGTTGGTCTATTTATAATTAAGTGTTTTTATTATCATTTTTAAAGCTTTACTTGGTAATAAAGAAAAGTGGTCGTTCAATTTGCACCAACCTGACCAACGACCCCTGTATCCATCAACCATTGCCATGGAATTTGAAGCTCTTTGTATCTCTTACTTGTACCTTCTCGTGTTCTTTCCAGTCCGCTAATGCTTGACTCCACTCTGGAGCCACATAATATAAACGATCCCAATCATTAAATGAAAACATACGATTTGCAAATTACACATCATAATAAACTAAGACATCAATAACATTACATTTTATAAATAAAAAAAATACTATTTATAAATAATTAATGAACAATACTATTTCCACGCGTATAATGTTATTATAGATGATGACCCAACTTTTTCATAAAGTGTAAAAAAAAATCTTCCAACCCACAATTATTAATAAGTGTCACTAAAAACTTAAAAATTATGACATGTCACTCTAACACGTGTGACTAAATGAACTTACCTTGTACTGGCGTGAAAATTTCATCTTTTTTATAGATTTTCATGGTTACAAATATACGTATAGCTTACCGGTTTTTCTAAAGATAAATGTCACGCATAACATATAGGGAGTTAATTTAGTCAGTATTCTGTTTTGACACTTTACGTTTTCGTAATGAAAATGGTTCGTCCTGATAGTCACGACGAAACCCCTTTTTTTCCCTTCTATTTGGTCGTTCAAGCTATTGATGGTGGTCACGTATACTGTGCAATGGTTACTTGTATATTATGTACAGTAAGTAGTACATGTACTAATAAAATCAATTTTAAAGTTTGGTCTTTGAATTTATTAGTAGTTTAGTCATGTGTTTGATATGAAGAGAAAGAAGTCTTTGTATACTATATTACTACTACATACTTGCCTGTCTTGTAGTGCTTGAATCTTCCTTAACGATTGAATCAACGGTTGTTTCGGACTGTTTTTAAACCCCAAAACTTCCGATTCTAAATTCTTCAAATCTCGGTAACTAAAAGCAGCTTCACGTAAAGCATCGGCTTTTCGTTCTGGCCACATCGGAAAATGCTTCAGTACGGCCCTTTCATCAACTAAACACGATAATTCACCATCTAACCACTTAACAAATGCCTCCACGTCAGAAATCTCCGTAAATGCTGCACTCTGGACTTCCCTTATTAAAAAATTAAGTAGTTGACCATATTTTTCAACATCAGATTTTATCTGTCACAAGATTTTATAGGTTAGATTACGTAAAATTATGTAGGTGAAAATATTGAGATGAGTTTTTAAAGTACCAAGGTTAACTCTTTTTTTTAACAGCATCATATATTAATAGGAAATTAATTTCTATATCATATTTTTTTTTTATATTTGTACTACACTGTATAAATATTATTGCTAATTATTCAATGATATAAATCAAATATTATAATGTACATACTAAAATATACAATGTAAAAATCAAAACCTAAATTAATATAGTAAAAGACTACCAAGTGATATTTTTAGATCAAGATATTATATTATTTCCTACTAAATAATTGTACTTATCATCAATCATTTGGTAAATACAATTATTCAAATTAATAAAAGAGATTGCAGAAAAATTATTTAATGAATTCCAAATGCTAAAATAAAGTAATAGCAGGATCAATTAGAAAATTTTAATTGGAAATAATACAATTTTACTTTTAAATTAGTTAAAAGTTAAAAAAATTACAAGTGAAATTAATGTGCTGAGTTTTTAGATTAGACGCGTAACTTTTATTTAAAAGCAACGTGTATAACCAAAAGAACTTACAGAGGTAAGGTAAGTTGATCGGTTTTCTATCTCTCCGATCATGTCCCGGGAATATGCCACCGGAATAAACCCAGCGCCGCCGTTTTTGTTCTCTTTCTGGGTGTCCCTTTTCATAAGTGATCGGTAAAATTCCATAACTGCAGGCACACGTCGAACGGATTTCGATCCAACAGGAGTGGACGGTAGCGGCGGTGGCGGCGGTGGTTGTGCTGTCACTCGTTTTTGCAGCCATTGTGGCGGCGACGGTGGTGGTTTGGGTAAAACCACGGTTGGTTCGGTATGGTTTGAGCTTGGTTTCTTTAATGGTGTATCTGGTACTTCGACTTGAAGCTTCGGTTTTAATGGCGGTTCGTCTTGAACTTTGCCGCAATCCATTGAATTTTGTAATTTCTTCCATAACAATGATTTCCGTTCGAGATCATGGGCTTTTATTGTGTTGATTTGTGCCTTGAGACGGTTTGTTTCTTGTTTTAGTTCGTGGTTTTCTTTCTCTAATGAATCGATCTTGAGTAAAGAAGCCTCGAGTTCTCTCTTTAAGAAAGTGACACCGTCGTCGCCGGACGGCATTTCTTTTCCGGTGAGAGTGGCACTGAGTGGAGACACGATGAAGGAAATGGTTGGGGATCCCAAATCTTACCAAAGCGTTTGCTAGCTTCTAAAATAAGGTATTGCTCACCTACAACTATAAAATGTTGTATTATGACTGATTTGCCCCTATTCTGTCTAGCAATGACAAATATGAGCGATGTGCCTTTTGGGCAATCTCGCATATTAAAAGTTGCATCAAATTATATTGTTGTAACATAGTAATAGACTAATGGTGATGTAATGTGTTACACATTGGTAGTTACGATGTGAATAAATTGTAGTAATTTAGGTGATGTTACGAAAATCTAATTGTTGGAATAAATCACAGTTCAACTTATTACTGATGCTGCAGTTATTACTGATTATACTTACTACTGATAAAGACTATGATTACTACTGATGGGGCAGAAACACTTACTACTGATGAGTTGATACTGGTGAAGACTATAACTAACTTACTACTGATCATGCACATATTGAAGATACTACTGATCATTAGTAGTTACTACTGACGTTGGTTTTTGACTTACTACTGATTATCAGAGTTACTACTGATCATCACATTTACTACTGATGATGCATATTTACTACTGGTGATTGCAGTTACTACTGATACGCGTATTTGGAAGCAAATCAAGTCCGTGATCTTCGCAGAGTTAGTTATAAATGTTATTCAATGTATATCTTTTATAATTCGATGTAAATCAAGTCCTAGAATAACTAGGGTAAATAGTTAGGCTTCAAGGACTGTTATAAATAGTTCCTTACGAATTGTAAACGTACGTGTGTATTGTTAATCAATAATATACATTGAAGCTTTTTGTGAATCACTGTGTTCTTAATATTATTGTTCATTGTTCGTTCAGTATACAGTATTCTATTGTTCTTAAGATATTAATACAAGTGTTGATCCGCTGCAACTTCTTGTTATTAGTAGATCTGGGTTGACAATAACTTGTTTTGGTTATTCGATCCTGACAAGTGGTATCAGAGCATATTGGTTCTAGATCTACGAATCTTAAGAACAACAAAAAGTTGTAATCTTTAAAAACACACAGATTGTTAATCATGACTGATAACAATGAAAGTACTCAAGCAAATAAAATCCCTATACTCACTCCCAATAATTTTGGAATGTGGAAGAATCGTATTAAGCAATACATGCTTATTACTGATTATTCCATGTGGGAAGTTGTTGTTGAAGGAAACAAAACCGTTCACAGTCAAGCAACAAGCTCTGCAACTGAAGCAAACAAACTCAAGTGTGAAAAGGAGAAGAAAGACAGAGGAGTTGAACTCAAAGTTCTAAGCACTCTTCTACTGGCCATTCCTAATGATTATCAACATCTCTTTGTTGAATATGATGATGCAAAGATGTTGTGGCAGGCACTGGAAAAGAGATTTGTTGGCACCAAAAGCACCAAAAGAAACATGAAGTCTGTACTAAAACAGGACTTTGAAAATTTCAAAGGCCAAAAGAATGAATCCCTATCTCAAACCTTTGATAGGTTCAACAAACTCATTGGTGAATTGAATCAAGTTGGTGTGAAACCAGACAATGATGATGTCAATAGAAAGTTTCTCAGATCTCTTGGAGAAGAATGGTCTATGTACACAGTCATATATAGACAAGGTGATGCTTTGGAAGAAAAAGAGTTGGATGAATTGTACAATGAGCTTAGAGTGTTTGAATCTGATGTAAGCTCTAAAACTCCTAATTTATCTTCAAACAATGCTGCTTTTGTGTCTAGTACAGGAACAGGTAAGGAAACTGCAAAGGCTGCAGAGTGTGAAGATGCTGCAAGAGAATCCTTCTTCACTAGTCATGTGCATACTTCACTAATTAGTGATGATTTGGAACAATTGAATCCTGATGATCTTGAAGAGATGGATCTAAAGTGGCAGATGGCCATGCTAAGTCTAAGAACCAAAAGGTTCTTGAAGAGGACTGGCAGAACAAACCTGAATTACAACAAAAGTGACAAGGCTGGATTTGACAAGACTAAAGTCAAATGTTACAACTGTAACAACCTTGGGCACTTTGCTAAAGAATGTCCTCAGCCAGACAAAAGATCAAACTCAACTGCTCTTGTTTCACAACAAGGACAAGGTTATGATTGGGGCTTTCAAGTAGAGGAACATGCACAAAATCAAGCTCTCATGGCTTTCACTGATTCTCCTGCTAAGGTACATTCTAAATCTTGCACTCCTGAATGCATTAAAGCATATAAAGATTTAGAAAAACTTAATAAAGAAACACTTGAATAGATGATTCTAAATAGAAATAGAAGAATTGAATATAATGGTTGTATAGCTGATCTTGAAAATCAAATTAAAATTTATAAAATAACTGATCAAAATATAAAGGAAGAATTGCTACAAACCACTTATGAAAAAGAACATCTTGAATTAAAATTAAAAGAAACTTTGATCAAACTAGAAGAATATCAAATGGAATTAGAACAAAACAAATTAACCATTAAAAAATTTGAAAGAAGTTCTCAAATTGTCAATGAATTAACAAGTAATCAAACCACTGAAAAAGTTGTGCATGGAGTGGGATATCATGCTGTACCACCTCCATATAAATTCATTCCTCCACTTAAAGATAGTTCAAAAAGAATCATAAATGAATTAAAAAATGAAAATCAAACTGAATCTAATAATGAAACATCTGAATCAAATGATTCTTCTGATGATGATCAAACTACAGACTCAATTGATACAAGCTTTCACACAGCACAAAGTCAAGATGACTCTCCTAAATATGATGCAGAAAATATACCAAAAATTTTAAGAAGGGGAAATGAAAGAAATAAAAATCAACTCTTAGATCAAAGAAAACCTGAAGGTGCTAAGGATAAGAAATTAAGATGTGTTATTTGCAAAAAAGTAAACCATTTAGCAAAGGATTGTCACTTCAATCCAATTAACTGCAAAGAGTTCAAAGAATTTAAAAATTCTAAAGAAAAAGTAAAAACACAAAGGTTAAAAGTTACTACTGATCCATCCGTAGTAAATAAAACAAAATCTCAAAAATCTGAAACACCAAAATTTGAAAGAAATGCACCAAGGTTTGTGCAAAATAAAAGAGTTGGAAGCCCAAAGAACAGCAATTATTTCAAAAATAATGGAAAAACAAATCAAAATAAACAATATTTTAATTTTTCCAACACCAGTAGAAACTCTAACAGGTTTACTACTGATCCTAACCCTAATTACAATGCTGTTGGATACCAGTACCAAAACACTACTGGCAAAAACCCTAATTTTAAAAATACTACTGCTGCCAAATCACATGGTAAAAACACTACTGGTCATCCTAAACATGGTAAGTACCCAAATACTACTGGTCCATCAGTAGTAAAGTATTCAAAAGCTAAATATAATGGGTATAGACCAAGGTCAGTAGTAAACTCAGACACCAGTAACAAAGTCAAAAGGGCAGTAGTAAAACAAAACACCAGTACTAAACAGGTATGGGTACCAAAAATGTGTAAAATTAAATCTTCTAAATCTTACTTCTCAAAGGATGAACCCAAGACATATAAAGCTTGGGTTCCCAAACTTAACTAATCTTTTACTTACTTGTGCAGAGCATTCAGATCCCTGAAGAAGGTAGAACATGACATATTGATAGTGGATGCTCAAGGCACATGACTGGAAATCTGCAAATTCTTAAGGATTTCAAGTCATTTGATGGAGGATATGTGGCCTTTGGTGAGAACCCAAAGGGAGGTAAGATTACAGGCAAAGGTACAGTTACTAATGGTAAAATTACTTTTGATGATGTATTTTATGTAGCTGAGCTACAATACAATCTTGTCAGTGTGTCTCAAGTATGTGATAAGAAGAACAAGAGATCCCAGAGCTAATTGAAAGGGAACGTTATGTTATAATCTACTGATGCCCTATCAGTAGTAACTCCTGAAAACACACCAGTAGTAACTGCCTTGGTTACTACTGAAGAGGAAGAACAAGAGATCCCAGAGCTAATTGAAAGGGAACGTTATGTTATCATCTCCAAACCACCAACACCTGATCAACCACTTATCATACCTGACATTGATGATAATGTGAATTGGTTTGAAGTAGATGAATGCACACTTCCTCCACACCCCAAAATACTATCAGAAGGTGAACTTCATTTGTTTTATCCAAAGTTTGTAATTCCTGGTATCCCAGATATGAAATATATTCCACCTCCACCTTCAGCTTGTATTGGAAAGGGAAAGGAAATTTATGATGATGATTATCCCAACAGAGCATAAGGTCACCACATGGTGAATAAAATTAATCATGTCAGATCTGAAAAACAATCTAGATGGAAGGTGAAACATAAGAAATACTTGAAGAATGTGGCTATGTATCAAGCTCTTGAAGAAAAGAAAAAGGCTGAAAAGGAAAGATCAAAAACTCAACAATCTCAAGAAGCTGAAATACCTGTTCAAATAAAAGATGTTCAGATAGAAGCTCAACAAGCAGAATTTAAAAGATTTAGAAAAGTAGAAGAAGAACATCTAAACTGCCTTGAAGATCTGGTAGCTGAAAGTAAAAGAACAAAAGGTGATCTACCAGATGATATATTTGAACAGAAGAAACTTATGATTGACTTTCTCAAGTCAAAAGGGCACAGTGCAAAGACTTTTGGCAGAATGAAGATGATCACAATTATAGATAAATATTGTACTGCCAAGAAGAAAGAATTAGCTGAACAAGAAGCTGAAGAAGAAAAGAAACTGAAAGCTTTAATCCCAATAAGTCCAAAGTTAATTCAAACTGGTAGTATATCAACTACTGGTGAATCCTCAACTCCCCAAACCAAGAAAAGAAAGGCTCTTACTCAAGAACAGAGTGCTCAAAAGAAATCAAAGACAGAACAAATTATTCCTATTCTTGAAGTACCAGTTGCTCCCCTTCAAAACAATCCAATCGTCAATTGGAGAGTTATGACTAATAATGTAATAGAAATTATAAGGGAAGACAAAGTTATTCAAAGATTTACTGGATGGTTACCATTGATTAGATCCTGTTCAAGAAGTGATGTAATCAAACTTCTGATCATTGGAAAACCAAGAATGACAAAGAAATCATGGAAAGATTCTGGAGCTGGATATTTAACAAACATGATTGATGCTGCATTTTATCCAGATAACTACCCAGAAATATTTACAAATCCAGAAAATGTGTATGCTTGGAATGTACTCCCAACTGCAAATATGTACTTCTTTGAAAGATCAAGTAAAAAATGTGAGCTTTATTTATATGAAAAAGAATATCCACATTCTGAAAAGACCATGTATCAGATATTCACAAATACCATGATGAGACCATATGATGCTGTAATGTTCCAGAATAAATTGAACTATTTTACAAAGAAAAACAGCAAATATATCATTGAACAAAGAAAGCAACAGAATCAAAGAACCCTAGAGAAAAGAAAGAGGGAAGAAGAAGAACAAAAGAAACTTGAGTAATTCAAAAAGAATTAACAAGTTTAGGGGGAGATTGTTGGAAAAAATCACAGTTCAACTTATTACTGATGCTGCAGTTAGTATTGATCATAGTTACTACTGATAAAGACTATGATTACTACTGATGGGGCAGAAACACTTACTACTGATGAGTTGATAATGGTGAAGACTATAACTAACTTACTACTGATCATGCACATATTGAAGATACTACTGATCATTAGTAGTTACTACTGACGTTGGTTTTTGACTTACTACTGATTATCAGAGTTACTACTGATCATCACATTTACTACTGATGATGCATATTTACTACTGGTGATTGCAGTTACTACTGATACGCGTATTTGGAAACAAATCAAGTCCGAGATCTTCGCAGAGTTAGTTATAGAATGTTATTCAATGTATATCTTTTATAATTCGATGTAAATCAAGTCCTAGAATAACTAGGGTAAATAGTTAGGCTTCAAGGACTGTTATAAATAGTTCTTTACGAATTGTAAACGTACGTGTGTATTGTTAATCAATAATATACATTGAAGCTTTTTGTGAATCACTGTGTTCTTAATATTATTGTTCATTGTTCGTTCAATATACAGTATTTTATTGTTCTTAAGATATTAATACAAGTGTTGATCCGCGCAACTTCTTGTTATTAGTAGATCTGAGTTATTCGATCCTGACACTAATTGATTGGGAAGTACTTTTATATTCCACTTAGTGGACACTAAAAATAAAATAGAAATTATGCCCCTTGACGTATTATACTAAATTAAAAGAGGTAATCGAAAATATATAAGCGTATTTCATTAAATTACAACTAACATTGAAACAATGTCAGTTAAGACTTTCTTTTCCGTTTAATGAAAAACACATATTTTCGATGACCTCTTGATATAGTATAATACATCAAGCGGTACAAACTTTTTTTTATTGTGTCTACTACGTGGAATATCAAATTACTTGCCAATACAATTAGGTAAATTATAGGTGTTTTCAATAAATGGAAAACAAAGTCTCATTTATAATATGGTAAATTATAAAAAAATCTCAACTAACATTGTTTCAATGTTTAAGTTAGTTATCGAAATCTACAAATCATATCAAAGTTGGTTGTCAGTTAGATGATTGATATTCGAATCATCCTAGTTATCAATTAACTTTTTTACCACCACATGTGTAGAAGGTGGTGTTCCCCTTTTCACCACCTCGGTAAAGTGGACATATATATCATCACTATACCACGGCAAAAAAATACTCATTCCGACTAGCCTAAGATTAAACCAATTTTAATGGTCCAACTACTCTTATCATGCTACGAAAGGTAAGACTATACGACCCCGAATAGTTAATTTACATCTAGAACGACAATTAGGTATATTTGCTAGTGAATTTGGAATTATATGATGGTTGTGAACTTGTGATTATGTGATTAGTACCCACTTCGTCCTATAAAAAACTTCTTATTTTACTTTGGCATACGTTTTAATGTAATAGTTACTGGTGGATTTATTGACAATAATTTTGATTAAAATATAAGATCGGTTTGAAGCGAGAGAGATAATTAGTTGATAGTTAATAGTAGGATCCTTAGTAATAATAGTATTTTATTATGCGAAGTTTATCAAATGTAGGAAATAGAAAGTTTTTGTTGGACAAAAATTTAAGGTGAAATGAGAAGTTTTTTGTGGCATTGACAGAGTATTTACTAAGAGTTGCGTTCAAAGAGGTCCATTATTTTTACGAAATCCCGAGGAACAAATCTGAACCATTGATCAATTAGATCTAATGGTAAAGATTAATCACATATTTTATATATTGAGGGGTATTTTGGTCATTTATTTAAAAATAAATTTTTTATTTTTTTATTTTTATTTTTATTTTTATTTTTATTTTTTATTTTTATTTTTTATTTTTTAATTTTTTATTTTATTTTTATTATGAAGGGGTAATTTGGCCATTTGACAATTAAAAAAAATTTTGATTTTATTTTTTATTTTTTTATTAATTTTTTCATTAAAAAATAATATTTATTTGATAATTACATACATTACTTAATCACATGCGATTTTCGTGTAAAATCACATGTGATTGTATATTTAATCACATTTTATGTTTTAGTTCAATCACATGTGATTTAGTATACAATCACATGTAATTCACTACGTAATCACATTATTTGTTATTAATGAAAAAATAATAATTTTTAAAAAATAATAATAAAAAAATAAATTTTTTTATAAAAAATAAAAATTTTTAAAAATAAAAAATCACTTTTTTAAAATGACCAAAATACCCCTCAATTAAAAAATTAAAAAATAAAAAAATAAAAAAAAAATAAAAAAAATATTAAAAAAAAAATTTAAGTGCCAAATGACCAAAATACCCCTTTATATATAAAATATGTGATTATTCTTGACCATTAGATTTTATTGATCAATGGTTGAGATTTGTTACTCAAGAGTTTGATAAAAATAATGGATATTTTTGAACGTTTCTTTATTTACTAAAATAAATAATATGGTGTGCTTATTGAGTTAGAGTGTTAGAAGATTTTTGAGTAAAAATACTTAAAAGTATGAGAAATTACCCTTGTACTTCAGTAGAGTAGGACTTTTTTTTCATTTTCCAAATGATGAGTCACATATTTATAATATTCTTTTGCTACTTGTGAAGCAATAACCTATAAAGTGAAAAAGTAGAGGTAAGTTAATAAGTGATTACGACGTTTTATTAGAAAAGGAGCCGACCTCGATTTATACATCTTACCCAACCCTTAAATAAATCTCTAAACAAATAATATTTTATATTAATTTCGAATTCTTTTTAGGTTTTTCATACTGAATATATAAACATAAGATTTATCTCACGTTTAAAATGTAATTTGATAATTGAGAATTCACATGTCTGACCTTAATCATTCGTTTTCAATTATGATAGTGAAGTGCAGTACATGAAAAATGAAAGCAATACGTCAAAGATAGAGAATGTGACGAGCATTACCGATTCGTCATATTAAAAATCTATGACATTTAATTGCTGGAAAAAAAATTATTGATAAGTGTCGTGAGGGTATATTATGTACTTTAGTTAGTAAAATGTTGTATAGAAAACCTGAATATTTGATATTTTTATAATTTTGATCATAATGATAGAGCGACCTAACAATTAATTTAATAATTTGAGATAACTGTTTAAATCAAAGGTAAATATGAGAATGAGAAAAAAATAATAAAGTCAAGTGTCAAATTTTTAAATGAATTAAATTTTCGTTTTAGGTGAAATGAGGAGATAACGAGAGTTAAGATCTTCCCATGTGCCTCAAAGTTTTTTCAAACCCATGTGATTTTGTTTTCTTCCCTGTAAAAGAAAAAGTGAAGGAAATAATTCAAATAAAAGAGCGAAATTGCACAAATCTTTATACCGGAAGGTGGGAATGTGTAAAAGATATATTCTTTGTAAATTAGAAAAAAATGAAAAAATCTTCTCAAATGCAAATTACACTACAACTACAACACTATACAGTTTAGTCTTAAACCAATAATAATATGGTTTTGGTTTTAGGTCACTGTTCTAGAACAAATATTCTGGCTATTTATATATGTTTTCAAATGTTAATTATCGTTTTAAATTTATTTTTAAATTTTATTTAAAATGTTATTGTTTAGTACGTTATGCTATATTTGATTGTTACTTTTTTAATCAAATAACGGGTTTTCAATTAAAATAATTACTAATTTAGACCGTGCGATTGTTTCAGTTCTCATCTAAGACTGGTAGGCTTCAATCTTCACAAAATACCATGTGCGACTAGGCAACTACATAGAGCAGCACTAACTTTAAACATCGCTAAGTGATGAGCAGCACTAACCTGAGCAACACTAAGTGTTGAGCAATACTAACGAGCAGTACTAACAATGTTGAGCAGTACTAACGAGCAGAAGTAACAATGTTGAGCAGTACTAACGAGCCGCAGTAACAAAGTTGAGCAGTACTAACGAGCAGTAGTAACAAGGTTGAACAGTACTAACTCAGACATGTGGTGTCGTTCTAGTGGAGTAGCACGAGGATCTTAGTCACACTTAGTCGCACGGTGTATTCTGGGAAGAATTGAGAATACAAGACTTTTCTAGGGAACTTTGGTTTCATTTGGTCTATATTAAGAAATCACCATTTTCAATTTCTAGCCTTAAGTATCCTTTTACAGGTATATCATCGCTAATTTTATACTACATCTATATCAAAATAAATATTACACTTTCTATTTAGGGGTGAATCACAATAAGTTATACACTTCTAAAACTTATCTAATTTGGTAAAAAAATATGACTCATTCTCCACTAACTATCTACTTTAATAAAGTGATTTTTTTTTAAACCAGCAAATAGATTAAAAGGGACTCTAGCAAGAAACTAGAGAACAAAAGTACAATACAAAGAGCCAAAACAAACTAAATACATAAAAAGGGGGGTGTAGACACCAATTCACCCAACTAAAATTAAAACCATGACCCCTGTATTTTCTCCAATTAAACACCAAGGACTTAATCGAGTCCACCAACTTAGTCGGATTACTGCTTTCTCCTCTGAAAAGTCTACAATTACGAGCTTTCCATAAGCACCAAAGAGTACCGTAGATAATGCTAGACAACAATTTCTTTGATTTAATACAACCACCCCAGTTTCTAGCAAAACCCAAAACATCTGTCACCTTGTCAAAATGCAGAAGACTAGGGTCAGGACCACACCAAGAAAAAACCAAGTCAAAAGTGCTTTTCGCCAAAGGACAAGAGACAAGCAAGTGATCAAGAGACAAGCAAGTGATCAGACTCTTCTTCCGAGTTGGGACATAAAGAGCACATAGCAGAACCGATATGCATAACTCTCCAAATGAAACAAACCACATTTTTCGGGACCATGCTAAGCCACCAAAACCCGTTATCGCACACCGGGTGACTAGCACGATCCAGTCTGTCCCGGACTTTAGCAACACTAAAAGAACCATCAACCACAAAATCAGAATTCCAACGGCCACCATTATCTTCCGTATGCATAATATCAGTCACCTTTAAATTAAGTTTGTCAAAGGCAACTTTGGTCTTAACAATCACAGCCCAAACTCCGCACGAGGTTGGGTTCGCAAAATGGTAAGGCGGCTTACCTAAGAGATTATGAAGACCACAAACCACCTGAGCCCAAAGAGCATACAAAATACTTTTTAACTTCCACCACCACTAAGAATGTAAGGCCAAATTAAGGTTTCTAATTGAGCCCTAACCCGCACCGCCCACCTCTTTTGGAGCATGCAATTTATTCCAAACGATCCAGTGAATCGAATTCTTTACAGCCAACCTGTTCCATATAAATTGTCTTTGGATTTTTTCCAACTCTTCAACAATCCCAACCGGGGCAGCAAACAGGGAAAGAAAATACGTCGGGAGGCTCCCTAACACAGCTTTAGCAAGGGTTAACCTTCCGCCAAAACTAAGAATGCTAGCTTTCCAACCCGAAAGCTTGGACCTAAAATTTTCAATTATGGGTTTTCACGCAGATTTCCGGTTCATATTATCACCAACCGGCACCCCGAGATAGGAGAAGGGGAGAGATGCCGGCTCGCAGCCTAATGAAGGGTTTCACTACGCACCATGCGACTGATCGACCCATAGGATCGACCTCCTAGTATACTTGGTTCGAACCATGACTGACCAAGAACATGAACTTGTTCTTGACCGGTTAAAACCAACTAGCTGATTTAATCCCTAAAAGCGGAACTGGGATTAAACCTAATCCTTAAACCCTAAAGGATTGGGATGTTGGAAATCTAAATTAGGTTAACAAGAAAGAAACCTTGTACGAAGAACTCGAACACACACACATACTTGTGTGTGTTCGTCGACTACTACCAAGAACCCTAGGGTTCTTGGTTTGACTTCGAACAAGAGGAGAAGGAGGAAAGAGTGTTCCAAGAAACATACCTTAGGTTAATGCTTAAGATAAGTCCACTGATGATGAACACGACGAACGATCCTCTAGATGATCACTTGCAACGAACTTGGATCTTCAAGACTTGAAGAACACGAAGAACGAACGAAGAACACGAAGAACACAAGCTTGTGTTCTTGGTGTTGTGTTCGGCCGAAAATCAAAGGGAGGAGGGGGATGATTTTCGTGAGGTGTAAGGGGACAATAAGGGTTACCCTAAGCGTCTTTTTTTATATACAAATAAGTTACGCTTAGAACTCTTCTAGTTTAATTAATATTAGATCTTTAATTAAACTTCCTTTTTATCATTCTCATCCCTTATAGTTTAACTAGTTTATTATTGTTGCACTTAACTATTAAAATGTGTAGTATTAACACACTAATAATTCGGTACCCATATACACGAGTTATATATACCTGTATTTATACTTTTAATAGTTAATTATATAATAACCTTTATATAATTTACACAATAATATTATCCAATTACTATATGATTTAATAGCTTTAAATCATATCATGGATAACCTTTAATTAACACATTGTATATTTACTCAACTAATAAATATACAACTACTTGTATTAATTAGTTAGTTAAACTAATCTAGTAATAAGTTAAACTTAACTTAATACTTAACTGATTCATAATGACATTATGAATCATTCCTCTTCGTAGTATCGTTGCATAACTTGCTCGTATTACATGCACTCACTGGTGTGACCCTTAAGTGTTTCGTAGGCATGGATGTATCATCATAGGTTGACTAACTGTGCACATAAATCCTTCAGGCTCCCACTTGTGCAAGTTTGTAACCTTTGTCTTAATGATACGAGCTACAGTGGCCTTCTAGATGGGCATGTAGGTAACCAACCCCATAAAAACAACTTATGTAACACTGGTATAGTTTTATGAAAAACTCTTAATAGCGTCTCCTAGTAAAGAACATTCTGTCTTTACTTCTTGGGTAATGTTGTTAGGCTTATCCCTTGCAGCACGATATTTGTGATAACGAATACGAGCATGGTAGAAATATCAACTCCTGTATTCGAAATCATTCTATGACTTCTTGATTCAAACTGATGTGATAAACGACAAAGAACAAATCAGTTCGTTTGGGCACGGCCGTGCACTTGTCAGTTTCTCATCATGTCAAATGACCTATAAATATCTCTCCTAAAGAGGAGGTGAAATTATCATCTTGTTATATTTCGATTTAAAATACAACTTCCTTTGTACCCAGTATCGCCTCGTATGACAAACATATTTCAGAATTGTCTAAGTTGAACCAAAGCACATTAGTCATTGTATCCTAAACCAAATACCTCAGGCTTAAGGACAATCCTAGTGAACAATACTTTTGAACTTTTCAACCACGAAGTATTGTCACGGTGGTCAATCCAATATTCGTTGAGCTCCCACAGAATATCACCGATATTTGGTTTACACAAAACTTGTGTAGCTATCTTCGAAGAACTTCGAATCTACCACCAAATATCGCGATGACGTTAACGTCCCATCGAGGTTCCCACCAAGACGAGTAGTCACGGATTTATATCTTTTTTATAAATAAATAGACTTTTATTCATGGATGATGTAAAATATACAAAGTCTGAATAAAATGATACTAACTCATGTATTACTCCTCACTGGACATAGATACTGAATTATTACTGGATCATTACTTATTCCTTTTGTTCGTGTTGATTACTTAATGATTCTTACAACCTTAATTGTAAATTTATCACTAAACCAATCATTTCTATTAAACTAAAGACATAAGACGAGTATTTAGGAATACTATTACTTTTGTCTTTGCTAGATATTGTTCTTGCAACATTTTAGAACATATTCTAGTCTTGCCTTTTATGCAATTCGGTAAACATAAGAGGATTGGAAATTAACTCCTTAGTTTCTTGAATTCATAAAATCATCCTCGTAACTAAAGCCTCTTTTAGTTACTTGATTTGTAGATATTCTTACTAGTTAAAGAAATTTCCTTAAATGAATGTGTTATCCACTGAAGTGTTAACAACCTATTAGATATGCAATAATTAATCACAAGACTTGTGATCACGCTATTAGGTTTGCAATAATCTAATTAACGATCATTTATTATTTCTCTTAACTCTTTGGCTTACGACTTGGTAAAACCTTGTTGTTTAATGTCTTACTAACTTACTGATTTCATCAACATCTTTAATGAATTACGTTAGTCTTAGCTCCCACTTATTTTTATGGAATTTAAGCATCTCTTAAACTACTTTGACCTAGTCAGTAACTTGTAGTTTAATCTTTTTAAGAATTCTATCAATAATTAAGATCATCCTTTGGATTTGCGAATATCCAACATTCCTGTTTAGGGAATTACGATCTTTATTGATTACTGTATCTAACAAGTATAAGACACTTGAAACGATACTACCAATTCTTAAATACATTAGTATTCTTTTAAGAACTTTATTTAATGCCAAAGTCATTTCCTTGGATTTCTTAAACATCCATTATTCCTATAAGGGAATTATGACTTGATTAAATATTATATTTATTACAAGTATAAAAGACTTGCAATAATACCTTTTAATTCTTAAATACTTTAATATAGTTTGTCCATTTTAAGAGTTCATTTAATGTCTAAATCTTTTTACTATTAAATCCTTTACTACAAGTATAAAAGACTTGTAATAATACTCTTAAAGTCTATCTTGATTATGTCCAATACAATCATACTATATTAATACTAATACTTTAAATCTTTCTATCATAAGTAATGACTATTACTTAAGATGTTTTAACTAAGTTCAATAACTCTTGAACATTATGCTTCCATAAAACTCTTAAATACTTTCACTAGAAAAACTTTCTAATTACTAGCATCTAAATACCTTGAGCTATCAAGACATTATTTAAACAACAATCAAACAAATATATATAAACATGAAACATAAGTAAATCAAAGCTTGACTTACAATCTAGTCATAAATCTTGACTAGTGTAATTATCACACATGCACACAATATAATTCAACCATGGATTTGAAATTTATTTAAAACCAAAATAAAACTTGTTTTAACATAAAATAAAATTATCCAAACAATAACTGTAACGCCCCGAAATTTGTAGTAATTAAGTAATAGTATTTTATTTGTCATATTTAATTTTAAAAGAATTTATTATTAAATTAATTATAATGAGGTTAGTCGGTTCGTTTCTATTAGACGTTAATTAAATTTAGACATGTCAGCTTAATTAATTAAGTAATTATTAATTACGGTTATTAATTATTAATTATCATTTAATTTATTTATATGGGTAAATAAATAGTTAGTCATCTCATAAGAGTTAGACGATAATTTATTAGACGATTAGTATTATTATTTAGACGACATATAGTTACACGGTTCGTATTATTTAAACGTTTTTATTATTTGGACACTTTATTATTTTTATAAACGTATCATATGTTATTAAAGGTAATTAAATAGTTGGTCTCAAGTTCGGACCGGTTAGTAAACCGTAAGAGTCGAGTGGTATTCGTTTGAGTCGGGCCGGCCAAAGGCCAAAGCCCGGGGTCTTCAACTAGTGGGCTTGACTAATTAAGATTCATTATACCCTAAACCCCATAATCCCTAACAGCCGTTGTGAGCATCTCCATCTCCTCTCATTGAGCAGCGATCGAAATCAAGGTGGAAGCCGGTGTGAATCATTAATTTGTTTGAAATGAGTTTCCGTGGACCATGGAAGCAACTGACCAACAATTATGCACCTCCGTGAGTATTGTTTTCTTTTCTTTAATTCTTGGTTGGTGGGAGTAGATGGCTTAGGCGGAAGCTGGCAAATCACCTCCAAGCATTTAACTAATTTCATATTTTCATAGTCAAGTGAACTATGTGGATCGGTCAGCAGGCGAACGATGGAGGCAGCCGAGTTTTATATCGCCATTTGGTGGTGTCACGGTTCGGTGATTCGGGTGTTACGTTGTCTTGCTCGCGGTTGATTTGTAGGGTATAACTTCTATCCCTTTCTCATACTATATTTGTGTGTTCTTGAGTCCAATCCCGAGCCTTGATGATGTCGAGCCTTTCTTTTAATAAAAATTCGTTTTGAGCATGTTGTTCGGTTTGGACAGATTCTGTCTGGCATGTTCGTGTCTGTTTTTGGATAGGTTGGGGCCGGAATTTGAATTCCCGGCCCTCTTGAAAGTTTTAGTTCTCTGACTTAGCTTTTCGTGACCGCAAACTGCTCATCAATATGACTTACGGTTTAAAAGTTATGCCCGTTTCAATCCGCTGCTGTTAGAAACTTGACCTGTGCAACATTTCTGTCTTGCAACACTGTTTCGAGTCACTTAGAGTCTGTTTTGGCCAGTGACCGTCTCACAGAGATATGTAGTTCTGGTTGTCTACTTTCCATGGTAAAAATATGGGATAAATCTAATGAGCCGTTTAGGAGTTATGGCAGTTTCCGTGAGACTGACGGATGCTGCCAGCTTTCTGAAGTAAGCCCTCGGGTAGAATTTTAATTCAGGGTTTCGTTTTTGGTTTTAGGACCGCCTAGGAGACAACGTGTTGTACCTTTGACTGTCGGGAATCCTTTGGAGCTTACGTTTCTCGAGGTGAGTATTCTCACCGTGTATTCAGTTTTAACGTTGTACAT
Organism: Calendula officinalis; assembly: GCA_963853835.1. Taxonomy (NCBI): domain Eukaryota; kingdom Viridiplantae; phylum Streptophyta; class Magnoliopsida; order Asterales; family Asteraceae; genus Calendula; species Calendula officinalis. The sequence goes on along the minus strand of OY970828.1, from coordinate 8,254,460 downwards.
GCATGACTTATGTGTTACATTTCTTGCACCATAATTGTTATCTGAGCTTGAGCTGTTATCTGAGTTTGATCCGCTATCTGAGTTTGATTTGTTATCTGAGTTTGACATGCTATCTGAGTATCTGAGCAGCTGTTGATTTATTTTAATCTGAGACATTGTGCCTGGGTAACTGAGCTCGGCACAGGGTCATTCTGTGCTACTACTTGCTAGGGCATCTGAGATAATTATGTTAAAGAGATAATAAAACATAATAACACACATCTGAGTTTTTGGCTATATGCCTGGGATCACCTCCCGTCTGAGTTTTGGGATTATTCCCGTCTGAGTTTTGGGATCACTCCCGTCTGAGTTTTTGGCTTATGCCTATCTGAGGTGTGAGGAGGGGCGATGTTGATCTCTCGTTCCAAATCACACAAGCGCGCTATATAAATTAAAATCTGAGTAATAAAATCTGAGTAATAAAATCTGAGAAATAAATCTGAGTAATTAATCGAGTAGATTCTGAGTAGGAGTACACCGATGTGCCCTCATGTGTTGTATGTTATGATTGTTTGCATTCTGAGAATTATTCACTCAGCTTCCCCAGCTGACCCAAACTTTCCCCCACATTGTTTCAGGTACCAGCAAAGGAAAGGAGAAGGTGGACGGTTGACCGCTGTATCTTTTCATTACTGATGTGGACATCATTTAATATTTTAAAACACTTTACTTTATCTTAACTATTTCCGCAATAAATACGTTTTAAATGTTAAATATTAATATCTGAGATTTATTTATGGGACCTTTTGATTATAATATTGTTTTCAAAAAATTTTAAAAAATCTTGTAAATTTTAGGGTGTTACAATAACGTAAAATTGTTTAAAACGAATCCACAAAATACTGAATTATAAATCTTGGAGCTCGTGGGATCATCACCATCTCATGCTGGTCGTCATCACTTTCCATCTCGTCCTGCAATAAACGATTGCAAAAGTTAGATTACTCGTAACGTACTTTACAAGTATCTTAAAGTGATTAAGAAGTGTGGTTGTGTTACCTGAGGAACTTGCGTTTCCTCCATTACCACTTGCACCCTTTGGACAATTCCTTTTTCCAATGCCCAGTCTCACCACACTTGAAGCACCGGTTCTCGGTCCTCGCAGTGTTAGGCTTAACCTTCTTGACCTTTTGTTTGACACCTTTACCATTTGGCACTCCTTGGTTAGGATATGGTTTACCCTTTCCTTTACCACCATGCCCTTCTTCATCGCTATCATCAGTTGTGCGACCTCTTTTAAAATTGGTCTCAATATTCAACTCAACAGCCTCGAGCATGGATTTTAGCTCGGGACTGGAATTATCCATATTACGTTTGCTGTAGTTGGCTACAAAGAACTTGTAGTCATTGGACAATGAGTTGAGTATCACGTCAATTGCTAACTGCAATGGCATGTGGTGACCAAGTCTAGTAAGGTGATCAACATGCACCTTCATTCTCATGACGTGTGCGCCAACTGATGCTCCCTCAGCCATCTTGCAAGAAGCGAACGCCTTACAAGCGTAAAATGCTTGTCCTGGTTCGTTTTCTTCATCCTTGGCAGGGGTTTTCAACACGTTTCTTTCTCGGTCAATCCTATCCCTCTCTTGTCTGAGCATGATCTTAAAATCACGCCTCCAATTGAGGAAATTTGACCCAGTCTTTTCTTTCTTTCCTAGAAAGAAACGTTGCAACAGTTTGTTGCAGCTTATCGTTGTGTTTGTTGCTGCCATCTACAAATCAAACCCAGTTTAATTAGTAATCATCAATACACATTCGCTAAAATATATTATAGACTCATAATTAATATTTTAGGCCTAGGATCCATATATCACATTCTCGCCGCAAGGTTTGGGCACTTCCCAACGAGACATGCTATTTCTGGTAGGTAACGTCCTTACCGATCGTATCAAGACTTGACACGATTCCTAGGGGTCGTAGAATCTTTAGACTTATAACTTATTACAACTTTGTACAATCTAATTGTACATTTCTAAGTTAGTAATAAAGTCTAGTATGTTTATTCTACTCAAGTACTTTTTGGGCCGGGACTCCCGATTATCACCAAAGTAGATCAGATCATCTAAGACAGTGCGATGTTCTGCACCGGGACTCCCGATTATCACAGAACCTTACGCACCCTGACACTCGCAATGATTTGAATCCATATCTAAGGTTCTTTATCCTTACAATATGAATATCGTTGAACAAGTGAGGTGTTCCATTAGGTGGATAGTACTTCGATCTAAGATTTTCTTGGGTTTGTTTAAGTCTTAAACTAAACTTAAACATTTATTCCAATCTTAATCCTTGTTTAAATGTGTGACTTGTGAATTTAGGAATTCTACAAGACACTTTTTTAAAACTTAAGAACTTTTCTTTAAAACTTATAGTTTCAAGAATTGCGCGACTTATATGTATACCTAAAACGAGGTGTACAAAACGTTTTACTAGGTTTTGTGAAAAAACCTTATCTATAATAAAACTTACTTGTTTTATCTTACTTGAAAAAATTTAAAACTTATGTTAAACTTTTAATTCCTTTTATGATTCATAAACTTGAATCATAAACCTAGTTTAACACATCTAGTTTTTTTATACGTCTAATAACGAAATTAGACATTTGTTTTGACTTATTAGATTCGACCAAAACTTATGTCTTAACGACACACTTACAAACATTGTGATTTTCTTGTGTAGCTCCCACTAGCTCCAACAACCATGATGAAACTTAAGCTAACACAATTACCGGTTTATACTTGATGAAACTAATAAACTTATTATATAAAGACTATATATAATAATTCTTAGTTTGTTTAAACCTTTCTTATATTTAACTTGAACTAGTTAAATATAGGTTCTTGTTATTTTTACTTGATCATTAATCTAATATATTACATGACTTGTAAAATACTTATATTATACTTGTATAATTACCTAGTTATAATAATTTATAACTTTATACATCTTAATATATGATAATATATATAACTTTATATATTTCTAGTTAATCATATAATTTCAACTTGTACAATTTCTAGTTATAATGAAATCGTTACTTTGTACTTTCTAGTTTTAATTATATTATAACTTATACAATAACTAGTTACAATATTATCTTTAAAGATCAAAATAACATTACCCTTTTTAATTGTTCCACTTTATCTTGTATTTAATGTATTCGTATATATGTATATTTTATAATAAACTTGTAACATTCTAATAAGAATATTACATCTAATTTATACATATGTATTTTAACTTAATCTTAATTAAAATACGTATAAACTTATTATATCTTTTAAAATTTAATTTTACCTAATGATTAAAAATTCCGAAAATTTTAATACATATATATAAATAATTAAATATACCTTGTTAATTTTAGAACTTAAAAATTAACATCCTCTTTATCAATTCCCTAAATTAATTAGATGAACCCTAATCTTGTTTTTGACCAATCAAAACTAGGGTTTTGACTTTCTTGATCAAAGACATTATTTTAATTAAAAGATTAATTTTAATCAATCCTATCTAAACAATAGACTTTGTTTAAATTCTAGGATAAATTATATCCTTAATAAATTTATTTAAATCTTTTTAAACCTTTATAGACAATAAAACTTTGTCTAAATTTCTAGGTTTAAAGAACTAGTTAAATAAATCTATCAATATAATAATTAAACCTATTAAACATAAACTTGTTTAATTAACTAGGTTTTAAATTATTATCCTAATTAATACTTTTAAAGTAATAAACTTAAACTAGTTTAAACTTCTTAGGGTTCTTTTAGGGTTTTGAAAATCTCAAGACTAAGAAACTTTGTCACCAATTAAACTAGGCTAGTTTAATAAACTTGGTGTCCAAGTATCCTCTAGATTTCGAAAATCCTAAGGGGTTAGGAAAGAATCCTTTTGATCAATTAAACAAATCTTGTTTAACATACTTGATCCTAGGGTTCTTCCTAGGTCACGAAAATTCACGGGAGAAAAGGAAAGAATCCTTTTGATCAATTAAACATATCTTGTTTAACATACTTGATCCTAGGGTTCTTCCTTGTATTTCGAAAATTGATAGGTTTATAGAAACATTCTTGACCAATTAAACTAGACTAGTTTAATATTCTTGGTCCTAGGGTTCTTCCCTTTTTCGAAAAGTATGAAGAAGAAGAAGAAAAAACTTGAAACAAAAAAAAACTTGTAATTAAAATAAACAAACAATCTTTGTTAATCTAGTCTAGATCTCTAAACCAACGCTCTGATACCACTGAAGGGTTTCACTATGCACCATGCGACTGATCGACCCATAGGATCGAACTCCTAGTATACTTGGTTCGAACCATGACCGACCAAGAACATGAACTTGTTCTTGACCGCTTAAAACCAACTAGCTGATTTAATCCCTAAAAGCGGAACTGGGATTAAACCTAATCCTTAAACCCTAAAGGATTGGGATGTTGGAAATCTAGATTAGGTTAACAAGAAAGAAACCTTGTACGAAGAACTCGAACACACACACATACTTGTGTGTGTTCGTCGACTACTACCAAGAACCCTAAGGTTCTTGGTTCGACTTCGAACAAGAGGAGAAGGAGGAAAGAGTGTTCCATGAAACATACCTTAGGTTAATGCTTAAGATAAGTCCACTGATGAACGATCCTCTAGATGATCACTTGCAACGAACTTGGATCTTCAAGACTTGAAGAACACGAAGAACGAACGAAGAACACGAAGAACACAAGCTTGTGTTCTTGGTGTTGTGTTCGGCCGAAAATCAAAGGGATGAGGGGGATGATTTTCGTGAGGTGTAAGGGGACAATAAGGGTTACCCTAAGCCTCTTATTTATATACAAATAAGTTACGCTTAAAACCCTTCTAGTTTAATTAATATTAGATCTTTAATTAAACTTCCTTTTTATCATTCTCATCCCTTATAGTTTAACTAGTTTATTATTGTTGCACTTAACTATCAAAATGTCTAGTATTAACACACTAATAATTCGGTACCCATATACACGAATTATATATACTTGTATTTATACTTTTAATAGTTAATTATATAATAACCTTTATATAATTTACACTATAATATTATCCAATTACTATACGATTTAATAGCTTTAAATCATATCATTAATAACCTTTAATTAACACATTGTATATTTACTCAACTAATAAATATACAACTACTTGTATTAATTAGTTAGTTAAACTAATCTAGTAATAAGTTAAACTTAACTTAATACTTAATTGATTCATAATGACTATTATGAATCATTCCTCTTCGTAGTATCGTTGCATAACTTGCTCGTATTACATGCACTCACCGGTGTCACCCTTAAGTGTTTCGTAGGCATGGATGTATCATCATAGGTTGACTAACTGTGCACATAAATCCTTCACCTAAAGCCGCAGCCCAACCAATCACTTCATCAAAATTGGCACCCACTCCAAAAACTCTAGACTTATTGAAATTTGACTTTTAAGCCTGAAGCCACATGAAAGCATTTGAGAATTCTCGCCAAATTATCGATGTTCTTTCTCGACCATTCGCCAACAAACAAGGCATCATCTTATTCTCGACCATTCGCCAACAAACAAGGCATCATCTTAATAAAGTGAATTACATCTTTACTCTTACTTTTACTTTAAACTATTATTAATATCATTTTATTAAAAAAAATAAGTGAGACTCATTCTCCACTAACTATCTACTTTAATCTATTTGTAACCACCTTTTAATATTTTGTCTAAATAACTGGATTTTTCAAATGTATTGTTAGTCCCAAGACTAAGTAAATAAGATTTGATGATCGATAGCTAAGAAGAATAAATATCAGCTGAAGTATGTATCTCAGCTGAAGCAAGTATATGCAATAAACCTTCAGCTGAGTACGTACTTAGCTTTAGGAAATCAAGTCAAATCATCATTTCTTAACGATAGTTCATTCGAAGTCTATGGCCAAAGGACAAAGACAAGAAGAAGACTATTCAGCTGATTGTGGAATCAGCTGATTCTACTTGATGTAGATGAAGACTTAGTGGAAATGTTTTTGACACTTTGAACATTTCCTTTTCCCACTCAAAGAAGAAGAAAACGATGAGGATCTTCTATTTTGGAATAGAAGATACATTGTCAGTACATCATTGTTTGTCCCTCCAAGCATGTAAAGAGAAAGTCAACTACTTTTGTACTTATGTAGTACACCTTTCTCTGTGCGTCATAAAGGGTACCGGAAGTAGTTGACACAAAGTACACTTGGGACAATAACTTATGCAAGAGCATTTAATGATTCATGGACAAGTCCACATCGACGAATAATATGTTTACACGTCATCTAACTTGTGGACAAAGGAACATGGATCTTGGGCTATATATAGAGACGTAAATGCTTGCATTTACATACACCTTTAAGAATTCATAGCACAAGAACATTCTCTGAGAGTTAGTTATTGTCTAAGTATTAACTCTTCCATAGTTATTACTAGGACATTTTTATCAGCTGTTAGTATCAGCTGATATAACTCTCCTTGCATAGTCTTCTAGTTTTGAGCGATCTAAAGTGTCATTTCAAGTATAGAGTTTTAGTTAGTGTGTACTATCTATTTTCGCAAACTTTGTACTGTATTAAGTTGTTTTAATAAACTCTTAATCATTGAAATCTTGTTGTTCATTATCTTATCTTCGTAAATCAGTCTTAACACAACATGTTAGTGTTGCTGGGATCCAACAACTGGTATCAGAGCAAGTGTCAAAATAGTTTTCCATCAATTTTGAGCATCTGTTATGGCTGAACCTACATCATCAGATCTTCCATCATCTGGAAAACCTCCTAAACTCACTCAAACCAACTATCCTATGTGGAAAACCCGTATGTTGTCCCACATGGTTACCTATCACCCAAAACTTCAAGATAACATCACGATAGGAAAATATGTTCCCAAAACCCTCATCCCTGGTACTCCTGAAATACCAGAACATTATGTGGTGAAGTCTGAGGCTCAATGGACAGACGCTGAAAAACGTCTTGTTCATCTAGAAAATAAGGGTAGGGATATGCTTTTTCAAGCAGTTGGTGATGAACTGTATCACAATATTCAATTTTGTGACTCAGTTAGAGAGATGTGGGAGAGGCTGGCTGAAGTTTATGAAGGCACATCTGTTGTGCGTGAACATAACAAAAACATGCTCATACACGATTACGAGCTGTTTAAAGCCAAGCCTAGTGTGACTATAGCTCAAACTTTCGATCGTTATAACATTCGTTAAACGAGCTGAAGTCTCATGGGGTTGATAAGGACGATATGTCCAAAATGTGTAAGTTTATGGCAGCCTTACCTTCTAAATGGGCTACCATCATAACTTGCATGAGTACATCTCCTACTCTGAAAGATTATACTCTTTCTTCTCTCTATGGTATGTTTCTAAGTCATGAGAGAACTGTGCTCAACAAATTTCAACCTCCAAAAGACTCTAAAGTGAGTCCCTCTGGATCTTCAACTGCTCTCGTTTCTTTAAACAAACCTAGCAGAATTGAATATCCACCCTCAGATGATGAAGCTGACAACACTTCAGCTGTTGGTTTGTTCAACATGCCTGAGGTCAGCATTGAAGAAGTCGATGAAGACGAAGACAATGATGCCCTTATATCTGTGCTTTCCTTACTTGTTAAAAATAGAAAATTCTTTAAAAACAAGTCTGGCTCCTCAGCTAGAGGCTCAAGTAGAAGATCTATCTCGTCAACTGTACCTTCCAGACCTTCTGGAAGTACATCTGACATCTCTGAGATAACTTGCTACAACTGTAACAAGAAGGGACACTATGCTAACGACTGCAAGCAGAAGAAAGCTAGTTCATCATCTTCAACTGGTGAGTCCATTAAAGAGAAATACAAAAAGCTACAAGCCTTCACCAAAAAGATCCAAGAAGAAAAGAAGGCACTTGAAGGCAAAGCTGCTGACAAGGGTCTCGTAGCTGAAACTCATGACTGGGCTGACTCTTGTGACAGCTCATCTGATGATGATGAACCAATGGCCACAATGTGTTTGATGGCTCGTGCTAATGATGATGAAAGTATTATAGTTGATGATGTTAGTTCTTATAAATGTCTCAACATTGTTCATAAAAAGGTAACCTCTCTAATCTCTGCTGAGGCTACTAAAGCTAAATATATTGTTGATTCTATTATTTGTGACTTGCACTTCATTGATCAGCTGAAAGGTGAATGTTTAGATAAACATAGTGCTATTCTACGTGAAAATGCATTTTTAAAAGAACGTTTAATTGACCATAAAACTTTAAAAGAAGATCTTTCTGAAACAAAATTTATAAACTCATTTCTTCAACATGATCTAAGTGAAAAAGTTAAAGAACTTGAAGCAATTAAAAAGATTTGTGAATCATGGTCTCGTTCATCCAAACGTGTGAGTGAATGTGTTAACTCACAAATCCCTAGTCAAGTACAAGCTGTACTAGGAGGAGTCTTCCTTGCTGCAACCGTTGTACCTGACAGCAGTACAGATGATCTGTACTACTCATCAGCTGATGCTTCTGTGCCAGCTGAAGAGTTGATTTTTGGTTCCTTTGTAAGGTCTACCAAAACCTTTGCTACTGAGATGTCCTCAGAAGTTACTTCTGAAACTACTGGTGAAGATTCATCAGCTGACTCCTCTGCCATGGTAATTAGGACACCCACTGTAGTAATCGTTGAACCAAGAAAATCCATCTTGGGTTCAGCACCTGCTGTTTCCTCTGCTAGACCTCAGCAGAAGACTAGCAAAACAGCAGGAAAGAAAACTGTTCTTACACCCTCCAAGGGTGAGCCAGTTGGAGTTCGTACTCGAGTTGCAAAGAACAAAGGTAAGAGTGTTCCTAAAAACACTCCAAGTCCTTCTTCAGCTGTGTCTGTCAGACGGCTGAAAGGAAAGGTCAGCAAGCTGACATCACTCGTTCAAACTCTGGCTATCTCTGATAATCAGAAAATGAAAGGAATTTTGGGTCCAGTTCCCAATCTTATTGCCTCGCCCTCTACTCCACTGCAAAGAAACAGAAAATGCTATAAGTGTGGAGATCGTGGGCATATGGAAAGTGAGTGTGACAACACATGCCTGAGACCTTCCCCAACCTCAGCTTGTGAGCCTTCTGAGAAACCATCATCTGTGAGCTCCAGCGGGAAATCACAAGGACCCACAGAAGTGTGGGTTCCCAAAAATAACTAACTCTCTTAATTTATGTGGAGGGTGATGAAAGCAAACATGTTTGGTACTTAGACAGTGGTTGCTCAAGACACATGACTGGATACAAATCCCTGCTGGAAGAGTTTGAAGTTTGTGATGGTCCCTCAGTAGTTTTTGGTGATAATGGTAGAGGCTCAACTGAAGGTTATGGAACCATCTCCAATGGATCCGTAAAAATCACAAGAGTTGGTTATGTGAATGGGCTGAAACATAATCTAATCAGCATCAGCCAACTTTGTGATGAAAAGTTCTCAGTGAACTTTAATGAATACAGAGGAACGGTGACGGTTAAAAGTGGAAAGGTAGTATTGGTTGCTCCAAGAACCAAGAATGTTTATACACTTGACATGAATCCTCAAAATCAAGAAATTTGTCTATTCTCACATTCAACTGAAGAGCTGAATTTGTTGTGGCATAAAAGACTATCTCACCTAAACTTCAAAAACATATCGAAGCTGGCTAGAGGTCAGCTGGTGAATGGTCTACCACAAATCCGATATGAAAGAGATAAACTATGTTCAGCTTGTGAACAGGGTAAACAACATAAAAGCTCCTTCAAGTCGAAGCAATGTTTTTCCATCGATAGCCGCCTTCACATGCTCCATATGGATCTCTTTGGTCCTATGAGTACCGAAAGTTAGGTGGGAAGAAGTATACACTTGTCATCGTTGATGAATATTCACGATATACTTGGGTTATATTTCTTCGTCACAAAAGTGATGCAGCTGATGAAATCATTAAGTTCATCAAAAGGATGGAACTTCTAAATGGGTCTAGAGTCAAGATGCTGAGATCAGACAATGGTACTGAATTCAGAAACAAGACTTTGGATGACTTCTGTTCAGACGTTGGAATTTCCCAAAATATCTCAGCTGCTAGAACACCTCAACAAAATGGTGTTGCTGAAAGAAGAAACAGAACCCTAATAGAAGCTGCAAGAACAATGCTTGCTGAGTCGAACATGCCTAAGCAATTTTGGGCAGAAGCTGTTAACACAACTTGTTTTACTCAAAACAGGTCTCTCTATGTGAAGAGACATAAGAAAACTTCTTATGATATTTTTTGTCAAAGGAAACCTTTCACTGGTTTCTTTCATGTGTTTGGGTGTGTGTGTTTTGTGTTAAACACACGAGATCAGCTAAGCAAGTTTGATTCCAAAGCTGATGAAGCGATTTTCTTGGGATATTCCACTTCATCCAAGGCATATAGAGTTTTCAACAAAAGAAGACAAACGTTGGAAGAGTCCATAAATGTTACTTTTGAAGAACACTCAAAAGCCTTGAACCCCACCTCTGCTGACTCGTCTGATGCATTTCAGAGATCAGCTGAACCATCTCCTGATGATACGGCTGAAGCATTTTCTGATGCTTTAAACCTCTTTGAAGTTCCCATAAATGAATCAGATGAGACGTTTCATGATGCTCCTACATATCTAGTAGATATTGCAGCTGTTCAACAAGAGATTCCAGCAGCTAGAGCATCATCCAAGGCTATCTCTAAGCAACCTCTTCACACTTCAAGAAGATCAGTTCAAAATGAAGTAAATCATCCTGCTGAACAGTCAGCCGCTCAACAAGGATCTAATTCTACTGAATCTTCCTCTTCTACAGCCGCTACTCAATCAAAGTGGACCTCAGAACATCCAATTGATCTAATCATTGGAGATCCACAGCAAAGAGTGGTCACAAGAAGTAAAGCATCATGCAATCTCTGCTTATGGTCTTGTTTCTTAGCAACTGAAGAACCGAAAAACGTTAAAGCTGCTTTAGAAGACTCAAGCTGGATTCAAGCGATGCAGGAAGAACTTAACCAATTTGAGGTCAACAAAGTATGGCAGCTGGTGCCCCCACCAGCTGGAAAGACTATAATTGGTACTAAGTGGGTATTTAGGAACAAGATGGATGAAGAAGGTGTGGTTATTTGCAACAAGGCTAGACTTGTTTCACAAGGATATAGACAAGAGGAAGGAATCGATTTCGATGAAACATTTGCTCCAGTGGCTAGGCTCGAAGCTATTAGAATATTTCTAGCTTACACTGCATACAAGAACTTCACACTTTTTCAGATGGACGTGAAGAGTGCTTTCATAAATGGGAAGCTGCAAGAGGAAGTATATGTTAAGCAACCATCAGGTTTTGAAAATCCTAAGTACTTAGACTATGTGTTTAAATTGGATAAAGCGCTGTATGGGTTGAAACAAGCTCCTCGTGCTTGGTATGATACACTCTCCACGTTCCTCATAGCAAATGATTTCACCAGGGGAAAGATTGATAAACCTTATTCATTCGCAAAATCAAAGGTGATATCATTCTTGTTCAAATTTATGTGGATGACATAATTTTTGGTGCTACTGATGAAAAACTTTGTAGACGTTTTTCAAAACTTATGTCTACAAAGTATGAGATGAGTATGATGGGTGAATTAACATATTTTCTTGGCTTACAAGTTAAGTAATCTAAAAATGGAATTTTTATAAATCAAGAAAAATATATCAAAGATCTTTTAAAGAAATTTGATATGAATTCATCATCATCCATGAAAACTCCAATGGCTCCTCCAAACAATCTAGATGCTGACACAACTGGGAAATCAGTTGATGTCACATTCTATAGAGGAATCATTGGATCTTTACTCTATCTCACCGCCAGCAGACCAGATATTATGTTTGCTACTTGCATGTGTGCTAGGTATCAAGCTGATCCTAGAGAGTCTCATTTAATAGATGCTAAAAGAATTCTGAGGTACCTTAAGGGTACTCCAAGCCTAGGTCTTTGGTATGCCAAATACTCCGGGTTTGATCTAATTGGCTATTCAGATTCAGACTTTGTAGGTTGCAAGATGGATAGAAAGAGCACCACTGGAGGGTGTCAGCTGCTAGGTGGAAAGCTAGTATGCTGGACAAGCAAGAAACAAAGTACTGTTTCTACCTCCACAGCTGAAGCAAAATATGTTGCTGCTGGAAGCTGTTGTGCTCAAGTCCTTTGGATGAAGAATCAGCTTGTTGATTTCGATATGAACTTTTGCAAAGTTCCTATCTATTGTGATAACACTAGTGCAATTGCAATCAGCAACAATCCTGTTCTTCACTTAAGAACCAAACATATCGACATAAGGTATCATTTTATTAGAGATCACATAGAACAAGGTGACGTGGAACTCCATTTCATTTCAACAGACCTTCAGCTAGCTGATTTGTTCACTAAACCTTTAGATGCAAAACGCTTCAATTTTTTGATCAGCGATCTGGGTATGTTGAATGCTTGAATCAACTGTTGGAGTACTCAGCAGCTGATAAGTTCACCTTGTCATTTAGTACATTCAGCTGACTAAAACTATTTTGAATTCATTAGTCAGCCGAATAAAATCTCTTAAATAATAACTTATGGTGTTTTATAAGTTAAAACGTTTGGTTCTCCCATAAAAAGGCATCTTTTATCCCTGTCCATACGTTTTCTGTGGCAAATATTTCCACTCGAGTGAAAATATTTGGCATTTATGGGGACAAGACACCCTGACACAAGAAACGGCTCCACTAACCCTCTCTGTCACATCCAACCACCATTTTTGCACGATAACTAACATGTCCATTGTTGGTTTGCAACTACCCATTAATGGCCCGGTTTAAATTCAAATATTTACCCAAACCGTCCCATACACCCCTATAAATACCCATCCATTTCCCTCAGTTCTTCCTCACCACTCTCTTCAATTCTCTCTCAAAAACCCTATATCTTCAAACTTTTGTCTTTCTTCCCTCTCCCAAAAATGTCGAAGAAAGCTCCCAAAGTTCCTCTTACTAGGGCTGCCATTGAGTTCACTCAGAACTCTAATCTTGTAGCCAACACTTCTCCACCAAAGGAACTAGCCGATGTATATCGACCGATTGGGAAGTTCTTGCGTAACTGCCTTATTGGTGGTGCGTTCTTCAGATTCACCAAGAGTATCTGCGAACTCTTGCGTGATTTCTGGATGTCTGCCTCCATTTCTGGAGACGACATCACTGCGCAAGTTGGAAATCATCAAATCACCATTACTATTGATGATTCCGAACCGCTTGCGGGTTCGATTATCTGCAACCTAAAGAAGAATATCAGCAGACGAAATCTGCTGATGATGCTAAAGCGAATCTAATTCGTATCACTGGATACATATTAGAAAACGAAGAAGACAAGGTGCAGATCTTGCAAGAAGTCTCAGCTGACGACACCCTGGGCCTATTTCTTTACCCACATCATTCAGGGTATAGGAGGCAACTTCGGGTCTCACAACCAGTGCAACTCCAGCATGCAAGTCTTTGCTGACGCCCTAGCCACCACTCAGCAGATTGACTATAAGAGACTGGTGTACGACGAGGTCAAGGTCAAGCTGAAAGGCAAGGGAAATCATATTCCGTATCTTCGCTTCTTCATATTGTGCATCGCACATGTGATGGTTAAGAAGCTGAAGATCGATTACGAAGACCTTCCAGGGGAATCAGTGATGGTGCGTGAAGGATTTATGTGCACATATAAGTACACGTGTCACCGTGTCCAATGTTATAAGACACTAAAGGGTCACACCACTACACACCCAATAATGGACAACCGAATAAAGTAAGTTGTGTGGAATAATTAACTAGTTAAGTTAATTATAAAGAAGAGAATAAATAATAATAAGTTAATTATTATTTGTGAGGATGGTTAAATATTAGGTTAAGTATTTAACGGACAGTTAATTAATAGTTAATTAATTAACTAGAAAAAGTCCAAGGGTTTAAAGTGTTAATAGCAAGTTTAATTATGAGATTAATCATAATTAAACTCCAAGGACTAGACCGTAACATCTAGCCTTATAAATAGAAGGCTTATGTGAGGGTTTAAGGGTTACACATTATTACACACTCAAAAACCCTAGCCCTCCTCTCCCTCTCCTCTTCGACCGACGAACGAAAAGAACCCCAAGGGGGTGTTCGGCTTTTGTTGTTCGAGTTCGACGAACACACACACACATACACAAGTTTCGTGTATTGCTTTGTTGGTCCAACGCGGTCTTGCAGCGTGTCCGGGTGTTGCAGTAGAGGTGGATCACTTCTTTAGCAATCTAAAGGTAATATTCATCATCTCTTTCTTCTCGTGATCTCATTGATTAGTAGAGATCCAGTAATGTGGTATTCAAGTTCCGCCATGTGAATACTACAAGGTTTTCCTACAGTGGTATCAGAACTCCCTACTAATCTCAATGAGTTTCGATTGAGTTTCTTTTCATCTAGAAAAGTACCCTAGAATTTTCGGCCAAGCATGTGTTCTTCAAGTCTTGAATGAACATTGGTTTGAATAGGGTTCTAGATAAAAAGAAATTAGGTTTCTTTTTCCTCTCCTTTGTTTTTTGAAAATTCGTATACATATATATATAATATTAAGTTTTTTTTTGTCTTAGAAAGAAACCTAGTAAGTTTGATCCAAGAACATTTTTCAAGATTATGAACAATTGGATTGAATAGGTTTCAAAATAAAAGAAATTAGGTTTCTTATTTATTTAGTAAGAAAACCCTAGAAAGTTTGATCCAAGAAAGTTATTCAAGTTTATGAATAATTGGATTGAATAGGATTTTTAGATAATAAGGAAAATGTTATAATTATTATTAATATTATCATTAAAATTAAAAGCGGGAGTCGAAACCAAACCAACCGAGATTCGGTGGGGCTTGGCTCGACGACCGAGTGGTCGACCGAAACCAAGTCCACCGAGTTTCGGTTGGATGATGGTTTCTTGGTGACCAAGTTATCGTATTTAGGGTACAAGATTTTATGTTGCCTAAATCGGGAATAAAGAATCTACAAGATCTATGTATATTCTTTTAGTTGGTAAGTCAAATCTATGTAAATCTTTTGATTTTTGACTAACTATCAAGAACAAATCAAAAGAATAGATTTACATAAATCTTGACTAGTTTATTTTTTTATTTTTTTTTATTAATAATAAATAATTATAGATTATTAAAAACCTAGATAATTTCGAAATTAAGGAGGAATTAATAAGAAATCAGTTTATGGTAATTTAAAAATTATCAGTTTGGTAATTCTATAATTATCAGTTTATTTATTTATTAATATGACATAACCCAAAAGAAGTGATATTGTGTTTATTTTATATATTTCGAAAATTTTATTTATTTTCGAAAATTTTATAAATTTTTATTTTAAATACATAAAACACAAAACCAAGTCTTTGGGGTTATGGCACGACAATTTTTCGAAAATTGCAAGTATTATTTATTTTTCGTTTATTTATTATAATATGAAATAATAAGGTGGTGATTATAAACAGTTTGTTTAGAAAATCAAGGTATAAATTAATAAGATGGTGATTATAAACAGTTTGTTTAGAAAACCAAGTTTAAAATTAATAATGGTAAAGTAAACAGTTTGTTTATAAACCAAATTTTATAAAAACAAATTAAAAAGGTGGAATTTATAAACAGTTAGTTTATAAAACCAAGTAATTAAAAACTGGCTAACTTTTCGAACAAAGGAAAATCCTTTTTAGAAAATCTTAGATCAGAGTGCAACCCATCTAATGGAACACCTCACTTGTTCAACGATATTCACATTGTAAGGAGAAAGAACCTTAGATGTGGATTCAAATCATTGCGAGTGTTAGGGTGCGTAGGGTCTTGTGATAATCGGGAGTCGCGGCGCAAGGCATCGCACTGTCTTAGATGGTACGATCTATTTTGGTGATAATCGAGAGTCCCGGCCCAAAATGCACTAGAGGGATTAAAACATGTACAAGTTTGTTGTTCAACTTGATATCCCGAGGATCTAGGAATCGTTTCTAGTCTTGAGGCGATCGGTATGGCTATACCAACCAGAAATAGCGTGGCTCTAATGGGAAATGCCCAAACCTTGCATTAGAGGGCGTGAAATATGGGTCCTAGTCTAACTATTATTATTAAAAGGTAATAATGTTAGAAGTTATTTATTTTATCTAATCTTACTAACCGTTTGTTTGTTTTTCTTATAGATGTCTGTACCGTCAGAAATTCCGTTTTATTCACCAAACGAATCGCGAAAGTTCATCACTGGAAAATGGAAGCTTACTGGTCCGAACTACAAAGTTTGGAAAGTGCATTTTAGGAGTTACCTAAAAGCACAGAATCTACTGTACGTGATAGACGAGGTGCCCAAGGGACAACCAGGGCAAGATGCCCAGGATGATGAGCTTGACGCTTATTATCAGTATCTGGCTGATGAATCACAAGTTATGTCGATTCTTATTCTTACTTCATTATCAGAGCTTACTGATAATCTACGTAAGCAACTGTGCTATGAGTTTGTCTAGTATCTTGAGGAGACGTTTAAAGATAGTACTGAAGATAGTAAGCAATTCATTTTACAAGAAATCATTTCGTCGAAAATGAAAGATGATCAACCACTGAGTGACCACCTTATCAACATAAGGAGGTTGCTAGATTGTCTCACCCTAGTTACTGGCACATCAAACGAGGTACTATCAAGACAAGGTAGTACGTATAGTCGGGAATTTTGATTTGAGTATCGCAGGTCTACACAAGAATCTCTTGTGTATACGCGATGTTCAAAGGCTAGAGGAAGAATCTCTCCCCGAGATTCAGGAGGACGAGTTTCAAGAGTGGTTGAATGACTTTGCGGATTTGTGTTGCCCAACTTGTGGCAGCAAGGATATTTGCGACCACACGTCAGACGTGGGGCTGTTGGACGCTGACTTTGTCAGTGATTTAGGTATCTTTATGATTGATTGTCTCGTTACTTCTAGTGAATCCTGGGTATTGGATACCGGATGTGGTCATCACATTTGCAATCATTTGCATGGATTTAAGAAGAACAGGAGGTTGGGACGAGGGGATGTTGAACTACGAGTAGGCGAAGGTTCCAAGGTTGGAGCTGAAGCCGTAGAAGCATATCTTCTCAAGTTGCCTTCAGGAAGAGTCTTGGAACTTAAAGATTGTTATTATGTTCCTAGACTTATTAAAAATGTTATTTCGTTTGATTTACTTATAGACAGTGGTATTTATTATGAGTTTTATGGAAAAACAATTTCGTGTTTAAAAGATGACATTTTATATTTTAACGCAAATTCTCATAATGGTCTATACACGTTAAATCTAAATAACATAGAACGAGACGTTTATCATATAAGTAAAACATCCAAGAGTAAATTGAATCAAACTTATCTTTGGCATTGTCGTCTAGGTCATATAAACGAAACTCGCATTAAGAAGCTCCACGATGATGGAATTCTAGAGCCATTTGATTTGGAATCATATGCAATATGCGAAGCTTGTTTATCTGGTAAGATGACAAAAGACACTTTCAACCACTACAATGAAAGGGCAGGCGAGTTGTTAGGGATTATACACACAGATGTGTGTGGACCCTTTACTCCAGAAGCCAGAGGAGGATACCGCTACTTCATTACCTTTACTGATGACTTTAGTAGGTATGGTTATGTCTTTCTTATGAGACTAAAGTCTGAGAGCTTTGACAAGTTCAAAGAATATCAGAGGGAAGTAGAGAACCAACTAGGCAAGAAAATTAAGTCACTTCGGTCTGACCGAGGAGGCGAATATTTGAGCCAAGAGTTCGACGATCATTTGAAGGAATGTGGGATTGTTTCACAACTCACACCTCCGTATACGCCTCAGATGAATGGCGTATAAGAAAGGAGGAATCGCACCTTGTTAGACATGGTACGTTCAATGATGTGTCGCGCCCCACTACCACTATCATTTTGGGGACATGCACTCGAGACTGCAGCATTCACACTGAATAGGGTTCAAACTAAGTCAGTAGAAAAGACTCTGTTCGAGCACTGGGCGGGGAGAAAACCTAAATTATCTTTTCTCAAGATTTGGGGTTGTGAAGCATACGTTAGACGTAACTTCACATACAAACTAAACCCCAAGTCAGATAAGTGTATCTTCGTTGGATATCTAAGGGAAACCTTAGGATACTATTTCTATCATCAAGAAGACAACAAAGTCTTTGTTGCTCGGAAAGGTGTCTTCTTGGGGGAGAAGTTTCTAGGAACTGAAACTCCAAGAAAAGAAATAGAGCTTCAAGAAATTGATGAGAACGAAGATCCACCGATGATCTCATTGACTAGTAGAGATCCAGTAATGTGGTATTCAAGTTCCGCCATGTGAATACTACAAGGTTTTCCTACAGTGTGTACCATCTCCAACATCATCGTCAACCAGAAGAAGGATGCTGAAAAAGATTTTCCTCTCACCTTGTACATGCTGAAGATCATTGATGGTCGGACCAGATCCAATAAGGATCAAACAAAGGGCGCAACATCGAAGGAATCTGCCCTACAAGAAGGTATGTCCTCTTCTCATATGAAGAGTTTTTCCTCAACTGGGCGACCATCCCCAGCTGCTGATGGGAAAACCACCACCTCAACAGGGATCTCAATCGCTGAGAATGAGGATTCTGCTGATGCAGATGACTCTCCTCTGGTGGTGAAGAAGCGAGTTAAGCGAGCCGCTCATCGCACTCCTTCTTCTTCATTCTTTTTATCATCTTCTCCCACCTCTCTAGCTCCTTCTTCTCCTCTGCTGGAGGTAAGAAGGTCTGCTACCTGAGGAGAGGGGATGATAATTGATGATGTTGAGCTGGCGATAGCAGCATCATCAGGATTCAACCAGGATCCGCTGGGTTCTCACTCGAGATCCCAGTTGGAAGGATTACGATAAGATCCTATGTCAGCATCTGGGAATGATCCTTCTCATTTTCACTCTTACAGTGTTTTTCCAGGAACTCCACCAACAATTCCTGTTCAGACACTCCCGGCTGGTCACCCCCTCCTTTCCTTTCATTCACTCTCTTCTGCTGATTTCTCAACAAGTTAGCAGACTTCAAAACGGCAATTTCGTTCTTTAGGAGTTAGTGTCGGCTCCAACCCTCTGCGTAGCTCCTCGACTGATTCATTATCCGTCGTTGTAACAAGGGGACAAACTCCACAAGCAACCTCAGTCTCTCAACAGACTGTTGGTGAAGTTTTCGGCTCAACCCAAGCCACCCGTGAGTCAGCTGCACACACACCACCACCAACTTCTTCATCACTTTCTGAGTCTTCAGTTGATGATAGATTGACTGGAAGCCAAGTCAATCTTGAGGTTGTTCCTTCTGTTTCCCACAACATTACCAGCTTAAACCAGCTGGTGATCGAGGAAACCACCACCGCCAATGAAGAGACAACTTTAGACCAAGTTGTTACTAAGGCACTCACCCAAGCTACCAGTGATCGCGAACGAACTCGCCAACTGAGTTGTGAGGTAGCTAACACACCACCCAGAGGAACTCTTCCTCCAGTCTCTATACTAGTATCGCCGGCTGGTGAGACTGAAGTCCATGGGAATCAAACAGCATTTCACATGATATTTGATTCGGCTGATGAACCTATTCAGCCCTACTATTCGTCTGCTGACGAAGAAGTAGATATTGGGCTTCAAACTGATTTGACAGCTGATGACGGCACTGATGACAGAACCCCAGAAGTTTCAGCTGGACCCAACTCACCCCCCATAGTTCCTGAGCATCCCATAGGAGCAATTCCTCCCAACTCAGGAACACCCACTTCCACAGCTGAGGTTACCCCTCCAGCTGGAGACATGTCGGACCCCCTCCCCCAAAGCGTCCAAGTGTCCCAGCTGTCAAACTGATTTGACAGCTGATGACGGCACTTCTGACAGAACCCCAGAAGTTTCAGCTGGACCCAACTCACCCCCCCCATAGTTCCTGAGCATCCCATAGGAGCAATTCCTCCCAACTCAGGAACACCCACTTCCACAGCTGAGGTTACCCCTCCAGCTGGAGACATGTCGGACCCCCTCCCCCAAAGCGTCCAAGTGTCCCATGCTGAATCCAGCAAAGCTGGGGGAAGCATTCCCATCAAAGCCGTTGCTGCTCTGATGTCTAGTGTTGTATCTGATGGATTTATGTGCACAGTTAGTCAACCTATGATGTCACGTCCATGTCTATAGGACACTCAAGGGTCACATCGAGTTAGCTTCGTAATGATACTTGGAAGAGGAATGATTCATAATAGTCATTATGAATCAGTTATGTATTAAGTTAAGTTTAACTTATTACTAGATTAGTTTAGCTAACTAATTAATACAAGTATTTGTTCATTTACTAGTTGAGTAAATATACAGTGTGTTAATTATAGATTATCCATAATATGATTTAAAGTATTTAAATCATATAGTAATTGGATAATATTATTGTGTAAATTATATAAAGGTTATTATATAATTAACTATTGAAAGTATAAATACAAGTGTATAATTTCGTGTATATGGGTACCGAAATTATAGTGTGTTAATACTAGACATTTGATAGTTAAGTGCAATAATAATAAAGTAGTTAAACTATAAGGGATGGTTGTGTAAAAGGATAAGTTTAATTATGAATTAATCTTAATTAAACTAGAAGGGCCCTAAGTGAAAGTCCTTCTATTATAAATAGAAGGCTTGGGGTTCCCTTGTAAGGTGCTCATTCCCTCAACCCTAGCCACGAAATTTTGGCCTCCCTTCCTCCCTATTTCGGCCGAGCAACACAAGGAAGAACACAAGCCTTGTGTTCTTCGTGTTCTTCGTTCGTTGTTCGTGTTCTTCAAGTCTTGAAGAACAAGGATCGTTACAAGAGCGTATCTAGAAGGCTTCTCGTTGTGTTTATCACTGGTGGATCAATCTTGAGCAATCTAAGGTATGAATTGGAAAAACCCTTTTTCCCTTCACCCCTTTGCACGAAAGTCGAACCAAGAACCCTAGGGTTCTTGGTCAGTTCGTCGAATACACACAAGGATGTGTGTGTGTTCAAGTTTTTCGTACAAGGCTTCTTTCTTGTTAACCTAATCTAAATCTCCAAGATCCCAATCCTTTAGGGTTTAAGGATTAGGTTTAATCCCACTTCCGCTTTAGGGATTAAATCAGCTAGTTGGTTTTAACCGGTCAAGAACAAGTTCATGTTCTTGATCAGTGAGGTTCGAACCAAGCATGCTAGGCGGTCGACCCAAGTGGTCGATCAGTGTTATGAAACCCTACAGTGGTATCAGAGCGTTGGTTTAGAGATCTAGACTAGATTAACAAAGATTGTTTGTTTACTTTAATTTTAATTTTTTTTGTTTCAAGTTTTTCTTCTTTCTTATTCATATTTTTCGAAAAAGGGGGAAGAAACCCTAGGACCAAGAACATTAAACTAGTCTAAGTTTAATTGGTCAAGAAGGTTTCTAGAAAAACCCTAGCAATTTTCAAAATCCTAGAAAGAACCCTAGGATCAAGTATGTTAAACAAGATATGTTTAATTGATCAAAAGGATTCTTTCTATAATCCCTTAGAGATTTCGTGACCAAGGAAAACCCTAGGATCAGGTATATTAAACAAGATTTGTTTAATTGATCAAAAGGATTCTTTCCTAAAGCCTTAGAAATTTCGAAATCTAGAGAATTACTTGAACACCAAGTTTATTAAACTAGCCTAGTTTAATTGGTGGAAAAGTTTCCTAGCCTTAAGTTTTCGAAACCCTAAAGAACCCTAGAACATTAAACTAGTTTAAGTTTAATAGTTTAAAAGTGTTAATTAGGATAATAATCTAAAACCTAGTCAATTAGACAAGTTTATGTCTAATAGGTTTAATTATTATTTTAATGGATTTATTAAAGCTAGTTCTTTAAACCTAGAAATTTAGACAAAGTTTTATTGTCTATAAGGTTTAAATTAAAAAAGGTTTAAATAAAATTATTAAGGATATAATATATCTTAGAATTTAAACAAAGTTTATTGTTTAGATAGGATTGATTAAATTAATCTTTTAATAAAATAATGTCTTTGATCAAGAAAGTCAAAACCCTAGTTTTGATTGTCAAAAACAAGATTAGGGTTCATCTAATTAATTTAGGGAAATGATAAAGAGGATCTTAATTTTTAAGTCCTAAAATTAACAAGGTGTATTTAATTATTTATATATATGTATTTAAATTTTCAGAATTTTAATAATTAGGTAAAATTGAATTTTAAAGAATATAATAAGTTTATACACATTTTAATTAGTTCAAGTTATATTGTATAAGTATAAACTAGATGTAATATTCTTATTAGAATGTTACAAGTTTATTATAAGAAATATACATATATATGAATTTTATAATACAAGATAAAATGAAACAATTAAAAAGGGTAATGTTATTTTGATCTTTAATAATAATATTATAAGTAGTTATTGTATAAGTTATAATCTAATTAAAGCTAGAAAGTACAAAGTTATGATTTCATTATAACTAGAAATTGTACAAGTTGAAACTATATGATTAACTAGTAATATACAAAGTTATATATATTAAGATGTATAAAGTTATAAGTTATTATAACTAGATAATTATACAAGTATAATATAAGTATTTTACAAGTTATGTAATATACTAGATTAATGATCAAGTATAAATAACAAGAACCTATATTTAACTAGTTTAAGTTAAATATAAGAAAGGTTTAAACAAACTAAGAATTATTATATATAGTCTTTATATAATAAGTTTATTAGTTTCACCAAGTATAAACCGGTGATTGTGTTAGCTTAAGTTTCATCAAGGTTGTTGAAGCTAGTGGGAGCTACACAAGAAAATCACAAAGTTTGTAAGTGTGTCGTTAAGACATAAGTCTTGGTCGAATCTAATAAGTCATAACAAATGTTTGATTTCATTATTAGACATATGGAAAACTAGATGTGTTAAACTAGGTTTATGTTTCAAGTTCATGAATCATAAAAGTTATTAAAAGTTTAACATAAGTTTGTAAGTTTTTCAAGTAATATAAAACAAGTAAGTTTTATTAAAAATAAGGTTTCTCACAAAACCTAGTAAAACGTTTTGTACACCTCGTTTTAGGTATACATGTAAACTCGTGCAAATTCTTGAAACTATAAGTTTTAAAGAATAGTTCTTAAGTTTTAAAAAGGTGTCTTGTAGAACTCTTCAATTCACAAGTCACACATTTTAAACAAGGATTAAGATTGGAATAAAAGTTTAAGTTTAGTTTTAAGACTTAAACAAACCCAAGAAAATCTTAGATCTAAGTACTATCCACCTAATGGAACACCTCACTTGTTAAACGATATTCATATTGTAAGGATAAAGAACCTTAGATATGGATTCAAATCATTGCGAGTGTTAGGGTGCGTAGGGTTCTGTGATAATCGGGAGTCCCGGCGCAGAGCATCGCACTGTCTTAGATGGTCTGATCTACTTTGGTGATAATCGGGAGTCCCGGCCCAAAAAGTACTTGAGTAGAATAAACATACTAGACTTTATTACTAACTTAGAAATGTACAATTAGATTGTACAAAGTTGTAATAAGTTATAAGTCTAAAGATTCTACGACCCCTAGGAATCGTGTCAAGTCTTGATACGATCGGTAAGGATGTTACCTACCAGAAATAGCATGTCTCGTCGGGAAGTGCCCAAACCTTGCGGCGAGAATGTGATATATGGATCCTAGGACTAAAATATTAATTATGGGTTTATAATATATTTTAGAGAATATTTGTTGATGATTACTAATTAAACTGGGTTTGATTTGTAGATGGCAGCAACAACCATAAACGACAGATACCAACAATCTCTCACTACGCTTGTTTCTAGAAAAGGACGAATTGACTGGGTCAATGTTTCTCAATTGGAAGCGTGATCTTCGGATCATGCTTTGGCATGAGAGAAAAGGAAATGTCCTAAAAAAAGCAATACTAAGTGCTCCTACCGCGAATGCTAGAAGTGAACCAGGACAAGCATATTACGCTTGTAGGGTGTTCAAATCTCATAAGGTGGTTAAAGGATCATCGGTGAGTGCTCACGTCATGGAAATGAAGAAGCACATGGATCATCTTGAATGAATAGGATACCCAGTACCGTTGCAGTTAGCAACAGTATGAGACTCAACTCGTTGTTAGATGACTATATGTCTTATGTAGTCAACTACAACATGCATAACATGGAGCAATCCATTGTTGAGCTACATTCTGTGCTCAAGACTACTGAGTTGATTTGGGGACCAAGTTTAAGAATGATCTCGTAGTAACCGATGATGGTAGTGATCAGAGTGGCGCAGTGGAAAGGGAAAGGATAAAACCGATCCCAGCCACGGCGTGCCTAAAGGGTAATGGAGTCAAACAAAAAGGTCAAGAAGGTAAAGCCAAACAAGGACCGAGAAACGATGTCTTGGTTGTGGCAAGGGTCAAAGGGTAGGAGGCAATGTTTGCTCCTTAGTTGACTTGACCAACTTCTAGACACTCGCTTCCTACTTGTAAAAGTTTATTACAAGTAACTCAACTTTAGCAATCGTTTATTGCATAAGTTGATAAGTGAGATGACCGGCATGAGATGGTGATGATCCCACGAGCACCAAGATTTTATAATTCAGTATTTTATGGATTCAGTAAAAACAATTTTATTTCATTGTTTGGATAATTTTATTTTATGTTAAAACAAGTTTTATTTTGGTTTTAAATAAATTTCGAATCCATGGTTGAATTATATTGTGTGCATGTGCGATAATTACACTAGTCAAGGTTTATGACTAGATTGTAGGTCAAGTTTTGATTAACTTACATTTCATGTTTATATTTATATATACTTGTTTGATTGTTGTATAAATAATTTCTTGATAGCTCAAGGTACTTAGATGCTAGTAATTAGAAAGTTCTTCTAATGAAAGTATTTAAGAGTTTTATGGAAGCATAAGGTTCAAAAGTTATTGAACTTAGTTAAAACATCTGAAGTATTAGTATTAATATAGTATGATTATATTGGATATAATCAAGATATACTTTAAGAGTATTATTACAAGTCTTTTATACTTGTAGTAAAGGATTTAATGAAGTCATAATTCCCTAATAGGAATAGTTGGATATTCGTATAATCCAAGTAAAATGACTTAGACATTAAACGACTCTTAAAAGGGATAAAACTATATTAAGGTATTTAAGAATTAAAAAGTATTATTGCAAGTCTCTTATACTTGTAATAAATACAATATTTAATCAAGTCATAATTCCCTTATAGGAATAATGGATATTTGACAAATTCAAGAAATGACTTTGGCATTAGATAAAGTTTTTAAAGAATACTAATATGTTTAAGAATTGATAGTATCATTTCCAGTGTCTCATACTTGTTAGATACAATAATCAATAAAGATCATAATTCCCTAAATAGGAATGTTGGATATTCGCAAATCCAAATGATGATCTTAATTATTGATAGAATTCTTAAAAGATTAAACTACAAGTTATTGACTAGGTCAAGGTATTTTAAGAGATGCTTAAGTTCCATAAAAGTAAGTGGGAGCTAAGACTAACGTAATTCATTAAAGATGTTAGTGAATTCAGTAAGTTAGTAAGACATTAACAACAAGGTTTTACCAAGTCGTTAAGCCAAAGAGTTAAGAGAAATAATAAATTATCGATTAGATTATTGCAAACCTAATAGCGTGATCACAAGTCTTGTGATTAATTATTGCATATCTAATAGGTTGTTAACACTTCAGTGCATAACACAATCATTTAAGGAAATTTCTTTAACTAGTAAGAATATCTACAAATCAAGTAACTAAAAGAAGCTTTAGTTGCAAGGATGATTTTATGAATTCAAGAAACTAAGGAGTTAATGTCCAATCCTCCTATGTTTACCGAGTTACATAAAAGGCAAGACTAGAATATGTTCTAGATTGTTGCAAGAACTGTTGGATCCCAACAACACAACCGTGTTGCGTTATGACCGAGTAACGAAGATACGATAAGTAAATAACAACAAGATTTCAATGATTAAGAGTTTTATTAAAAACAGCTTAATACAATACAGAGTTTGCGGAAAATAGATAGTACACACTACCTAAAACTCTATACTTGAGTTGACACTTTAGACCGCTCAAACTAGAAGGATATACACTGAGAGTTATATCATCTGATACTAACAGCTGATATTAATGCCTTAGTAATAACTATGGAGGAGTTAATACTTAGACAATAACTAACTCTCAGAGAATGTTCTTGTGCTTATGATTTCTAAGGGTGTTTTAAAGGTGTTGTAAATGCAAGCATTTACGTCTGTATTTATAGCCCAAGATCCATGTTCCTTAGTCCACAAGTTTGACGACGTGTAAACATATTATTCGTCGATGTAGACTAGCCATGGATCATTAAATGCTATTGCACAAGTTATTGTCCCGAGTGTACTTTGTGTCCACTTCTTCCGGTACATTTTCTGACGCACAGTGAAAGGTGTACTACATAAGTACAGAAGTTGTTGACTTTCTCTTTACATGCTTGAGGGACAAACGATGAAGTTGTACTGACATTATCTTCTATTCCAAAATAGAAGATCTTCATCGTTTTCTTCTTCTTTGAGCGGGAACGGGAAATGTTCAAGGTGTCAATGAACATTTCCTTTAAGTCTTCATCTACAGCAGGTACTATAAGCTGATTCCACAATCAGCTGAATAGTCTTCTTCTTGTCTTTGTCCTTTGGTCATAGACTTCAAATGAACTCTCGTTAATAGCCGCTGATTTGACTTGTATCCTAAAGCTAAGTACGTACTCAGCTGAAGGTTTATTGTATATACTTGCTTCAGCTGAGATACATACTTCAGTTGTTATTTATTCTTCTTGGCTATCGAGCATCAAATCTTATTTACTTAGTCTTGGGACTAACAAGAACAATATCTAGCAAAGACAAAAGTAATAGTATTCCTAAATACTCGTCTTATGTCTTTAGTTTAATAGAAATGATTGGTTTAGTGATAAAGTTACAATTAAAGTTGTAAGAATCATTAAGTAATCAACGTGAACGAAAGGAATAAGTAATGATCCAGTAATAATTCAGTATCTATGTCCAGTGAGGAATAATACATGAGTTAGTATCATTATTATTTAGACTTTGTATGTTTTACAATATCCATGAATAGAAGTCTCTTTATTCAAAAGATATAAATCCATGACTACTCGTCTTGGTGGGAACATCGATGGGACGTTAACGTCATCGCGGTATTTGGTGGTAGATTTGAAATTCTTCGAAGATTGCTACACAAGTTTTGCGTAAACCAAATATCGTTGATATTCTGTTGGAGGCTCAACGAATATTGGATTGACCACCGTGACAATACTTCGTGGTTGAAAAGTTCAAAAGTATTGTTCACTAGGATTGTCCTAAAGCCTGAGGTATTTGGTTTAGGATACGATGACTAATGTGCTTTGGTTCAACTCAGACAATTCTGAAATACATTTGTCATACGAGGCGATACTGGGTACAAAGGAAGTTGTATTTTAAATCGAAATATACAAGATGGTAATTGCACCTCCTCTTTAGGAGAGATATTTATAGGTCCTTTGACTTGATAAGAAACTGGCAAGTGCACGGTCGTGCCCAAACGAACTGATTTGTTCTTTGTCGTTTATCATAGCAGTTTGAATCAAGAAGTCATAAAATGATTTCGAATACAGGAGTTGATAATTTCTACCATGCTCGTATTCGTTATCACAAATATCGTGCTGCAAGGGATAAGCCTAACAACGTTACCCAAGAAGTAAAGACAGAGTGTTCTTTACTAGACGACGCTATTAATATGTTTTTCTGAAACAATACCTGGGTATAAGAGTTTCTATGGCTTGGTTATCATGTATTGCCTGCTAGAGGGCCGCTGCAGGACTAGTGTCATCAAGCTAAGGTTACGAACTTACACAAGTGGGAGTCTGATGGATTTATGTGCACAGTTAGTCAACCTATGATGTCATGTCCATGTCTATAGGACACTCAAGGGTCACATCGGTGAGTGCATGTAATACGAGTAAGATATGTAATGATACTTGGAAGAGGAATGATTCATAATAGTCATTATGAATCAGTTAAGTATTAAGTTAAGTTTAACTTATTACTAGATTAGTTTAACTAACTAATTTATACAAGTATTTGTACATTTACTAGTTGAGTAAATATACAATGTGTTAATTATAGATTATCCATAATATGATTTAAAGTATTTAAATCATATAGTAATTGGATAATATTATTGTGTAAATTATATAAAGGTTATTATATAATTAACTATTGAAAGTATAAATACAAGTGTATAATTTCGTGTATATGGGTACCGAAATTATAGTGTGTTAATACTAGATATTTGATAGTTAAGTGCAATAATAATAAAGTAGTTAAACTATAAGGGATGGTTGTGTAAAAGGATAAGTTTAATTATGAATTAATCTTAATTAAACTAGAAGGGCCCTAAGTGAAAGTCCTTCTATTATATATAGAAGGCTTGGGGTTCCCTTGTAAGGTGCTCATTCCCTCAACCCTAGCCACGAAATTTTGGCCTCCCTTCCTCCCTATTTCGGCCGAGCAACACAAGGAAGAACACAAGCCTTGTGTTCTTCGTGTTCTTCGTTCGTTCTTCGTGTTCTTCAAGTCTTGAAGAACAAGGATCGTTACAAGAGCTTATCTAGAGGGCTTCCCGTTGTGTTTAACACTGGTGGATCAATCTTGAGCAATCTAAGGTATGAATTGGAAAAACCCTTTTTCCCTTCACCCCTTTGCACGAAAGTCGAACCAAGAACCCTAGGGTTCTTTGTCAGTTCGTCGAATACACACAAGGATGTGTGTGTGTTCGAGTTTTTCGTACAAGGCTTCTTTCTTGTTAACCTAATCTAAATCTCCAAGATCCCAATCCTTTAGGGTTTAAGGATTAGGTTTAATCCCACTTCCGCTTTAGGGATTAAATCAGCTAGTTGGTTTTAACCGGTCAAAAACGAGTTCATGTTCTTGGTCAGTGTGGTTCGAACCAAGCATGCTAGGCGGTCGACCCAAGTGGTCGATCAGTGTTATGAAACCCTACAGTATCATCCCAGATTCAACTTGGGATGTAGGAAAACCTTGTAGTATTCACAAGGCGGAACTTGAATACCACCTCTACTGCACCACCTGGACACGCTGCAAGACCGCGTTGTACCAATAAAGTATCACACAATGACTTGTGTGTATGTGTGTGTTTCGTTCGTCCAACACGAACCGAAGAACCCTAAGGGTTTCGGTCGACTTCGGCCGAGAGAGAGGAGAGGGAGATTAGGGTTTTGAGTGAGTTTGTAATGTGTAACCCTTAAACCCTCACATAAGCCTTCTATTTATAAGGCTAGATGTTACGGTTTAATCCTTGGAGTTTAATTATGATTAATCTCATAATTAAACTTCCTATTAACACTTTAAACCCTTGGACTTTTACTAGTTAATTAATTAACTATTAATTAACTGTCCGTTAAATACTTAACCTAGTATTTAACCATCCTCACAAATAATAATTAACTTATTATTATTTATTCTCTTCTTCATAATTAACTTAACTAGTTAATTATTCCATACAACTTACTTTTGGTGTGACCTTCTTTAGTGTCTTATAACATTGGACACGGTGACACGTGTACTTATCTGTGCACATAAATCTTTCATGGGATGGCCAGGCTGAGTCAGCAGATGGACACCCTTCGCATGGATGTTCCAAAGAAATTTGCTACAACTGCTAGAAACCTCTCTTCCAGCATAACTTCTCTGCAAACTGAGTTTCACAATCAGACTCCTCAGCTGGCTCTTCTTGCTGATCAGATTCACTGCAACACCAGCGAGTTCGTCTCTCTCAAAAAGTATTTTCAGCGAGAGTTGAACTCCATCCATGAGTCCGACAGGGTCGAAAAAGACAAGCTTCTCTCCGAAGCTCGGGCCACAGAAGCCGAAGTTGCACGACAGATGGATACCTTATCCTCCAAGGTGTCTCCTCTCTGAACAGCTGTCGATCGACTGACTCTTGCACACTCAAAGCAAGAGTCTCTGCTGACCAATGCTCATAGCCCCCTTTCTAAGGCTATTGAGGGGTCCGCTTCTGCTGTGTCCACAAGAATGGACAAATTGGAGACTGAAGTCAGCTCACTAACTTCCCAAGTCGCTGGTCTCCAAGGCACCCTCAACCTCATTTTACAAAAGTTAAATGAGGGTGGCGCCGTTGTTCATCCTGCTTCAGCACCAGAGACTACCTTAATTCTTCGAGCACTCTCTGAGGGGGAGAAAGAGCAAGCTACTTTAGCAGCTGAAGAACAAGGTGAACAAAATGCTTCACAATCTATGATCACCTCTGCTGTTGGATCCAATACTGAAGACATTCCAGCAGGTGAGACCCCAAGATCTCCACCTATCACCTCTGCTGGGATGACAGAAGAAGAAGACGTTTCAGTAGACGAGACTCAATTCCAACAACACTCGTCACTACTGAAACACCTGAGGTAACTACTTCAGCAGGTGAGACAATCATTCAACCAACACTCACCGCTGCTGAAGGCCTCAGTACAGGAGAACCCTCAACTGAAGTCGAAATCGTCGATTCTTTTGGACCAGTTGAGGGCCCACAAGTCCAAACCCCGCAAATCCAAATCCCTCAGCCCATTATATAGGTGAATCCTCAACCTGCTGAGGGGGAGACTACGTCTGCCATGGTTAAAGCTCTCCTTTTAAAGGAAGCTGGAACCACTGCTGATCTTGATGCAGCTATTGCACTTCAAAGAAAAACTCAAGAAGAGCTGTATAAAAAAGCTGAGGCACAAGGAGCTGAGAACATTAGGTTTTTCAACAAGGTTCTTTATCAACGTAGGCAGGAAGCAAAAAACACCAGCGTAAGGGCCGCCAAGTCTACTTCCAGCTCCCCACAGGAAGTAAAAATAACTAGAGCTGGTGGACCCATTGCGGCTGAAAGGATTCCTCTGAACAAGATCAGCACTCAACTCAACTATGCTGAGTGGAATGAGTTGCTAGCAGCTTCCAGATCTGTAAAATCGTCTGAGACGATAACACAACTTCAAACGACAACATCAGGAGGACATCTCCTGAGTTGGCTTATCGCATACCTGCTGAATTGCGTGACTCTCAAGAAGTTGTTGTCAGAGAACCTACTGGTGAAGGCTCCTCAGCAAGAGGGGAGAAACGTAAGTCCGTTCTTCCCGACCCCTATGCTGACTCCAGAACACTTGATGTTGTGTCTTCAATCATATTTGCCAAACGACCAAAACTCAACATCTCAAAAGTTGTCCCCACGGGAGTAAACTTTGTCCCTGGGCTGATTGTGAAAGAACCTATCTACAGATTTTGCTATCTGGAGAAGACGCCTTGCTTCCAACGGGCTGATGAGTTGCATCTATGTGATATATCACAAGACGTTGAGTTCCTCCACTGAAGAGGGAAGAGAAATGAAGAAATTAATCAGCTCAGCCTTCAACTCACTGTACCAAAATGTCACTGGGGAAGCTATGCCCAAGACATTGTAGTTTTTTTTGTTTTGATTTTCCTTGTACTCATCAGCTTCATATCAATAGAAAATCAAATTTTTGTAATATACTTGTAAAAATTGTAAAAAGATAAACATATACAAAAGAACCCTATAGGTCAAAGCACATAAGTATTCAGCTGAATCATTACAGGGTTACACTTATACAGCTATTCTATTGCATCAAATATGGGGAGATTGTTAGTCCCAAGACTAAGTAAATAAGATTTGATGATCGATAGCTAAGAAGAATAAATATCAGCTGAAGTATGTATCTCAGCTGAAGCAAGTATATGCAATAAACCTTCAGCTGAGTACATACTTAGCTTTAGGAAATCAAGTCAAATCAGTAGCTATTCACGAGAGTTCATTCGAAATCTATGGCCAAAGGACAAAGACAAGAAGAAGACTATTCAACTGATTGTGGAATCAGCTGATAGTACTTGCTGCAGATGAAGACTTAGTGGAATTGTTTTTGACACTTTGAACATTTCCTTTTCCCGCTCAAAGAAGAAGAAAACGATGAGGATCTTCTATTTTGGAATAGAAGATACATTGTCAGTACATCATCGTTTGTCCCTCCAAGCATGTAAAGAGAAAGTTAACTACTTTTGTACTTATGTAGTACACCTTTCTCTGTGCGTCAGAAAGGGTACCGGAAGTAGTTGACACAAAGTACACTTGGGACAATAACTTATGCAAGAGCATTTAATGATTCATGGACAAGTCCACGTCGACGAATAATATGTTTACACGTCGTCTAACTTGTGGACAAAGGAACATGGATCTTGGGCTATATATAGAGAAGTAAATGCTTGCATTTACACACACCTTTAAGAATTCATAGCACAAGAAAATTCTTTGAGAGTTAGTTATTGTCTAAGTATTAACTCTTCCATAGTTATTACTAGGACATTATTATCAGCTATTAGTATCAGCTGATATAACTCTCCTTGCATAGTCTTCTAGTTTTAAGCGATCTAAAGTGTCATTTCAAGTATAGAGTTTTAGTTAGTGTGTACTATCTATTTCCGCAAACTTTGTACTGTATTAAGTTGTTTTAATAAACTCTTAATCATTGAAATCTTGTTGTTCATTATCTTATCTTCGTAAATCAGTCTTAACGCAACACGTTAGTGTTGTTGGGATCCAACATGTATCACTTATTCTGATACGGAGGCAGTATTAGATAACTTGAGATGTGTTAAAGGTAGTATTTTTTTTTTTTTTTTTGTAATCTGAAGGGACACATCTCGAGCATTAACCAATAATAATAAATACTCAAGATTAATCACATATTTTATACATGAAGGGTATTTTGGTTATTTATAAAAAGAAAGTTTCCCCTTACTGGTATCAGTGCAAGGGCAATTAGTACGGGTTGCCATAGTTGTCTGGATGGATTGGAACGAAGGGATGAAGGAGGGTCGGCCTGCCCAACAAGTAGACCGGAATAACTCGCTTCTAGTCCAACTAGCTAGAGAGCTCCAGCCTAAGCCTCCAAATCAAAGCTTCGGAGAGCCTTCTACCACGCGATGAGATGAATTATGTCTCTTCCTCCAACACCAGACCGTGGACATATCGTCTGAATTCCTTCAATCCTACCAGCCATTCCTTTCGGGACCCCGGACAAGGAGGGAATAAAGGCAAGCTTTGAAGAGTGGATTTCATTAAAAACAAGGCCTTACCAGCTTGACCTAATAGGGCGGGCACCTTTCCAACCCGTAAACTTCTTGCTGAATTTCTCTGTAAATAAATTCCAAAGTTATATTTTTTATTTTTTGTTACTAACAAATAATGTGATAATCACTTGTTATTTTATATTTATTCACATGTGAGTGTTTACTTAATCACGCGTGATTGTAATAAAACATCACATGTAGTCGAATTAGCCCATCGACTACATCTATCGCTGAACCAACTTCCGAATCATCTACCGAATCGCATAATCTACAATCACATGGGCTTGAACAATAATATCATATGTGATTAAAAACCACATGTGATTATCAATAACCTTTTTTTAAAAGAAACAAATAATAAAAAATGAAAAATATCTAAATAATTAAACTTTTATTTGTAAGCGTCAAATGACCAAAATACCCTTCATGTATAACATATATGCTTAATTTTGATCATTAGATATTATTGATCAATAATTAAGATTTGTCCCTTAAAACTATATAAAAGTAAAAGATTACCTTGAATATTTCACTAGATAACTTATATAATGTTAAAGGGAAATTGAAAAGATTATTACGTAAATGTGAAAAAGTAAAAGTGCTAAAAAGATAAATTTTTTTAAAATTTAAATAAATTAGAGATCATTTCCACATATATTTTTTTTAATAGAAAATATTAATCCACTCATAAGTATCATATATGTTTAGAAAATGTATGTTGAACCCTCGACAACAAAAATGAGGACAATCTACCATACTGCAAAGGTCAAATGCCTTTTAGTAAACTTACACACATATAAAGAGTATCTTTTATTTTATATCAGATTTTAATTTAAAACCTTTTGATTAATGATACTTTTATATATAGGATGATGATTTATACACCAAAACTTTTCGTCATATATCATACTATCATGTACTTTAGACAAATTTATGCACAGCCTCATAAACGTATAGATTAGTAGTGTATGGCATAAAGTATTTATAATAAGAAAATTATCATTTAGTTATGTATTTCATGACAATATTTCAAAGTTCGATTCATAGTCAAATTGTGTTTTTAATGCATGAGTGTTATGGGTCACCTTCCAAAGATGGCCCATTATTTGGGCTATCATTTTCTTGAAAATAATATCATTTGCCTTGTGGTGAAGGAAACTCTCGCTAGAGTAGTAATGGAGGTAAGTCTCCTCTGTATTTGGCCCTTGATTCAAGTAGGGAATTGTTAAGGCGTTGAGAAAATTTATTAGGGCATTTAAGTGCCATATGCCCCAAGTACAAGGGAAGGTTAACCATGGGTACCCATTAATTATATCCAAAAGGCTATTTTATAAGTAAAGTTTTTCGAATATATGTTTTGAATGCATGAGCATTTAGTGAACATAAAATTTTCATTTACATAAAAAATCGTATTTATCATATATTTTTAAAAGATTACCCCTAAATCTACATCAGTCTCCCCTACAAAAACACTTGAATCCACGATTTTGTGGGACATATAAACACCAGACATCGCTGGCCTATAAACTCTTTGTTATTTAATGTATCTTCTAAAATGATAAAAATTAGAGCTCATTAAAGTTATGCAAAACATATTTAAAAAATAATCACTTCATTAATGATACCTTAATGTATGCACCTATGACATACATTCAAAAAAACCTTTATAGGCATAATATGCTATATTTCTATAATGCTACTATGTTGTCATTGAACGTACGGATTTGTTTAATGCTACTATGTTTAAGCATAATATGCTATATTTCTATAATCCTACTATGTTTAATACGTTGGGAAAGATTACTGAAGTTTGAATATATTTGAAATAGTGACACATTATACACAAAACGTTAAAGGACATACAATCGTGTGCTTAGTATTTGATCCATAACTACATAAAGAATAAGAGGTACGTACAAAATGTTAATTAAAAGATCGTCTAAACCAATTTTCTTTATATAGTTGTAGGGGTTGATAGTATCGGATAAACTAATGATCCGACATGATATTTGACCCGGCCAACTATATGGATCTGATCTAACCATTTAGCTCATGGATCTTATATTCCGCAGATCCAACTAATTCAAAGAAATGGAGCAAGTAATGGACTAGTAGTCTTATGGTGGTGGACTTTGGGTTCAGTTTCATTTTCCTGTCCATCAATTATATATTATGTTTATGTTTGGTTGGACAAAATAAAGTGAAAAAGGAATTAAATGGATGGGGTAATTAAATGAGTGACGAGATACAATAAATGGTTACGAAAATTTAGTTAAGTTTTTAATCAAGACATGTTTTTAGTCATTTGAAATATACTTTTAGTTAATTTTGGGAGAAAAATTGAAATCATTTTTGAAGAACTGATGTTTTATAAACCAAACAATAAATTTTTTTACTAACCGTGTTTGGGTTCTGCCGTTCTTCCCTTCATTCAGAATCCATGCTGTTTTTCTTTGTTGGGCTTTTTGTTGTTCTTTTTTATTTCTGTTTGTTAGGCCTCGGCCCATCTTTTCTTGGTGGATTGCTACTTGTATCTTGTCTTCTTTTTCTTTTTAAATATTTTGTTCATGCATGGTATAATCTTCTCTTTCAAGCCTTTTGGGTGTTCTTGGTAAATTACACCGTTTCTGTGGTATATAAGAAAATTTCACCGATCGTCATTTAATTCAAAAAATAACATTAGTAGTCCTTATTTATGCAAGGTTTTGCACATATGCTTCTTTACCCTAGGGATGTGTTCAGTTCCGGAACCGGACCGAACTGGACCGGAACCGGTAAACCCGGTAACCGAAAAAATGAAATTTCAAGGACCGAGAACCGGACCGGTTAAACCGGTTCCGGGTCGGTTCGGTTTTCAAGCGGGTTTAGAACCGGTAAACCCGGTTTTTGTGTTTGCCATCCGATTATACATTTTCGGTGCATATTTTCATCTTAAAGTATATAAATTAGATATTTTAGCGTACTTTTGATAAAAATATGATGTTTGCGGGGGTTCACGGGCTGCTTCAAGTAAAATATGTTTCTATTAAAAGCCTATATACCTATTATTTCGACATATATATATATATATGAAAACTCGTAAATCTATATACCTATTTAAATGCCGGTTCCAAACCCGAAAAAACCAAAACCGAACCAGGACCGGAACCGGTAAACCCGGTTTGTTAATTTTTATCAAATCTAAGAACCGGGAACCGGACCGGTTAAGCCGGTTCCGGTTCGGTCCCGGTTCGGTTCCGGTTTTCCGGTTTTTATACACACCCCTACTTTACCCTAACGGATGTTAAACTTCTCGGTTAACTCCCCCATGTGTAATGTGCATGAGGATATTTTCATCTTTTACATCTATTAGTTGTCCATTAGGCATCTTCCAAACGTGACGTGTTT
The DNA here is from genome assembly GCA_963853835.1 of Calendula officinalis. NCBI lineage: Eukaryota > Viridiplantae > Streptophyta > Magnoliopsida > Asterales > Asteraceae > Calendula > Calendula officinalis. Next base: position 8,217,770 of record OY970828.1, on the reverse strand, counting down.
CCTAACTCGTCATTAGCGCCACATCACTTTCTACTCTGGCCGACGAGAACTGACAAGGTCGTGTCAACGTCAACTCATCACTAACTCATCTCCACTTAAAAAAATATTAAAAAATTAAATCCACCCCCTCCCCTTTTCAACCCCCCCAACCCAGAGTGATACGGACGATTTTAAGAACTCGTCTCCATTGCGACAAGTGCGTACCGACGAGTTCGGTGACGAGGGGCTACCGAAAAGTTTGGCCTACTGACGAGCTTGTGACAGGCCCGTTGGCACGGGTCTTTAGACTATCTTAGCATCTTCATCATCATTTTTTAATCCTCATCATCATCCACCCAGCAGAGTACCCTCATGATCAAGTTAATGGAAAATGTTAACATTTGTTAAAGTAAGGACCACGGCGCAAAAACTTACCGTAAAAAGGACTACAAACCATATTTATAACTAACGAATTGGTGATATTTAGGCGCTGTTTGTTTTTGAAGAGGTAGAAGGTCTGTAGTCTGCGGACCACATCTGCAGATAAGATTTGGACCAAACTTATGCAGTCTATAAGAAGAAGACTGTTTGTTTTTTAATGTCTGCAGGTTGATAAAAAAATTAAGTGGCAGTATTTGTGTGGGTGGTGGCGGGTTGTGGTGGTGGCAGTACATGGTGGTGGCGGTAGATAGTGGTGGGTGAAGGTGGCAGTGGCAGTGGGTGGTTGTGGGGTGTGTGGTGGTGGTGTCGGTAGATGGTGGTGGGTGGCGGTGGTGGTGGGTGGTTGTGGTAGATGGGGGTTGGTGGTGGTGGGTGGCGGTACATGGTGGTGGGTGGCGGTGGGTGGTTGTGGCGGTATGTGGTGGTGGTGGTGGGTGGTGGCGGTAGATGGTGGTGGGTGGTGGTGGCGGTATGTGGCGGAGGTAGATGGTGGTGGGTGATGGCGGTAGATGGTGGTGGGTGATGGCGGTAGATGGTGGTGGATGGCGGTACGTGGTTGTGGCGGTAGATGGTGGTGGGTGGCGGTACGTGGTTGTGGCGGTAGATGGTGGTGGGTGGCGGTACGTGGTGGGTGGTAATGACATTAGATGGATGCGGTAGTTGGTAGTGGCGGTAGGTGGTGGTTGGCGGTGGGTGGTTGTGGCGGTATGTGGTGGTGGTGGTGGGTGGTGATGGCAGTATGTGGCGGCGGTAGATGGTGGTGGGTGGTGGCGGTAGATGGTGGTGGTTGGCGGTGGCGGTACGTGGTTGTGGCGGTACGTGGTGGGTGGTAATGGCATTAGGTGGATGCGGTAATTGGTAGTGGCGGTATGTGGTGGTGGTGGTGGTGGGTGGTTGTGGCGGTATATGGTGGTGGCGGCGGTATGTGGCGGCGGTAGATGGTGGTGGGTGGTGGCGGTAGATGGTGGCGGTACGTGGTTGTGGCGGTACGTGGTTGTGGCGGTACGTGGTTGTGGCGGTACGTGGTGGGTGGTAATGGCATTAGGTGGATGCGGTAATTGGTAGTGGCGGTAGGTGGTGGTTGGTGGTGGTGGGTGGCGGTGCTGGTATGTGGTGGTGGTGGTGGTGGTAGATAAACTTAATTTTTAGTTGTAGGTAAAATGTCTTCTAAGCTTGGAAGACTATGGTCCAAGTCTTCTCCAAGTAATTCCTCAAAAATACTTTTTCCCATCTTCTGACTTCCAAAAAATAAATAGTCTTTTTTCAAAATGTTTTCCCGCCTGCAAACATAAGAACTCAAAAAGACTTTCTGTCAAAAAACAAACGTCATCTTAGTCTTTGTAAATAAAAGACACACCAATTTTTGGCTTCAATGAGAAAGTTGTTATGAATTAAATTATAAGAGTTTTTTTTAAATCAAAAATCAATGTTTGCAAGCTATAAAATAAAATGCAAGGGACTAAGCCCTTTGAGCTGAGAAAGGCATTTACTTGGAGTGGCTATGCCTGATTCTACAGGTCCAGACATTCGAATAGGGAACGAAAGATTCTATTTCTCCATTTACCTCAAGGAAAAAGAAACACTAACAAATAATGTATAATGCAAGTTGGCTTAATATTAAATATTGATCATGCGATGTTTGGTCGATGGTCCATGCATTGTGGCACGGGTATGAAAGCTACGAAGAAACATCGTTATGGACCAACGAGTTTATGACTTTTCCATTTTTATGACGTGATTATGATATTTAATTAGCACATTTTATTAATTTAATAATGATGTTTCATATTAGTTCTTATTAAAATGGCATGTCATTGGCCGGAAACGCTAATAGATGTGCGAGAAACATGCATTTTGAAGTGGATGCTGAAGTTCTATGTTTTTTCTTGAACGACAAATGGAGGAAAAAAGAGTTTCGGTAATAGTATTATCCTCTCCAACTATTAAACATGGGCAACTTTATAAAAAAACTAACAAAAAGCAAGCATAGTACAAAACAAAAAATTAAAAATAAAAACACCATAAATTCCAAGAGATATTGATACATATAGCCCTAAAATTTAACCAAGTAAATAGAATAGCTTTCAATTCCTCCTGAATTTTTAGTACCGATACGCTAACGCCATTGAAGATCAGATTGTTTCTAGCTAACCAAATGCTCCACACCAACCCACTAATGGCCGCTTCTAAAAAACATTCTTTTGTCTTTTAGATTTTGCCGATACGTACCTAGGAAGATCTGCATAAAAGAATCATGATGACGAATTTCGATTTGGCACCAACTTTGAAACCACCCATAATTCTGAGCTTAATTGGCAATGGTAACATAAGTAATCTCTAACTTCAACCTGCGAAGTAGCTCTAGAACAAGAACGAATGTTGTCATATACGTACACTAGCTACATAACCCGCCCGATGGACGGGTATGCTTCAAAATTTAGTATGTAGAAAAATGACAACAACGATTAATAATTTTAAAAATGACATAATAATGTTATAGCTCTAATGATGAATTGGTAGAAAAATCGATACATGAAGAAATGTTACATAAAATTTACAAACAAAATAAGACTTCTTTGTAAACTACATTTGCCGTTGAATTAGTGTAATTCTCATCGATGTCACAACAAATGACCTTCAATCCGTTCTTGTTCTTAACTCGTGATACAGCCACATAAAGCTGGCCATGTGAGAATACCGGTTTTTGCAGAAACAAACCAACCTGAGACAACTCTGACCTTGACTTTTATTAATGGTCATAGCAAAGCATACCTGAACAGGAAATTGCCTCCGATTCAATTTAAAAGGCATCTTGTTGTCGGAAGGACTAATAACCATTCGAGGGATAGCGCAAATTGTAGCCACCTTGCCGCCAGATATGATTTTACCCTCGATTATATTTACCCCCATTCGTAATATCTGAAGTCTGGTTACGTTGCACAATCCAGCTTTCTGATCAATATTCCGCATACACATTACCGGAGCGCCGATCTTTAACTCCAAGATATGCTGCGGGACACCTGACATTTTTATGCTGTTCAAGAAGTCAGTGGTGTAAAGATCAAGGTTAAACATAGTATCATCTTCATCTGCAGCGGAAACCGAGTCCGATGACTCGTACGTTTTTTGTTCTCCGGGAATTAAAACTAAGCCTCAAATCCATACAATCAAAACTAAGCCTCAAATCCAAATTCTCACGAGCATTAACTAACAACGGGTCCACTAAACCACCATTCATCTCTTTTCTTTGTTGCTCATTTGTTTCAGTTTCTAGAAGATTTGAAATCGTTTCAACCGTACACGTAGGATGTAATTTGAACCCGTACAACACACTCCCTTCCGTTTGATCATTCATTTTTAAATGAAGAATATTGGCTAAATCTTGGGTGCTAAAGTCATCAAAAGTGAAGAATTAATTAGTCACTCTTCTACAAAAACCTTCGTTTGATGAAATAACACGTTTCATCGGTTCATTATATCCTGCAAAGATAAAAACTACTTTACCACTATCCATAACCGACATAATTATATCTTTAAAAATATTTTATTTATTGGAAAATTTGTATAATAAAAGAAGAGAGCACTAAATAATGCTTTCTTTTATTATATATAAAGATAAAATGTTTTCTTTTATTATATATAATAAAAATAAAAGAAGAGAGCACTAATTAATAAAGAAGTATAAGCAAAAGATTAAAAAAGAATAGTGTGTAATATAAGCTTGTATAAAAAAGAATAGTGTGTAATATAAGCTTGTATAAGGTAGTTAAAATAGTATCGTTGATCAAGTCTCCAAACAATGCAACAGTTTGTTTGCAAATTACAGATACATTGTGACCTCATTGATACTTACCTCACGAGGTGCAAAACATTGTTTGACTCAAGGCTAAAGAAAACGTCTCAATTTCTGGCTACGCATTATTATATTTTGTTGTGCATAGTAAATGTAATACACCGTCAAATTTTAAAATCATTTATATAATTTGAGGTACATAACAAGTGCAAATTATACAAAGCACTAATATTTAGTAATTGTAGTTTGATCAACTACATTTTGCTTATTTTCTGAAGCAAAATTTAATTACATAAAACAAATGAAAGCTAAAAGGAATTAGAAAAATAAAAATTGAACCTTAAAATGGTACGGGTACTCCAAATTCATCAACTCATATTCTACAAATGCACAATAACCAACTTGGGAAGTTGGAGCCCATTGAGGCATTTCGTTCAGGCTCATGTAGCCCCGTCTTATACCTTGTTCTTGAAACAATGCATCTACCATCTCATTGATCTCTACATCAGTTAGATGTTCACCTAACTCCTTACCAATATTCTTAATTAACTGTTTGATGAAGGTGATACCTCATTGCAACATGCAATGGTACCTATGTAAAATGGGTCAAAATGGAAAAAAAAAAAAAAAAGTCTGAAACAAATGGGCTCCAGTATACTGTATACCAAATTAATTGGGTCAAATAAATATAATAATGTTAAAGACGTCCCATGTGTGGTTGAACAAACTTTTGGTGGAAAAAATAAATATATAATTTTTGTATAATTTGAAGCTCACATATAAAGACAAAAAAGAAACTCAAGCCATGGTGTGGTTGAACAAACTATTTTTTAGTACTCATATCATCAATTAGCTTCCTAATAAAACTTTGAATCGATAATAAGAAAATCCATATAGATATACAGAAAATTTTCTAAAAGTTCTAAAAGTAAGTACAGAAAATCCATATAGTTTTACCACCAAAAGTTGATGTGCAGTCGCCAATGATTGAGTTATTGTCTGATATAACCAAATCAGATTATGAAAATCATGTAAACAATTAAAACAAATGAAAATTTTCAGTGGAAATTATAAATAACATATACCTGCTCAGACAGAGACGCTCCAGATTCTAGACCGTGACTCGCAACCTTTCCAGAAATAACATTGGCATCATTTTCAAGAAAGATTATAAATAATACAACAAAATGAAGTTAGAAAGACCTGCGCTCTTAGCAAATCCAATAAATTTATCGTATATTGTCAACATGAGTACAACAATGTTTTAAAACGTGTTATTCCACATTTTCATTTTCATCATCACCCCCCGTAGTAAAATGTCTACAGGTCTTCTTTCTGATTTTTATGCCCCTCATATTTGCAGAATGTGCCACAAACTCCTCTGTATTTGGATTAGTGAGTCAATATCAAACACGAAATGTAATTAATCATTTAACATATCAACCATATTATCTCTAACCCCTTCAAGACTATTCATACTTCTAAAATCTAATTCTTAAAATACAGTTTAACTAATAAGAACACCAAATTAAACCTTAAATGATAGATTTATTTCCATAGTTTTATATTGTTAGTTTATAACCTGCCCCAACTGAGTTATCAAACATCTAATTATTAAATTTCTTCACAAAAAAGTGCAGGAACTGTTCTTGAGGTCATAATCAATAATAGAACTCCACAAAGACATTTCAACAAACAGGTAGAGTGCATTGTAGTCAACAAAAGGGGTTGTTTACCAACATATACAATCTATTGCAAAGCCTAAAATTAGGGCACAAAGGTATATTCTGAAGAAACAATCAATTGACTATAACACGCACAAATATATGTATATTACGAAATATAAGAATGCTTACTCGGATGCGAATTGGAGAAGACCGGTTTGATCACTGCTGAAATTAACGTGTTATATGTAACACTGTTGAAATTACGGATTCAGTCAGAGGAGGAAACTACGGCTTCACAATAATAAAGTTCACGATTGCTAATTATTCTTGAGACAAACCTCCAACGAAATTAGGGTTAGAAACCTTCGATTGAAGATACGGCCATGTTAGAAACCTTCGATAGAAGATACAGCCGAGGTTATAGAAAAATCGATAGAAGTCACACGTGATTTTTATAAGGAGATTTGAATGATGAATTTTCGGCCAAAAATAACTGTGAATCGTTATCCCATTGTGTAGTTGTTGAAGAATGGTTGGACCAATGAACGATTTACACGTGGCATTTTCGTCCAATCAGAAGCGAGCGTTGTGATGAGTTGTCATAGCATAATCGGATGTAGCTCCATATATAGTGAGGATTGCAAATTGAAAACATGTTTCTTCACGTTTCGGCTTTTAGAATATGCTTCAACGAGTTCAAATTGGCGCACTTCAACTTCCAACGATTAATGTCTAGTAAAGTTTAATGTCTATGTTGGGTTTTCTATGCATCTAGTCACAATTTACTTAAGGCGGAAATCAAAAGTAACTTGATTAAAACATTGACCCGATAAAACTTTTGGACCGTTAGGTTTACAATTCTAACGCAACTAGATATTTAATAAACTAATTAAATAGTAAATTCGAATACTTACTTGATTATTGCTCGGTGAAGATGACAAACCCTGTGATCTAGTACGAGCCAGATTATAACCACAATGCTAGGATTCAAGGAAGAATCCCTCTATCGTATCACACCCAAGGTTGGTCACGAACGAGACGATGTACCACGAAGTAGTACAAAGCACCCTTGAGACAACGAGCACCGAAGAACACAACCGAAAACAATTTCGGTCGACGGTGGCGGCGGCGCACGGCGGGCAGCGGCGGCGGTGGTTCGGTCGAATGAAGGGTTCGGCAGAATGGGGTATTGCACAAATAAGTATTAAGTGTGTTTAGGTTATACCTTTAACCATGTATATATAATTGTGCAAACCTAATTAGAGTCAAACTCTAATTAGTCTAAGCCCGCTACCATAAGCCCGATCCGATCCATAGCCAAGCCCGAATTCTATAGCTAGTTAATTTCACATTAACTACACTAGTCCGTTTAGCCCGATAGTAATTTAATTAAACTATTAATTAAATACTTCGTTAATTCTCGTGTTCGTTGACGCCTCGAGGGCAACCCGAATACGACTCTAAAATACCCGAACCGGAATACGGGTTTATTTGATGTGTTGGACACTATTTCCAACCGTCTAAACATTGTCGTCTTGTCGATCCTTCATCGTCCTAAACAAAATATTAACAACCTGTAATTTTGGACCATGAAGTTTCTTTGATTGTCGATTAATTAATTTGCCTAAATACAATAAAATAATCTTTTGTCTTATCTCATAGCAACCTGGGCATATTGTTTCGAACGTGAATTTCCAACTGCAAGTTAATAATTGTATCCGATCATTGCAATTAGTTATGTTACAAATCCAATTTCCTCAAGATTCAAACGGGTCAAGTGGGTATATTGTTTATATTGACCTTAATAGCATAAAAAAGGATACCACTATCTGGTTAACATAATATAGTTTATAATAGAGTCCAATTATTAATGCTTTAAATGAATAACAACTCAAACTGACAGTTAAACAATAATTTAGCCTCACTGGGTATTAGTTTATTCTCCCGTTAGAAAAAAAGGTATTATTAGTTTATTGTTTCCAAAAGATATCTAGGTTCGGGCCAGCGGTTGGAGGGCTACCTGTTCCAACTTTTTCTTTCATGTTACCTACAATGATTAAAATTTAAAAGTGCAACATAATGTCTAGAATATATAATTAAAATAGTCACTTTAGTACAACTTAAAGCATGTTTAGAAAAGTATATTTAAATGTTTTTTTAATTTATTAGCTTAATAAGTTTGAATAAACATAAAAATTATGCTTAAATAACTTTTCTTAAACATACCCGAACTTATTAGTTTGATTGTAATGTTTTATTTTCATTATTAGTTTTGACGAGCTGAAAATATAATTGCATCTTAATATATTGAGATTTGAAGTAAATGAAATAAAAATTTATGACCAAACGTTGGCAGGGGCACAAACATGTCAGTAGAGTATTAGGAATGTGCCAATAGGTGACGCCATTGGCACGGCGGACTTCTCGCTTCTCGTCGGTAGCTCTGTATCTTCTATATGATGAGTTGTACCACCCTAGGGTAAGACGTGAGAGGGAGGGGGGGGGGGGGGGGTCGGTTATAATTTTTTAATATAATGTTTAAGTGATGATGAGTTACTGATGTATTGTTGTTGCAACGATCGCGTCAGTAATGATTAGGGTGATATGATGTTACTGCTATGTTTTAGTGACACGTCATTGTTTGAAGAAGCCTTAATGAGCAAATGTATAAAATTAACTATTTTTTAAGTTAAAAATATAATGTTACATTTTTAATAGTTTGAAATAATAGAATATTTATACAATTAAGTTCAAAATATTATAACACATTTTATAATTTCCACTGTAAGACTTGTCCCGATGGACAAGTCGGTTTCTCCAATTCCCCAATCGATGGCTTCCCCTCAATGGCACCATACTTCGGCTATGTCTCATCCCCTCAACTCTTCGGTTCAAGGAAGAGATGGGATGTTGAAATGATGGGTCCTAATATAATTTAACACTACCTCTGTATCACAATAAGTGATACATTTAGAGTTTTATGAATTTTGTGACAAAGAATTAAAGTAAGAATAATATATATTAAAGTTAATATTTAGTGGATGATGAGTCTCATATTTTTTGAATAAAGTGATATTAATAATGTTTAAAAGTAAAAGTAAAGATAAAAGGTTAATCTTACTATATTAAAGTTGAGAGTTAGAGCATCTCCAATGGTTAAGCTTTTAATAATTTATTGTTTTTGTCACATCATGTTTTCACTAACAAAAAAACCTTTTCATAAAAACTCTCTTCAATGGTTAATTTTTTCAAAAGTTTTTTTCTTATTAATATTTGCTAATTTACCTTTATCTATCTTCAATATTTTATGAATGTCCCTCACATGTATAATTTGACAATTTTTATAACATTTCATAAAACTTAACATTTTTTAAAATATATCATACAAATATTGGAAAAGATAGAAAGTTATGTTGCAAATATTGAAAAAATGATTCACATACAAATATATAGAGGGGTTAACATGTAATTTTTAAAATTATAGATACGAAAGGAATCAAACATTAAAAGTCATTTAGATGTTTTTGACCTCCTAGCAAAAAAACTTTTGCTTCAAAAGCTTATTCGTTCATAAGTCTTTCTCAACTCACATAAAAAGCTTAATCAACATTTATATCCATTGGTGCAAAAGCTTTTTTGAAAGCTTTTTTGTAAATATTTAGTGGAAAGTATAGATGACAATTTTAATAAGTCTTTTCAAAGACTTAACCATTGGGGATGCTCTTAGAGGGTTATGAAAGAATAAGTGGTTAGAATAAATTTTAAAAAAGCCTTCTATTTCAATGGTAAAAAGTCTTCCCAAAAGCTTATTAAAATAGTAAAAAACTTTTGAAAAAACTACCACTGGAGATGCTCTTAGTGGATGATGAGTTTTACTTTATTTACCAAATATGATAAATTTTAAAGTGTATCACTTATTGCGAAACACCTCTAAAAAGAAATTGTATCACTTATTGTGATACGAAGGTAGTATTATATTTGGTATTTCTTGTGTGTATTTTATAATGATGGACCTAGAAAACCTAAGAAATTGATTATTATTAGCATTAGTGTATCAATTGACTGTCGAGTGAGTACGTATGAACTAACATGACACTAATTTGATTAAAATTAAAATGTCATTGGACATTAGTGTTGGAAATGATCTAACATAATCTTAACTTTATTTCCATATCCTTTGCTTTGCTTTTTTTTTATAGGTTTTGATAATGACAGTCTTAAGGGCTGTAATAAGACATGCATAAATTATTTGTACTTTCATCTACAACCGACTCCTGAATTTTAGGAATTACTCATTTGTATCATTTTTAATGCATTTAGTGACAACCCTTAACGCTGTCATTATAAAATCTTTTTTTTATATAAGCTTATAAAATTATGATAAAATATTTATAAGATAATTAATACAGTATTAAATAGAAAATATTACCCACTCACATGTTTTGTACGCGTTGAAGTCAATCCTCCCTTCCAAGAAAAACCCTGGTAGTAACCTCAAAACAACTTATAAAATCTCAACTTCCATCGCTTAAACCCAAAATTTTTCTCTCCAGTAAACACCAAATTCTTCAAACCCTAAACAGATCATCATCATCCATCATGAGTTACTACAATCAAGGTCAACCTCCAGTCGGTGTTCCTCCCCCTCAAGGTCTGTAATCTCTTAATTACTTCCTAGTTCGATCGAATTTGCTTGTTCTCGAAAAATCTGACAAATTAGGTTTTATTTACGATTGATGACTACAGGTTATCCACCACAAGAAGGATATGCAAAAGATGCATACCCTCCACAGGGATACCCTCCACAAGGATACCCGCAGCAAGGGTACCCTCCTCAAGGATACCCACAGCAACAGTATCCGCCCCAATACGCACCACAATACGCTCAACCACCTCCTCAACAGCAAAAACAGAGCAGCGGTTGTCTAGAAGGATGGTAAGTAATCATTACTAATTAGTAATTACTCACTTTGATCATTGATTCTGATATATTATAGATCCAAATCATCCAATTTAGACAAATCGGATGCGAATTTTGCAAGTCAAACAATCGAGTTGACGATTTTGACTTTTGGTTCGAATTGTTAAATTAGCACTTGTAACTAGCTGATAATTGAGAGAATTTTGATTTGTTATGGATTCGTGACTTAACGATTAGAAAAACGTTGAACAATTTGATTAATCTCGATAATTGTTAAATCCTTCAGTAATACTGTAATAGTGATTAGTAAATCTGGATACTTGTTTTATTAGCTCTCAATATTGGGTTAGATCGAGTTTTTGTTTTCAAGTTAAGTATCTGATCAGCATCTATTTTGTGTTTTTATATTTGTTTATTTATGATTATTTTTATTAGTCTCTAATTTTCGATTCTGTATGATTGTTGTGCAGTTTGGCTGCCCTGTGTTGCTGCTTTCTCTTGGAGGCATGTTTTTAGATGAAGGCTTGAATCGGTACATATGAATTCAAGTTATCAAAACTTAATTTTCGGATTTGAATATTGGTTTTTATTATTGGTAATAATTTGGGATTTTTTGAGAAAGAATCTGGAATGTATCTTCATTCTTGCCTCTTTTTATGATTTGTTGGTGTTTGAACATGATGGTTTTAGGTTTGTAAATCGTGAGAAATTTATATGAAAACTTCATTGGCAAAACCTTGTGTATATTTTGTTGTTTTTTGATGCTGAATAATGTTTGTTTGCACCAGTTTCTGATGCTGAATAACACTCTAGATATTGTTATTTTATCTTGACTACAGTTGTATTTATTATTTTTTATGGGAATTGGTCAAAAAGTCAAGCAGTTGTGGTCGTTAATGATTTTAGGTACTGCCATCGTTGTTGAAAGCAAAATCTGAGCTGTTTGGTACACCTGGAAACAGACTGTCTACTTACTTTGGGTGGATATTATTGGTTTTTAAATATTTATTTATCATTTAATAATAAGCTTATAAGACTATGGGTAATGGTTCTTAAACCCAAGTTTGGTCACAGTAGTCACATTAGAATCCTATAGTGGTGAACAAACTTTAAAATTAATATATGTATCATTAATCATACATATTGTACAAGCTACGCAAGATATACCATAATAAACTTGAACTTGACGTAAAGAAAGATGACTGTGAATAAGATATTCCTCAACTCGTCATTATCTTCGTCGTTGAAAAAACAATTCTTTTCCATATCTCAATTCGTTATCATAGTTACCAATATCACATTCACATGGTTTAAAATTTAATCCTTATCTAACAAGGTGATGTTTTAAACAAGATTTGTTTAAATCTATAAGAAATTGAAGAAAATATATACACATATGCATAAATCTAAACATGTGGGCATTTGGCCTAGTGGTATGATTCTCGCTTTGGGTGCGAGAGGTCCCGAGTTCGATTCTCGAATGCCCCATTTTAGAAACTCATTTTTATATGTTTCTACGGCACAAAACTTATTAGCTATATATTTGTTGGTAACAACTAACAAAGAAAGCAATTAGTTTTGCAATTATGCCCCTTTTCTAATAACTTGTTTGCATTTCTGCCTCTCAATTGTTTGGTTATATCATTAGCAATTAAGAATATATCAATGGAAATGTTCAGTTTTACATAAATAAAAAGTAAGATACTATTTAAAAAAGATTAATGCCTCTCGCCCTCTTTTACTTCAAGTTGCCAAAAAACCTCATTCTCGTCATCACGCTATCTCTGTAAGCACCATCGAAACTACCTAGTCATGTAACTAATAGAGTTTTGATAATGACAACAATAAGAACGTATGAGATTGAGCATTCTTGATTTTAATTGGAGGATAATTTTGAATGTTGTTAAAAAGAAGGAATATAAGTTGACTAATAAAGTTAAAATGAGGTGAATATGAAAATAATCTTTCTATTATCAGTTCTTATTGACAGTCCTAAAGGCTGTCATTATCAAAACCCTAAGTAATAATAATTTGAACAAACTATGGAAGCAAAGATTCATGTTACTTTTTGAGAATACAATATGTATAGAGCATATTTCAAAACCATAACAATTTGGTCCTGGTCTTAGACGTGGTTTCAACTATTGCAATAGAACTACTAGTAATATGAACAAATTATTTATAATAATCAACAAAGTTTGCTTCTAGATCCCCCGTTACGTGTTTGACAAATACGTACAACTATCACTATAAATGAAATATAAGATATATCTAAACTCATAAGAACTTTTTTCAGTTTTACAATCATTAGAAAATATTTTTAAGAGTCAGATCAGTAACCGTTATGTAGAAGAAAAAAAAAATAATTTCAAATTGTATAAAACAAGATATATAGAGATGTGCCTGAAATGAAACACAACTGGGCATTTGGTCTAGTGGTATGATTCTCGCTTCGGGTGCGAGAGGTCCCGAGTTCGATTCTCGGAATGCCCCTTTTAATGCAAGTATTTTTAATTTAATTTATTTTAATACAAATTTGATTATTGAAAAAAATATAAACTGATTATTACCCCCATGTGGTTCGATATCTACTTTGATAAACTCGGATATCTGTATATAAATTGTTTTTGATACTAACGTATTTTCGTACTTCTGCTCATACTCACATGCATTTTCTTGTGTACTTTTTTATATGAAGGCACACATTTGTCATATAACAATGTTATATTTTCGCATGCACTTTAGCCGAAGGTTTCAATAGATACAGTCTCTCCACATTCAGATAAGGTATGCCTTTATACATATTACCTCCCCCGCACCACTCATTAAATTGAAAGAATTGTGTATCGTTATTGTTGTATATAAACTAGACCAAAATACATGTTGGTGCCGCTATAGTTGACTAATGAAGTATTCAACTACCCTGGACTATTAAAGGTGCAACAAATTACTCTGAACTTGACAAAATTGTTGATTTAGTACAATGACTCATTAATTTGATCGTATTTTTTCTACTTTACTTACTTTCGTTGGAACTTTGAGGGACTAAAAGTATACGTTCATCTCAACATACTGATATTAGAAGAATTCACATGAGAACATGCGATTAAAATAGTGAGTCACGATACTAGATCGATCGTTTTGTCAAGTTCAGAATACCATGTTGTATATTTAATAGTTAAGAGTAGTAGAATATATAGTTAACCAATACCAAAGCATTAAAATATATTTTGACACATAATTAATGAACTAAACTCGTTTCAACTACATGTAACGAACCCTTTCAAAAATCTAACAATAATAGAATCCAGGAATTTGCAAATTCCAACTTATATAATGATACAAAAAATCCGTATAACCTCGAATCTTACTCTTTATAAATATTTAAGCTCGTTTTTTTATTATCGATCTTGATGAAAGTTTAAAATTTAAAATCTCAAGGTGCTCGGTAAAAACTTCACTTGTTTAGACTGGTGTTAACCATAATACAAACTAACACCTTCAGTTTTTGCCACATTTGTGTCACGTCAGCTGATACTCCAATTGACTCAAACAATACTCCTTTTATTCAATTATATAAACACACAAAATACTGATAACCAAAGGAATTTACTTTTGCCAACGGTTGCAACAAGACACCAAAGAGGAACGCGATATGCCATTGACACCGACCTTACTACCCTACTTTATGGTAATTTGTCTTCGACCATCTTCCACTCCACCTATGTCCCAACTTCTCTGATGATTGCTTCCTTAATATAACAGATTAATTTTGATTAAAGATCATTAATGATTTTGTTTGTATGAGGCCGTGACACATTGAAGCGAACAAATAAAAATCATGCCAATCAATGAAAAATCACAAATAGATTTCATCGCTCCACCTTCAAACATGATAGAACAAAACGATAAATTTGTCATTCAAAATATTTTAATATAGAACGACATGCGTTACAAATAGTGTATAGTGGGAACATCCAGTGTAATAGATGAATATAAAGAATTGTCTATTTAATAAATGTCAAACCAGGTGCACCATCTTTTTGATTTTAATAAATTGATATCTTTATTTGACCAGTTATTTAGCTCCAGGAAAATGATTTATAACTATACATTAATAAAAATAAATGCACAGTGGTACATGAAGAAAAAGTAGTCGCAGTGTTGGCAGTTTTAAAAATATAAAGATGACTCAACATATTATAACGAGCCACACCCACTATTCTAAAAACTATAACAAAGAATAATGTAGTGTTTGCAGTGTTAAATCTTACTTAACGTAGCTATAATGAGTTGCACTCACAGCTATAAGAACTATAACAATATCTCCATTCCATTAAACTTTATTGGTTAGAAGATTGTAATATAAGTTTATCGATTTTATGTGACAGACAGTTATATGTATTAATTATATCTACATAGTTAAAGTTGCAGTATTTGAGATAAACTAGAGAACTAACCAAAAATGGGCATTTGGTCTAGTGGTATGATTCTCGCTTTGGGTGCGAGAGGTCCCGAGTTCGATTCTCGGAATGCCCCGTTTTGTGTTTTTTTGAACCTTATGTTTTTAATGTTTCTGGTATGTTTAATATTATATAACGAAAAAGGAATTCAAACGGGCATTTGGTCTAGTGGTATGATTCTAGCTTAGGGTGCGAGAGGTCCCGAGTTCAATTCTCGGAATGCCCCATTAATTAATTTTTTAAATTTTTCTGAGTTTTTTATTGACATATATAAGTGTTTGTAAAAAGCTGTTTGTTGTTAGTTAAATATTTGAACCAAATTTGTGTAATAACAAGGTAACTTGAAAAGAATTTTTTTTATGTATTTTATCCATGGTTTTCGATTTTCTTATCCTGTGTATTTTTTACTGGATCCTTAATAGGATTTAAGGTTTTTGTTACATTTCTGCTGCATTTTATAATGAACCGAATACAAATCCTAACACAAAATAATTAACTATGTAAAAGGTTTATGACAAGTTTGACAACGTTTTTTAGTTAACATTTAAAGTTTGACTTGAAGATAAACCTCAATCACATTTTATGAACACCAAAGTAATAAACTACAAACATTAGAAGTTTACTACGGTTTACACAATCCCAAAGTGCAGAGTGCACAACCTAGAGTCTGAGTAAAGCCTTTAATAAAAACCATTAATTTTTAATAATAATAAAAACTAGGAGACCCGATTGCAAATTAAACCGAGCTAACATTAAACAACTAAACAAAAACTACATCTTTCAAAATGGACGCTGAACATCTGAGCCATGATGCATCGAAAACAACTAGCCGCAATGAAAATGACGATAAAATTTACAATTGTCATTGAGTGTAATTTGGGACTGTTGTGCCACTTTGAGCAATACATTACAATAGGGTTGTCACAACCAGACCCTTCCATTAATTTGGGTGGCCCAGTGCAAAACTACAAATGAGGTCTCGTAAATCACGAAAAATCGAACTATTTAAAGGTAATCAAGATTGATTGCTTATTCTATTACAATGTTGAGATTAAATAGTACAAGTATACAAGCATATTCGATTATTCTATATTCCTAATTACACTAATGAAGGTGTTAAAGACAATTGAAGATAATTAAATGCTATTTACTATGGTCAATATTCTATTGCCTAATACTCCCCGGCAGTTGGAGCAGGAGGTGACCGAATGCACAAACTGTTTTTGAAGCGTTGAAAGAGTTGCCGAGGAAGACCCTTGGTGAATATGTCGGCATACTGTTGATCAGTGGGGACGTGAAGAACCCGTATGCGACCGATCTTAACGAGGTCTCAAACAAAATGGATGTCAATTTCTACGTGTTTTGTTCTTTGATGTTGTACCGGATTGTCGGATAAATACACTGCGGAGATGTTGTCACAATAAACGAGCATTGCTTTTGTAATCGGTACATGAAGTTCAAGGAGTAAGTTGCATAGCCAGCCTGTTTCAGCGGTGGCATTGGCGACTCCTTTATACTCGGCTTCGGCACTAGATCGAGAGATAGTGGGTTGTCGCTTTGACGACCATGAGACAAGGTTGTCCCCGAGGAAAACGCAATAGCCCGATGTTGATCTTCGAGAGTCGGGGCAGCCCCCCCCCCCCCAATCGGCGTCCGAGTATGCAGTAACGCTAAGTGATTTGGACGCGTTTATGTGAAGACCTTGATTAGATGTTCCTTTTAAATAACGAAGAATTCGTTTGAGAAAGTTAAAGTGAGGCTCCCGAGGGGCATGCATGAAAAGGCACACTTTTTGAACGGCATATGTGATGTTCGGTCTTGTGAAAGTAAGGTATTGGAGAGCCACGGCCAAGCTTCGATATAATGTGCCATCTTTGAGTGGTTCACCGGCGGTTGCACTTAGTTTGGAAGATGTGTCAACGGGTGTGGCAACCGGGTTGCAAGTGGTCATGTTTGCTCTTTGAAGTATGTCATTAACATATTGTGATTGAGATAAAAATAGACCACTTCTAGTTTTGGTGACTTGAATGCCGTGAAAATGATGTAGATTGCCCAAGTCGGTCATCGCGAATTCTTTTGATAGTGTTGTTATGACTTGTTGCAAAAATGCATCATTTGATGCCGTTAAAATAATATCGTCTACATATAAGAGTAAATATGCCATGTTTTGCCCGCGACGATAGATGAAAAGAGATGTATCAGTGGTGGTACTTCTAAACCTGTGGGAAGTAATAAATGTTGCAAATCGGTGTTACCAAGCCCGGGGTGCTTGTTTAAGCCCGTATAATGATTTTTTTTAATTTGCACACGTGATTTGGGTGGGTACGATTTACGAAACCGGGGGGTTGGTGCATATAAACCGTTTCGTTTAAATTCCCATGTAAAACTGTGTTCTTCACGTCAAGTTGATGAATCGACCATGAACGGGAGACGGCTAGAGTAAGAACGCTTCGGATTGTTGTGGGTTTAACCACCGGGCTAAATGTTTCATCACAATCAACGCCCACTTGTTGAGATTTGCCATTAACGACAAGTCTTGCTTTGTAACGAGATAAAGACCCATCGGATTTAAATTTGTGTCGATATAACCAAAGACACCGAATGATGTGAGCATTGGTGGGTCGGGGAACTAATTCCCATGTATTGTTTTCACATAAAGCTTTGTATTCATCCATCATTGCATCTTTCCAATTTGGGTCTAATAGTGCAAGGTGGGGTTTTTTGGGTATTGGTGATATATTGGTGCTGTGGAGGTTTAAACGATCAGGGGGTTTAATGGTATGGTTTTGGGAGCGGGTTGTCATGTGATGGGTTGGTGCAGGTTGAGGGGGTGGTGGTTGGTTTGCGGGTGGCAGTGGTGGGTTAAGTTGCGGTGGGGAGTTGGGTGGTGTCGGGTGGGTTTGGGTTGGCGGAGGTGATGCGGGTGGTGTCGGGTTGGATGTGGTTGGCGGAGGGGAGGGTGGTGGTGTCGGGTTTGAGGTGTTTGGCGGAAGGGAGGTGGGGGTGGTTGTTTGTGTGGGTTGGGTTTGGTTTGGAGGTGTACGGTGTTTGTTGGGTTGGGTAGGTGGGGTGGTGAAATGGGTAATGGTGGAAGGTAGGTTGGTGTCGGGATTAAGGAAGGTATAATCGATGGTAGGTTGAGTTGGTTTGGCAAATGGGAAAACGGTTTCGTCAAAGGTGACGTGTCTAGATATATGGATTTTTCCGGTTGAAGGATCGAGACACCGATACCCGCGGTGGTTTGTGGGGTATCCAAGAAATACACATCGAATGGATCGGGTGTCGAGCTTGTGATTGCGAGTAGCGGATAAATTTGGGTAACATGCACATCCAAAAACACGAAGGTGGTTGTATGTGGGTGGGCGTTGGTAAAGGATGGTTGTGGGTGTTTGGTTTTGTAATACTTTGGTGGGGGTGATGTTATGAAGGTATGTGGCGACGTGTAAGGCATCTACCCAAAATGTGGTTGGTAGTGAGGCGTGTGCCAAAAGAACAAGAATGATTTCATTTAAACGTCGAATCATTCTTTCCGCTTTTCCATTTTGTGGTGATGTTTGCGGGCACGAAAAACGGAATTGTAATCCATGGGTAGTAGCAAAGTCATGAAAATGTTTGTTATCAAATTCACCAGCCATGTCACATTGAAAACTTTTAATCTTTGTGTTAAATTGTGTTTGAACAAAGTTATGAAATTGAGTAAAACGAGTAAAAGTTTCCGATTTAAATTTTAGGGGATAAACCCAAACGTATTGTGTGTAGTTATCAATCAAAACCATGTAGTATTTGTAACAATTGGCGTTTTTTATTGGAGACGTCCAAAGGTCACAATGAATTATATCAAACGGTAATAAAGTATTAGTGGTGGAATCGTGAAATGGAAGACGTTTGTGTTTAGAAATTTGACACGAATGACATAACGAATGAGTGTTAGAAGCACTCTTATTACACACAATGATAGACTTATTACGTAAAAAATCAATGATATTTCCGGTCGGGTGACCAAGACAGAAATGCCATAAATCGGGTGTTGACATGGTGTTGAGAGCAAGGTGCGGTGGTGATGGTGTTGTGAACGGATAAAGTGGACCGGTACCATTGTGGCGGGAAATAATCTTCCCACTCTTGTAATCCTTCACAAAAAAACCAAACGGGTCAAATTCAAGAGATACAAAATTATCGATTGTGAATTGGCGAACGGAAACGAGGTTTTTAATGATATTGGGTGTAAAAAGGACATCTTTTAAACGAAGGTCGGTTTGTAATTTATGATTTCCGGTTCCGTTCACCGATATATGATTACCGTTACCGACAAAAATGGATTTAATTCGAGAGTAAGGAGAAAAGTTTTCAAGTTTACCGACGTCACCCATGAGGTGAGATGTGGCACCCGTGCCCATGTACCACTCATTATCTTCTTGGGGATTTAGTGATACGACTTGAAATGCGGCTCTAATGTCCGTTGGGTCAAGTGCATCATAGGACCCGACTACATTCGCTTGACTTGAGTCATTATTTTGGTTGTTGTTTGGACGGTTTTGAATGCGGTTTTGGTTTGAGTTCCGGGCAGAACTGTTTGGGGTTTGCGGGCACCACGGGTAGTGTAACGACCCGAAATTTGTAAATAAATAAATTTATAAAAATTGTGATAAATAAGGATAAATCATTTAAAGAACGTAGGAATTGGTTTCGTGTCGTTTGGACACCGTACGAGAAAGTTATGGGCGAAACCGGGTCGAGACAAAGATGAAAAAGTGCAGCCCTGCTACTTTAGGAAGTTCGCGACGCGAACTAGGGGTGGCGATCGGGAACTTCGATCAGGGATCTGAGCCATTGGTCGTGATGTAGTTCACGATGGCTTAGCGATCGCGAACTTAAGAAGAATGCAAACTTAGCGACGCGAACTATTCGCGTCGTGAACTCGTGTCGTGCAACATTAAAATCGGGTTGGAGCTCATTTGATGAAATAGAAAACCCTAGTTCTTCCCTTTGGCGATTTTGGAGCTCAAGTGCAGATTTTGGTTGATTTCTTCTCAAATCTTTGATAGATTTCACTCCTAGTTGTAGATTAAAGGTATATCTTCACTCCGTGATCTTCGTAGCTTAAGATCTATGTATTTTGATGTATGGGTTTGAAACCCTAGTACTTGGGATATGGGTTATGGTGATATAAGTGATGTATACACCTAATAGATGGTATATTAACAAAGGAAACAAGTGTATGATTATGATTTGTAAGAATCTTAAGGGTTGGTTAACCTAGGGTTTGGTAAATCACCATAATTGGGGGAAATGTGTTAATAAGTGTTATCTAGAGATAGATGGACACATTGGTAGTAGAATGTGATGTTGATAATCTTGTGATTATTGTATTAGGCATTTGGTGAGGTCTTGGAAGGTTGACCGAATTGTGAAGCAAGGATTCGGGTTAACCGACGCGATCTGGAAAGCATTGCTAAGGTGAGTACATGAGACTTTTAAACTGGGTACATATCAAATAATTTTGAAAGTACATATGATATTTTATCAGTCTTTATTAATAAATATTTTGATAAAGATAATGATTGAAAATGTATGAAAGTATGTAGAATGTGATACTAGAAAATGTCTAGTATGATTGATGAATTTGAAGGTAAATATGATAAATTAAAGTAGTTATGGAGTCTCTATTAATGAACCATAATAATGAAGTAATTGATCAAAAGAATGTATATTGAGCCTTTATTAATAAATATGTATTAGTAAAGCAATTGGGGACTATTTTATAATAAAGATAATCTATTGGTAAGGATTACTACTAAAAGTAAATAACGAATATATATGAGAATGAAAATGATGTGACTAGTAATAAGTATGTATTATAGTCAACGAAGAGATAAAAGTAATATGATATTGATGAATGAGGAATGTATCTTATGAAATATGTAAGTGTGGACCTTCTAGGGTCATAGATGTAGAAGTAGATGTGCGTTGCTTATGATCAAGTCCATGGGACTATACATGTACGTTCATACTATGTTCAACTAGTTATATGTAGTTATTATTGGATAACTAACTTGTCTGATGATTTATGTGATAGCCGAAGGCTTTGATTGAAATAACTGTTGAGTTATGGTAAGAATGAGATGTTGTGGTGATGCGGGGGACCCCCGGTCATGAGGTGTGGAATGAGGGGCAGCTGGGTGGATTCCCATCGACTCATCCACGTTAGTAGTCTTGCTAACTGGAAGTATTCTGGCGAGTAAGGCAGGTAACGATAGATTGGGCGAATCCATCCTGTCGGTATCTTGAAGCTTATTAATGGCGATGGATTTCGGTTAATAAGTTAATGTGAAGCTTACTAATGGCGATGGATTTCGGTTAGTAAGTTAATGTGATTCTAGTACATATATGTTTATGTATTAGGTATGTTTGTGCTTCTAGCTAGTTCGGGGGCAACCCGATAGTTAGATATGATTGCCAGGAGAGCAGAAATTGATAGGGTCACAATAGGGTGACTAGACGGTATTGATGTGGTATATATATATGTTTATATATTTATGAAATGATATTATTTTTTAGGTCTAAAACTCACGTATCTCACGAGACTATTTTGTCTCACGTACTACGTTTGTTTGTGGCTGTGTACTCAGGTACATGTTTGAAGTGTTAGAAGGTTGCACTAGAAGTGGCCTAGAGATGTTTAGCTCGGGAGCTATTAGGTAGATCACGTTTCCTATGGTTTTGATATACTTGGTGACCCCGTATTTTTGTAAACTCTGATATAAGTTTTAAAGTTTTTGTTAAACTGTGTTTTGGACAATGTGACAAATATTGGGAAATTGTATTTTAAATGATTTAAATGAGGTTTTAAAAATACGGGTGTTACAACTTGGTATCAGAGCTATAGTTTAAGTGAATTAGGTTGGATGTCCATCCTAGTCTTAGACTGTAGCAATAGGAATGTAAGATTCCTTGAGATCGATAGGTTGACCTTGAGACTTTATGTTAAGTTTAGGGTTGAACCTAGGGGACCTATAGAAGTTGTTATGAAATGTGCAATGTGAAGTCTTTTGAGACCGTAGGGCATTGGTAAGATAGGGTCGACCCCTATGAGAAATGTCATGTTTTCATCTAATTGTATTGTTTTCGACTGTTGAGTCGACTGTGTGAATCTTGTTTGTTGAATACGTTGGTATGGAGAAGGAATGAATTCGAAAAGTGGACGAGCTCCATTAAATTGGAAAGAGTTGTGAATTAGGATATGAACAAGATTTTTGAATAATTGAGTAAATAAGGGTAGGGGGAATGATTCCAATACCCATATGAAGGAAGAGTAATCAAATGGTGAATCCCGTAGCGAGAAGTGTCTACATAAAAAGGTAGCAAGACCTAGTCGGAAGAAATGGAAGGATGTTGTATAGGGTTTTCATAGCATGTAAAACCGTTGAGTAATTCGGAAGTTCTGAACCGGAGGTCACGATTGGTGGATCCGGAGGATTGAGCAAGTGCTAGGGAGTAGCAAGCGAAGAAAGAAAGATACGATGAGTTTGACATCCATATAATTAAAGGGTGAGGCGTTGACACGGTGGAACGTGTAGTATGAAACTTTGGGAAAGAGAGTGCGGTACAATATGTTGTGAGAGGAACTCACGAGTGAGTTGAAAGGGGAAGTCTTCCCGGAAGGAAATCTAGGGGGGTTCATGATGCAACCTCGGAGATCTTGGGTGAAGATTGATGTTATGTGATTATGGATTAATTGTTTGGTTGTTGCACGAATTGGTGCTTTTAGAAATTTGAGACGAGTCGTATGACATGGGGACCTATTTTTGGGGATAGTCTTCCCGGTAAATGATGTGCGTGGGAGTATGTATTGGAAAAGGTTATAGACAAGTGTGTCGCATGTACTAAGGATATAAGGGTTGATACTAATATGTAGTATAAAGGATGAGACACGAGATATGGTGAGTATTTTTAACAGAAGCGTAGTAGTACAATGAAGTACTAAGTCTTGATAAGAATTGTTAGTATGGATGAAATTTTTTTGGAATAGGATCCTTGGAAATGGAATTTGGATGTTCGGCGGGAATCCAGATAAGTAATGTAATATTATACGCGAATGGTAAAGGAAAGAATGACTAAGGTATAGTGATACCTTAGAATTTATAAATGGAAAGTATGTGGAAAAGAATAAGCGTCGGGGACGACGAAATTTAATCGTTGAAAACAATTGAGTAAAAGTTGGCGTGTAGCCATAGCAAGTTATGTGACCGAATTAATGGATTCGATAATCTAAGGTGAGGAGAAGATTGTCGGTAAAAGTGTCATAGCAATACCGTGTTAATGTATGACATAGTGTAGTGTAAGACTACGATCGGGAAAGGAATAGTCCTAAGTCCCAGGATGTATGAAAGTAGAAAATCGAGTGCTAGACCATTGGGTGCTAAGTCATGGGTTGCAAGTGTAGACCAGAGTTGATTGGTTGACTCAAGAGTGACCAGGATGACCGGCGAGTTATGGCTAATGGAATGGAGTGATAGTTACTCCCGTAGTGACAAAAAGATTTGGAAATTTGGTAATAAGAAAATGAACCGGTTAATGGAAGTTAATGTGTAAGAGAAACGAGATTTATTAGTTATCCGCGGGATACAATGCATGTGCATTATGTGATGACCTTCAAAGGCATATGACGATGAAAAGGTAGTGTCATGTGGATCGCGTTGAGTAATATGTCAAATGAGAAACATGTTAGATATGAAAGAAAATGATAATGTGATATTATGTGAATGGTGCTAGAATACATGATGAATAAGTGGGCGATTGAATGAGTGAGAAAGTAGCAAGGCTACGTGATGTAAAAAGATGGATACCAGATGGTATTGGTGTGACATATGCATATGTTTGTATATGTGCACAATAGAGATGTATAGATGGTATTGGTGACATATACATATGTTTGTATATGTGCACAATAGAGGTGTTTAGATTGAATTGGCGTGATATATGTGTGTATATCTATGTGTGTGTATATGTTTATGTGTTTATATGATGAATATAGAACCATGTGGTTAATGATGTATTACTATTATGACTGGTAAATGAGGACCTGGTTCGAAATGCGGGTTGCATTTAGGTCATGTAAGTGTAGGGGATACCTACGATTTATAGAATAGGAGGAAAGAGAAACTCCTAGTGAGCAAATTATCATTCGATAACCAAAGTATGGAAAACTTGTATGAAGTGGTGGAATTTGTTGCAATAGGAGAACTAATTCTGGTAACTGAGAATAAGAGTTGTGAAATTGATTGATGTGACGCAAAGATGGTTGAAAGAAAACTAAGTGATGGTTTGAGTGACCAAGTGTTGGTCAAGAATCGGTAAAGGTCGATGTGACCATATGTGAATGCACGACTCTCGGATAATTGGGGAGAAAATGGAAGTGTGGAAAAACGGGGACAATTGTTAAGGGAACGATAACGAGTAGAACCGGAAGTGATAAATTAGTGATGGTACCCATGAGTATGAAATTGGTTAGTTGAAAGAGTGTGGTTGACTTCACGTAAAAGTCAAGGGTGACCAACTGGTGATTGGTTGACTTAGCCAAGGATGGGCTTTGACTCTCGTTATGAACGGATTGTATGTTTGTGAAAGGATTAATGGAATAGTTGAAATAGTTGTAGTCAAATTATACGACTTTGACCCGTTTGGGTGTTGTCAGGATGGAATTTGGGAATCGAGTATATGATTGTAGATGGATCATAAATTAAAGGTCAATTGTAAAGAAAAGGAGGATTTATGGGTTCCTTAACGATAAGGGAAAATGTTAAAGTATAGTTGACTTTGTGCTTAAGTCAAAGGGTAGATGATGTGGGGATATACCAATGTCGGGATATATCGGTTGGGTCAAAGCTAGAGTTTGACATTCGTTTAAATCAACTAGTTAATGGTATGATTGTGTCATACCATTGTTATGAGAATGAAAAGATCGGTCGAGAGAATGTCGGTGTTTTGGTCAAATTGTGAAATTTTGACCCGTTTGAGTATTATGAGTTTAAAAAAAAAAATTGGGCCTTGACCGTTCGGACTTAACGGAGTTAAGTGAACGTTTGGATATGTAATGTTAACGGAACGGGAATGAGGAAAGTTTGATGGTAATGACCACAAGGGAATGAGAGCAGAATGCTCGGTTGTATGTGGGTTGAAATTCTTAGCGATTCCGAGGACGGAATCCTTTTAAGGGGTAGATAGTTGTAACGACCCAAAATTTGTAAATAAATAAATTTATAAAAATTATGACAAATAAGGATAAATCGTTTAAAGAACGTAGGAATTGGTTTCGTGTCGTTTGGACACCATACGAGAAAGTTATGGGTGAAACCGGGTCGAAACAAAGATGAAAAAGTGCAGCCCTGCTGCTTTAGAAAGTACGCGACGCGAACTAGGGGTGGCGATCGGGAACTTCGATCAGGGATCTGAGCCATTGGTCGTGATGTAGTTCACGATGTCTTAGCGATCGCGAACTTAAGAAGAACGCAAACTTAGCGACGCGAACTATTGTTCGCGTCGTGAACTCGTGTCGTGCAGCATTAAAATCGGGTTGGAGCTCATTTGATGAAATAGAAAACCCTAGTTCTTCCCTTTGGCGATTTTGGAGCTCAAGTGCAGATTTTGGTTGATTTCTTCTCAAATATTTGATAGATTTCACTCCTAGTTGTAGATTAAAGGTATATCTTCACTCCGTGATCTTCGTAGCTTAAGATCTATGTATTTTGATGTATGGGTTTGAAACCCTAGTCCTTGGGGTATGGGTTATGGTGATATAAGTGATGTATACACCTAATAGATGGTATATTAACAAAGGAAACAAGTGTATGATTATGATTTGTAAGAATCTTAAGGGTTGGTTAACCTAGGGTTTGGTAAATCACCATAATTGGGGGAAATGTGTTAATAAGTGTTATCTAGAGATAGATGGACACATTGGTAGTAGAATGTGATGTTGATAATCTTGTGATTATTGTATTAGGCATTTGGTGAGGTCTTGGAAGGTTGACCGAATTGTGAAGCAAGGATTCAGGTTAACCGACGCGATCTGGAAAGCATTGCTAAGGTGAGTACATGAGACTTTTAAACTGGGTACATAGCAAATAATTTTGAAAGTACATATGATATTTTATCAGTCTTTATTAATAAATATTTTGATAAAGATAATGATTGAAAATGTATGAAAGTATGTAGAATGTGATACTAGAAAATGTCTAGTATGATTGATGAATTTGAAGGTAAATATGATAAATTAAAGTAGTTATGGAGTCTCTATTAATGAACCATAATAATGAAGTAATTGATCAAAAGAATGTATATTGAGCCTTTATTAATAAATATGTATTAGTAAAGCAATTGGGAACTATTTTATAATAAAGATAATCTATTGGTAAGGATTACTACTAAAAGTAAATAACGAATACATATGAGAATGAAAATGATGTGACTAGTAATAAGTATGTATTATAGTCAACGAAGAGATAAAAGTAATATGATATTGATGAATGAGGAATGTATCTTATGAAATATGTAAGTGTGGACCTTCTAGGGTCATAGATGTAGAAGTAGATGTGCGTTGCTTATGATCGAGTCCATGGGACTATACATGTACGTTCATACTATGTTGAACTAGTTATATGTAGTTATTATTGGATAACTAACTTGTCTGATGATTTATGTGATAGCCGAAGGCTTTGATTGAAATAACTGTTGAGTTATGGTAAGAATGAGATGTTGTGGTGATGCGGGGGACCCCCGGTCATGAGGTGTGGAATGAGGGGCAGTTGGGTGGATTCCCATCGACTCATCCACGTTAGTAGTCTTGCTAACTGGAAGTATTCCGGCGAGTAAGGCAGGTAACGATAGATTGGGCGAATCCCTCTTGTCGGTATCTTGAAGCTTATTAATGGCGATGGATTTCGGTTAATAAGTTAATGTGAAGCTTACTAATGGCGATGGATTTCGGTTAGTAAGTTAATGTGATTCTAGTACATATATGTTTATGTATTAGGTATGTTTGTGCTTCTAGCTAGTTCGGGGGCAACCCGATAGTTAGATATGATTGACAGGAGAGCAGAAATTGATAGGGTTACAATAGGGTGACTAGACGGTATTGATGTGGTATATATATATGTTTATATATTTATGAAATGATATTATTTTTTGGGTCTAAAACTCATGTATCTCACGAGACTATTTTGTCTCACGTACTACGTTTGTTTGTGGTTGTGTACTCAGGTACAGGTTTGAAGTGTTAGAAGGTTGCACTAGAAGTGGCCTAGAGATGTTTAGCTCGGGAGCTATTAGGTAGATCCCGTTGCCTATGGTTTTGATATACTTGGTGACCCCGTATTTTTGTAAACTCTGATATAAGTTTTAAAGTTTTTGTTAAACTGTGTTTTGGACAATGTGACAAATATTGGGAAATTGTATTTTAAATGATTTAAATGAGGTTTTAAAAATACGGGTGTTACAGGTAGGGCCACCCATTTTGTGATGGATACGTACATGGAGGAGGAGCCATAGGCCACCATGGGTGTGGTGGGTATGGAGGTTTTGGACCGAGATTATTGCTACTGTTGCGGTTTTTCCAGGGGCGATTTTGGGATTGATTCCGATTTCCAGAATAGTTCCCATTGTGACGATTGTTGCCTCGGGATGCATTTAACTGCCGATGGTTGCGACAGGAGGTGGTGGTTCGGAGGTAACATTGGCTTCACCAACACTTGCGGGTTTGGAATTTTCACGAGCAGTTTGCCGATTCTGCTCTAATTGGAGCATGCTTCGGGCCGTGTCCCAATTGGGTAGGGTTTGGTTGATGTAAGGGTTTGGTTGATCTAATCAATATGCTAATGTAAATAACATATAAACATTGAACAAATAGTTATTACCTGAAAATTTGTTTACTTAACTGGAGCAGCAGCCCGCCTAAAATTGAGTTGACTGCAATAAAAAGTCAATGAGAATGGTATGTAAGTTGTGATGTGATTACCAAAACAAAAGGCTCTTTTATACCGAGTTTCAGACTAAATAAAAAACAGTTTAACAAAATATTTCACAAATATTCAGAGAAAAGTCAAAATATATAAAATTGTGTTTTGATTACTATCAAAACAATAATGCAAATCAGTTAGGGTATATTTACCTAGCTGGAGATGGCAGGTTAAACGAATTGAGTGAACACGAGAGAGGAGAAAACAATGAGGAGGTACAAACTTATGAGAATGTAGATTTAAATAGTAGGAATGCATGAAGAAGGATACCCGAATTAGATAGCAAAGTTTGTGATATACATGGAATATTTTAAATATTTGTTATTATCGATTTGGTAAATAATGAACATAAGTAAACTAACGGAATGTTAGTTAATGCATTCTTGATTTAATTGCATAAAATCCGGAATTATTAGTGGTAAAATATTGTTCTATTATTTTAAATTAGAGGGTGATTTAAATTACCGAATTTAAAGGCTGCACCTTTTTTTTAGCAATTTAATATTAAATCTCTGCTAAAAAATTCGGGATTCACTATTAGTTTTTCGGTTTTTTAAACAAAGTACGATATCAAACAGGAATCAATTTATGCAGATTTTGTTAAACAGAGTTAAATAATTTATGTTATGTATGTTTAAAAAGTAGGAAGACATATATACTTCTAAACTGGAATACTAATTTTGATTATGTATGTGTAAAATGTAGGAAAACATATACACTTCTAATTTGGAATATTTATTTTTTATTACATTTTTTTTTACTATGCAGCCTTTAAACTCCATCAAAAAGGATTAAAGAGATAAAATCCCGGAAAATAAGGATGGAGTTACTTATTTCCATGTTATCAAATATGAATTTTCGGTTACTTATTCAGTGATTTAATTCCGAAATTAAAGGCTGCATAGTATTTTACCTATTTAATGTTAAATCTGCACTCAAATACCGGGAATTATAAAAAATTGAAAATAACCATAAATTGCCACGTGTAAAACTCGTTTTTAAGGGGTGCCACGTGGGAGCTTTAAAAGCTTGTTTTATTATTACTAGGTTAAAACCCGCGCGATGCGGCGGGCTGCGAACTATAAATTCATAGCGATTAAAAGTCCATTAGTTACATAAACGAATACAATACATAAGCATGAAAACTGTGAATAAATTAGAGGTAACACGATAAACCTAATTAAGTATAAAATATGGGGAAACATGTCTGTTTATGCGTGTTACTCATCATGTAAAACCTCTCGATACACCACGTTTGCGTGTAAACTCCGTCGAGATTAATTTTTTTTGATGGAGTTACCAATACTTTTGTATTGTCACGTGAAATTCCTCTTGAAAGGGAAACGTAAAGTTGCTCATGCAAGAACACCGATTCCGGCAGATAAACGCCCACGTTTGGAATTGTCTGTCATTGGGCTTTGTTGATTGTCATCGCAAAGCTTAGCCTAACCGGAAACTATTTTCTTTTCAACTTGAAAGGAAACATGTTGGCTTCAGACGTAGATAGAGGCATTCTTGGCCAAAAAAAAAACTTTTGTTCCAGCATGCTGGCCAACGACTATTTCCGCATCAATTAGATTTGGCTCAAACTTTCTGCATATAAGTCTCGTGCCATTACATAATCCCTGGGAGGGATCGATATTTCGTAAAAGTAATATCGGGCACCCAATTTTGAGCCAGATATGTTGTGTGCCTGAGGTCCTAGGTTCGAAACTCGGGTTGTGCATTTTTTATTGCAGGTTTCGGATGTAGGTTTAAGGCCTTGCAATAAAAGAAATGCGAGTTTAAGACCTGCATTATATATAGTAAAGAGATAATCAAATGCAATGTAAATACCTCAATATGTATATGCTTAACTGTATAGGATAATAAGCATGCCGAAAAAACGCAAAAATTAGGCTAACTACACTAAAATCTTAAAAGGGCCCCATAACATATTATCAGCGAAACTCCCAAATTTTTTCAATATTCATATTTTTTATATTGGTGATTCTATTAATGCATCAGGGTTTAGGGTCAAATGTATATTAACTAAAAATGGACAAAAGAGTATTCCTTGAAAAAAAAGAAGCCAAAAATGACTCGTCTAAGTCAAAATTAAATGTATGTCACCTATCTTGTGACCTAATATTAAAATAAATTAGTATGTGTAAAAATGGGTGCCATGGGTAATATATGTATTAAATGAAACATGTCAAATGGGTATTATACGAAATGGGTTAAAAAGACATTATACAAAATGGATAAAACACATCAAATGGTTATCATAAGAAACATGTCAAATTTGTATACAAAACATGTTAGATGTCCCCTACACAAATGATTTAAATTATATATTTAGTTGTGAAAGTTCAACTATCGGAAAATTAAGGATTCAAAGTTATATTTTGTCAAAATTTTCCAAACCAGTCTTTACTTTTACGTAATTGTCAAATATTTGGCATTAATCAGATTAACATAAAGTGAGTATGCTAATATTGCATAATTACTCACTAATTACAGTTAATTACAAAATGCACGTTGTAGAATCTCAATAAATGATTTTGCCCATAGCCAAATTATAAACTAAACTAATTATTTGCCAATACAAAGTAAATAACATCATTGGGGTTATAAATTTTTTCATTTAGTTATGCATAAACTCTATCCAATCAAATATAATAATGAGTCGTTTAATATTGAAATAGCTAAACAATATCAGACGCATGAGGTTTTCGAATTGAGCCATGTAACAACAAATTAGACTTTGAAGCAGATCCAATTGCC
Source organism: Calendula officinalis (assembly GCA_963853835.1). Lineage (NCBI taxonomy): Eukaryota > Viridiplantae > Streptophyta > Magnoliopsida > Asterales > Asteraceae > Calendula > Calendula officinalis. The sequence goes on along the minus strand of OY970828.1, from coordinate 8,186,727 downwards.
ACCAATAATGCTGGATTGTTAACTCAAATGCAAAAAAAAACTACATATGGTAATGAAGAGCACAAAATCAAACCATGTAACACAAAAGATGAGCACAAAATAGCTGCAAGAACATTAAAACACATATCGTAAAAACCCATTAATATTTAGTACAAAAAATAAATGTCTTTAATCAAGTTGTATGTCTCCAACACAACAAAATTTATTTAATTAATAAAAATGGAATTCCCGTCATTCTTATTCAATGAATACCCAAAACAACATGCAAGTAACTTCGAAGGCGAAAGACAATATCGCTAGTTTGTTTGAATTGCCGCCATTTTTATTCATTTGAGATTCGAAGTTGAATTGGTTTGTTTGACCTTAAAGTCAAAGACAATATAACAAATTAAATTTACCTGAGTTGATGACCATCTTTCAACCAATACAAAAATTTCCCGTTTTGATTTTGACTTGTTACGCAACTCAGTTGACCTGCCCGATTTTCCACCTCTGCAAGCAACTAATCATGTTACTAATAACAACACTAATGAAAAAGCTTCAACTTACCAAGTTTAAATTGATGTATTAGCAGTTAAAATTTGCTTCACAGGGGGAGGTGTTATATCTCTTTTTAGTTCCATATCACCTAAAAGATGATTAAAGACTCATTTTCATTATCCATACAGCTAAAATAATCAGAAGAAAAAAAAAACAAATGATTCTCAGTGAACTACCAATAACTCTAGGCAAATTTAGACTCCCACCAACTCAACCAAAATGAATATAACCTCCAGCTTTATGTATATTCTCTTTTTCAACCTCAAGTCCAGGTTTATGGTCTTCTGAAAAATAATATGCCTGTATAAAATTGATTGAAATGACATATTCAGAATAGTATTTTAGATATAATTAACATGGTTAATCCAATATGAAGTTATGAAAATTTACTCCAAAAAAAGTAATTAGCGTATAAAAACCATTACCTAATCAGAAAATGGATTGTTATTAAAGTAAAGGGCTCATATCTTGTGACAACCCTCAAAAATCGGGTATTTGACCTGACTATCGTTGTAACTAATCTTGTCTTAATACAATCATATCATTTATAAAAGCACTGAATTGTCATTTACGTCTAGAAAAAAAACCTTTATATTGGGTGTTTTAATACACATCATCATTTATGCACGTGGCAGTTTGTCTGTGTCTTATAGAGTAAGAACTACTCGAACCAGAAATATAAATTATATTTCATAATGAAAATTTGTTCAACCAAATTAACTGGTATGAAAAATAACGTACAATATATCTTATGCGATTGAATGTACAAATAAGAATAAATAAATTTCTCGGTACGATACGAGAATATGGAAAGTGATTATATAATTTTTTAGCCATGAAATAATCAACGTTAAAAATCAAGTAAAACCCCGGTTGAAATATTTTACCCAACGATTGTACCAATATTTATGTGTGTAAAATATCTATTAATAAAACCAACTTAATATAATTAACTATATTTTTTTTATACGTTCCTTATTTGAAACGTTTACTTATGAAAGTGATTGTAACTTTAATTGTTATTATTATTACTTTAAAACCTCATCTTCCCCACCTTAATTGCACGACCTATCCCTTCAACTTACATTCCGAAATTTTGTGAATAAGATATTGATACATGTGTACTATAACCTATAACCCCATCATGATCATGATCATCTCCCTCTCTTCACGTTGTGCCAGAATCCTCGTTAACTTATTAAAAACTTAAACCTCATTCGTCAATTTCTTTTCCTCACAAAAGAAACATAAGCTATCATCTCTCTCCTTTACACCCAAAGACGTTACCGTCAACCATCTCCGGCGTGATTCAGGCGGCGAGACGTAATCACAACGATTGTCTCTCTCTCTCGTCACCTTCTTCCTCACGCTCCATAAATCAAGAGAAAACAAATGGTGAAGCAAACACAAAGTTCCGGCGACCTCGTGTTTGTCGGGTGAACCCAGCAACAAGCAACCACAGCTCCAAAAATCCGTCTCTCTCATTTATTTCGAACCAGACTCAAGAAATCTCATCTCTCTCTCTCTCGTTTCACGTACCCCACAAACATCTCCGGTGATGCAGCAAAAAGTCCGGTGACTCGTCTCTCTGTCTCTCTCTAAAAGCCGACCCCAACAATTAATCGAGTGAAGGTATAATGTTTTTATAACCCTTTTAAATTTAACTGCTTAATTATACGTTTGTGTCCTTCGAGTCGTTTTCCTTTCGAGTCAGTTGTTCCGTTTTCGTCGTCGTCGGGACACGCACATCGGTGAGTTTGTGGCCATGCTGTTTGTGTATTGTAGTCATGAGTGGGTGTATTGAAACCACACAACCCAAACTCATTTTGTTGGATTATCATGCATGTAGTACGTGCGATACGTCTGGGCATGTGACCATTCCGTTTAATTAAGCCAATGACAACAATCAGCTCAATTATCTTTTCTTTTAAAAATTTGCCCATCAAGCTTAATTTGAAAGCCAAAACAAGTTCTTATTAATTAATTTGAAACTGATTTTAGTTGCATAACTAATTAAGTATTCAATTTTTATTAATTCTGTAAAATTATTTAACTTATTAAATTTAAATAATTACCAATTGTGTCTCAACCATTTTACGTTCTGTGTAGCTCGTTCCCAATAAATTATATACTCAAATAAAACGTATTTAAAACACGCAACAATTTCACAATGCCGCCAACGTATCGCACAAGTCAAAATTTCCCTTAGGGAACCATTTTTGCATCATTTAGCATTGACGAGTCATTTAGACCGTCCCTCATATATTTATTTCTATGCGTTTAGGACGCTAGAGTCAATTGGTTGGATACATCATCTCATTATTTGGGTCTTTTGGAAGCATTGCATCAGGTGAGTTCACGGCCCCATTTTTTACCGCATTTTATTTACTGTTTTATAACTTTGGGGTGAAAAACATAACAAATGCCTTTACAAATGTTTGCATTATTTATCACAACGTACTTTATAAATATATTTGTGACCGAGTTCACAACATCTCTTTTACTACATTTTAACTGTTTTGAAACATATCAACTATTTTATAAACGTTTACAACATTTTTAAACGTTTACTATTATTTGTGATGAAACTATTTTTGGAAACTTGACAACGAATCCTTATCTCGGACTAGGTTTAGATGTAGTGCATGGAAGTGCGTATATGCTTACATACCATAATCATTAGCTAGTTGCGACTAGGCCATGGATATGCAGATAGTACTATCGGTTGAGACTCCCCCTCCCACACGTTATTGATCATTTATTATCGATGTTTATCGAACCACGAGGAGTGTATATCCATATTGGAAATGCGTTTTAGAGTTGTTGTTTTGGTTATGGACTTAGGGTCGAGATTTTAACTTAAAAGGGTATAGCTAACCTTTTAAGGGATCACCGTCACATGTTTCTTCTTACGATTTCTATCGTGCCCCTGTTCTCGGATCAGGTCATATTAAACGTTTTATATCATCACACTATTTTTGCCAACGTGGCATACGAAAACCATTGTTTCTACAACTGCTTTTGAGCAGACTATTTTAACTTTTATATCATCAAACTATTTTTGCCATGAATGGCATACAAAACTATGGAACCATTTGAACTTATTAATTCACTCAACAATTTTGTTGATACTTTTACTTATGTTTTTCAGGTAACTAAGCTAGGCATTGAGTCGCATGCATTGGAGTCAAGCTTTCATTTTGTAAAGATGTCACCTCTAAATTTTAGTTAAAAACTATGTTTTGGTTCAACTACTTTGTTTACATTAAATTTTGGTGACATTACTTTTTATCAAACATTTATTGTTTACGATAATCATATGCTATGTTTACTCATGATAGTCGCACGCCCGTTCTTCCGCAAACCACTTTTGGCGGGGTGTGACATATCTACATGTTGTTTTTCATTTAGTCTCGAGATAATTGGATGATATGAATTAAATACGATACTTAACAGTATTAATTTGGAGATTAACCAAAATTACGAATATGTAGAAAGAGAAAAAATAGTCAAAATCTTTAGGAATTTTCAAAACCAGAAAGATCTTGCAAGGGTTCTAAAACCATATATAAGTTTCTCACGGTCTTAAACCAACCCGCGCTTTGCGGCGGTGGGTACATTAAAAAGGTTAATTTTAAAATTCCATAAATGGGTTAACCTTAACCTTATTAATATGTAATGATTCAAGTTGAGAAGTAGGTTAAATCGAGTATTTATATAATATCTACAAAATCATTAAAATCTAGAGCATTTTAAACATGATTTTTTTATATTAAACGGGTCAAACATGTCAAATTTGTCAATCTTGTCAAACGGGTCAAACTTAACATTAAGGTATACTCAAAACCAAAGTCTCACCTAATATATAATTCATGACAAACATATCATATTAAACCCGTACAATTCGTTGGACCATGCCTATTCAACATGTACGAATAAATTGTCCGTTTGACCTGAAACATTACCCTGCCCGTTCATGTTCATGTTCAATCTCAAGTATCATCCTTCCATCAGATTTATCTCAACTCAACATGTGAATTTACAAAACGTATTTTAAAAGGAGCTAAATTTGCATCTTATTAAATAGACTAAATGGTGACTATGGTTATTTTGCCAAAAAGGCAGTGATTAACAACGCACAACATATTCACATTTTAACTCAAATAAAATCACATCAAACGCCAATTTAAACCCTTTTTAATTCAAATATTGTTCGGTTACATGTTTTTCTGACTACAAAATTAATAAATGAGTTCCTATGGGACAAGTAGACTGAGCTTTGACCGGGTCGGATACCGTCGTTTAGGTCAGACATTCAACGTATCCTTCTAAGGCCCAAACCACTTGACTCATTCCGGGCCTCCGATGGGTTGAGTGGTAAACACAAGTGGCTGCAAAAGAAACCATACAATTCATTTCATTATGGTTGTATTCTCTTTGTAGACGTGAACGGTGAATCAGCTATCGAGTCAAAGACTCAAAGTTTCCATCATCCATTGCTCGGGCGGGTTAAGGTCTTACCTGTAGTTTTCATTTACGTTAGCGTTATAAAGAGGCCCCGTAAAAATATTACCCATTTTGACCCGCCACAATCCGTTAAATACCCTGGCCGTTAATACAAACTCTAGCATTAAAAGATCATGCAAAACTCAAAATTTTCCCACGCCTTTTCAACTGAAATTAGGATAGTATTCGACGTCGTTGTAATCAATTTTGAAATACTTTAAAGAAAAGACGCCGCCTTCTAGTTTTCGGCGTTGGTATGCAGAAAATAAGACGGGGGGGATAATCGCAGCGAATTTGTGCCTCTGAAAATAAATGATTATAAGTACAATAAATAAAGAGAGCGTATAATAATTGGTAGGAACTTACAAATTTATCAAGCAGAAACAAATATAGTTTGTTATGTTTGTGGTCAAGCCAAACATATTCAACTCGAACAAATTTACATTTGTACCAGTAATGTGGATTCCAGAGGTCTTCAAAGTTTTCAATCGGTTCATATCCATCAAATTCCTTCGAAAGAGAAATAGATATTAGTTAACAACAACTTTATGATTTTAAAGTAAGAATTTGAAACTCTTAATTTAGCCAAATAGACGGTACCTCAACTTCTTCAGCTGGTCGTGGCAGTTGCTGGAGCAATGAAGCATCATATTGGGTGATTAAAGCCATGAAGTAGATAATGTGATTGTATGTGTGAACGTCGTTTGTAGGTTGCACTACAATCCCAGCGTCTCTTGATGGTGTATATATATGGCTAAAAAGAAACGTAAAATTAATAAGGAATTCAATGAAAAACTTCAGTCAAATGTTGAATGATTTAATTATGGCTAAAAAGAAACGTAAAATTAATAAGGAATTCAATGAAAAACGTTCAGTCAAATGTTGAATGATTTAATTATGGCTAAAAAAACATAAAATTAATAAGGAATTCAATGAAAAACGTTCAGTCAAATGTTGAATGATTTAATCCATAAAAAACGTATGGTTTTTAAGGTGCTAAAATTAAAACGCTTTATTCACCTTACCATTATTGAAGCAAAAAAACGTATGAAGTAAATGATTGTTTTAATGTATAAATAATTTCGATGTTAAAAAACGGATAGTAAAATTTTAAAGGATTTAAATGTTACAAAACATAAGTAATTTTAACCGCTTTTAATTAATGTGTTAATATTAAAAACGCCTTATTTGTAACAGTTAAAGCATACCAGTTTAGTGTTTCGCTTTTGCTTTAAAAATGTGATGTGGTTAAGTGGTAAGGTGAATAAAAAGGAGTCTAGATACCCAAGTTCGAATCCTGCGGATGGCTTTTTTTTCATTTAAGACGTGAGTTTAAGACCTTCTAGAAATAGCAGGCCAATTTTAAGACCTGCTGTAATTAGAAAGTCATTCACTCATTATAGATAGTAGAGAAGATAAGGGATTTATGCAGTATGAACAAAATCACAAAAATGCGTAATTTAGAACATTAATAAATTCTTCAAGACGTGCAAATGATCCACATAAGGTATAACAAAGACCTACATAATATAATTTATTTTTATACTTGTCATTTAAAAGACACAAATAAAGATACTAAAAGATCTTTAATCTGGAAAAATCACCTTAATAAAGAACCTCCACAGTAATGCATAACCTTCTTGCCGTCAAAATTGAATTTCAATTGAGAACCAGCCTAAAAAAATTTAAGAATAAGTATTATAATATAATAAAAATGCTAGCGTTTGGCTAGTAAATATCCTCGTTTAAGTTGGTAACATTTGACTTTAATGGAATTAAAGGTTGACGTTACAAAGATTATTAAGTAATGTTAAGAATTAAATGTATTCCCAATTAGTATATAATGCTATAATAACGATGAACTTGAATGGAATTAAAGTTTGACGTTACGGCTTGAATGAAATTAAAGTTTGTGTCATGATTTGCTCGGTTGGTTAGGTGTTTATTAAGACGTTGGTAAGTTTGAAAGACAAGTGAGTTGGTAGCAAAACTGGTTAACATTGTTGGCTGATTTCCCACAGGTCTTGGGTTCAAATCCCATCCCATACATTTTATTTTGACAAACGAATTTTAAGACCTTCCTAAAAAAGAAAGGAAAATTAAGACCTTCTAATTTTAGAAAGGCATTCATGCATTATATATAGTATAGATATAGATTACACTAATGAAGGTGTTAAAGACAATTGAAGACAATTAAATGCTATTTACTATGGTCAATATTCTATTGACTAATACTATTATCCGAAATAAAAGTTCATTGATATAATGCAAATTGTTTCAAGTATCGTACTTTAACAAATTAAAAGTCAAATACTACGGTACAAAAAATACCTATAGAGATATTTAGAGTATTGTTACACAATATAAATACTACTAGCTTCATAACCCGCCCGATGGGCGGGTATGCTTCAAAATTTAGTATGTAGAAAAATACCAACAAAGATTAATATGTTTAAAAATGACATAATAATGTTGTAGTTGTAATGATGAATTGGTAGAAAAATCGATACATGAACAGATGTTACATAAAATTTACAAACGAAATAAGACTTCTTTGTATCAATCAAAAATTTTACAGACAAAATTTTGTAACAAATTAATCACAATAATGGTTTGGCCAATTAGGGTTACAAGTGAAGGTTATGAATAAATCAGGATAACCGTAAAATTTACAAATCGTCATGGCGTCTAAATAGTTCTGCATCATATATCTTGGACTTCCGGTAAATGACGACGGTAGCACGTACTTCTTACCACGTAATACATTACCATTATCTTGATTTTGCGCTAAGATCGCCAATTTCGCATACGTCTCAGTTCTTAAATCTTTTTGCTGCGTAATTATGTATCTCATCCTCTCAGCCTCAACCATTGAGTATCCGTCGGTACAAAATTGCTGTAACAATCGCCTACCACCGAGTATCATGGAGAACTGATTTTTTTAAACCGAAAATATGCACCAAACAGCAACAGCAGAAAAAATCGGAAAAATCCCAGTAACTCCAGAAAAATGGGAATTTATGCAACTAAGGCCCACAAAAAAATTCAGCTTAAAAAATCCACCCCAACTGTCTAAAACTGACCAAACAATCCAGAAAAAACCCATTCGGCCCGTTTTCAAGAAAAAATTCAGAAAAATCCCAAAAAAATCTGAAAAATAGGAAATCATAATCCTAAGTCTTCCACACAAAAAATCAGCTTAATACATGCAACCAAACTGCCAAAAACTGTCAAAACAGTCCATTTTGACCCAATATTTTCCAAGTAAATTAGGGACAGTCTTGAAGTGGTCAATATCATCCAGAAAAAATCGAAATAAATCTCATAAAATCCCTGAAAATATAAACCATTGTTCCAACACTATATAAAACTTTGCAGGCTGATCAGACCACCAAAAATACCGAAAATACCCCTCTGATAGTGAAGAATTTTCCCGAAATAATTCAAAAAAAATCCCAAAGAATTCTGAAAATGGGAAATCATAATCCCAGGCGTTCCACAAAATTTCAGCCTGATCAGAATAACCAAACAACTGCAGGTCCCGAAAACAGTCCATTTTGACCCGAAAAACTTCAAAAAATTCCAAAAAATTCTAGAAAATATCAATAAATTCCAGAAAAAATCCAGAAAATTCCTAAAAATAAGGAAAATAAATTAATCCCAAAAATATCCAAATTTCTGCATTTACCATAGATATTGAGGAAGCTTCAAAGTGCCAAGTTGTCAAACCTCAATCAAATTAGGGGTCATATATAGGAGAAGATTGGTGAGGTAAAATATAATACTTAGGTGTAGTCAACTGTTAATGGTTTCCGGGTAAAATTAGGTGTAGTGCCTTCTTCATAACTGTGTATCTTCATGCATGCCAAAGAAAAGCAATGTTTGGTTTAGGGCTGCACGTCTGATTCAATAAACTGCAACTCAAAACAAACATTTGGAGCAATGTTTGGTTTAGGGCTGCAGGCTTAAACAATGTATTGTCAATCTGCTCAATTTAGTTAGGTACATGATCTAGGATTGTAGGTACATGCTCAACTTGAATCTTTCATAACCCAAATAAAGAAGAAAAAAAATCTTCTCAAAAAAACAAAAATTAAAGAGTGAAAGACAGTTATTAAATATTTATAGACCAAAGTACCTTAATATTTCAATGAGAGTAAAAAACTATAGCTTGTCATATGTCCCTCCAAAAAGCCTTAATTTTATTATTTTCTGTGGGCCCATTAACCTGAAAATATGATAATTAACAAAATTAGTTATGATATATTATTAAAATCCCATAATATAGAATTTACATATTTTTGGGCTTACAAGGTTTGGTCATGATTGGATAATAAGTGAGATATTTTCCAAGCTGAAGAAACTAAATTATTGTAGTGATAACTTTTGTCGTCAGCTTTCAGAGCAACATTTTTGTGATTTGCAATTGATTTGACAACCTCCATGAATGTTTAACAACCTGATGCTGATATTCGAATTTGGTCAAAATTTGGTCAAAATTATTCATAGTTTTTCAATTAAAGTGATCATTTATATACCAGTTGCTTAGCAAGAATGAAACGCTTAAAATGAACTCTAAAACATGGTGATCTAATTGAAAAAAACACGCATAATTGAGTTACAGTGAATCAAGCATTTTGACGAACAGTTGGTGTGCAATTACAAATGTAAGACTGAACAACATTTGCACAACTCAAAACCCTAGATTTTCAATTATTTTACACTTGCAGTAGCCAATGATCATTCAATTACAAAAAAAAAGATCATTGACAAAACTACAATCATAAAATAGTCAACGAAGAAAGGAATCAACTTACCAGAAAATTGACGAGATTGATGGAAGGTGGAATTGAATAGAGAATTGTAGTGGGTAAGAAAGTAGTTGAATTTCTTGAATTTATTTTTATAACGGAGAATGGTAATAAATGAGGAGCATTTGTTCATCGATGTTTAGCGGTGAAGGTGGAGTATGAACAGGTCGAACGTGGATACATGGTAGAAATTGTAGTGTGAGAACTTACCAGGAATGACCCGGCATCGGTGGATACGGTCTGAGGTTGTTCCTTGTTATGTGGTTGAAGATGAGATCTCCGATGGGTTTGTCACCAAGGTTTGGTTAATCGAAATGAAAACGTTAATGGAAGGAAGATAGCGGCTTGTTGAATGGGCAGATTAAACCCTAAAATCTTTTGACAGGTGGACGAATAGGTGATTTACACCTGCCATTTTCAGCCAATCAGAATGAGCTGTTGTGATTAGGTGGCAAGCAAAAGTCATGTGTAGCCTCATATATAGTTTAAGATTTGACATATACTAAACTAGCTACAAAACCCGCCCGATGGGCGGGTATGCTGTAAATTTTAGTATGTAGAAAAATGTCCAAAAACTTTATATATTTCTAAATGACATAATAATCGATAGATGTGATGATGATTTTGTACAAAAAAACGGTAAATGAAAGCATTTTATTAAATGAAGAATCCAGCTTTTTATGCCGTAATCCGTAATATCTGAAGTCTGGTTCCGTTGCACAATCCAGCTTTTTATGCCGTAATCATAGAATGCCGGTTTTATGGAAATTATATTGAGTTGTGTATCACTTCTGAATAAATACGATTGAGTCGCTGATTGATCTTTTAAATATTTATTTGTTTCCTTGTATGTAGGATCTTTTAAATAGTTATTTATTTGTTTCCTTGTATGTAGGAAGCCGTATATGGAGCATATGAATGTAGACCGTAAGTCGTACCAGATTCGTTTGCCGTATATGGAGCGTATGAATGTAGACCGTAAGCTGTACCAGATTCGTTTGTATTAGTGCAAATGACGTGGACCAATCAGGGAATTCCAAGTGCCATTATGGACGAATAGGAATGCTTGGAATTGCCATGGTGTCAAACACTCTTCAAATTTAGGCCTCATATATAGGGTATGATTGGAGGCCACTCACAAAAGGTTGTCTTGTGTAATTGCTCCAGTTGCACAGGGTAATTACCGCCACTGGTCGACGAGATATTATCAAAAGATGCCATTTGGATTTCAAATCATAGACACAACATTACATCAACCAACATATGGACTTAAGGAGGAATGAAATCGATATATTGCTATCGATATCCACATGAATTTTGTATGATTTTGGGAACGATCTTGATCCAATTTGTCTTGAATGTCTAACCCGATATTCCAATAATCTTGTAATCCGTTTAAGTTTTTTAACTAAAAAAAGACCATGATGTGTTCCTTCACGTTAAACAAGTGAGAAAATTCTCTAATTCATTTACTACCACTTTGAAGTTTGAATCTTGAAGGAATTTGAGGTGTATGTAGAAAGAAAACAATGGAAGAAGAAGAATAATGAAGAATAAAAAAGGATTTTTGAAAGGAAAAAGCATTCTCCCACGCATATTTTAGATTACCTCATGAGAAGATTTTGAAAGAGAGAACCAAAATAAAAAAATGCGTTTGCCGGGAGTCGAACCCGGGTCTATTGCTTGGAAGGCAATTATCCTAACCGTTGGACTACAAACGCTTGTTGTTCTGTAACAGAAATAAAACTATCTATCAAAAAACCAAAATTTGGAAGAATTTCATTAAAGTGAAAAAATTAACATTTAATATTAGTAGTATCATTTTCCATTTAAATATAATTATTTTACTACCAAGAATCTTCAAACTTTAGGCCCAACCAGAAAGCCCACTCCTTCTTCAGCAAGTTTCGCGGCTTCTTCTATTCTGTATTCTGCAACTTTCTTCAAATTCACAAAAAATCGAATTTGAAAGAGGTCATGGCGAATAGCGAAGAAAAATCATCATCTTCAATGGCCGATTCCTCTCTGCGGCCATGGGAGTCTTACCACACTGTTTATACTAACGCTAAAGCAGGTACTGCACGTTTCGTTTTTCAGTTTGCAATCATTTCTATACGCATTTAGCGCTTAATTCACCTCCCCGTCTCAAATAGATGAAACTGAAATCTAATTAAACCTAATTAAACCTAATTAAACCGAATTCCATAACTTAATTTCATCGATTTCAGTGTCGATGAACATTCTGAAACTTCAATTGTGTCAATTTGTTTCTAATCTGGTGTACACGAGCAAACGTTATACATCCGCATAGTATACTCAGGATCACGGCAGAAAATCGTACGTTAATGAAATTCTGATTAAGGAAGTGTAATTAATATATTTCAGCTCGAATGATTTTCCTATAGTTTAAAGTAGTTACTGAAATTTCTCCAAAATTAGGTCAAAATTCTGTTTTGTAGAAGTTTATCTGTGTTATCATTTTGGCAGGTATGGATGGAGTTGACAAGGAAAAAGTGCAAAGAGTAGTGTATGAGATGAGTAAAGGGTCAAAGTATTTTGAAAATGAGGAAAGAAAAGAGGCTTATATGAAACAGAAGATTGAAAACATGCGTGCACAACGTGAAAACCTAAAAGCTACTTATATATCTCATTATCAAAAGGTAACTGCAAGAAAAACATTATTACTTTTTCCTTTTTTATTTATTTATTTAATTTCTTGTGTTATTAAAGGTTGCTGATAAAAGAATAGCCGAATTGGAAGCTACACGTGATCTATCAAGAATTTGGTTGCATGTAGACATGGATGCTTTTTATGCAGCTGTTGAAACCCTAAGCAATCCTTCATTAAAAGGCAGACCGATGGCTGTTGGTGGCATGTCTATGATTTCTACAGCTAATTACGAGGTTTAAAACTCAACTTTTTTTTATATTTAATTTGCTTCTGTTGTTTTGTTACATTTTTTAAGAAATTATTTATCTTTCAGGCACGGAAATTTGGTGTTCGTGCTGCAATGCCTGGTTTTATAGCATGTAAATTATGTCCAGAGTTGATATTTGTGCCTACAGATTTTAAGAAATATACATATTACAGTGACTTAACTAGAAAAGGTCAGATCACATATGCTTTACTTTCTTGAAAATTTATAGATTCACTTTAAACAGTTTAAATAAAATATGTTATATATTTGTCTTTTTTAAATCAGTTTTTCATGAATATGATCCCAATTTTACGGCTGCTAGTCTTGATGAGGCTTATTTGGATATCACAAAAGTCTGTAAAGAAAGGGATATTACTGGTGCAGAAGTAAGTTATATACGCATACATAATGTATATATTGAATATATAATTGCTACATTATATTATTTTTTTTATTATTTTTTATAAATTTTATGTATTTTTGAAGGTGGCTGAAGAGCTTAGAGAAAATGTGCAGAAAGCTACTGGCTTGACATGTAGTGCTGGAATTGCTCCAAATCGGTTACTTGCAAAGGTGTTGTGGGTTGTGAGAGAACAAAATTATGTTTATTTATAACCTAATTATGTTGAATAAACCATTTTACTGAAAGTTATATTTTTATTTATTTATATTTATATATGCTTATAATAATAACCTTTTTTTTCTTCATCCAATTTTTATCAGGTGTGCTCAGATATAAATAAGCCAAACGGGCAGTTCATTTTGCCTAATGACCGAGCAGCTATAATGACATTTATATCCTCGCTTCCTATACGGAAGGTATTAATATAATATTTTTATTTGATTTACTCCAAAATAATATTAATATATATTTGATTAATTGTTTCACAGATTGGTGGTATTGGTAAAGTAACAGAACACATGTTAAAAGACGTTTTTGACATTAAAACATGCGAAGACTTACTGCAAAAAAGCTCTTTCCTTTGTGCACTATTCTCTCCTTCATCAGCAGGTGTAGTATGACAATCATCCAAACAAAAAGGGCTTTTTTGTAATTTTGTTGTTATACATACATGATACTAACCCTAATTTCTTTTTCTGAATTATGTAGATTTTTTTATATCAGTTGGTCTAGGAATTGGAGGAACAGATGCACCTCAAGTTAGATCAAGAAGAAGTATGAGCAATGAGAGAACATTTTCTCCAACTAAAGATGAGCATTTTTTCCATCAGAAATTAGGTCAAATTTCAGACTTTTTATGATTCATGTTTTGTAAGATCATGAGTAAATTACACAAATGGTCCTTTAGGTTTGTACCATATTACATATTTGGTCCTTTAGTTTCATAAATTACACTGGTAGTCCTTAGTTTTGAAACTATTGACACGTTTGGTCCTTTACCTAAATAGACGTTTATTTTTCCCGTCAAATATGGTCACGTGTTATGCACGAGGGGGTAAATCTGTCCGTTTCCCTTTCCCTTCACCAATTTGAAACCCATAAAAACCCGTCTATTTGACGGGAAAAGTTAACGTGTGTTTAGGTAAAGGACCAAACGTGTCAATAGTTTCAGAAACTAAAGGACCAAATATGTAATATGGTACAAACCTAAAGGACCATTTGTGTAATTTACTCTGAGATCATTAGATTATAAAAGTTTATATGTTAGAGAAACTTATAATTAAATTTAATTTGCAGTTGAACTTGCAGAGATGCTTTCTGCTGACATGGAGAAAGAAGGTCTGTATGGACGAACACTAACACTCAAATTAAAAACTGCATCATTTCAGGTACAATTTAATGATTTTTTTATTTAATAATATATTTTAGAGGGAAATGATTTATGAATAATCCAAAACTTTTATATATTCAGGTCAGAACTCGAGCTTTGACTTTGCAGAATTATATACAGTCAAGTAATGATATATTAAAACATGCTTCAAAGCTTCTCAAGGCTGAACTTCCTGTATCACTCAGATTGATTGGTAAAATAAAATAACCAAATTTCAGATTTCGTCCCCTGACTTTTTTTTATTGCACGAATAGTCCCTAACTTCAAAACTTGTAACTTATTACAATTGGAATTCGTTGCAGGACTGAGAATGTCTCATTTCAATGAAGATAAAGGTGGTAGTCAAAGAACACTTTTGAATTTTGTTAAATCAAGAGACAATAACAAAGAAATTATAAACGAAGAACACTCAGATGTTAAAGATTATGGTGACAATTTATCAGATCTTGATCACAACATTTGCACATCAAATGATAATAATGAGGAAATAAGGGACCATATTGCACTTGAATGCAAAAACAAGGTACTCGTAGTGAAATGTAACTTATTTACATAAAAATGGGCCGATTTGGGTTATTGTTAAAACCTCCTAAATCACTTTATTTTTAGGCCAAAATGCATTTTAGTACCCTGAACTTGGCTAACCGGGTCCTCTACTACCCTGAACTATTAAAGGTGCAGCACGGTACCCTTAACTTGACAAAATAGTCGATTTAGTACCCTGATCATTAATTTGATCACATTTTCTTGCTTGACTTAATTTCGTTGGGGCTTTTGACGGACTATAAAATTTACGTTCATCTCAATATATTGATATTAGAAGTAAATCTCGTGAGAAAACAAGACAAAATAAGGGAGTCAGGGTACTAAATCGACCATTTTGTCAAGTTCAGGGTACCATGTTGCACTTTTAATAGTTCTTGGTAATAGAAGACATAGTTAGATTTTGGCCTTATTTTTATTAATAAAGTTGAAGATTTTTTTATGACAGATTTTGGAGAACAATTTGGTTGAGGTTTCAGCAAAATCTTGTGAATTTGATGCACGTGAGGGGAAAGGGAAAGATCCAGATTTGTTAACTAGGGTTAGGGTTTCAGATAATGAAACTGGGTGTTCATCATCAAATGATAAAGAACAGTTAATGTGGTTAGATGATTACAAATGTTCGTTATGTGGTGTAGAATTACCTCCTACTTTTGTGGAAGAAAGACAAGAACATTTTGATTTTCATCTTGCTCAAAAGCTGCAAGCAGAAGAAGAATCAGGCCATAATTTTGCATTTAAACATAGGTATTTATCTTAATTTCATAGAAATATAAATATTCATAGTAGTGAGTGAGTGAGGGGCAAATTGGTAATTATGGTGTTGTAATTTTTGTAACAGGATGAGGGAGAAAGTAAGTGAATGCAAAGGCAAGAAGAAACAGAAGCATTCTGCATCAAATGGGAAGCATATTCCAATTGATGCATTCTTTACAAAAAGAAATCATAATATCTAGCATTTATTATATTGTTATGGTTATTGTAAAATATGTAATATGTGTTTATGTAATTACTAACGTTATTGCTGTTCCATAGCAGATAATAGATGTATGATTGCTGAATTGTAAATAGGACAATGTTTTTGAACATTAACCAGCTATTAACTAAATGTGTATTCAGTATTCTATAATCTTTTTTTTTTTAATTATTAATAACTCCAGTTTGGTCAAATTAATTTATGAAATTAATAATATGACATGTGGTAATAATTATAAAATGTGCATTCTAGTAGTAGTAAGAATCAATTCTTTATGTGCATTCTCATTGATCTGGGGTCCAAAAAGACAGCCAACAATCTTAAATTATTGAAAAAAAAGATTCTGTCACATGTGATTATTGAGATAAGGTATTGACTTCCATTACAGTTTGGATCTTGGAGCTAACAACTAGAGAAAAACTCACACACTCAACTCATGAAGACACTTGTTTTCTTTCTTCTTCTATGCATTTTGCTTAACCTAGGTTATTCTTTGTTTTTGTTTTTGTTCTTGTTTGTGTCTAATAATAATATGCTAATAATAATGTATTTGCGATCCAGGGGATATAACTCGGGCCCACGAAAACGATGATATCTATGATCACTATGCAACTGCTGAGGTAAGTTCAAGTATCCTTAACTGTTCTCATTCTTCTCTACTTTTATCCTTACTTCAAGATTCACAATATATTTTGTCCAATTTAAAAACTTTCTATAAATGTTCAATGTGGTAGTTATGATTACAAAACAACATTATTGACATTACAATTTAAAATCTTTGAGTAAAATATTAACAAGGTTGTATGCATTGTATATAGTCTTTGGGCGAATTTTAACCCATTCCCCTTTTAGCTAAAACAAATCTATTTGATCCGTTTAAAATAAAACACAACCCAAACTAGCATGTTCTTTAGATATTTAATGATAACATACCATTAAGCAGGAGAAAAACACAGTTAAAGACTTTGATGAAAGCACCCTATTCAGTCCATTCACCAAACAAGAATGGAGATCATATCAGGAGAAAAAAATTAACGAGGTAATTTTAGTAATTATAAAGTTTGAATAATCATAGAAAAACCTTTTTTTTACATTTATCTTTGTTTAGTCATTATACAAAGTTTTATGCAATCTTAGCGTATCTTAAATATTAATTTAACATATTTATCTATAAACCTAACATTTTTTATTATAATTGTCATTTCTAAAACGATATTTTTTAAGAAATCACTTCTTAATAATGCAATTGGGACACAAAAACATCTTAATTGGACAAGAAGTTGTACATCAACTAAAGTACTAAACACTAAACATGGATAAATGTAGGGTTGTTCAAAACTAGGTACCCGGATTTTAGGGTATTCGAATTTCGGGTACCGGATTTTAGGGTATCCGAATTTCGGGTACCGGATTTTCGGATAGTGATTTTTACTACCTGAATCTTGTATTCGAAATTTAGATATCCGAATTTTAGGTATCCGAAATTTGGGTATCTGAAATCCGGGTACCATGTATCCGGAAAAAAAAATTCAAATATTTTCCGGGTATTTTTTTATATATATTTCGGGTATTTTTGGATATTCCGGGTATTTTCTCAAATATTTTGGGTATTTTTCGGATATTTTTTATTTTCGGATATATGGTATCCGAAAATCTTGAGAAACACTACCCGTATCTGGTACCTGAAATTCGGATATCCGGATTTTCGGATACCGGATAATTTTTTGGATACCCGGTTTTTCGGGTATTTTTGAACACCCCTAGATAGATGTACAAAAACAAGTGTTGCTATGGTCCGCGCTCCGTTACGGGCCTATTTAATCAACGCATGATTTTACAAATATTAAGCGATATCGAGCATGTAAAATCGTAAAATGGACTTACATCTTATTTCTAAACTTTAAACAAATTAATTTTTGGGGTTATTAGAATATTGGCAGATTACTACAATTTGGTAAACTTCTTAAAAAGCAAAACTGCTTGAAATAATAAATGAAGAACTTTTTGATCAAAATAACGAGTGAATATTTTCCACCTTTAGTTGCCCCTTTTTAATTTACCCGTTTCAATAAACGGAGGCTGTTTAATTCACTTTTTAGTAATAAACGATTAACATCGTCAGTATATTCCGTCATTTATGTGAATAGTGAATTAACGGATTTTTAACCACATTTGTCCGAAGTATAATATAGTAATATTTATTTATTAGACAAAAAGGACACTTTACAAGTTTATGCTAACGTAAAATTTCTTTGTAGGGCCGTAAAACGGAGTTAAATTTCAAGATAACTTACGCAAACAAAACAGCAGTTAAAAACGCCAAACTTTACATAAACCAACTAACCTCAGATTTCCACTGGGGTTGTGGAATGACACATAGAATCCTCAACAACACCGCTTACAAAAAATGGTTTGCATCAAAATTCACAGCAGCCGATTTCCACAACGAGTTAAAATGGTATTACACCGAGTCAACTCAGGGTCAAGAAAACTACACCGATCCAGATCTAATGTTAAAATTTGCTGACGAAAACGGGATAATCGTCAGAGGTCATACCGTATTATGGGATGATGTAAAATACCAACAAAAATGGGTCAGAAAACTTTCACCTGAAAATTTATTAAAAGCAGCAAACAAACGAGTTGACTCGGTGGTTGGAAGGTACAAAGGGCGGTTAGTTGGTTGGGATGTTATGAACGAGAATTTGCATCATAATTTCTTTGAGAAAAGATTGGGTAGGAATGCATCGGCTTATTTTTATAATCGGGTTTATAATATTGACCCGAATGTGACATTGTTTATGAATGAGTTTAATACTACTGAACATGTGAATGATGAGTGGGCTCGGGCTGATAAATATTTGAGAAAGTTGAAGGAGATTCGGGCTTACCCGGGAAATAGTGGTGTGAAAATGGGAATCGGGCTCGAATGTCATTATGGTGCGGAACCGATTGATCTTCATTATGTTAGAAGTTCGTTGGTGAAGTTGAGTCAAACGGGCTTACCGATTTGGTTGACCGAGTTGGATGTTAAAATGGATCCGACGGTCCAAAATAAAGCTCAATTACAGGTGACGTTATTTGCTATTTACCTCAATTGACCTTTTTGTTTACTACTCTTTTTTTTAGGTGATGTTGACACCATACTTTTTAATCTACCACAATAATTGCATTATATGTTTGTACAGTCTGCAGTAATACTTATATGGTGTGGTGTATGCATTAAAAAATGTGGTACACAAATTAATTCCCCTCTTTTTTCTTTGTTACTTTGTTTTTCTTCAGTTGTAGAATATTATCATTTAAATGTTTATAGTGGATGCATTTTGTGGATATATGCATTTTACTAGTTACTACAGACAATTAAGAATTAAATCTTGGATGTTTTTTAATCCATAATATTATCGTAAATAATATTTCTGGTTCATACCATTTATCGACATATGGGAATCTTTGTATGAAATAAGGTAAAAGTGTTGAATTTTGTACAGGTTATTTACTTGGAGGAAATACTACGGGAATCTTTTTGTCATGATGCAGTTAAAGCAATCATCATATGGACAGGTGCATCAATCGACGGCTGTGATATAATGTGCATGACAAATGAAAAATTAGAAAATACACCCGTTGGTGATTTAATTGACAAATTAATGGAAGAATGGAAAACCGGCAAAATTGAAGTTGTGACAGATGATAATGGAAGTTATCAAGTTTCGGTGTTTAATGGTCGATATCAAGTGACCGTTGTGGACCCTGTTACAAATGGTTCAACTTCTGTCAGTTTTAAGGTAGATAAAGTTAGCATACCGGATAAACAAGTTCATCTTCAAATTGGTGGTTAAGTCGTATGATGATTATAATTATTTGCCCATGGCTAATTGCCTAACTATAATAAAAGAATAATATTGATGCTTATTATTTATGCCTACATTATATTGCTACTCACCATAAAATAACATTTATAATCCGTACTCTTTCCTCATCATTTGATTTTGCTTAATCTAGTGAGCAAGCACATAATATCATTCATACCATTTCTCCTATAATAATGACAGTTTTTAATTTGATTTTAGATTTGGAGTATTAGGTTTGACAAGTTG
Source organism: Calendula officinalis (assembly GCA_963853835.1). Classification (NCBI taxonomy): domain Eukaryota; kingdom Viridiplantae; phylum Streptophyta; class Magnoliopsida; order Asterales; family Asteraceae; genus Calendula; species Calendula officinalis. The sequence continues at coordinate 8,166,540 of OY970828.1, read as the reverse complement.
ATTATTGCTATTTCCATCAGAAAATAATGATTATGAAGGATACTCAATCCTAACAAAATCAGGCTTTAAATGAAGTGATATGTAGACAATCTTTCATCTATCTGAGAGTAGAGATGCTACTTTTAGAAACACCTCTAGTGTGCGTGTGAAAGCATATTAGTGACAAACAATTTAGAATTAATTAATAATTTAGACCGTGCAACTAGTTCAATTCTCATTGAAGACTGATAGACTACAATCTTCCCAAAATATTCCATGCGACTGAGAGACTTCATAAAACAGCAGTTCTTTGAACAACAGTAACAGGTGAGCAACACTAACTGGAGCAGCACTAAGTGTTTGAGCAGTACTAACGGGCAGTAGTAACAAGGTTGATCAGTCGTAACGAGTAGTAGTAACAAGGTTTGAGCAATACTAACGAGCAGTAGTAACAAGGTTGAGCTTGAGCAATATTAACTCGGACAAGTGGCGGCGTCTAGTGGACTAGCACAGTCACACGGTCTATTTTGAGAAAAATTGAAAATACAAGTTTTTTCTAGGAGAACTTTGGTTTCATTTAGTCTATATTAAGAAATCACCCAACAATTTAGCTACTGTTTATCGTTACATTAATTAAAACTTGTATTAATACTAGACTGAAAGAAATGCCCATACATTTGGGGGAAACTGGAAATCATAACAATAATCATTTTGTTAAAAAATTATAGAACATCAAGCCAAAACCCTAACCTAATTAAAGATGAAGATCTTCAATATCAGTTAATGCAGACTTTTTGGAAGTAATCACAAGCTGTCCACATGCACCACTAATATCTTGCCCCATTTGCTTTCTAACTGTAGTTCGTATATTATAAGTATTTCTTAGAACTTTCTGGAAATTAGTTACACTTTCATCTTCACTTGTTTCAAATTTACTTTGTATACCAATCGGATTAAACGGTATCAAATTCACAACCTGAAAACAATAAAGAAATAAATAAATTGGAAAACATTAATTAACATTTTAAATAAATAAATTTGTTTGTAACTCACAACTTCAAATGTCTCAAGCAATCTACCAAGCTGGTGAGCATGTTGTTCCGCATCATTCACACCATCCAGCATTATATACTCGACAAATATTTTTTGCTGACTGAAAAATAATAATATAAATTTACTCAACCAAAAAAAAAGTTCATTAATTTATTAAAAAAGAATATAATTTATATAAACACACCTTTTCTTTTGATATTCTGCTAAAGAATTCATAAGTTTTTCTAGAGGAAAAGCTCGTGCTGCAGGCATTATTTGGCAACGAATTTCTTGAAGTGGTGCATGAAGAGATACTGCTAGGTTTGAATTTGGTAAATCATTATGGAATTTATTTATTGCATGAATTATCCCAACCTATAACAAATTAAATTATTAAATATAGTATATTTAATCAAGATATATGAATAAAATACTATTTAAATGCGGGAACATACAGTTGAGACAGTTATTTTCTTGGGTGAAAGCTGAAAAGGATATGATGTCATCACTCGGATAGCTTCTACTACTGCAGTGTAGTTGTTTAATGGCTCTCCCATTCCCTGAACACAAAATAATAAAATATCAAGAATTCAAAATAAATAAATAAATAATTTTTTATTTATTTTTAATTTACCATGAAAACAACATTGCGTATGGGTGACAAACGTGAAGCATGCACTAATTGTTCTACAATCTCTCCTGTTGAGAGGTTACTTTTGAAGCCCATTGTTCCAGTTGCACAAAATGTGCACCCCATTTTGCAACCGACCTATATTTAAATTACAGAAAATATATTAATTTTTTATAAGAAATTAAACTTAGAATTGATAATAGGGTAAAGGTCTACCTGTGAAGATACACATAAGGTTGATCTTGGACCACCAGAACGATTTTTGCCTCCATATTTCCCTAAACTAGAATCATATCTCATAATCACAGCTTCTACTGATGCTCCATTCTAGCAACATTAAGAAGCAGATTTAATTATTAATTTTATCAACAGTGAATCCATTATTAATCTTCAAATTGTACAATATAGATATAATTATTACTATAATAATATTTCAATCAAAATAACTTCACTGCCTCAAAATTCACCAGCTTTCAGCATTATTCTTTTTTTAAATACAAGATGATTGGTTGAATATTCATACAGTTGTGATATAAAGAATCATAATGAGATAAAATACCTGCAATTTAACGAGGAGTTTGGTGGTAACTTGATCAGTTGAATCAAGAGCAGATTCAACGATTGAAGTGCAGGGTTTAAATTTGGAAGAAAGTAACGAGTAAGCTGCTGAAGGTAATGAAGAAATATCTCTCCATTCACAATTAGGGTTCTGTATCACATATCTACAAGCGTGATTTATAAATTAAATTATTAATCAATATGCTAATCATAAAACATAATTAAAATCGAAAATTCGAAGGAGAGGGAGAGATTTTACTTCCAAATTGAAGGGATGAATTGAGTATTGATTCCAGCGTTATCAAATTCAGTTCGTATGAAGGGAGCATCGAACACAGATCGAAACGTCATAGCAAATTCAAATCACTATTTGAGCAATCAATTGAAGCTTGATTCCAATTTAGGGTTAGGACGCAGCTTTTTCTTCTTCCCAGTAAACCTGCCCCTTTAACTTCGGTACTAAAGTTTGTATATTTTGCATTTGAGCCACCGCTTTCTTTGATTTTAGTTTTTTAAACGAAAAATTCTAAACTACTATACTATGAGACTTCAACCTTTTTTTTTATCATAAGAATAAAGTTCACACATCATACCGTTAATGTCCTTTGGTCTTTGATTTTTAGGTCATTTAGATCACTCTAGTTAGAATTTGTAAAATAGGAATAATTTTGTAGTTATAGTGGAAATATTTGAACTTTTATTATGTTTTTCTTTGATTTTATTATGTTCTTTTTGGATTAATTATGTTTTATATTTTGAATATTTAAATGGTTACTTGGAACTTTAAATTATATGTCTTACTGTCTACACATTTATTTAATGGCTACATGCAAATTTTCACGGCTTAAATGAGTCAATCAAGTTAGTAGGATTTCACATTTTCATGGGTTCCACGGATTATGTCGGGTTGACATAAAATTAATTGTGTCATGTCTGGGTCAATATTTTGAACCTGTTTATTAAACGTGTTGAGTGTGGATATAGAGTCTTGACTTATTTAATTAAGGTCTCAACACGATACCAATCAAATACGATACGGCCCATTTTCCAAATGTAGATACAGGGGATGAGAATGGATTTTGCACCTCATCACCCTTGGTCGGTTTGGACCATGCTCAAATTCATGGGTTTGAAACCAAACACTACGAGTGCACACCGAAACCGGTTTTTAAACCGGAACCGGTTTTAAAACCGGATCAAAACCGGTTTGAAACCGGTTTTATAGTCGGAAAATCGGATCGGTTCGTAACCGGCGGATCAAAACCGGATACCCCATCTCAAGCACAAACCGGATTCAAAAAACCGGTTTAAAAACCGGTTATATCGACCCGTTACAAAAAACCGGTTTAAAAACCGGATTTTTCTTAACCGGATTAAAAACCGGTTTCAAAACCGGTTTAAAACGGTTTCAAAACCGGTTTAAACCGGATTTTTCTTCCTTTTTACATATTTTGTTCCTAAAAGATACATAAAATGATAAAAATACAAAAAAACCCGTAAATCCGGTTTTTAAACCGAAAACCGATCCGATCCGACCAAACCGATCCGATCCGATCCGCTTTTAAACCGGTCCGAACCGGTTTTGATCGGATTGAAGCTAGCCTCGTAAAACCGGTTTCAAAACCGAACCGGTTTTGGCAAAACCGGTTTTGACCGGAGTTGACCACAACCGATCCGGTTTTTAAACCGGTTCGGTTTTCGGAAAAATCCGATTTGTGCACCTCTACCAAACACACCGTGCCCCTTTAAAGACTTTTAAATTAGGAGGCAACTATGAAATCCGATTAAACACAGTATGTTCTTTTGGTCATGGTTTTTTTTTTTTTTTTTTTTTTTGTTTTTTTTTTTGTTTTTGAATATATATTGTTTTCAGAGTCAAATCAAATTATATTGAACTATCTGTTTTTCTTTTTAGAGCATCATTCAATAATTTGTGTTGAAATGAGGTTAAATCATTCATCTAATATTGATATCTCATCAAAATTATGAATATAGATCAAGAAAGAAGTTAGCTTATTTAGAGAACTTAAAGAAGCAATTAGGAGCATTCATTTAGTTAAAACATTCAAGGGCACATAAGGTCATGATTGTCATTTCCCCCCTCTTATAATAATATACAACGCCTCTTTTTAATTTTCCCTCTTTGTGTGTTTTTCAGTTTTCCCAGCATCATCTTTTTCATATCTCCTCCAAAGCTCCATCAATGGCTTTTTCTAATTAGAACCTTGTTTGACTGAGCAGCTCCAAATCACAGCCCCAAATATCCAAATCATACACAGCTCCACATATCTATAAACATCTTGAAATTGCAGCTGCGCAACTCCAATTTGCAAATCTACATCTCCTATTTCAAATAACTATATGCAACTCCATGAATCGCGAAGTTCCAAGTACTATTCTGAACCCTACACCAGCTGCTCAAATCTCAAATATGTATCAATTTGAACCCTAAATCAGCTAAGAACCCTAAATTAGCTACTATACGAACCCTAAATCAGCTCCTATATGAACCCCAAGTCAACTACAAATGAGGGAATCGAATTAAACTCCAGGTAGGTCTTCAATGGCTACCAAATCTAATTTCCAAATGTATCTAGAATTGCATAGTGATGGTAATTTGTTGATTCCAATACCTTTTTTCATTTCAATAATGTTTAGTTGAATGTTTAAGATGATGTGTTTTTGTATGATATAATGAATTAGTCTAACTAAATAATGTTTGTCTATGATATGCTAGTAATCAATATTCAGTTTGTTTTTATAGTTTTGTTGATATATGAATGATTTTTGTAATGGGTTAATATGCTAAAAATTAATGGTCATTTCTGATTTTTCATCTTCATTCTTACAGTTGCATTTGCATTTTCATTCTCACAGTTGCATTTGCATTTTCGTTTTACTTGGTTATTCAATAAAAAAGGTATGTTTCTTTCTTATGTTTTTTTTAACGGCTAATTAGTAAGTTAGTGGTTCGAGCCTAGGTAGTGACATCCACAAGGGGCAGTATGCCTTCCCTCGAACGTTCCACCAATTTATCCACGACGGGACTTGAACCCATGACCAATAGGTCATGGGCAACACCTTAAACCTTCCTCCAATACCACTAGGCTACAAGCTTTGGGTTGTTTCTTTCTTACGTTGATGCCGATTGTAACGACCGAGATTTTGTAAATAAATAAATTGTACAAAAATATGATAAATAAGATAATTCATTTCAGAACCGTAGGAATTGGTTTCGAGTCATTTGGACATCGTATGAGGAAGTTATGGACGAAACCAGGTCGAGCCAAGGACTGAAAAGTGCAGCCCTGCTGCAATGGGAAAGTTCACGGCGTGAACTTTTGTTCACGACCGTGAAGTAGTAACAGGGAATTGAGCATGTTGGCGTGAACTACTTCCCGACTGGTTACCGATCGCGAAGTGCCGGAGACGCGAAGTTCGCGTCGCGAACTTATGTTAGCGATCGCGAACTATAGAGCTCTGTGTATATAACGAATTTGAGGCTAGGGTTTAGACACCTACACCCCTAAAACCCTACCAGCCGTTTTTAGAGAGAGAGCTCGTTTTTGCTGTTCTTGGGCTTGAATCTTCATCAATCTTGGAGATTTCTTCATCAAAGGTAAGGATTCTTGATTATCTTACTTACCTACCTTAGTTTCAAGCTTCTCATGGGTATCAATGGTGGTTTTGGGAACCAACCACATCATCTTTGGGGAAGATGATCTATCATGAGTGTAAAACACTCATGGTGAGCTTGTAATCAATGTGTACAAGCTAGATTTCAGTTTTATGGATAGAAATCTTGAACTAGGGTTTGAGATTTCCACCAAGTGGTATGAACTTGGTGGTTGGGAATGTTAAGATGGGTTAACTAGTAGTTAGTTATGGTTTATGACTAGATTTGTGATGATTTTGATAATAGGTCAAGAAGGACTTGGAATTGGAAGTACTTCCTTGTTTGGGAAGTAGAGATTGTGTTGATTTGCACAAGTATTGGATAGCATTGCTAAGGTGAGTACATGTGATCTTTCTGAGTACATAGTAAACCTTGTTTATGAATTGAAATGATTTTAGAGTCTTTATTAGATAGATATTTTTATAAAGAAAAGATGGAATTGATAGAGTATGAATTTGATTTAATTAAAATGAATTGAATTGAATTGTATTGTGTATGTATTGCTTAGTTACCACTAGATTGATTGAGTTGTGATATGGGTCTTGACCCAAGTTGATGATTTGTTATGTGGCAGCTAATCGATTGGATCCTAGATAACCCACACAAGTTGGGGGAGTTAGTGACTACTACTTGGGGCGGTACCACCCTGCGCAAGAGTAGTATGTCGAGAAATAGATAACCCGGAAATCGGGGGAGTTTGAGATAACCCGGAAATCGGGGGAGCAAATAGATAACCCGGAAACGGGGGAGTTTACCTAGATAACCCATATCGGGGGAGTTGTTTCGGGGAGGCCCGTTACGTATGTGTTTGGCTTATGGCAAGCCTTAGAGATTGATTGACTATGTGCAATTTGATAATTTATTAAGTATTATTTTATTGCAAATTATTTCTAACCGGGTCTAAAACCCATGTTTCTCACGAGACAATATTTGTCTCACGTACTACGTTTATTTTGACTATGTACTCAGGTTCGGGAGCAAGAGATTAGGCGGCCCGTAGTGATAGCATTTGGATGATTAGCTCGGTGTACTTATTTAATTCCCTAGACTATAGTTTTGATATATTTGTAACACCGGTTTTGACACTTTCTAGTTATTCCAAATGTTTTGTTTTAATCCGCATTTTGGATATTATGGATTTTGAATGTTAAACTTGTTTATTTAAAAAGTTTAAATTGTTTCGAAAAAATCGGTGTGTTACAACTTGGTATCAGAGCATTAGTCTAAGTGAATTAGGTTGGTTACCCACCCTAGACTTAGACTTTGCTTTTGGGACATTATGTTCTATAGGAAGTTAGGTTGACCTTTAAGGATTAGGGTTGACCATTGAGGGAATTGTTTAATTTCGAGCTATTCTTATGTTTAATTTTGACTTTTTAGTCAACTTATTGAATTCTAATTCGGTTGACATCTTATTATAGTAAGATGGCTAGAACCAGAAGTGGTCGATTGTTGGATGAGGAACGAGCTTCGAATTTGAATCAAGACGGGAATGGATTGGCCAATTCGGGTATCGGGAATAACCATACTCCGGTAACTATGGAGGCCATTCAATCCATGCTCACTAATATGAGAAATGTAATGCAACAAGATGTTAACCGGATCATAAACGATCGGTTGAACTTAGGAGGTGATGATGATGAAAGGGAGGAAGAGGAACGTCGCTTTGAGGAGGAGAGGGAGGAAGGTGAAGATTCCCCTCAACTCACTAAGACCAAGTCAACGGGAAACACCAACCCGACCGAGAAATCCTCCAATGGGGAAAGTGGTGAAGAGAGAAAGATTGAACGTGAAGGATGTTCTTACAAGACATTCCTTGCTTGCCGTCCCGACTTCTATTTCGGGAGTACGGAACCGAAAGTGACGGTTCAATGGATTCGAGAGACGGAATGTGTGCTTGAAAGTAGTAAGTGCAAGGAGGAAGATATGGTGACTTATGCCTCACGTTTGTTCAAAGATGATGCTCTTACATGGTGGGACACCGTGTATGAAACCTTGGGGAAGAAAGCCATTTACAAGATGTCGTGGGATGAGTTCACTAGGAGACTCAAAGAGAAGTATTGCCCCGAAAGGGAGTTGGAGGAGTTGTTGGAAGAGTTCTTGCACTTCAAGAAAGGCAATTTGACCTTGGATGAGTATACCAAGAAGTTCACGGGATACCTCCCGTTTGTGTCAAGTACTTACCCAACCGAACGTAGTCGTGTGGTTCGGTTTGCCAATGGGTTACCATGGGAATATGAGCTCGAAGTGAAGAGGGCAACCACTCTTGGTGAGGCGATCAATGTCGCCCGAAGTGTCGAAAAAGTTAGCAAGAGAAGAGTGCAAGAGAGATCGGTTGGTAATGAGAAGAGGAAGTTTGAAGGTTTTTCGGGGTCATCCAAGAAAAGCAAGTTTGCCCCGAGCGGGTCAAAACAAGGAAGTGTTGGTGGATGTAGGAAGTGTGGTAGGGACCACAAGGGAGAGTGTAAGGCGGATTCCAATGGTTGTTTCAAATGTGGTCGTTTTGGCCACAAGGCTAGAGATTGCAAGGTTAAAAGCCTTGATGAAGTGGAATGTTTCTCATGTCATGAGAAGGGGCACTATAGTAATGTTTGCCCGAAGAAAGGAACCGAAACGTTGGTGTCAACCGCTCACAAGAAACCGGAGCCGATGAAGGTCAAAGGTCGTGCTTTCCAACTCACACGTGAAGAAGCCAAGGAGACTCCTGATGTCGTCTCAGGTACCTTATTCATAAACTCCATACCCACTTATGTGTTGATTGATTCGGGTTCTACTTATTCTTTCGTGTCTCATGAATTTGGTGCTAAGTTTAAGGTTCCACTAGAATTACTTGATGAATTGTATGAAATAGAAGTAGCCGATGGGAAAACCTCTATGGTTCAACATGTCTATAGAAATTGTGAGTTGGAAATCGATAACAAGAAGTTTAAGGTTGATTTGATGCCTATGGGAATTAAGGCTTTTGATGTAATTATTGGGATGGATTGGTTGGGAATCCACCAAGCCAAGATTTTATGTGGAAGGAAATTAGTGTCGATTAAATCTCCCGAAAATGAAAAAGTGTACATTTATGGGGAAAAGAGGCATCGTATGCCAAACTTGTTAACCGCAATTAAGGCAAGAAAATGTTTAGCGAAAGGGTGTGCATCATTTATAGCCTATGTCCTTGATGGAAGAAAAGAAAAGAAGTCGGTTGAAAATGTGAAGATTATTCGAGACTTTCCCGAAGTTTTTCCCGATGACTTGCCCGGTTTGCCACCGGAGAGACAAGTCTAGTTTCGTATTGATTTAGTCCCGGGGGCGACGCCAATTGCCCGAGCCCCGTATCGTCTAGCTCCCACCGAAATGAGAGAGTTGATGGCTCAACTTCAAGATTTGCTCGATAAGGGTTTTATCCGTCCTAGTTCGTCGCCATGGGGTGCACCGGTTTTATTTGTGAAGAAGAAGGATGGTTCCATGAGAATGTGTATCGATTACCGAGAGATAAACAAGATGACAATTAAGAACCGATATCCTTTGCCAAGGATAGATGATTTATTTGATCAACTTCAAGGAGCCGATTATTTCTCTAAGATTGATTTGAGATCGGGTTACCATCAAGTTCGTGTCAAAGAAGGTGATACCGAGAAGACGGCTTTTAGGACCCGTTATGGTCATTATGAATTTCTAGTTATGCCATTCGGTTTGACGAATGCCCCGGCTATTTTTATGGATCTCATGAATAGGGTTTGTAAACCTTTTCTCGATAAATTTCTCATAGTATTTATTGATGATATTCTTATTTTCTCCAAAATCGAAGAAGAACATGAAGACCATTTGAGGCAAACTCTAGAAGTGTTGAAACGGGAAAAATTGTATGCTAAATTCTCAAAATGTGAATTTTGGTTGCGGGAAGTGCAATTTCTTGGTCATGTAGTATCTCGAAGCGGGATAAAAGTTGACCCGTCTAAGATTGAAGCGGTGAAGAATTGGGAAGCACCGAAGACTCCAACCGAAGTTAGAAGCTTTCTTGGGTTAGCCGGTTATTACCGAAGGTTTATAGAAGATTTTTCCCGAGTGGCGGTCCCACTCACTAGGTTAACGAGAAAAGACGTGAAATTTGATTGGGGGAAAAAGCAAGAGGACGCTTTTGCCTTGTTGAAAGAGAAGTTGTGCAATGCACCGATCCTCACTCTACCCGATGGTATGGAAGACTTCGTGGTGTATAGTGACGCCTCGAATAAAGGTCTCGGGTGCGTTTTGATGCAAAGGGGAAAGGTGATAGCTTATGCTTCAAGACAATTGAAGAATTCGGAAGAAAGGTATACAACACATGATTTGGAGTTGGCGGCGATTATTTTTGCCTTAAAGATTTGGAGGCATTACTTGTATGGTACAAGGTGTATCTTGTACACGGATCACAAAAGTCTCAAGTATGTGTTTACACAAAAAGACTTGAATATGAGGCAAAGAAGGTGGATTGAATTGATTAGTGACTATGATTGTGAAATCGTCTATCACGAGGGGAAGGCCAATGTGGTAGCCGACGCCTTGAGTAGAAAAGTTTATGAAAAACCGGTTAAGGCTAAGTTAATGCGGATTGATGTAGTATCTAGCTTTATTGAAAGTATAAAAACCGCACAAGTGGAAGTGATGGGAAAAGACGAGTATAGACAAGAGAGGTTGGGAAAGAACCAAGTATTTGAAGAAAATGGTCAAGGGTTGAAAACCGTGAATGGGCGAATTTGGGTCCCGAAATTCGGTGGAAACCGAAAAGTGTTGTTGAATGATGCTCACAAGTCTAAGTATTCGATTCATCCCGGTAGTACAAAAACTTATCAAGACTTGAAGAAAATTTATTGGTGGCCCGGGATGAAGTCGAGGGTAGCAAAGTACATATCAAAATGTGCCACGTGTGCACAAGTGAAAGCCGAGCACCAAGTGCCTTATGGTGTTGCACAATCGTTACAAGTGCCGGCCGGGAAATGGAATGACATCACAATGGATTTCATTGTTGGTCTCCCAAAGACGAGTAGGAATCATGACGCCATTTGGGTGATTGTTGATAGGTTAACGAAAAGTGCGTTATTCCTAGCTATTAGGGAAACCATGCCACTCGAGAAGTTGGCAAAATTGTATGTTGATGAAGTTGTCCGTTTGCATGGGGTACCATTGTCGATTGTGTCCGATCGGGATGCAAGGTTTACCTCGAGATTTTGGAGATCACTCAAAGAAGAGTTGGGAACTAAGTTGAGATTGAGCACGGCTTACCATCCGCAAACCGATGGTCAAAGTGAAAGAACGATCCAAACGGTTGAAGATATGTTGAGGTCGTGTGTATTAGATTTTGGCGGTAAATGGGATGAACATTTACCGTTAGTTGAATTTTTGTATAACAATAGTTACCACTCGACAATAAAGATGCCACCGTTTGAGGCATTGTATGGGAGAAAGTGTCGGACGCCTTCGTGTTGGTTAGAGGCGGGTGAGACGAAACTCACGGGTCCCGAGATTGTGAAAATAACAAATGAGAAAATTGGAATAATTCAAAGGAATATGAAAGTAGCACAAGACCGCCAAAGGAGTTATTCGGGTTTGAAAAAGCGACCATACGACTTGAATGTCGGTGATATGGTAATGTTGAATGTGTCGCCTTGGAAGGGCGTGATGAGATTTGGAAAGAAGGGCAAATTGAGTCCATGGTATGTAGGCCCGTTTAGGATCTTGAAACGTGTCGGCTTACAAGCATTTAAGTTAGAGCTTCCACCCGAGTTGCAAGGTGTCCATGACACCTTCCATGTTAGTAATTTGAAGAAATTTGTGGGTGAAGTGGAGAATATTATTCCACTCCAAGATTTGCGGGTCGATGCACCCAACCGGTTGATTGAAGAGCCCGAGGCCATATTGGAGGCCCAAACGAAGAAATTGAGAAACAAAGAAATTGAATTGGTGTTGGTCAAGTGGAAGCATTCCCTTGGGCCAAACTTGACTTGGGAAGTCAAAGATGAGATTAAGAAACGCTACCCGAACTTTGTTGATTATGATGCGATTCCGAGGACGGAATCCTCTTAAGGGGTAGATAGTTGTAACGACCGAGATTTTGTAAATAAATAAATTGTACAAAAATATGATAAATAAGGATAATTCATTTCAGAACCGTAGGAATTGGTTTCGAGTCATTTGGACATCGTATGAGGAAGTTATGGACGAAACCGGGTCGAGCCAAGGACCGAAAAGTGCAGCCCTGCTGCAATGGGAAAGTTCACGGCGTGAACTTTTGTTCACGACCGTGAAGTAGTAACAGGGAATTGAGCATGTTGGCGTGAACTACTTCCCGACTGGTTACCGATCGCGAAGTGCCGGAGACGCGAAGTTCGCGTCGCGAACTTATGTTAGCGATCGCGAACTATAGAGCTCTGAGTATATAACGAATTTGAGGCTAGGGTTTAGACACCTACACCCCTAAAACCCTACCAGCCGTTTTTAGAGAGAGAGAGCTCGTTTTTGCTGTTCTTGGGCTTGAATCTTCATCAATCTTGGAGATTTCTTCATCAAAGGTAAGGATTCTTGATTATCTTACTTACCTACCTTAGTTTCAAGCTTCTCATGGGTATCAATGGTGGTTTTGGGAACCAACCACATCATCTTTGGGGAAGATGATCTATCATGAGTGTAAAACACTCATGGTGAGCTTGTAATCAATGTGTACAAGCTAGATTTCAGTTTTATGGATAGAAATCTTGAACTAGGGTTTGAGATTTCCACCAAGTGGTATGAACTTGGTGGTTGGGAATGTTAAGATGGGTTAACTAGTAGTTAGTTATGGTTTATGACTAGATTTGTGATGATTTTGATAATAGGTCAAGAAGGACTTGGAATTGGAAGTACTTCCTTGTTTGGGAAGTAGAGATTGTGTTGATTTGCACAAGTATTGGATAGCATTGCTAAGGTGAGTACATGTGATCTTTCTGAGTACATAGTAAACCTTGTTTATGAATTGAAATGATTTTAGAGTCTTTATTAGATAGATATTTTTATAAAGAAAAGATGGAATTGATAGAGTATGAATTTGATTTAATTAAAATGAATTGAATTGAATTGTATTGTGTATGTATTGCTTAGTTACCACTAGATTGATTGAGTTGTGATATGGGTCTTGACCCAAGTTGATGATTTGTTATGTGGCAGCTAATCGATTGGATCCTAGATAACCCACACAAGTTGGGGGAGTTAGTGACTACTACTTGGGGCGGTACCACCCTGCGCAAGAGTAGTATGTCGAGAAATAGATAACCCGGAAATCGGGGGAGTTTGAGATAACCCGGAAATCGGGGGAGCAAATAGATAACCCGGAAACGGGGGAGTTTACCTAGATAACCCATATCGGGGGAGTTGTTTCGGGGAGGCCCGTTACGTATGTGTTTGGCTTATGGCAAGCCTTAGAGATTGATTGACTATGTGCAATTTGATAATTTATTAAGTATTATTTTATTGCAAATTATTTCTAACCGGGTCTAAAACCCATGTTTCTCACGAGACAATATTTGTCTCACGTACTACGTTTATTTTGACTATGTACTCAGGTTCGGGAGCAAGAGATTAGGCGGCCCGTAGTGATAGCATTTGGATGATTAGCTCGGTGTACTTATTTAATTCCCTAGACTATAGTTTTGATATATTTGTAACACCGGTTTTGACACTTTCTAGTTATTCCAAATGTTTTGTTTTAATCCGCATTTTGGATATTATGGATTTTGAATGTTAAACTTGTTTATTTAAAAAGTTTAAATTGTTTCGAAAAAATCGGTGTGTTACAACTTGGTATCAGAGCATTAGTCTAAGTGAATTAGGTTGGTTACCCACCCTAGACTTAGACTTTGCTTTTGGGACATTATGTTCTATAGGAAGTTAGGTTGACCTTTAAGGATTAGGGTTGACCATTGAGGGAATTGTTTAATTTCGAGCTATTCTTATGTTTAATTTTGACTTTTTAGTCAACTTATTGAATTCTAATTCGGTTGACATCTTATTATAGTAAGATGGCTAGAACCAGAAGTGGTCGATTGTTGGATGAGGAACGAGCTTCGAATTTGAATCAAGACGGGAATGGATTGGCCAATTCGGGTATCGGGAATAACCATACTCCGGTAACTATGGAGGCCATTCAATCCATGCTCACTAATATGAGAAATGTAATGCAACAAGATGTTAACCGGATCATAAACGATCGGTTGAACTTAGGAGGTGATGATGATGAAAGGGAGGAAGAGGAACGTCGCTTTGAGGAGGAGAGGGAGGAAGGTGAAGATTCCCCTCAACTCACTAAGACCAAGTCAACGGGAAACACCAACCCGACCGAGAAATCCTCCAATGGGGAAAGTGGTGAAGAGAGAAAGATTGAACGTGAAGGATGTTCTTACAAGACATTCCTTGCTTGCCGTCCCGACTTCTATTTCGGGAGTACGGAACCGAAAGTGACGGTTCAATGGATTCGAGAGACGGAACGTGTGCTTGAAAGTAGTAAGTGCAAGGAGGAAGATATGGTGACTTATGCCTCACGTTTGTTCAAAGATGATGCTCTTACATGGTGGGACACCGTGTATGAAACCTTGGGGAAGAAAGCCATTTACAAGATGTCGTGGGATGAGTTCACTAGGAGACTCAAGGAGAAGTATTGCCCCGAAAGGGAGTTGGAGGAGTTGTTGGAAGAGTTCTTGCACTTCAAGAAAGGCAATTTGACCTTGGATGAGTATACCAAGAAGTTCACGGGATACCTCCCGTTTGTGTCAAGTACTTACCCAACCGAACGTAGTCGTGTGGTTCGGTTTGCCAATGGGTTACCATGGGAATATGAGCTCGAAGTGAAGAGGGCAACCACTCTTGATGAGGCGATCAATGTCGCCCGAAGTGTCGAAAAAGTTAGCAAGAGAAGAGTGCAAGAGAGATCGGTTGGTAATGAGAAGAGGAAGTTTGAAGGTTTTTCGGGGTCATCCAAGAAAAGCAAGTTTGCCCCAAGCGGGTCAAAACAAGGAAGTGTTGGTGGATGTAGGAAGTGTGGTAGGGACCACAAGGGAGAGTGTAAGGCGGATTCCAATGGTTGTTTCAAATGTGGTCGTTTTGGCCACAAGGCTAGAGATTGCAAGGTTAAAAGCCTTGATGAAGTGGAATGTTTCTCATGTCATGAGAAGGGGCACTATAGTAATGTTTGCCCGAAGAAAGGAACCGAAACGTTGGTGTCAACCGCTCACAAGAAACCGGAGCCGATGAAGGTCAAAGGTCGTGCTTTCCAACTCACACGTGAAGAAGCCAAGGAGACTCCTGATGTCGTCTCAGGTACCTTATTCATAAACTCCATACCCACTTATGTGTTGATTGATTCGGGTTCTACTTATTCTTTCGTGTCTCATGAATTTGGTGCTAAGTTTAAGGTTCCACTAGAATTACTTGATGAATTGTATGAAATAGAAGTAGCCGATGGGAAAACCTCTATGGTTCAACATGTCTATAGAAATTGTGAGTTGGAAATCGATAACAAGAAGTTTAAGGTTGATTTGATGCCTATGGGAATTAAGGCTTTTGATGTAATTATTGGGATGGATTGGTTGGGAATCCACCAAGCCAAGATTTTATGTGGAAGGAAATTAGTGTCGATTAAATCTCCCGAAAATGAAAAAGTGTACATTTATGGGGAAAAGAGGCATCGTATGCCAAACTTGTTAACCGCAATTAAGGCAAGAAAATGTTTAGCGAAAGGGTGTGCATCATTTATAGCCTATGTCCTTGATGGAAGAAAAGAAAAGAAGTCGGTTGAAAATGTGAAGATTATTCGAGACTTTCCCGAAGTTTTTCCCGATGACTTGCCCGGTTTGCCACCGGAGAGACAAGTCTAGTTTCGTATTGATTTAGTCCCGGGGGCGACGCCAATTGCCCGAGCCCCGTATCGTCTAGCTCCCACCGAAATGAGAGAGTTGATGGCTCAACTTCAAGATTTGCTCGATAAGGGTTTTATCCGTCCTAGTTCGTCGCCATGGGGTGCACCGGTTTTATTTGTGAAGAAGAAGGATGGTTCCATGAGAATGTGTATCGATTACCGAGAGATAAACAAGATGACAATTAAGAACCGATATCCTTTGCCAAGGATAGATGATTTATTTGATCAACTTCAAGGAGCCGATTATTTCTCTAAGATTGATTTGAGATCGGGTTACCATCAAGTTCGTGTCAAAGAAGGTGATACCGAGAAGACGGCTTTTAGGACCCGTTATGGTCATTATGAATTTCTAGTTATGCCATTCGGTTTGACGAATGCCCCGGCTATTTTTATGGATCTCATGAATAGGGTTTGTAAACCTTTTCTCGATAAATTTCTCATAGTATTTATTGATGATATTCTTATTTTCTCCAAAATCGAAGAAGAACATGAAGACCATTTGAGGCAAACTCTAGAAGTGTTGAAACGGGAAAAATTGTATGCTAAATTCTCAAAATGTGAATTTTGGTTGCGGGAAGTGCAATTTCTTGGTCATGTAGTATCTCGAAGCGGGATAAAAGTTGACCCGTCTAAGATTGAAGCGGTGAAGAATTGGGAAGCACCGAAGACTCCAACCGAAGTTAGAAGCTTTCTTGGGTTAGCCGGTTATTACCGAAGGTTTATAGAAGATTTTTCCCGAGTGGCGGTCCCACTCACTAGGTTAACGAGAAAAGACGTGAAATTTGATTGGGGGAAAAAGCAAGAGGACGCTTTTGCCTTGTTGAAAGAGAAGTTGTGCAATGCACCGATCCTCACTCTACCCGATGGTATGGAAGACTTCGTGGTGTATAGTGACGCCTCGAATAAAGGTCTCGGGTGCGTTTTGATGCAAAGGGGAAAGGTGATAGCTTATGCTTCAAGACAATTGAAGAATTCGGAAGAAAGGTATACAACACATGATTTGGAGTTGGCGGCGATTATTTTTGCCTTAAAGATTTGGAGGCATTACTTGTATGGTACAAGGTGTATCTTGTACACGGATCACAAAAGTCTCAAGTATGAGTTTACACAAAAAGACTTGAATATGAGGCAAAGAAGGTGGATTGAATTGATTAGTGACTATGATTGTGAAATCGTCTATCACGAGGGGAAGGCCAATGTGGTAGCCGACGCCTTGAGTAGAAAAGTTTATGAAAAACCGGTTAAGGCTAAGTTAATGCGGATTGATGTAGTATCTAGCTTTATTGAAAGTATAAAAACCGCACAAGTGGAAGTGATGGGAAAAGACGAGTATAGACAAGAGAGGTTGGGAAAGAACCAAGTATTTGAAGAAAATGGTCAAGGGTTGAAAACCGTGAATGGGCGAATTTGGGTCCCGAAATTCGGTGGAAACCGAAAAGTGTTGTTGAATGATGCTCACAAGTCTAAGTATTCGATTCATCCCGGTAGTACAAAAACTTATCAAGACTTGAAGAAAATTTATTGGTGGCCCGGGATGAAGTCGAGGGTAGCAAAGTACATATCAAAATGTGCCACGTGTGCACAAGTGAAAGCCGAGCACCAAGTGCCTTATGGTGTTGCACAATCGTTACAAGTGCCGGCCGGGAAATGGAATGACATCACAATGGATTTCATTGTTGGTCTCCCAAAGGCGAGTAGGAATCATGACGCCATTTGGGTGATTGTTGATAGGTTAACGAAAAGTGCGTTATTCCTAGCTATTAGGGAAACCATGCCACTCGAGAAGTTGGCAAAATTGTATGTTGATGAAGTTGTCCGTTTGCATGGGGTACCATTGTCGATTGTGTCCGATCGGGATGCAAGGTTTACCTCGAGATTTTGGAGATCACTCAAAGAAGAGTTGGGAACTAAGTTGAGATTGAGCACGGCTTACCATCCGCAAACCGATGGTCAAAGTGAAAGAACGATCCAAACGGTTGAAGATATGTTGAGGTCGTGTGTATTAGATTTTGGCGGTAAATGGGATGAACATTTACCGTTAGTTGAATTTTTGTATAACAATAGTTACCACTCGACAATAAAGATGCCACCGTTTGAGGCATTGTATGGGAGAAAGTGTCGGACGCCTTCGTGTTGGTTAGAGGCGGGTGAGACGAAACTCACGGGTCCCGAGATTGTGAAAATAACAAATGAGAAAATTGGAATAATTCAAAGGAATATGAAAGTAGCACAAGACCGCCAAAGGAGTTATTCGGGTTTGAAAAAGCGACCATACGACTTGAATGTCGGTGATATGGTAATGTTGAATGTGTCGCCTTGGAAGGGCGTGATGAGATTTGGAAAGAAGGGCAAATTGAGTCCAAGGTATGTAGGCCCGTTTAGGATCTTGAAACGTGTCGGCTTACAAGCATTTAAGTTAGAGCTTCCACCCGAGTTGCAAGGTGTCCATGACACCTTCCATGTTAGTAATTTGAAGAAATTTGTGGGTGAAGTGGAGAATATTATTCCACTCCAAGATTTGCGGGTCGATGCACCCAACCGGTTGATTGAAGAGCCCGAGGCCATATTGGAGGCCCAAACGAAGAAATTGAGAAACAAAGAAATTGAATTGGTGTTGGTCAAGTGGAAGCATTCCCTTGGGCCAAACTTGACTTGGGAAGTCAAAGATGAGATTAAGAAACGCTACCCGAACTTTGTTGATTATGATGCGATTCCGAGGACGGAATCCTCTTAAGGGGTAGATAGTTGTAACGACCGAGATTTTGTAAATAAATAAATTGTACAAAAATATGATAAATAAGGATAATTCATTTCAGAACCGTAGGAATTGGTTTCGAGTCATTTGGACATCGTATGAGGAAGTTATGGACGAAACCGGGTCGAGCCAAGGACCGAAAAGTGCAGCCCTGCTGCAATGGGAAAGTTCACGGCGTGAACTTTTGTTCACGACCGTGAAGTAGTAACAGGGAATTGAGCATGTTGGCGTGAACTACTTCCCGACTGGTTACCGATCGCGAAGTGCCGGAGACGCGAAGTTCGCGTCGCGAACTTATGTTAGCGATCGCGAACTATAGAGCTCTGAGTATATAACGAATTTGAGGCTAGGGTTTAGACACCTACACCCCTAAAACCCTACCAGCCGTTTTTAGAGAGAGAGAGCTCGTTTTTGCTGTTCTTGGGCTTGAATCTTCATCAATCTTGGAGATTTCTTCATCAAAGGTAAGGATTCTTGATTATCTTACTTACCTACCTTAGTTTCAAGCTTCTCACGGGTATCAATGGTGGTTTTGGGAACCAACCACATCATCTTTGGGGAAGATGATCTATCATGAGTGTAAAACACTCATGGTGAGCTTGTAATCAATGTGTACAAGCTAGATTTCAGTTTTATGGATAGAAATCTTGAACTAGGGTTTGAGATTTCCACCAAGTGGTATGAACTTGGTGGTTGGGAATGTTAAGATGGGTTAACTAGTAGTTAGTTATGGTTTATGACTAGATTTATGATGATTTTGATAATAGGTCAAGAAGGACTTGGAATTGGAAGTACTTCCTTGTTTGGGAAGTAGAGATTGTGTTGATTTGCACAAGTATTGGATAGCATTGCTAAGGTGAGTACATGTGATCTTTCTGAGTACATAGTAAACCTTGTTTATGAATTGAAATGATTTTAGAGTCTTTATTAGATAGATATTTTTATAAAGAAAAGATGGAATTGATAGAGTATGAATTTGATTTAATTAATATGAATTGAATTGAATTGTATTGTGTATGTATTGCTTAGTTACCACTAGATTGATTGAGTTGTGATATGGGTCTTGACCCAAGTTGATGATTTGTTATGTGGTAGCTAATCGATTGGATCCTAGATAACCCACACAAGTTGGGGGAGTTAGTGACTACTACTTGGGGCGGTACCACCCTGCGCAAGAGTAGTATGTCGAGAAATAGATAACCCGGAAATCGGGGGAGTTTGAGATAACCCGGAAATCGGGGGAGCAAATAGATAACCCGGAAACGGGGGAGTTTACCTAGATAACCCATATCGGGGGAGTTGTTTCAGGGAGGCCCGTTACGTATGTGTTTGGCTTATGGCAAGCCTTAGAGATTGATTGACTATGTGCAATTTGATAATTTATTAAGTATTATTTTATTGCAAATTATGTCTAACCGGGTCTAAAACCCATGTTTCTCACGAGACAATATTTGTCTCACGTACTACATTTATTTTGACTATGTACTCAGGTTCGGGAGCAAGAGATTAGGCGGCCCGTAGTGATAGCATTTGGATGATTAGCTCGGTGTACTTATTTAATTCCCTAGACTATAGTTTTGATATATTTGTAACACCGGTTTTGACACTTTCTAGTTATTCCAAATGTTTTGTTTTAATCCGCATTTTGGATATTATGGATTTTGAATGTTAAACTTGTTTATTTAAAAAGTTTAAACTGTTTCGAAAAAATCGGTGTGTTACACCGATCATTTACAGAAATCCAAAATCACCGGCACTAATGTTGAATCCGTGCTACTAATTGATTTTCTTGATAGAGTCAAGGAGGAAAGACTCTTTGATGAATTTTTCTAGTGATGAGAGTTCGGTTGTTAAATTGTTAAATTATTTACCATAACCTGTTGCATTTGCATTTTGTAGACTTTTTTGACATTATAACCAATTTTTCTTGTAGGTTGTTTATGATGTTTCTATAGAGGAATTTACTTATACATGCAAACGATACGATAGATTTGGACTTCTATGAAGACATTTATTTTATGTTCTCCGCATATGCAAGTTCGCTAATGAGATCATAACTAATGAGTTTATTAATGAGATGTTGGGTGTTGAGCAACCAAAGATAGTTGATATGCATGCCCTCCAAGGTACGCACAATAAAGGAAGTGAGTTGAATAAAAGGGTTACTAGTTCGTGGGAAAATCCTATTTCTAAAAAAGTAAATATAGAGAAAGTGTGGTTATCGTGACAGTTATGATCCACATAATATTCACACTTGTCCAGAAAGAAGATAAAAAAAGTAGAAGATGCAAAGAAGAAACGCAACGAGCAGATGATGTTGTATGATTTTCTTGAGTGACATTATTTTTTGTTGGTTATGTTTAATATTCTTATCAAATGTAGTTAAACATACTTTGACATTTTTATTTTCATTATATCTAGTTATTTCTTGAAATTTTTAATACTGGTTTTGCTTCAAATACTATCAATTGTATTTGCATTTTCATTCTTAGAATTGAATTTTCAATTTCATACTTACGGTTCCATGTGCATTTGCATTTGCATTTTCATACTTGCACTTACATTTTCATTTTATATAGTTATTCACTTAAATTTTACATATAGGTTATGTTTTAAATTTTGTCAGTTGCATTTGCATTTGCATTTTCATACTTGCAGTTGCATTTGCATTTTCATTTTATGTAATTATTCTTGAGTTTTTAACCAACTTTTTTGAAGATTGACATTTGCATTTGCATTTGCATTTTAATACTTGCAGTTGCATTTTTATTTTATGTAGTTATTCCCTAAAACTTGATACTTTGTCATTGTTTAAAATATTCAGTCACATTTGTATTTGCACTTTCATACTTGCAATTGGATTTCGCCTTTCCATTTTATGCACTTATTCCCTAAACTTATAAATACTAATTTTGTTTAAAATACTAGTATTTGCACTATATTTTTGCCCCCAATTTTGCAATTTTATAAAATTTAGTTATTCGTTCACATTTTAACCAAATTATTTTAAATAATGGTAGTATCATTTGCATTTTCATACTTACACCTGCACGTGCATTTGCATTTACATACTTGCACCTGCATTTTCATTACATATAGTTTTATCACAGTTTTTATTTCAGTTTACCTTTTCCATGTATCATTACCACTTGATGAAATTTTAAGTACCTTCACTTATTCTATTTAATATTATAATCAGAATAAAGAAAAAAAATCAAATACTTTCATATAAATAAAACCAACCATCTACCAATAAGTTCGAAAAAATAATCAACCTCGAAAACACATCCAACCACATCAAAAACAACCAACCACCTAAATATAGCAATCCATACGAACAAAACCAACAAATGACATACTTTATAGTTAGACCAACATCCATCTTTTACCCACCTTTTTTCCTACGTAACCTGCATATACACAGATATACAAACACATTCACCTTAAAGATCATTGTTTTTTTAATATTCAAGCAAATTATTAGACTCTCATTTATGAAAATGCATACATGCAGCAATCTTATGCATTTTCACATTATTTTGTTATTTTCATTTTTCATACATTCTATAATCAAGTACTAAAATGCAAACACATATACCTTTTCTATTGTATAGTTCATACTTGTTACACACAATGACACAAATCAAAATCGTTTTCAACTTCATACACACACAAAATGAAGATACAAATTTATACCTTCCGTTTGCTTCTTATTTTTTGGTTTATTGTGCTTTATAGTTCCTTTTGTACTACATTTTGCTTCTTTTTTTTTGTAGATCTGCATAACAGAAATGGATACACAAACCATCAACCTCTTTTCCTTCTACAAATCAGTTTCAACTTTTCAAATTTTTTAAAAATCATTTTAAATACGCAAAATACAAATCAACATAATTTCTACAAATCATAGCAATATTAATGATTACCTTCTTGAATTTCGTCTATTTTGTTTTTCCATTCATTTTTGACCCGAAAACCTTCGTCATCATCTTTGTTTGTTTTTCTTTTCTCTTTTAGCATCATTATAGAACCTTAGCTTACATTGTTCGTGTTTTTGATCTTTTACTCATCTTGTAGCTGTTAACGCAAGTCTTCAAGTTCCTTATGGTTTTGAATAATTGAGCTTCAATTTGACGCAAACTTACATATGGAAAATCAGGTGGATCATAACGAGGGGTTTAAATAATCGGAAAATCAAATCTTAACTGCTTAAAATAATCTTTCTAAAATTTTAAAGGCAAATATTACATGTTACATAATGCTTTTTGCAATAAGGGAATGAATACACACCTTCCGTTTGCTTCTCCGGTGTTACTTTCTTTTGATTTCTTACTTTTTTGTCCTTTTTTTGTTCCTTTTCCTTTACAGTTTCCTTCCCCCTTACTACATCCTTATGTACTGGCTTTCTTTTTCTTTTTTTTAGGTAGATTTGTATAACATGGAGACGCGAAACCATCGCTATTACCTTTCGTTTCTTCACTTTCTTCACTTTTCTCTATTCTGTAATCCACATGTTACATATGTTACATACTTCTTTTTCCAATAATGCAATGCATATACACACATACATAATCACCTCACATTTAAAGAATTCAACCCATAAATGCATACATAGAAATGCAAATGCATAAACAAAAATGCAAATGAGTGATTACCTTCTTCAACTTCATCAATATTGTTTCTCCTTTCTGTTTCCACACAAAAAACGTCCTCGTCTATGTTAGTAGTCTTCTTTCTTTTACCTTTAACCTTAGATTGCATCTATTTCCATCTTGTAGAGTCTCGTGTTTGTGATCTTCTTTTCATCCTGTATCTATTAATGAAAGAATTGAACGTCTTTCTCATTTACAACCCTATTTTTACCTGCAACTTAGGAAGCATATTAGCATTTTGTGTCAATAAACTTTTAATAGATACATATATATATATATATATATATATATATATATATATATATATATATATATATATATATATATATATATATGAAAATGCAAATGCATTTTAGCATTTTTTTCAGTGCACATAAACGTATTATCATATGAAAATGCAAATGCTAACAGATTTTGGGTCAAAAATATCTAATAACAAACAATCAACAAGCTACTTTCCAAAATCAAAACCATAATTTCATTCCTCAGAATTTGATTGAAACTCTAGCTGATTGAAAATCATAAATTAATGTTCAATTGTGCGATTGAAACTGTGAGGAACTTTAGTAACCTTTTAAAATCTCTACATGTATTATCATATACTAGGTTAAAACCCGCGCGATGCGGCAGGCTGCGAACTACATTTTTCTGGCGATTAAAAGTCCATTGGTTACATATTTTTATAACGAATACAGTACATAAGCATGAAAACTATGTATAAAATAGAGGTAACACGATAAACCTAATTAAGTATAAATTACATGGAAGAAATGTTTGTTTATGCGTGTTACTTATCATGTAAAACCTCTCGATACACCACGTTTGCTGTGTAAACTCCGTCGAGATTAAATTTTTTTGCTAGAGTTACCAATACTTTTGTATTGTCACGTGAAATTCCTCTTGAAAGGGCAACGTAAAGTTGCCCATGCGAGAACACCGATTAAATATTCCTTTGGTTACATATTTTTATAACGAATACAGTACATAAGCATGAAAACAATGTATAAAATTGTTATTCTGTTTTAATCAAAGACAATAAAACAGCCCAAAATTGCTGCGTTGCAGCATTGTTCTGTTTTAATAACCCAACATACAGAATAACCCATCAAGTGAAGCATGTGAAAGGCTCAAAAAACCTGATGAAACTACACCAAAGACACCAACTTCTGCTAATAAAGGAAAATCAAACATCCCTCAAAATGCAAAAACCAACACTAAAAGATCTGGTTAATAATTTGTATTTAATTTTTTTTGTTTATCAAGATTAGGGCTGCCCAAAGGTTCATCTTATCCAGCCCAAACCCGATCATGCTAGTCAAGTGTATTTGGGTATAATATTAATATCGGGTTATGTTAACCCAACCTGACCAACTCGATTCATTACCGGGTTAAGATCGATATGGGATGTGAGTGGCAAGACTCAAATTGTGCAAATTCTAATTTCACATCAACAAAATTCTAATTATATTTGGGATGAGGGTACCCGCGCAATGCGGCGGCGGATACCCTGTTAACTATATTTCGTGGGGATTTAAATATTATTCGGCTACATGTTTTTTTTATAACGAGTACTATACAAATGAATAATAATTTAAGTTATGGTAAGCGTAAATATGTACATAATCAACATCCTTTTAAGTTATGGTAAGCGTAGATATGTACATATCAGTCATCAGTTTATGAAATTAGTATCTGCCTGGTAACCATGCCCACCCGGTTTCGAATCTTGGTAGCAACAATTTTAACATTTTTCAATTACGCGGGTTTGGACATTTCCAAACACGGAAGGATTGAATTCAGACTTCCCCGCAATTAGAAATGTCTAATCTGCATTATAAATTAGTATAGATGTAGATATAGATATAGCTTCCTTTTAAGCTTGGGCCTGACTCGAATTTGAAAATTATTGATCCTAAACTTAAAGCCAAGAGGTTTCAAACTCAAATAGTCAGCTAATTGTTTAATAACCAGAGGTTGATGACTGAAGCAAAGACATGAACTCTTCAAAATTGAAAAAACAAATTAAAAAATAAGAAGTATCCACATTTAGTATTTACTATATGATGATATCATGACTGAACTATAACTGCAAAAATTCGATGTTCTTGTTCCACTATTCATTCTGTCATTCATTTTCAGTTGAGTGAACAATATCTATCTTTCCAACATTCATACTGCCTTCAATTACCTATACAAGAATCTGAGTTTGTAACTCTTTATCATTTGACGTACTCGGAATCAAGAATATATCACAAGAGCCGTTTTGTATGTCTTTCAAAAATAAAAAAACACATTCCTTAGTAATATAGTAAATTCCAAATCAACTTCATACTAAAAATAAAATTCAGTTAATACCGTCACATGACAATATCTTGAAAATGTAGCTTATTTCACTATTCTAGGGAACTTTGTACCCGTATGACTCATTGACCAGTTTTTTTTGGCTAATTTTCTCTTTATTTACCGGTTTCCAAACGGGCCCATTTTACAGCATTAAAAAAAGCGGGCCCATTACACAAGCAAACAAGTCAAAATTGCCACGTCTAGGTTTCACTATGACAAAATACAGCTCCTAGAGAACAATAATTCAAAAGAAAGAACCTTATGGTAAAACCAGTAGGTCCACGAAGGTGATGCGCACAGAGGTGAAACGAGAATTAACCTGTAACTCAGTCTCTATATTTTGTCTGCAATATAAACCATAATAGGTCAACTGAACCAATTAATAGCATCGATAAGTCACCCAAAACCATTACACACATAACAAAATCTTAATATAATCACAGCAAAATCACACAAATCACCTGAAACTATATCTCCTCATTTGTCAAGTTCCAAAAGGTTAAAAAATATATCCATTTGTGAAGATAAAATTATATATAGTTGCATACATCTATGTCGATGTTCATACTATTAACATACATTAACATATCACACAAATGATAAGTAACCAAACTACATTAACAAGTTACTTTCTTCTTTCAAACATCAGGCCTTGAAATTAGCATTATTATAAATAAATAACGAACCTACGCGAGCACCTTTGTAGAAATTCATAGTAGCCTCTATTGCTTCTTCTCGTACATCCCCAATTTGGAACTCAGCTAAGTACCTAAGATAATCACCTTTCATCTTCAAATAGACAGTGTGAAAATTGAAAATCTTGGATATAATTCTCTAAGAAATAAAAACAGAAAATTATGGAGGTAAACAATGGGATTAAAGAAATTAAGAATACAATTGGAAGTCACCTAGCAGACCAACTTCGTGCAGGTGCCATTACCGAGATGATCCTACAGAAAAACAAAAGAAAAGGTAAACAATTAGAATGATGCAAAAAAACGCATAACAAAAAAGGAATTGTAGCAGAAAAAGAACGTTGACTACATGAATCCGTTCATGTTTGACTTTGAATAGTAGCAAATGCAATACCCAGACATAAAGATAGCAATCGAGCCCCCACGCTACATATTGTTTGCCCAAAAATATGCAAAAAGTAGTAACCAGGATTTCCAATATTGACTGGCCCTGCATATACAACCAAACAAGTTTTTTAATAAAAGTTGTTACCGGATTGCTTGAGCCATGAAATTGCTGAACACGACCATCATCAATGTTCATTTTGGGTCCATATGTACTGAAAATTCTAGCTGTTGCAGGGATCCATATACAAAAATGAATATAAGAAAATAGAAAAAATTATTATAAAAAAATAAAAATTGTGCACGTATTCCATGCTGCATATGATAATCAAACATCAAAGTCTTAGCTACTCGTTTTCCCTCATCATAGAAACTTCTAACTCCTGACAAAATTAAAATCACATATTCAAGTGACTACAATTCCCTCAATAACACACAATATGATGATCAATTATCTTAAATTTTCGCATTATCATAAGTGCGGTAACTCCTTACAACTTACAATGTCATTTAAAATTAGCAGCATGTTTTAAAGTAAATATAGCGTTAACAATCAAGAACCAACAAAATTATACCTTGATGGGGTGGTTTGGTAGTAGCATAGCTAATTCCACTTGTAGCCATCTTCTTGACACTATCTACCAGAGACATATTCAAAAA
Organism: Calendula officinalis; assembly: GCA_963853835.1. Taxonomy (NCBI): domain Eukaryota; kingdom Viridiplantae; phylum Streptophyta; class Magnoliopsida; order Asterales; family Asteraceae; genus Calendula; species Calendula officinalis. Next base: position 8,139,265 of record OY970828.1, on the reverse strand, counting down.
CATAAAAATGAAAACTCTTAAGGATCTCAAATATAAAAAGACAAGTTTTTAGAGCAATTCACGACAGATAAAGATTTATTTACCTAATTGCTTGCGTGTAAGCTCTTTTGTAGCGCCCTAATTATCTCTTCAGTTTTTAAAAACACGCACAGAAGAGAATGTGTATACTTCAAATTGAGCAAACACCTAGAGAATGTGTATACCCGGTCAGAATAGGATGTTATCATAACCTGTCGAAAATTATGAGTCTGTTATATATCAATAGATTAGTTGCATACGTTACTGTGAATTAACGGGTACCTTATTGTGAAGACGAAATCAGTGGTTGTCGGTATTGGAAACTGCAAGTGATTAGGGGTCTATGGATGTTACACCCATTAAAGCATCGATCGGTATTTTTCAAGCGTAATACTGATTAGGGGTGAGTAGGGCTATCAAAATCAACAAAATGTAACTCTTTATCAGTTAATTTAAAAACTCGTCAAAGGACTGATAGTATATTCCGGATTTGAAGCCTTGTCAACAAAGTGGTTGCGTGCTTAGTGGTAAGTACATTGCCAGGGAACCTTGCACACCAAGGTTCGAATCCTGGTAAGGCACATTTATTTTGATTTTGAAGGGTGTTTAGACATTGCTAAAAATTGAAGTGTTGAAAATTCAGACTTCCTCTTTTACAAATGTCTAGAATGCTTTTTAAAGTAGTAAGAAAGATAAATGTTCGATTGTGTAATTGTGCGATTGAAACTCTAGCTTTATTATCATAAATTAATCTGTGAGGAACTTTAGTTACCTTTTAAAAATCTCGATTGAAACTCGATTGTGCGATTGAAAGCCCCAACTGAAACCCCTGAATGAAAGGATTTTGTTCGACTATATGATTAAAACCCTATATTCTTGATTAACGTTCGTTCGTCGCTTTTAATCAGCCCAGAGGGACTAATCGAGTCTTAGCCTTCGTTAATCGTGCGTGAGAGAGAGTCAAAACCCTAATTTCAAAGCGGAGAACCTGCTATGAAGAACCCTAGATGATTTTGTGAGAGAGAATCAGAAAAACCCAAGGATATCGTTCGTATGGTGCGTTCGTATTGTGAGAGAATCAACAACGTAATGTTGCTTAGGTGAGAGAGGAGGTTTTTGACAATTCTACCCCTTTATGCAAATTTTCCATCTGGATCCCCTCCCTAATTTACTGAATGCGTGTTTTTAAAGTCCTTGTCATCTGAACCCTTCAATTTCTGATCTAAAGGTTGTAACTTATTCCTTATTTTCTTTAATTAGGAGTGATTTTCTATGGATCCACACCCCAAAATTATTGTGCTACATAAAAACTCACTGAATAAAGTGAATCCTAGTAAAAACATCAAGTATATTGAGAACATCGAATCGGGTTCGGCTCTAGGAGATAAAACCTTTTTACGGAGTATTTGTTTATTACCGGAATTACATTTTAAACATTTGACTTTAGTCAACGCCTTGCTAGCCTTTGTGGTATAATAAACCATGATTCGTACATTTCTATGCATTTTGTTTTTCTTCACGTCTTTACGTTTATTTCTACGCACAACAAGTAAACTAATCATGTGAGTCTTTGAAGCATCTCCAAACCCTAATCCAAATCCAAAAATGACAAGCCACAAAGATGAAATTAGTAACCATTTCTTCAAAATCATTCTAATCGGTGACTCCAATGTCGGCAAATCAAACTTACTCTCAAGATTCTGTCACAACAAGTTCACCCTCGAGTTCAACTCCACCATTGGAGTCGAATTCATCACTAAAACCCTCAAAATCGATGAAAACCTCATCACGGTTCAAATTTGGGACACCTCTGGTCACACCAAGGCTCGAGCCATCGCCGATGCCTACTACCGTGGTGCAACCGGTGCACTCCTTGTGTACGATGTCACTAGACATATTACATTTGTGAACACACAACGATGGTTAGCCGATTTAAGGAACCATGGTGATCCAAACATAGTTGTAATGTTGGTCGGGAATAAATCGGATGTTCGACAGTCGGTAATGGTCTCAACCGAAGTCGGTAAATCGTTTGCTGAGAAGGAATCGTTGTATTTCATGGAGACATCGGCTTTGAGAGATATAAACGTGCAAAACGTGTTTATCGGTCTTGCTGATAGACTTTATCGGAATCGGATTTATAGAATGAAGGATATGGAGGCTCAAGAAACTATGGCGCTTTCGAGAAGTGTGATATTTTTGTTACTAGTAGTTATTAGTGACAGTTCATTGTCTTTCGTTGCTAACAGATTCTTTTACCGACGCTATGGTTTATTGCAGGTGTTTCGGTATCAAGTGGAAATAACGAACCAGCACACTATAAATTGAAGATCGACTCATTCTCCCTTTTGTATGAATCTGGAATCGTGAAGTACGAATCTGATGTTTTTGAAGCTAGCGGTTACAAATGGTCAGTGTTGTTTAACTCCTTATTGCGACGCTTTCCACGTGTCGCTAAAAGCAATGTGTGTTTTTCTTTGTTTACTTCTTTTAGGAAGTTAGAAGTGTATCCGAACGGAAACGAGGAGGAATATGGAAGCGATTACATATCTGTTTATCTCGTTATATGTGACACCAAAAACCTCACGAAAGGGTGGGAGGTTCATGTCTACTTCAAAATCTTGATTTATGATCATATACGCCATAACTATCTAACCATCCAAGGTAAATTGTTGGTTCTTTGAGCACGAACACACAACATGGTTTCTATAGACACTACAAGAAATTGTCATTTAGTCACACATAGAGAAAATGTCACTAAATGTGAACAATTTGTCACTAATTTCCTAGTTAATATGAGCTTACAAATATATAGGCGGTGACGGGAAACGTACGCGGTTTCACGAGAAGAAAACACGATGGGGCTTCCACAAACTCATATCGTTGGTGTCATTCAAGGACGCTGAAAATGGATACCTTTTTGGCGATTCGTGTGAATTTGGGGCCGAGGTTTTTGTTGTCCCGAAATACGCACAAAAAGATCAATGTTTATCAATGATCAAGCCTCCATCAACGATAAATACACACATTTGGACAATTACCAAGTTTTCAACCTTGACCGATGAACCTTTATATTCTGAGGATTTCAAAGTTGGGCAAGTGAAATGGTAAGTTCGTACCGATCGGTTAGTTATTTTTTTATACGTTTCGTCGCTAAATGGAATATGAGTAAAACAGGAAATTATCGTTGTATCCTAAAGGATTCAAGACCGGGAGAAACACAAATCTTTCAATCTTTCTAAGACCACATGATGTTGGTTCGGGTTTGCAATCGGATGAGTGGAGAGTTTATGCAAAATTCAAGATTCGGGTAAAAAACCACAAAGCCAGCTGTACCGACGAAAATAAAGGTAACATATATACATAAACTCCTCTTTGTGACAACATGTCCTTTGCTAAACCTTTCTTTATTGTCACTGGTATGCTTTGTTGATTTATTTTGGTAAAAGGTAATTTTCTCGATTTCAACTGAAGATTCAATCTACATAAAGTGTGTCGTCACTATTCCAGATTCTGTCGCTAAACCTTTCTTTGTATTCCAGATTCTGTCGCTAAACCTGTCTTTGTCGTCACTAATTCCTGTTACTGTCGCCAGACGTATGTTTTATTGATTTTTTAATATGCGAAAAAGAAATTTACTAAATTTCACCTAAGACTGAATTAACACGATGCAACTTCTGACTTCTGAATTTTCTGCAAAATCATATATCTAAAAAACATGAAATTCGAGTTGAATACGAAACGAAAATAAACAGATTATGATTGAGGGAAATAGGTTTTGCGTGAGTTTTGGGTCGATTCCACAGACTTATTTATGTAATGGGTTAGGTATAGGTTGATGATAATTCAAAATGGGTCGACTCGCAAATCTGATTAATTTATAAAACATGTTTAAAAATAGATTTATTTATACATTAGTAGTTATAGATACATCTTAAAAATAGACATATTTAAAAAAGATATATACTTTAATAGATTTTACATACATATTTAAAGAGTCGACTTGTTTAAATCATTTGACTCATTCAAACCGCTAATCTGTTTAATTTAACGAGTTATATGAGTCGTCTTTAGTTTGAAAGTAAACATGTTAAGATTGAGATATCTGATCAGTTTATATAATATGTCATTTGAGATTGAATGTTTCTGACCTGGAAACTCGCGAGCCCGAACCGCACCTGAATTGTCACCCCTAATATAAACCTTGTTTTCTCGTCACCAGTTCTTATTGTTGTCGCTAAATGTATGTTTTGTTGATGGTTTGTATGCATTGCAGAAGCTGACCACTGGTTCTGCAAGACGGCTGATGGTTGGGGTTTTCCATGTTTTATGCTGTTAAGCGATCTTCATGATTCCAAAAAAGGCTTCTTGTCGAATGACACTCTTATTGTTGAAGCACAAATCTTGATTGTTGGCATCCTCAAAAATCTCGTTTGAATTTCTTTGTAAATATCTAAATTATAATGGTTACACGTTAAATTGTTAAATGGATTAACATATGATGGAAGTTTCATTTGTTCATCAAGTATGATTTTGTGCCAAAAAGTAATTTTATCCAACATGTTCAGGGAAAATAAAGATTCTTAATACAGTTTAATTTAATAAGTATTCCTGTTTATAACATGTTTATAACAGTTTTTTCCTGAAATAACTTAATTATCCTTAAGATATATTATCTAGAGTTGCGTTCAAAGAGGTCCATAATTTTTAAAAAGTCTCGAGAAACAAATCTCAACCATTGATCAATATGATCTGATGGTCAAGATTAATCGCATTCTTTATACATGGGGGGTATTTTGGTCATTTGGCACTCAAAAAAAATATTTTATTTTATTTTTTATTTTAAAATTTTAAAAAAAATTAATTATTTTTATTTTTTTAATTGAGGGGTATTTTGGTCATTTTGAAAAAATTTTATTTTTATTTTTTATTTTAAAATTTTTAATTTTTTTTCTAAAAAAAATATTTTTTAAAAAAAATTTATTTATTTATTATTATTTTTAAAAAATTATTAATTTTTCATTAATAACAAATAATGTGATTGCATTCTGAATCATATGTGATTGCATTCTGAATCAGATGTGATTTAACTAAAACATGATTTTACACTAAAATCACATGTGATCTTACACTAAAATCACATGCGATTAAGTTATACACGTAATTATCAAATAAATATTGTTTTTTAATAAAAAAAATAAAAAAAATCAAAACAATCAAAAAAATTTTAAGTACCAAATGACCAATATACCCCTTCATAATAAAAAATAAAAATAATAAAAATAATAAAAATTTTAAAATAAAAAATAAAAAATAAAAAAATATTTTTATTTTTTAAAAAATGATCAAAATACCCCTCAATATATAAAATATGTGATTAATCTTGACCATTAGATCTTATTGATCAATTGTTGAGATTTGTTCCTTGAGACTTCCTAAAGATGATGGACCTCCTTAAACGTTTCTCATATGATCTAATCATTGACCATATGCTAAATATTAGTTTCTACTTTGACCGGTAAATAATAATCTACTTCTAAATACTATTCATATACTATTCATATCCACTATGAGACTTAAACTCTCATCCTCATGAACAGAGGCAAATACATTACCGCTAGACCAATGACCCTTCTATATATGCTAAATATTAATTAACAAGGATTGTTTTACCGCGCTCCGCTGCGGACATAAATTACACACAATTATGAGCATGCTTTTTTTATATATTTAGAACAATAAATTAAAGTTTAACTATTGTTTAAACTAGTAATTTTTACCCCACGCGATGCCATGGGGATTTTATTATGATATCTAAAATATTATATTGATATTGGTACAGCCATAAATTTGTATTCTCAATAATTTAGATAATATTAATAATTTGAGTCTTAAAACCAAATTGATAAATGTTATATTCTGATTTTAATCCCCTAATTAGATGGTTTGAAATCTGAAATAGTACTTAAATTTAAGGGTAAGCAAATTATGTGAAGGAGAAAGTAAATATAGTAAAAAAAAAAACTCATAAATAGGAAATGAGTAAAGCGAAAGTGTGAAACAAAGACTGAAAATGAAAAGGTCAACAAAGACTGCCGTAGGAGAAAAACGTGTAAAGCTGTGTGTACTATTCATGCCTATGTGAATTGTTATATACTTCCTCCGTATCAGAATAAGTGACACTTTTCATTTTGGGTATATTAAAATAAGTGACACACTTTGAAAATTTTCCTTATTTAGTAAAAATAGTGGGACTCATACCCACTAACTATCCACTTTAATAAAATGAAATTACTCTTATACCCTTACTTTTACTTTTAAAAGTCACTAATATCACTTTATTCAAGAAAAGTGGGACCCATTCTCCATTAGTTATGTACTTTAATATATTTTAACATCTACTTTAATCTTTTACCTCAAAAAACGTGTAAGTCAATTTATGTCACTTATTTTGATACGGGGGAAGTAGTTAATATCACATGCCATAATTTTCTATTTTGAAGATATTTATTCGATCATACAAATTTATTTGATAATTCATAACATGTTATCATAAAAATATAGCTCATATAATGTTTCGATTTAGCACCCTATTTAACTAACTCAAAAAAATGTTCTAGGTTACCTTTCTATATATTATTTGAATATACCAACATTAAGTAACTACTTCCTCCGATTTAAAATAAGTGATACACTTTCTATATTTGGGTGTATCAAAATAAGTGATACACTTTGAAAACTTATCTTATTTGGTAAAAAGTAGTGGGACCCATACCCACTAACTATCTACTTTAATAAAGTGAAATGACATCTTTATCCTTACTTTTACTTTTAAACATCATTAACCTCACTTTATTCAAAATTTGTGGGACCCATTCCCCGCTAACTATCCAGTTAATCTAATTTAATTACCATTATCATATTTTACCTCAAAACCCGTAAAACCAACAATGTATCATTTATTTTAAATCGGAGGAAGTACAATTTTTTGGTTCGGCGTTTTTAAGTTATTAATGGTTTACTTGGTATAAATATTATTTAACTTTTAAACCATTTATGTAAATTATCATAATTGTTCATTTTCTGATTGTATTTTAACAACAACCTCTTTAATTTTAAAAAAGTTATAATTTTATACTCGTCCTTATCATATTTAATGGTACTTTTTTTAGAAAATAAATATTTAATATATCTGAGGGTAGGTTAACGACTTGGCTCGGTTTTTGAGTATATCATTAACGATTTCCTTTTTTTTTGAACGGCAAGTTAGTAAGTTAGTGGTTCGAGTCTAGACAGTGACATCCACAAGGGGCATGAAATTATAAGGGATAAAATCATCATTTTATATTTTAGAAAGGGCTGAAATTGCAAATGAGCCATAAATGTTTTGCTTTGGGGTAGTCAAACATAAATTCTTATGGTGGGTCTGCACGTGGCTATCCATCTTGATTTATGAATTTAAATAGTTTAATAATGAATACCGTTTAGAAAAATAGTTTAATAATCATTATATAAGGGATATTAGGAAACTTTTGAAGAATCATATTGTAAAAGAAACCCCGTTTTGATTTACTAATGAATAGTACTTTATATCCATTATACTACCATAATTGTACTATAAGAAGAACATCTTGATTTATGAATTTAAATAGTGTAATAATGAATACCGTTTAGAAAAATAGTTTAATAATCATTATATAAGGGATATTAGGAAACTTTTGAAGAATCATATTGTAAAAGAAACCCCGTTTTAATTTACTAATGAATAGTACTTTATATCCGTTATACTACCATAATTGTACTATAAGAAGAATAGTTATTTTCACAACTACTCATGTCATAACATTTGTATATTAGGTGATAACATAAATTATATCTCTAAATTAAAAATACTTTTAAATTAAAAAAGTTCATATTTTCCTCAGCTAAAACCTTTTGTTTTACCTTTTTGTGGGAATTTGTCTCTTTAAGCTGATTTTTTTTTTTTCACAGCTTATTCATGATGGGATTTTCGATCATGGAGTTCATGATACCACTTTATTCAATTGTTCATGATGATCTTATGTTTTGATAAAAATAAATAAATAATTCATAACATCTTAGATTTTTTGCAGCCAAATTGTTTTTTGTAATATGATTTTGTAATTTTTTAAATTAAATGGTAATATAATTATGTTTTGATACAAAAGAAATTAAAGGTAAGACAAACCGATTAAACCGGTGAAATTTAGTGGCTGAAGTTGTGAAATGTTATTTATTCATGCAAATAAACCACCTATTGAATCAGGAAATCAATTTCAGTCGACCATAAAATCACACCTGATGAACTGAGTAACCTTTAAACCCCAATTTCTTCGCATTTCTTCAAAAATCCCCTAATTTCATTCACACAGTCATCCATATTCATCCAATATCCGTGATCACCAGTTTGAGCTTTCAATTACTTCATTTCCAAACGTAATTTCACAATGGCGCAACGACGATCAATGATCACTGATATCATTCTATGGTTTATGATACCGAGCTGCATGTTTCATCAATCAGCATTAGCTAGATTTGTAGTTGAAAAAAACAGCTTAACAGTTACATCACCTGAAAGTATCAAAGGAAATCACGATACAGCCATTGGTAACTTCGGTATTCCTCAGTACGGCGGTAGTATGGCCGGTACCGTCGATTATCCTAAACAAAACAGACACGGTTGCCGGAAGTTCGACGAATTTGAGATCTCTTTCAAATCAAATCCCGGTGCCTTACCTAAATTTGTTCTGCTCGATCGTGGAGGTAGGGTTTACGTTCACATTTGTCTCTGTAATCTAAATTAATTACTAATTTCTAGGTTTATAATCAGTTCGTAACTGTGCACAATCTACATTGCGGATATAATTGTTCATCTGATTGATTTTAGTAGTTATTACTATTTTTTGCATATTCCATAAATAGTATTGCAGGTACTAATTAATGAATTTTTAATTTTATTTGATAAATTTCGCAATTATTACTGATTTTGCATATTCCATATATAGTATTGGAGGTACTAATTAATGAATTTTTAATTTAATTTTTGGTTATCCAGATTGTTTTTTTGCTTTAAAGGTATGGAATGCCCAAAATGCTGGTGCATCTGCAGTTCTTGTAGCAGATGCAACAAATGAAGAACTAATAACCATGGATAGACCAGAAGAAGATGGTTCATCTGCAAAATACATTGAAAACATAACAATTCCATCAGCATTAGTCGACAAAAACTTCAGTGAAAGACTAAAAACAGCAATTAGTAATGGAGAAATGGTCAATGTAAACCTTGATTGGAGAGAATCTGTTCCACATCCTGATGATCGAGTTGAATATGAACTCTGGACAAATAGTAATGCCGAATGTGGAATTAAATGCAACATGTTAATGGATTTTGTTAAAAAATTCAAAGGTGCAGCACAAATTCTTGAAAAAGGTGGATACACCTCATTTTCACCTCATTATATAACATGGTATTGTCCTCAAGCGTTTACAGCTAGTAAACAATGTAAATCACAATGTATAAATCATGGAAGATATTGTGCTCCTGATCCTGAACAAGATTTTAGTACTGGTTATGAAGGAAAAGATGTTGTTATTGAAAATTTAAGGCAATTGTGTGTTTTTAAAGTGGCAAATGAGACTGAAAAACCATGGATTTGGTGGGATTATGTCACTGATTTTCAAATAAGGTGTCCTATGAAAGATAACAAGTATAATAAGGAGTGTGCTGATGAGGTTATCATGTCATTAGGTGAATGTTAGTTAATATGTTATTATATAATTATGTGTTTTTGTTATTAAATTTGATGCTAATATTTCTTTTTTTTATTCTTTTAATTCAGAGCTTGATTTAGAGAAGATTGATAAGTGTATGGGAGACCCTAATGCAGATTCTGATAATCCTATCCTTAAACAAGAACAAGATGCTCAAGTATTTATTTATTTATTTATATAGTTTTACATAAAAATATAAATTCGGTTAATATAATATAATTATAATTGGAAATTATAGATTGGAAAAGGTACAAGAGGTGATGTGACAATTTTGCCTACACTTGTGGTAAATAATAGACAATATCGAGGAAAATTAGAAAAAGGTGCTGTTTTGAAAGCCGTTTGTTCTGGTTTTGAAGAAACAACTGAGCCTGCTGTTTGTTTGAGTGATGGTAAATTATAATAAATTAATTGCAAAAATAAATAATGATAAAAAATTATTAGTGATTTAGTTACTTTTTTTTTTGTTATCAGATGTGGAAACAAACGAGTGCTTGGAGAACAATGGTGGTTGCTGGCAGGATGCAACCGCCAACATTACTGCATGCAAGGTACATTTTTGTATCTGATCATAGCTTCAGAGATTATAAATTTATAATATATTAATATTAAATTAAAATTCATGTTTTTTTATATTTAATAATTGGATTAAAAATTAAAATAAAGCAGGACACATTTCGTGGTAGAGTATGTGAATGCCCTTTGGTTGATGGAGTACAGTTTAAAGGAGATGGTTATACCTCATGTGAAGGTAAACAAACTCATTTCTTCACATTGTCAAATTTTTTTTATTTTTAGTTTTTTAGTTTTTTTTAATAATATATTTATAACAATTAATTTAGAGTAAATTACAAAAATGGTCCTTTAGGTTTGTACTATATTACATATTTGGTCCTTTAATTTCATAAATTACACTGGTAGGCAAATCTATCCTTTCTCTTTCCCTTCATTAATTTGAAACTCATAAAAACTTGTCTATTTTGTTTAGGTAAAGGACCAAACGTGTCAATAGTTTCAGAACTAAGGACTATCAGTGTAATTTAAGAAACTAAAGGACCATTTTTGTAATTTACTCATTAATTTTATGTAGCAGCAAGTGGATTTGGGCGTTGTAAGATCAATAATGGCGGATGTTGGCATGAAAGCCGAGACGGTGATTCATTCTCAGCTTGTTTGGTTTGTAATTTGTACCCAAATCTACAATTGATTTAATTTCAACCGTTAGATCAGATTAAATTAGATTATAATCATTAAATTATTATTAAAAATATTGTTTTAACAGGATACCGAAAACAATAAATGTGCATGTCCTACAGGGTTTAAAGGCGATGGTGTGGAAAGCTGTGAAGGTAAAAAAAACAAAACTTTGCAAAATTACAAAATAATAAAATAAATAATAATTATCTTTATTTTTATTTTTATTTTTATTTGGGACAGATATTAATGAATGTAAAGAAAAGAGAGCATGTCAGTGTCCTGAATGCAGTTGCAAGAACACATGGGGAAGCTATGAGTGCACTTGTAGTGGTGACAGACTGTATATCAGGGACCAGGACACCTGTATAAGTATGTTCATTAACGGGTTTGGGTTTGGGTTTGGGCTAAACGGGTCGACCCGGCCCATTTTAATTTAGTGATTTGGTATTGGTGCAGGTAAGGCAAGTGAAGGTAAATCTTCATGGAGTGTAGTGTGGGTGGGTTTGTTGGGGTTGGTTATGGCTGCAGGTGGAGCTTTTCTTGTGTACAAGTATAGATGGAGGGTAAGTAACTGTTTTTTACAATTTTATTTTCTTGAAAACTTTTTATTTATTTATTTTTAATTTGCAGTCATACATGGATTCGGAGATTAGAGCTATCATGGCACAATACATGCCTCTTGACAACCAAACTGGTCGTTTAACCCAGAATCCTGCTTAAAAGTTCATATTACAGTTAGTTACTGACAGATTAACAGAAAATCAAAGTGTAGATTGTAGAACTTGCAGAAAACTTTGTCCTTCACAAAATTTGAATGGGTTTCAGGTGAGTTTACTTTGTTTTTTAGTTTTTAGTTATACGAGTCATCTTTATTTTTAATATATATATAATGCATTTGGACCTTCCCAAATTAGCAAGGTTTGGGACAAATTTATGTTTATAAAAAATATGCATCATTATGACCTTTGTGTTATTAACACAATGCACTAACCGACTGAGCTACTAGACCATATGTTTATACTTGACTATAATTATCTTTATTAATCTCTTAAACTTTAAAAAGTTGAAATTACAACCATCCACTACCCACCATCACTACCACCTACCATCCGCGACCACCAGCATTGCTCGGGTACCCTTTTGTAGTTTCAAATGCATGGATTTATTATCAAAAACTCATTTGATATCTCCTTTATCCATCATGCAAATACCGACAACATAAACATGATTCAATACAAAATCTACAAACCAATTGGTCTAGATCAATTGGCCACCAAGGGTTGCCTTGGGGAGTTTGCCTTCAAGAGGTCTTGGGTTCAAGACTTGTTGGGGGCATTCTTTAGGAGAATAAAAGGTGGTGGGGTTTATTCCCCACAAAAAGGAGATATGTTCGAGGAATGCATACTGCCCGTTTGGATGTCACTGCATTTGTCGAACTACTAACCTACTAACTTGCCGTTCGAAAAAAAAATATATACAAAATCTACAATTTTCATTAAACATTCGTGATATCATCCTTTAGACAATGACGAGCATGAGTTAGTACGAAACTAGCAAACCATTCTATAAACATGATTTCAGACACTGTCAAGCAATTTGTCCTTGGAAAGAATACCAGATTTAATTAATACCTATTAGTGCATTCAAGAAAAAAACCACATGTTCTTGTCTTCTTGAACATAAAAGCATCTTGCATTGCAGTTATATGGACTCAAAAAAAGAAAAATAATAAATAAAAGTTCGGATCATGTTGGTGAAGGTAGTTTAACATCGAGCCCAAGGTCCATCCCGTTATACGCAATAGGAGCATACATCCACATATCATCAGAACTCAATAACTGCATTGCAACCACCATAAAATCACAATCAAAATTCAAAATCTTTCCAATAATATTTGTTTCATTTTGTTTTGTCTTGTTTACTGACCTTGATTTGAAGCTGCAAAAATTTCACATACTCAACGGCTTCTTCAAGCATCGTGCTTATATCAACCTTCATAAATTTAACCAAATATCAACACATTTTCTTTCTTATTTTTTTTAAAATTAAAATAGGAATTCCCATTATAAAGGCTCTCATCTAGCCATTGGTTAAATGTTTATCCAGAGACGATTGAATCTGTGACCTTTAGGAAGTCATTCAGGAGCCCTTACCAATAGGTCATCACCAAATGATTAAATATTATGTTAAAGAAAATCATAACTTAGCTTACCTTTGTACCATTAGGAACAAGATTTTGTAACATCCTTAATCTTTCATTAATTCTTTCTCTTCTTTTCTGCAAATAACATCATCCAACATTCAAATTTACTTACAAATAAAGACTCAATTTTTAACAGCCAAAAATAAAAAGTCAATTTAATTAAAAATAACCAACCTTTGCGTAAACACTTTGACTATCCGTCGCTGTACCGCTACTTGCTCTTTTTTTCCCATTTGTGTTCAATGTCGCAACCTTGTTTAACTCTTTATCCGAGTCACTAAACCTCGGTTTCTTACAAATTGTGTTAACCTACATTATCAAATATTAATTAGTAACCACATTTCATGATTAGTAAAAACAAAATTTATTAATTTCAACATACATCTGCTTCACTACAAGAACGTTTCATAGAATTTGTCGACACATTATTACTATATTCCATAGATGGAATGACGGAAATGCCCTTTCGACCGCCACTAGAGCATGAAACCGAAATGTAGCTCTCGGTTTCACCACTTGAAGTAGGAAAAAACACACTATTATTGCTATCTTCTTGAAACAAAAACCGCATATTAGCATTCGTGTTATCAGAAACCGATATTGAAGCTTCATGTGACCAAAATGCAGAAGAATCTTGAAAAGTGGAAACATTTGGTAATTTATTCGAAAAATTGCCAAATAAATGTGACATAAAATCAGCCTCTTCACTAAAAAAGTTTCTTTCACCATCTAAAAGTGTAGAAATTTGTTCCATTTTAAATGGAAAAAAAATGAAGGGTTTGGAAGTTTGTTTGTTTGTTTCTGTTAGTGAAGTTTAACTAACTGTTGAGAGAAGCTATGTTTGCTAAAACAGGTGTCAAGACATATATATGCAATGGGTATGTGGCAGTTGATTGGTTTTGTCTGTATTATTATTGACTAGATAATGTATAATATAATGGAATTATATCAAACAAGAATCTAAATCTTTGATAAAACAATGAGATTAGAATGTATGTTTAGGGCTTAATACAGCTAATATGACCTTTCACAGGGATTAAAACAGATTATCGACACGCGTTAAGTGTCAAAAGGGTCAGCCATCTTTGAGACGAGGATAACAGTTATTTGTTTATTAAGAAAAAACATTGGTTATTTTTTTAATGATATTAGAATGTTGTAATCATGTCAATAACAAGATTTGATCACCAAACAAATCTTCTAGATAGAACTTGTCTAAACTTAACAACTATCTAGTAATATAAGTTTGAGAGTGAATTGGGAGCTATTTCTTGCATAAAAGTTAGATTGATGTCTAAACTACAAATTTTGTAATCTGGTACACTTACATGTTAGTATACATTTTGTCAATATTGTTTAATACTTTTAACTTTTAATGATTTGCTTTTGAATTGTAATTGTCAAAGCCAGCTACTTCCAATACCAGAAACTATATGCATATATTTACCTATTTTGGGGTAAACTATGATAGCTATCAAGAGCATACAAGTTTGTAAAATATGTTGTTGTAATCTGGATTAAAACAGGATTCGTGATAATCATTTTCTAAATTAGATATTTTGACCTTATACTTAAGTTCAAAAAATTCTAATTATAGTGATAATTTCCGAATGAACAAGTTAGAAATTAGGAATAATTTCTAATTCACGTTTATATGATTTTGAGAGAAATTATATTCAAAGTGTATGTTAAATTGTATGTGTTTTCGCATCTCACCAATAAATTAGGAGCAATTCCATGAAATTATGAGCAACTATAAATAATTTTAAACAATATCAGCAGTTAATAAACTTTCAGCTAGCTGCCCATCAACTGATCACTCACGTGTTGCCTCGAGCCCCAAGAGGGCTGTCCCACTAGGGGCGCGCCCCTCTTGACCCCGCCTTTTTGTACCAACATCAACTTAGACTTATAAAAATTTCTTTTAGATTGTATTAAAATCAGTGTATGAAACTCATGACATTATTTTATTCTATTATATTAAAAGTGAATATGTGACACTATAATTCATTTTGAGATAGATTACTAAATCTATAAACTAAATATTACAAAAGGAAATTAACAAAGATTGTATGAATGAGGTGTAAGAATTGTGAGATATTTTTCTAGAAAACCTGAAGATGTAGAAACACAAATGAGTAGTCAAATTGAATGGATTGAAGCTGCCAAACCGCGTGGTGAAATATTCCCGGCGTTGTTGGCGCGTTCGAGATAGAGGACTTTGAAGAACACCTTAAATAATTATTAATTATTAATTAAATATATATATGTCTAATTTTTGTTTTACGTCGAAATTTATGCATTTTTGTATACTGCTGCTCGTGCAAAACCCTGGATAGATCTGGCATTGACAATGACGGAATCATGTTGACCTAAATATTTTAGGGAAATAAATGGGCGGCCATTGCACGATCTCCATAATTAAACTATAATTATTATTTCAACGAGCACAAATTTATGAATTATATAGGCTTTTATTAACATACTTCATTCTAGGGCATATATTAATCTATATGTAGTATTAACTTGAATAGCATTACCCAAGGGTCGTAGCTAGTGGTATTGATGAAAATGATAAAGATGTTGTTCATAACTAAGGTCATGGGTTCAAGTCCCGTCGTGAACGTGGGGTTTATTCCCCATATGTGAAAGGTTCGAGGGAAAGCATATTGCCCTTTGTGGATATCAATGTCTAAACTTGAACCACTAACTTACTAACTGACCGTTAAAAAAAAACTTGAATAACATTAATGAACTTAACTTTTACCATTTTCAAAGACATATACGAAATATTAAATATGGTATTCAAATTTAATGTTTATCAAATGTACATTAGCATGTGCCTAGTAATTACTCATAAATTTAATATGGTATTCAAATTTAATATTAGAAAGAGATTTTCTAATATCTGCACTGAGTCATTTCATAGTAATATTAGATGTATTTATGTCTATGCATTTAATTCGTCAAAAACTTATATTTTCAGTTGTGGTAAGGGTAAAATCAGTATAACACGAAAGTATTAATTACTTATAAATATCATTTTACTCTAATTAATGAAATTTGAGTTTATTAAATGTTCGCTATCGGATGTCCATAAGTCACGTATTAGCAAAACTCAATCAGAAAAACTCAATTATATAGTATTATATGAATAAAATGAGATGAGAGTATAAATATGAATAATGAATATGTGTTATTCCATATGAGTTGAGGGTTGTGATGGCACGTTTGTGTGGGATTCAGGGGAGGAAAAGAAAAGTTCAAATGTGGTTGTTACAAAGTTTGCCCTTTTGCTTACTCCACGGGAGTTGTTACCAATCGACACTCTAGAGTCCATTTTTGTTTATGCTTATAATATAACTTTTGGTCGAATGAGAAAGTTGTTTTATTTTGAAAAGAAAAAAAGAACTTCAAAATGAAAAGACAACAACTAGAAAGTTGAAACTTTTAAAATACATATTTACGATATACCTACATGTAACTTCTTTTGTGTTCTTGTATGTCATTTAACATTGTACTTTGTCAAATGTTTCTATACTAAGGTTACAACTTCCACATCTAAATAAACGATATAACCCAAAATCAACTCATGTCGATCGGGTTCAGAACCTAAATAGACCAAGCCCTTACGTATGGGAACTTTCTACCCAAAGCCATAACAAATATATTGCATAATGGATTTGTTCTCTTTTAACTTTATTCGTATGTTTATTACTGAGTTTTTTCTACGAATGCGTAAACAAAACTCAATATGTACAGAAAACTTAATAGTCAAAACTAGAGAGGTGCACATAGCCCGGACTAGACAGATCTTACTTCTTAGGACCAAGATTTACAGATTTGAAAAATCACAGGCCTAAAAAAATCTAGGTCAGGATAAGCCTATGCCTTGACGGGAAAAAAAACCCAGGCGTTTTAGGAACCCAAATAGGTCGCGCCTGAGCCTAGACCAAGATTTTTTTTACTTAATTTTTTAGTAGTGTTTTCATGTTAATATGTTTAGTTGGTTCACATATATCAATTTCAACTTGTAATATAAGTATTTCAAGAAGAAAAAAGAAGATTTAAGACTGATTTTATTTTCTTTAGTTTTTTGAAAGATTTATCGTATTTCATATTAATTCCAAAGTGCTAAGCAACTTCAACTTCACAAGGATAGATTAACAAAACATTATTTTATTTCTTAGATTTGGGATCGGGCTTTGTTTTAGAATAGCCTGGGTTTTGGGCCTTTTCGGGCTTAGCTTAGACCCGAAACAGACCGGTCTTTAATGAATAATCTTATGTTTGTTTAGGACTTTCTAGGCGAGCCAAGTTTTTCTGGGCCTGTCCCAAGCGCGGGCTAGGGCTTAAGCTCATTTGTGCACCTCTATTCAAAACTGTTTGTGAGATAAAAATGTTAGGGTTTTATCTACATGAGTTCTAAACCCGACATAAAATAGGTTTGGGTTGACAGTTCACACACGACATGAACATAGGTTAAATGCATATGGATTAAAATCGTGTTTTCTAGCAAACTATATATTAAAATCGTGTTTTCTAGCAAACTATATAGTTAACACTAGCAAACTATATAGTTATGGGTTTTGATAAACATGCATTGAAAACTTAGATTTTTATTAATAGATAAGGAATGCCTAAAATGCATAGGGTGATTTTGTGATTAATGTACATAGTTTAATGCTTTTATTGGCTCATTATCGAAACACTATATTTATATATCAATATATTTATATTTATTCCTTGTAAAAAAAAGTTTGAAATTGAATTGTTGCTGAGCCACACCAACATAAGATGGACATACCCAATACTAGGGGTGAGCATTTGGACCGAAAAAACTGAATCGAACCGAAAACCGACCCGAAACCGATAACATGTTATCGGTTCGGTTTCGGTTTTGAAAATTCATCGTTATCGGTTATCGGTTCTATTGGTTCGGTTCGGTTTTCGGAAAAGGATGAACATTTGGCCTAAAATAACCGAACCGAACCGAAAACCGACCGAAACCGATAACATGTTATCGGTTCGGTTTCGGTTTTGACAATTCATCGTTATCGGTTCTATCGGTTCGGTTCGGTTTTGGCCCGATAAGCACCCCTACCCAATACAACGTATTAAAAGCAACACAATGTTCAGAAACAGTATATCTCTACATGACTCTTGAAACTGCTATTTTTAACTAACAATATAAAACAAAAGATAATATTTTTAATCTCTGGAAAAGCAAATATAATGTGCAATCCTTCCATCCATTTTAATCAACAGGAGTATGATTTATATCAAGAAAATCAAAGCATTAATTACTTAAATAAAAAAACTACATTAATCACTCATAGTTGAGGCAAATCCTCCTCCCCAAAACCTCGCTGTGCGATTCTGTAATACAAAATTCCCATTGTTGCTAAACACGCCCTGCATAATAACAAAATATAACTCAATTATACATAGTGAAGAATTAGTTTCAGAACCCATTTTAGGCTACAGAACCCGCAGAACTCGATTTAAACCATTGATTTTCAAAATGAAATGATCATGTAAGATACATGAAGTGATTTAATGAGTGACGCCCAAATATTGGTTTGCATGTGTGTTATTCATGCATGAAAACATATATGTTATTGTGTATGTATGTTTTCATGTATGTATACATAAGTGTTATTTTTGCATTATTTGAACATATATGTTTTTCAGTATTTTTGGTTTTTTCTTAAAGTATATGTTTGATCTGGGTTAAATGTTATTGTTTTGCACAGTTTTTTACTAAATTCTAATATTCTTAGATGTGTTCTCCTCGGTTCTACGCAAAAAATGGGTTATGTAAATAATTCTCCCTGTTATATATAATAATATTATTATTATTATTTTAGGTAATACCAATTTTGTTAAAATGGAGGAATTCTTACATGATTGCAATAAAAAGAAGTATTTTTCTTGGATCCATTCTAGAAGGTCTACGGTGGGCCCTATGGACTTCATCTCCTGCATCTTTTCTAGAAGGTGGTGCACTCACTGGTAAACTTGGTAATGCATTTGACCAAAATGGCACCAATTTCCTCAAAAATTTATTCCCCAAATTTCCTAAAAAACATATTAAATTCATTTAATTTCCAAGAGCATGAAAAGACAAAAATACCCTTCTCTTACCTCTCCTGGAGTACTTTTTGCGGTTAGCATCTTCATCATCTGCATAATATGAAACCTCAGAGTTTTGTCTTTCAACTTGTTGTGCACTCTTTCTTGTAGTAGCACCAGGCTGCAAAATAAGTATTGATGAAAAACGAGTATTAATAATTCACCGTAAAAAATAAGAGTAATTTACACAAATGGTCCTTTAGGTTTGTGCCATATTACATATTTGGTCCTTTAGCTTCATAAGTTACACTGGTAGTCCTTATTTCCGAAATATTGACACGTTTGGTCCTTTACCTAGACAGACGTTAACATTTCCCGTCAAACTAACGGGCTTTTATGGGTCCTTGTGCATTACACGTGACCATACTTGACGCGTCTGTTTAGGTAAAGGACCCAACGTGTCAATAGTTTCAGAAATAAGGACTATCAGTGTAATTTATGAAACTAAAGGACCAAATATGTAATATGGTACAAACCTAAAGGACCATTTGTGTAATTTACTCAAAAAATAATAAAAAAATACTTACAACACCAGAAGAAGTTGGGCTTCTTATATGATTTGCAGAATTAGGAACATCGATCTCCACAATATCTATATTTAAAGGTTTAGTATCGTCTTTTGTTCCGGAAGGTTCTGGAGAAATAGGCCTAGCTGGCATTGTAACTGGATTATTTCCAAACACATTCTTTTCCATTCCACTCTGCATAACATCAAATTTTAGCAATCTTTATTAACGTTATGATAAATTGAATAATTAATTACCTGAATAATTGCTTCCTTCAACTGCAAATGTAAACGGGATGCTGAATCTTTAACACTTTTAGGAGGCCATATCTACAAATAAATTATAATATTCATAATCATATGTTTTTTTTTACCATTTTAACTGCATAACCATAAATTGAACTTACTGAAGTTGAACATGCTGGACAAACATATCCAGCTGGAGCAGTGTGTGGAGGATAACTTTTAATACTTGAAACTAAACAACTTGTGTGTATGTTATCTGTAAACATACAAAGATTAAATACAAAAATTGGTTAATTACTTAATTAAATAATTACAATGTTTTTATATTAAAAATAAAATACGCAGTGCAGATTGTCATACGCAAGCAACCGAGCCGTGTGGTCTGAGAATCACCACCCTCTTCAAACACAACTTGACAATGGCTACACTTTGTGGGCCAGTCAAATTCTCCATCAATTACCCATTCTGAGTATGTTTTAATCTATAAAATCAATTCAACAGTGTTAACCAACTCACATAAATCATTATTAATTTAATTTTATTATAGGGCAATCACTGTGATAGATACAAACAATCATAATATGGTGATTTATTACAAATTTTACAACTTACCACACAAATTTGGTGCTCTGGAAAACAAATGCATTCTCCACAAACAGGAACCTTGTGATTAAAGCAGTACAGTTTAGTTGCCTGTGATCAACAAATTCATTTTAGTTAGTACTCGATCTAATTGATGAAGTATTACGATCCAGAACAATTACACACTCTTCCCAATTAAATACATCTTCGCAAATTGCGATCTAAGATCCCAGATTCATAGCAATGGTGTATTGGTGATACAACTTAGGTAGTTCGATCTGATCTAAAAGCTTAAATCACTGGTTAACGTTTTCAACTAATTCATTTGCACAAAAACAAAACCTAGCATAAATGCATAATGTATACAAACCTAGAATTACGTTACGATAAAAGAGGAGAATATGAGCATACCTTTCGGCACTTGCAGACCACCATCGCATAAACTATAAGTTGATTTACAGCTGTAAAGCTATAATTGAAGCATGAATTTTAGGGTTGGATATAATTTCGATCGGAATAGAACACAAACTTGCTAAATACGGTACGATTTTGGACGGAATCTTTTTAGGGTTTTAGATTGAATAAACACTTCAGATCAGTATGAGAGATCTGTGAACAACGATTATTAGGAGATCAATAATCGTTGGTGTTGTGATTTAAATCTTCAAAGAATTTGGATTTGTGTGAAGAAGTTTGGTGATCAGGGTATGAGAGGGTAACGTTAATAATATCAAATGGGTTTCGGTTTGTTTGTAATCGCGCGTGACTTGGACCACCTGGCGAAAAACTCGTTTATGGTGTTAACAAAAAAGAAAAAGTAATTTATTATGCTTATTTATTAGATCAATATCAAAATTAATTAGTAGAGAATAATATAGAGTTGTGTTCAGGGATATTATAAAGTCTCAAGAAAACAAATTACATTCATTAGATCAAGCTTAATCAATGATCAAGATTAAAAATAAGTATTACACATGGAGGGGCATTATACCATTACACGCACAAAAAATATTTTAAATGAGGATATAATCTGGACCATTGATCTCCTTGATCCAAGGGTCCAAAAGTTTTCCTTGGGACTTTATAATAATTCTGGACCTCCTTGAATGACGAGGTTAGTAGGGATTACCCTGTAAATATAAGTAATTCCCCAAAACCTAAATGAGGATGGGCTTTTATGCTCACAAGCCCACGTCACAATTCGATCCGTCAATGTTCACGCCCCATGCTTTTATGTTCACGAGCGGTCACAATTTGGATCCGCTACCAATGATGGCCCACGTCACAGTTTGGATCCGCATGACCGCCTGTCAAGTTATCAACGGCCGCCTGTCATTGGAAACGAGACACGACGCCGTCATAATGGCGCTTCATGACCGCTTTATTGCAGTCATAATAGTAAGGCGTTACACGATCATTGACGCTGTCATAATGGCACTTCATGACTGCTTTATTGCAGTCATAATGAGCCAACGTTCTATATACCTGAGACTGGCCATATAAATACATGGCCTAACTCATTGTCGAAAACACACTGAGAAAGATTAAAGAAGCCTAAAACACAGAGTTAACATACTCTCACTTTCACCTTCGCACTCAACCTCGATCACCCTAGGTTCGCCAAGAACTTGTTGGGTCTGCACTGTGATCATCACAGGAGATCCAAGGTTGACGTCGCCTAGTCTTTGTGTTTGACAATCCTTGCTCGAACATTGGCGCCATCCGTGGGACCCGTCTTTAAACGGCGTTTTACTTTTCCAAACTTTTTTTTTCCTTCTCGGTAATCAAACCGTTTCTATGGTGGATACACAGCCATCGCTGATCACTTCTTTAGCGCCATTAATAACCACTACCGTGACTACCACTATACCCGAGGCGGTGATAACCTTGCCTAGTCGTATCATGGAACCATACGTCGATTATGAGTGGACAATGTCGGGTGTCCGGCCGACACGAGTGTATCCCTCTTTAACAAGTCCGCTTTTCACCACAAGGCTGGTTGGATCAAGTTCGTTTACCTCACCACAGCCAGTGACGCCCATCCCTTCATTTCAGCCTCTTTTGTCCCACGGGACAAGCTCTCAGGAGGATGGCACGGATCCGATCAGACAGCCTGCTTCCAACTTTCCACAGGCCGCTACGCCAGGGGTTCGGGAGGATCCAATTGTGGAGTTACTCCGAAGGTTGGCTCAGAGTACTCAGCCACCACCGCCTCCTCCACCACCTACTTCATCGGACCTGTTGTCTCAGTTGGTGGCGGCGTTGCGCCCAACACCACAGCCAACAGTTGTTCAACCAGTAGATCCGTTGTCACAATTATTGGAGCAGTTAAGACAACCACCCATTCACACCCCACCACCACATCCACCACAAGACACATCTAATGACATGTTGCGCGTGTTGCAAGCACTCGTGGCCGCAGCCACACCACCCTGATCATCCACTATGCCTTTGTCGGTGGTTAGTTCGAAGTTCTGTCACTGGGTGGCCAGATTCCCACTCCCTGATAAACAAAAAGTTCCGTCCATCGTTGGTACTTACGACGGTACACGAGATCCTGATGACCACCTTGCTCTTTTTGAACAGGCCATTATGACAGAGAAATGGCTAGACCCAGTCGCTTGTCACAGGGTTTCGCTCGTGATTGGTTTGCTGACTTACCGGAGAGGAGTATTCAAGACTTTGCAGATCTAAAGGCTAAATTTGTGACTCACTTTGTCCAGCAAAAGAAGCAGCAGAGAACTCATATAGAAGCACATTTGCTGCGACAAAGGGAAGGCGAGGGGTTACGCGACTTCATCCAGCGTTACACGCAGGAATGCCAGAAAATTGTCGCCTTACCCGAAAGTCAACAAATTTCGGGTTTTACCCTCTCCTTGCTCCCAGGACAACTGCAAGAGAAGCTGATCAAGCGAACTCCAGTCACTTTCAAGGAAGCCACTGACCGGGCATATGATTTCCTTAGATCCAAGGAAACTGTTACTCTCACACGGGGAGTTCTCAACATGAGAGATAAATGGGGGAGCTCGTCAAGCGCTAGACCTGACAATCGCCAGGACACCAGGCAGGATAGCAGACGAGATAGCCGCAGAGATTTCAGGCGAGATGACAGAAGTAGCAGGAGGCCTACTCCCTATGATCGTGGTACAGGTCCAAATCTAAGTAAAAGTCCAAGCGAGATATTGAAGACAGAGCAGGTGGGGTCATCTTTCAAAGCACCTCCTCAGATGTTACACAAGTCTGGAAAGAAAAATATGAACAAACGCTGTGATTTCCATGAAGATTATGGTCATGATACTAATTCATGTAGAGAGCTAAAGGCTGAAATCAAGTGTGCCTTAGAGGAGGGGAAATTAGAACATCTCGTATCAGGGGCAAGACAACAGGCAACAAATATCCGGCCAAAAAGGCTTATAGTTGGCAGAAGAAGGGAGACAATGGTGATCATCCTGGACCGCCTGATGGTCAGGTGCTCATGGTTCAAGGCGAGGTATCGTCTAAGAGAAAAGCATCGGTCCTCCAAAGCTGGATGATGGTTCGTAATTCTTTGCCCCCAGTAGCAGTTACTTCCAACAATCATGTTGTCATTAAAATCCGATTGTCCAATTATGAGATTAACAAATCTTATGTTGATACATGTTGTTCTACTGACATAGTGTTTGAGCATTGTTTCAGGAAACTACCCCAAGCAGTCAAGACACAAAAAGACCAGCGCAGGCACCGTTGGTCGGTTTTTCTGGAGAAACACACTGGCCTGTGGGAGAAATAACTTTACCGATGATGATGGGGGAATATCCACAGTATAGGGTTGAAATGGTAGACTTTGCCATTGTCAACGCCCCTTCAGAATACAACGTTCTTCTTGGCAGACCATTCCTAGAGAAGTTCAAGGCCATACCTTCCACTATTCACGACATGGTGAAGTTTCCTACCCCATCTGGAGTTGCTACTTTCAGGGGGCAGATGTCATGGCCACAGGAATGCAAGCAAGTTGAAAAGCCAAAGCCAAGCACCGATCGGGCTACACCAGCGGAGGTAACGGAAGGTCCAGAAACCAAGATAAAAAACAAACTCATTAGTTTGTTAAAATCCAACCTAGATGTTTTCGCATGGCAGACATCTGATATGACAGGTGTCCCTAGGAGTTTTGTCGAGCATGCTCTAAATGCCAATCCAAACATTGTCCCAATCAAGCAGAAAAAGCGCGGGCTTACCATGGATCGCAGCAAAGTAGCCTGTGAACAAGTCAACCAAATGGTAGCAAGTGGAATCGTCAGGGAGGTAAAATACCAGACCTGGATTGCAAACCCGGTCATGGTCAAGAAAAGTGATGGTTCATGGCGGTTATGTGTCGACTTCAAACATATTAATAAAGCATGTCCCAAGGATAACTATCCACTGCCAGAGATTGACTGGAAGGTAGAATCCTTGGATGGCTTCTGGCTAAGATGTTTCTTGGATGCTTACAAAGGTTATCACCAGATCCACATGAAGCGCAGTGACGAGGATAAGACAACTTTCCATACAGACCAGGGCATCTACTGTTTCCAAAAAATGCCATTTGGTCTAAAAAATGCAGGTGCAACCTACCAGCGCTTGATTGACCAGGTATCTACTTTTTCAAAAAAAAAAAAAAACAAATGCCATTTGGTTTGGTCTAAAAAATACAGGTGCCACTTACCAGTGCTTGATTGACCAGGCGTTCAAGGATCAGATTGGACGAAATGTGGAAGCTTATGTGGATGACATTGTCATCAAAAGCAAAGCGGAGGATATCATGTTGGCAGATATCAAAGAAACTTTTGAGGCACTGCGGAGGATCAACATGAAGCTTAACCTCTCCAAATGCAGCTTTGGCATGGAAGAGGGCAAGTTCCTAGGGCACATCATCACGCCGAGAGGCATTAAATCCAATCCCAAGAAAATACAGGCTGTTTTAGACATGGTCTCCCCATCCACCAAAAAGCAGGTGCAAAGTTTGAATGGTAAGCTGGCAGCACTCAGCCGCTTCCTCTCAAAAGCAGCTGATCGATCTCTACCATTTTTCCACACTTTGAAAGGCTGCTTAAAGAAGCAAGATTTTTCATGGATACCTGAAGCCGAATCAGCCTTTCAAGAGCTAAAGCTGTTTATGGCCACCCTTCCTACGCTCACAGCTCCTGTACCAGGAGAAACATTGGTGGTATACCTGGCTGCTTCTATGGAATGTGTTAGCGCAGTTATGATGGCACAGCGTGGGTCTACCCAAATGCCAGTTTACTTTGTTAGCCGGGTGTTGAAAGGTCCAGAAATAAATTACCCGTGCTTGGAAAAATTAGCCCTTGCTTTGGTACATGCAACTAGGCGCTTGAGGCGTTACTTCCAGGCCCACCCTATTCATGTCTTAACAGACAAACCAATTAAGCACGTACTAGGAAAGCCTGAGGTGTCAGGACGGCTGGCTAAGTGGGCAGTGGAGTTGGGGGAGCATGAAATTTCCTTTCATCCAAGAACTTCTATGAAAGGTCAGATCTTGGCCGATTTCCTTGCCGAGATTGACGACGAAGATAAGGAAAGGCACGTGCAGGGGGAAGAAAATATCCCCTGGACACTTTTCACTGACGGTGCCTCTAACTTGGAGGGTTCCGGGGCGGGTTTAATTCTTACAGACCCCAATAAAAATGAGTATACGTATGCCCTTAAGTTCGAGTTTCCCACAACTAACAATGAAGCGGAGTATGAAGCTTTGTTAGCAGGCTTGAAAATTGCCAGGAAAATGGGGGTGACAAGCATATCTGTATTTGTAGATTCACAGCTTGTCGCCAACCAAGTTAGTGGAGCATTCGTCGCGAACCAAACCTCCATGCAGCTGTACTTAGAAGAAACTAAAAAGGTGATCTCAGAATTCACGAAATTTACCATCGAGCAAGTGCCCAGAAATTGCAACAAGTTAGCTGACGCCCTAAGCAAGTTGGCTTCGTCCGCCTTTGCACATCTTAAAAAAGAATTACTGGTGGAGATCTTGACAGAAAAGTCCATTGCGCGACCAAAGGAGGTTGCCACTGTTGCAGAGGAAGAATGTTGGATGACTCCGATCTTAAATTTCCTCAAACATGATGTACTACCGACTGATCCACAGTTAGCAAGGAAAATTCGTATAAAGTCACCAATGTACACGTTGGTGGACAACTGCCTGTTTCGCAAATCTTATCTGGGGCCACACCTGCGTTGTGTTGGCCCAACACAGGCTAAAAGTATCATTGAAGCTGTACATAGCAGCACATGTTCCCTCCACGCGGGATCACGCTCGGTCACTGGTAAAATCATGTGATTGGGGTACTTTTGGCCAACGATGCATCAAGATGCAAGGGAGGAAATCGAAAAGTGCACAGCCTGTCAACAAAATGCTTCTGTCGCCAAATTGCCAAAGCAAGATCTTATACCTGTTACTACTGCATGGCCATTTTACAAATGGGGGATCGACATTGTTGGGCCATTTCCGCCCGGCGTTGGCAATGTCAAGTTTCTCATTGTTGCTGTTGACTACTTTACCAAGTAGATAGAGGCAAAGCCCTTGGCAACTATCACTGGGAAGCGAGTTATAAATTTTGTCTGGGAACACATTGTTTGCAGGTTTGGGGTACCACATGTCATGGTAAGCGATAATGGCAAACAGTTTGTAGAAGGTCCATTCAAGGTTTGGTGCTCTGACATGAACATCCAACAGAGGTTCACGTCAGTGGCACATCCTCAAGCCAATGGCCAGGTCGAGGTCATGAACAAAGCCATCGTGAAAGCAATCAAAGCCAAATTAGGCCAGCGCAAAACTGCATGGGTGGATCAATTACCAGGTATCCTTTGGGCTCATCGAACCACCCCAAGTACAACTACATCTGAAACACCCTTCAGCTTGGTTTATGGTACGGAAGCCGTCATTCCTCCAGAAATTACTCATCCAACTCAACGGGTTATGGACTTCAACCCTGAAGAAAATGAGGACGCACTACGAGAAAACTTAAACATCGTAGAAGAGCGTAGGGAGATCGCTCTCATCAAACAGGCCGCCAGTCACATGCAGATGGCAAAATATTATAATCAGCGAGTCCGTCCTCTCTCTTTTCAGCCAGGCGATCTGGTATGGAGGAAGAATGAGGCCAGCAGGGTAGAAAGTCAAGGCAAGCTCGGCCCTACATGGGAAGGCCCTTATCAAGTACTTCATGCTAATGGCAATGGGTCTTACACCTTGTCAGACATGGACGGACAGACTATCCCCAGGACATGGAATGTCATGAACCTGAAGAAGTGTTACGTTTAATAAGTTGGTTTGATCATGTATCCCAATGTTATTCAATAAACTCAATAAGATAACACTTTTTATTGTGTACGATGTTACAACACATGCATGCACAAGTGACATAGTCAAGAACATAGTTCAATATCAATTATACTAGGTTCATCAAACATACGTTGTTTGGTCCCTACACATGCATCCAATTTCATCTTTTAATCAACTTGATAAAAGATAAGCACTTCCTATTCGGAAGCGACATCCTCGCGAGTAAAAAATTCTTTCACCGGTACACCAACAAACACATACATAATTTCTATAGCAAAGTACACGCATAGAAAGAAACCAAGTAATTTCAAACATAGAAATTCCACAAAATTATTCAAAGGCTACAAAGCAATAATCCAACCACAAAATAAAACCAAGTTACAAAGTCATAACATGCATAAACAAGCTAAGGTTGTGGCTGTGCCGACAATAAGGAAATAATAGCTGGAAGTGACAACTCCAAATCTTGCACCAGGGTAGTCATAATGGGAAAAGCCCTGCTTGCAAATTTCTCGCTCGCACGCGTCATATTGCCATGCGTCGCAGGGTCCAAAAATGGCAAGCTCTCGGGAGAAATATTGGGGAGTGCATCTTTCACTTTTTTGCTGGCAAGATGTCTCCCAAACATATGAGAGGCACGGTTAAAATCGTTAAGAACATTCGCAACATCAGGATGTTTGAGCATTAAACCAAATAGCTGAGGCAATGCAGCAACTAAATCTTTCCTCATCTGCATGGCAGCATCGCGTTCTTCACGCATATTGACCATCGCTTGCCTCAGAGTCACCATCTCAACATCTTTTTCAATCACCTGTTGCTCTTTTTGCGCCAACTGCTCATCACGGGCACTCAGAGTTGCTTACATCTCCTGTTTTTCCGTTTCAGCCTTGGTCAAAATGACCCCCTGCTGGGATATCTTCTCTCTAAGCGTGCGCACCTCCTCTTGACAACGACTAGATGTAGTTTGCTCAAGTGATAGATCTTTCTTTAGAGAGGTAATATCATCTCTGCCATTATCAACTTGCACCTGCAACTCGGCGCACGACTTCTTTAATTCCCCATGTTCATTGCTTACCAGCTGTCGGACGTATTCCATAAAACAATTGAACATATTTATATCTGCTTCACCAATCACACCTGTATTCCCGTTCATAGATCCTGACGGCGCACCCTCGCTAGTTGAAATAGGCAGGGTAGAACATTGCAAAGCTGGAGACTGTGTCATGACAAAACTGCGGCTCGATGCTAACCCGGTAGATCCAAAGGGAGCACTGATCGTCCCAAACATACTAGAGGTTGCACCAATTGTGGTGCTTGCTCCAAATGATCCAGTATTACCCCCGCGATTTACCAAAGTAGCATTCGCGGGAAGATTCGAGGGGAAGGTCAATTTTGGCGCCTTCGGCAAAGGGATATCATAATCGCTTACATCTAGACTCACCGCCCTTTTGCCAAGTCCTAACATATCTCGGCCATCCAATCCGGGATCTGGAATTGACGTTGCTCCCAGGTAATCGAAGTCCCCTGCATATTCACAATAAGATCGTTAAGTAACAGGCAATAAGTTGTCATCGACTCTAATTATCGTGTTACCTGTTTCATCTTCGTTGTCACTCTCAACAATAGTCCTGGGCGACTTTTCATTATCAGCGGCACCTGCGAAAAATAACACGTACGTTTACCTTTTACCATAGTAAATACATATGTGTAGAAGTTGTGCAATTACCTGATGTCGAGTTTGATGTCACCTCGTTGGTTGAGGTCATGTTTATCCCAGAATTAACATGCGACGTGGCACCAGTCTCTTGTTCACCAAGGGTAACATCAGCATGATGACTTTCAATCTCATACTCCATAAAAGCAGGATCTCCCTCCATGAAATCCATCAAGCTCATGGCTGCAGGAAACGTACAATGAGTCAGTACCTGTACAAAGACAAAATAAAAACATGACAATATAACAACAAAAACCCACGTTTCCCAGTCTCCGAGTCCATTATCACAGGCTTCATCCCTTCAGCCCAATAATCCGAAATACTAGCTAACACCAAAGCACCTTCCTCATAAACTCGAAATACAATTGACTTTCGTAAAACCTGTTTGCACAGCCTTCCGCTTTGAGGCGTCAAGGCTGGAGCATCGTGTAACGATTTGTCAAACCCAGTTCTCCATTTAAACAAGTTACTAGCCCAGATATTTCTGAAAGCGGCATCGACAAACACATATTTATATCTCCAATTCCTATGACTAGTAAAACACTCCCGAATAATTTTTTTCTTTCTATCTTTTAACTCTATAGAATACCAGTCATGAGATTTCATCAGCTTATAACACGCCCTAAACAACGGTACTGAGGGTTTTATTCCCATTGCCACCAATAACATCTCAAAGGTCGTGATTTTTGATACAGCTACTGGGTGTAACTGTGCAAATCCCAACTTGAAGTAGTTCAACACACTCAAATAAAATGCAGTGACCGGAACTCTAAAATTGGAGTGGGAAAGGTAATGGATATAAAGGGGTAATTTTCCTTGCGGAGGGGAATGGGCTCGTTGATCTGAAGTAGGTACAATAGCATTATATTTCCTAAGGCATGGATACTCTTCCATCAGTTTTGTTAGCATTTTGTCATTGACTGTGCTAGGGCTCTGAGCAACAGATGGAGCTTCCACCACAATCGCATCTGACACTGGCTCTCCCATGTTAAAGACAACGACAACTACGCCTAATAAAGTAACCAAGGATATAAGCTATTACTAACTACAGAGATGTACACAAATCACAGTAATGGAAACGCAAATATGTACCTGTAAGGTATCGAGCAACCCAGTTAAACCTGCAGCAAGACATACAATTACAATTAGTAATAAGTCAATTATTTCAAGCGTACAAAGTAGGTTAAACCCTAACAAGTAAGAGCTAGGCTAAACCCTAAACAACCGGTCTAAACCCTAATCTCCGAACATAAACGACCGGTTGCTAATCAACTTGGTCTCGGCTTGCTTTGTATCGCCGGTTCCTTTCGGACTTGCGGCCGCCGGTCTGCCTTGGGCAGCCGGTCCACACTGATTCGATACGGTCGACGCCAATCCAAATCCCGAACCCGCAGTCGGGAACCGCCGGTCCCCCTTTCGTACAACGATTTGCGATCTCCGGTCTGAGGTATAAAGCTTAAACCGCCGGTCGACGGTCCACCTAAACCCTAAAACTGCCGGTCAAGGCGCTAATCCGCCGGTCATGGATCCAATTCGATTTACGTATCTTGCATGGATTTATACGGATTATGAGATAAGCTGAAAGGATCCAATTCCGTATAATGGTAAGCAATGATTTATCGGTAGATCCGAACGATAAACCCGTCGGTCTCTAAATCCTCAACCGCCGGTTCCTAAACCCTGAACCGCCGGCCCTAAATCCTAAACCGCCCTAAACCCTAAGCCGCACAGTCTAAACCGTAAACCACCGGTTTTGTGTGTACCGCCGGTCGAGTTGTCAACCAGTCCGCCGGTCTCGCCTACGTCTAAACAATTTTCGACTGGCCCGTGACAGCCGGTCTCGCCTTACACGCCGGTCTAAATGTTCCTCGACAGGTCGAATTATCGACCGCCGGTCTCGCCTACGTCGCCGAATGCTTATCGACCGCTGGTCTGACTTGCGATGTCGATGGACGCTAGCACCGCCGGTCTGCCTTGGGCAACCGGTACGTTCGAAAAAACAAAAAAAGAAGAAGAAAAAAAAAAGAGAAAAACCGGAAGAAGACTTACGTGATAGTTACGACTCGCAAACAGTTGTTTTGGCAAATCCTAACTCGGGGGCATGATGAGGTTAGTAGGAATTACCCTGTATATATAGGTAATTCCTCAAAATCTAAATGAGGATGGGCTTTTATGCTCACAAGCCCACGTCACAATTCGATCCGTCAATGTTCACGCCCCATGCTTTTATGTTCACGAGCGGTCACAATTTGGATCCGCTACCAATGATGGCCCACGTCACAGTTTGGATCCGCATGACCGCCTGTCAAGTTATCAACGGCCGCCTGTCATTGGAAACGAGACACGACGCCGTCATAATGGCGCTTCATGACCGCTTTATTGCAGTCATAATAGTAAGGCGTTACACGATCATTGACGCTGTCATAATGGCACTTCATGACTGCTTTATTGCAGTCATAATGAGCCAACGTTCTATATACCTGAGACTGACCATATAAATACATGGCCTAACTCATTGTCGAAAACACACTGAGAAAGATTAAAGAAGCCTAAAACACAGAGTTAACATACTCTCACTTTCACCTTCGCACTCAACCTCGATCACCCTAGGTTCGCCAAGAACTTGTTGGGTCTGCACTGTGATCATCACAGGAGATCCAAGGTTGACGTCGCCTAGTCTTTGTGTTTGACAATCGTTGCTCGAACATTGAACAAATCACGAATAATATATTATAATCTCTGGTCAATAGTAATATAAAATAGACACAAATAATATATTTCAACATTATTTGTGTTTACTGATTTGTTACTTATTTAATCAATATAAATATCAAAGCTAACAGATTATATGTAAAAAAGACCTAATGAATTATATATGTCATTTTATGGTAAGTAACAATATTAAATAGATATCAATATATTTTTCTTTTAACATACAATAATGGTGTAAGAAACAAACATAAACTTGAGTCAATCTAAAGAATTAAAAACTTCAAACCTTGGCCTTTCGGTTTGAGAGGAGATTGATAATTCACAAGAACTACAATATACATTATGTTATATTTATTATTTTGCTAGACTTGTAAAATTTGCTTTGTATATTATACAGTTAAGATTATGTTTTGTAAAATCCATCTCCTTTCACTTTTGTTGCTTTGCCACACCAATGCACCATTACCAACCAACTTCCAACGTTTATTTAGGAAACTAGCGACTAACATCTAAAAATATGTTTAATCCATTTGATAATAAATTGACAAGTAGTTTTGACATTATTTAGTCTTGTTTAAAGTCAACATATGTGACAGTAAAAAATGTCTGGATTTTGAAGCTCAAATACGTAGTATTTGTTTTCCAAATCATAAGCTATTAATACTTGTTTTATTTACCAAATTATTATAGTCCAACAGTATTAAGTATTTAGATATTTTATAAAATAAGCTATATTGTTAAAATAATGTAGATTTAAATGATACTAACTTATAACCCGTGATAAATTACGGGTGACTTATATAAATTTTTATAATATCTTATAATATTTGTGAAATATCTTTATAGTCCAATAGTATTAAGTGTGTTAGCAGCTAAAAGAATTGTTTTGAAAACATGTTCATAAATTACAAATCTGAAATACTGTAAATAAAAAAGTGACATTTATTATTGTGCACAAGAAACCAGCCCTAGTTAAGAAATAAAAATTCGAATTCAATCCTTACCAATATCTCTCAACAACAATTTGAAACCTCATTTTCAAAACCCTTTCCCTCTCACACTACCACTCTCTGAACCCTAGACTCCTCCGATCACCAACAATTTCAAATGGCGGCGGTGCCACCTGTCACCGGAACGGAGCTCACCAGTCCTCCCACCGACGGTATATCCAACCTCCGTTTCTCTCATCACTCCGATCATCTCCTCGTCTCTTCCTGGGACAAAGTATGTCTCTATCGCTTTCTCTCTCTATCTTCCTACTCACAACTTTTGATTTTAATGTCAAACCTATTACCTCGTGAACTAAATCTGCTGCGAATTTTGTTAATTTGCGATACTCCTTGTAATTATTTATGTAGTTAGCATTTATTATCAAACTTAATAAGAGCAGAAGCTTCAGTGTACTAATCAACTATGATCCTGCTAAACTGGTAGAGAAGAGCTGAAGATCATAAATTGAGCTTCAAAATTTGTGATTATTAATCATTTGAATCCACTCGAGGGCTTTAGGCTGATTTTTTAGCTGTTTTTGAAATTATTAGGGTTTGATGGAATGTTATGTTGCTGTTGATGATAAAGTGATAAATATTATGAAATGTGTACTATGTATGATAGAGTTTTATGTACATACAGTCATACATATATGGATCATGGATGTATGTATATATTTTCTAAACCAAATTCGCATCATACTGTTTATAATAAAGATGATAATCTGTTATTTATTGTGATAGCGTGTGCGCCTATATGATGCAAGTGCCAATGTATTAAGAGGAGAGTTCCTGCACGGAGGTCCAGTTCTTGATTGCTGTTTTCATGATGACACATCTGGTTTTAGTGCCAGTGGTGATAATACAGTCAGAAGGTATGCTAATTTCCACAACTTTATCATCATCATAATATTAAAAAAATCATAACTTTATAAAATTATTTTCATATTTTCAGGCTCGTTTTCGACAACGAAAGGGAGGACATTTTGGGACGCCATGATGCACCAGTCCGTTGCATCGAATACTCTTATGCAACCGGTTAGTACCAACTCCTAAATCCTAATGCTTTGACTTTTATGGTTCTGGTCAACATGTTTGACTCGTGTTTTAACTGGTTTTATTAGGGCAAGTGATTAGTGGCAGTTGGGATAAAACTTTGAAATGTTGGGACCCACGAGGTGCAAGTGCACAAGAACGTGCACTTGTGGGAACATATACACAACCAGAACGTGTTTATTCCATATCACTTGTTGGTAACCGTGTGGTGGTTGCTACTGCTGGAAGACATGTTAATGTTTATGATTTAAGGAACATGTCTCAACCTGAACAAAGAAGAGAATCATCACTCAAATATCAAACTCGTTGTGTTCGATGTTATCCTAACGGAACAGGTTCATTTTTATTATTTTTTATTTTTTTAATTTAATTGCGTGTATTATGTTGCCTTATTTTTCATGAATTTTTTTAGGTTATGCACTTAGTTCTGTAGAAGGTAGAGTTGCAATGGAGTTTTTTGAGCTTAGTGAAGCGGGTCAATCTAAAAAGTATGCATTTAAATGTCATAGAAAATCAGAAGCTGGGAGAGATATTGTGTATCCTGTAAACGCCATTGCTTTTCACCCCGTGTAAGTAAATAATTAAATTTAAAAATATATATAATAAATGTGACAAATTAGTAATAAAAAAAAATCAAAAATTTGCAGGTATGGGACGTTTGCAACAGGTGGTTGTGATGGTTTTGTAAATGTATGGGATGGAAACAACAAAAAGAGGTTATATCAGGTAAGAGTAACTTTGTATTTACTTTTTAGTTTTTACTATATTACATTTTGTTTCTTTTTTAAAAACATTTTTGGTTGATGATTTATTTATGTACAGTATTCAAAGTACCCGACAAGTGTTGCTGCATTATCATTCAACAGAGATGGTCGGTTATTGGCGGTTGCATCGAGTTATACATATGAAGAGGGAGAAAAACCGTAATATTTCATTTTTTTTCATTTTTAAACACGAATATTTTGTTATTGTGTATATGTTTTTTATTAATAGTTTTTGTGTTTGTTTTGCAGGCATGAACCGGATGCCATATTTGTGCGAAATGTGAATGAGGTGGAAGTTAAGCCGAAACCTAAAGCTTACCCAAATGCTGCTGCTTCATAACTAGAAATTGCTTTGCTTTGCTTGTTGAAAATTAGGTTTATGTAATGAGATTGAATTGAATGTAATTTTCATCTTTTTTGTTATGTACAACACAATCATTAAGTTTGTTATTGTGTATGGCGTTAACCAAATTCACTTCCTCTGTTTTTTTACTTCACTTATTGCATTAAAGGTCCATCTGGTTTGTTACTTATTATAAGAAAGAATAAATTTCACAGATGATTCTTTTCTTTTATTTTTGATCTATTACAAAAAGGCAAAGAGGTAGTTTAATCATTTGAATTTTTTTAACAAGGAAGTAGTGAGATTGTATTAAGTGACAAAACACATTGATGTTCCATGTAATTTGCTCATGAAAATATAAAACTCCCTGAAAATGTCTCGAAAAACATGTCAGAGGTTTAGAGTGTAAAGATGGAAAAACATGAAATACAGGGGTCATTTTGGTGATTTCCCGTATGCATTTTCAAAACCGAATGACTCGTTTGACCACCAGGATTTTAAAACATTACATGACCAAATTCGCATGAAAAAACATCAAATTCAATAATGTTTTTCATTAATAAGTTCAAAGGTAAACAACATATGACTTTCTTTAAGATTACCAAATCTACAGAAAATCGTATACAATACCGGATTACAAATTTTAACACCCCTAATAAAAGCATACCAATATGACACAAATCGGGGTGTCATGCAACCAGGTTCACCATCACATCAACACTTCAAGATTTCACCGGAATCCAGATGGAGCCGCCTGAGCACCGCCAGCTCCCGCTGCTCTCCGGTTGGCTTTCGTTTGTGCAAGAATCTCATCATAGTTCTGAACAATCCAAAAACATCCGAGGGTCAAATCAGCAAATAAGTCAAACTTAAGGGGGTTAAACCGTCAAATGAGTGAAAGTTGGAGAATGAAAAGATACCCGTTTCTCAAAAGCACTATCACTTGGAGTAATGATTTTGTCAGCAATCCCATAATCAATAGCTTCTTGAGCCTGAAAGTATTTGGGTCGCATTATATCTTTATTAATTTCATCTTTTGGTTTTCCAATTCCTTTTTCCAAAAGCTCCAACATGTAATCCGTGTTTGTGTCTAATTCTTTCGCTTTTATCCACATGTCTATAGCCGCCCCACTTGACCGGTTGACTTTTGGTAGATATAACTTTGCTGTTTTTACAAAATATTAATTATCTAATTAGAGAATAATCCGGTATTAATAATGATTAATATTTATGATAATTATTTCATACTTGATGAATTTGGTTGTAATGCACGGTGTCCTTTTTTCCCAAGAGATAATAACATTGCTGCTTGACCAAATGCCATTCCACAGTTCACAGTATACACCTCTGACTTGCAGTACTTTTATTTACATAATTAATTAAAAAAAATAAAAATTAGTTTTATTTATTTATTTTAGGATTACAATTGACAACTGACCAAATAATTGACTTTTTATTAATGCTTACAGCCATGATGTCAGCAATCGCGTAAGCCTCAGTTTCAGATCCAACCGTTTCCATCTTGTCATTCTACACAACGCGTTTTGGATAAAATCAAATCATAAACAAAGTTTAAATAATTAGAAAATAATAATAAATAATAATAATAATTATAACAATAATGACCTGTGTTCCGGATGAATTGATGTATAGATAAATAGGCTTAGATGCATTGTCATAGTCTAACCACATAAACTGAGCAACAAGAAGCTCAGTCACTGCTGGAACAATCTACACCAACAAAATCAATAACATCACACTTTAATTATATACATTATAAATAAATTAAATTAAATTAAATTAAATTAAATTAAATTAAATTAAATTGAGATAAATTAGTTAACTTACAGGCATTCCTAAATAACAAATTCTTGCATCTAAAAGCAATGAGGGCAAATCAGGAGGAGCACTTCTAGGTCTTCCACCATTTCTGCCACCTCCACCACGATACATGCTTACACTCATACTGTATTTTGCGGGCCCCATATTATTTGGCATGCCAGATAGACTCCACATTCCTCCATGATTTAAGTAATTATGAGATGATGATATTGTTTCCTGACCCAAAAATAAAAAAGTTAAAATATATAAATAAAAGAATTTATAAAAAGTGGTTTGATTTAACTGTTTGAGAAGAGAGGAACCTCTGTGACGCTTTCTGCTTGGCGTCTCACGGGATTATCTTCTGTCATGAACATGTCCATTTGTGAAGGGCTAAGACCGTACAGATATTGAGGAACGTTTTTGAAATTGTCCATTACTGCAAGGGTAAAAGGGTAATTTGTGATGAAACTATACAATTAAAATCTTCTCCTATAAACTCAAACTATTCACAGTGATGAAGCTAATGTTCAATTCTTACTATTTTGATAAGTATAATGACATTTCAACTATCTCTTCAAGTGAACAGCTCTTCTAGTTAAGTATTACCGAACATCAAGCCATCAAGCTTCTTTTCTCAATTTATATTCATCAATTGATTTTTTCTTCTAATTATGGGGTCATTTCTAGATATTGGATCAATACAGCGATTATAATATTCACTACAGTAAGTAACTCGTATCATCTTCCTGACTTACCTTACATGTTTCCTTCGAAATTAGGGTTTCTATTAATCCTATTGGCAAAATTACACACTAATCATACACAAAATGACATTCTAAACCAACTTCAATCAAAATTAATAAAACTCATAATCGATTAGTTTACAGAAACTCCATAAACATGAGCATAACATAATAAAAATTAGCATAAAGCAAATTATAAAAGGAGATGAGCTAAAAACAGACTCACATCCATCTTTTAGGTTTCCTTCCCTAAACTGATTCGGTATGTAATCCAGATATTTATCACCGGCAGCCGCAGTCACCGAAGACCTAACACACCGTCCCCTAACCGCAACATCTTTCCTCGCCGGAGAACGGATGAAGCCGGTGGTGCTGTGAACAAAAGAAGATTTCAAAATCAGAGCGTTTGAGCTACCGGATTCCCGATTGTTATTGTCGATCGTCGGAGCAGATAGAGGTGAAAGGAGTAGTGACGTCACCATAACTCAGGGTTCCAAAAGAAATCTCGAATTTTGATTTATCTAATTATTTAATCTTTCTATAAATTTGAGTTATGTGAAGAAGGACGACGATGAGGATTGTTACCTTCCGTTTACCTTTTTAACGGTGTTGATGCTTCCACCGTTATCATGAGTGTGTGTTGGGCTTGGGCTTGGGCCTATAGTGGTCCTCACAAACCATATGGAACTTGGCCCATAACTTATTTTTGTTTCGTATTGGACCGTTTATTGGGCCTAAAAAAGATTTCGACCCATTTGAATACCTCAAAAAGTGTTGATTAGACATGATATTCTAATTCGGGTTGCCTTTGACACCAACCGTTATCCATCATACATTGAAAAGTTCCAACAACTCTTGTGGCTCAGTATGACACTAACTACAGTAAACACGAGTTGAGACTCAAATTTCAGACTATTTATTCCTCAAAACTCTCAAGCGGACTCATGAGTTTCGTAGAAGTGTATATCAACCTTGAACTTGTGACTCCCATAATAGTTGGTGCCTACATATTTAGTACTATTATTATTACCTCGTTGAATATGTTAGAAAGTCATTTAACCAGTCGAAGATGAAGTTGAAAGAGCGAACTAAGTAGGTAAGTGACACTCGTTGCTTAGTTGCTAAAGGATCAACGAGCGACATAATTAAGATGTGCAACATGCTTAGTATTTCTATCTCAACCAAATATGCATCGAAATCCTAAAATGGGCCATAATCTCAAAATACAACTCGTTCCGGACTTCATTACGTTCGAGAGAAGGTAGCCATAGGTCAAGTTCGCGTTCTTAAAGTCCCATCATGTTTTCAATATGTGAATATGTTCACCAATGGTCTTCCTTATGGGTTAGGTGAAAAATATAAGGTTCAAGTCCAGTCATTGACAAATGGTGAAGTTTATTCCCCACAGATGGGGGTTCGAGGGAAGACATAGTGTCCCTTGTGGATGTCACTGTCTAGGCTCGAACCACTAACTTACTAACTGGTTGTTTAAAAAAAAGGTCTTCCTTATGCCTTATTTGATGATTTTTGGAATAATTTAAATGTTCTTCGGTCTGCTACTCAAAATCGATAGAGATAGTATAGGCTCAAAAAATATTTTTACAGTTACGACCCATAATATGTATGTACTCTTTATATGTATTGTTAATTGTTAATAATGCAATGCAAAAGACATGAAAATTTAATCATGTGTTTACTAATCATCATCACCACGTCTTTTTTTTTTTTCTTTCTTTTGACATAATTTAGTGGCATATTAAACAAGAGTATAATTTGGTTAATAATATAACCTTGTAGGTCAAGTAATATAAGATACCATTGGTTGTTAACACTACGTCTTCTTTCGTTTTAAGTTTCAATGAATCATCCCAAGTAGTTTCCATTGAGTTGACTCTCATCGAATTATTAGAAGAATAGCATGGTCTCAAGCAACATTCTGTTAATTTGTAATCGGTCTCCATTTATTAAATGAAGTTAATAGCAACTCAATAATGATCAAACACAAATAATCAAACAATTGAAATTTATTTGAGAAAATCTAAAAGCATTTTAATCTTCCTCCTTCGTTTTCAATACCCTAGCCGCCATTCCACAAAATATGATGCTTTGCGGGTGGTGGTGTGTGCTTCGAAACCATCAGCTAGCATCCAATCTCACACTGAGTATTTCATTCTCGGATATGAGATTCCTGGTGGCGAAGAATTTCGTTTATTGCTACATCCTTCAAAATATTGGATAATTTAAACTGGAGAA
Source organism: Calendula officinalis (assembly GCA_963853835.1). Classification (NCBI taxonomy): domain Eukaryota; kingdom Viridiplantae; phylum Streptophyta; class Magnoliopsida; order Asterales; family Asteraceae; genus Calendula; species Calendula officinalis. Next base: position 8,098,874 of record OY970828.1, on the reverse strand, counting down.
GGGTTTGATGTTATTTGATTATTTTTTGTAGGGGTGGCAATTCAGGTCGGATTCGGATTGACGGGTTCGGGTTGGCAGGTTGGCGGGTCAGAAATGTTCAATCCGAAACCGACCTGTTTATATAAACGGGTCAGATATCTCAACCCTAACCTGTTTAACTTCAACCCAAACCTAACCCATATAACCCATTTAATAAAACAGGTTAAACAGGTTATCATGTCAAACAAGTCAAACGGGTCAAAATGTTGTTATTATTACACAAATTTATAACAAAATACTAAACACCAAATTCCTAAATAACATTTTTAATTTTTATCTAACTATTAATAACGTTTTAACTAGTAAACTATAAATTAAATATCAGTATATATTTTTGAAAATATATTTTAATAATTAAACGGGTTGGCGGGTCGACCCATTTAAATTATCATTGACCCGAACCTAACCTGTTTAATAAACGGGTCAGCTAACTCAACCCGAGACTGACCCAATTATTTTTTACCGCAACCCAAACCTGTTTATTTTCGTGTCGGTTTCAAGTCGGGTTTCGTGTCGGGACAGAAATTGCCACCCCTAATTTTTTGAATGACGCTTCAGTTTGTGATGCAGGCCCAATGATAGAGGAACGAGCCTTAATGTTTATGGAAGCCCATGATCGCATGAAGAAAGGGGCTTTAGTAAAAAGGGCATAACTTTCCGCTCGGGTCTCCGTTTCATGCCCACTAGTAACCAAATCGAAGCTCCAGACGAAGGCTACGACATGATAAACGCCATAGGCGGTTTACCCGACTTCCCGGCCCAAAAAGCCTTGTTTTAGACACTTTATTTACGTTTTTGTGTTTTTTCGTTAAAATTTACAACTTTGTTTAGGCCCAGTTTTTTGCCCGTTTGTCGTTTTAGGCCCATTCGAAAACCCGGGCCGTATTTAAAGTGTATTCTATCATATGAAATAATCAGTTGATGATTTTGCAAACTTTGAGTTTTCTCTCCAGAATTTTGTTCTTGTGTTTGAACAACTTTTGAAGACCAAATCACGGTATTCACTCGAATCAACGTGTTTTGTGTTTGATTAATCCGGTATTCATTTGAATCAACGGATTCTAATCTTTATCTATCTTTTCAGTCCTACATCAGTTTGTCTTAAACAAATATCTCACATCTTTAACCTCCTTAAGTTATGGACAATATCTCACATCTTAAACAAATATCACCAGACTACAAGTCTCCTTAGGTATGCTAATTGAGTTTTTGATTATTTTTTACAAGTTGTTGAGAATGTTGATTTTAAGATTTTGTTTCCAACCTACAATTGGACATAACCCATTAACCGTAACCACGTCCCACCGTCCAGATTTAAGGTTTTGTTGGAAAGTTTCAATGTGAATTTTTTTTCTATCTTGCTGAAGCAATCTTCAACTTTATATCAATTGTTAAAATTTAGTTCTTGAGTTTTTGTATGATGATGGTGATGATCCGATGTGTTGGTTAATTAAATGAATTTGATGACTAGCAACCTTTTCTAGAGGCCATTACCATTTTTATAATAAAAATTAACTAATCACTCCTTTAGCTAACGAAAATTAATTTACCCTTTTATTACAAGAAAAACAACAATTAATTGCTATTTTATTTTCTATTATATTTAAAGATTTTTCTAACATGTACAGTTAATATGAACATTAGATTTCTATTTAAATCGAAAATGGTAGTTAATAAGTAGTAATTTGCCTAATTGGACTATTGGAGTGAGAAAAGAAGCAATGATAGGGAGATAAAGATATACACGTGGCTAGCTGGAGGCTGGAGATGCTTTCCATGAAAGGATATATAGAGAGCCTGCCCCGGAAGAAACGCAACAACCTCAAAACACAAAACTACTACCACCTCTTTACTGTTAAATTATATTACTATATATTTTACGGTTTGTTAATCACATCCCTTAATATGTATAAAAAGTTTATGCATTGATTAAAAAAATAATATTCCTAAAATTTAAGAGGATTGTCTTTTGTTATTTTACCTTCTTAATGATAGTCCTAAGGGTTGTCATTATCATTTTCCTATATTTTATTGCTCTCTCCGTCTCATTTTTATTTTCTACCTTATTATTTTAGTTTGTCCCAAAATAAGTGTCAATTTCAAATTATAACTAATCATATGAATTATTAGTGAGTAAATATGAGATTTTATTGATGGACAGACAGTGCAATAATTGCATTTTCATAACACTGTGTGCCTTTTGTCTAGTGGATAATAAATTTGGGACGGAGGTAGTATATTTTAACTTCTGTTTTTATGATGTAATTATTTTTATGAGTAAATTACATGGAAGGTCTATGTAATTTGTCATTTATTACAACTTCGATCCTATAAGTTTGTTTATTACATATTTACACTAGATATTCATAGTGTATGTAGGTTGTTACACTAATGGTCTCTACAGCTTTTAAACTTTTTTAAATAACTAAACTACCTTTTTGTACTTTTGTAATAAAACTGAAATGCATAAAAACACTGAATCAATCCATACTTGATGTTTAATGATGAATTTGGATGGAAAAGATGATGAAGAAGGTTAGGGTTTTAGAGAGAGAAAGCTAGAGAGAAGTAGAGAGAACAATTGCTGGAAAATGGAAATGATTAATGCAAAAGTTAGGGAATTAATGGTTTATATACCATGACCTTAATTCCTTGATTAATTAAGACTAATACTAAACTAATCTAAAACAATATGCAATGTTACACATTGCCCCCTAGACTATTCTTTACAACATTTTAGTACCTAACAATCTCCCCCTTTGTAATAATAGTCTAGGTTGCATATCTTCGAAGTCTTCTTTGTTTGTAAGGCTGGAGCTGAGTGTTAAACCGTTGTGCAGTTTTGTTGAAGAATCAGCATCAGCTTTTGATCATCGGTGATAGATATACCTTTAATTGGCTTTTCAACCAATATAAAGTATTCCAGAAGACTTCATGCAAATCAACGGAATGTAGACCCATAGATAGAGCGGTTAGCAGCGGAAGTCCTTTCTTGAAGTTGTGGTGTTTGTCGATTTGCTGCCGATCCTCGCTTCATGATGTTTGTTGAAGTCGAAGCAGTGCGGAATATTGATATGATTTGGATTTTCTGACCATTGTTGATAATGTTGGAGTATGGTCATAGAATCTCTTATCTGATGTATTGACTGTTGTTGATAAGATTGGAGTACAATCATCAGATCCTCTATCAGACATAGTGATCGTTGTTGATAAGAATGGAGTACGGTCGTCTGATCTTTGCACGAGAAGGTATCAGGGTAACCCAGGATCACATAGATTGCCTGTTAGCACAACAGTTACAGAAACTGTGTGACCTACGTTCAGTGTTGGCATTGATGTTAGCACTGGTAGGATTTCCATTCAATCATCGTGGAATACCAATATTTTTGGTATCACTATGAATGTTCCGGAAATATCTCAAAGATATGCTTGGTAGAGTGCCTGTGTCCTAGAGAAATTTAATTCGGTTCTAGACTCTATACGTGGACAAACGAAGGCGAGGACTGGAGGTGGGTCCTCTTTTTCAATATCAACAATCTCCAAATGAGATGTCGATAGTGGATGTGGTTATCTCCGTGATTTTGAAACAAGTACTTTTTGTACTTGAGTGGTCAGTGGGGGTTGTGCATTGCATCACTGGGTCCATGATGTCTTAATCAGAAAGCAACATATGCAATCCAATATAGATGAGTAGGGGTGTCAATCGGGTTTGTCGGGTCGGGTTTGGCTCTTATCGGGTCGGGTCCGTCGGGTTTTGAGGTAAAAAATTCTAACCCGAAACCCGACCCTATAAGGAATCGGGTTAGTCGGGTTCGGGTTGGTCGGGTTTCGGGTTTGTCGGGTTGACCCGATCGGGTTGGTCGGGTTAGATAGTTCCACCTACAAGAAACACAAATTTATAAATAAAAAATGTCCTTGTACAACTTTTTATATATATAGTACATGGTTTACAAGGTACATGATAATCGTATGTATATAGAATTATTAATTAGTCAAGAACAACATATATTAGTTGTTAATTTCGTATTCTTTAAATCAAATATAATTAGTTTCACGATACTTACGAACACACTTACTTAGAAAATGAGTCCCTAAAACCGCCCAAAACTTCATTACTTTATCATATAAAAAGTTTCTTAAATTGTTTACATATTTTAAGATATCACATTCATTTTATCTACTAAATGTTAAAAAGAAAAAAACATTTAAACTTGAGTCGGGTCTAATCGGGTCAACCCGAAACCCGATAAAAGTAACCAATCCTCACCCGATACCCGACCCGATATTAACGTCGGGTTTGTCGGGTCGGGTTTAAAAAACCCGATATCAACATATGACCCGAATACACCCGACCCGACTAGCATAATCGGGTTCGGGTTCGGGTTTGGGTCGGGTCGGGTTGACCCTTTTGACACCGGTCATTTGTTCGGTTTAGGGAGGGTTTTCCGTTTTCTTTAACCCTTTCACACATGCTCCTCACTCAACTCACTTTTTCATTTTCAACCACACCCTCGTTTTTTGTGTTTACCATGTGATAAGCTGATTTGCACCCCATACTTCATACCCCCTCTCAATTTTTACCTCAACGCACCCAATCAAGATCCCATGATACTTGATTCTGCTCACCTAGACCTAGGACCCTCACTTTTTAGTTCCTATATTGTCGGTGGCTCCGGGGAAGATCATGCTGGGTTTAGCAGATCATAGGAGTAATTTGAGAGTGGTCTATTACGCTCATGTGCATTTTTAAATCAGCCTTTTAAGATGTTGCATTTTAGAGATTCACAAGGATTTTTCTTCGGAATTTTATGTGTTTCCGGAATAAGTTGTTGCCTCAATGATTTTGAAGTTTAAGGAACATCAACTTTGTTCTTTTAAGGTAACACCGGACTCACATAGAGTATCCGTTAGCACACGGTATGAATCTGTAGTCGTTTGCACAACCGTTGATTCAAATGTGTGACCTGCGTTTAGAGTTGGCGTGATTTTAGCTCTAGCAGGATTTCCACTCGATCCTTGTGAAACATCAGATTGTGATGCCACTACAAGTGTTCCGATGGATTCACTGAGATCCATTTTGTAGTGCAAGTGTCCTATATTGGAAGGTTCTTGAGAGTGAGAACTAGACACACTGTGCATACAAATGAGACGTAACCTGGGGCAGGAGGTTGTATTTTCAATACCGACACACTCGAAATGAGCAGTCACTAGATTATGTGCTACGTCCCCTTATGAAATGAAATAAATTCCTGTTTGGAGGAATTTGAGTGGTTGGTGGTGGTGTGTATTTGCTTTATTGGGCGAGTAAAGTCTTGTGAAACATTCAACGTATGAATGATCACCTTTTTGTGTGGTTGCCTGGTTTATTTTGCGGTTCGGATGCACTCAAAGGTGTGTTTTCTTAGATTTATCATGTTTTCACATCACCTTGCACTCACCTATTTCTATACCCTAGACGTATACCCTCACATTTACCAGTTGGCTGAAATATTTCCCTGGGATAGGTAAGGCCGGATCTGGCAAACCATGGGAAGGTATTGTCTTGTGAAAGATTTTTCGTTTAATTATTCAGTTGGGTATTTTTGTTTTGAATTTCTAAAGTTTTCTCCCCTAGAAATAATAATTCTCCCCCTAGAATTAGTATTTCTCCCCCTCGACAAAACAAAAGTAATAACAAGTTTTGAGTTTTGAGAACGTACCTTATACATCGTCGGAGGTTTGAAGGAGAGTATTTTGCGTAGAGATGCAAACGGGTACGGGTAATAGCGGGTACTGCAAAACCCGTACCCGTACCCGACCCGCTATTCCTCTACACGTACACGCCCCGTACCCGGTCAAATACCCGTCGGGTTCGGGTAGAAAAATCCTCGTCGGGTACGGGTAACCCGACGGGTACGCGTTCAAAAAAAAATTAAACAAAATAAGTAAAACATTTAATACTCTTAGTTCGTTCAGGCTTATTTCGTTCAATACGTAATGTACTAACGGGAGACGAGCTAAATTTTAACCATTATTAAATTGGGCTAATGAGAGGTTAAGAGTTGTGTTAAGTTTGAGTAGCGACTCGTGGGCTAATCCTGTAATAAAAAAATTACACACTAATATATATATTCGGGTCGGGTATAAATGGTGCGGGTATTATAAAACCCGCACCCGACCCGTACCCGCTCTCGGGTATGAAATTTAAACCCATCCCCGACCCGTTACCCGTTTAGACGGGTAATACCCGCCCCGTAAGACTCGGGTACCCGCGGGTTAAATTTGCATCCCTAATTTTGCGGTGAATGTTGATTGAGCTTTGTGCTTTTTGTTGAGAGCGGGTTCTGAATCTGATGTGATTAGAAGCCATTGTCTGTTGAAGACCGGGTTCCAAGCTGATTTACTTGAAAGCCATCCCTTTGAAGTTCAGGTCATACACTGAAGTGTGCATAAGCCATTCTGATGAAGCTCGAGTTATACACTGAATGTGTATAAGTCATTCTGATGAGGCACGAGTTATACACTGAAGTGTGTATAAGTCATTTAATGCTAATGAAATTTTAGATATATATATATATAAATAGAATTTGAAAATTTAATTTTATTAATAATAAAAGAAAATTTAACAAATTAAACTTTTACACACACACACACACACACACACACACACATATATATATATATATATATATATATATATATATATATATATATATATATATATATATAAGATAAAATGAAAATTAAAATGAAATAAGGAATTAGAAAAAGATCTATGGTCGAGACTGGTAACTATCCCCACATATTTATCATGAGTGTTGAATAGGAGAGCTCAGTTTCCAGTCATGTGCCTTGAACATCCCAAGTCAAGGTATCTCTGATTCTACATAAAACAATTAAAACACGTTTGGTACCCAATTATTTATGGGTCCTGAACGATTAGTGACTGATGTTTTATGTACAAATATGTTATGATGAAATTAGAGCTTTGCAGAACTACAGGGAGGCAGTTCAGAGGTTGTGGATTTGATGACCCATTTTAATGATTTTTCAGAGGATTGAATAATCCATTGAGATTTTTCGTTTTTAATCCAGTTATATTTCACATGAGTATTCGTTCTAGCAGACGGTTTGTTGCCTTTTGAGGAAACCGATGGTTTTGACTTTTTTGCAGAGTTTCCTCCAGAAGACTTGTGGCGAGAAGAAAGATGAGTGACAGAAATTTGTGGAGTTTGAGAAGATTTCTTTGGTTGTTTGAAAGTTTTCTTTTGAGCTTTTGATGGAAGCTTTGGATTTGACAATGTTTGTTTAGAGACTTCCCGATACACGAGGGAAGGACGAGATTAAGATTTTTCAGATGTTGGTTTTAATGGACGTGTAACGGTAGATTTTTCTGATCGAGAGTTTATTGATTTGCAAGGATCTGGATAGCAAGTTGTGCAAGACTAAATGATTTCACGACGTTTACCAAGAACATCATGTCTTTTACCACAAGGAGTATCTATCTTAATAAAATATCGTTCATCGTTCTGAGAAATTGGTTTATAGGTCTTTTTATCAAAATAAATCTTTTTGCCATTTTTATCAGTTTTAATAATTAAATTTACACCATTAACAGCGTGATTAACTAGGCGATAAATTGCAGAATCATAAACAATGCCATAAGCTTCTTTTGGAGAAATAAATTGTCTAGAGTCATTACATTTATTTTGAACAGAAAAAGATGAAACTACAGACTTAGGTGGACTAGACTTCTTAAGTAGACTAGGCTTCTTAAGCATACTGGATCCAGTCTGAATAGACTTCTTTGACTGCGTGGATCTTTTGACTTCATTGGGCTTCTTGAACTTCTCACTCAGAGACTCTAATTTACTATTGGAAGCAGTTAAGACGGGTGAATTAGATTTTCTCCTCAAGATGATTGGAACTGGTTTTGTTGGTGCTGGTCCTAATAAAGAGGCTTTAGAATTTTGAGAAACTGTATTGTTTGTTTTAGCTTTTAATTCTAAAATGGTGTCCTCTAAATTATGTATCTTATTTTGAAGGTTTTCTTTTTCTTTATCAAAAGCTTTTTGGGTTTCATCAATTGCAGATTCAAGTTGGACGATTTTCTTTTCTAAAATTAATGGTGGAACATAAAGCTTTGGTTCTTTGATTTGTTTTAACACTTCATTTTCAGGAATGGAAAATTCAGCTGGTGTGATGATCGGAAAATATTCGTTGTGTTCAAATTTTGCTTTCTTCTTTTTGTATGTTGAGTTTAAGGCATCATAATTGAAGCTAATTTGAGCATTTTCTTCCTTTTCCCTGTTGGACTTTTCAATTTCTGCTTCTTCATCTGGCATATGAAGGAAGCTTTGCCATATTCCCAAGTTCATGTAATCGTAATTGTATAGTGTGGGAAGAACATCAGCAGCTTTTTCCAGAGGATGGGTATTCTCAGCTCTGAGACCCACTTTTGACTTGAATGATCTGAACTCTTTTGGCTGGTTTAATTTTATCGTTTGTTCAGTATGACCAGCTTTCACAATCGTCTGCTCCAGTTTTGAGATGTGTTCTTCAACATTTTCTTTTCGGACAGTAGGACTGTGTATGGTTGCTGATTGTTCATCAATTTCCTTTTTAAAGCTGTTTGTTATGTTTTTAATTTGTTCATTTAGTTTTTGAATTTCGATGTCAGCCTTTTTCAACTGTTCTTGGTAGTCTTTCATCTTGATGTCTGCGGACTTCATCCATTTTTGCTCTCGACTTAGTTGATTCGTCAAGTCATTTATCAGCTGCTTGGAGTCGTCTTTATCACTTGACACCGTCTTCATGTTTTTCAGGTTCAAAATTTCAAGGTTTTTTGTATTAATAATGTGATTTAGACGATTGACCTCACTGGTGTAAGCAGCATGAAACGATGACAACTGTTGTTGTAACTCTTGTGTTTTCTGATTTGAAAGGTTAAATTTTCAGCCTTTAATTTTGAGATTTGTGTATTTGATTCATTGGTTGTATTAACTTGTGTTTGTAGACTGTTTTGTAGTTCAGAAATTTGAAATTTATAAGCAGATTTTGACGTAGACAACTGATTTTGTAATTCCTTGTTTACTTGAGTTATTTGAAGAGAACATTGATTTAAATCACTTAAATCAATTAAAAGTTGTTCTTTTTCGGATTCTAAAGAAGTAATTTGTTTTGTCAGTTGTGATTTCTCATCAAAAAGTTTTTCATTAAACAAGGAATTCTCTGATGCATCAGTGTCTGAATCAGGTAGTAAAGAGTCAAAAAAAGAAGAGAGTACCTCATTTTCATCATTTTTTTGAAATGCCCAACACAGCTGTAACCTCATTTGGTATTGCCATGACTGCCAGGTTGGCAATGCACTGTTTCTCCTCCTTGACATTCTACCCGGCAGATAATGTTTCTTTGGAAGTCATGTTAAGAACACTTCACGGGAATTTTAATTGAAACGAGGTAAGGAAGATTTTAAGAATGAGAATGTTCTGGAAGAGAATATGTGATGTAGACCGTGAATTGGTCTTCAAAAATTCAAAATTACCGAAATCTTAAACTGGTTATTCCAGATGAAAAAGTACACTTTAAATGTGCCTAAGATTTTCGAATTAGGGAAAAACGACGATCGGGTTAGAAACTGGGGCTAAACGAAGTTTGGAAATTGACCGAAAAATCACAAAAACGCAAATAAAGTGATTGAAACAGGTCTTTTTGGGCCGGGAAGTTGGGTCACGTCGTAGCCTTCGTCTTTAGCTTCGATTTGGTTACTCGTGGGCTCGAAACGGACACCCGAGCTGAAAGTTATGACCGTTTCAGTATAGCCCCTTTTGTCACGCGAGTGTTGAAAGAGTTCGGGCCGAAGTTGAGTAATGTTCGGGCCGAAGTTTGAGAGAAGTTCGGGCCGAAGATTGAACGAAGTTCGGGCCGAAGATTGAAAGAAGTTCGGGCCGAAGATTGAATGAAGTTCGGGCCGAAGATTTAATGATGTTCAAGCCGAAGTTTGAGTATAGTTCGGGCCGAAGATTGACTATAGTTCGGGCCGAAGATTGGGTGATGTTCGAGCCGAAGTTTGGGTGATGTTCGGGCCGAACTATGTTCTGATGTTCGGGCCGAACTTGTTACTGTTCTCGGGCCGAGAACAGTTACGTCGTTCTTGAGAAGAACAGTGACGAACAACCACTAAAACCCCACTAATTTGATCCTAAAATGCTCGTTTCTTACCCAAATTCTTTGATTCTTTTTGCAAACTGACCCAAAACCTTTTTCCTTCAATCTATTACTACAATCTTACTCAAAAACAACCTAGATCTAATGAAAAATGTGAATTTAGAGGGTTTTTGAAGCTTTAATGGTTTTTCCTAAAAATCTAAATTTTTCATCAGAATGGATTGGATTCGATCCTAACTTGATTCTAAGCTTAATATATGAACAGAATGAAGCTATTTAATCCATAAGAACAAGAATTAGTACCTCAAATCCGTTTTTTGATTTTAGACCCCTTTTTCTTCAAAAACCTTGAAAAACCCTCTTGATCTTCTGATTTTAACACCAAGTGATGGAAATGGATCGTTTTCAGAATAAAATTATGCTCTGATACCAATTGAAATGCATAAAAACACTGAATCAATCCATACTTGATGTTTAATGATGAATTTGGATGGAAAAGATGATGAAGAAGGTTAGGGTTTTAGAGAGAGAAAGCTAGAGAGAAGTAGAGAGAACAATTGCTGGAAAATGGAAATGATTAATGCAAAAGTTAGGGAATTAAGGCTTACACTATGGTTTATATACTATGGCCTTAATTCCTTGATTAATTAAGACTAATACTAAACTAATCTAAAACAATATGCAATGTTATACATTGCCCCCTAAATTATTTTTACAACATTGTAGTACCTAACAAAAATGAATATAAAAGACTTGCACATGTAATAAGTTGTAAAACATATGGATCATTTGTGAAATTTATTAAGTTAATTGATTTCTTTTTTTCATTTTCTTTGTTTTCTTTTTTATTGCTCACTCAATCGTAATTCCTTTCTTTGCAACCACCTACTTGAAGGATTTATGTGCACATTTAGTCAACTTATGATGATACATCCATGCCTACGAAACACTTAAGGGTCACACCTGTGAGTGCATGTAATACGAGCAAGTTATGCAATGATGCTACGAAGAGGAATGATTCATAATAGTCATTATGAATCAGTTTAGTATTAAGTTAAGTTTAACTTATTACTAGATTAGTTTAACTAACTAATTAATACAAGTACTTGTACATTTACTAGTTAAGTAAATGTACAATGTGTTAATTATAGATCATCCATGATATGATTTAAAGCTATTAAATCACATAGTAATTGGATAATATTATTGTGTGAATTATATAAAGGTTATTATATAATTAACTATTAAAAGTATAAATACAAGTATATATAATTCGTGTATATGGGTACCGAATTATTAGTGTATTAATACTAGACATTTGATAGTTAAGTGCAACGATGATAAACTAGTTAAATATTAATTAAACTAGAAGGGTTCTAAGCGTAACTTATTTGTATATAAATAAGAGGCTTAGGGTAACCCTAAAACCCCTTGATCACCATACGAATTCTCTCCCTCCCGTACTCCCTTCGATCGACCGAAACACCAAGAACACAAGCTTGTGTTCTTCGTGTTCTTCGTTCGTTCTTCGTGTTCTTCAAGTCTTGAAGATCCAAGTTCGTTGCAAGTGATCATCTAGAGGATCGTTCGTCGTGTTCATCATCAGTGGATCTATCTTAAGCACTAACTAAGGTACGTTTCATGGAACACTCTTTCTCTTCTCCGTCTTGTTCGAGATCGAACCAAGAACCCTAGGGTTCTTGGTAGTAGTCGACGAACACACACAAGTATGTGTGTGTGTTCGAGTTTTTCGTACAAGATTTATTTTCTTGTTAATCAAGTTAGATTTCCAACATCCCAATCCTTTAGGGTTTAAGGATTAGGTTTAATCCCATTTCCGTTTTTAGGGATTAAATCAGCTAGTTGGTTTAACCGGTCAAGAACAAGTTCATGTCTTGGTCAGCAAGGTTCGAACCAAGCATGCTAGGCGGTCGGTCCTATGGGTCGATCGAGTACAATGAAACCCTTCACTACTTCCACCACATTCGTTTACATACTAGCAAATCTACATTTGAAAACCAATTTGAATAAAAACAAACAATTGATTCAGATGATCTCAATAATAAAAGCTCATTTCATAAAACTACCAATTAAACCAATAAAATCATAATTTAACTTACAAATCTATGAAACTATTCGTCTTAGGTTGCAGTAGAGGATTCTAACTGCAGAAGTTGTGATACTATGGATTTATAATACCCCAAACCTGAGAAACTGATTAAATAACCTATATCTTTTAAAACCTAAATCTGCAAATCGATTTCAAATGCATGTCGCCAGAGGGGGGTTTGTATTTTGCGGACACATGTCAATGAAACGCCACCGGCGACAGAACAACTGGAGAAGGTGTGGTGGCGACGATAATGGTTATTGACAGAGATTTGAAATCACATTGATAGATGTGAGTGATAGGTCTAAATGTGGTGGAAGAATATCGATAAAAGAGAGGGAAAAAATGAAATCAATAAATAAAGTTTATTCGCATAGACAACATAAATTCTAATTTGAAGTGTATTAAATGGTTATATAAACCATTGCTTATTATATTGTTGTCTTAGCTACAAATGAAATGAAATTAATTTATCATATTAATTTCGATAAACTAATTTGGATTTCAACCAGACTAAAATTAGAAAACTAATTAATTGACTCATTCCATCATTTACAAAATAGTGAGAGGTATTAATAAAAATTTAAAAAAGTTATAACTCTAATTGCAATCATAAAATGGGGTGATGTCGTCAAAAAGTTATAACAAGAAAAAAGAAAATGCTGATCTTCTATTAGTTGAATTGATTGAAATTGATCAATTGATAATATTATGAAATTTGATATTTTATTTAATAGTAAAATAAGATAAAGATTGAGATAAAACGAAATAATATATGTATTTTATGTGCTCTAAAGTAGAATGCTTGTTTGCATATTTTTTGGTGTAACGTGCCATCAAAATTAGTTAGTTGTTGGAAATCAATATATATTGCATAATTTATTCACGGATCATAATTTAGTATAGTAATATATTGAGCACCAATCATTCAAATAATTAGTATGATAGTATATTTTATCTTCTAGTGAAGCTGTTTTACGAGTATATAAATTCAACCTTTTTATTGAATTATATTTAAGAGAAGAATATTTAATTATGTTCAACCATTTTTGCATACAAGTTGCATGTATACAACTAAAAGATATGTTAGCTACAAAGAGTTGTTTCCAACGATAACAACTTTCATTAGATTTAAGCAATTAGCAAATAAGTGATAAAAACGATGCTTACAATTGACTTCTAATTTTAAACGATGATCTAGTGGTAAGGAATTCGAATGTTTTTTTTTTTAAAATCACGAGTCCAATATTATCTTTGATAAATTTTTGCCAGATTGTTAAAAGAAAGTTCGAAAACAGTAATGAGTAGGTCGTCCAAACATAAACTCGACTAATTTAAAATCCTTTATAGACTCGGCTAACCTGGAAGCCTCTATAACGAAATTGCACTCTTTAAATTAAATATAAATTATTATAGGTATTTCCTCTAATTTTATTTTTTTGGTTGTCGATTGAATTTGACGACTGTATTGAAAAGTAAAAGATTATTATAGGTATTTCCTATTTTATTAATTAAAATCAAAGTATTAAATAGAATCGAAAAAGAGAATTTTGATGAGAAAAGGCATATAAATATCAAGAAACACATGTAGTTATGTAAGGGACACGTGTCGTCGTTTGATATTCGTTCAAACTCAAGAAACACATGTAGTTATCCGAAGAGATCAATGTGAAAATTAACGACGTTGTAGAAAATGCTTAAATTCTTTTTACACGTGTCTTCATTTAGAGTTCTTTGTTTGGTTCAACGTTATCTCCTTTAATTGCTTTGTTTTTATGTCTTAATTAGCCATTGGAGTATGAAGCCATACTTTAGAGTTTAGTGCTAAAATGGTTATCTTTGGAATATAAATTCACTTGGCTTTATTAAAAAAAAAGTAAATTATACGAATGGTCTATGTGGTTTACACAATGTTTTGGATTTGGTCCTTAAGTCTCAGTAATTACACCCATGGTCACTGTGGTTTACACTTCATATTGGTTTTGGTCCTAATACTAACGGCTGTTAAAATTTGCTGTTAAATATTTTTAATTGACAATTTTACCCTTACTCTCACCATCTCCTTCCTCTTTTCTTCATCTATGCACAAAAAACACACCCAAATCAAAACCCTCTTTTCTTGTTTAATCCTTTTCCCTAAGACTATGGGGTATGGGCACCACCACCACCCCATTTTTTCTGCCACATCATCCGCCACCTCAGCAACCAAACCACACCACACCACTCCACTTTATCCAGGAAATACCCACCACTCCACCCCACACCATTTTTTTTCCAACTCATCATTTCTTTTCCATTTAATTTAATAAAAACACAAATTACATTTAAATAAAAATACAACTAACAATTTAATAAAAATACAAATAACATTAATTTTATTCTTCGTCTTCATTATCGTCTTCATTATCGTCTTCATTATCGTCTTCATTATCGTCTTCATTTGGGTTTTGGTTTCGGTTATTGTAGAAATGTTCCGCCAAGTCGACTTGAAGTCTTTCGTGTGTTGCACTGTCTCGAATGTCAACAACCCTATGCAAATATTCAGTGGTTCCCGGTACATACAGTGTTTCTCGGGGACCGTCTGGCACGTAATGTGAAATATTGCGACCTTTGTCTTCGACTACCATATTATGCATGATGATACATGCATACATAATGGATCTTAAATTATGAAGTTGATAGGTACGCGCCGCATTTTTAACAACGTGCCACTTTGCCTTTAAAACCCCAAAAGCACGTTCTACGTCTTTACGTGCCGATTCTTGTTAAGATGGTAAAGATGTGAGAAAAAAAGATGTATAGTGTGTGTATATATAGGGGAAATAAAAAATAAAAAAAAAAAGTTTTTTTTTTTTTAATTATTAACGGTCATATGACCGTTGGGTGTATATAACGGTCGAAAATCCCTCGCTCCCCCCTCGTTGTCTTCCGTTGCCGTGCCCACGGATCATCACCACCGCACCCCACGCCGTGTAGGGGGGCGGTGTTCCCCGGAGCACCACGGCGTGGCCGAGAGGCCACCTCAGCCCCACGACCCCGTTATCTCGCCCATACCGCACGGTCTAAATCCTTCAACTCTTTCTTGATTCTCTGAAAATTTATTCTTCTTAGAAAACCCAAAAACACCAAATTACAATTGAAACCTTCACTGTTTCTGTTTTGTCTAAAGCGAGATGAGGCAACAAGATGAGACAATCGTCGATTTGAAGCTTTTTTAGCATGATTTATGCAGTCGATTTGGGTAAACATATTTCAGAAGCACAAAGTAAAAGTTGGAATTTTTTATAGTGGCGAGATTTATCTGAAAGAGCTAAATTAGTTAACCGTTTTAGGGCCGTGCATATATGCTGTGGGTATCTTTCTTCACGGGCTTTTTCAATATAGTTAAGAATTAGTAGGTATCTTGCGTTTTTGTTCCATGGTTCTTGATGGTACCACCTGTAAAAAGTAACAAAAATATCATCAAATTATAGTTGGAAAGGATATGATACAATTACAAAGGTGGTGACTTTGACCCGTTTACTTAAATGGGTTGGTTCGGGTATTTTATTCTCTGACGGGCCAAACGGGTTTTATGAGTTCGCCGGAAAAAACTCTCTCGCCGGGGAAGCTGCCGGGTTTTGTGGTCGCCAGAATGTTGCACAAAAAGGAAGAGACGATGGGGTGGTTTGGATTCGCACAGAGAGCTTAAAAGGGAGTTAGGGTTAGTTGATTAGGGGAATTGTGATTTAGGGTTAGTTGATTTAGGGGATGACATTGTAGAAGGAGTATATGGAAGAAGATAAGAGAAGAAAGAGTATAAGTTAAGGGGTATTTTAGGCACTTCAAAAAATTTAACAGCCATATTTGACGTCTGTTAGTATTAGGGACCAAAATCAATACGAAGTGTAAACCACAGTGACCACGTGTATAATTACTGAGACTTAGGAACTAAATTCAAAACATTGTGTAAACCACAAGGACCATTCGTGTAATTTACTCTAAAAAAAACATCATGAAAATTTATTGAAACACAAAAAATTTGAACATTAACATACCTTTTTTACCCTTAAATAATACATAAACTTTTAAATTTATAAAATAATATTAAAATCATCTTTAGCAATAAGAAAGTGAACTGAGATAATATGAATGATTTTGTTAATGATAATCAAGAGTTGGTTTTGATAGATTATTATATGTGTTAAGAATTTGTATATGTAACATCTCAATTTTTAAAATAAACATTAGGCAAATATAAATCATTTAATAAAAAGGAGAACTATCTCAAAATACGGATTTACAAAAACCTTTGTTATGAAATCAGAGTATAAGTTTAATGTTACAAAATATATCAAAACCAAAGCTAAGTCTAAATCCATTCTAGTGTTCTTCTACTCTAGGCCTCGCGCATCTCTATCCATGCGTACCTATACATTCGATCCTGAACCTGAGTACATAGCAAAAACAACAAGGAGTACGTGAGACAAAAAGTCTCGTGAACTACATGGGTTTAGACCCAACAATAATAGTAAGTATTATATAACATGAAAACAATACACAAGTAACTCGTTCGTCTATTTAGTCACCCTATTGTGACTCTAAGTCCTTGCTTTCCTAGCAATCATATCTAGTTATCAGGATGCCCCCGAACTAACTAGAACTACCTTAACTTATTAACCGAAATCCATCGCCATTAATAAGCTTCAAGACACCGGCAAGAGGGATTCGCCCAATCTACCGATACCTGCCTTGCTCGCCGGACTACCTCCAGTTAGCAAGACTACTACCGTGGTTGAGTCGATGGGAATCCACCCAACTGCCCCTCAAACCACACCTCATGACCGGGGGTCCCCCCGCATCATCACATCATCTCAATCGTACCATAACTCAACAGTTATGTCAATCTAGCTCTCGGCTTTCACGTCTATCATCAAACAAGTTAGTTCAATACTATTAATAATATAACTAACTAACTAACAACTACAAGTCTACACAATTAAGCAAATAGACCGTAACATAAGTAAGAAAATGTATTTCATAGGCTATGTACTCTATAAAGTCCACACGTACTCACCTTAGCAAATAATGCTCTAAACCGTGTTCTTCACACACAATCTCTTTGCTTCCACAATCGATCGCCTTCCTAAAACTTCACCAAAAGCCTAATATAACGATCACAAGTTGTTCAACATCGCATACTACTAATAATGTGTCCATTTATCTCTAGATAACACTTACTAACACATTTCCCCCAATTATGGTGATTTACCAAACCCTAGGTTTAACCAACCCTTAAGATTCTTACAAATCTTAACCATACACTTGTTTCCCTTGTTAAAATACTATCTATTAAGTGTATACATCATTTATTTCACCATAACCCGTAACCCGAAAAACTAGGGTTTCAAACCCAAGCCTCAAGATACATAGATCTTGAGCTACAAAGATCAAAGAATGAAGATTTACCTTTAATCTTCAACTAGGATAGAAATCAACCAAGCTTTTGTGAAGAAATCACCACAAACCAGCCTTTATGCTCGAAAATCGCCAAGGAGAGAAACTAGGGTTTATGTTTTGCATTTAATGAGAAAATCCCGTACTTAATGTTGTCGGAAGGAGTTCGCGCCGCGAACACCAAGTTCGCGCCGCGAACTATGCGTGTCGCGAATACTTCCCGATCGTGAACCAGACATGAACTCTGATCGGCCAAAACCCCAAAATATCTGGATGATGTTCGCGAACGTGAACTCATAATTCGCGCCGCGAACTCCTGCCCTCAGGCAGGCTGCACTCTTCGGTCTATGCCTCGACCCGGTTTCGTCCATAACTTTCTCATACGGTGTCCAAATGACACGAAACCAATTTCTACGTTCTTTAAATGATTTATCCTTATTTATCATATTTATATAAAATTAATTTATTTACAAAAATTCAGGTCGTTACAGTATACCTTTTAGTGAAGAGATAAATAGATAATACATAAAGACAATATGTAATTGTTAATTAACGAGTGTTGTAATGCCCGCACGTTAGTTTACTAACATTTTATTTCCATGATATATGAATGTACTATTTTTTCATTAATTAACGAAGTTTTCTTGTACAAAAAATAGATTAAATTGATTGTGCTTTTCTAGTAAGTGTCGTTCCTTATTTGTAAACCTTTCATGACTTGAAATTGTTCTAAAATAAACATATATATTGAAGTAACTATAATAAAATTAGTAATAATAATAGGGTTTTTCTAATGTATGCCTCTTGGGCATACGATAACGTACATTAATGAAGTGACAATTTCCTAAATAAGTATAGATAAACATTAATGCACTCTAAAACCTACCATTTTAAAAGGGCATTAAATTCGATTTTCAATTTAAATGGTATTTATCGGTTCATTTAATACACGTTATCGTATGCCCTAGGGGCATACGTTAGAAAAACTCATAATAATAATAATATTCAGATTATAATAATATAGTACCTTTGTTGGATCATTCATCTTCAAACGTTGCATTGGTTTCGTGCTATTATTTCGCCAACAATATTTGATCTGATCTAAGAAGCAATGGCACATATTGGATCCCACCAATTATATAAACCCTAAACATATATCATTCCACATCACTGCAATGACAACATATTTTCAAAGTGGTTTATACTGGAACATCAACTTTCAATTATATCTTTAAACATATATCACAAATATTAAAAATACATAAATTATTTATTAATAAACTAATATAAATATAATTGGTTATAAAAAGGATTAAATATAAATATAAACTTTTTAAAATTATTTTAAATGTAGAATAGTAAATAACAATAAAAACTAAATTTGTTGCGTAGGTATTGTCATTAATTATCATAAAAGTATATAATGGCTCAACGTATATAAAAGGGTAAATTACACTTTTTGTCCCTGATCTTTTCCCGATTCGGGGTTTTTGTTTCTAAACTTTTTTCTTCCGTTTTTTTGTCCTTTAAGTTTTTAAAATTCTGCATATTTGTCATTCCGTCCAAAATTGGCCGTTAAGTGACGGGTTTTTTTGTCCATTTTACCAAATTACCCCTATTTTAATTCTTTTTCTTTTTATTTTTACATTTTTCTTTTTTGTCGACTTTTCTATCCTTCTTCTTCCTTCAATGAACCCTAATCCCCCAAATTGATGAACTCTAAATACTAAATCAACGATGGACTAAAGGTCTGTAGATTGAAATTAGAACTTGTTTGTTTTTATATCATCTGCATCAAACAGACAAATGGACTTGCCTAAAAAGTTCTTTATTTTGGGTTAGGGTTTTCTCCTTAAGTAGACAAATGGACTCGCCGGAGAAGGATGTTGGCTCGGTCAGAGAAGGAGATCGATTGGCTTCGCTGGTGACTGTTTTGGTGGTACCAGCTCCACCCTCCCGTCGATTTCGAATCACCACCGTAACCCACTACCAGATCTAGAATAGAGAGAGAGAGAGAGAGAGAAGAGAGAGAGAGAGAGAGAGAGAGACAATGGAACTGCGGATCTGGCTCAATATCACGCCTCCAACCTTCGCCGGAGAAGGAGAGTCGATGAAACGGCGAATCTGGCTCGAAATCGAGACAAAAACTCAACCATCTCTCTCTCCTCTTTTTGGAGCTTCGCCAGAGATGATGAAACAGCGGAGGAGGAGGGCGGAGGAGAAGATGAAACGGTGGAGGAGGACGGCGGAGGAGCTGCGCCGGCAGCTGCACTACGTCGGTGACAGAGTGGGGGAGAAGTGATCAGAGAAGGAGATTGCTGGTTTGAGGTAGAAGTGAACGGACGAAGGAGATGACCTGTTTCTTTTTTTCTTTTTTCTTTTATAGGTTAGAAGACTCAAGAAGCTACAATCAAAGTCTGTGTGGGGAAGACCTTGCACATACATTTTTATGGGTGTTGGGGGTTTAGGGTTTGTGGGTGTTGGGGAAGAAGATGAAGAACATGAATAATGAGGAAAAAAGACGAAAATACCCTTAATGTTTTTGCATTTTTAGTCACTTAAGGGAAGATTTTGGACGGAAGGACAAACATTCAGAATTTTAAAAATTTAAAGGACAAAAAAACGGAAGAAAAAAGTTTAGGGACAAAAACCCCGAATCAGGAAAAGATCAGGGACAAAAACTATAATTTACACTATATAAAAATTATATTTTACATGGCATTTGCTAAAAGACTCTCAAAACCTGAAAGTAATTCATACCTGGGCCACGTGGCTTTCATTGCCATTGTACAAAGAAAAGAAAAAAATAAAAGGACATGCCTTACCATTTAACACTTAGGTGCTGTTTGTTTTTTTACAAAAGGTCTTCCTGGGGTCTTTTGTCTTCGCGGCGCAGACCACGCGCAGAAAAAGGCTTGCGCAGATGTTTGTTTTTTGGAAGCTCGCAGACCTTATATTGTCTGCCTAAGGTCTTCCCCAGGAAGACTTAGGCATTAGCTTCTTGGGTCTTCCAAACTTAAAAAAAAATCTCCAAACTTAATTAATATTATTATTATATTAATATATTATATTATTAATATATATGTAACACCCTAAAATTTACAAGATTTTTAAAATTTTTAAATACAAAATTAAAATCAAAGGTCCCATAAATAAAGCTCCGGTATAAATATTTAACATTTAAAAATGTATTTATTGCGGAAATAGTTAAAAATAAAATGAAGTGTTTTAAAATATTAATTGATGTCCACATCAGTAACGAAACGATACAGCGGTCAACCGTCCACCTTCTCCTTTCCTTTGCTGGTACCTGAAACAATGTGGGGGAAAGTTTGGGTCAGCTGGGGAAGCTGAGTGAATAATTCTCAAAATGCAAACAATCATAACATACAACACATGAGGGCACATCGGTGTACTCCTACTCAGAATCTACTCGATTAATTACTCAGATTTATTTCTCAGATTTTATTTCTCAGATTTATTTCTCAGATTTTATTACTCAGATTTTAATTTATATAGCGCGCTTGTGTGATTTGGGACGAGAGATCAACCTCCCGTCTGAGTTTTGGGATTATTCCCGTCTGAGTTTTGGGATTATTCCCGTCTGAGTTTTGGGATCACTCCCGTCTGAGTTTTTGGCTTATGCCTATCTGAGGTGTGAGGAGGGGCGAGGTTGATCTCTCGTCCCAAATCACACAAGCGCGCTATATAAATTATAATCTGAGTAATAAAATCTGAGAAATAAATCTGAGAAATAAAATCTGAGAAATAAATCTGAGTAATTAATCGAGTAGATTCTGAGTAGGAGTACACCGATGTGCCCTCATGTGTTGTATGTTATGATTGTTTGCATTTTGAGAATTATTCACTCAGCTTCCCCAGCTGACCCAAACTTTCCCCCACATTGTTTCAGGTACCAGCAAAGGAAAGGAGAAGGTGGACGGTTGACCGCTGTATCGTTTCGTTACTGATGTGGACATCAATTAATATTTTAAAACACTTCATTTTATTTTTAACTATTTCCGCAATAAATACATTTTTAAATGTTAAATATTTATACCGGAGCTTTATTTATGGGACCTTTGATTTTAATTTTGTATTTAAAAATTTTAAAAATCTTGTAAATTTTAGGGTGTTACAAGTTGGTATCAGAGCACTGACTTGAGGGATTTGGATTCACAAGGGGTGAATTCAAACTCAAGTTTGAGTTATGAGTTTTTAAAATGAGAAATGAGTAAACTATTTTCTGAGTAAAGATTCCACATCCAGTATGCAGCATGTCACGTCGACCTCTCGCTTTCCAGTTGCCGGTAATATTTTAGAGGTTTTATTTATTTGGGAATTTCGTGGTATTCTGAGTTTTGAGGAATGACAAATATGAGAATTGTTGTTATTATTTTGAGTATAATTCTGATTTAACTCTGAGTGTATTTCGCGACGAGGATCGCTTTTCTGAGTATATTTTCCGTGTGTAATTCTGAGTGCATTTGCGTCATACATGCTAAAAAATATAATTACATACAATTTTATATAATCTATGGGGTTTTATAATTCTGATAAATTTGTAACCAAAAGGGGTAATAAATGGATATGAAATTTGATAGTAATTCCATAAGTTATTTGATGAGAACATGTCTTGGGTAAATAAAAATGAGAAGGAATAAATTTTTCGTTTGGGAAAAGCACTTAATAGAAAGAGTTATGGAAACGAGTAAATGAAAAATATTTTTACTATCAACCGATTTAAAGAATATTTTTATGGTGGTTTATCAAGTCGAGTGAAGTGAAAATACCAAGAACATATTTTTATAAAAAAAAAATATTTAAAATTGATATTTATTTTAAGTTATTTACATTTGAATTGGACGAGAAATCTTAACTAGAATTGGATTTTATTTTATCCGTTATTTCAGAGTCGTTTTAGTTTTTAATATTAAAACTTTAGTTGGATTAAGCATGTTTTTAAATGTTGGATTATCATTTGAGATTCTATTTAGTGGAACCTTTTTACTTATTTATCAAATTGAAAAATTTTAAATTTATGAGAAATTCGGGTGTTATGAAATCTTTGGACAATTAAAAAGGAAAATGTTTTTATAAAGAGATGAGACATGATGTATTGGGAAAATCTTTTTGCTGAGAAAATGATAAATCGAGATTTATTAAATTGAGATCAAATGAGAAAACTTTTAAAGTATGTGATTTTAATAGCTGAGTCTGAAAATCCATAATTTTTTTTATGAATTCAGTGAGAGATTATTAATTTAACACATAAATATTGAATAACCTATATAAGTTTGTTATACCAACTAATCGAGGATTGCCGAGTCAAATTAAACAGAAATTATTCAAGTTTATCTTAAAGGGTATTTATTAAAAGTGAACTAAAGGGAGACTATCATCATGAATTCAGTGATGATTTATTTAAAAATGAATCAGAAGAGCTTATTAGTTATATTATGTTCTGAGTTAAAAACATAATAAAATACTTTGGCTGAGTGCCTTTTTGCTGAGTGCATTTATGAGTAATGTTTATAAGATTTTGAGTAATTTATCAGATATGAAAGTAAAATTTTCTTCCTTTTTAGTGTGATTTGCTGGTGGATTTATATGTGGGAAGTTGTAAACTTTGGGATTGACTCGTGACCAAACAGAAGTAGGTGTCGAAAGTAATAGAGGGCCCCTATTATCGTACACACCGAACTTTTGGTTGGTTATGGGGAGATTTTGAGGGGAACGATGGACCAATGCCTTGTTATTGTGAATTTATTTTATGCATGTTACTTGCTTGAGTGAGTATATGTTGTTTATGTTCTCATAATAGAGAATTCTAGTGCCAAACTCGAGGACGAGTTTTCTCCAAGTGGAGTTGAGTAGGAGTAAAAAGGGAAATTTCTGAGAAATAATTATCATTATGTATTATTTATAATTATTATGAGCATGATGCTTATGCAGAGAGATTTTCTAGATGAGGATTTTAAAAGTATGAAATCTATATGCATATACTTGATTTGAAAATTTATAAGAGTAACCACCGAATAGATCAAATTGAGAATATTTGAATTAATTTTATGGTGTAAGTACCGAGTATATAAAATTGATAATCGGGATTAATGGAGAAATTAATGAACCAAGATTTATCGGGGTAAATGCAATTGTGCAAAAGAGAAATGGTAAGTACTACAATTATATAAATAATGAGATAACGAGTAAAACGAGGTCGTTAATTGAGCTAGTGATGAATTAATAAAACGAGTTCAATGATAAAATTTCGTTTGGATTGACTTTTAAGTAATTTTGAGTTTATAAGAAATTTATTGATCGAGTAAAGCGAACGAGTTATTAAGATGAGTTAAAAAGATAAAAGTGGTAAACTATCAGGAAATTGTATTTAGTATTTTTGGTATTATAAAATTTTTATTAATGAATATTTTATTTGCGAGTAACTTATGGATGGAGTTAAGGAGAATGAGCAAACGAAATTATTGAATTGAGTAATATATTATATTTAGAATTATCAAATAATATATTTTATTATTATTAAACTATTGAATTAAGAATAATTGTGGAATCAAGTAAACGAGGAATACAATAAGTAAATTGAACAATAAAATTTTATTGAATTAACAAGATTTTCTGAAAGATGAGAAGGTAGTAGATTAATGATTTGATTGTAAATTGAGTAATGAAAGATCATTAAAATAAGAGTATGAAATTTAATTGGAATTTTAGTGGGTAACATGAATTTAATGAGTAGATATGGTCAAAATAATTAAGAGACATTTTAAATTATGTAAAATCAGTGAAACGGTCTATTAAAGGATCGTTAAACTAGATGAATGAGAAAACATCTATTAAAATATTATCGAGAAACCACTAAATGTAATAGAATGAAAACCTATTAAAGGGAATTAAATGACAATATCGTTAATTTGAGCTATTTAAAGGGTTATCAACATCGGTAATATGCAAACCTAATAGAGTAAGGTAACAATATAATGTTAAAGAAGAGTTATTTTGAGAACCAATAACACGGTTGAGAGAGAGTATATCATTCCAAGTGTTATAAGCTGGTAAATTGGAACACGCGAGTAGTAATAAGAACGAGTAAAAATGTGATTTATACCTAATGCTATTACTTGTAAATATTATTACCTTATGAGTTGTTACTGAGTTAGAGTTTTGGGTTTGCTTCTGAGTTAAGATTTATAAGTTTGCTCCTGAGTTATACATTTTGAGTTATACTCCTGAGATATGCTTTGAGTTTATTTCTGAGTGGGACTTCTGAGTTATATTTTCAGATCACATTTTGGAGTTATATACCTGAGTATATGAGAATTTTGTGTGATATGTATATTCCTTGTGAATTATTTACATGATTTTTATATTAATTGATAATGGTGTAAACCGCTAAATTATTTATTATGCTGTTAACAAACTGTTGACCCATAGAGTAGAGGACCTTCCGAGTCATTTTGGTGGAAAAATTGTCGATAATGAAATTTTTACCTGTTGCTAAAATGTGTAAGTGGTCATTTGATGGAGTTGTGCGGGAAGAAAATTTTCCATAAAAACTTGTTATCGTCATGAGAGATCCGAGTGTGATTGTGCAAATGGTTTGGATGACCTGGTACTGCGCTGAGCATCTGGTATCGTCAACAAATCAATAGTAAATTTCCAAGTGGAGTTGAATCGGTGATTCAACGCGACGTTAATCGCTGAGTGCAACAACTGTATCCGAATGCGAGAGCAAGAAGACGCCTTCAGTAGAGTATCGTGGTGTATTTTATGCTCATTATCAACATTATCTTTGCATACTGAGATCTATAGTGAGCATCCGGACCTTATTTCTTTTAGCCGTATCGTTTTGCGCCACTAGAGGCGGATAATTGTATGAGCGCTTACGTGATCTGGAGTTCATTTCCTATTAAGTAAATTCACCATGAAGAGCTTCTTTCTATTCATAACTTTATCGTTTTATTCTTCTTTTCCATTTGAGTATGCATGTCATAGGTCACCCTGATGAATTTCCTTTTCATTCATAACCTTATCATTTTGTTTTCTTTCCCCATTTGAGGACGTGTGTCGTTGGCGAGTAGGAGTTGAGACGCGAGATTTCTACCCTGAGTTTCTTCCGAGCAATGACTTCGGGGACGAAGTCTGATTCAAGTGGAGTTGAGTTGTAACGCCCTGAAATTTTAATAATTAAATAATATTAATTTAATCGTCATATTTAAGATTAAAATGAATAATTAGTAAATTAGTTATAATGAAGTTAGACGGTTCGTATTATTCGGACAACCTGTAATAAGACATTGTATAAGATAAATTAGACTTTAATTATTTAGACGTTTTAATTACCGGGTGACTTTTAATTAATTTGTGAGTTGGCCAGCCTTTTCTTTTATTTCTTCTTGTCTCGGGTTCTATAATCGTGAGTGAAGCAACCCAGCTAAGAAATGTATGGGGTTCGTGGGTTAAAAGGAGATCCAGCCCAAGAGTAAAATTCTAGCCCAAGTTTGAGGCCTTATTTCCAACAATCGTAATATCTCTTTTGAGCATCACAACAGCCGACCCTAATTCTGGCCATTCACTTGTCGACAACAAGAGAGAGAGCAGAGGGCGATCGCTTGAGTCTTTCGGGGCTGAGTTCGAGCAGGAGGTTGTGATTATTGATCGATCGCCGGTAATCATCTCGTTCCTTCTTATTTCTATTGTTTTGTGCTGGCAGATTCTGTTCGCCACTTCGGGTCTGTTTTCGATCATGTTAGGGTCAGAATCGGGACCCCATGTCTTCTGGACTTTTGTAGCTCGTTGTTATACCTTTCTGTGGCCGCCGACCGCTCGTTAATCGAGTTAACGGTTTGTGAGATACGACCCTTTTTGTAACTGACTGCAGTGCTGAAATACTGCACGAATATTCTTGTTGCAGGCCTGTTTCGGGGCCCTTCGGGGCAGAACTGGGCCGAACTTTCTAAAGACGGTTTGTAGTGACTTATGTATACTTTATGCTGTAGAAATTTGGTCTCATTTGGTGTACCGAGTGGAAAGTTACGGTCGTCCGATTTTACTTCAAATTGTGTTTTGGATTATGTTGAAATTCGGGTTTTTGAAATTCTAGTTTTACCAAATTATGAGTCTTTATTTTCGTGGGTTTATAGAGCTGTGTTTCGGGTTTAAGGGCTGCATTGTAAGTATCGGGTTGGGTCAAAACCATCTTGATTATAGCTAGACGTTTTGTTTAACCGAGAAACGAAAACCGAACCTTAGGGTTCTTGGTTTCCTAAAACCGAATAGTTTTCTTAAATAAAATACTAGATTAATGGTAAACATGTTTCTGAGGCTAAATGAGAATTTCGGGAATGTCGGGTATTTCGAAAATAGACGGGTTGATGTCGGGATTTAAAACGGGTTCTATTTTAATATGCTGAATTTTTAGCAGAATCTGCTTGCTGACTTCGGGACTGTTTTTACCACACTTAAAATATGTTTTTGGATTTTTGGCCCGTGCTGGTCACTTTTTTTCTGAGTTAGCTTTTCAATGCCGCAACCCTCTCGTCAATCCGAATTACGGTTTAAAAGTTATAACTAATTTAGTATGCTGCTGTTAGGAAGATGACCTGTGCAGCATGTCTGTCTTGCATCACTGTTTTGAGACACTTAGAATCTGTTTTAGCCAGTGACCGTCTCACAGAGATATGTAGTTCTGGTGGTCTACTTTTCATGGTAAAAATATGGGATAAATCTACTGCACAGTTTATGAGTTGTAGCAGTTTCCGTGAGACCGACGGGTGCTGCCAGTTTTCTAAATTGAGTCCTTAGAACGGATTGTAATTCGGGTTTCATTTTTATGCTTTTAGGATCATCTAGGAATAACCGAGCAGCGCCTTAGAGTATTGAGGATCCTTTGGAGCTTACGTTTTCTCGAGGTGAGTATTCTCACCGTGTATTCAGTTTTAACGTTGTACATGCATGACTTATGTGTTACATTTCTTGCACCATAACTGTTATCTGAGTTTGATCCGCTATCTGAGTTTGATTTGTTATCTGAGTTTGACATGCTATCTGAGTATCTGAGCAGCTGTTGATTTATTTTAATCTGAGACATTGTGCCTGGGTAACCGAGCTCGGCACAGGGTCATTCTGTGCTACTACTTGCTAGGGCATCTGAGATAATTATGTTAAAGAGATAATAAAACATAATAACACACATCTGAGTTTTTGGCTATATGCCTGGGATCACCTCCCGTCTGAGTTTTGGGATTATTCCCGTCTGAGTTTTGGGATTATTCCCGTCTGAGTTTTGGGATCACTCCCGTCTGAGTTTTTGGCTTATGCCTATCTGAGGTGTGAGGAGGGGCGAGGTTGATCTCTCGTCCCAAATCACACAAGCGCGCTATATAAATTATAATCTGAGTAATAAAATCTGAGAAATAAATCTGAGAAATAAAATCTGAGAAATAAATCTGAGTAATTAATCGAGTAGATTCTGAGTAGGAGTACACCGATGTGCCCTCATGTGTTGTATGTTATGATTGTTTGCATTTTGAGAATTATTCACTCAGCTTCCCCAGCTGACCCAAACTTTCCCCCACATTGTTTCAGGTACCAGCAAAGGAAAGGAGAAGGTGGACGGTTGACCGCTGTATCGTTTCGTTACTGGTGTGGACATCAATTAATATTTTAAAACACTTCATTTTATTTTTAACTATTTCCGCAATAAATACATTTTTTAATGTTAAATATTTATACCGGAGCTTTATTTATGGGACCTTTGATTTTAATTTTGTATTTAAAAATTTTAAAAATCTTGTAAATTTTAGGGTGTTACAACTTGGATTCTCTGATTAAAAATACAAGTGGGTTATGGGCCCACCACGCTTCCGTTGCGCCCTAAAATTTACAAGATTCCGCTGCGCCACTCTGAGTAGGGTTCTCTGATTAAAAATACAAGTTGTAAATTTTGATTATAATTTTGTTTTCAAAAAGTTGGTATCAGAGCTCTGACTTGAGGGATTTGGATTCACAAGGGGTGGATTCAATCTCAAGTTTGAGTCTCGAGTTTTAAAACGCGAATTGAGCAAAATATTTTCTGAGTAAAGTTTCCACATCAAGCATACAGCATGTCACGTCGACCTCTCGCTTTTCCCCATTGCTGGTAATATTTAATAGTTTTTATTTATCTGTGATGTATGTTGTATTCTGAGTATGGATGAGTGGAGTAGTCTGAGATTTTTGTGTTTATTTTCTAAGTATATTTTTCCGAGTGTTGTTTCTGATTACATCTGTGAAATAAACCCTAAAAGTTATAATAATATACGAAAATTACATATGAAATGTACGACTCAATACTATGTATATATAGATATACGAATGCGAGGTTTGATAATTTTGAGTATAATTTAGAGCATAATTCTGAGTAAAATTCTGGTTTTAATTCCCAGTGTTTAATATATTTATGCATATACAAATACGCAAACTAGAGGAATTATAAATTTTAATGAGAATAATAAAAGTTTCCAATTTAGAGGAACACCTAATAGAGTTGAAATGAGATTTTATAATTCTGAGAAATTTTTAACCAAAAGTGTGATAAATGAATACCAATTTGTAATATAAAATTCATAAATTATCAAATGAGAAACATGCTTGAGTAAATGAGAAACGGAGAAGTTCCTAATATTAAAGAGAAGTAATAAATTTTGAAACTCGGAGAATATTAAAAGTTTTCATTTCGAAGAAAACACTTTATAGAAAGAGTTATTGAAGCGAGTAAATCGGAGATTAGTAAATCAAATTGACTAAGAATATTTTTAAGAGGATTTACCAAGTTGAGTAAAAGAGAGAATTATTAAGTCAATAAAATGGGAAATAATTACATTTAGCTAAACGAGAATTATTAACAGGATCTAAAAGAGAATTATTGATCAGGATTAAAAGAGAAGTTATCTAAATGAGAAATTAAAAATTTTCGTGAATACAACGAATCACGAGATATAATAGTTAAGCAGATTCCATATTAAGGTCAACAAGTTAGTATTTATTTAAATCGAGATAAAATGGGAAAAACATTTCGAGTAAGTAGGTTAAATTTAAAGTGCAAAACTAAATGTGGATGACAAGTTAAATGACAGATTAATGAGTTCACACTGATGGCTTAAAATAAACTATGTAAGTTTAATAGACTAATTAATTGGGGAATTGTTGAGTCAAATTAATCGGATATTATTGAAGCTCATCTTAAAGAGTAATTATTAAAGAGGATTAAGAGGAAGCTAACGTCATCAATTTGATGATGATCTATTTAAAAACGAGTAAAAGAGCGATAAATTGAATCAAATTAAACGAGGAACGCAATAACTGAGAACTCTGATCAAAAGGGATATTAATCAACATGCTCACAAATTACAATGAATTTAATATAACTGTGGAGATGATATAAGTTATATTTATGAGGAATGATAAATGGCATATCCAAATGAAAAGTTTAAAAGGAGATTTGTATTGTGAAAATAACTAGGTGGAAATATTTCTATGAATCTGAGTTATCTGAGTATCGCGTACGAGACTAAATGTACGCATGATTTTCTGAGTAATGGTTATGAGATTTTGAGTATGCACTGTTGAGTGCATATCTGTATTTATCAGATATTGAAAATAAACTTCCTTTCTTCTGAGTGTGATTTGTTGGTGGGCTTATATGTGGGAAGTTGTGAACTTTGGGATTGACTCGTGACCAAACAAAAGCATGTGTCGAAAGTAATAGAGGGCCCCTATTACCGTACACACATGACTTTTGGTTGGTTAGGGGGAAATTTTGAAGGGAACGATGGACCAATGCTTGTTATTGTGAATTTAGTATGTGTATCCTAATTGTTTGTGTGACTACATACTTGCTTGTTTATTTTGGTAGACAATACTAGTTCCAAACTCGAGGACGAGTTTTTCTCCAAGT
Organism: Calendula officinalis; assembly: GCA_963853835.1. Taxonomy (NCBI): domain Eukaryota; kingdom Viridiplantae; phylum Streptophyta; class Magnoliopsida; order Asterales; family Asteraceae; genus Calendula; species Calendula officinalis. The sequence goes on along the minus strand of OY970828.1, from coordinate 8,068,188 downwards.
GGAGTTGAGTAGGGGTACAAAGGAAAAAAATTGTCAAGAAATAATTATCATTAATTATTATATATAAATATTATGAGCATGATGCTTATGCAGAGAGATTTTGTTGGTATGAATGCAAAGTGCGAAATCTAGATACATATAATTGATCAAATAAATTATAAGAGTAACTATCAAATCAGGCAGTTGAAAATAATTAAATTTATTCTATGGGTAATTATAGAGTTTACAACAAAATGATAAATCGGGTTTACTGGAGAAATTAACAAATCAAGTTAATTGGGTTGAATGAATATCGTGAAAAAGGGAAGTAGTAATACTACAATTATATACAAAATAAGACAGTATACTTATTCTTGGGTGGTTATAAAGGTGATAATGAGAAATCATTAAATTAAAAGCGTTGAGAATTATTAATGAGTTGAATATGAGAAAACTGCTACAATGAAATTTTGAGGAAAATGAGTTAAAATGAGATCGGTAATTTGCTGGTAATGAGTTATTATTAAAATGAGCTAAATGATAAAATTTTATTTTGATTAATTATGGAGTAATTTTGAGTCATAAGAAATTACAAATTGAGTTACATAAGCAAATTAATAAAATGAGTCAAAAGAGAAAAGTATTAGATTAACGGGAAGTTTTATTCAAATTTTGAAGTATTATAAAGTGTTATGAGTTTTGAGGTATTATAAAATTATATGAGAAAACTCTACTTATGAATAATTATTAAACTTGAGATGAGAACAACTATCCAATCAATTTATATTGAACTTAGGAGAAATTTCGAAAAGACGAGAATGTACTGAATTGATGAACCATGAGTAAACCGTAAGATTGAGAATAAAGTGTAACTGCGAATTGAGTAAATGGGAACTAAGGAATTAATTCGTAATTTGAGTAACGAGAAATCATTATAAATAAGAGTATGAAAATTAATTGGAATTTTTAGTGGGTAACATGAAATTAATGAGTAGATATGGTCAAAGTAATTAAGAGACATTTTAAATTGTGTAAAATCAGTGAAACGGTCTATTGAAGGATCGTTAAACTAGATGAATGAGAAAACATCTATTAAAATATTATCGAGAAACCACTAAATGTAGTAGAATGAGAACCTGATAAAACGAGTTAAATGACAAGATCGTTAATTTGAGTTATTTAAAGAGTTATCAACATCGGTAATATGCAAACCTGAGTTAAGATTTATGAGTTTGCTCCTGAGTTATACAGTTTCAAGATATACTCCTGAGATATGTTTTGAGTTTATTTTTGAGTTGGACTTTTGAGTTATATTTCTAGATCATATTTTGGAATTATATACCTGAGTATATGAGAATTCTGTGTGATATGTATATTCCTTGTGATTTATTTGCATGGTTTTTATATTAATTGATAATGGTGTAAACCGCTAAATTAATTATTATGCTGTTAACAAACTGTTGACCCATAGAGTAGAGGACCTTCCGAGTCATTTTGGTAGAAAATTGTCGATAATGAAAATTTTTACCTGTTGCTAAAATGTATAAGTGATTATTATTTGATGGAGTTGTGCGGGAAGTTATGTCCCATATAATTATTGTTATCGCCATAAGAGGGTCGTGTGTGGTCATGGAGCTGGATTGAATGATCAAGTTCCACGCCGAGATCATCTAACATCATCAACAAATCCGTAGCAAATTCCAAGTGGAGTTGAATCGGAGATTCAACGCAACGTTAATCGTTAGGTACAACAACTGTGTCCAACTACGAGAGCAAGAAGACGCCTTCAACAAAGTATCATGAATTTATTTGTGGTTATGGTCGTCATTTTTTTTGAGACAAATCGAGATTCTTAGAGAACATTTTAGTTTTTATTTCTTCCCGCCTTATTTTTGCGCCGTTAGAGACGGAAGATTTTATGAGCAGTTGCAAGAGTTGGAGCTTATTATGATCGGGCAAGTCGCACTGAAGAGTTTCATTCTATTCTTCACCTTTGTTGAGTTCCTTATTTCATGACCTTAGCGTTTTCTTCTATTGCGGACGTGGGTCGTCGACGAACCTGAGATTTAAACATGAGATTGTTACCCTGAGTTTTTTTTTCCGAGCCATGACTTCGGGGACGAAGTCTATTTTAAGTGGAGTTGAGTTGTAACGCCCTGAAATTTCATTAAATTAAATAATTAAATTAAATTACATTTTCTAGCTGTGGGTAACCGCTGCATATTTATTATATGCATTTAAATATGAGTTTAGTATTAATTAAATACATTTTTAAGTTGTGACGTTTCGTGGTTTTTATTTTTTATCAAGTCTATTCATTTAATGAAATTTCGTGTTAATATATTTCTTTCTAGTTATTCTAAATCCCGAGAGTTTGAGTGTCGAGTCCAACCCGACTTATTTAATGATGACCGAGTGGACACTGATAACCCAGCCGCAAGACCAAGGGTTGATTTGGGGTATGGTGGACCGATGGGAGAGTTAAGTCCGAGCAAGGGAGGCATAGGAATTGGGCTCGTGACTGGCCCATAGAGCATGTGATCCGATCGTAGAGTGGGCATGTTCAGCAAGTGGAAGTTTATAATTAGAGGATAATTCTCCTTGTTTTCAACCCTAGCACACTTTTGCAGCCGACATTCCCCACCACCGTATCCATATTCTTTTTCTTCCAGTCAGCAAGCAAACGCGCCACCATCATTTCCTTCTGTTCGCCGGCGTTCGTTTATCACCACCATTCCGCTCCAAATAGTGATCGTCATTTAGCTCCGAGCAACAATTCTACCGTCGAAGTTCTGAGCTTAGCCATCGCCTCCGCCACCGTTTCTTTCTGTTTTGGCAACTGTCGTACATCTCCACCGCTGTAGTCATCTTCTGCTCCACCATCGTAAATTCTGTATCCTTTCTGGTAAGCCTCGAGCTCGTCCTTTTTCCACCCATTGAACCTTGTTTCGGTTCTAACCATTGATCCCTTCTTGCTTTCATGTGTCATGGACGGCAGCTAAGAATCGGGAGGCTATTTTCAATTCAGATGGGAACTCCGGCATCAGAGAAAGTAGCAAGGAAGTCGATTGGCGCGTGTCGGTAGACCCTTTTACTGTTTTGATAATTTAAAAATCGACCGTACTGATTATTAAAGAGGAATTGAGTTTTGAGTTTTAAGCATTATTTTAAAAACATCTTTGGTAGCATGCGTATGATTCTTGTTTAAAAGATCAGTTTGGGTTACATTTTGTATGGTTTTTTTTTAGAAGTAGTTTTCATGTGGGTTTTTGGAATTCTTTTCTTACAACCACGAATGGTTATTACCATTCCTAAACAAAAGAGATTTTATTATTAATTTAACCAAAGAAAGTTTTATGGTGATTTAGAAAAATAATAATAATAAGAGAATTCTTGTTGGCAGATTCATAAATGGCCACTTTTAATATTTTAATATTGAAGGGAAATGTTTTAACATTGTACTAACTAGGGGTTTCCTAATCGGGGCATTTATACATCTTAAACAAGTTTTGAACTAGGTTTAATTAGTGTTATATTTTGTGTTTTAGGACCGTCTAGGAGATAACTTGCTGTATCTTTGATTTCCGTGAACCCGTTGGAGCTTACGTTTCTCGAGGTGAGTATTCTCACCGTGTATTCAGTTTTAACGTTGTACATGCATGACTTATGTGTTACATTTCTTGCACCATAATTGTTATCTGAGCTTGAGCTTTTATCTGAGTATGATCCGCTATCTGAGTTTGATTTGTTATCTGAGTTTGACATGCTATCTGAGTATCTGAGCAGCTGTTGATTTATTTTAATCTGAGACATTGTGCCTGGGTAACCGAGCTCGGCACAGGGTCATTCTGTGCTACTACTTGCTAGGGCATCTGAGATAATTATGTTAAAGAGATAATAAAACATAATAACACACATCTGAGTTTTTGGCTATATGCCTGGGATCACCTCCCGTCTGAGTTTTGGGATTATTCCCGTCTGAGTTTTGGGATTATTCCCGTCTGAGTTTTGGGATCACTCCCGTCTGAGTTTTTGGCTTATGCCTATCTGAGGTGTGAGGAGGGGCGAGGTTGATCTCTCGTCCCAAATCACACAAGCGCGCTATATAAATTAAAATCCGAGTAATAAAATCTGAGTAATAAAATCTGAGAAATAAATCTGAGTAATTAATCGAGTAGTTTCTGACTAGGAGTACACCGATGTGCCCTCATGTGTTGTATGTTAGGATTGTTTGCATTTTGAGATATTCACTCAGCTTCTCCAGCTGACCCCTATTTTCCCCCACTTTGTTTCAGGTACCAGCAGAGGAAAGGAGAAGGTGGACGGTTGACCGCTGTATCTTTCATTACCGATGTGGACGGCATTTAATATTTTAAAAACACTTAATTTTAACTATTTCCGCATTAAATATATTTTAAATGAAAATACTATTATTGGGATTTAATTATTCAAGTTATTGGGACCTTTTGATTATAATTTTGTTTTCAAAAATTTTAAAAATCTTGTAAATTTTAGGGTGTTACAAGTTGGTATCAGAGGGTTTAGATTTCACTCAGCTTCTCCAGCTGACCCCTATAAACCAACTTTTTGATTATAAACCAAGACCTCTCTGATACCAACTTGTAACACCCTCAAATTTACAAGATTTTTAAAATTTTTGTAAATAAAATTATAATCGAAAGGTCCCATAAATAAATCCCAGATATAAATATTTGACATTTAAAACGTATTTATTGCGGAAATAGTTAAAATCAAATAAAGTGTTTTAAAATATTAAATGCTGTCCACATCAGTAATGAAAAGATACAGCGGTCAACCGTCCACCTTCTCCTTTCCTTTGCTGGTACCTGAAACAATGTGGGGGAAATAGGGGTCAGCTGGGGAAGCTGAGTGAATAATCTCAAAATGCATACAATCATAACATACAACACATGAGGGCATATCGGTGTACTCCTACTCAGATTCTACTCAGTTAATTACTCAGATTTATTCCTCAGATTTTATTACTCAGATTTTAATTTATATAGCGCGCTTGTGTGACTTGGGACGAGAGATCAACCTCGACCCTCCTCACACCTCAGATAGGCATAAGCCAAAAACTCAGACGGGAGTGATCCCAAAACTCAGACTGGAATATTCCCAAAAACTCAGACGGGAATGATCCCAAAAACTCAGACGGGAATAATTCCAAAAACTCAGACGGGAGGTGATCCCAGGCATATAGCCAAAAACTCAGATGTGTGTTATTATGTTTTATTATCTCTTTAACATAATTATCTCAGATGCCCTAGCAAGTAGTAACACAGAATGACCCGGTGCCGAGCTCGGTTACCCAGGCACAATGTCTCAGATTAAAATAAATCAACAGCTGCTCAGATACTCAGATAGCATGTTAAACTCAGATAACAAATCAACTCAGATGACAGATCAACTCAGATAACAGCACGAGCTCAGATAACAATTATGGTGCAAGAAATGTAACACATAAGTCATGCATGTACAACGTTAAAACTGAATACACGGTGAGAATACTCACCTCGAGAAACGTAAGCTCCAACGGTTTCACGGAACATCACAGATGCAGCAAGTTATCTCCTAGATGGACCTAAAACATAAATCGAAATCTCGGATTATAAACCCATCTTTTAACTCTATTTCAGAAAGCTGGCAGCACCCGTCGGTCTCACGGAAACTGCCATAATTCCTAAACTGCACAGTAGATTAAACCCAAATTTTTACCATGAAAAATAGACAACCAGAACTACATGTCTCTGTGAGACGGTCACTGGCCAAAACAGACTCTAAGGGTCTCAAAACAGTTATGCAAGACAGACATACTGCACAGGTCAATTTCCTAACAGCAGCATACTAATTCGACTGTAACTTTTAAACCGCAATTCGGATTAACGAGCGGGTTGCGGCATTGGAAAGCTACTTCAAAAACCAAGGTCCCGGCACGGGCCAAAAACCAATAAGATTAATCTAAACGGGTCGAAAACAGCGGTGAACAAAAGAGCAGATTCTGCCAAAATATTTAGTTTAAAGGAAAACTCGTTTTAGCAACCCGACCCGTAATCGAAAACCCGAGCATTTAGAATTCATTACCCGGCAGCCCCGGAACTCATTTATAGCTTTAGAAACATATCTCTTATAATTTTAATCTTTTATTTAACAATCTAACTCGTTCAAGGAACCCAAGAACCTAAAGGTTCGGTTTCCGGGTTTCTCGACTTATAAAACGTTTAGGTCATTCTACTACGGTTTCTACCCAACCCGACGATAAAACTCGACAATCAAAACAGTGGTTAATTAACGAGATCATAACAGTTCATCCTAGACAATTCGGCACGATCTAACGACATTCAAATCGAGATGATAACACGATTCAATCCAAACCTAAAACAATCGATACCTCAATTCCGGATGGAGATATTCACGATCTAATGAGGAATCGTCCGAAACAGAAACGTTCCTACTTTGCTGGCCGAAGCTGCTAGTTATGGATCAAAAGGGCGATTTTTCTTGGATTAAAATAAAGACATTCGGCCCATGACAAGTACTGGGCCTCACATGCCGTGAACATGGGCTTAGACCCTCAATTGCTTTGCTCGGAATTCAGAAAGAAAAAGACGGTGACGGGGTGATTGTCTATTTCTTCTTTGCCGGAAATCAAAAAAAAAGAAAAAGAAAGTGGCGGTGGTTATGTTGTTTACGGGTAATCAGGAAAAAGAAAGGAAGACAAGGACTATGGCGGTGGTGGTGTTGTTTGCCGACAATCAGGAAAAAGAAAGAAGCAAGAGTTATGGCGGTGGTGGCAAGCAGATGAAACGCATGATTTGGGAGAGCTTGACGGCAACTAGGGGTTTGGGAAAAGACGTCGACTTGCGTACGATCAAACGAGTAGGCTTAAGGCTTTTGGATCGTGGGCTTGCTGGAATAAGTTTACAATTCTTTGGGCCCTCCCTCTTATTTTTAAAAATGGCCGAACCAATTTGTAAAAGAAACAAGGCTCGGCTTTAATAGTTGTATATCAGGCTCGTCTAGACGGAAGATGTTTGCGGAATTATATGACCCGGGCTCAGCCTTGGCCTACGGCCGGCCTCACCCGACACTCAAACTCGGGAAAACTTCAAACGTCGTGATAATGAAACGACACACAATTATTTAACACATCATAATAATGGTCACATAAATGGCCGGGATATCACGTCATCTATTTATTTCACCAAATAAATAATACAATAAGTTTAATAACAAATAAAGACCGATCAAATTAAATTATAAATTATTATTTAATTCATTCAAATTTCAGGGCGTTACAACTCAACTCCACTTGAAATAGACTTCGTCCCCGAAGTCGTTACTCGGAAGAACTCAGGGTAGAAATCTCGCATCTCAACTCATACTCGCCATCGACACACGTCCTCGATTGGGGAAAAAAATAAAATGATAAGGTTAAGAATAGAAAGAAGCTCTTCATGGTGAATTTGCTTAATAGGAATGAACTCCAGATCACGCAAGTGCTCATACCATTATCCGCCTCTAGTGGCGTAGAACGATAAGGCTAAAAGAAATAAGACCAGGATGCTCACTATGGATCTCCGTATAAAAAAACATTGATAATGAGCATAAAATACACCAGGATACTCTACTGAAGGCGTCTTCTTGCTCTCGTATCCGAATGCAGTTGTTACACTCAGCGATTAACGTCGCGTTGAATCACCGATTCAACTCCACTTGGAAATTTGTTACGGTTTAGTTTGCGGCGTCAGATGATCTCGACGTGATATTTGGTTATCCGGTTCGTGCTAACAGTCACACTTGGTTCTCTCGCGACGATAAAATAAATTTTATTGGAAAAAGAAAACAAAACTTCTCGCGAGGCTCCGACAATGATCACTTAACGTATTTACAACAGGTTAAATCTTATTATTGTCAATTCTGCATAAGAATTAGCTCTACAAGGTCCTCTACTCTATTGGACGCCAGTTGGCATAAGGCAAAGAAGCAATCTAGCAGTTTACACCATTATCACTTAATACCAAAAACAGGAAATTATTCACAAGAATTGTACCTATCACACAGAATTCTCAGATGATGCACACAGAAATTAAAATCACTCAGTAGGCAAAAATTCCCGATAATATATGTATCTCAGAAAATCCTCATATACTAAGGTATATGACTCAGAACTATGATCTAGAAATACAACTCAGAAGTCCAACTCAGAAATGAACTCAATACATATCTCAGGAGTATAACTCGGAAACAACTCAGAAATCTTAACTCAGAAGTAAACCCAAAACTCTAACTCAGTAACAACTCATAAGGTAATAATATTTACAAGTAATAGCATTAGGTTTGCATATTACCGAGGTTGATATCCCTTTAAATAGTTCAAATTACCGATCTTGTCATTTAATTCCCTTTAATAGGTTCTCATCCTATTACATTTAGTGGTTTCTCGATAATATTTTAATAGATGTTTTCTCATTCATCTAGCTTAACGATCCTTTAATAGACCGTTTCACTCATTTTACACAATTTAAAATGTCTCTTAATTATTTTGACCATCTTTACTCATTAATTTCATGTTACCCACTAAAAATTCCAATTAAATTTCATACTCTTATTTATAATAATTTCTCGTTACTCAAATTACGAATTTATTCCTTAGCTCTCATTTACTCACTTCGCAGTTACACTTTATTCTAAATCTTACAGTTTACTCATGGTTCATCAATTCAGTACATTCTCGTCTTTTCAAAATTTCTCCTAAGTTTAATATAAATTTATTGAATAGTTGATCTCATCTCAAGTTTAATAATTATTCATAAATAGGGTTTTCTCATATGATTTTGTAATACCTCAAAACTCATAACACTTTATAATACTTCAAAAATTTGAATAAAACTTCCCGTTAATTTAATATTTTTCTCTTTTGACTCATTTTATTAATTTGCTTATGTAACTCGATTTGTAAATCTCTTATAACTCAAAGTTACTCCCTAGTTAATCAGAATAACATTTTATCATTTAGTTAGTTTTAATAATAACTCATTACCAGCAAATTACCGATCTCATTTTAACTCATTTTCCTCAACATCTCATTGTAGTAGTTTTCTCATATTCAACTCATTAATAAGTTCTCGTCACTTTAATTTAATGATTTCTCGATATCACATTTATAACCACCCAAGAATAAGTATACTGTCTTATTTTGTATATAATTGTAGTATTACTACTCCCCTTTTGCACGATATTCATTCAACCCAGTTAGCTTGATTTGATAATTTCTCCAGTAAACTCGATCTTATCATTTTGTTGTAAACTCTATACTTACCCATGGAATAAATTTAATTATTCTCCACTGCTTGATTTGATAGTTACTCTTATAATTTATTTGATCAATTTTATGTATCTAGATTTCGCACTTTAAATTCATACCAACAAAATCTCTCTGCATAAGCATCATGCTCATAATATTTATAAATGATAATTAATGATAATTATTTCTTGACAATTTTCCTTTTTACCCCTACTCAACTCCACTTGGAGAAAAACTCGTCCTCGAGTTTGGAACTAGTATTGTCTACCAAAATAAACAAGCAAGTATGTAGTCACACAAACAATTAGGATACACATACTAAATTCACCATATCAAGCATTGGTCCATCGTTCCCTTCAAAATCTCCTCATAACCAACCAAAAGTTCGGTGTGTACGATAATAGGGGCCCTCTATTACTTTCGACACCTACTTCTGTTTGGTCACGAGTAAATCCCAAAGTTTACAACTTCCCACATCTAAACCCACCAACAAATCACACTCAGAAGAAAGGAATTTAAATCACACTCATGAGAAAGGAAGTTTATTTTCAATATCTGATAAATACAGATATGCATCCAGCAGTGCATACTCAAAATCTCATAATCATTACTCAGAAAATCATGCGTACATTTAGTCTCGTACGCGATACTCGGATAACTCAGATTCATAGAAATATTTCCACTTAGTTATTTTCGCAATACAAATCACCTTTTAAACTTTTCATTTGGATATGCCATTTATCATTCCTCATAAATATAACTTATATCCTCTTCACAGTTATATTAAATTTATTGTAATTTGTGAGCATGTCGATTAATATCTTTTTGATCAGAGTTCTCAGTTATTGCGTTCCTCGATTAATTTGATTCAACTTATCGCTCTTTTAACACTATTTAATAATTCTCAAACTCGGAAACCGAACCTTAGGGTTCTTGGTTTCCTAAACCGAATAGTTTTCTTAAATAAAAGACTAGATTAATGGTAAACATGTTTATGAGGTTACAAGTGAATTTCGGGACTGTCGGGTGTCTCGGGAATAAACGGGTTGTGTCGGGTTTTAAAAACGGGTTTTAGTTAATATGCTGAATTTTATCAGAATCTGTCCTCCGACTTCGGGACTGTTTTTACCACGCTTAAAATACGTTTCTGGATTTTTGGCCCGTGCAGTCACCTAGATTTCTGTCTTAGCTTTCCGATTCCGCAAACCTCTCGTGAATCTGAGTTACGGTTTAAAAGTTACAACCGTTTTAATATGCTGCTGTTAGGAACCTGATTTGTATGACATGTCTGTTTCGCGACACTGTTTTGAGACCTTTAGAATCTGTTTTGACCAGTGACCGTCTCACAGAGATATGTAGTTCTGGTCGTCTACTTTTCATGGTAAAAATATGGGTTAAATCTAATGCACAGTTTAAGAGTTATGGCAGTTTTCGTGAGACCGAGGGGTGCTGCCAGTTTTTCTAAAGTAATGATAAGTGGTTAGATTTTAATCTAGGGTTTCGCTCTATGTTTTAGGACCGTCTAGGAGATAGCGTGCTGTATCTTTGATTCCCGTGAACCCGTTGGAGCTTACGTTTCTCGAGGTGAGTATTCTCACCGTGTATTCAGTTTTAACGTTGTACATGCATGACTTATGTGTTACATTTCTTGCACCATAATTGTTATCTGAGCTTGAGCTGTTATCTGAGTTTGATTTGTTATCTGAGTTTGACATGCTATCTGAGTATCTGAGCAGCTGTTGATTTATTTTAATCTGAGACATTGTGCCTGGGTAACCGAGCTCGGCACAGGGTCATTCTGTGCTATTACATGCTAGAGCAATCTGAGATAATTATGTTAAAGAAATAATAAAACATAATAACACACATCTGAGTTTTGGGATCACCTCCCGTCTGAGTTTTTGGGATTATTCCAGTCTGAGTTTTGGGATCACTCCCGTCTGAGTTTTGGCTTACGCCTATCTGAGGTGTGAGGAGGGGCGAGGTTGATCTCTCGTCCCAAATCACACAAGCGCGCTATATAAATTAAAATCTGAGTAATAAAATCTGAGAAATAAATCTGAGTAATTAATCGAGTAGTTTCTGACTAGGAGTACACCGATGTGCCCTCATGTGTTGTATGTTAGGATTGTTTGCATTTTGAGATATTCACTCAGCTTCTCCAGCTGACCCCTATTTTCCCCCACATTGTTTCAGGTACCAGCAGAGGAAAGGAGAAGGTGGACGGTTGACCGCTGTATCTTTCATTACCGATGTGGACGGCATTTAATATTTTAAAAACACTTAATTTTAACTATTTCCGCATTAAATATATTTTAAATGAAAATACTATTATTGGGATTTAATTATTCAAGTTATTGGGACCTTTTGATTATAATTTTGTTTTCAAAAATTAAAAAAAAATCTTGTAAATTTTAGGGTGTTACAAGTTGGTATCAGAGTTTCGAAAGAGTAACTACTAGATTGCTTCTTTGCCTTATGCAACTGGTGTCCCATAGGGCAGAGGACCTTTTTGGAGCCATTTCTAATATGGAATTGACAATAATAAGGTTTTAAAATGTTGCAAATATGTATAAGTGATTATTATTTGATGGAGTTGTGCGGGAAGTTATGTCCCATATATTTATTGTTATCGCCATAAGAGGGTCGTGTGTGATCATGGAGCTGGATTGAATGACCAAGTTCCACGCCGAGATCATCTAACATCATCAACAAATCCGTAACGAATCTCCAAGTGGAGTTGAATCGGAGATTCAACACAGCGTTAACCGTTAGGTGCAGCAACTGTGTCCGACTATGAGAGTAAGAAGACATCTCCATCAGAGTATCGAGAGTTATCGTGCTTCAGTTTTGACATCCTTTTTATCGTCACGTCGAGACCCTTAGAGAACATGCGTTATATTTCTTTTATCCTTAACTTTTGCACCGCTAGAGACGGAAGATTTATACGAGCAGTTGCGAGAGCCGGAGTTTATTCTGATCGAGTAGATCACCCTGATGACTTTCTTTGTTCATAACCTTATCATTTTTTATTTTTTTTTATTATTTTTTATTTTTTATTGTTTTTTTCTTCTCTCTTTCTCTTTCTATTACGGATGTGTGTCGTTGACGAGCATTTGATTGAGACGTGAAATTTCTACCCTGAGTTTCTTCCGAGCAATGACTTCGGGGACGAAGTCTATTTCAAGCGGAGTTGAGTTGTAACGCCCTGAATATTTAGGTAATTATATATTAATTAAATTTAATTGACAAATTATTTAACTATTCATTTATTAGGTGACGAAGGTGTATCGTTACATATGTAGCTGGCGAGTTATGATTTAAGTGGCGTATGTGTGTCGTTTCATGTTCAATTTATTAAATGAGCTATGGGAGAACTACTTCCGTTGAGTGTGCTAAATTCCCGAGCCGGTTTTGTTATGTATATGCGACGAATATAGAGAGTTGCGAGGCCCGGCCATTTTGGCCAAGGGCCGAGTATCGAGTGGTGCAAGAAGGGCCCGAGAATTGTTAAGCCCAATCTTTAATCAAGCAATTAAATCTTGTGTATCATGTTTAAACATCATTTCCTTAATACCCAAATAATAACTCCCCTAAACCCTACGGCTGTGTGAGCATCTCCACCCCCCTTCTTGCGACTGTCAACATCGAAGCAACCAAGCAAGCAGGTCTCTTGATTCTTTGTTTCGTGTGAATGGAAGCAAGCACACAAGCATGTCTTTGATTCTTTATTTTGCGTGAATGGAAGCAAGCACACAAGCATGTCTTTTGATCCTTTATTCCGTGTGAATGGAAGCAAGCACACAAGCTCGTCCATTAATTCTTTGTTGGTGTCTTGTTTCATTAATCTCGGTAATACCCTTTTTCCGTTTTGCGTTTTTGTTCTTTTGATTCAGCCATGTATGTATTCAGGCGAGGTGGAGGGATTTAATTCGCAAGCAAGATAGCATCTACGTTATTTAAATTGTGGTGTCAATTGAGGTGCTTGGTTCGAGTCGCGGGAAGTATGCAGCCGAGTAGCCCGAGCCAATTTTGAGTTTGAACAGCCAAGATTGGGTTATTTTGGGTTTTCATATCTTCAAACATTTGGGTATAATTCTCGTTCCTCAATTCCGTCTTTTCGCGTATTGTATTAATTGTTTTATAGTCTTTAGTTTTCCTAGTTTAGTTTTTATTGTTACTGATTAAGTTTGTAGTTGAATTGGATGCGGGTTTTAACAGGGTTGAGTCTCGGTGGTTTAAGTGGATTAATTCCTTTAGTCTCGTTTGGTTTTATTGTTTTATCGTTTGTGGATGTCTTTCGTGCCGTTTAAACCTTTTAGTGTTTTTGTCATGAGTTCGGGTTTATATGTTATCGCTATAACTTGTTTTTCAGAAAGGGTAAACGTGTCAAAACAGTTTTGTAGTCGGTTTTTAATCACTGAATTTTGATGGTCTGGGGTTGGGAGAAAACCGTTTGATGAATTGATAGATGTTTTACCGAAAAACCCGGAAACCGAACCTTAGGGTTCTTGGTTTCCTAAACCGAATAGTTTTCTTAAATAAAAGACTAGATTAATGGTAAACATGTTTATGAGGTTACAAGTGAATTTCGGGACTGTCGGGTGTCTCGGGAATAAACGGGTTGTGTCGGGTTTTAAAAACGGGTTTTAGTTAATATGCTGAATTTTATCAGAATCTGTCCTCCGACTTCGGGACTGTTTTTACCACGCTTAAAATACGTTTCTGGATTTTTGGCCCGTGCAGTCACCTAGATTTCTGTCTTAGCTTTCCGATTCCGCAAACCTCTCGTGAATCTGAGTTACGGTTTAAAAGTTACAACCGTTTTAATATGCTGCTGTTAGGAACCTGATTTGTATGACATGTCTGTTTCGCGACACTGTTTTGAGACCTTTAGAATCTGTTTTGACCAGTGACCGTCTCACAGAGATATGTAGTTCTGGTCGTCTACTTTTCATGGTAAAAATATGGGTTAAATCTAATGCACAGTTTAAGAGTTATGGCAGTTTTCGTGAGACCGAGGGGTGCTGCCAGTTTTTCTAAAGTAATGATAAGTGGTTAGATTTTAATCTAGGGTTTCGCTCTATGTTTTAGGACCGTCTAGGAGATAGCGTGCTGTATCTTTGATTCCCGTGAACCCGTTGGAGCTTACGTTTCTCGAGGTGAGTATTCTCACCGTGTATTCAGTTTTAACGTTGTACATGCATGACTTATGTGTTACATTTCTTGCACCATAATTGTTATCTGAGCTTGAGCTGTTATCTGAGTTTGATTTGTTATCTGAGTTTGACATGCTATCTGAGTATCTGAGCAGCTGTTGATTTATTTTAATCTGAGACATTGTGCCTGGGTAACCGAGCTCGGCACAGGGTCATTCTGTGCTATTACATGCTAGAGCAATCTGAGATAATTATGTTAAAGAAATAATAAAACATAATAACACACATCTGAGTTTTGGGATCACCTCCCGTCTGAGTTTTTGGGATTATTCCAGTCTGAGTTTTGGGATCACTCCCGTCTGAGTTTTGGCTTACGCCTATCTGAGGTGTGAGGAGGGGCGAGGTTGATCTCTCGTCCCAAATCACACAAGCGCGCTATATAAATTAAAATCTGAGTAATAAAATCTGAGAAATAAATCTGAGTAATTAATCGAGTAGTTTCTGACTAGGAGTACACCGATGTGCCCTCATGTGTTGTATGTTAGGATTGTTTGCATTTTGAGATATTCACTCAGCTTCTCCAGCTGACCCCTATTTTCCCCCACATTGTTTCAGGTACCAGCAGAGGAAAGGAGAAGGTGGACGGTTGACCGCTGTATCTTTCATTACCGATGTGGACGGCATTTAATATTTTAAAAACACTTAATTTTAACTATTTCCGCATTAAATATATTTTAAATGAAAATACTATTATTGGGATTTAATTATTCAAGTTATTGGGACCTTTTGATTATAATTTTGTTTTCAAAAATTAAAAAAAAATCTTGTAAATTTTAGGGTGTTACAAGTTGGTATCAGAGTTTCGAAAGAGTAACTACTAGATTGCTTCTTTGCCTTATGCAACTGGTGTCCCATAGGGCAGAGGACCTTTTTGGAGCCATTTCTAATATGGAATTGACAATAATAAGGTTTTAAAATGTTGCAAATATGTATAAGTGATTATTATTTGATGGAGTTGTGCGGGAAGTTATGTCCCATATATTTATTGTTATCGCCATAAGAGGGTCGTGTGTGATCATGGAGCTGGATTGAATGACCAAGTTCCACGCCGAGATCATCTAACATCATCAACAAATCCGTAACGAATCTCCAAGTGGAGTTGAATCGGAGATTCAACACAGCGTTAACCGTTAGGTGCAGCAACTGTGTCCGACTATGAGAGTAAGAAGACATCTCCATCAGAGTATCGAGAGTTATCGTGCTTCAGTTTTGACATCCTTTTTATCGTCACGTCGAGACCCTTAGAGAACATGCGTTATATTTCTTTTATCCTTAACTTTTGCACCGCTAGAGACGGAAGATTTATACGAGCAGTTGCGAGAGCCGGAGTTTATTCTGATCGAGTAGATCACCCTGATGACTTTCTTTGTTCATAACCTTATCATTTTTTATTTTTTTTTATTATTTTTTATTTTTTATTGTTTTTTTCTTCTCTCTTTCTCTTTCTATTACGGATGTGTGTCGTTGACGAGCATTTGATTGAGACGTGAAATTTCTACCCTGAGTTTCTTCCGAGCAATGACTTCGGGGACGAAGTCTATTTCAAGCGGAGTTGAGTTGTAACGCCCTGAATATTTAGGTAATTATATATTAATTAAATTTAATTGACAAATTATTTAACTATTCATTTATTAGGTGACGAAGGTGTATCGTTACATATGTAGCTGGCGAGTTATGATTTAAGTGGCGTATGTGTGTCGTTTCATGTTCAATTTATTAAATGAGCTATGGGAGAACTACTTCCGTTGAGTGTGCTAAATTCCCGAGCCGGTTTTGTTATGTATATGCGACGAATATAGAGAGTTGCGAGGCCCGGCCATTTTGGCCAAGGGCCGAGTATCGAGTGGTGCAAGAAGGGCCCGAGAATTGTTAAGCCCAATCTTTAATCAAGCAATTAAATCTTGTGTATCATGTTTAAACATCATTTCCTTAATACCCAAATAATAACTCCCCTAAACCCTACGGCTGTGTGAGCATCTCCACCCCCCTTCTTGCGACTGTCAACATCGAAGCAACCAAGCAAGCAGGTCTCTTGATTCTTTGTTTCGTGTGAATGGAAGCAAGCACACAAGCATGTCTTTGATTCTTTATTTTGCGTGAATGGAAGCAAGCACACAAGCATGTCTTTTGATCCTTTATTCCGTGTGAATGGAAGCAAGCACACAAGCTCGTCCATTAATTCTTTGTTGGTGTCTTGTTTCATTAATCTCGGTAATACCCTTTTTCCGTTTTGCGTTTTTGTTCTTTTGATTCAGCCATGTATGTATTCAGGCGAGGTGGAGGGATTTAATTCGCAAGCAAGATAGCATCTACGTTATTTAAATTGTGGTGTCAATTGAGGTGCTTGGTTCGAGTCGCGGGAAGTATGCAGCCGAGTAGCCCGAGCCAATTTTGAGTTTGAACAGCCAAGATTGGGTTATTTTGGGTTTTCATATCTTCAAACATTTGGGTATAATTCTCGTTCCTCAATTCCGTCTTTTCGCGTATTGTATTAATTGTTTTATAGTCTTTAGTTTTCCTAGTTTAGTTTTTATTGTTACTGATTAAGTTTGTAGTTGAATTGGATGCGGGTTTTAACAGGGTTGAGTCTCGGTGGTTTAAGTGGATTAATTCCTTTAGTCTCGTTTGGTTTTATTGTTTTATCGTTTGTGGATGTCTTTCGTGCCGTTTAAACCTTTTAGTGTTTTTGTCATGAGTTCGGGTTTATATGTTATCGCTATAACTTGTTTTTCAGAAAGGGTAAACGTGTCAAAACAGTTTTGTAGTCGGTTTTTAATCACTGAATTTTGATGGTCTGGGGTTGGGAGAAAACCGTTTGATGAATTGATAGATGTTTTACCGAAAAACCCGGAAACCGAACCTTAGGGTTCTTGGTTTCCTAAACCGAATAGTTTTCTTAAATAAAAGACTAGATTAATGGTAAACATGTTTATGAGGTTACAAGTGAATTTCGGGACTGTCGGGTGTCTCGGGAATAAACGGGTTGTGTCGGGTTTTAAAAACGGGTTTTAGTTAATATGCTGAATTTTATCAGAATCTGTCCTCCGACTTCGGGACTGTTTTTACCACGCTTAAAATACGTTTCTGGATTTTTGGCCCGTGCAGTCACCTAGATTTCTGTCTTAGCTTTCCGATTCCGCAAACCTCTCGTGAATCTGAGTTACGGTTTAAAAGTTACAACCGTTTTAATATGCTGCTGTTAGGAACCTGATTTGTATGACATGTCTGTTTCGCGACACTGTTTTGAGACCTTTAGAATCTGTTTTGACCAGTGACCGTCTCACAGAGATATGTAGTTCTGGTCGTCTACTTTTCATGGTAAAAATATGGGTTAAATCTAATGCACAGTTTAAGAGTTATGGCAGTTTTCGTGAGACCGAGGGGTGCTGCCAGTTTTTCTAAAGTAATGATAAGTGGTTAGATTTTAATCTAGGGTTTCGCTCTATGTTTTAGGACCGTCTAGGAGATAGCGTGCTGTATCTTTGATTCCCGTGAACCCGTTGGAGCTTACGTTTCTCGAGGTGAGTATTCTCACCGTGTATTCAGTTTTAACGTTGTACATGCATGACTTATGTGTTACATTTCTTGCACCATAATTGTTATCTGAGCTTGAGCTGTTATCTGAGTTTGATTTGTTATCTGAGTTTGACATGCTATCTGAGTATCTGAGCAGCTGTTGATTTATTTTAATCTGAGACATTGTGCCTGGGTAACCGAGCTCGGCACAGGGTCATTCTGTGCTATTACATGCTAGAGCAATCTGAGATAATTATGTTAAAGAAATAATAAAACATAATAACACACATCTGAGTTTTGGGATCACCTCCCGTCTGAGTTTTTGGGATTATTCCAGTCTGAGTTTTGGGATCACTCCCGTCTGAGTTTTGGCTTACGCCTATCTGAGGTGTGAGGAGGGGCGAGGTTGATCTCTCGTCCCAAATCACACAAGCGCGCTATATAAATTAAAATCTGAGTAATAAAATCTGAGAAATAAATCTGAGTAATTAATCGAGTAGTTTCTGACTAGGAGTACACCGATGTGCCCTCATGTGTTGTATGTTAGGATTGTTTGCATTTTGAGATATTCACTCAGCTTCTCCAGCTGACCCCTATTTTCCCCCACATTGTTTCAGGTACCAGCAGAGGAAAGGAGAAGGTGGACGGTTGACCGCTGTATCTTTCATTACCGATGTGGACGGCATTTAATATTTTAAAAACACTTAATTTTAACTATTTCCGCATTAAATATATTTTAAATGAAAATACTATTATTGGGATTTAATTATTCAAGTTATTGGGACCTTTTGATTATAATTTTGTTTTCAAAAATTAAAAAAAAATCTTGTAAATTTTAGGGTGTTACAAGTTGGTATCAGAGTTTCGAAAGAGTAACTACTAGATTGCTTCTTTGCCTTATGCAACTGGTGTCCCATAGGGCAGAGGACCTTTTTGGAGCCATTTCTAATATGGAATTGACAATAATAAGGTTTTAAAATGTTGCAAATATGTATAAGTGATTATTATTTGATGGAGTTGTGCGGGAAGTTATGTCCCATATATTTATTGTTATCGCCATAAGAGGGTCGTGTGTGATCATGGAGCTGGATTGAATGACCAAGTTCCACGCCGAGATCATCTAACATCATCAACAAATCCGTAACGAATCTCCAAGTGGAGTTGAATCGGAGATTCAACACAGCGTTAACCGTTAGGTGCAGCAACTGTGTCCGACTATGAGAGTAAGAAGACATCTCCATCAGAGTATCGAGAGTTATCGTGCTTCAGTTTTGACATCCTTTTTATCGTCACGTCGAGACCCTTAGAGAACATGCGTTATATTTCTTTTATCCTTAACTTTTGCACCGCTAGAGACGGAAGATTTATACGAGCAGTTGCGAGAGCCGGAGTTTATTCTGATCGAGTAGATCACCCTGATGACTTTCTTTGTTCATAACCTTATCATTTTTTATTTTTTTTTATTATTTTTTATTTTTTATTGTTTTTTTCTTCTCTCTTTCTCTTTCTATTACGGATGTGTGTCGTTGACGAGCATTTGATTGAGACGTGAAATTTCTACCCTGAGTTTCTTCCGAGCAATGACTTCGGGGACGAAGTCTATTTCAAGCGGAGTTGAGTTGTAACGCCCTGAATATTTAGGTAATTATATATTAATTAAATTTAATTGACAAATTATTTAACTATTCATTTATTAGGTGACGAAGGTGTATCGTTACATATGTAGCTGGCGAGTTATGATTTAAGTGGCGTATGTGTGTCGTTTCATGTTCAATTTATTAAATGAGCTATGGGAGAACTACTTCCGTTGAGTGTGCTAAATTCCCGAGCCGGTTTTGTTATGTATATGCGACGAATATAGAGAGTTGCGAGGCCCGGCCATTTTGGCCAAGGGCCGAGTATCGAGTGGTGCAAGAAGGGCCCGAGAATTGTTAAGCCCAATCTTTAATCAAGCAATTAAATCTTGTGTATCATGTTTAAACATCATTTCCTTAATACCCAAATAATAACTCCCCTAAACCCTACGGCTGTGTGAGCATCTCCACCCCCCTTCTTGCGACTGTCAACATCGAAGCAACCAAGCAAGCAGGTCTCTTGATTCTTTGTTTCGTGTGAATGGAAGCAAGCACACAAGCATGTCTTTGATTCTTTATTTTGCGTGAATGGAAGCAAGCACACAAGCATGTCTTTTGATCCTTTATTCCGTGTGAATGGAAGCAAGCACACAAGCTCGTCCATTAATTCTTTGTTGGTGTCTTGTTTCATTAATCTCGGTAATACCCTTTTTCCGTTTTGCGTTTTTGTTCTTTTGATTCAGCCATGTATGTATTCAGGCGAGGTGGAGGGATTTAATTCGCAAGCAAGATAGCATCTACGTTATTTAAATTGTGGTGTCAATTGAGGTGCTTGGTTCGAGTCGCGGGAAGTATGCAGCCGAGTAGCCCGAGCCAATTTTGAGTTTGAACAGCCAAGATTGGGTTATTTTGGGTTTTCATATCTTCAAACATTTGGGTATAATTCTCGTTCCTCAATTCCGTCTTTTCGCGTATTGTATTAATTGTTTTATAGTCTTTAGTTTTCCTAGTTTAGTTTTTATTGTTACTGATTAAGTTTGTAGTTGAATTGGATGCGGGTTTTAACAGGGTTGAGTCTCGGTGGTTTAAGTGGATTAATTCCTTTAGTCTCGTTTGGTTTTATTGTTTTATCGTTTGTGGATGTCTTTCGTGCCGTTTAAACCTTTTAGTGTTTTTGTCATGAGTTCGGGTTTATATGTTATCGCTATAACTTGTTTTTCAGAAAGGGTAAACGTGTCAAAACAGTTTTGTAGTCGGTTTTTAATCACTGAATTTTGATGGTCTGGGGTTGGGAGAAAACCGTTTGATGAATTGATAGATGTTTTACCGAAAAACCCGGAAACCGAACCTTAGGGTTCTTGGTTTCCTAAACCGAATAGTTTTCTTAAATAAAAGACTAGATTAATGGTAAACATGTTTATGAGGTTACAAGTGAATTTCGGGACTGTCGGGTGTCTCGGGAATAAACGGGTTGTGTCGGGTTTTAAAAACGGGTTTTAGTTAATATGCTGAATTTTATCAGAATCTGTCCTCCGACTTCGGGACTGTTTTTACCACGCTTAAAATACGTTTCTGGATTTTTGGCCCGTGCAGTCACCTAGATTTCTGTCTTAGCTTTCCGATTCCGCAAACCTCTCGTGAATCTGAGTTACGGTTTAAAAGTTACAACCGTTTTAATATGCTGCTGTTAGGAACCTGATTTGTATGACATGTCTGTTTCGCGACACTGTTTTGAGACCTTTAGAATCTGTTTTGACCAGTGACCGTCTCACAGAGATATGTAGTTCTGGTCGTCTACTTTTCATGGTAAAAATATGGGTTAAATCTAATGCACAGTTTAAGAGTTATGGCAGTTTTCGTGAGACCGAGGGGTGCTGCCAGTTTTTCTAAAGTAATGATAAGTGGTTAGATTTTAATCTAGGGTTTCGCTCTATGTTTTAGGACCGTCTAGGAGATAGCGTGCTGTATCTTTGATTCCCGTGAACCCGTTGGAGCTTACGTTTCTCGAGGTGAGTATTCTCACCGTGTATTCAGTTTTAACGTTGTACATGCATGACTTATGTGTTACATTTCTTGCACCATAATTGTTATCTGAGCTTGAGCTGTTATCTGAGTTTGATTTGTTATCTGAGTTTGACATGCTATCTGAGTATCTGAGCAGCTGTTGATTTATTTTAATCTGAGACATTGTGCCTGGGTAACCGAGCTCGGCACAGGGTCATTCTGTGCTATTACATGCTAGAGCAATCTGAGATAATTATGTTAAAGAAATAATAAAACATAATAACACACATCTGAGTTTTGGGATCACCTCCCGTCTGAGTTTTTGGGATTATTCCAGTCTGAGTTTTGGGATCACTCCCGTCTGAGTTTTGGCTTACGCCTATCTGAGGTGTGAGGAGGGGCGAGGTTGATCTCTCGTCCCAAATCACACAAGCGCGCTATATAAATTAAAATCTGAGTAATAAAATCTGAGAAATAAATCTGAGTAATTAATCGAGTAGTTTCTGACTAGGAGTACACCGATGTGCCCTCATGTGTTGTATGTTAGGATTGTTTGCATTTTGAGATATTCACTCAGCTTCTCCAGCTGACCCCTATTTTCCCCCACATTGTTTCAGGTACCAGCAGAGGAAAGGAGAAGGTGGACGGTTGACCGCTGTATCTTTCATTACCGATGTGGACGGCATTTAATATTTTAAAAACACTTAATTTTAACTATTTCCGCATTAAATATATTTTAAATGAAAATACTATTATTGGGATTTAATTATTCAAGTTATTGGGACCTTTTGATTATAATTTTGTTTTCAAAAATTAAAAATATAATTTACCGGGAATATTTTACCGGGATTGTTTGATTATAAACCAAGAACCCTACTCAGAGTGGCGCAGCGGAAGCGTGGTGGGCCCATAACCCACAGGTCCCGGGATCGAACCCTACAAGTGGCTCTGATACCAACTTGTAACACCCTAAAATTTACAAGATTTTTAAAATTTTTAAATACAAAATTAAAATCAAAGGTCCCATAAATAAAGCTCCGGTATAAATATTTAACATTTAAAAATGTATTTATTGCGGAAATAGTTAAAAATAAAATGAAGTGTTTTAAAATATTAATTGATGTCCACATCAGTAACGAAACGATACAGCGGTCAACCGTCCACCTTCTCCTTTCCTTTGCTGGTACCTGAAACAATGTGGGGGAAAGTTTGGGTCAGCTGGGGAAGCTGAGTGAATAATTCTCAAAATGCAAACAATCATAACATACAACACATGAGGGCACATCGGTGTACTCCTACTCAGAATCTACTCGATTAATTACTCAGATTTATTTCTCAGATTTTATTTCTCAGATTTATTTCTCAGATTTTATTACTCAGATTATAATTTATATAGCGCGCTTGTGTGATTTGGGACGAGAGATCAACCTCGCCCCTCCTCACACCTCAGATAGGCATAAGCCAAAAACTCAGACGGGAGTGATCCCAAAACTCAGACGGGAATAATCCCAAAACTCAAACGGGAATAATCCCAAAACTCAGACGGGAGGTGATCCCAGGCATATAGCCAAAAACTCAGATGTGTGTTATTATGTTTTATTATCTCTTTAACATAATTATCTCAGATGCCCTAGCAAGTAGTAGCACAGAATGACCCTGTGCCGAGCTCGGTTACCCAGGCACAATGTCTCAGATTAAAATAAATCAACAGCTGCTCAGATACTCAGATAGCATGTCAAACTCAGATAACAAATCAAACTCAGATAGCGGATCAAACTCAGATAACAGTTATGGTGCAAGAAATGTAACACATAAGTCATGCATGTACAACGTTAAAACTGAATACACGGTGAGAATACTCACCTCGAGAAAACGTAAGCTCCAAAGGATCCTCAATACTCTAAGGCGCTGCTCGGTTATTCCTAGATGATCCTAAAAGCATAAAAATGAAACCCGAATTACAATCCGTTCTAAGGACTCAATTTAGAAAACTGGCAGCACCCGTCGGTCTCACGGAAACTGCTACAACTCATAAACTGTGCAGTAGATTTATCCCATATTTTTACCATGAAAAGTAGACCACCAGAACTACATATCTCTGTGAGACGGTCACTGGCTAAAACAGACTCTAAGTGTCTCAAAACAGTGATGCAAGACAGACATGCTGCACAGGTCATCTTCCTAACAGCAGCATACTAAATTAGTTATAACTTTTAAACCGTAATTCGGATTGACGAGAGGGTTGCGGCATTGAAAAGCTAACTCAGAAAAAAAGTGACCAGCACGGGCCAAAAATCCAAAAACATATTTTAAGTGTGGTAAAAACAGTCCCGAAGTCAGCAAGCAGATTCTGCTAAAAATTCAGCATATTAAAATAGAACCCGTTTTAAATCCCGACATCAACCCGTCTATTTTCGAAATACCCGACATTCCCGAAATTCTCATTTAGCCTCAGAAACATGTTTACCATTAATCTAGTATTTTATTTAAGAAAACTATTCGGTTTTAGGAAACCAAGAACCCTAAGGTTCGGTTTCCGTTTCTCGGTTAAACAAAACGTCTAGCTATAATCAAGATGGTTTTGACCCAACCCGATACTTACAATGCAGCCCTTAAACCCGAAACACAGCTCTATAAACCCACGAAAATAAAGACTCATAATTTGGTAAAACTAGAATTTCAAAAACCCGAATTTCAACATAATCCAAAACACAATTTGAAGTAAAATCGGACGACCGTAACTTTCCACTCGGTACACCAAATGAGACCAAATTTCTACAGCATAAAGTATACATAAGTCACTACAAACCGTCTTTAGAAAGTTCGGCCCAGTTCTGCCCCGAAGGGCCCCGAAACAGGCCTGCAACAAGAATATTCGTGCAGTATTTCAGCACTGCAGTCAGTTACAAAAAGGGTCGTATCTCACAAACCGTTAACTCGATTAACGAGCGGTCGGCGGCCACAGAAAGGTATAACAACGAGCTACAAAAGTCCAGAAGACATGGGGTCCCGATTCTGACCCTAACATGATCGAAAACAGACCCGAAGTGGCGAACAGAATCTGCCAGCACAAAACAATAGAAATAAGAAGGAACGAGATGATTACCGGCGATCGATCAATAATCACAACCTCCTGCTCGAACTCAGCCCCGAAAGACTCAAGCGATCGCCCTCTGCTCTCTCTCTTGTTGTCGACAAGTGAATGGCCAGAATTAGGGTCGGCTGTTGTGATGCTCAAAAGAGATATTACGATTGTTGGAAATAAGGCCTCAAACTTGGGCTAGAATTTTACTCTTGGGCTGGATCTCCTTTTAACCCACGAACCCCATACATTTCTTAGCTGGGTTGCTTCACTCACGATTATAGAACCCGAGACAAGAAGAAATAAAAGAAAAGGCTGGCCAACTCACAAATTAATTAAAAGTCACCCGGTAATTAAAACGTCTAAATAATTAAAGTCTAATTTATCTTATACAATGTCTTATTACAGGTTGTCCGAATAATACGAACCGTCTAACTTCATTATAACTAATTTACTAATTATTCATTTTAATCTTAAATATGACGATTAAATTAATATTATTTAATTATTAAAATTTCAGGGCGTTACAATATATTATTATTGTTTTTGAAAATACTAAAATATCATCTATATAAACAATGATAAAATCACTATATGGATAAAATATGTCATTCATAATATTTTGAAATTCTGAAGGAGCATTTTTTAGACCAAATGGCATTACATTCCACTCATATTGGCCAAAAGGGACATTAAAGGCAGTTTTATATCTGTCTTTTTCATTAATCTGAATTTGCCAATATCCTGATTTTAAGTCAAATTTTGAAAATATTATTGAATCATGTAATCTATCTAATAAATCTTTTTTATTTGGTATAGGGTATCTAATCCATTTTAAAACTTTATTTAATGGTTTATAATTTATAACTAACCTGGGTACACCTCTTTCTTGTTCTGCATGTTTATTAACATAGAAAGCAGTACAGGACCATGGAGATTTTGATGGTTGAATTAACTTTTTGTTTAATAATGAGTTTATTTCATTTTTACATAGATCTAGATAATTATGATTCATCTGACAGGGTCTTGCTTTCGTAGGAATCTGTCTTTCATTAAAATCTTCTTCATATGGGAGAGTAACAATATGTTTTTTTCTTTCCCAAAATGCATTAGGGTGGTCATTACATATATTTAAAGAAAATCTATTTGTCATTAATTTAATTTTTTCTTGTAATTTATTATTCTTAAGTTGTTCATCTATTTGAACTGTAAGAATTTCTTCTTTAAGAAAATTTATTTGATTTCTCTTAAAGTTTAAAGAATTCTTTACTTCATTCACCCATATAGAGTAAGGGTCTGAAATAAATTCAAAGGATATCTTTTGATTTTGATAATAACCAATAATTTTATCTTTTTCTACCGTGATTGGTAGAATCATTTCTAAAAAGGGATTACCTAAAATCATTTCATTACTTGACATGTTTTTTATTATTGTAAAATTAACAGGTATACATGTATTATTTTTACAAATTTTTGCATTTGTTAATTTATATTGAATATCAAGTTTTCTACCAGATACTTCTCTCAAAGTATGTGTAGATTTTTGAAAATATTTTGTTGGAATTAATCCTTCTTGTATACAATTTAAATCTGCTCCACTATCTATTAAAGCTATAAATTCTTTTTGATAATTATATGTTATAAATAATTTTATCTTTACATGCCATTTTCTAGAGATTACTAATTCCATAGATTGAAGAAATGTATTATTAGTTTCATTATTTATCTTTGAATAATCCTGATATTTTTCTTTTAATTTTTCTATTTCGTTAATACGTTGATCATAAATAATCTGATTATTTTTAATACTATGTATATCTGTTTTTAATATTTGTATTTCATTCTGCAAATCATTAATGGTAATACTAGAACTAGAAGAAGCCTTATTTCTTCTTTCTTTTAACATATCTTGTAAATATTTCATAGAATAATGTTCCTTATTTTCCATTACATCTTCTTTAATATTTATATTATCAATTATTTTATTTCTAATTTCAGGATCTTCAATATCTTTTAGTAATTTTGCCATATCATTACTAATAACATTTATGGAAAGGTCATCTTGAAATTGTAACACCCAAATTTTTACAAAAATGAAAATTTTCTAAATACAAGATTTTAAATAAAAAGGTCCCAATAACTTGAATAATTAAATCCCAATAATAATATTTTCATTTAAAAATGTATTTATTGCGGAAATAGTTAAAAATAAAATGAAGTGTTTTAAAATATTAATTGCTGTCCACATCAGTAACGAAACGATACAACGGTCAACCGTCCACCTTCTCCTTTCCTTTGCTGGTACCTGAAATAATGTGGGGAAAGTTTGGGTCAGCTGGGGAAGCTGAGTGAATAGTCTCAAAATGTAAACAATTATAACATACAACACATGAGGGCACATCGGTGTACTCCTACTCAGAATCTACTCGATTAATTACTCAGATTTATTTCTCAGATTTTATTACTCAGATTTTTAATTTATATAGCGCGCTTGTATGATTTGGGACGAGAGATCAACCTCGCCCCTCCTCACACCTCAGATAGGCATAAGCCAAAAACTCAGACGGGAGTGATCCCAAAACTCAGACGGGAATAATCCCAAAACTCAGACGGGAGGTGATCCCAGGCATATAGCCAAAAACTCAGATGTGTGTTATTATGTTTTATTATCTCTTTAACATAATTATCTCAGATGCCCTAGCAAGTAGTAGCACAGAATGACCCTGTGCCGAGCTCGGTAACCCAGGCACAATGTCTCAGATTAAAAATAAATCAACAGCTGCTCAGATACTCAGATAGGATGTCAAAGTCAGATAACAAATCAAACTCAGATAGCAAATATGGTGCAAGTAATGTAACACGTAAGTCATGCATGTATAACGTTAAAACTGAATACACGGTGAGAATACTCACCTCGAGAAACGTAAGTTCCAAAGGATTCCCGACAGTCAAAGGTACAGCACGTTGTCTCCTAGGCGGTCCTAAAAACCAAAAACGAAACCCTGAATTAAAATTCTACCCGAGGGCTTATTTCAGAAAGCTGGCAGCATCCGTCAGTCTCACGGAAACTGCCATAACTTCTAAACGGCTCATTAGATGTTTCCCATCTTTTTACCACAGGAACTAGACTCAGAATACTACAAAACACTCTCAAGTGGCTTTTTCCCAAAATCGGACTCTAAGGGCCTCAAAACAGGCTCACAAAACAGCATAGCTGCACAGGTCATTTTCCTAACAGCAGCATATTAGAATGGTTATAACTTTTAAACCGCAAATCGGATTAACGATAGGGTTGCGGCGTTGGAAAGCTAACTCAGAAAACAAGTGACCAGCACGGGCCAAAAATCCAAAAACGTATTTTAAGTGTAGTAAAAACAGTCCCGAAGTCGGAGGACAGATTCTGATAAAATTCAGCATATTAACTAAAACCCGTTTTTTAAAACCCGACAACAACCCGTTTATTCCCGAGGCACCCGACAGCCCCGGAATCCATCTTTAAACTCAGAAATTAGATTAAAATGAATTAATTCTTTTCTTTTCAAAAACTCTTTCGGCTTAGGAAACCAAGAACCTAAGGGTTCGGTGTCCTATTTTTATTCCTCGATTAGATAAAACGATTAAGTTATTTTGACCAACAGTTTCGCCCAAACCCTTAACCCGAAAATATACAAAACAGCTGTCAACGACTGCAGTCCCAAAACGAGATGATTAATAGTGAAACGAAACAGTTGAAACAAGACTCGTTTATTAGTTTGGAAACGAAGACATTGACTATTACTACAGCCGGAACGAAGCCAACAATACCACACCCAACGAGCACAAGCCCGAGTCCTAACATGGCTCAACTCAGCCCCCGACATCACCATTAATCTACAACAAACGGGTTAATTATCACGAATCAGGGATTAAACGAAAAGAGCAACAAAAGAGATAAGAGCTCTACCGAAAAGAAGAGAGAAAACACCAATCGATCACAACTCAGGCTCGGGAAGATTACTACCAAAACAAACAACACAGTCCAAGAATTCTTCACTCGATTACCGACATCCTGGCCTCACAAACTCTCCTGCTCAGTCTCGTCTCACGAGGAAAACACACACAGATTATTAATCAAGGAATGATGAAACGAAAAATCAAAACGCGAGAAAGGAGTGAGAGTTTTACCGGTATTATACGATCAACCTCCTGCTCGATTAGTCCCGCAATTATACCACCATTCGAGCTCTCTTGACTGTCATTCGATGCCCGCCGCATGAACTAGAAAAGAATGAGAACATAAGGTTCGGTTAGGGAGGAATTATGATTGACGAATTAAGATAACAAGGAGAGTGATTACCGGTGGTTTTTCCCAAAAGCTTGAACACAATCACACCTTCTGTTTCTTGCTTGTTCGATGGAAGTTATGGAGAGTGGGGAGATGGCGGCCAAATGGAAATGAGTAGGAAAGGAGATAGCGGCAGAATTAGGTTAGGATTGAGAGGTTACGGTAAGGATTTAATGAGAGGATTGTGTCCTAGTTTGATTGGTCCTCATTCTAACGTACAAGGACAATAGACATCGGTCTTCTAGAAGCCAGCCATGCACAGCCCAAACCAAAAGACTTGGGTTCCTTCTCCTTGTGGGCTCAAGTTAAATCACGAACATAAAACACCCAATAGCAATATCTTGGGCTTAGAGGGAAATTAGGAAGACCGGTCACAAGGAAAAGAATTATAAGTTGGCCCCATCGCAACTCATTAGACTCGGGCTCAAAAGTGGGACGAGTCTTAGATGCTAGGAGATCGAACCAAAAGAAGAAGCAAGGAAGTAAACTCGACCCAAGATAGAAACAAGTACACTAAAGAAAAGCCTTGGCCTCACGGCCGGCCTCGGGATTAAATGACGTCTAAAATAATTAATTAGAATCACTTTTAAACTTACATTAAAGAATTAAATGAACCAATGAGCTCGACCCGCTAATTAAGTGACTGGGTTAAAACGCGAAATAAAACGTCTAATAAAAATGAACCGTCCAATTACAGGTTGCCTGAATAATATTAATTACAAATAATAAAATGTGATTAAAATAATATTATCTAATTAATACAAATTTTGGGGCGTTACAACTCAACTCCACTTGAAATAGACTTCGTCCCCGAAGTCATCGCTCGGAAAAACTCAGAGTAGAAATCTCACGTTTCAGACTCAGACTCGCCAACGACACACGTCATCAAATGGGGAAAGAAAACAAACTGATAAGGTTAAGAATGAAAAGGAAATTCATTAGGGTGACCTACGACATGCATACTCAAATGGAAAAGAAGAATAAAAACGATAAAGTTATGAATAGAAAGAAGCTCTTCATGGTGAATTTACTTAATAGTAAATGAATTGTAGATCACGCAAGTGCTCACACAATTATCCGCCTCTAGTGGTGCAAAACGAATAAGGCTAAAAGAAATAAGGTCAGAATGCTCATTATGGATCTCAGTATGTAAAGAAAATGTCGAAAATGAGCCTAAAATACACCACGATACTCTACTGAGGGCGTCTTCTTGCTCTCGCATTCGGATACAGTTGCTGCACTCAGCGATTAACGACGCGTTGAATCACCGATTCAACTCCACTTGGAAATTTACTATTGATTTGTTGACAATACCAGATGCTCAGCGTAGTACCAGGTCATCCAAACCATTTGCACCGTCACACTCGGATCTCTCACGACGATAACAAGTTTTTTTTATGGAAAATTTTCTTCCCGCACAACTCCATCAAATGACCACTTACACATTTTAGCAACAGATAAAAAAATTCATTATCGACAATTTTCCACCAAAATAACTCGGAGAGTCCTCTACTCTATGGGTCAACAGTTTGTTAACAGCATAATAATTAATTTAGTGGTTTACACCATTATCATTTAAAAACCATGCAATTAAATCACAAGGAATCTACATATCACACATAATTCTCATATACTCAGGTACATAATTCCAAAATATGATCTAGAAATATAACTCAGAAGTCCAACTCAGAAATAAACTCAAAACATATATCAGGAGTATAACTCGAAACTGTATAACTCAGGAACAAACTCATAAATCTTAACTCAGAAGCAAACCCAAAACTCTAACTCAGTAACAACTCGTAAGGTAATAATTTTTACAAGTAATAGTATTAGGTATAAATCACGTTTTTACTCATTCTTATTACTACTCGCGTGTTCCAATTTACCAGCTTATAATACTTGGAATGGTATACTCTCTCTCAACCGTGTTATTGGTTCTCAAAATAACTTTCTTTAACATTATATTGTTACCTTACTCTATTAGGTTTGCATATTACAGATGTTGACAACCCTTTAAATAGCTTCAAATTAACGATCTTGACATTTAACTCGTTTTATCAGGTTCTCATTCTACTACATTTAGTGGTTTCTCGATAATATTTTAATAGATGTCATCTCCTTCACCTAGTTTATCGATCCTTTAATAGACCGTTTCACTGATTTTACACAATTTAAAATGTCTCTTAATTATTTTGACTATATCTACTCATTAATTTCATGTTACCCACTAAGAATTCCAATTAAATTTCATACTCTTATTTATAATGATTTCTCGTTACTCAAATTACGAATTAGTTCTTTAGTTCTCATTTACTCAATTCGCAGTTACACTTTATTCAAAATTTTACGGTTTACTCATGGTTCATCAATTCAGTACATTCTCGTCTTTTCGAAATTTCTCCTAAGTTCAATATAAATTTATTGAATAGTCGTTCTCGTCTCTAGTTTAATAATTATTCAAAAATAGAGTTTTCTCATATAATTTTATAATACCTCAAAACTCATAACACTTTATAATACTTCAAAAATTTGAATAAAACTTCCCGTTAATTTAATACTTTTCTCTTTTGACTCATTTTATTAATTTGCTTATGTAACTTGATTTGTAAATTTCTTATAACTCAAAATTACTCCATAATTAATCAAAATAAAATTTTATCCTTTAGCTCGTTTTAATAATAACTCATTACCAGCAAATTACCGATCTCATTTTAACTCATTTTCCTCAAAATTTCATTGCAGCAGTTTTCTCATATTCGACTCATTAATAAGTTCTTATCACTTTAATTTAATGATTTCTCATTATCACATTTATAACCACCCAAGAATAAGTATACTGTCCTATTTTGCATATAATTGTAGTATTACTACTTCCCCTTTTGCACGATATTCATTCAACCCAATTAACTTGATTTGTTAATTTCTCCAGTAAACCCGACCTTTCATTTTGTTGTAAACTCTGTAATTACCCGTAGAATAAATTTAATTATTCTCAACTGCTTGATTTGATAGTTACTCTTATAATTTATTTGATCAATTTTATGTATCTAGATTTCGCACTTTAATTTCATACCAACAAAATCTCTCTGCATAAGCATCATGCTCATAATATTTATAAATAATAATTAATGATAATTATTTCTTGACAATTTTCCTTTTTACCCTTACTCAACTCCACTTGGAGAAAAACTCGTCCTCGAGTTTGGAACTA
Source organism: Calendula officinalis (assembly GCA_963853835.1). Classification (NCBI taxonomy): domain Eukaryota; kingdom Viridiplantae; phylum Streptophyta; class Magnoliopsida; order Asterales; family Asteraceae; genus Calendula; species Calendula officinalis. The sequence continues at coordinate 8,035,948 of OY970828.1, read as the reverse complement.
GTATTGTCTACCAAAATAAACAAGCAAGTATGTAGTCACACAAACAATTAGGATACACATACTAAATTCACAATAACAAGCATTGGTCCATCATTCCCTTCAAAATCTCCCCATAACCAACCAAAAGTCCTGTGTGTACGGTAATAGGGGCCCTATATTACCTTCGACACATGCTTTTGTTTGGTCACGAGTCAATCCCAAAGTTCACAACTTCCCACACATAAAAATAATCCACAACAAATCACTCTCAGAAGAAAGAAAAGTTTACTTTCAATATCTGATAAATACAGATATGCACTCAGCTGGGGGTACTCAAAACCTCATAAACATTACTCAGAAAATCATGCGTATATTTAGTCTCGTACGCGATACTCGGATAACTCAGATTCATAGAAATATTTCCACTTAGTTATTTTCACAATATAAATCTCCTTTTAAACTTTTCATTTGGATATGCCATTTATCATTCCTCATAAATATAACTTATGTCCTCTCCACAATTATATTAATTTTATTGTAATTTGTGAGCATGTCGATTAATATCTTTTTGATCAGAGTTCTCGGTTATTGCGTTCCTCGTTTAATTTGATTCAATTTATCGCTCTTTTACTCGTTTTTAAATAGATCATCATCAAATTGATGACGTTAGCTTCCTCTTAATCCTCTTAAATAATTACTCTTTAAGATGAGCTTCAATAATATCTGATTAATTTGACTCAGCATTTTCTCAATTAATTAGTCTATTAAACTTACATAGTTTATTTTAAGCTTTCAGTGTGAACTCATTAATCTGTCACTTAACTTGTCATCCACATTTAGTTTTGTACTCAGCAATTTAACCTACTTACTCGAAATGTTTTTCCCATTTTATCTCAATTTAATGATTCTTAAATAAATACGAACTTGTTGACCTTAATATGGAATCTGCTTAACTATTATATCTCGTGATTCGTTGTATTCACGACAATTTTAATTTCTCATCTAGATAACTCCTCTTTTAACCCTGATCAATAATTCTCTTTTAGATCCTGTTAATAATTCTCGTTTAGCTAAATGTAATTATTTCCCATTTTATTGACTTAATAGTTCTTTCTTTTACTCAACTTGGTAAATCCTCTTAAAAATATTCTTAATCAATTTGATTTACTAATCTCCGATTTACTCGTTTTAATTGACTCAGTCTATTAAATATTTTCTCCCATATGAAAGATTTTGATATTCTCCCAAAACGAATATTAAGTACTCCTCTTAAATGTTAATAATTTTCTCATTTCTCATTTACTCAAATCATGTTTCTCATTACACAGCTTATGGATCTTATATAATAAATTAATATCCCATTATTACACTTTTGGTTCGAATTTCTCAGAATTTATAAAATTTCACCTCAACTCTATTAGGTGTTCCTCTAAATTGAAACTCTAGTATTTATAATTTCACATTTCTCCAGTATATATTTTTCATATATATAAATATAGAACTCTAAGAATTAAAATCGAAATTATGCTCAAATTAAGCTCTAAATTATTCACAAAATTATGGAATCTCATAATAGTATATCTATATACATATATGTTTAGCCATACGATCACAAGTAATTCTCTCAAGATATAAACCGAAAATTCTCAGAATATGCTACTCGTCTATACTAAGAATATAGCAAAATCTCAATTAAATAATACTCTTAAATATTACCGGCAGTAGGAAGCGAGAGGTCGACGTGACATGCTGTATGTTCGATGTGGAAACTTTTCTCAGAAAATATTTGACTCTTTTCTCGTTTGAAAAACTCGATACTCAAACTTGAGTTTGAATTCGCCCCTTGCGAACCCAAATCCCTCAAGTCAGAGCTCTGATACCAACTTGTAACACCCAAATTTTTACAAAAATGAAAATTTTCTAAATACAAGATTTTAAATAAAAAGGTCCCAATAACTTGAATAATTAAATCCCAATAATAATATTTTCATTTAAAAATGTATTTATTGCGGAAATAGTTAAAAATAAAATGAAGTGTTTTAAAATATTAATTGCTGTCCACATCAGTAACGAAACGATACAACGGTCAACCGTCCACCTTCTCCTTTCCTTTGCTGGTACCTGAAATAATGTGGCGGAAAGTTTGGGTCAGCTGGGGAAGCTGAGTGAATATTCTCAAAATGTAAACAATTATAACATACAACACATGAGGGCACATCGGTGTACTCCTACTCAGAATCTACTCGATTAATTACTCAGATTTATTTCTCAGATTTTATTACTCAGATTTTTAATTTATATAGCGCGCTTGTGTGATTTGGGACGAGAGATCAACCTCGCCCCTCCTCACACCTAAGATAGGCATAAGCCAAAAACTCAGACGGGGGTGATCCCAAAACTCAGACGGGAATAATCCCAAAACTCAGACGGGAGATGATCCCAGGCATATAGCCAAAAACTCAGATGTGTGTTATTATGTTTTATTATCTCTTTAACATAATTATCTCAGATGCCCTAGCAAGTAGTAGCACAGAATGACCCTGTGCCGAGCTCGGTTACCCAGGCACAATGTCTCAGATTAAAATAAATCAACAGCTGCTCAGATACTCAGATAGGATGTCAAACTGAGATAACAAATCAAACTCAGATAGCAAATATGGTGCAAGTAATGTAACACGTAAGTCATGCATGTATAACGTTAAAACTGAATACACGGTGAGAATACTCACCTCGAGAAACGTAAGCTCCAAAGGATTCCCGACAGTCAAAGGTACAGCACGTTGTCTCCTAGGCGGTCCTAAAAACCAAAAACGAAACCCTGAATTAAAATTCTACCCGAGGGCTTATTTCAGAAAGCTGGCAGCATCCGTCAGTCTCACGGAAACTGCCATAACTTCTAAACGGCTCATTAGATTTTTCCCATCTTTTTACCACAGGAACTAGACTCAGAATACTACAAAACACTCTCAAGTGGCTTCTTCCCAAAATCGGACTCTAAGGGCCTCAAAACAGGCTCACAAAACAGCATAGCTGCACAGGTCATCTTCCTAACAGCAGCATATTAGAATGGTTATAACTTTTAAACCGCAAATCGGATTAACGATAGGGTTGCGGCGTTGGAAAGCTAACTCAGAAAACAAGTGACCTACGCGGGCCAAAAATCCAAAAATGTATTTTAAGTGTGGTAAAAACAGTCCCGAAGTCGGAGGACAGATTCTGATAAAATTCAGCATATTAACTAAAACCCGTTTTTTAAAACCCGACAACAACCCGTTTATTCCCGAGGCACCCGACAGCCCCGGAATCCATCTTTAAACTCAGAAATTAGATTAAAATGAATTAATTCTTTTCTTTTCAAAAACTCTTTCGGCTTAGGAAACCAAGAACCTAAGGGTTCGGTGTCCTATTTTTATTCCTCGATTAGATAAAACGATTAAGTTATTTTGACCAACAGTTTCGCCCAAACCCTTAACCCGAAAATATACAAAACAGCTGTCAACGACAGCTGTCCCAAAACGAGATGATTAATAGTGAAACGAAACAGTTGAAACAAGACTCGTTTATTAGTTTGGAAACGAAGACATTGACTATTACTACAGCCGGAACGAAGCCAACAATACCACACCCAACGAGCACAAGCCCGAGTCCTAACATGGCTCAACTCAGCCCCCGACATCACCATTAATCTACAACAAACGGGTTAATTATCACGAACCAGGGATTAAACGAAAAGAGCAACAAAAGAGATAAGAGCTCTACCGAAAAGAAGAGAGAAACCACCAATCGATCACAACTCAGGCTCGGGAAGATTACTACCAAAACAAACAACACAGTCCAAGAATTCTTCACTCGATTACCGACATCCTGGCCTCACAAACTCTCCTGCTCAGTCTCGTCTCACGAGGAAAACACACACAGATTATTAATCAAGGAATGATGAAACGAAAAATCAAAACGCGAGAAAGGAGTGAGAGTTTTACCGGTATTATACGATCAACCTCCTGCTCGATTAGTCCCACAATTATACCACCATTCGAGCTCTCTTGACTGTCATTCGATGCCCGCCGCATGAACTAGAAAAGAATGAGAACATAAGGTTCGGTTAGGGAGGAATTATGATTGACGAATTAAGATAACAAGGAGAGTGATTACCGGTGGTTTTTCCCAAAAGCTTGAACACAATCACACCTTATGTTTCTTGCTTGTTCGATGGAAGTTATGGAGAGTGGGGAGATGGCGGCCAAATGGAAATGAGTAGGAAAGGAGATAGCGGCAGAATTAGGTTAGGATTGAGAGGTTACGGTAAGGATTTAATGAGAGGATTGTGTCCTAGTTTGATTGGTCCTCATTCTAACGTACAAGGACAATAGACATCGGTCTTCTAGAAGCCAGCCATGCACAGCCCAAACCAAAAGACTTGGGTTCCTTCTCCTTGTGGGCTCAAGTTAAATCACGAACATAAAACACCCAATAGCAATATCTTGGGCTTAGAGGGAAATTAGGAAGACCGGTCACAAGGAAAAGAATTATAAGTTGGCCCCATCGCAACTCATTAGACTCGGGCTCAAAAGTGGGACGAGTCTTAGATGCTAGGAGATCGAACCAAAAGAAGAAGCAAGGAAGTAAACTCGACCCAAGATAGAAACAAGTACACTAAAGAAAAGCCTTGGCCTCACGGCCGGCCTCGGGATTAAATGACGTCTAAAATAATTAATTAGAATCACTTTTAAACTTACATTAAAGAATTAAATGAACCAATGAGCTCGACCCGCTAATTAAGTGACTAGGTTAAAACGCGAAATAAAACGTCTAATAAAAATGAACCGTCCAATTACAGGTTGCCTGAATAATATTAATTACAAATAATACAATGTGATTAAAATAATATTATCTAATTAATACAAATTTTGGGGCGTTACAGAAATTGACTCCTAATTTGATATAACCGATGTTCCATTTCACAAGAACATTGATCTTTATTATCACATTTACAATCTAATTCTTTTGAATTTAAAGAATCATTTGAACTACTTGATTCATATTCATCATCAGAATCACTTTGTGATATATCTTCTTCACTAGAGGAATTATCTATCAGATTAATAAGGTGAGCTTTTACTTCATGGATAGGCATGATCATTCTATTCTAAAGGTATAGATCTTCCTCAATATCTAAGTTGTTAATTTGCTTTTTTATTTGTTTATTCTTACATTTATTAGCATAATGACCAGTTTTACCACATTTAAAACAGATTATAGATTTTTTATCTGAATTTCCCTTTCTTTGATTTTTCTTCTGGATTTTGTTTTCTTTTCTATTGCGATTGAAATTCTTCTTTTTATAAGATTTTCTTCTATTATCAAATTCTTTTTTATGTTTTTTCTTAATTTGAGGAGTTGTGCCCATACCAAATTGGTCACAAAATTCTCCTAATTGTTTTTGTTCATTTAATCGTTGAGTTTTTATTTGGTGATTTAATTTTATTTCACTACATAAAGCTAAACCTTCCTGAATACAAGTTCCTATTAACTTTCCATAAGTGTAATATTCATAAGGTATAGTACTATCAACTTTTAGTTGTTTTTTTACTCTTTCTGCAAATAAATTTGGTAACCCATCAATAAATTTAGATTTCCAATATACACTATTACAATCATCCAATTCCATAACTCTACTTAAAAAAGTATCTTTATACCATCTAAATGATGTTAGAGTTTTGCAAAATCATCCATTTAATAATGTTCTAATGTTTTCAGAATTATCTGACCATCTACCAGTAAAATGTTCTATTATAGTTAAAGTATGTGTATATACTACGTTTGATTCAGCTATATTATTTTCTATTTTTACAGTATTTAGTATTGATTGTTGATTTTCTGGTGTAAGATAATTATCCCACCATCCTTTTAATTGGCCTGTAAAACCAGCTATTAACATAGTTGCTACTGCCTTATCATTATTTCCTGTATTTTTAGCAATAGTACTATACATAAGCATTCTATGTACCATATTATATATTTGTCTTTCAGTAAAACCATCTAAATTCCATTCGTATATATTCCTTCCACTATAACTATTATTACCATATTCTACTTCTTCATGTAAAACATCTTGAGGTGTTGGTCTAGGATAATAAAATTGTCTTTGAGCAGGTCTAGAAGCATATTTACTGTCGTAATTAATTTTATTTATAATAGTTTCTTCTGTTTCATTATCAGAATCTTTATTTAAAGTATTAATTTGTAGTTTTTTCATTTGACTTTGGATTAATTCTACCATAACATCATAATTTTTTAATTTATATCCTGAAATATTAGGTGGAGGTTGAATAGTGGCTATAATTTTTTTTTCTTTTTCTTTACTTTCTTTTGGTAATTGTATCTTATTATCTTCTTTTAGGATATTTATTATTTTATCTACTTTTTTCTGTAAATCCGTTAAATGTTCTCCTAATATCATTGAGTAAAGATTATGGTAATTTAATTGTTGTATTATGTTATTTGTTTGTTCTACATTAATTGGAGAATTTTTATCAAAAAGTTTTTGATAGGCACAAAATTTCAAAGTAATATCATTGTTTGTAATTGAAAAGAGAATTTGAGGCGGAAATATACTTTTTATTATTTGGTTATTTGGTAAGGTGTATTCTCTTTCAATAATTTGAATACTTTGTAGAAAAGTATATATGAACCAAGGAATAAAATGTATTATTCTATTTATTGAAGATAAATTTTCATAATAATTTTCTTGAATTTCTTTTAATTGATTTTTAGAAAATTGTTCAAATAACCATTTTCTAAAAGTTTCCCATTTAGATAAATAAAACTCATCACATATTAATTTCCTTGCCTGTGAACCAGGACTAAAATCAATTTTTTCTGTAAAGTCCATTAAAGTGTGAAATTCATTTCAGAGGGAGTAACCTCCTCCGTTTGATAAACAATGTTATCATATATATTTAAATTATTAATTTTTTCTGAATTATGTGAAACAGAAGCACGTGATAAAGGAATTTCTACTTTATAATCTACTGGTGAAATATAAGAGTGTGAAGATCTTACTGATCTAGTTCTTCTTAATAAATGATTTTCATCTTCGAATTCTTTTTCTTTATTAAATTCTATTGTAACTTTTCCATCTGATGTTTGTGTAATATTTTCAATATTATTATTTATTAAAGGTTTAGGGGGAGTATTATTTTCCAGTATCCAATTTTCTGGAAATATAATTTCATCCCATTTAATGGCCCTTCTAGAAGTAATTTTTGACATATTAAAATTACTTTCTATTAAAATTGTTTCGTTTATGGGTTTGTTTATTCTTTTACATCTAGGGTTCATTGTTTTTAGTGGTTTATAATAAATACGATAACATATACATATAACTTCTGAACCAGCTAAATAATTATAACCATGAGTTTTAACATTTAATGTTAAAGCTTGAAAAATGTTTTTATCTGATAAAGATAATTGTAAATTTGGATAAACATTAAAATAAACTGGTCCATGAGATAAACTTGATTCTATTATACCCATTAAAGATTGTTTCCAATTTCGATTCCTAGCATCTCTAAGAACAGCTAAGAAACTTTCAGGTAAACCTTGTAATGTTAAAGGTTTAAAAGCAATTTGTACTAAACCAATATGTACATAATTATACATATCTTTGTATTTATTTATATCATGTTGGGTTATTAATTGAATATTCATGTCATCTTCATTCATTGTTAAATTTTCTTCTGTAGTTTTTATTGTTTGTATAAAACCTAATCCTTCAAAAGTTCCTAATTCATATATTAATTTAGGATTAATATTTGGTATAGTCCATTTATTTAAAAGATCTAAATTTTTTGGTATTTCATATTCTTCTATTAATTGATTCTTTATTAGTTGTTTTTTATGACTCTTAAATTTGCTAAACAACTTCATATAGAATAAAAAGTTAAATACCACATACTACTCCACATGGCTCTGATACCATTTAAGACAGGACCTTGTCAAACTTTTTAAACATAACCAGGATATGATTTAATATTAACAATATAAAAGTTTTTATTTAATATTAAAGATAAAACATTTTTTTTTAAATATAAAAGCTTTTAGAAAGAATTTTCTTTTAGTCATAGGTATCTTTACGAAGTACCGACATCTTATTAAGAATTTGCAGTATGGCGAGTCAATGAATAAAATACCCTAATAATGCCAAATCATGGCTGAAACGGGCTAAGACACGACTAATGCCATTGTTAAATTTCTAATAAGATGTTGTTACATCAACCTAGACTTGAAAATTTTCCCCGAAAACAGAAAATACTCTTTTTTTTTTTTTTTAACCTGGTTACATTTAAATATTGACGCAGATTAGTATCTTAAGATACTGCCTCCATGAAAGTATTATGTGATATTTAACAAACAGATTAGCCTGTCATCAGGCTAAGTATAACATAGAGTAATAAAAATATAAAGAAAGCGTACCAGTAAGGATGGTGTAATTAACAGAAAGTACAAAGAACTTCAAACTTTTATTCTACAAACTGAAATTTTACAACTGGGGGAGGGTTACAGTACAAGAGAGCAGAGTATATAATTTTTTGATGCCCTGCTTAGAACTAAACTAAGACTATTTATAATAGTCTACATACAGAAACAAACAAAATAAAAAATATTAAAAAGTTAACACTAAGCTGGCTAACTCACAAAACACGTAGCATCTTTATTTGACACCTGGCTACTATTAAACCATCTGTCGTATTCATGCAATTATGAGGCATTTATCTGACATCTGTCTTTTAACTTGACACATGATACTGTCATGGTACTCTCACAAGCTGGCTACTATTAAAAAGTTAACTTGACACATGTATTATTATATCACAAGAGCTTTACTTCTGTCATTCTTTTTCTTTTGAAGTAAAGATTCTTCAATCATGTCTATCATGCAATCAAAGGGAATAATTTCTTCATTAGTTTGAGATTCTCCTGCTAGACATTGAAATTGATTATTATCAGTTGACATTGTATCTTCATTTGAGGCTTCTTCTTCTTCATTTTCTTCACTCTGAAATTTCTGAAGATTTTCCTTGATCTGAGAACAATATGTTCTGAATGCTTTGATCATTTCTTCTTTATTTGAATTTACATTTGGTAATTCTGAAGGGATTAAGTTTGCTGAATCTGAAAATTTTTTCTGGTCTGTATAAATTTTAATTTGTTGGTTGATATGATCAACTGTTTGTTGTGCATTCCATATTTTTGTTTCTGGATCTTTTTGTAGCATCTTAGGCCAAAATTTCGTAAAGTATAACCTTTGTAATGTTGGTAATTTACATGGAGTATAATCCACATATGGTTCCCATTTCCAAATCCAGGGAATTGAAAATTCCATAAAAAAGTGTAAAGAAGATATAACTTCTAAATTATTTAGTTTCTCATTTGAATGTTTTAAATATCTTGGAGAAATTGGTAACCATTCTCCATATAATTTTCTGAATGGTTCCTCTGGTAATATATCAATACTAGGTCCATATGAAGACCACCAATTAATAAACCAATTTGGAATATCTTTATTCTGCTTATAAATAGTTTCACAAATTTTAAAAAACCAAGTGTGTTTTCTTTGTGGATTAAAAATGCTTTATGAAAGCTTTCAACATAATCCCAATAAGTAAATTTAAGAGGATTTCTTGAAGGTGGAATTATAAATTCTTTTTCTTTTAGGGTGCTAAGTCCCCATTCTTCTGCTGATATGATCTTTTTTATAATTGCTTTGCTAAAATTATAAACATTTGGATTTCCTGATGTAAAATGAGAAAATTCCACAGATCCTGTTGTTTTTAAAATGTTTTCGTAATATGTTCTTTGTTTATAAGAACATCCAGCATATGATGCTGTATCCAAGTATCTTGTCATTATAAACCATGGATCACTATTATTTTCAAAATAAAACATTATGTCTTTATTTTCTAAAATAAGTATTTCATCTTTATATGATAATTGTTTATAATTATCTTCTATAATATCACCTTCTGTTACTATTTTTGAGAAACTAGGATCATTCTCCTTTGTTTTTAAGAAAATTTTAAATTCTTCATATAATGGATCTCCTGGAATAGGTAAGTTATAACTTTGTGAAGATGAACCAGTTCTATAAGAACTATTTTGAGTGATGGAATTTCCTCGACCTCTTCCATAACTACCCCTATATGATGAGTAGCCTCTTCCTCGACTGGAGAAACTCATCCTGCAAATAAAACGTCAATTTTCTTTTAAATATTCTCTTGTTAAAAAATCAGGAAGACTATTATCACTCCCTTTTTTATATTGTATATCAAAATCAAAACATGCTAATGTTGCCTGCCATCTCATAAACATTTGTTTAGAAATATCATGTTTAAAATCTTTATTAAACATAAATTTAGCTGCTTGGCAATCTGTTTTTATTATAAAGTGTTGATTATATAAATCATCCTGGAACTTAAGAATGCATTTTACTAATGCTAATATTTCTTTAGCATTGGTAGAATAATTTTTCTGACTATGAGTCCATTTTCCTGAATAAAATCTAACTAAAAATTCTTGTTTATTATTTGGATGAATTTGTTTTAAAATTCCTCTAAATCCTATTTCAGAAGCATCAGTCTCTACTATTTTCTCCCAATTTGGATTAGCTAAAGATAAACATGGTAAAGTTTTTACTTTATTTTTTATTGTTTTGACTGCTTGTGTATGATTATTTGTCCATGCACAAGGATTCTTTTTTTATCTGTCATAAAGAATAGCACTATCTACGGATAAATCTTTATAAAAAGGTGAAATATAATTTAGACTTCCTAAAAATCTCTGTAATTGAGTTTTATCTTTAATTTCATCTGGAAATTTATCAGCGAATTCCATACTTCTTTGTATAGGAATAATTTGACCTTTTTCAATATTATGACCTAAAAATCTTATCTTGGTTTGGAATAACGACATTTTTGTTTGTGATAAAACTAAACCATTTAATGATTATATTAATTATATATATTATTATACTAATTAATATTATATTAATTAATATTATTTTTATATATTAATTAATATTAATATTATATTAATATATAATATTATTATATTATTAGATAATAATATATATTATTAAATTTAAATTATATATATTATTATATTTAAATATATTTAAATTATCTATTATTATATTTAAATAATATATATTACTATTATATATAAATATAAATAATATTAATATATTAACTAATATTATTAATATATTAATTAATACTATTATTATTATATTAATATATACAATTATTATATTAATGTATAATATTATTATCTTAATTAATATTTCAGTTTATTTAAGCAGCCTGCAGATGTTAAAAAACAAACAACAGTTTTCTTGCAGACTGCAGATCTTTGGTCCATCTCAGAAGCTACAGCAGCTGACAGATGTGGTCCGTAGACAGCAGATCTTTTTGCTCTGAAAAAACAAACAGCACCTTAGTCAGCCGCCTATCTTATTATGAAAACCATTAAACAATAAAGTATTTAGTAAAGACCATTTAACACCGTCTATATTTTCCATCCTTTTATATGAACAGTAAACTAACAGATTAGACATTTGTATAGTATAGTGATGTATAAATTTTTATTATATATCTTTGTATTTTAACCCCAATTATTAAAGCTATTGTTATTATTTTATTAATATTAAATGAAGAAAACAAGTGAGACGTTGAGGATAAGTAAAAGAAAAAACGGAACAGTTGATTTACCGCATGTGTTAAAAAGGAAAAAGGTAAAATTAAAAGCGTAAAATGACACGTTTTTTAAGTTGGCATTGGCAAGTCGTATATATATTACATACTATACTATATAATAAAAAAAAAAAGAAAAAAAGAAAAAGGGGAGTCTCTTTTATCCCCTACTCCACTCCACTCCCACTCTTGACCGACTTCGCCACCCAACTACTCAACGTGTACCTACTCTCTACCCCATATTTCACAATTTTCATATTATATTTATTTCACTTGTATTAAAAAAAAGGATTTTGTTGATTGTCATTAAATTTTAATGTTATTTTAAAAAAAAATATTTTATATATAAAAGTTATACTTTCATTAAGGTAAAAATAATTTTAAAATTATATGATAAGTAAGTAATTAATTAGTATACAAATTTTGATATATATCTTTAACATTATAATTATCCAAAAAGTTAATACATATCTATAACTAGGTTCACCAAGATTCGATCCAACTAAGATTAACCTCTACAACACTCCCACCGCCTTCACGCAACTTTCCCCAACCCCTTATATATACACACACATTCCCTTTTACTCTTCACTCGCATCACTCAAAACAACTTTAAATTTCAATTCTTCAAACAAATGGCACTTGAAGCTCTCAATTCACCAACCACAACACCGCCGCCGCCGTCTCTCCGCCGCCACGACATGGATTCCGTTCAAGATTCTTGGAACAAAGGCAAGCGTTCTAAGCGTCCACGCGCCGTCGCCGACTTCGTTCTCCCGCCACAACCCACCGAGGAGTACTTGGCTTTGTGTTTGATGTTGCTCGCACGTGGCAACCCTTCCGCCTCCGCGTCACCACCACCACCGCAAGATAATCCTCCGGTGGCTTACACGTGTAGCGTTTGTAACAAGGGGTTTCCTTCTTACCAAGCTCTCGGTGGGCATAAAGCTAGTCACCGGAAAAACATTCCCGACGACCACACGCCCACTTCCGCCGTCACCACCACCGCTTCCGCCGCTAGTTTGTCGAATTCTTCCGTTTTGAAGCCTAGTGGTAGATCCCATGAGTGTTCCATCTGCCATAGATCTTTCCCCTCCGGTCAGGCCCTCGGCGGTCATAAAAGACGGCACTACGACGGTAACAACCCTGGTAGCAGCGGTGTCACCACCTCCGACGGAGCTGCTTCCTCCTCCACACCAAGTCAACCGCTTAACTTTGACTTGAACTTGCCGGCTTTCCCAGAATTCCAAGTGGGATTACTAGGCGTTGACTGTGGGAACAAAAGTCAACTGCCGATTAACGAAGAAGAAGTTGAAAGTCCACTTCCGATGAAGAAACCCCGTTTGTCGATCAATGCGGATTAAATCATTAAATTCAAGCATCATCATCAAATTCATTTATTTTTTTATTAAGTATACTTTTTTTATATAGATTAGTATGATTGGATGTACATAGAAGATAGAACTCATGTGTGATGTTGAATTAGTTGCTAGTATTATACAATTTATTTGATTCGTTATTAATGAATTGTGATTTTACTCTTATTTTTATTTTATTTTACTTAAAAAAGCTTAAAAAATTTACTAGTTCACATCATATTATCAACTTATTTTGCTAGGTTTTAATCAATTACAGAAAGTAATTAATTGATTTTTAATAGTCTGTTACTTATTTTTTAATTAAGAAAAACCCCTTTTGGAAATATAATTAATTGATTTTTAATTACTTGGGTGGGGTTGTGCCACCCGAATTGGTGGTGGGTTGAAGTTGAACCATTTTAAACTACCCATGTGGGTTCATGCCTAAATGCACATGTAAAAGCCCACATTCATGGCTCTACTTAGAGGTGCACAACAAAACCGGATTTTTATCCGAACCGGTTTAAAAACCGGTTTAAAACCGGTTTCAAACCGGTTTTTTTGTCAAAAAAACCGGATCAGACATAAACCGGCGGTTCCGAACCGGTTTGGGTATTTAGCGATCGGATCGGTTTTTTAACCGGTTTTGTAGAACCGGTTTTTTCACCGGTTTTGTAACCGGTTTTGTCCGGACTGGTTTTTCCACCGGTTTTGTAACCGGTTTTGTCCGAACCGATTTTTTAACCGGTTTTTAAACCGGTTTTTAAACCGGTTTTGTTATCGAAAAATAGAGGCGTTAGAATATTACCGTTGAACTAGCCGTTTCGTTCGAAAATATAGCCGTTGGGATCGAACCGGTTACAAAACCGGACAAAAAACCGGTTTTTAAACCGGTTTTCAAACCGGTTCACGCAGCAGAAAAAAAAAGAGCCGTTAACTAGCCGTTTTTTGACCGTTGCATTGGTTTCTAGCCGTTTTTTTGTCTTTTAGGGTCCACAATTCACCTATAAATACCCCTTAGGTGTTAAGGATCAATCACCACTCAAAACACTCTCATTTCTAGCTTAAAAACTCACACCACACTCAAAAACGCAAGTAATCTTTGCTATGGATTCGGAATCTCAACCTTCGGTTGGTATGGGTGAATCTTCTACCGACGTTATCGTAGAGAAGATACTTCCTACAAAGAGAAATCCGGAAATTTGGTGCAATTTCGACTTATGTTTGATGTCGGATGGATCGAAAAAAGCTCGGTGCAAAAGATGTAGGCGTTTCTTTAAAGAAGATGGAAATACAAGTTTGAAGAATCATAAGAATAAAAGTTGCACCGTTGTAAAAATGGGCTCGACGAGTGGCCAAACAACCATGGGAAATGACGGCAATATACAAACTTTCGACGCTAGTAGGCTTCGTCAACGAATGGCGAAGTTGGTGGTTCAAGAGGCGTTGCCCTTTAACTTTTTCGACAACAAAAGGTTGACGAGCATGATCCAAGAAGAGTTGGAAGCACGCTATTCCCATGTAAGTCGTACTACCTTAAGACGTGATGCTATAAAATTATGGAAACTTGCTAAAGATGATTTAAAAAAAGGTTTTGAAAATTTACAAACGGGGGTTAATTTAACTAGTGATGTTTGGACCGCCCCAAATTCTACACACGACTCGTACCTTTGCGTTACCGCTCATTGGATTGATCCCAATACTTGGGTAATGATGAAGCGTACGATTGCGTTTGAATTATTTGGGACTCCACATACGGGGGAAAATTTGTACCAAATTTTAGACTATGTTATAAGAAGTTATAAATTAGAGTCTAAAATCTTTTCTATGTCTTTTGATAATGCGTCCAACAATACAAATGCGGTTAAAAAACTAATTCTTAAATATAAACCGATTTGTAACGGTATGTTTTTCCATAGTCGGTGTGTTGCACATATTATTAATTTAGTTGTGCAAGATGGGTTACATGCTATTGAACCCACAACAACCGCTTTTAGAGTAATGCTAAAAGATGTTTTTGGTACTACCGGTTTAAGACATAATAAGTATATGAAATTTTGTGTCGATGCGGGGCAAGATTGGTTAGGTCCAAATTGGGACGTACCTACGCGTTGGAATTCCACTTGCCACATGTTTGAGTGTGCTTTGCGTCAAAAATTATCTTTAAGCATTTTCCATAATATGTTAGCCGATCGAAACCGTGTTGTACGATTTGAGGAGTCTAAGTGGGAAACGATCAAACAAGCTACCGAATTACTTTGTGTTTTCAAAAATGCAACAACTTATTTGTCGGGGGTTTACTATCCTACAAGTCCATTGGTGTTAAAACAACTTTACTTAATGTGTTCAAAAATAAATGACTTTGAATTTAGGGGTCCCCCATTTACCGAAATGGTGGTACCGATGAAAGAAAAACTTAGAAAATATTTTACCGAAATGCCCCCCGTTATAACAATAGCCGCTGCTTTAAACCCCATGATAAACACTTCAGGGGTTGAGGTGTTAATTACCAATATTTGTAGCGATTTGAATTTGTGTGACCAAGACGTTCATTTTGCGGAAAATGCCATTAACCATTTCAACAATTGTTTAACGAACATGTTTAATGTTTACTTGGAAAAATATGGTCCAACAACACACATCCATACCATGATGCACGCGGGGGCCTCTGGTTCGGGTCATAGGGATTATGATGAAAATGTTAGATTCTACAACACTTTGAAAAATGAAAATAGCAAACGAGCTCGTGATAACACCACTAGTAGCGAGCTTGGGAGGTATACACTTACCGATTTCTTGTCAACTATAAGTGTAGAAGAATTTCCAAACTTTGATATTTTGGATTGGTGGAAAGGAAAGGGTATCCAATTTCCAATTCTTTCCGCTATGGCTCGTGACGTACTAAGTGTTCAAGCTTCTACGGTAGCTTCGGAATCCGCTTTTAGTTTTAGCGGTAGGGTTATATCAAACAGGAGATCGAAACTCAATCCTTTGTCGGTTGAAGTTATAATTTGTTTGAAAGACCATCTCGATGCAGCAGAACGTTTACAAGATATTGCATCACTTGAGAGCGAGTTGGGCGACGTGGAAGTTCGATTACATAACTTGGAAATAGAGGGACATATGTCGGTACCTCTAACACAAGAAGAACTTGCATTCGACATGGAACTACGCGACAATGTCATGCGAGATGAAGAATGAAGAATGAAGAATGAAGAAATTGAGGCGGCGAATGACGACGAAGACATGAAGATTGAAGACTAGTTATCGTTTGGTTTGTATTATGTTTATGTTTAAATTTATGTTTAAAACTCTTGTATTTGGATTAAGAACTCTTGTATTTGGATGGTTTCGTTTAATTAAAAGTCGATTTCTATTGTCTTTTTACATATTTTCTCCATAAAAAATACAAAAAAAAAAAAAAAATTAAAAACCCGTAAATCCGGTTTTTAAACCGAAAACCGATCCGATCCGATCCGATCCGAAAAACCGATCCGATCCGTAAAACCGATCCGATCCGATCCGGTAAAACCGATCCGATCCGATCCGGTAAAACCGATCCGATCCGAACCGGTTTTAAACCGGTTCAAACCGGTTTTGACCGGTTTTAGATATTACGAGTAAAACCGGTTTAAAAACCGAACCGGTTTTGTCAAAACCGGTTTTGACCGGGGTTGACCAAAACCGATCCGGTTTTTAAACCGGTTCGGTTTTCCGAAAAATCCGGTTTGCGCACCGCCTCTACTATATTTAACCTTAATCATTAGTGGGACCCAAAAATTCCCTTTATTTATTCCTATTTTATTTTATTGGTATCAACTGAGAAAATATAATTTTTTTGGTATAAAACTATACGAGCTTGTATTGGACAGATAAGAATGACAAAATTATGAAGAGATTAAGGTGTAATCCGTTAAGTGTTTTCGTGCTGGAAACAGTTTCCGCTACCTTACAAATGAAGTAAGTTAGTTTACGCCACGCATATTCTAAAATACGTCATTTAATATTACGCCAAAACAATGCCATAATATTATTCCTTAATTGTAACGGTGGTTATACTTGAGTTTGTATAACTCGAGTAAATGACAAATGGAATTGGGTTACAAGCCTTTTAGTCTGCCGGCCACATTAAAAAAAGGTAGTCATTGTTCACGATTAAAGGGTGAACATGTTCCCTTTTAGTTTAATTCATTGAACAAAGTTTAAGGAGAGATTGAAAATTGCAAAACTCTATGATAAAAGATATAATGAACTTGAACAATTAATTGTTAAAAAAAAATAAAAAAAATTGGTGCATAAGCTTAAATATGAGGATTGGCTAGGTATTAGACGGATTCACGATTTTAATAATTCTTGTGTATACAAATATATGGCGTACTGTAACTGGTAAGGAGTCTTTGTAGGTTAATAGGTGTTGATGATTTGTATCACCAATATATATGATTAAAGTATAATGAGATACACTTTTTTTTTTGAACGGCAAATTTTATTACTAAAGTCTAGCAAAGCACTAGACTAGAAGACTAATACAAAGGAAATTTAAGCCAATCTACCCAAGAAATTTTACATTTTATATTTCTATGAGTTAACCAAAAAAAGGAAAAATTAATAATGTTGTCAACTATATCTCTTCTATGCATCTTTCCGCTATCGAAGATCAATGAGTTTCTAAATTTCCAAATCATCCAACACGTGGTAAAACCAATAACTTGAAGTTTTAATCGCCGGAACATCTTGTTTGGAATTGCTTCATAAGAATCCCACCATTCACTAAAAGAGTTGCTCTCAAAATTAACGATGTCGCACCATTTATAAACTTTAGACCATATATCTTTTGCAAACGAGCACGTGAAGATAGAGTGAGAAATTGTTTCGACACCCGAGTTACAATTTGGACACATAATAGAGTTAATTTCCATACCTCTTCTAGATAGATTAAATCTTGTGGGGAGTCGATCCAAATTAAGCCTCCAAATAAAAACATTTACCTTTATAGGTACCAAATTGCACCATTTTGTGGGTGAGTTATTTCCAGAAAAAAGAATAGAGTTTATGTGCCTTCGAGTGTCGGCAACCGTGAAATCTCGTGAATCACCAATGTTCCAATAAATTTTGTCTCTTCCTTCTTGCAATTGAGTGAGATGAATAATTGACATAAGATTTTGGAATTGCTCTTGCTCCACACCACATCTAAGTTGCCTTCTCCAATTAAATAACCAAGTACCATTTTGCATTCTATCTTTTACCTTGCAAAATGGATTTAACTCCAATTTATAGAGCCTATTAAACATTTGATAAACAATTGTATCTCATTATGAAAATAGAGTCATTTTATTCGAAAAACCCTAACGCTGCCGTCTTTCGGCGCCGTCTTCTGGCGATATTCCAAATCAGCCGGATTTTTTCTCCTCCGTTCACATAACTTCGTAGTCTCCTTCCCTGGGGGTAGGGGGTGGGTTGGGTGATGAGTTTTAAACCTAAGTTTCATTCAGCTTCCGATGGATGGGTTTGGAAGGTTGGTAAGCATGATCGTTCATCTAACGGAGATCCTAAGAAGCCTATTGATAATTCGTACTCCAAATCCGTTGATAAAATTGCTTCGTCCTTCTTTATTACAAACTTTCCAAATCATTTGGACGAAAAGTCTCTTTGGAAATGGTGCATGTTGCATGGAAAGGTTGTCGATGTCTACATTGCCAAGAAGAATACTAAAATTGGCAAAAGGTTCGGTTTTATTCGTTTTTTGGGAATACGTAACGAAATTGAATTTGCTCGTAATTTGTCCCAAGAATGGATGGGTTCGTTCCATCTATATGTTTCAGTTGCCCGTTTTAACAGATCTAAAACTCCGAAACCTGGAATTCACGCCATGCACTCTAGAACCAATGATTTAAACCCTAAAGTTTCTTATGCAAGTGTTGTAGCGGGTGCAATAAAACCTATAAATTATAAGAATTCAGATAAGATTCTAGAAGAATCAGAATTGCCACGTATGAAATCGCTGATTCTATAAGACTCTGACCTAGTTAAGATTGTAGAACCGGAATTGATTGTTCTTGCAAAAGTTCGTGAAATTGAGGCAATGCCACACTTATATGAGCACCTAGAAAATGAAGGGTTTAATGATGTATCAATTCACCATATTGGGGGTTTTTGGGTGTGGATTGAATTTAAATCATCAAAGTCTTGTTTCAGATTCAAGAATAAGCATCTTAAAAGCTTATTCTCGGAAATGAAACACGTTAATAGTAATTTTGTTATCGATGAGAGAGTTTCTTGGATCGAAATTGAAGGTCTTCCATTGTGCGCTTGGGACTCCGATGTGTACAAGAAGATTGCTGGGTTATGGGGAAAATTCCTATTTTTCGATGAAAATGATGATAATCCAAGTAGAGGTCGTTTATGCCTTAGCACAAAAGAACTTCGTTCTATCAATGAAACAATTAGAGTCGAAGTAGAGGAAGTTGGTTATATGGTTCGAGTCCGCGAAAAAGAAAATTGGAAGATCAAAATTAACAAAGCAGTTTGCCCTTCTGAATCGAATTATAGTTTGGATGAAAATGAAGATGAAGGATCTATGCATGAATTGAATAACCATCATATTTTAAATAATCATGAGGTTGACATTAGTATTCTGGAAACAAATGAGGCACCCGAGAAGGATTTTCCCTCAATAAATGAAGTCACCGGAGAAGGAAAAATCACTTCTCAAGGAAAAGATAATGTTGCAGTTGATTTAGAAAACCATGCCTCACATGCAAATGAATCACAACCAAAAAACGTCATTGATTTAGACCAAATCAATCAGCATCCTAATGTTGTTTTGTACTCGAAAGAACCGATATTATGTGGCACCTCAGGTTCAGAATCTCGTAGCTGCCCTCCAGGCTTCGAAAAATACAGACCCTCTTCTATGCGTGATGATCCTGAAGTTAATTCCCCTTGTCGTGAAAGCTTTTTTGGTAAGAAAGTTAGAAACATCTCTGGAAATAAATCTACAGCTAGTATTGGTGTGCTAAATTTTAATGATGAACGTGATGTCAATTAATGCAAGAGGTATCGGTGACATTGAAAAGAGGAAGTGGATAAAAAAACTATGTTTTCAAAATGGTGTATCTTTTCTAGGTGTTCAAGAATCCTCGGTGACATTGAAAAGAGGAAGTGGATAAAAAAAACTATGTTTTCAAAATGGTGTATCTTTTCTAGGTGTTCAAGAATCCTTAATGACAAAGATAAATATTTTTAAATTGAAGTCGATGTGGGGAAATTTCCATTTTGATTTTGCGTGTAGTTCAGCTCGCGGTCACTCAGGGGGGATAGTCTCAATGTGGGATCCTACAACTTTTGTAAAAAAAAAACATTTGTTGTGGGGTCAACTATGTCATTGTTGAAGGAAGGTGGGTGGGTCATCATGAAAATTCTCACATGATAAATGTGTATGCTCCACAAGATGTAGAAGCTAGAAGAATTATTTGGCTCGATCTCAATGAGTATATTCATTCCACTTCAGGAATTTTTATTATATTTGGTGATTTTAATGAGGTACGGTTCGAATCAGAGAGATATGGCTCAGTTTTTAATAATCAAGGGGCAAGTTATTTTAATGATTTTATTGATTCTAATGGTTTAATCGATCTCGCTATCGGTGGACGGAAGTTTACTTGGATGAACAAAACTGGCTCAAAAATGAGCAAACTTGATAGATTCCTTATCTCGGATAATTTGGTCCAACATGACTCAAATTTTAAAGTCACTGCTCTCGAGCGGAATCATTCTGATCACATCCCAATTCTTCTTCACTCTAGGAAGTTTGATTATGGCCCTATTCCGTTTAAAGTTTCACATTCTTGGCTCGAGATAGACTCTTTTGATATGTTGGTTCGTGAATCAGTGGCATCTTTCTCAAACATCTCGGCAACTTCAAAAATTGTTATTTTGAAAAATAAAATGAAATGGGTCAAAGAAAGTTGTAGAAAATGGAACTTAGAAAGAAGAATTAAAAACAAAGGTCGTTATGATTGGTTACATAATTCTTTAAAGGAGATAGAACAAAATATTGACAACGGGTTAGCTTCAAATGAAGATGTAGAAAATCGGTTACTGTGGTTAAAAGAAATCACGGAAATAGATCGCCTTGAAAATATTGACATCATGCAAAAGCTAAAAATAAAGTGGAACGTCGAAGGCGACGAGAATTCCTCCTTCTTTCATGGTTTGCTAAAACAATGTAGAAAGTCTCAAATGATTCACGGTATTATGGAAGATGGTGAATGGCAAGTAGAACCTCATTTGTGAAAAAGGTTTTTCTTGACTATTTTAAATCAAAGTTTTCGGTGTTTAACTCCACTACTCCGAATCTTAACCTGGAAAGCTTTTCTAAATTAAAAGAATCGGATGTGACCCCTCTTGAAAATCAGTGTTCTATGGAAGAATTAAAAGATGCGGTTTGGAGTTGTGGGAGTGAAAAAGCTCCGGGCCCCGATGGTTTCTCTTTTAAATTTATCAAAAAATATTGGGACTTATTAAAAGATGATATTTTGGATTCGGTTCAGGATTTCCTTACAAATGGTAAAATTCCTATGGGATGCAACTCTTCCTTTATAACTCTTATTCCTAAAGTTTCAAACCCTATTTTTGTAAAAGATTTTCGTCCTATATCGCTAATAGGGTTTCATTATAAAATTATTGCAAAGGTTCTTTCAATTCGATTATCGAAGGTTATTGATAATCTTATTAGTAGTGAACAAACGGCATTCATTAAAGGAAGACAAATTTTAGACGGCCCCTTAATGTTAAATGAAGTTATAGATTGGTATAAGTTGAAGCGTAAAAAACTTCTTTTATTCAAGGTAGATTTTGAAAAAGCTTTTGACTCATTAAGTTGGGAGTATCTTGATTTTATTATGTTACATCTCGGTTTTGGTACCCGATGGAGATTTTGGATAAAAGAATGTTTATCTTCAGCGAGACTCTCTATCCTTATAAACGGGAGTCCTACCGAGGAATTTAGTATGTCTAGAGGTCTTCGTCAAGGGGATCCCCTTTCCCCTTTTTTATTTATTATTGCAATGGAGGGCTTGCATCTTATGGCTAAAAATGCCGTGATTACAAAACGCATATCCGGAGCTTGTGTCGGAAATTCAAACATTATTATTTCTCACTTGTTTTTTTGCAGATGATGTCAAATGTAATTGCAATAACACTTGTTTATCAAATGTAATTGCAATAAATATTGGACAAGTAAATATTGCGTGAAGTGCACACTTGCAAAACACGGGGGCATGCTTTTCACTTGTGGTTTGTTGTTAATCAATGACAAGGCACAAGATTAATTGAGACACTGGCTGGGGTTTTGCTCATGATTTCTTAGCGTAATAGATTTTTTTGGGCTATTTGATTTAGGCCTTATGTTTAGCCTATTAGTTAATTTACCCTAATTAAGTAATTATGTTTCAAATATATAGGGTCACCAAATATATATTATATGATTTTCTTTATTTTATCTACTTTCACATTTTATAATAACAAGAAATCTTAGTTGTCCTTTATAAGTTTACATGATTTACTCATTTTACCTTGTTCTTTATGCGGATTTATTTCATATTCTCATACTCATTTATTCTTTAAGTGCTCTTATCCTTCAGAGATCTTATATAAAGTTCGTATTCTCGCAAGTATGGATTTTATTGCTCCTACTTTCTCTTATGTTGTTTCGCCGTGCTTGTTCAAGAAAGAGAGAGTCCCTTTGACGGAGTAGAGATTTTGGATCTTATTATACGTGACCCCGAGCCCCGATTCTGATCTTCTTTCCTCTTTCCTTATTTTTAATTCAAGTTATAGGTCAGGTAGAAGTGTTATATCTAGAGTTTTGCTTCATGCTACTACTTATTAACTAAACCAACAAAAATATTTATAAGTCGTCTATGATTAATCTTTAGTATACGGTTAGAGCGTAATTATAGACTATTTTCCAAGAAGTCCAAGACTCTTGTGCAGTTTTATGATGAGATCGTTACCATTGTACGACTTAAGTTGGTGACTTTACGGTTCAAGAAGAATACGGTTAGGTCCAAAAGATGGTTGGTTAAATGGAAGCTCTCAAAGTCCTTGTTTGGATGAAGGCACATGTCGTATAACAAGGCATGAGATCCATAGATATGTTTTATTCATTGAATAGCGCAGTTAGGTCAAATGTAGTATTGTTACAAGTTACAACTCTAGTTAGTTGATTATATTATTTTAATTTTATTGTGTAGCTAGAGTTAGTTTGTGTTGTTTATATTTATGGCATGTCACAAACTTAGTTTGCGTTGTTTTCAAGCATTTTGGTTGAGGTTAAGTAGTATTTCAAGTAGCTGTGCGCAGTCCAAGAACTCAACCAAATCGCTCTGGACCAAACCGAACCAAGAGTAAAGAAAATAGTTTGGGCGGGTTGAGGACCGAACAAGGACACTCGGAACCGAACCGGACCGAGAACCGACGGGAAATGAACTGAAGATCATGAAAGTTTCTTCGACTTTTTTGAGTTTTTCTTGGTTTTGGGCCGAACCGAACTGCAGTACTGAAAACCAATTATGCATGAAAATTAGAACCAATAACTGAACTGATATAGCTCAGTCTGGTCCAGTTTGGTTCTGCTGTCGGTTACTAGCGTGATTCTGTTACCCAGAAAAAAACCATTAATAGTTGAACAAATAAAGGGATGAAAAAGAAAATAAATTATATTAACTTATGGCTATAACGTACACGGCACCTTACTTATTTGTAGACCAAACAAAAACTTGTGGACACTTCGTAAAGAAAACAAGCCCACTAGGTTATTAAGGGCATGGACCATTTACCAAAAATCTAGAAAATAATCCTACTCAACTGTTTGGGCTCAGCATAGCTATCTCCTCGAGTTTCATGAGGTTTTGATTACGATCGTTAATAGCCTATTCTTCATATGGATTTCAATTTTTCATTTGAATTGTGAGAAAATTTATATGGATGTTAGTTTGTTGTGCTCTACAGTTCTAGTACTAACATTTTAATTAATTCATTCATATCAAATACTTAGCTTGTTGTGCTCTACAGTTCTAATACTAACATTCGACCTAATTAATTCAAATTTATAAATCATGAAGCCATTTTTTTTAATTTCAGCTCCGAAAATTGTCATTTCCCTTTCATGGCTTGTAACGTTATCAAACGTAGCATAACAGTCGAATTTTGAAAATTTGTTATTGCATCAAATCGAATGCAATCGAGTTCCTATACATAATATATTTCGTATTTAAACACATAAAAAATGGTGTGACCTCGTCGACTGGAGCTCGAGGGTTTTGATGTTTTGTGATGTCTGTCCAATTCATATTTCTTCTCCTTCTTTGGTTTAACTCCGACAGTGTCGGCAATTTTAGGTTTGGGGTTTTGAAAAGGGGGCTAGTTCCCGTTTTCCTTCTATTTTGAGTGAGATGCTTGAAAACTGATTTCCTATATATTGTACCTTTAATCTACTACATCTACCCTAGTGGCCCAGATCCAAGGATAACCCTGAGCATGACTAGGTCACATACTTCTCGAGCATAAGCCCAGGAGAATCCATTATAAAATGGGAATACCATTTAAAAAATAAGTTTGGGTGAGGTTTGCAATAACCTAGATAAGGATAGAATATGCAATATGTGCAAGTCTAATACGTTAATGAGTTGTTGCATTTGCATACAAAAAATAATTTTGATAATGACAATTTTAATGGCTGTCATTAAGAGCAATAAAATAAAAATCAAATCTATAAAATCATTATTAACCAATTAAAAATTAACTGAAGTTTTACTATAACGAATTATTTTAAAATTCACTGTACTTTTTTATTTTCTACCTATTGATTCAAGCATCACTTAGAATGCCCGTGTACTACACGGACCTATAAACTAGTTATGTTTTAAAACCGAGTCTTCATCCCATGTTGTGTCTAATTATCTTAAAAAATTTAATCAAACTACAATAAAATCCCCAAATCTATATTTACATCAAATGGTATTAGAGCATCACTTTGAGTGAATTAGGTAATATAGCCTAAACTTAAACAATTTTGTGTGGAGTTAGGTTATACTTTCAGGTATATGTGGTTATTGAGGAAATATACGTGAGGATGTAGTGATACACGTACTATAGAATGTAAACATTCATATTATGCGAACATTGGAAAAATTACAATTACAAATTTTCTTTTAGAAACAAATATACAATTATATATTGATAAATACATGAATTTATGCAAACATTAGAAAAATTATATTATTTTCTACTAAATCTTCATACTATATCCTCGTATCCATAAAATGGTTGAAATTGAAATCCATTCTTTTGCATAATCTTATTATTTGATTTGAATACTTGTAATGATCAAATGAATAAAGAGAATTAGTATGCAAATTTAGTAGGAATCAATGTAATTCTAAAAATATTATTAACAAAAACATTATATGACGAACAACATTTAATTCGTTATTTTGGTCTCTGTTACTTATGAAATTAGTCGTTTCAAATTATATATTAACTTTAAAATGCCAAATATTTAGATTAGAAAATAGCAAGTCGAGTTTAATGAGGTGAAAGTTGTACATAATGATTTCTGATGAAGCTTTTGCAATCGAAATCAAGTCAATTTATGATGATTTGAGTAGAAATGAAAATCAAGTATGTGTTTTAGTGTGTGTTCTTGAGAGAGAAGATGGAGGGAGTTGAGGCTTTCAAAAGTGTTTGACTATTAGAATGAGTGAAAACTTACATCATCAAGGTTAAACAAAGGTATTTATACCTCCTATCACTAATTACTACTCTCTTGTCTAATTACCACTAATTACATGTTTAAAGCTCAAAACTAGTTATAATATGGTCCTAACAATCTCCCCCTTTTTGAGCTTTAATACCCCATCCTAGTCTTTTTGGACTTAAGCACCAAAACCCAATCTCCCTTCTTCAATATCTTCTATTGGCCTGTTGTGATCTTCAGTAACTCTCAGATGTGCGTCAAGATGTTTAATTATATTCCTTCAATTTAATTTCTTGTCAATATTTGTAATTGACTTCTCTTGATTTTGCAGTTCAAAGAATATATCTGAGAAGCAACTAAGATTTCTGCCTTTGATATGTAAATGATTTCTGAGTTTCCGGAGAGTACCATAGCAGAAATTTGAAGTTTCAGATACTCAAAGAAAATATATTTTTCGTTGAATCTGTTCCTAAAAACTTATTTACTAAAGTTTTGAAAGTTCTGGAAATGGAATATCAGTTAGGTAAGGACTTGTCTGGGATTTTCAGATATTTGGAGATTTTGTTTTGGATTTTGTGGTAGAGGTTTTTGTGAAAATAGGATGATGATGTTTTTGGATTTTGAAAAGAATGGTTTGAAAGTTAAAGTTTTGGATGTGTGTGTTTGTTTTGGTAAGAATGATTTGAAAATGTTAAGATTTGGATTGAATGTGAATGTTTTGTATGTAGGAAAGAATGATATGTACATTTTAAGATTTGAATTGATGTGGATGATTTGTATTTTGTTTGGAAAGAAAGATTTATATGGTTAAAATTTGAATTGAAATGGTTGAGAATTTGTGATTTGAAATTTCAATGAATGTGTCGGTTTCTTCTTCACAAATGTAAATCGACGAAATGTAGACCCATAGACAGAGTTGTTTATAGTGGAAGACTTTTCTTGAAGTTGTGGCTTTGTCAATTTGTGATTATTGATAATTGTTGTTAGGGTAAAATGTTGATAAAGTTTACACTCCCCCTCAAACAAACAATTATTTCTTAACGGATCTTTGGTTTCTTGTTTACTCCCCCTTAACCGTTGCATATGTCTTTTTAATGCGGAGTAAACTGAGCTAATATATTCTCCCCCTCGTGATGAACAAGATTTATCTGAATCATCATGTAAAATATGAAGCTCTGCGAGGTGGAATTAGGAAAAATCTTCTAAGCCCATTGATACAAATGTGATGAATAATGATATATTCATATTTTGAATGAATCAATATACATCACATTTTATCATTGAAAACCTGACCGTTGTTAATTATATAGAAATACGATCAAATCTAATCTCAATGACCGTTGTGGATGACATAAAAGAACAGTCTCGTATTTATCATTTGATCTCCCGACTGTTGTTGATAACGTTGGGGTACAGTCATCAGATGTTACATCATAATCGAACGGGGTAAACCGGGATCACATAGATTGCCCGTTAACACAATAGTTACAAAAACTGTGTGACCTACGTTTAGTGTTGGCTTTGATGTTAGCACTGGTAGGATTTCCATTCAATCATTGTGAATTATCAACATGAGTGATATCACTATGAATGTTCCGGCTATATCACAAAGATATGCTTGGTATTTTGCCTGTGTCCTAATGGTGTTTATGTCGGTTCTAGACTCAATTTGTGGACAACTGAAGGCGAGGACTGGAGAGACTTGTCCTCTAGTTCAATATCAACAATCTCCAAGTGAGATATCGATAGCATATGAGCTTATCTCCGTGAAAATGAAACAAATACTATTTAAGAAATACTTGAGTGGCTGGGGGGTTGTGCATTGCATCACTGGGTCCATGATGTCTTTTTCAATATCAGAGAGCAACACATGCAATCTGATAGAGACGTGGCGACCCGGCTTTTAATCCATTGACCCTGATCGCTCGCCTTCGCTCGATTGCCTGATTGAGATTGATTAAGAATGGCATGGCTAAATAGTTGACCGCTCGCCTCCGCTCGCTTTCCCTGCTTTGAGAAATGAAAAGGCTCTCTTCCTTCCGCTCCCCCCCCCCCCCCCCCGTTCGTGCTCCTCGCCCGAGGTTCACTCACTCGCTTTCCGTAAAAAGATCAAATAAAGGAAGGTCGATTAGGAAAGGTTTCAAATCAAAGAACTTGTCCTCTTGTTCAATATCAACAATCTCCAAGTGAGATGTCGATAGCATATGAGCTTATCTCCGTGAAAATGAAACAAGTACTTTTTAAGATATACTTGAGTGGCTGGGGCGTTGTGCATTGCATCACTGTGTCCATGATGTCTTTTTCAATATCAGAGAGCAACACATGTAATCTGATAGAGACGTGGCGACCCGACTTTTAATCGGTTTGGAAAGGGTTTTTCGTTTTCTTTAACCCTGTCACTCCCTCCTCACTCAAGCTTACTTTTTCAGTTTTCAACTACACCCTCATTTCATTTTACCATGTATTTAGCTGAATTGCACCCCATACTTCTTTCCCATGCTCAAATTTTATCTCAGCGCACCCCAATCAAGATTCCGTGATACTTGATTCTGCTCACCTAGACCTATGGACCCTCACAGTATGTCCTATATTGTAGGTGGCTCCTGGGGAAGATCATGCCGGTTATAGCAGTGTAGGGTTTCAATACGCACCATGCGACTGATCGAACCATAGGATCGACCTCCTAGTATACTTGATTCGAACCATGACTGACCAAGAACATGAACTTGTTCTTGAGCGGTTAAAATCAACTAGCTGATTTAATCCCTAAATGCGGAACTGGGATTAAACCTAATCCTTAAACCCTAAAGGATTGGGATGTTGGAAATCTAGATTAGGTTAACAAGAAAGAAACCTTGTACGAAGAACTCGAACACACACATATACTTGTGTGTGTTCGTCGACTACTAACAAGAACCTTAGGGTTCTTGGTTCGACTTTGAACAAGAGGAGAAGGAGGAAGAGTGTTCCATGAATCATACTTTAGGTTAATGCTTAAGATAAGTCAACTGATGATGAACACGACGAACGATCCTCTAGATGATCACTTGCAACGAACTTGGATCTTCAAGACTTGAAGAACACGGAGAACGAATGAAGAACACGAAGAACGAAGAACACCAAGTGATGGTGTTCTTGGTTCGGCCGAATAGGGTAAAGGGGCAAGGGTTTCGGCTTTTAGGTGTAACCTAATAAGTGATGCCTAAGCCATCTATTTATAATAGATGGACTTTCACTTAGGGCCCTTCTAGTTTAATTACGATTAATCTCTTAATTAAACTTATCCTTTTACACTTCCATCTCTTATAGTTTAACTAGTTTATTATTGTTGCACTTAACTATTAAATGTCTAGTATTAACACACTAATAATTCGGTACCCATATACACGAATTATATATACTTGTATTTATACTTTTAATAGTTAATTATATAATAACCTTTATATAATTTATACAATAATATTATCCAATTACTATATGATTTAATAGCTTTAAATCATATCATGGATAACCTTTAATTAACACATTGTATATTTACTCAACTAGTAAATGTACAAGTACTTGTATTAATTAGTTAATTGAACTAATCTAGTAATAAGTAAACTTAACGTAATACTTAACTGATTCATAATGACTATTATGAATCATTTCTCTTCGTAGTATCGTTGCATAACTTGCTCGTATTACATGCACTCACCGGTGTGACCCTTAAGTGTTCGTAGGCATGGATGTATCATCATAGGTTGACTAACTGTGCACATAATTCCTTCAGACTCCCACTTGTGTAAGTTTGTAACCTTTGTCTTAATGATACGAGCTACAGTGGCCTTCTAGATGGGCATGCAGGTAACCAACCCCATAAAAACAGCTTATGTAACCCTGGTATAGTTTTATGAAAAAACTCTTAATAGCGTCTCCTAATAAAGAACACTCTATCTTTACTTCTTGTGTAACGTTGTTAGGTTTATCCCTTGCAGCACGATATTTGTGATAACGAATACGAGCATGGTAGAAATTATCAACTCCTGTATTTGTAACACCTCAAATTTAATGCCAAATATTGGCCAAAATAAAACATTTTATAAATAGAAGAACATCCCCAATTTAGATTTACAAAAATCTTGGTATGAAATCAGAGTATAAAAGTAGGTATTACAAAATAGATCATCACCAAGCTAAGACTAAATCCAATCTAGTGTTCTTCTATTCTAGGTCCCGCATCTCTATCCATGCGTACCTAAACCTTCGATCCCGAACCTGAGTACATAGCAAAAACAAACAAGGAGTACGTGAGACAAAAACGTCTCGTGAGATACATGGGTTTAGACCCATTAATAATAATAAACGTTAACCAAGTAATCAACACAGGTAATTCCGTCCATCTATATAGTCACCCTATGGTGACTCCAACCTTGCTTCCCTAGTATCACATATCTAGTTATCGGGTTGCCCCCGAGCTAACTAGCAACACTAACGTGCCCAACTATCGGGTTGCCCCCGAACTAGCTAAAAGCACCCATAAATCCAACTATCGGGTTGCCCCCGAACTAGCTAGAAACACTATCCTATCTAACTATCGGGTTGCCCCCGAACTAGTTAGAAACATCACCATGTCTAGTTATCGGGTTGCCCCCGAACTAACTAGCATCACATCATCTCGTTCTCACCATAACTCAAGGTTATGTCAATCTAGCTCTCGGCTATCACATTCATCAACAAACCAGTTAGTTAATTATTAACAATAATTCACAACTAACTACACAACTGTAAGTCTACTCAATTAAGCAATTAGACCGCACATAAGTATAAAACAATGTATTTCAAGGGCTATGTACTCAGTAAAGTCCACACGTACTCACCTTAGCAATAAAGATGCTCCAACTGTGTTCTTGACACCAAAGCTCTTGCTTCACAATTTCACCGACTTTCCAAGATGTCACCGAAAGCCTAAAACAATGATCATACAATGATCAACATCACAATCTACTATCAATGTGTTCATCTACCCCTAGATAACACCCATCAATCCATTTCCCCCAAATATGGTGATTACCAAACCCTAGGTTTAACCAACCCTTAAGATTCTTACAAATCATAATCACACACTCGTTTTCCTTGTTAATATACCATCTATTAAGTGTATACACCATTTATTTCACCAAAATCACCAACCCAAGAACTAGGGTTTCAAACCCTAGGTTCAAGATCCATAGATCTAAAGCTACAACTACAAAGGATTGAAGATATACCTTTAATCTTCAACTAGGAGTGAAGAATCACAAGATTTGACCAAGAAATCTGCTCCAAATGATGCTTTACACTCAAAAACGCTCACAAACTCGAGAGAGAAGAACTAGGGTTTCACTTGGCAATAAATGAGCCAAATCCCGACTTTAATGCTGCCAGACACAAGTTCACGGCGCGACCATAGTTCGCGTCGCGAACTCTCCTTCTACACGCATACTTAGCGATCGTTATCTAGTCGCGAACTACTTAGCGACACATGGCCAAACTCCCTGGAGCAAGTTCCCGATCGGGAACTTATAGTTCGCGTCGCGAACTCCTGATGGCAGCAAGGTTGCACTTTTTCCAACTTGTCTCGACCCGGTTTCGCCCGTAACTTTCTCGTACGGTGTCCAAACGACACGAAACCAATTCCCACGTAATTTATATGATTTATCCATAATTATCATATTTTTATACAATTTATTTATTTACAAATTCGGGTCGTTACAACTATCTACCCCTTAAGAAGATTCCGTCCTCGGAATCTCATCATAGTTCACGAAATCCGGGTATCTTTTCCGAATCTCGTCCTTGACTTCCCAAGTCAAATTCGGCCCAAGTGAATGCTTCCACTTGACCAACACCAACTCGATCTCTTTATTCCGAAGCTTCTTTGTTTTCGTTTCTAATATAGCCTCGGGCTCCTCAATCAAACGGTTCGGGCCGTCAACCCGCAACTCTTGCAATGGAATAATATTTTCAACTTCCCCGATAAACTTCTTCAAATAACTCACGTGAAAGGTGTCATGCACACCTTGAAGCTCGGGTGGAAGTTCCAACTTAAAAGCTTGAAGCCCGACCCGTTTCAATATTTTAAACGGTCCCACATACCTTGGACTTAGCTTTCCCTTTTTACCAAACCGCATCACACCTTTCCAAGGTGACACCTTCAACATGACCATATCACCGACATCCAAGTCGTATGGCCTTTTCTTCAAACCCGAATAACTTCGTTGTCTATCTTGGGCGACTTTCATGTTGTTTTGAATAATACCAATCTTTTCATTCGTCACTCTCACGATCTCGGGACCCGTGAGTTTCGTCTCTCCCGCTTCCAACCAACAAGATGGAGTTCTACATTTTCTCCCATACAACGCCTCATAAGGCGGCATCTTGATAGTCGAGTGATAACTATTATTATACGAGAACTCGACTAACGGTAAATGTTCATCCCATTTACCACCGAAATCTAACACACACGATCTCAACATATCTTCAACCGTTTGAATCGTTCTTTCACTTTGACCGTCGGTTTGCGGATGATAAGCCGTGCTCAACCGCAACTTTGTACCCAATTCTTCTTGTAAAGATCGCCAAAATCTCGAGGTAAACCTCGCGTCCCTATCGGATACAATCGATAACGGGACCCCGTGGAGTCGAACCACCTCATCAACATACAACTTAGCCAATTTCTCAAGTGGCAACGTTTCCCGAATTGCTAAAAATAACGCACTCTTGGTCAACCGGTCAACTATGACCCAAATGGCATCGTGACCTCTACTCGTCTTCGGTAAACCTACTATGAAATCCATAGTTATATCTTCCCACTTCCCGGCCGGTACAACTAATGATTGAGCTACCCCATACGGTACTTGATGCTCGGCTTTCACTTGTGCACACGTGGCACACTTAGAGATATACTTGGCCACCCTCGCCTTCATTCCGGGCCACCAATAAACCCGTTTCATATCTTGGTACGTCTTTGTACTTCCCGGGTGAATCGAATAATTCGATTTGTGCACATCATACAACAACTCTTTTCGGATACCACCGAACTTAGGAACCCAAATACGACCGCCTACAGTCTTCAACCCTTGTGCATTTTCGAGGAAATGTTGGTTCTTACCTAACCGTTCTTGTCTCAACTCGTCTTTTCCCATAACCTCCCGTTGGGCATTCTTGATCCTTTCGATAATGCTCGAGATGACTTCTATACGTGTTAAAATTCCTCGGTTCGGGTTTTCATAAACCTTTCGGCTCAAGGCATCGGCCACCACGTTCGCCTTTCCCGCATGATACACAATCTCACAATCATAATCGGCTATCAACTCGATCCACCTTCTTTGTCGCATATTAAGATCCTTTTGAGTAAACACGTATTGTAGGCTTTTATGATCCGTGTACAACGTACACCGAGTACCATACAAATAATGTCTCCACAACTTCAAGGCAAATATAATCGCCGCCAATTCCAAGTCGTGTGTCGTGTACCTTAATTCCGCTTTCTTCATTGTCGCGAGGCATACGCGATCACCTTTCCTCTTTGCATCAACACACAACCGAGCCCTTGATTTGAAGCATCACTATAAACCACAAAGTCTTCCATACCATCCGGTAACGTAAGGATCGGCGCGTTACATAACTTTTCTTTTAACAACTTAAACGCCTCTTCTTGCTTCTTCTCCCACACAAACTTCTCACTTTTTCTCGTTAACTTCGTGAGTGGAATCGCGATTCTTGAGAAATCTTGTATAAATCTCCGGTAATAACCGGCTAACCCAAGAAAACTTCTAACCTCGGTAGGAGTTTTCGGAGGCTCCCAATTTGACACCGCTTCAATCTTTGACGGATCAACCTTAATACCATCACACGTCACCACGTGACCTAAGAATTGCACTTCCCGCAACCAAAACTCACACTTTGAAAATTTAGCATACAACTTCTCCCGTTTTAACACATCTAACACAAGTCTCAAATGACCTTCGTGTTCTTCTTCGGTTTTTGAATAAATCAAAATGTCGTCAATAAACACGATCAAAAACTTATCAAGGAACGGTTTACAAACCCGATTCATCAAATCCATAAAAATAGCCGGTGCGTTGGTAAGACCAAACGGCATCACTAGAAATTCATAATGACCATAACGTGTACGGAAAGCCGTCTTCTCGGTATCGCCTTCTTTCACCCGAACTTGGTGATAACCCGACCTCAAATCGATCTTTGAGAAATAACTAGCACCTTGCACTTGGTCGAATAAGTCGTCAATTCTCGGCAACGGGTAACGGTTCTTAATAGTTACCTTATTCAACTCTCGGTAGTCAATACACATTCTCATCGAACCGTCTTTCTTTTTAACAAATAACACCGGTGCACCCCACGGTGACGAACTCGGACGAATAAAACTTTTATCTAACAATTCTTGCAATTGGGTCATCAATTCCCGCATCTCGGTGGGAGCTAAACGATATGGAGCACGAGCAATCGGCGTCGCCCCCGGCACTAAATCAATTTTAAACTCGACTTGTCTCTCCGGTGGCAAACCGGGCAAGTCATCGGGAAATACCTCGGGGAATTCCCGAATAATTTTTACACTATCCATTGCCTTCTTTTCTTTTCGGCCATCTAATACATATGCAATAAACGATGCACAATCTTTCGATATACTCTTCCTCGCCTTAATGGCGGTAATCACATTAGGCATGTGATGTCGTTTCTCCCCATACACATACACTTTCTCATTCTCGGGTGTCCTAATCGACACAATTTTCTTTCCACACAAAATCTTGGCTTGGTGCATACCCAACCAATCCATACCAATAACCACATCAAACGCCCTAATTCCCATGGGCAACAAATCCACCTTAAACTTTCTACCGTCTATCTCTAGTTCACAATTTCTATAAATACATTCAACCATAGACGTTTTCCCGTCGGCTACTTCTATTTCATAAACCTCATCTAATATTTCGGACGGCACATTCAATTTACAACCGAACTCATAAGACACAAACGAATAATTAGAACCCGAATCAAACAAAATATGAGTTGGCAAGGAGTTAATGAATAGAGTACCTGACACCACATCATGTGCCTCCTTCGCCTCCTCTCGGGTGAGTTGGAAGGATCGCCCCTTCACCTTCGCCGGTTCCACTTTCTTTTGAGCCGTGGACACCATTGATTCAATTCCCTTCTTTGGGCACACATTGCTATAGTGCCCCTTCTCGTGGCACGAGAAACACTCCACATCGGCCAACGACTTGACCTTACAATCCCGGGCTACATGCCCCGGTCTACCACAACTAAAGCAAGACCTCGATCCACTCCGGCACTCGCCGGTATGATTTTTCCCGCATTTCTTGCACGGGCCCACACTTCCTTGTTTAGAGAAGCTCGAAGTGAACTTCCCCTTTTTGAACGAACTAGAGCCGCTCTCCGCTTTCCTTTTCTCGCCCACATGGGCCCTCTCGGCAACCCGTGCCTCATTCACTTCTTCCACACCCCGGGCGGCACTAATGGCCTCATCTAGTGAAACCGCCCTCTTCACTTCCAATTGGTAGTCCCACGGTAACCCACTAGCATACCGGACCACCCTCAACCTCTCATCCGAGTAGGTTTTAGCAACAAACGGGAGCAATCCCGTGAATTCTCTCGAGTATTCTTCGACCGACATAACACCCTTTTTGAGGGTCACGAACTTCTCGTGCATTTTCACCAAATCCCTTTCGGGACAAAATTTCTTTTTCAATCTCGTGGTGAACTCATCCCACGACATCTTCTCAACCACCTCCTTCCCGAGGGTCTCATACACGATGTCCCACCAAACCATCGCATCCTCTTTTAACAATTGTGACGCATACGTCACCATATCGGCATCCTTACATTTACTACTACCGATCACCCTCTCGGTTTCCCGGATCCATCTCATGGTTACTTTCGGGTCCGAACTACCCGAATACACATTTGGCTTACAAGCCATGAATGATTTAAACGAACACCCTTCTTTCACAACGGGCTTAGCCCTTGCATCACTTTGGCCACCCGTGGGGGACTTCCCTTCCCCGGTGCCACTACCTCCGGTTTTCTCATCCGACTTAGCCTCGGATTCCCGGTCTCCACCCGACCTTTCACGGTCTCCAATAATTCGGTGCACTTCCTCGGCCACCGTCCCCTTGATTTGGTCGATAATAGTTTGGAGATCCGCCATGGTCACCGGAGTTCTATTAGCTCCGACCTCCGATTCGTCAACCCGATGCATTGATGGTTGACTTTCTTGCTCATCCACCCTCTCAACAGGAGGTACTTCCTCCTCCCGGTTCTCCGGGGCTTTCCCACTTCTACGAGTATTCACCATTTCTTTCAATCAAGACTATACGAAAGACATTAAACATTTAGTACCTTGTGTACAACCCATTAGTCTCATAAGACTCAATATCCAAATCATATCAAATTCATCGGTCCCCTAGGTTCAACCCTAAACTTAATATAAAGTCTCAAGGTCAACCTATGATCTCAAGGAATCTTACATTCCTAATGCTACAGTCTAAGACTAGGATGGTCATCCAACCTAATTCACTTAAACTATAGCTCTGATACCAAGTTGTAACACCTCAAATTTAATGCCAAATATTGGCCAAAATAAAACATTTTATAAATAGAAGAACATCCCCAATTTAGATTTACAAAAACCTTGGTATGAAATCAGAGTATAAAAGTAGGTGTTACAAAATAGATCATCACCAAGCTAAGACTAAATCCAATCTAGTGTTCTTCTATTCTAGGTCCCGCATCTCTATCCATGCGTACCTAAACCTTCGATCCCGAACCTGAGTACATAGCAAAAACAAACAAGGAGTACGTGAGACAAAAACGTCTCGTGAGATACATGGGTTTAGACCCATTAATAATAATAAACGTTAACCAAGTAATCAACACAGGTAATTCCGTCCATCTATATAGTCACCCTATGGTGACTCCAACCTTGCTTCCCTAGTAACACATATCTAGTTATCGGGTTGCCCCCGAGCTAACTAGCAACACTAACGTGCCCAACTATCGGGTTGCCCCCGAACTAGCTAAAAGCACCCATAAATCCAACTATCGGGTTGCCCCCGAACTAGCTAGAAACACTATCCTATCTAACTATCGGGTTGCCCCCGAACTAGTTAGAAACATCACCATGTCTAGTTATCGGGTTGCCCCCGAACTAACTAGCATCACATCATCTCGTTCTCACCATAACTCAAGGTTATGTCAATCTAGCTCTCGGCTATCACATTCATCAACAAACCAGTTAGTTAATTATTAACAATAATTCACAACTAACTACACAACTGTAAGTCTACTCAATTAAGCAATTAGACCGCACATAAGTATAAAACAATGTATTTCAAGGGCTATGTACTCAGTAAAGTCCACACGTACTCACCTTAGCAATAAAGATGCTCCAACTGTGTTCTTGACACCAAAGCTCTTGCTTCACAATTTCACCGACTTTCCAAGATGTCACCGAAATCCTAAAACAATGATCATACAATGATCAACATCACAATCTACTATCAATGTGTTCATCTACCCCTAGATAACACCCATCAATCCATTTCCCCCAAATATGGTGATTACCAAACCCTAGGTTTAACCAACCCTTAAGATTCTTACAAATCATAATCACACACTCGTTTTCCTTGTTAATATACCATCTATTAAGTGTATACACCATTTATTTCACCAAAATCACCAACCCAAGAACTAGGGTTTCAAACCCTAGCTTCAAGATCCATAGATCTAAAGCTACAACTACAAAGGATTGAAGATATACCTTTAATCTTCAACTAGGAGTGAAGAATCACAAGATTTGACCAAGAAATCTGCTCCAAATGATGCTTTACACTCAAAAACGCTCACAAACTCGAGAGAGAAGAACTAGGGTTTCACTTGGCAATAAATGAGCCAAATCCCGACTTTAATGCTGCCAGACACAAGTTCACGGCGCGACCATAGTTCGCGTCGCGAACTCTCCTTCTACACGCATACTTAGCGATCGTTATCTAGTCGCGAACTACTTAGCGACACATGGCCAAACTCCCTGGAGCAAGTTCCCGATCGGGAACTTATAGTTCGCGTCGCGAACTCCTGATGGCAGCAAGGCTGCACTTTTTCCAACTTGTCTCGACCCGGTTTCGCCCGTAACTTTCTCGTACGGTGTCCAAACGACACGAAACCAATTCCCACGTAATTTATATGATTTATCCATAATTATCATATTTTTATACAATTTATTTATTTACAAATTCGGGTCGTTACAGTATTCGTAATCATTTTATGGCTTCTTGATTCAAACTGTTGTGATAAACGACAAAGAACAGACCAGTTCGTTTGGGCACGGCCGTGCACTAGTCAGTTTCTCATCATGTCAAAGGACCTTTAAATATCTCTCCTAAAGAGGAGGTGCAATTACCATCTTGTTATATTTCGATTTAAAATACAACTTCCTTTGTACCCAATATCGCCTCGTATGACAAACATATTTCAGAATTGTCTAAGTTGAACCAAAGCACATTAGTCATCGTATCCTAAACCAAATACTTCACGCTTAAGGACAATCCTAGTGAACAATACTTTTGAACTTTTCAACCACGAAGTATTGTCACGGTGGTCAATCCAATATTCGTTGAGCTCCAACAGAATATCACCGACATTTGGTTTACACAAAACTTGTGTAGCTATCTTCGAAGAACTTCGAATCTACCACCAAATACCGCGATGACGTTAACGTCCCATCAAGGTTACAACCAAGACGAGTAGTCACGGATTTATATCTTTTTGAATAAATAGACTTTTATTCATGGATGATGTAAAACAATCAAAGTCCGAATAAAAATGATACTAACTCAAGTATTATTCCTCACTGGACATAGATACTGAATTATTACTGGATCATTACTTATTCCTTTTGTTCGCGTTGATTACTTAATGATTCTTACAACCTTAATTGTAACTTCTATCACTAAACCAATCATTCCTATTAAACTAAAGACATAAGATGAGTATTTAGGAATACTATTACTTTTGTCTTTGCTAGATATTGTTCTTGCAACAATCTAGAACATATTCTAGTCTTGTCTTTTATGCAATTCGGTAAACACATGAGGATTGGAAATTAACTCCTTAGTTTATTGAATTCATAAAATCATCCTTGTAACTAAAGCCTCTTTTAGTTACTTGATTTGTAGATATACTTACTAGTTAAAGAAATTTCCTTAAATTACTATGTTATCCACTGAAGGGTTAACAACATATTAGATATGCAATAATTAATCACAAGACTTGTGATCACGCTATTAGGTTTGCAATAATCTAATTAATGATAATTTATTTCTCTTAACTCTTTGGCTAACGACTTGGTAAAACCTTGTTGTTAATGTCTTACTAACTTAATGAATTCATTGACATCTTTAATGATTACGTTAGTCTTAGCTCCCACTTACTTTTATGGAATTTAAGCATCTCTTAAACTACTTTGACCTAGTCAATAACTTGTAGTTTAATCTTTTTAAGAATTCTATCAATAATTAAGATCATCCTTTGAATTTGCGAATATCCAACATTCCTGTTTAGGGAATTATGATCTTTATTGATTACTGTATCTAACAAGTATAAAACACATGAAACGATACTTCCAATTCTTAAACATATTAGTATTCTTTAAGAACTTTATTTAATGCCAAAGTCATTACTTGGATTTCTCAAATATCCATTATTCCTATTAGGGAATTATGACTTGATTAAATATTGTATTTATTACAAGTATAAAAGACTTGCAATAATACCTTTTAATTTCTTAAATACTTTAATATAGTATTGTCCCTTTTAAGAGTTCATTTAGTGTCTAAGTCATTTTACTTGGATTATACGAATATCCAATTATTCCTATTAGGGAATTATGACTTCATTAAATCCTTTACTACAAGTATAAAAGACTTGTAATAACACTCTTAAAGTCTATCTTGATTATATCCAATACAATCATACTATATTAATACTAATACTTAAGATGTTTTAACTAAGTTTAATAACTCTTGAACCTTATGCTTCCATAAAACTCTTAAATACTTTCATTAGAAAAACTTTCTAATTACTAGCATCTAAATACCTTAAGCTATCAAGACATTATTATACAACAATCAAACAAATATATATAAACATGAAATATAAGTAAATCAAAACTTGACTTACAATCTAGTCATAAACCTTGACTAGTGTAATTATCACACATGCACACAATATAATTCAACCATGGATTCGAAATTAATTAAAACCAAAATAAAATTTGTTTTAACAAAATAAAATTATCCAAAAAATAAACTAAAATTGTTTAAAACGAATCCACAAAATACTGAATTATAAAACTTGGTGCTCGTGGGATCATCACCATCTCATGCTGGTCATCATCACTTTCCATCTCCTCCTGCAATAAACGATTGCAAAAGTTAGATTACTCGTAACGTACTTTACAAGTATCTTAAAGTGACTAAGAAGTGTGGTTGTGTTACCTGAGGAACTTGCGTTTCCTCCACCATCACTTGCACCCTTTGGACAATTCCTTTTCCAATGCCCAGCCTCACCACACTTGAAGCACCGGTTCTCGGTCCTCGCAGTGTTAGGCTTAACCTTCTTGACCTTTTGTTTGACACCTTTACCATTTGGCACTCCTTGGTTAGGATAGGTTTTACCCTTTCCT
The DNA here is from genome assembly GCA_963853835.1 of Calendula officinalis. NCBI lineage: Eukaryota > Viridiplantae > Streptophyta > Magnoliopsida > Asterales > Asteraceae > Calendula > Calendula officinalis. Next base: position 7,995,358 of record OY970828.1, on the reverse strand, counting down.
TTACCACCATGCCCTTTTCTCTTCTTCCCACCGCCACCACCGTTACCAATCATGAGAACGTCTGTAGATTTGGTCCCCAAACTCAACTCAGCTGTCTTGAGCATGGAATGTAGCCCAGCAATGGATTTCTCCATATTATGCATGTTGTAGTTGACCACAAAAGACTTGTAGTCATCAGACAACGAGTTGAGTATAGTATCTGTTGCCATTTGCAACAGTATGTGGTGACCAAGTCTAGCGAGGTGATCCATGTGTCCCTTCATTTTCATGATGTGGGCACTCACCGGCGTTCCTTTGACCATCTTGCAAGAGTTGAAGGCTCGATTGATGTCAAACCTCTCAGTGCGAGCTTGCTCTTGAAATGAATCCCTAAGTTGCTGGATCATTTCAAATGCAGGCACATCCATAAGTCCCGCTTGTAACTCATGACTCATAGTGGCGAGCATCAGACAGCTCACATCGAGTGCATCACTGACATGCTTATCATAAGCTTGCCTCGTTTCAGCTCTGGCATTAACAGCAGGGGTGTTTGGTACTGCTCTCTCCAAGACATACCACTTTCTCTCATGCCTGAGCACAATACGAAGATTGCGCTCCCAGTTGAGAAAGTTTGACCCAGTCAACTTGTCCTTTTCGAGGATTGAGCGAAGTGAGAGATTGTTGGTACTTGTTGTCGCGATTGCGTTTGTTGCTGCCATCTACAAATCAAACCCAGTTTAATTAGTAATCATCAATAAACATTCTCTAAAATATATTATAAACCCATAATTAATATTTTAGGCCTAGGATCCATATATCACATTCTCGCCGCAAGGTTTGGGCACTTCCTGACGAGACATGCTATTTCTGGTACGTAACATCCTTACCGATCGTATCAAGACTTGACACGATTCCTAGGGGTCGTAGAATCTTTAGACTTATAACTTATTACAACCTTGTACAATCTAATTGTACATTTCTAAGTTAGTAATAAAGTCTAGTATGTTTATTCTACTCAAGTACTTTTTGGGCCGGGACTCCCGATTGTCACCAAAGTAGATCAGACCATTTAAGACAGTGCGATGCTCTGCGCCGGGACTCCCGATTATCACAGAACCTTACGCACCCTAACACTCGCAATTATTTGAATCCATATCTAAGGTTATTTATCCTTACAATATGAATATCATTTAACAAGTGAGGTGTTCCATTAGGTGGATAATACTTAGATCTAAGATTTTCTTGGGTTTGTTTAAGTTTTAAACTAAACTTAAACTTTTATTCCAATCTTAATCCTTGTTTAAAATGTGTGACTTGTGAATTTTGTAATTCTTCAAGACACCTTTTTTTAAAAAACATAAGAACTATTCTTTAAAACTTATAGTTTCAAGAATTTGCGCGACTTATATGTATACCTAAAACGAGGTGTACAAAACGTTTTACTAGGTTTTTTGAAAAACCTTATTTAGAATAAAATTTACTTGTTTTATCTTACTTGAAAAACCTTAAATCTTATGTTAAAATTTTAATTCTTTTATGGTTCATAAACTTGAAATATAAACCTAGTTTAACACACCTTGTTCTTCATATGTCTAACAATAAAATTAAACATTCGTTTTGACTTATAAGATTTGACCAAAACTTATGTCTTAATGACACACTTATAAACTTTGTGATTTTCTTGTGTAGCTCCCACTAGCTTCAACAACCATGATGAAACTTAAGCTAACACAATCACCGGTTTATACTTGGTGAAACTAATAAACTTATTATATAAAGACTATATATAATAATTCTTAGTTTGTTTAAACCTTTCTTATATTTAACTTGAACTAGTTAAATATAGGTTCTTGTTATTTTTACTTGATCATTAATCTAGTATATTACATGACTTGTAAAATACTTATATTATACTTGTATAATTACCTAGTTATAATAATTTATAACTTTATACACATTAATTTAAATAACTTTGTATATTTCTAGTTAATCATATAATTTCAACTTGTACAATTTCTAGTTATAATGAAATCATAACTTCGTACTTTCTAGTTTTAATTATATTATAACTTATATAATAACTAGCTATAATATTATCCTTTAAGATCAAAATAACATTACCCTTTTTAATTGTTCCATTTTTATCTTTGTATTTAATGTATTCGTATATATGTATATTTTATAATAGACTTGTAACATTCTAATAAGAATATTACATCTAATTTATACATATGTATTTTAACTTAATCTAATTAAAATACGTATAAACTTATTATATCTCTTAAAATACAATTTTACCTAATAATTAAAAATTCCGAAAATATTAATACATATATATAAATAATTAAATACACCTTTTTAATTTTAGAACTTAAAAATTAACATCCTCTTTATCAATTCCCTAAATTAATTAGATGAACCATAATCTTGTTTTTGACCAATCAAAACTAGGGTTTTGACTTTCTTGATCAAAGACATTATTTTAATTAAAAGATTAATTTTTAATCAATCCTATTAAACAATAAACTTTATTTAAATTCTAAGATAGATTATAACTTTTAATAAATTCATTTAAACTTTTTAAACCTTATAGACAATAAAACTTTGTCTAAATTTCTAGGTTTAAAGAACTAGTTAAATAAATCTATCACAATAATAATTAAACCTTTTAAATATAAACTTGTTTAATTAACTACGTTTTAGATTATTATCCTAATTAATATTTTTAGACTATTAAACTTAAACTAGTTTAAACTTCTAGGGTTCTTTTTAGGGTTTTGAAAATCTCAAGAGTAGAAAACTTTTCCACCAATTAAACTAGGCTAGTTTAATAAACTTGGTGTCCAAGTATCCTCTAGATTTCGAAAATCCTAAGGGATTAGGAAATAATCCTTTTGATCAATTAAACAAATCTTGTTTAACATACTTGATCCTAGGGTTCTTCCTAGGCCACAACAATTCTAGGGAGAAAAGGAAAGAACCATTTTGATCAATTAAACATATCTTGTTTAACATACTTGATCCTAGGGTTCTTCCTTGTAATTCGAAAATTGCTAGGGTTCTTAGAAACCTTCTTGACCAATTAAAGTAGACTAGTTTAATATTCTTGGTCCTAGGGTTCTTCCCTTTTTCGAAAAATATGAAGAAGAAGAAAAAAAACTTGAAACAAAAAAAAAACTTGTAATTAAAGTAAACAAAAAATCTTTGTTAATCTAGTCTAGATCTCTAAACCAACGCTCTGATACCACTGTAGGGTTTCAACACGCACCATGCGACTGATCGACCCATAGGATCGACCTCCTAGTATACTTGATTCGAACCATGACTGACCAAGAACATGAACTTGTTCTTGACCGGTTAAAACCAACTAGCTGATTTAATCCCTAAATACGGAACTGGGATTAAACCTAATACTTAAACCCTAAAGGATTGGGATGTTGGAAATCTAGATTAGGTTAACAAGAAAGAAACCTTGTACGAAGAACTCGAACACACACACATACTTGTGTGTGTTCGTCGACTACTACCAAGAACCCTAGGGTTCTTGGTTCGACTTCGAACAAGAGGAGAAGGAGGAAGAGTGTTCCATGAATCATACCTTAGGTTAATGCTTAAGATAAGTCAACTGATGATGAACACGACGAACGATCCTCTAGATGATCACTTGCAACGAACTTGGATCTTCAAGACTTGAAGAACACGAAGAACGAATGAAGAACACGAAGAACGAAGAACACCAAGTGATGGTGTTCTTGGTTCGGCCGAATAGGGTAAAGGGGCAAGGGTTTCGGCTTTTAGGTGTAACCTAATAAGTGATGCCTAAGCCCTCTATTTATAATAGATGGACTTTCACTTAGGGCCCTTCTAGTTTAATTAAGATTAATCTCTTAATTAAACTTATCCTTTTACACTTCCATCCCTTATAGTTTAACTAGTTTATTATTGTTGCACTTAACTATTAAATGTCTAGTATTAACACACTAATAATTCGGTACCCATATACATGAATTATATATACTTGTATTTATACTTTTAATAGTTAATTATATAATAACCTTTATATAATTTATACAATAATATTATCCAATTACTATATGATTTAATAGCCTTAAATCATATCATGGATAACCTTTAATTAACACATTGTATATTTACTCAACCAGTAAATGTACAACCACTTGTATTAATTAGTTAGTTGAACTAATCTAGTAATAAGTTAAACTTAACTTAATACTTAACTGATTCATAATGATTATTATGAATCATTCCTCTTCGTAGTATCGTTGCATAACTTGCTCGTATTACATGCACTCACCGGTGTGACCCTTAAGTGTTTCGTAGGCATGGATGTATCATCATAGGTTGACTAACTGTGCACATAATTCCTTCAAGCAGATCATATGAGTTATTTGAGAGTGAACTATAACGCTCATGTGCAATTGATCAGCATTTATGATGCTACATTGTCAGAATGATTCACATGGATTTTTCATCGGAAATGTATGTGTTTCCGGTATAAGTTGTTGCCTTTATGATTTAAAATTTTAGGCACGACAACTTGAACAATTTAGGTAATACCGGTCTCACATAGAGTAACTGTTAACACACCATATGAATCGATAGTCGTTTGCACAACCGTTGATTCAAATGTGTGACATGCATTTAGAGTTGGCGCAATTTTAGCTCTAGCAGGATTTCCACTCAATCCTCGTGAAGCACCAGATTGTGATGCCACTATGAGTGTTCCGATGAATTCACAGAGATTCATTTTCAATAGTGTATGTGTCCTAAATTTGAAATATTTGACGGTGAGATCTAGACACTTTGTGCATTCAATTGAGACGTAACCCGGGGCAGGAGGTTAATGATTTCAATATCAACATACTCCGAATGAGTAGTCGATAGATTATGTGCTACGTCCCCTGATGAATTGAAACAAATTCCTATTGAGAGGAATCTGAGTGGTTGTTGGTGGAGTGCAGATGCTTTACTGGGGCAGTTAACTCTAGTGAAACATTCAACAAATGAATGATCACCCTTTTATGAAGTTGCCCGGTTTGTTGGTTATTTGGATGCACTCAAAGGTGTGTTTTCTTGATAGTATCATGTTTTCACATCACCTTGCACTCACCTAAATCTATACCCCAGACTTATACCATCACATTTACCAATTGGCTAAAAAGTATTTCCCTTGGAAGGTTAGGCCGATTTTGGCAAACCATGGGAAGGTATTGTCTTTGAAAAAAAATTATCAATTAATTATTCAGACGGGTATAAAAGTTTTGAATTTTAAAGTTTCTCCCCCTTGAAATACTAATTCTCCTCCTAGAATTATTATTTCTCCCCCTCGACAAAATAAAGATAGTGAAAAAATTTTGTAGATCAGAAATGAATCATTTAACAGCAGTAGAGGGGTGGAGAAGAATTAATACAGTTATGTGTTTTACGGATAATGAGCGGGTTTCAAGCTGATGTACTTGAAAGCCATTTCTTTAAAGCTCGAGTCATACATTGAAGTGTGTAAGAGCCATTTCATCGCTGAAATGCGAGTTATACACTGAATTGTGTATAAGTCATTCTGATGAAGCTCGAGTTATACACTGAAGTGTGTATAAGTCATCCTCTTGCAAAACTAATCAAACAACTTTTGGTACCCATTTTTGTTTGGGTCCGACAGTGTTAGTGTGGGAATTAAACCATCGATAAGTTGTATCGATTTGATTTAAAGATATAGAATTCCAAGAAAAACTGAAACTTGATGTTTCACTATCAAATAATTTTCGGGGAATTATTTGAGATTTTGGAGTTTTAGGAACCCATTTTGCTTTTAAGATCATGGATGTTTTGTAAACAAAAACTGGAGTTGTTTTTGGCACTTGTGTAAAAGTTGTTTTAGGTGCCAAAGAAAGTAAATCTTTTCTTGAGTATCTTAAAATTTTAGTTTTGGAAAAGATTTTCTTTATAGGAGTAGAATGTTTCAACACGGTTGTTGATTTAGCCTTATCCATCTGAGAATGATTAAGTCTTGATCAGAGGAACCTAATTTATTTGGAATTTTAGGTGCGGAATATCATTTAATAACTTGTTTGAGAGCATTCAATTTCTTATCAGAGTTTGGTGGAACCGTGGATCTCCTAGGCTTAGGTTTGGTAGAGGAACTTACTTGTGATTGCGGTTTAGGTTTAGAATTTCCTCTGTTAACCTGAGATTGCTTGATTGTATATAAATCATGATATGCCATTACAGGAGAAAACATTCTCGAGTTATTACATTTATTCTTTGCAGTTAAAGGAGAATCTAAGTTCATAGATGCACTAGGCTTCTTAAGCTTCTGAAGATAATATGAGTTAGATTCTAAATTTTTAATTTTTATTTGCAACTTTAGTTTCTCTTCATCAAAAGATTTATGTGTTTCATCAATTTTATTTTCTAATTCAGAAATTTCGGTTTGCAAAACAGATTTTTCTTTGTCAAAAGCCTGATGTGTTTTATCTATTTCAGTTTCCAATTGACAAATTTTCTTTTCTAGAATAGAAGAGTGAACATAAATCTTTGGTGTTACTTTTTGTTGAAGAACGACATTTCCTTTGATTTCAAATTCTTCTGGTTTTATAATAGGAAAATAATCATCATTTTCAAACTGAGCCTTTTTAGTTTCATATGTTTTATTTAATTCAGCATAGTTGAAACTAATTTGTGTATTCTCCTTCTTTGCTCGGTTGAATGTCTCAGTCTCTTCTTCCTCATCAGTCATACGAATGAAGCTCTGCCAGATACCTTTGTTCATGTATCTGGAATCATATAATGTTGGAACCATTTTACACGCCTTTTTAAGATATTCTGGATTATCAGCTCCTAGACCTTCTCTTGAATTGAAATATTTGAAGTCTTTAGGCTTGTTTAAATGGATGGTTGGATCAGTATGTCCTCTTTTGACAATCAATTCTTCAAGATGTTTGATATGGGAGTTCAATTTATTGTTTTCATTTTTAAGTTTTTGTATAATATTCTGTTTGCTTTTCATTTCGTTTGATGAAATGATGTGTTGTTCACGTAAATGTTCAGATAATTTTTTAATTTGAGAGTTTAAAGATTTAAACTGTTTTTCATTATCATCAAAATCTTGTTGTTTTCGTTGCAAACAATTTTTAGTAATTTGATATTCATGCCATGTTTTTGTGTATATTTTATAATTATTATCATATTTAGCCTTTAATTCTGATACTTGAGTTTGTAAATCCAGATTCTCGAGTTTGAAATTTTTGGTTTGTTTAATTTGTTGAACAAGTTGTTCACAATGAACAAGTTGTTCATTTTCATTTTGCAAATCATTTAAACGTTCTTGAAATTGATTATTTAAATCTTTTTCAACTAAAAGGTTTTTTTTTAAAGAACCAATTTCAGATATCTGAGTTTTAACAAAACAAGTATCAGGATTAATGGAATTATCAGAATTTGATAAGAGAGAATTGATTACCTTAATTTCTTTACTGGCTTCTTCATTGAATCGATCAGAAATCTCAGTATTCTCTACATCCTTAGGATCTGAATCTTCCATCCATTGAAGATCTTCAACTAATAATACTTTTTCAGTCTCAATTTGTTTAGTCATCAACATCTTACGTTCATAATACTCTGAATCACGAACGATTGATTTCTTTGTAGCATCCAAAGGTGTGATGATTGGCTTTTCATTTGAGATTGTAGCAGATGGAGCAGATTTGAAGTTGGATGAAGATTTCAGATTATTGTTTGTTGGCTTTGAATAATATTCCTTATTATAGTTCGAGATAAGAGACATAGCCTTTAGCGCATCTTCAAGGTCTTTATCTATATTTTTGCGATTATTAGGTTTTTGGGTAAAAGTTCTCGTGTTTAAAAATGTGAAAATTTTCTTTTAAAACCATTTAAAAAAATGTAAAAATTAAAAGTGTTTAAAAAGTTTTTTTTTTTTAAATTGAGAACTTAACGGGTTCGGAAAGAAAAAAATTTTAGAATTTTGAGTTTGGGTTTAAAAAAAATGTAAACGTTTTGTGTTTGGGTTTCTTTAAAAAAAAAATTAAACGTTTTCGGGTTGATATGCAGAATAACTCGTGTTAAAAAAAAATGAAAAATTTTGGGTCGAGATCTTAATTGGGTTTAAAATTTTGTAGTGACAAAAATTGTGGAATTTGTTTAACACGCGATTCTCAAAACAACTGGTGTATAGGACTTTTAAATTGAGGAGTTGTATTGTATTGACACAAGTTGTACTGGATTTTAAAAAAATTAATTTTAAAAAAAAAATTGGGCTTTAATTGTATTAAAAAAAAATTTGGGCTTTTGAAAGAAAGTTGTATAAAAAAAATTGTATTGTATTGTGGATTTAAAAACATCTGGTGACCGAATTAAATCAACGTTGGGCCAAAATTAGATTTAGGCTTTAATTGAAGTTAACTGAATTTGGGCCTGAATTTAGTTTGGGCCGATATGGGTCTGATATCAAACAAAGACCGATAACAATCCTAGATATGGGTCTGAATTGGATACGCCGAAGTTGAGACGAGCCGGGAACTATCAGATCCAAAAAGCTGAGAACTAGCAAATTAATCAAGGATTGATTGAGATCGAAATCAATGTTCAAGATAATCTGAAGTTGTGATCGGAATCCAGGTTTAAGCAATCTGAGGTCGGGGTCGAGACCAACGAATTTCAGATTCAAGTTCAATTGAATTTGTCGACTTTCTTGAGTCGGAAGTCAGGTTTCAATTTTGTCGAGTCGGAATCTAGCAATCAAAGTCGATTAATTGCCGATTATTTTCTGATTACTTTCCGATTGCAATTTCGATAGCAATTTCCGGTTTCTGATTATTTTCTGATAGCAATCAAAGTCGAGTCGGAAGTCTGATTGCTTTAATGTTTCGATTGATTTATGTGTTGAAGACAAGATTGAAACTATTTGAAATCGATTATGTGTTTGAAATCGATTATGTGTTCAATTGTTGCCGAGATGTATTGATTGCAGATATGTTCTCGAGATGTTGATGTTTGTTGATTTAATTGTTAAAGCCGAAGTCATGTTGAAGCCGAAGTCTGAAGCCGAAGTTTGGATAAGCCGAACACCTTGTTCGGTTCGAGCCGAGCCGAATTGTTGAGGAGCCGAACTTTGATTTGAGCCGAAATGTGGTATGAGCCGGGAACCTGAGCCGAACTTTGTAACACACCAATTTTTCAAAACAATTTAAACTTTTTAAATAAAAAATTTTAATACTAAAAATCCATAATATCCAAAACATAGTTTAAGTAAAACATTTGGAATAACTAAGGAGTACCAAAAACCGGTGTTACAAATATATATCAAAACTAGTCTAGGGAATTAAATAAGTAAACCGAGCTTACTCATCCAATGCTACCACTACGGGCCGCCTAATCCTTAGCTCCCGAACCTGAGTACATAGTCAAAAATAAACGTAGTACGTGAGACAAGATTGTCTCGTGAGAAACATGAGTTTTAGACCCGGTTAGAAAATATTTGCAATAAAATAATAATTAAATAATTATCAAATTACACATAGTCAATCATGCTCTAAGGCTTGCCATAAGCCAAACACATATGTAACGGGCCTCCCCGAAACAACTCCCCCGATATGGGTTAACTAGGTAAACTCCCCCGTTTCTGGGTTATCTATTTCTCCCCTGATTTCCGGGTTATCTCAAACTCCCACGATTTCCGGGTTATCTATTTCTCGACACACTACCTTGAAGGATTTATGTGCACAGTTAGTCAACCTATGATGATACATCCATGCCTACGAAACACTTAAGGGTCACACCGGTGAGTGCATGTAATACGAGCAAGTTATGCAATGATACTACGAAGAGGAATGATTCATAATAGTCATTATGAATCAGTTAAGTATTAAGTTAAGTTTAACTTATTACTAGATTAGTTTAACTAACTAATTAATACAAGTAGTTGTACATTTACTAGTTGAGTAAATATACAATGTGTTAATTATAGATTATCCATGATATGATTTAAAGCTATTAAATCATATAGTATTATCAAATTGGATAATATTGTTGTATAAATTATATAAAGGTTATTATATAATTAATTATTAAAAGTATAAATACAAGTATATAATTCGTGTATATGGGTACCGAATTATTAGTGTATTAATACCAAACATTTAGTAGTTAAGTGCAACAATAATAAACTAGTTAAACTATAAGGGATGGAAGTGTAAAAAGGAAGTTTAATTAAGAAGTTAATCTTAATTAAACTAGAAGGGTTTTAAGTGTAAGATCTTCTATTATAAATAGGAGGCTTATGACTTAACCCTAGATGTTGATTTCTTACACCTAAATCACGAAATCCCTAGCCCCACTCTCCTCCATTTGGCCGAAACTTGGAACACAAGTTTGTGTTCTTCGTTCGTTCTTCGTGTTCTTCAAGTATTGAAGAACAAGATCGTTGCAAGTGATCAACTAGAAGATCGCTCGTCGTGTTCATCATCAGTGGATCTATCTTAAGCATTAACCTAAGGTATGTTTCATGGAACACACTTTCTTCCTCTCCTCTTGTTCGATCGAACGAGAACACCAAGAACTTCGAGTTTTTCGTACAAGGTTTCTTTCTTGTTAATCTAATCTAGATTTCCAACATCCCAATCATTTAGGGTTTAAGGATTAGGTTTAATCTCACTTCCGCTTTTAGAGATTAAATCAGCTAGTTGGTTTTAACCGGTCAAGAACAAGTTCATGTTCTTGGTTAGTATGGTCGAACCAAGCATACTAGGAGGTCGGTCCTATGGGTCGATCGAGTACAATGAAACCCTTCATACCCTTGCGCAGGGTGGTACCGCCCCAAGTAGGTGTCACTAACTCCCCCAACTTGTGTGGGTTATCTAGGATCCAATTGTTTAGCTACCACATAACAATTCAATAACTTGAGCCAATGCTCCAAATCACGAGATTCAACATACTAGTAGTAACCAAGCAAGTCAATAACAATTCATATCATCTACTAACTAATCAATCTTTATTTCTTTATTAAAACATTTATTCAATAAAGACTACTAAAAACTTGTTTAATCATTTAAACTATGAAAACTATTTACTATGTACTCAGAAAATATCACATGTACTCACCTTAGCAATGCTATCCAACACTTGTGTTAATCAACACAAATCCTTACTTCTTAATCAAAGAAGTACTTCAAATCTCAAGGTCATCTTGACCTAATACCATCATCAACACAATAACTAGTTATTATTCATAACTAATCACTAATCTATCAAATTAACATCCCCAACCACAAATTTCATACTACTTGGTGGAAATCTCAAACCCTAGTTCAAGATTCTTATCCATAAACCCAAATCTAACTTGTACACATTGATTACAAGCTCACCATTAGTGTTTTACACCCAAGTTTGGTCATCTTCCCCAAAGATGACATGGTGGGTTGTCCAAACCACCATTGATACCCAAATGGAGCTCAAAATACCAAAGAGGTGCATAAACTAACAAGGATTCTTACCTTAGATCAATAATCTCCAAGAAATATGAAGATTTGAGCTCAAGAACACCAATAAACGTGCACTCCTTCCAAAATAACGGCTGATAGGGTTTTAGGGGTGTAGGTGTCTAAACCCTGGCCTCAAACCCGTTTTTATACAAAGCTAAACAGTTCACGATCGCGAACTGGAGTTCGCGCAGTGAACTCTACACGTCGTGAACACTTCGCGATCGGGAGCAGGTCGTGAACACCGATCGTTAAAAACCCAAAATCTCTGTTTGATGTTCATGATCGCGAACCATAGTTCGCGTCGTGAACTCCTTCAGGCAGCTGGGGTGCAACTTTTGTTGTCTAGACCAGCCCGGTTTCGACCTTAACCATATCAAACGGTGTCCAAATTATACGAAACCAATTCCTACGGTTCTGAAATGAATTATCCATAATTATCATATTTTTGTACAATTTATTTATTTACAAAAATCTCGGTCGTTACAAACATGTTCTTGGAGCCGAACTTGTTCTTGAGGCCGAACTGTTGAACGTAAGTTTCAAAACTTCACACTTTTGATTCAATCTTGCTCAATTCTTGACCAAATCCAGTTATTCCAATCCCAAAACATTCGAAATTCAATTTCTAATAGTTTGATGCAATCAAATAACTCAAAACATATCATATCTGCACTCGATTTTGATTTTACAAACCGAAAATTGAGTTTTCATATTTTTTCACTAAAATCACGAAATTGAGGTGAATTGTTGATGGATTGGATTGAAATTTGATTCTATTTTGATTAGAATCAATGGAGAAGTATTAATATCCAATCAAATCATTAATTCCAAACGAAAAATTTTATGATTAATTTTACAGCTCGTTTTTAAAAAAAAAATTCAAAAACTCAGATCTGGATCAAATCATCATGAATTTGGATCTGTTCCTTGAAGGATTGAGCTCTAATACCAAATGTTAGAGCTAATGCAATTGAAATCTTAGCAATTCATGATTATTTTAGTATAAATGAAGATCAAGTGTGTGTTTTAGTGTGTGTGTTCTTTAGAGAGAAGATGGAGGGAGTTGAGGCTTTCAAAAGCGTTTGACTATTAGAATGAGTGAAAGCTTACATCATCAAGGTTAAACAAAGGTATTTATACCTCCTATCACTAATTACTACTCTCTTGTCTAATTACCACTAATTACATATTTAAAGCTCAAAACTAGTTATAATATGGTCCTAACAATTTCTAACACAAATAATATATTAAATCACATCGGAAATTATGATTTGATATGTGTAATTGTTTTATACTTTGGGTCTTACGGTTTTTAAGGCAAAAGATTATAATGATAGTTAAATTAGATTAATTGATTGGTTAGTGGATAATGGGTCCCGCACCTTTTAAATAAAATGAGGTTAATGATGTTTAAAAGTAAAAAGTAAAGGTAAATGAGTCATTTCACTTTGTTAAAGTAGATAGTTAGTGTGTGTGAGTCCTACTATGTTTTGTCAAATAAGGTAAAATTTTAAAGTGTAGCACTTATTTTGAATTACATATATAAGAAAAGTGTAGCACTATTTTGTATGGGAGGAAGTATTACCTAATTCTTTATCAGAACTTCTAAAATTTAGGCAAAAAGGTATCTATAAATCAGTTAAATAATCGTTTTGATTCGGACATGTGCACTTTCTATTAAATACAACATTTATGATGTAATATGAAGTTTTAATAAAAAGAATACACGTTTAAAAAAAATCAAAATAAATTTTAATATCTTGAACTTTTGGTAATCCAATATTTACTAACATAAACTATTAAAGATTTAACATATACTCTAAACTTGCAAAATAACCAAGTTAATAATCTAACTTGTAAATTTGACCGCGTTTCTTATACGAAGTATAATTGATTTCTCTTATAACTTTCGACAAACTAAAAAAATACTCCCTCCGTCTCTAAATAAAGTTCCCATTTCTCTTGGGCACAATATTTAAGGACAAAGTTAGTGGTGGGGTTATTGGTAATAAATTTGATTAAAATATAAAGTTGATTTGGAAAGAGAAAGATTGTTAGTGGATAGTTATTAGTGGGGTCCATGGTAATTATATTATTTTATTAAGTGGACCCCATCAACTTGTGAAATGGGAACTTTATTTAGGGATAAAAACTCAAGGTGAAATGGGAACTTTATTTAGGGACGGAGGGAGTATAAGTTTATTTTAATATATTAAAATTAAAAGTAAATGATATAAGAATAGAAAAATAAACTAGTGAATGAAGTTACTAAATTGACCATTTTTCAAGTTAATGATACCATGATACACCTTTCAATTGTTCATGACAGTAGAATATTCAATTAACTAAGTTTACGATATTAATATAATTTTGGTAGAATTATTAGAAATTGAAAAATAAAAAGGAAAGAAAAGTTTTAGTGGATGAAGGATGGATATAAAAATAAAAATGGAAGGATAGTGAAATAACGAGTCAGGGCTAGCGAGGAAGCTTTGAAAGGGTGGAATCTTTATCTCTACATGCTCTCCAAAGGACATAAACCCCTATGTTTTTTAAGTATTATTTCATAAAATAAAATATTATAATAAAAAATAATATAAACTTTGTTTTGTTATATAATTTGATGGAGATATTCGATTACGATTTAAGTTATCTTTTTAGAACTAAAAAAGAAAGGAGTTAACGAAGATTATGCACAAGACCGGTAGGTCTTACATTATTATACAAATAGAGTAATCTAGCGAAATAGTTATTTACAAATTTGAGATATAGAATGAAAATAACGTACGTAAGTTATCAACTTATCATCCCTTCTGTATCTGATTTGTAAGTCTAATCTTATAAATCATGCTAAGAAAGAGAGGAAGTTTAATACTATATGATGACAAATTACCATAACTTAATAAGTAACAAAAGAATTTATTCAGTATATTAAAAATAAAAGTAATGGTTCTCTAAGAATAATACACTAATTTCTCGAAATGTGAGGTTCCACATTAAAATAAGCCATAATCCAGGGGCAGAAGTGAAAATTAGGTGATTTTAACTGTAGTTTATCATAAAAGGACATGCAGTAGGTTGTCTAGGAAGAAATGGGCGGCCTATGATTCCAAAGATAGTGGAAGGACACTACCGAACCTCCTCATCCACCCATGTTCGCGGGGACACGCAGCCGCACTTGCCCAACACCTTTGGAACAGCAACCACACTTTTAAACCTAACCATGGTAACTTCTATAGTTATATACACCCAACTGACTATTGAGTCGTCACTTGCTAAGTTGCTACATATAATTGGCTTGAAGAATCAATTAAATATTTAAATATTAAGTTATTCAATTTTGCCACCAAGGGTTGCCTTAGGGAGTTTATCTTCAAGAGGTCTTGGGTTCAAGACTTGTTGGAGGCATTCTTTAGGAGAATAAAAGGAGGTGGGGTTTATTCCCCATAAAAGGAGATGTTCGAGGAATGCATACTGCCCGCTTGGATGTCACTGCATATGTCGAACCACTAACTTACTAACTTGCCGTTCAAAAAAAAAAAAAAAAAAAAAAAAAATTAAGTTATTCAATTTTTAAAATGTTTATGTGGATCTTAGGCCTCTCCCAACCCTTACCCATCACTAAACTCATCACTAGCGCCACGTCATCACATCCTTATTGACACGCTACCGACACGGTCGTGCCAACCCTACCCATCACTAACCCATCACTAAACTCATCTTTTTCACATCATCATTTTTAATTTAAATTAAATAATTATAAAATAAATACATTATATTGATTTAAAAAATACATTGTTTAAATTTATAAAACATGATATTAAATTTAAAAAATTACATTTATTAAAATTTAAAAAAGAAAAAAAAACCTAATTTTTTTGAAAAAAACTAATATATTTGTATTATTAAAACAAATATATATAAAAAAAATTAAATTAAAAAAACAGAAAAAAAAACTATTTTTTATAAAAAAAACATAACATGTACAAATTTTTCAGCCTAATGTACAAGTCCTAGAAGCCCCCCACCCCCCTCTCTCTCTCTTCCCCTTTCCTCTCTCTCCCCCCTTTCTTCTCTTCTTCCGCTCACGACGGCCGGTAGAATCCGTCAACACCCCGACGTCCGCCTCACGACGCCCTCCACGACGGCTCGGTGTCAACGCCGTCGTGCCTCGACGGCTCTCGACACCCTCCCCCGACGTGCCGTTGGCACGGGTCTTACTACTCTATATTCAAAATAAGTTATATATTGTTGATTTTATAATTTCTGAGGAAAAAGATTATAATAAACTTAGAGTAAATTAAATTTGATATTTAGTGGTGGTTAATAAGTCTCACATCTTATAAATAAAGTGCAGTAATAATATTTAAAAATAAAAGTAAAGTAAAAAAAACATTTCATCTCACTACTTTTTAACAAAATAAGATGAAATTTTAAAATATATATCACTTATTTTAATACATACAAAAAAGTATATCATTTATTTTGAATTAGAGGAAATATTACTATCATGAGATAAACTTTTTATGAAAATAGAAGATAAATAAATAGGCCATACTTATTTGTATTGTATAATATTTTTTTTTATAAACGGCAAATAATTAAACCAAGCGAGTAGCATAACAAGGCGTGCAGAACGTTATAAAAAATAAATGGGTAACCATTTGGATAAGAAAAATGATAATCACATCTCTAAAGACTGTCAATAAGAGGCTAAAACATGCATCAAAATTTGTACAATAATCAAAGACCGCCCCCTGTATTTTAGGAATCATCCCCCACTAACAAAAGTACAAACACTTTATGCATCTAACTATTCCTTAATAACAGCCCTAAGGGCTGTTATTAACAAAACTCTTTGGATAATTTAGAGATTTAGAAGTGATACGACTTTCCAAACCAAAAGGTTTTTGAAAGATTTGCTTGAGGATGTTGTTAAAATCTATGTCTTTTCTTTGTATTAATAGTAGCGGAAAATACGTGCCTTTATATTGGGTAGATTGGAGTAGTGATCCATGAACAGTGTAATGTCTTTTCACGTATTTTTCTCCCTAGCTACTCGTTAGTCGTTTTCTAATACAAATGCCGTTAAAACAAGAGTAATAGTGTTAAAAATGTTGTTACTTGCATGCACCAAAACCGATCAAGCATCAATATACAACACTATTACTCTTTTCTTTTTTTATCTTGATAATATTATTAATACTCATTTATGTAATTAATTAGTTCATGTGATCCATGTCTAGTTAATATCAAATTCACATTGTACTAGATGTTTCATTAGAAAATTAGTTGACCCAACTTATTACAAAATGTAACCGTATGTGCAGGTTTTCATGTCTACTTAAGAACCTTAAACTGTCAGGATCGATTAACTATAAACAAGTTAATAAACACCTTAGATCTATTTGATGATAGAAGTTGCAGCGGATCAACACTATATCAATAATTAAGAACGATGAACTGTAAGAACAATATGTAAGAATATTAAGAACACAGTTTCACAAAAAGCTTCAATGTATATTATTGAGTTAACAATACACACGTACGTTTACAATTCGTAAGGAACTATATATAATAGTCCTTGAAGCTAAACTATTTACCCTAGTTATTCTAGGATACGATTTACATCTAATTATAAACGATATACATTGATTTACATTCTATAACTATCTCTGCGAAGATCTCGGACTTGATATGTTCCATAAACGCGTATCAGTAGTAAAACCAATCACCAGTAGTAAATAAGTAACATCAGTAGTAAACTTGGTGATCAGTAGTAAGTCCATAATCATCGTCAGTAGTAACTACAATGATCAGTAGTATCTTCAATCTTTGTATGATCAGTAGTAACTAAGTTATAGAGAACACCAGCATCAACTTCATCAGTAGTAAATGTTTCTGCCCCATCAGTAATAAACATAATTATTACCAACTGCAGCATCAGTACTAAGTTGATCTGTGATTTGCTCTAACAATCTCCCCCTAAACTTATTGATTATCCTTTAATCAATCAAGTTTTCTTCTGTTCTTCTTCTTCTTTCTTTCTTCTTTCTAATGTTCTTTGATTTTGTTGAAGTCTTTGTTCAATTATGTATTTGCTGTTCTTCTTGGTAAAATAATTCAATTTATTTTGGAACATAACTGCATCAAAGGGCTTCATTAGAGTGTTGATGAATATCTGATACATTTCCTTTTCTGAGTGAGGATATTCTCTTTCATATAAGTACAACTCACAATTTTTACTTGATCTTTCAAAGAAATACATATTGCAAGTTGGGAGAACATTCCATGCATACACATTTTCTGGATTTGTAAATAACTTTGGATAGTTATCTGGATAAAAAGCTGCATCAATCATTCTTGTTAAGTATCCAGCTCCAGATTCTTTCCAAGATTTCTTTGACATTCTTGGTTTTCCAATGATCAGAAGTTTAATCACATCACTTCTTGTACAGGATCTGATCAAAGGTAACCATCCAGTAAACTTTTGAATGATTTTGTCTTCCCTTACAACTAATAGAACATTATTGGGCAAGACTTTCCAGTTTAGTATGGGGTTATTTTGAAGTGGAGCAACAGGTACTTCAAGAACAGGTATAATTTCTTCTTGTTTTGCTTTCTTTTGAAAACTCTGTTCTTGAGCTTCATTCTTTCTTTTCTTTGTCTGAGAAGATGAGGATTCACCAATAGTAGACACACTATTTTCTTTAATTGAATTTGGACTTATTGGGATTAAGGTTTTTGCTGATTTCAATTTCTTTTCTTCTTCAGCCTCTTGTTCAATTAAATCTTTCCTTTTTGCAGTACAGTACTTTTCAATTATGGTTGTCATCTTCATTCTTCCAAAAGATTTTGCACTGTGACCTTTTGTCTTTAGAAAGTCTATCATAAGAGACTTTTGTTCAAATATATCATCTGGTAAATCACCTTTTGTTCTTTTGCATTCTGCTACAAGATCTTCTAGACAGTTTAGATGTTCTTCTTCTACTTTTCTAAGCCTTTTGAACTCTGCTTCTTGGGCTTCTATCTGAACATCTTTAACTTGAACAGGTAATTTAACAGGAATTTCTCTTTGATTTTTCTTCTTTTCAAGAGCTTGATATTTAGCTACTTTCTCCCAATATCTTTTATCCTTCACCTTCCATTTATCTTGTTTATCAGCTCTCACCAGATTAATCTTGTTTACCATGTAATGACCAAGAGCTCTGTTAGGGTAATCTTCATCATATACTTCTTTACCCTTTCCAATATGTGCTGTAGGTGGAGGTGGAATATACTTCATGTCTGGCACTTCTCTTATTATAACAGAGGGAGAAAATGATCTAATTTCATTTTGTTGAAGTATTTTTGGATGTGGAGGAAGTGAACATTCATCAACCTCAAACCAATTCACATTATCATCAATGTCAGGTATGATAAGTGGTTGATCAGGTGTTGGTGGTTTGGTAATGATGACATGTCTCCTAGCATCAATGAGTTTAGGAAATTGTAGTTCTTCCTCATCAGTAGTAACCAGAGTAGTTACTACTGGTGTTATTTCAGGAGTTACTACTGATAGGGCATCAGTAGTGTTTAGATCAGTTAATTCCTCTTCTTGACTTACTACTGCTATATCATCAGTAGTAGGAGTTACTACTGGTATCTCTGTTTCAACTTGTTCTTCCATTGTAGCAGTAGTAATTGGCTCATCTTCTGTAATCATCATCTCTGGGCCTTCATCAACTTCTGTTTCTTTTAAATTCAAGAGGGAGGAAGCTGCTGCTGCAATAGATTCATCAATCATTGTCTGTATGTTATCCTTCTCCCCCTTAGTGAGCTCAACTGGAGGAGCCTCACTATCATCAATCCTCTTTTTCAATTTTCTGATAAGCTTTGATTGTTGATGAAGCCTAAGTTCATATTGTCTCATTCTTTTGTTGATGATATTAACATTTCTTTTCATAGCAGCCATAGTTTTTCCTTGATTTGTTTGGTAATAAAGACAATCTTGTACAGTGGATTCCAAGGAATCCACTTTAGCCGTCAATTGTTGGATTTTAATACTGCCCTCACTCCATCTAGCAAGATCATCGGGCTTACTAACAGGTACATTGGTTTTAAGGTTTTCCTTCCTTTCCATCAATTCCACAGATCTGCCCTCATCACTGCTTGGTGATTCATTGGGTCTTTTAGACATTCTCTTCTTCCTAGAAGAAGCAGAGATGCCCCCCCTTGTGGTTTCTTGGCACCGGGGTCCTTTGAGTAATTCCTCAAAAGAGTCATCACTCAAAGTTGCCGAGGTTTGGGTCCTAATGATGTTTTCACTGTCCTGTGCACCCACCTTTGGGGCATCAGTAGTGAAAGCCCTCCCCTCATGTCCTCTCTCCTCCTTGGAGGACAACTCTTTGAGCCTGGGGTGTGACTCGATTTGTCCCCTGGTGTCCTTTAAAGATTTCTTTCTTTTATAGATTGTGGATATATTTTTGGTTTTGTCTGGTAGGTCTTCTACAGAGTGAAGAGTAGCACTCTGCAGATTTATATCAAGTTCCTGGGACACATTCAGGACTTCTGTTTGAGTTGGTGATTGAGTGGCTATATGGGGTGGTGTTTGGGCTGTATGTGGGGGTGATGGAGTGGGTTGAGGTTCAACTTGGGTTGTAGCAATGGTTGAACCTTCTCCAATGTTTGGTTGATCTTTGATCATGTTTGGAAACAAAGGGGTTTCCTTCCCTGAAAATTTAAATTGTTTTCTCATGTTTGAGAAAACTTTCTTGTTCAACTCAGGTAATACAAAAATGTTTTTAGGAGTTGACAAGTTTTGTAATTCACAGTTTATGATATGTTGTAGAAATCTGGGATACATTAAAAATTTAGAAGAACTAAGATTTCCCAACATACCATCAAAAATCATATTAGAAAAATTGAATACTTGGTCTGTGCATAAACATACAACAGCAGATGCTATTGCCTTGTTAAACTCATTCCAAGTACTTCTTTTAGGAGAAATACAATGCTGAATGGTATGAACCAGAAATTTCCATTGTGGGGATAGAAGGCCTTTTTGAAAAGTTACAATATTAAGTCTGCCTTCATACCCCATTTTATTTAAAATATCAGCAATGTATTCCTTAGGAAGAGTATACATACCTGAATCATCATGAAGTTGTAGATGATGTCTGATTGATTGTTCAGATACAGTGATGTACTTTCCATCTACTTTCGATTTTATCAATGATGATGTGGTTCCTTCTGTTCGCTCAGCATTGGTCCAGAAATCCACCAAGTGCTGTTGATATGCCTTCGGCTTTACAGTTAAGGCAAACTGTATATATGAATTTCTCAAGAATTTTACGATTGGACGGAAATCTTTTGTTCCGTCGGGATTTTTTAAAAATGCAACCATGTTGTGAAATTCTGAGTATTTGAGATCGGTTTGCACATCGAGAGCTTGTAAAGTTGCCATTGTTGTTGAGATTTTGCAAGAATTTTGTTAGTGATGAAGAGTTTTTGATCGTAAACTAGGGTTTATCGAGAGGTGTTTAGAGAATCGAAGTGAAGATAATGCTAAATTAATCATCTGCCGCCTTTTATATCTTTCGATTAAACCTGCAAAACTACGAAAATAGCCTTCGAATCATAACATAACGGTTATTTTCATGGGGGTTAGTTTGGTAATTGTGTTTATGAAAGACCAGTAGTAAATAAGATATCAGTAGTAAAACGTCAGTAGTATCTACTATCATCAGTAATGACTAAGGATTTTGACATCAGTAGTAATTATAGACATCAGTAGTAACCATTACCACACAAGACCAGTAGTAGATGTGAATACCAGTAGTACTGACTTACCAGTAGTATCCGTGTAAACCTAAAATACACCAGTAGTAATGAACTATCAGTAGTATTTTGTGCATACACTTTCACACCAGTAGTACAGCAATACTAGTAGTAAAACACTTAAGAAAATAATATTTTACAACACTAACTTTACACATAATTTTAAGTGAGATTTTAAGTTATTAAAATCATTCCAATACTACTGACCAAGAAGTTGAATCTTCCTACATCAAATGCTTTTGTAAAAAGATCTGCTAATTGATCATCAGTATGGATTTTAACTACTTTGATTAATTTCTTTTCATTACAATCTCTTATAAAGTGAAATCTTATTTCAATGTGTTTAGTTTTTGAATGTTTTACTGGATTATTCACAATACTAATAGCACTTTGATTATCAATAAAAATAGGAGTTTTAAGGATAGAGATACCAAAGTCTAGAAGCTGATTTTGAATCCATAGAACTTGAGCACAGCAAGCAGATGCAGCTACATATTCTGCTTCAGCAGTAGATGTTGATACATTTGTTTGCTTCTTACATTGCCATGACACTAGTCTTGATCCAAAGAATTGACATCCACCAGTAGTGGACTTTCTATCTTGACATTCACCTCCATAGTCACTATCTGTATAGGCTATAAGTTCAAAGGGTGAGTCATGTGGATACCATAGACCTAGTGATGGTTTGCCTTTCAAGTATCTGAATATTCTTTTAACAGCCTGCAAGTGTAGTTCTTTGGGTCTTGCTTGATATCTTGCACACACACAAACACTATACATAATGTCAGGTCTTGATGCAATTAAGTACATCAAAGATCCTATCATTGATCTATATAAGTGTTCATCTACATCCTCCCCCTCAACATCAGGATGTAGGTGTTTGTGTGTTTCCATTGGTGTACTAGCACTTTTACTGTCTTTCAAGTCAAACTTTTCCAAGATGTCTTTGACATATTTTGATTGATTTATCAAAATACCATCAGTTCTTTGACTGACTTGGAGTCCAAGGAAGAAGTTCATTGGACCCATGGAGCTCATCTTGAATTTAATCTGCATCAGCTCTTCAAATTCTTTGCATAATAAATCATTGGTTGATCCAAAGATGATATCATCTACATAGATTTGTACCAGTAGTATATCATCTTTGACTTTCTTTGTAAACAATGTTTTATCAATGGCTCCTCTTTTGAAATTGTTCTTTAATAAGTATGATGATAGTGTGTCATACCATGCTCTTGGTGCCTGATGTAGGCCATATAGAGCTTTATCCAATTTAAACACATAATCACCATGTTTTGGATCTTCAAATCCTGGAGGTTGGCAAACATAAACTTCTTCTTCAATCTTCCCATACAGGAAAGCACTCTTCACATCCATTTGATAGACTTTAAACCTTTTGAATGAAGCATATGCTAGGAATATTCTTATTGCTTCAATTCTGGCAACAGGAGCATATACTTCATCATAGTCTATACCTTCTTCTTGAGTGTATCCTTGGGCTACAAGTCTGGCTTTATTCTTGATCACTATCCCTCTTTCATCTTTCTTGTTTCTAAAGATCCATCTTGTTCCAATGGCTCTTTTTCCTTTGGGAAGAGGTACAAGTGTCCAAACAGCTTGTAACTTGAATTGAAGGAGTTCTTCTTGCATTGCCTCAATCCAGTTTGAGTCCTTCATTGCTTGTTGAATCTTCTTTGGTTCATCCTGAGACAGAAAGCATTCATACATACATTCATTAGCAATTAAACTTATATTACACATATTTGCAGTTAAACTTTTGTTTAATTTGCTTCTTGTTTGAAGTGGTGAGTTAACATCACTTAGAACAAGGTCTAATGGATGGTTCTTTTGAGTCCTTGTTGTTGTAGCTTTATCAACCACTAGTTGATTTTCAAGGTTGGACTCATTTGCCTCAGGTAGTTGTTCTTCTTGAGATCCTTCATTGTCATTAGTATTTGGTTCATCATTATCTTGGTCAGAGTTACTACTGCTGTTGTCTTCGTTGAGATCAGTAGTATTATTGTTGTTACTGGTATCAGTAGTATCTTGAGAATCTAGGTTATTGTTTGGACCAGTAGTATTTTCAGTACTATTACTGGTACCAGTAGTATTGGAATTACTACTGACCTCATTCTCAGAGTTACTACTGCTTTCAAGATTTGAGTTATTACTGACATCAGTATTAACTATGGGAGCAGTATCAACAACTATGTATCTCATCTTTTCTTGACCAGTATAAACAGTTGATGTTCCTTCTTTTTGATTAAGACAATTTGAATTACCTGCATTGAAATTCATATTAGAATTAAAGGATTTGGTTAGATTGTCTATGTCAAATAGCCAATCTGGACCATTTCCTTGTTCATTAGGTACATTTTCATTAAAGGATACATTGATGCTTTCTTCAATTATCCTTAGTCTTTTGTTGAATACTCTGTATGATTTACTTTGAGTAGAGTATCCCACAAATATTCCATCATCAGCTTTGCAGTCAAACTTACCAATTTGTTCTCTTGTAATTAGAATAGTACAAGGACAACCAAATGATTTTAAGAAACTTATAGAAGGTTTTCTTTTATTGAAAAGTTCATATGGTGTTTTAAAATGTGGCTTCACTATTAATACTCTGTTTTGAACATAACAAGCAGTATTAACAGCTTCTGCCCAGAAAGTAATTGGTAATTTTGAGTCTGCAAGCATTGATCTTGCTGCTTCAATGATGGTTCTATTCCTTCTTTCAGCTACACCATTTTGTTGTGGAGTTCTAGGTGAGCTGTATTGCCTGTCAATACCTTTAAGATCACAAAAGTTAATTAGATTAGCATTTTTAAATTCTGTGCCATTATCACATCTTATGGCTTTCACTTTTTGATCAGATGTGTTTTCCAGTTTGACAATTAAGTTCTTTATGAGTTCACTTGTTTCATCCTTTGTCCTGAGAAAGAAAACCCATGTATATCTGGAAAAGTCATCAGTAATAACAAGACAATATTGTTTCTTTCCAATACTCATTACATTTGTAGGTCCAAAAAGGTCCATATGTAAGAGCTGTAAAGGAACAGAAATAGAGTTCACAGTTTTGGACTTATGAGAAGTCTTGTGTTGTTTACCTTTTAGGCATGCAACACAGTGATGATCACACATGAATTGTTTTTGAGGTAGTCCAATGACCAGATTTCTTTTTACTAAATTGTTCATGTTTTTAAAATTTGTGTGACACATCCTTCTATGCCAAAGTTCTGATTCAGTGGTGTTTGCCTTGGATATAAAACAGTTGACCTCATTTGTAGAAATGAGTTCTCCCCCTATATCCAGGCAATACACATTGTTTCTCCTTGGAGTTCTTAAAACAACATATTTTTCATCTAAAATAAACTCAGGAGAAAGAATGATGCACTCAATGTCTGTGAACAGAATCTTGTTCTTTTTATCACAAACTTGAGACACACTGACAAGATTGTATTTTAGTTCAGCTACATAAAATACATCATCAAAGGTAATTTTTCCATTAGTAACAGTACCTTTACCTGTAATCTTACCTCCCTGGGGATTCTCACCAAATGCCACATATCCTCCATCAAATAACTTGAAATCTTTAAGAATTTGCAGATTTCCAGTCATGTGCCTTGAGCATCCACTATCAATATGCCATGTTCTTCCTTCTTCTGGGATTTGAATGCTCTGCACAAGTGAGTAAAGGATTAGTTAAGTTTGGGAACCCAAGCTTTATATGTCTTGGGTTCATCCTTTGAGAAATGAGCTTTTGGGGATTTAACTTTAAAGACTTTTGGTACCCATACTTGTTTATTACTGGTATTTTGTTTTACTACTGTCCTTTTGTAGTTATTACTGGTGTAAGAATTTCCTACTGATCTTGGTTTATACCCATTGTTTTTAGCTTTTGAATACTTTACTACTGATGGACCAGTAGTATTTGGGTACTTACCATGTTTAGAATGACCAGTAGTGTTTTTAGAGTTAGCACCAGTAGTGTTTTTGAAATTTGTTTTGGGAGCAGTAGTATTTTTGAAATTAGGGTTATTACCAGTAGTATTCTTGTACTGGTACCATACAGCATTATAATTAGGGTTAACACCAGTAGTAAATTTGTTAGAGTTTCTACTGGTGTTGGAAAATTTAAAATATTGTTTATTTTGATTGGATTTTCCATTATTCTTGAAGTAATTGCTGTACTTTGGGCTTCCAGCTCTTCTGTTTTGAACAAACCTTGGTTTACTTCTTCCAAATCTTGGATCTTCAACAATTGGATTTTTAATTTTATTTACTACTGAAGGACCAGTAGTAACTTTTAACTTTTTAGCATTTTCTTTAAGAACTTTAAATTCTTTTAACTCTTTGCAGTTTATTGGATTGTAGTGACAATCCTTTGCTAAATGGTTCATTTTATTGCATATAATACATCTTAGTTTCTTATTTTTAGCACCTTCAGGTATTCTTTGGTCTAAGAGTTGTGTTTTATTTCTTTCATTTCCCCTTGTTAAAATTTTTGGTACATTATCTGCATTATATTTGGGAGATTCATTTGGACTTTGAGCTGTGTGAAAACTTGTATCAATTGATTTTGGTGATTCACTTTGAGATATAGTAAATTCAATTGATTGTTCATCATCAGAAGAATTATTTGATTCAGATGTTTCATTAGATGATTCAGTTTGATTTTCAGTTTTTAATTCATTAATGATTCTTTCTGAACTGTTTTTAAGAGGTGGAATGATTTTATATGGAGGTGGTACAGCATGATATCCCACCCCATGAACAACCTTTTCTGTAGTTTGACTATTAGTTAATTCATCAAGAATTTTAGTGCTTCTTTCAAACTTTTTAATTGTTAATTTATTTTGTTCAATTTCAAGCTGACATTCTTCTATTTTACTTGTTAGTTCTTTATTTTTTGTTTCATAAAACTCTTTCTCATCCACAGCTTGAAGCAATTCTTCCTTGATCCGTTGATCAATCATCTTGTACACCTTTATTTGATGTTCTTGATCAGCAATCACCCCATCAAACTCATGATTTCTTCTGATTGCTTTTGCTAAATCTTCATTTAATTTATTGTTTTCTTTTTCTAGATTTTTAATAATTTTAGCACATTCAGGAGTACAAGGTTTAGATTTTACCTCAGTTTTGTTGTCAGTAAAGGCCATGAGAGCTTGATTTTGAGCATGCTCTTCTGCTTGGAAGCTCCAGTCATATCCTTGTCCTTGTTGTGACACAAGAGCAGTTGATTTTGATCTTTTGTCTGGTTGAGGACATTCTTTTGCAAAGTGACCAAGATTGTTACAGTTGTAACATTTGACTTTAGTTTTGTCAAATCCTGCTTTGTCACCTTTGTTAAAATTGAGGCTTGTCCTTCCAGTTCTTTTTAGGAATCTTTTGGTCCTTAGGCTCAGCATAGCCATCTGCCATTTAAGATCCATCTCCTCAAGATCATCTGGATTCAGTTGTTCCAAGTCATCACTAATCAATGCAGTATGCACATGACTAGTGAAGAAGGATTCTCTTGCAGTATCCTCAGAATCTGCAGCCTTTCCTGCAGAGGTTTCTTGTCCTTGACCTGTACTAGACACAAAAGCAGCATTGTTAGAAGAAATAGAAGGGTTTTTGTGATTTACCTCAGTTTCAAACACTCTGAGATCATTATAGAGTTCATCTAACTCCTTTTCTTCTAAAGCATCTCTTTGTCTGTACACCACTGTGTACATGGCCCATTCTTCACTAAGAGACCTTAGAAACTTCATGTTGACATCCTCTTGATCCATCTTTACACCAACTTGGTTGAGTTCACCAATTAGTTTGTTGAATCTGTCAAACACTTGAGTGAGTGTTTCATTGGGCTTTCCTTTGAAATTTTCAAAGTCTTGTTTGAGAACAGACTTCATATTCCTCTTGGTGCTCTTTGTCCCAACAAATCTCTTCTCCAGTGCTTCCCATAGTATTTTTGCATCATCATATTCAACAAAGAGATGTTGATAATCATTAGGAATGGCCAGTAAGAGAGTGCTTAGAGTTTTGAGTTCGATGCCTTTATCTTTCTTCTCCTTCTCACATTTAAGTTTGTCTGCCTCAGTTGCAGAGCTACTTGCTTGAAGTTGACCAGTTTTGTTTCCTTCACAAACGACTTCCCACATGGAATAATCTGTAATAAGCATGTATTGCTTAATACGATTCTTCCACATCCCAAAGTTATTGGGTGTGAGTATAGGAATTTTGTTGGCCTGAGTGCTTTCATTATTATCAGTCATGATTAATAATGTGTGTGTTTTAAAGATTAAAACTTTTTGTTGTTCTTAACAATTAGTAGATCTAGAACCAATACGCTCTGATACCACTTGTCAGGATCGATTAACTATAAACAAGTTAATAAACACCTTAGATCTATTTGATGATAGAAATTGCAGCGGATCAACACTATATCAATAATTAAGAACGATGAACTGTAAGAACAATATGTAAGAATATTAAGAACACAGTTTCACAAAAAGCTTCAATGTATATTATTGAGTTAACAATACACACGTACGTTTACAATTCGTAAGGAACTATATATAATAGTCCTTGAAGCTAAACTATTTACCCTAGTTATTCTAGGATACGATTTACATCTAATTATAAACGATATACATTGATTTACATTCTATAACTATCTCTGCGAAGATCTCGGACTTGATATGTTCCATAAACGCGTATCAGTAGTAAAACCAATCACCAGTAGTAAATAAGTAACATCAGTAGTAAACTTGGTGATCAGTAGTAAGTCCATAATCATCGTCAGTAGTAACTACAATGATCAGTAGTATCTTCAATCTTTGTATGATCAGTAGTAACTAAGTTATAGAGAACACCAGCATCAACTTCATCAGTAGTAAATGTTTCTGCCCCATCAGTAATAAACATAATTATTACCAACTGCAGCATCAGTACTAAGTTGATCTGTGATTTGCTCTAACATAAACTTTCAAACATTCTAATACTCGAAAACCCAGAACAATTTATTCAATGAATATTAATACATAATAATAATAATATTAATTATAATATTCAAGGATTGTCACTTTTAATTCAGAGTAACCTGATGGTAAAAAAGGAATTTCATTGTAAAAAATTAAAGAAAACGAGCTATAGGGTTTTCTTAACTTATTTTATCAAAAAATATTCTAAATATATAATATTTTATTCACATGAAATGTTGCAATAATTCCCAACCTTTGGTTCTCTATATATATTATATACACAACTCATCTCCACACACCACTTCAACATATTGTTCTGATCTGCTTCTCAACAATCCACACGTACACTTACACACACATAGTTAGTTATTACACACACACACAGTTAGTTTTTACAATCCCAACAATCTAAACTAACATGAGCTGTAACGGTTGCCGAGTTCTTCGGAAAGGGTGCAACGAGAATTGCATTCTCCGACAAAGCCTTGCCGCCATTGAAACCCCTCAAGCTCAAGCCAACGCCACCGTCTTTGTAGCCAAATTCTTCGGCCGTGCAGGCCTTATGTCCTTCCTCTCCAACGTCCTCGAGTACCAACGACCTGGTAAATATTATATTAAATGAATTCTAAACAATAATTAGATCTAAAAAGATTAATTAGGTGATTTCAATTCAGATCGAAAAATGATTGTTTGTTTGTGTTGATCAGCTTTATTTCAGTCTTTATTGTTCGAAGCATGTGGCCGGACGGTGAATCCGATAAACGGGGCGGTGGGACTGTTGTGGACGGGAAACTGGCACGTGTGCCAATCAGCTGTAGAGACGGTGCTCCGAGGCGGAACCATACGCGCTATGCCGGAGTTAATTTCTCACGTGACAACGGATAGCAGCGACAATGCATCGGAAGCTATCAACTGCGATTTTGATGACGTGGCGAGACTGATCCCGGAGGAACTAGAACTCGGAATTAGTAGATCTGGTTTGAACTCCGGCGGTGATGCAAGTACTAACCACTGGACGGAGAGAGTGAGAATGACGTCGTCGTCGGATGTTTCTGAAACGACGACGTTTGAAAGCGGCACTCTTTCAGATTGTAGTGAAACAAAGCTTCTAAGATTATTCTTGTGAAAAGAAAAAAAGTCGGACATGAGAGCAATGATTACTTTTTGCTTAATTTTGATTAAAATTTTGTTTAATATATAATTATAATTAGGGTTTCACTAACAAGAGAATGAGGTTTGAGTTGGATTAGATTTAATTTCAACTTTTGTGTATTATGTTCAATGAAAATTAATTAAACTTATCATAAATTAAATTATATTTTTATATGTAATCATATATTCGACGTTACAAGAATACTTCGGCTATGTGAGGTGTCGATTAGCCGAACTTGAACAAAGTCGATCAATTATTAATTAGTGTATCAAATTAACCATAACCACTTATGTAAAGTAGTCGAAGAAAATTTTTAAAAATTGTTTCAAGACATACAATGTCAATGGATTGTTGCAAATTGTAACATCCCGAGACCCGACCCTTAATATTTTATTACTTTTGGTAAGTAATATCTTATTGTTTAATGTTTTATTATTTTATATGATTTTTATTTGATTTAATTGAATTAATTGTATTTTTAACCATGGGGTTAAAAATTAGTAAAAACTGAGATATTTAAATATTAAAATGATTTTTACATATTTGGGTTCATTTCTGAATCAGGGTTCTAAAAATATCTTCGTTGTTAAAATTGGTGTTAGTTAAGTCTATTTAATTTATCTGCGAAGTAATATCCGATACTGTGTTTTTATTGAAAATACATGTGATGGTAGGGGGTTACGTGTGATATTTGTGGCTAGGTGTCAAAAATCAGATTTCTCCCTCTTGTTTCTTTCCCAGCTCGACACAAACACACACACCACACACACACTTAAGCTTTCTTCTAAATTGATGCTTGAATCTTGAAGTTCTTGTCTCTTCCTTGTGATTTTCAGAATCTAGAAGCAAATCTAAGAAAAGGGAAAGAGCCTCAGTGATATAAGATCATTGAGCTCGGCACGAAAAGGAAGCTAAGGTGAGTGGACTTAACCTTCTTTATTGTGTGATGTACAAAATTAGAGAATGGTAGAGTTTTGAGAAAAATGCAGGATTTTGACTGTCTGAAGGAAATCGCGACGCGATCCTCTGGTTCGCGACGCGATGTCGTTTCCGGCTTGAACAGAAAACCGAAATAGCGTTTGGGAAAAATAATAGCGACGGGAGTTCGCGACGCGATCTTAAATCGCGACGCGATCTTTGCCTGGTGCAAATCCTTGTTGTGATTTTCTTGGTTTACTTCTTTGATGCCTAGTGGTTAGTGGTATTAGAAGTAAGTGGTTATGTGCACATGTTTTTTAGAGGTTAGCTATGGTGGTTTTCGGCTACGCTTCGTTACTCTTGGTGGGGGCGATC
Source organism: Calendula officinalis (assembly GCA_963853835.1). Classification (NCBI taxonomy): domain Eukaryota; kingdom Viridiplantae; phylum Streptophyta; class Magnoliopsida; order Asterales; family Asteraceae; genus Calendula; species Calendula officinalis. The sequence continues at coordinate 7,964,630 of OY970828.1, read as the reverse complement.
GGACTCCTTCGTATTCGTTATGTAAGGAGGGATCACCGTGCCTCTAGTAAAGAAGCCATCGGTTGACTGTTGTTGGCCGACAACAGTTGAAGGTCCTCGCCCGACCGCCGATCCTCTTTTAACGTCCAATTGCTTGTGGAAGTTTGGACGGGTTTTCCCTATTGATTTCTCTTGATTTTCTAATTTGTTGTGGTTATGCAAATTGATGTTATTTCTATTCACTTAGCTTTGTGCTAATCCCTCATTTGTTGACTCTTTTCAGGTTGTGGATTTAGCTTGACTAGAGTCGGGTTTTGGGTAGTTTGACCGCATTCCGATTTTTGTATACCGGGTCGAGCCAGTTTAAGTAACACCTTTAAATAAGTTTATATATTTGATTAATATGTAAAGTTTTTATGTGATGTAATAATTTAGGATTTAAATTTTTCTAAATCGCTTCCGTATGTATATAAAGAAAAAAAAAAATGGCTCTAGATTGTGGTGTTACACAAATGATTTTGGAACATAAACATGTGCCTACAAATCAATCTAGTAGATACTTTGCACTAATCCACTAGAGTATAGGAGAGTGATTCCTATCTCGATTAATTGATTAATGTTATGTTTATTAGGACGATATATACTCCTACGGCTAGATTGATGTATCATTACTCTCATAACTTTTACACAATTACATCTTATCATGAAAACTGAGAGATCTCCAAATTTGCAGGAGCATGATGCAATGATTATGATACTATACCATTGATTGAAACATATAACCTTTTTTGGATAACCATGGAGACTTTGTGTTGACAAATTTAGTTATTAATAGCCAACTTGAGTGATGATAAATTAATAGCAAGTGGAAAATGCAAACGCTACTCCATTAATTACATAATAAATAAAAAATGTTTTCGCTTTGTATTTTTGTGTAGGAGAGAATATATCCACCATTACACTCGTCACTAGTTAAAGATTCTCAAGTAGAGCTACTTGTTAAAAATAGATGATACATTTAGTTCTTACTATATACTATTATTCCTTATTTTATTACTCATTTTGTTACTCATTTTATCAATATAAATATTTAAAACAAAAGATGAAATTAGAAGGAAAAAAATAGTGCTTTCACATATTAATCAATTTATGAGTATAGTGGTATTGGTAAAAAAGATAAGGTGTTGCTCATGACCAAGATCATGGGTTCAAGTCAAGCATACTGCCTATTGTGGATATAACTGTCTAGACTCAAATCACTAAATTACTAACTTGCCGTTAAAAAAAAATTTATGAGTATAATGGTGAAGTAGTAGTGATATTTAACAAAACGAATAATAGGGGTATGAATGACATTTCATCTCAACCAATGGAAAGAGCCCATGAAGTTTAGTTTACTTTTTGCCTTGGGATTGGCTCAGGATTCTAATTGGCCCTTGCATCCTTCGAGGAGGCAATTTTAAGATTGAAGATCCTCTTTTCTCCTCAGCAAGACAAAAAAACATGGGTCAATTTGACCAAATTTGTGGGCCCAGATTCCTTTGCGGGGTTCATTCAATTGTATAAAATCTAATGGCGGGCCTAACTTTTTCCTTGGGCCCTAGAAGGTAGACCACAAAAATTATATTACAACCGTAAAGCCCAAATGTCATCCCACCACATAAAACGTTATCCATTTTGCAAAATACCCAAGAGTTTAAGGAAGATGGTGAGGATCAGTTGGTTAGAGTTCAATGCTAGTAACATAGTGGAGTATTATGCATATATCACATTTTAATATATGCAATTAAGCATAATAAATTCATAATACACTAATTTAAATATACATATGTATCATTAAATACCAACCAATAGTCCAAATATTCATATGTTGTCTTGACCCCAACATCCGAGACAGTGAAGTTAATCTATATAAAAAGGGCATATTATTCGTAGGTATTGTTTTCACGATCTCACCAAGTTTGAGCTTGTAGAAAATGGTTGTCTTACCAGCAGCATCGAGACTCACAATCAAGATACACATCTCTTGCTTGGCAAAATGCCAGCTTAACGGTTTGGTGAATGTTAGCTCTATTCTATTGCTTGTGAGGATCCCTACAAGTAGTAACGAATAAATCAGTTAAAATTATACTTCCTCCGATTTAAAATAAGTGATACATTGTTAGTTTCACGGGTTTTGAGGCAAAATATGATAATGATAATTAAATTAGATTAATTGGATAGTTAGTGGGGAATGAGTCCCACAAATTTTGAATAAAGTGAGGTTAATGATGTTTAAAAGTAAAAGTAAGGGTAAAGATGTCATTTCACTTTATTAAAGTAGATAGTTAATGGGTGTGGGTCCCACTACTTTTTACCAAATAATGTAAGTTTTCAAAGTGTATCACTTATTTTGATACACCCAAATATAGAAAGTGTATCATTTATTTTAAATCGGAGGAAGTATGATTCAACAAGTAAAACCAAACTGTAAACAGAAAATTTGCATAACATTGTCAAAAGCCTATATAAATCTATTAAATTTGATGATTAATGCAAAAGCAACATGGTTGCACCAACCAATTGTATATCCACTTCGTTCAATCAAATGTTATGTAATGAAGATGACTAAACACTTACTTTGTATCCGAGAGGTCTGAAGTTCGAGTCCTTAGGACTACATTTTATTTTGAGCATGTAAAATAAAGATTTTTTAGAAATAACAAGTGAGGATTAATACATCTCCTTGTGGAAAGTTGTAAATACTTTACATATAGTTAAGATATATTATTACAAAAAATATTAAAAAACAATCAAAGCAAATAATATAAATTTGTTGAGCCCATGAAAGAGGTTGACCAGCTGTTACCTTTTAGAAAAAAACTAATCTATTTAAATGAGACCACCTTTACAACGTCATTGCACTAAGAATCGACCCTACGTCTAGTTCTGGAAAAGCCTGGTCCTAATTTTAGAAGATTCGGGTCCTGCAAATTGCGGTTCTAACCAAACTAAAATTTATGTCATTCACATCTATGAAATTTCATTTAAGTTTCAATTGTATCACGTCAATGCTTTCCACATCACTGCAATTATAACACAATTTCAAAAGTCATCCCCACTACCACATCACCTTTTAGTTATATCTTTTAATATATATCTTAAATATAATAATTACTTATTAATAAACTAACATAAATATAACTATTTATAATTAAATAATATTTTTAAATACTTCGTATAAAATAATCTTTACAATACAAAATAATCTTCTAATATTAAAATATATATTTACTTCAAATTAAAAGAAAACAAATGAGGCGTACCACATGTAATAAAAAGAAAAGAAAACAAAGATGAGGGCCTACTTAAATGGATTGCAAATTTGATGCGTTGCAAATTGAGTTTTCTATTTTGAAATTCAATTGATGACATGAACTGCAAATTTGATCTTGCAACCCTTTGCAATCCTTTTGAAAGCTCCGCTGTGGATGCTCTAAATCTTCAAGTTTTATACTTACAAATTTATATCTCTAATTTATGGAATATATAAACTAATAATTCTTTAATTATGTACTGCATATTACATAAATTATGTATGAAGGTTTCTAAAAGAATGAGTCAATTGTATTTTTATTTTTTTTTGTTAAAATCAGCTTCACCCTGGACGTTGTCTCTAATTTTCCTTATCATTACAAGAACTTCAGATTTTATGATCTATGAAGACATGTTGTGTGTATGATTTGTTTGCGTTAGCATATTATGATCTTGTATTTATACAGAAAACATATTTTAATGTCCATAAAGTGACGCATTGAACCAAAGAAGCATAATCAAGTGAGAGATTGAAAGATAATTTACTATTTTTTATTAATTTTCAAGAAATGCAGGTTTGATGAAAATAATCATTGATCCACTTGTTTAAGTCATAAAACAAAATGATAAAGAGATGATAACAACATTACATTAGAAGATGTATAATTAAAGAATGAGTAAGGTTACATATATTTTTGTTCGTTTATATATACATCTACATTTGTTACAAACAACCCTTCTATTTCTTCTCCAATAAGCCAAACCCCGAAAGACACAAAGATATAATATAAAATAAATATAAAAAAAAAAAAAACTACCTAGTCCACCTTTGTTATTACTTCTGGAAAAAACGTCCATGCGGTTGATAAGTTTGATGTAATGTTAGCAATTTTCAACATCAGTTCACTTTACACGATTCGTTTGTAGCATATGCGTTCTCAAACTAGAATCCTTCACCTGTCAAGGGTATTTTTGTGATTAGACATAACTACTAACCAAGATCAGTCAACAAATTGCAAGTCAACCATAGTTTTCGTAGCAAAATGGGCAGGTTAAATAAGAGGTAAGCTTTTTAGGTGGGTCAGATTGGGTTGACCTATAAACACTATTTTGTCCATTTATTAAAAGGGTTTTGATAATGACAGCTGTCAATAACATGCATTAGAAACTTGTATTTTCATTAATGGATAAGGAATGCCTAAAATGCAGGGGTGGTTTTGATTAATGTACAAATTTTAATGTTCTTATAGGCGGCCGTTATTATAAAAACCCTTATTAAAAATATTACAATAAATAATGCGTTAAATATGGTACTAAAAAGTCAAAAACTATTTTATTACGGTAATAATCTATATATTTAATTAACACCATTTAGGAAATTTTATGTATTATATGTACATTTAAACTCGTTTCATTTTTAGCTAAAAATACTTATTTGACCCATTTGGGATAAAACATAACTCAAATTCAGCCATAATAATTTGGTATATTATATAAACTTACCTTGAGGGCTGCTAAAACGGACAAGAAATCTTTACAAATCCTAAGCAACGTTCTCTCTTTTGCACACACTTTTGCAAGCTCAGAAACCATTAAATTCGTTTCTTCAACCTGATAATTCACACAACTGGTTGTTAAAAATTGGGTTTGAAAAGAAGAGTAAAACTAAATTATAACTGAAATACCTGTAAACAAAGTAAGTTCATTGATGAACACATTTCTTGCATCACATCGAGTGCGGAATTTATGGCATCTTTCATACTTTGAAGGTCAACCTAAAATAAGATCAACACCATCATAAAAGTTTTGATCTCTTGAGTTTATAAAAAAAGACGTAATTATTATAATTATATAAAAGTAGAATATAAAATTATAGTGCATACAGTTGCTTTTGCACCAAGAGGAAGACGAAGAGTGGTAGCCTTTAAAGCTTCAATGGCTCCAAGTAATGATATCAAATGATCTTTATCTAAATAACCCCAACCTTCAAGAAATATTATCTACAACAAAAAAAAATTAAGTTTATGGTAGTTTACTTTTATTTTTGGAACGAAAATAAAATAAAATAATAAATTAGAGGTAAACATGATTAATGCAAGCACACGTTTGTTGGAACTATATCACGATTAAACTTACTTGTGCTTTAAGAATAGATGCTAATTTCAACTTTTGCCTCAACAATTGCAGCCTATGTCGTTTTTTGGTCACAGAGTCACGCAAATCCGAGATTGTAATCCATGCATTCCATACATTTTCCTAAAAAATAGCTGGCATTAATAATATGATAATTTATTTACCCTTTTTCATTAAGGCCCCCAATCTATTCAAACAACTTTATAGGCCACCCAAGTATATATTCGGTTTAGTTTATACCAAATCTAGCCAAAACCATGACAAAGTATCCAAATATATTTTTGGTTTTTTCAATTATTTTTACTATTATCTTCATAACCCAATATATTTTGTATAAACAAAACGGGATATATATTTTGATGGCTTATAAAGTTGCTTCAATAGTTGGACGCCTCTTTTATCCATACACCATTAAAATAAGTGGTTTTTACTACTTTGCCCCTACACCAAAAAAGAGAAGACAAAATGAAGTTAAATTAGGTAGGGGCAAAATAGTCAAAACACTTATTATAGTGGTGTATGGATAAAAAAGGTAGTTTACAAACAATAGTTGATGACCAAATGAACACGAACATATAACGTTTTAAAGCGAAGTAGTATAAGTTCTTAATTATCATACCTCAACATTATGTTTTTGCTTCAAAATTATATCTTCATTTCTAGCATTTACAAACCGCCATTGCAATTGCCGATTATATAAAAGCCTCAACAAATGTGCATCAAAAAACCGATTCTCACCCACTTTCCCTCTTCGAACATCAACTGCAAAACTAAGTACCGATTTTGTCTCACTAAAATTAGGGCTAATTCCACAAACCGAATTCCTTCTTGGACTAATCATTCCCCTTGATGGTGATGATGTCATCAATTTACTTGGTGATGATGGTCTCATTCTATTTGGAGAACTCATTATTCTTGGTGATGATAATGGATTATTGTTATTGGTATCACTCGAAAATCTTTTTGAAATTAATTTTTTTTGTGGGCTAATTGAAATTGGTGAACTTGAATCTTGCAACCTCCTCATTCTACTATTAGTTTCTTGCCAAAATTTAGGAGAAACAATAATCCCTTTTGACCCGTTTCGCAAACGGTTCGACCCGTTTTCTTGAAAACCCGAAGTGCTACTACCCGAAGAGACACTATCCGTATCCGAATACGGATCTTTAACCGAATTTCCATCCGGGTTATGACCAATTGAGTTACCCAAATCAAGATTTAATCTTTCACCATCAAATGATACTCTTTTATTGTCAAAATCTATAGATTGATGTAATTTTAAACCCCTAATTACATTCCCACCACATTCCGAACTCAAACTTTTTGACAAAACCGTAATGTTTGGTTGTCGAATTCGGGCGGGCCATCGGTGTTGATCCACGGGTCGAGTATTTTCAAAATGACCCCCTGCACAATTATGATTATCAAGCTCACCCCTCAAAGGGGTGGGATTTCTTTTTCTTTCAGGGGTACATTTTCTTGCATTATTAGGTGATTGTGGGGTTACTTTAGTCTTACTTATTGGTAAAGAAAAGGCTTCACCTTGAAAAGAAACTGATAAACTTCTTCTTGATGTGACCAGAAGTTTAGTGGCCGCCGACACATCTCCGGCAGCACCTCCGGCGTGACCTCCGGCATTGTTAGGTTTCAGGGAAAGATCCGGCTTAGTGGGCCGCTTCCGGTCAGCAGAAACCGACCGTTTTGCTGCCGGAGTAGTTGAATTTCTTGAAATTAAAGGAGATGGTGACCTTCTAGAATTTGTAACTGAATTTGAATTGGAAGATGAAGGTGAAGGGGATAAATATCTTGAAGAAACTTGTCTTGATTTGGGTCTAATTGGATTTTTAGGGGTAATAATGTCATTATCTTTTTCAGAAGGCAATAAAGGAGGTCTTGTTGTTTGGTTTCTTGAAATTGTTTCAGAAATTGCAGTTACCATCATCAAAGAAAACACACATACACCAAAATTAAACAAACCCCAGATAAAATTTTCAATTACTCACCTCACATTGTCGACTTACGCCGTGAAATGATCAAGAACACGATATATTCCGCCAAAAAAATTGAAACTTTCTGCAAGAAAAAGATCAAGAAACACCATTTAATTCAAAAACCCAAATGGGTTAGCTAAATTTCCCACTTTCTTGTGAAAAAGATTGTAAATTTAACCAAATGCCACTCAACAGTATTGACCGTACAGTGTTGGAGTTCAAGATTTATAGAGACAAAAATTATAATCTTTTAATTTCTAGAGAGAGAGAATATTGGGTTGGGTGTGTTGTATGAGAGAGATTGAGAGTGCATCTTTCGGTGAAAGAGGAGATGTTTGGGGCTTTGTGAATCTTTGGAGAAACGTTACGCTAAACAAATAATATTTTCTTGTTTTTAGTTACCCTTATTTTAATTTTCATTCTTTTTAAGGATCAGCCAAAGCCAAAACCCAAAAGTATGTTTTTTTCCTCTTATTTTAATAAGTATTTAGAGAATAATTGACAACGAAATCATCTTAAATCGTCTTTAACATATGTTTGTATTTTTAGGATTGGTTTTTAAATGAGTGATAGCGAAATGTTACTAACAAAAATGAAAATATTATAATATTAGGTATATTTTAATTTTAATTATGAGTATATAACATACTATTAAAATTAGGAGAATAAGTAGATGGTGTAAAGAACAAAGACGTGTTGCTTTTTACCTTTTGGTTGCATGTGATATGTCTAAAAAAGGGTTAAAATGTAGATCATAGATGATGCTTTCTTATATCTACTCCATGTATTTTTATTAGGTTAAATTAAATATATCAAGTTCTTTCTATTTTTATAAAGTAATGGAATGTTACTACAAATTACAATAACTAATAAAAAGTCCTTGCAAGCCACAAAGCCCGTGTTCCCCGCCATCATTATCTATGGAAGACATTAAATTATGTAAATTGGATCAAGAATCGACTCGTAATTTTCATACATAATCTACTCTAAAGAAACAATACTTCCTTCTATTCAAATTAATTGATACACTTTCATTTATGGGGTGATAAGTAATACATTATGAAAAATTATTTTACTTAAAATAAATAGCGGGGCCACACTCACAAAATATCTATTTTAATTTAGTAAAATTATTTTTTTACCCTTATTTAAGTTTTAAACAACATTAACCCCACTTTATTTAAATAATGTGGGACTCATTCCCTCTAACCATTCAACTAATTTAATTTAATTTAATTTAATTATTATAATCTTTTATCTTAAAAGCCATGAAAATAACAATATATCATTTTTTTTATCGAAAGACGTAACACAAGTATAATTTTACTTTAAACGGGAAGTGATGATAGATCCTCGCCACATTACTAATATTTTACTCACTAGTAGCTAGAAGTATAAGGTAAATAAACAATATTACTAATTTTTGCTATATGTGTCATACATACTTCCTCCGATCTAAAATAAGTGATACACTTTTCATATTTAGGTGTATCAAAATAAGTGATATACTTTAAAAACTTACCTTATTTAGTAAAAAATAGTGGGACACACACCCACTAACTATCTGTTTTAATAAAGTGAAATGACATCTTTACCCTTACTTTTACTTTTAAACATCATTAATCTCACTTTATTCAAAATTTGTGAGACCCATTCTCCACTAACCATCTAATTAATCTAATTTAATTATTATTATTATATTTTGCCTCAAAAACTGTGAAACCAATAATGTATCACTTATTTTAAATCGGAGGAAGTATAAAATAGAAGGCGTTAGTAGGGTTTATCTCTACAACTAGCATGGAAAGGTGGAAAGGAGTTGAGACTTGAAAGCTTTATAGATTCCTTTATAGCCATGGAAGTTGGGACCTATGCTTTTCCTAATCATAATTTAGTCATAATTATCAAATGTTTAATCACCTTTTTGCTCATGTGATTCTTCATTTAAAAAAAACTTTCCATATTTAATTATACATTCATTAGAACATAAATAAAATGAAATTAAGTTTGCAAACCCAATCATTTTACTGGATAAGTACCGGTCTAAAATAGATTGGAGGAGTTTAGCCCTTCAGTGCTTTTTGTTAATCTGCTTTATGTTTTAGTTTTCTTGTTATCTTGCTTTAGCTTATTGTTAGTAGTTTTTAATAAAATATATAGCGGTTTAAAATAAATGAGATTCAGTTTGCATGTCAATTTTCAAGAATTTTGAATCAAGCAAACCACTTTAAATTCAATGCCAAATTAGCATATCAAAATATCATTTTTACAAATTCATAATACTATATTGCACATTTTATAGTACAGATTAGTAGAAGAACCAGTCAATCAAATTCAGTATACTACTATTAAAATGCATTTGACCTTGTATTAAAGGGACTTGTTTCTTCGAAGACAAGTATCTTAACAAAAGAGCAATATCATCTTGAAAAGCCTACACCATCTTTAATCCTTTATCATCTACTCGTAGTTACTTTGTTCGTCTATTACTAATATTAGAATACAAATAAATGCAATGCACACGTCCGAAAATAAATATGACATAAATTATTTTACATGTGTTGTTAGGATATGATTGCAGATATTGCCATAAGTGTATGCAACAATGGCTAATACTCTTTATACTAAATTTAATAATGGAAAAATAAAATAAAATATAGTAAAGCAGAAGAAAATTTACCTGAGTGGTGCGTAAGTTATGGTATGAAGGAGTTGTGGTCAAGATTGAATAATGTGCGAGTGTGACATGGGACCTTAAAATAGTTAATAATTCCCAAATTTATACATGTGAATATGATTAAGGTCACATTTTATGGGATGATACGTCGTTTTTGAGGGTCATTCATCACATTGCTTCTAACGTATTCTTTGTATTATGTTGCTCCACAATCTTTTCTTACTTTATTAAATCTTTCCGAACGTTGACAAATCCGCAAACATTGTATTTATCTACGGTCTTGTATACTTCGGATGTTTTCTACGATAACATCGATAACAGAAAGAGGAGTTGGGTTTTGTTGTCTTGCTTGTTTTTCAACTCAAACTAGGGGTGGTAATCGAGTCGGGTTTCGGTTAGCGGGTCGGGTTGGTAGGTTGGCAAATGGGATGAGTCAACCCAAACCCAACTTGTATATAATTACGGGTCAGAAAAATTAACCTTAACCTAACGCATTTAAACTATAATAACTCATACATGACGCGTCTGACCCATATAACTTAGAAGGTTAGTGAGTCTGAACCATAGTAAATCGTTTAAGAGTTTAGTAAATTAAGTGTTAACGAAAATCAAAATCTCAATTCATTTATAAGACCATGCGTAACGGCAAGGTCGCAGGCAATCGGTCGCCCATGTGGCATGACCAAAGGACGCGTCCCCCCCCTTACGCCCACACCATGTCGACGCGTCGAGGGTGTCCATCGGTCGTCCAGACGACCGATCAATTTTCAAAGGGGGAAGGTTTTTTCAAAGGTGAATGATTTGGTCGCCTGGTTACGTGTGTTTGGTCGGGATTTTTTATGTGTTTGGTCGGGCTGATGTGGCGCAGAGGTGGCAAGGGTGACCAAACTTAGTTTGGTCACCCATTACGCGCAGTCTAAGGGTTACAAAATCCCAATGCAATCAATAACAAATTGAATTTCATATTATTTACATTTTTCTAAATAAAGTAAAAAAAAATCTTTATAAAACTAAACATGTTGGCATATTGACTCATTTATACATAAGTCAACATGAATACGACCCGATTTATAAATGCGTTGGACTTGCTGACATGTTTTTGACGCAAACTCATTTAGCTCAACCCAAAGCTGATTATATTTTTGTCGGGTTTGTGTCGTGTTTCCGGTTCGGAAATCGCTATCCCAAAGTCAAACATTAATTTGATTACAATATATAAACGGATTTTAGTTCAAGCGTAACATTAATTTGTTATAGACAACGACAATATATGAATTTGGAAGTGTGCATTGCTTGGAGTCGATTACGATGTTTCATTTGGTTCACAGAATTCGTTTGCAGTTAGATGGAATTAGAAAGTTAAAATTATTTTTATCGGTTGTTTGGTGCTACCCGAATTCCAAAATGACATCATTACCTCAATAAGAAACGTGTCAATTTTTCAGAATTTGGAAGAAGTAGAAGACATAGGATTTGAGAAGTTTACCGTTGGAAAAATGAATTTGGTTATGAAGCATGAGTTTGAACTTTGAATGTCTTGAATATAAGTTATTAGTAAAATTGTAGCACGATGGTTTCTTATTTTGTTATATTTTTTTAAAATAAATGAGTAAACAGAGAGAGATTGTTGCTCAAGTTACCTATTTACCCTTAAATATGGATTAAGCAGCAACAACCAATTAAGAGAGTTGTTTCTCGTAACATAATCGAGTTATGACAATCGTTATGACAATCTTACATAGGGGTGAACATTTGGACAAAAAAAATCAAATCAAACCAAAAACCGACCAAAACCATAACCGAAAACATGAAATCGATTCAGTTTTGAAAATTCATCATTCTCAATTTTGATTTTATCGGTTTCGGTTCGGTCCTCCAATAGTTAGAGCATTTAGGCTAAAAAACCGAGCCGAAACCAAACTGAACCAAAACCAATAACATATAATCTGTTCTGTTTCGGTTTTGAATACTCGTCATTTTCAATTTCGGTTTTATCAATTCTGGTTCGGTTCTATAAGCACCAAGAAGTCAGCAACAAAGCAAAAAATACTTGATATAAGTATTCCATTATAAGTACCAACCATAATGACTTTAAAAACAACTGCTCTTGATGTCCAAAAGTAAATTTTCATTTAAACAAGTACCATTGCATTCATGAACCAACTAAATTCATTGTTATCCGCAAGGGATCAAATAAAAGACATCAAGTTTGATAAAATAAAAACACCACAAAAATTTTAATTGGGCATATGGTCGACCTTCAAAGCTCCTTAGCGGTACTGCAAACATAAAATTATAAACATTAGCATGAATTCAGTATCAAAGGCTACAAAATACACAAAAAAAAAAAGGTGCAATTACACAAGTGTGTTTAGTTACCTTAATGAAACCAATTTCCTTAGCATTGCTATGGAAACACTGTCTGCAGCACATAAGCCCATATTTCCTGATTATGCCATGAGAATTTCCACACACACGACTGCCAAATAATCAACAATCCATAAACACACTTTGACATACAATCTGAATATAAATTCTCTCAAAAATCATCAAAACGTGAATTAGAAATTGTGCCTGAATTCTATTTCAATTCTCGTAAATTCTCATGAATATCTAATTCGGAAAGTGAGATTATCAGCATTCCTGTCTCAATCAGATTACAGCAACTCGCCCACACACACACACAATGCAGTTCAAATATACAGAATTACATACACAAACTTTAACCACCACCATCAAGTTACTTCGTTTACTAAAATAATTGTATATATGGCATCACTCAACCAGAAAAACTACAAATTAAACTCAAAACTGTCCAAAATTACGAAACCCTAAAAACTGCGCAATGATTGAACCGATCATTAACTACGGTTTCATCTTCTATTCTGGAAGTTGTATAACTTCAACGATTTATTTAGTGCAGTTCTTAATCACTATAGATCACAGGTATTTTCGACTATGACACATATAATTAAGCGGTAAAATTGAATGTAAAGAATCTTTCATGGATACACCAAACATAGATTAACAAACAAACAATTATCAAAAGGATTGAGAAAGTTTAGGGTTTACCAGGTGCGAGAACCAGGACCGTAGGTTTTAGGGTGAGAGTTCCAGATGTTTGAGTGCCCCATCTTGATCTTAATCTGATGTTTCAAAACTTTCAGATGCAGAACGAATCGATCGTTATGAAAGCCGCAGCCAGGGTTTCGCAAGAGCAACGAAAATTGGTATTTATACAGGAGGTTGGTCAAAACCCTAGTGGACTCGTGTTATTTTATTTATATTTGTATTATTAGCAATTTAATCACTTTGATTTTTAATTTTATGTCTTTCTTCTGTATGGTTGGTAAACTTGCGAACAAAAATCATTGTTACAATTTTTAAATTCAAGTACTATATGTTAAAATGTAAAATTTCTTCTCAAAAAAATAAAGTAAATTGTTTCGTATTTTCACAAGAGAAGTAATAAACTCCATAAGGTTTTGCGGTATTGTTTAACGGACTACACGTCAAATGCCACATAAACAATTATACCACACCAGTTTGAAAGAAATAAACATCATATGACCACGCCCCAAAGTATAATGGAGGCCTATCACATGACCAATCAGGAGCCCACCACACCACTGATCTTCTGTGGCTGTGGTCAAACCTTGTCATGGAAAACCACCACGGTGTGGAAGGGGCAGTGTTCCACATGTCTCCACTCTATAATTGCCATGACACCTAGGACCACACCGTGATATGGTTGACAAATACTGCACAACCACCTATGAGTGTTATTAGCCATATAAAATATTAGCCTATCAGGTGAATGTGTGTTATTATCAATGATATGTGAGTTGGAATGCCAAAAATGTCACTACAGCTGGAGTTGGTCCAACAAATCTTCAAACATTTAATAGTTGGGGATCAAAATCAAAAGTTCAAAGTGAAGGAAAAGAGTAACTAGTAACCAAGATCAAAACTTCGACAAAGAAAAGTTATTCAATTCTTTTAAGCAAAAAGCGAAATATTATCATTATTACAATTCAACATTTGACCCTAAAATTCGAAGCCCAAGTTCCATGTGTTTTGACTCAAAACTTTTTTGTAATCGTGTGTCACCATGGATGAGGTAAATACTATTGTTTGGTCATGCTTAATTCTAATATTTGTAAGTGACTATGAGATCACACAGTGCGATAACACTCACCACATCCACACGGAATGTCAACAACACATCAAATTTACACTCAACAACACCATCACATTATTTAATAAATAAATAAAAAATCACTCTCTTTCATTATGGGTTCTTCCTCAAGAGAGTGCTTATGACATTTTAAATTGTATAATATATTTTGAGACTGGTTTTCCATTAGTGTTTCATTTGATAATCAAATACATGTATATTGTAAACATTAACAAAATATTAAACTAACAACCTTCCAAGAAAACATAGTCATAATTCAAGATGTAACACTCAGATTCCAACTTAGAAGCATGCAATGCAACAACATAAATTTTAAAACTTGTTAGTTGGTTTTTGCTTTCTCTAAGCTTGCCATATATGTGATGTAAATAGTCCATATATACGCAAAAGAGTTGCTCACTAACGGCTGCGTTTTAACACCACCAACATCAAAATCAAAAATTAAAAATAAAAAAGTTAATAATAAAAACCAGTTGATAATAATTCATACCTGCAAATGAACAGGGATGAATCTAAATGTGATAAAATCACATAAAGGCCAGTACATAACACCACTGATCATTGTAGGGATTAAGTCTCGTTTCAATCTAGCAACGATTTCCGAACCGTTTTCACCTAATAAATTCAAACCAAAATTATTTTCACCTAAAAAGTTAATAATAAAAATTCCCATTAATATGCATGCAAGAAAGTAAAATAATACCTTGTAAACTTGCATTTACAGAGAAGAAGACAACGGTCATAATGGGCCCAAATATTGCCTGGCCCAAGAACATTTTCTTGAAAGTTGAAATTAGGTCTCTTTTTGGTAAGATTCTTGACACAAAATTGAACCAAAAATGCAATGTAGGACCTAATACTAACATTCCATATCCAGACATTCGAAGAGTTCTTATCAAATCGTAAGAATCTGAAGATGATCGTGTAATTGTCTGAAAAATCAGATGATTTAAGAAAAATAAACCTAAATGTTAATCAATGAAAATGGTCTCTAATTTGCAAAAAAATAAAATAATAATAATATAATCATAATTTTCGGACCAAACTCGTTGGCATATAAAAATGTTAAAGCAATTGCAAATATATTCATTTAACCAAAGATCCCGAATTTGACAATGTGGGGTATGAGACTATGAGTAACTTTTTCTACAACCAAAAGGAGTGAAATTTCAATTTTTGAAATAATTAGACTTATCAACATCGGTGAATGACGGTCAAAAGCGGTCAAATACTACTCGAGAATATCAGTACAAATTGGTGAATAGCGGTCAAGTCGATCAATGGTCAACCATTGCTAAAATTTATTCTTTTTAAAAAAAATCTTTATAATTTAGGATACCCGCCTAGAAATCGATTAATGACCGATTAATCGCTTGAATTGTCAGTGATTAAAAGCTTAAACACTCAGTAGTTAAAAGCAACAATGATTAAACTGCTCAGTGGTAAAAGATTAAACACTCAGGCTAATAGTTGACTTTTCAGGCATGAATTACAATTGAGCTATGATTAACAGCCACAAAAGGATTATTTTGTAAAAAAACATCCCTAATTTAACCAATTAAAAGTTTTTAATTATGTTTCTACAGTATTAATCATAAAGTAGTAATTGCATGTGATTCATTCTACAATGAAAAAAAAAGGTTTTGATTCTAGAATGTCAAATAAGTATCATATTTTGAGTATAAGAAGTTAAGAACGCTGATTACTACATTTTTAAGTAATTCAACTATATAAAGATCATAAAATACCTAAAAGAATCAAAGGAATAGTTTTAATTACGTTAGCGTACCTGAGAAGATAAATCAGCAGCAGTATAAATTAGGGCAGAGGTAATGCTTTTAGTAAGAATGGGTCGGGTATTAATCATACCCAAATACCACCCAATAAGCCCGGTTTTTGGAATCGATGTTACATTCTTCGTATTGGTACTAACAAACGGAACAGAAAACTCAATCTCCTTTGTTTTTCTTTGAGGAAATCGAGAGTAAGAAGCTTTCGGTTGTTGAAAATGGGGTCGGGTAATCGGAGCTCCGATTGAATTGGAAATGGTGTGCCGTTTCCATATTGTGTTGATGTAGATGTGCGCTTTGTTACCATTTCTAAGAAAACCCGCAGCCATTTTTATTCAAATTATTCGACTGATGTTTGGGTGTGATTTTTAGGGTTTATGAATGGAGAAGTAGGAAGTCAGCTTCTTTTCGTTGCAAGCAAGAAGCACGTGGCGTACGTTCCAGAAAATGATAAAAATAAATACAACAAACAAATCTTTCTTATTTTGTTGAGATATTTTTTTCCTGATTATTACTCACTCCGTCTAAATAAAATTCTCATTTCTCTTGGGAACAATATTTTAGGGGATAGTTAGTGCCTTAGTGGTGGGGTATTTAATATTATTTTTATTAAAATATAAAGTTTGATTGGAGAGAGAAAGTATTTTAGGAGATAGTTAGTGGTAAAAGTATTGACAATAATATTATTATATTAAGTGAGACCCTTAAGTTTGAGAAATGAGAACTTTATTTAGGGACAAAACTTAAAGGTGAAATGAGAACTTTATTTAGGGACGGAAGGAGTATTTATTAGAACCTACACGTTAGTCATAACATTTTTTTAATAGTAAGTAGGTAGATCGTGTTTCTGATGAAGAATAAAAATAAAAATATGATATAAACAAAAATAACTTATGCTAAGGAGAAATGATATTTGTGCTTATCTATACGTTTATTCATTTTTATTTTTAAATTTGACATGTGTCATCCACTAATTTTTTCTCTTCATATTATCTCTTGATTTTGACATTTGTCACGATCAAATTGGTAAACACATGAGTAGGCATAAATGGTAGTCACCAATGCCATTACTCATACAAAGAGTAATGTATTTAGTCATACTATTTAGTTATACTTATACTCTTACAATCTTACTTATTAAATGAGAACATGTGTCAAAATTAAGAGATAATATTAAGAAAGAGAATTAGTGGATTACATATGTCATCATAACAAGTAAGTAGGATTATGAGTGAGACCAGATAATATGACTAAATATCATTTCTCATATATAAAGATCTTTATATTATAGATTAATAGATAGATAGATAATCATATCAACAAAAAGATAATTTTATCACATAATCGGTAGTGATAGGATCGGGTAAAATGATAAGAGGTTGGTATTATATTCTAACTTATTTGATTAATATAGATATTCAAATTAAAATATGAGATTAAAAAAGAGAATCAGTAGATCCTATCTATCATTTTATGGGTTAAATGATAATATATAAAATTTTAGTAAAAATAATACGGGTAAACAGAGAGGGATTCATGTTCAAGCTACCCAGAAAGATTAAATCTTTAACTCTGATGTACACGGCCTAACCAGTATTCTCTCGATCATTTGTAGTTTTTTTCTCTGTACATACAAAAGTGTCACCATAAAGACTCCTTTGCATTATGTAGTTGACAATAAAGGTGTATATCAAAATCGGATCTTTATCCGAACCGGTTTGGGACCGTTTTTATAGGCAGTGGCGGTACCAGGACAATTTTTAAAGGTGGTCAAACTTTTAGAGTTGAAGTCAGGTTCTTGAGTGATATTTTTTTAAGGTTAAATTGCAAACATAACATTTTTAAACTAAGAAAAAGGAGGGAAATTAGTCAAAAGAAAATAAAAATCTAGTGAAAATACAGTAAAAAAACATTAAAAACGAAATAAGGATTATTTTTTTTAAAAATATGCATATGAAAGGGACTTGAACTTAATGTTATATGTTTAAGATATACATAAGTTAACCACTAAGCTAATATACGACGTGGACTAGTTATCGCTCACACATTATAAGCAAAAGCCAAAAATGAGTTGATACATAAAAAAATTTATACTAATCGGAAAACTTTTGGGGTGGGCATCTGCCCACCCCCTAGAACCGCCCCTGTTTATAGGGCCATTGGATTGGATCAACTTACAAACCGCCGGGTTGAGATCAGTACGAGATTCATGAGTTAAACCGGTTTCAAACCGGATCCGTATAAAACTAGATCCGTATAAAACCAGTTTCCATGTTGCCGTTGCCACCGTTATAACCGGATTTAAAACATGATTGTGTAAACCTGTTTTTAAACTACTTTTTGAGGGGTGCAGGAAATTACCGTTATATAATCGTTGGGGGTCAAACTATGGCTCTTAACTATTGTTTTCTCCACCTATATACACCTACAAATACACCTTAGATGCTAAGGATCAATCACCATTAAAAACACTATCACATATGCAAAGTTTTAATGGCGGGGTTATATCACCAAGGAGATCAAAGTTCGCACATTTGTCGGTTGAAGTTTGCATTTGCTTGAAGGGCCATCTAGATGCAGCGAAACATATACATGTTTCATTACTCGAAGGCGAGTTGGAGAGCGTCGAACAAAAAATACATGAGTTGGAAATAAGAAGAGGTAGGGGTGAGCATTTGGGTTCGAAAAATCCCGAACCAAACCGAAACTAAAAACATGTAATCGGTTCGGTTTTAAAAATTTATCATTTTCGGTTCAGTCCTTAAGTAGGGATGCGCAGCTGGGCAAAACCGATAAAATGTAATATGTTCAATTTTTTGTTTTAAAATACATCATTTTTAGTTTGATTCTATCGGTTTCAGTTTGGTTCGGTTTCTGAACCTTGCTCACCCCTAACAAAAGTAATGTCGGTACACCTAACATTGGAAAGACTTCATACGAAGAAGAACTACACAATATTTTCAGGCAAGAAGAATAAAAAAAAGACACAACTATCGTATTAGGAAAACGAATTAGTTTATCGTTTTACTTTTATTTTGATTTCGATACAACTCTTGTTTTAGTACTTCCTACTTCAATATTTAAACTAGAGTAAATTACAGCTTTTGTCCCTGACCTTTTCTTGATTCGGGGTTTTTATCCCTAAACTTTTTTCTTCCATTTTTTTGTCGTTTAAGTTTTTAAAATTTTGCATTTTTATCTCTCCGTCCAATTTTGGCCGTTAAGTGACGTTTTTTTTGTCCATTTTACCAAATTACCCCTATTTTAACTCTTTTTCTTTTTATTTTTACATTTTTCTTTTTTACCCACTTTTCTATCATTCTTCTTCCTTCGATAAACCCTAATCCCCAAATTAATGAACAATAAATACTAAATCAACAAGCTTTCCGTCAAATAATTGGTTTTCTTACCACTTGAAGATGCAATATTAGTACCATTTGACAGATTTTTATTGTAACATTATTACATTAAATAATCATCTTAACACAGCAAAAAATAAAGCATAGAACCAATTGACAGAGACGATACTTTACAAGTTTCAGCAGCTCTAGAACATAAGTTACAAAGTGATCAAAATATCCAACATCTTAGTATATAACCATCAAACATCGCAAAGCACCAAATTCAAACTTGCCAGACGGAAAGCTTGTTGATCTGGGTATCGGAGACTCCCCGCAGCTCTTGGAAAAACTGTCTGCAATGGCCGCAGGGGGCGGCGGAAACAGCCATGTAAAGAAGTTTTAGGCCGCTGCCGTGTGGATAACCGATCCGGCCATCGGAGGATAAACCGACGGCGCCGACGTGGAAGTTGGAGATCGGTGGACGAGCAACATCTTGAGCTGATCTAACAAGGGTTGGAAGGAGCTGCGGGACAGTGAGACCTTTCGATTTGGCCATGGATTCGGCCTCTGAAGCGGAGATGATGTATTTCTTCGCCATTTTTGTATAAAAAATGTGTGATCAAGATTAAGACCTGGGACAATCTGTTCTTGGTATCCTTTTTGGAGTTTAGGGTTTATGGGTGTTGGGGAAGAAGATGAAAAACATGAAGAATGAGGAAAAAAGACGAAAATACCCTCTCTCTTTTTTTTTTGCATTTTTAGTCACTTAACGACTAAAAATAGACGGAAGGACAAATATACAGAATTTTAAAAACTTAAAGGATAAAAAAACGGAAGAAAAATATTTAGGGATAAAAACCCCGAATCGAGAAAAGGTCAGGAACAAAAACTGTAAATTACCCTTTAAACTATATTTTTATTGTCATTGGATTGATACCTAAAAAAAATCTGTCGAACTTGATTCAAAGCGGTACCTTGAACCGATTTCTAGTCTATCCAGTTTGAACCGGTTTTGACCGGTTAACCTCCCACTCATTCAAAACTAGTGTCAAACCAAAATTACACAACAATTATGTTGTAATTTAAAAAGTACAAATATCATAAAATATCATTGTTTAGCAGTGAGTTCTTTCGATAATTATAATTGTTAATGTCCGTGTTGATATAAATAGAAGTTTTGAACCAAGTTGAGCAGACGGACCCAATGATCATAACTTTTAAAATATCATAAAATATCAATATCTACTATGCGTTCTTAGTCTCTCCTGGAAACTAAAAATATCATAAAACATGCGCTAAAAAGCATCAGTAAATTTAACACACAATATAGGATCAGAGAATTGCAACTTAATTGGGTATTTAATATATTTATTTTTTTCCAATATTCATAGATACAAAATAAGAAAACTAGAAAAAACATGCCACACAAGTCGAACAATGGGTGGTAATTGCTAAATATTTTGATGCAATTACAAAGCACGCACATTGTTTTAGTAATTTAGCATCCAAAATCGTATGAAACAAGTCCTTGCAGCTCTGGTCCATTCAATCTATTGTTTTCAAAACTGACAAACAGAAAAACAAAACTTATTATTATCGATACCATTTTGTTATGGTCCATTTTGTGGGTCACATTTTCGTTAAAATGTGATTAAAACTCATTAAGCGAATATTTAAAAGGTACAAACTTGATAAAAAAATAAAACTTCATATAATGCAAATAATACCTTTCCATAGGGAAAGATTTGAAAGGGCCATCAACGGGTATTGTGCCACAAAGATTATTATGAGAAACATCACTGCAATATCATTAACAATTAAATCGTCAAATCCATATAATCTATCAATGAAATTGAAATATGTTTATTTATTTTTTATCCTTAAAACTTACAAAACTTTAAGGTTAGAGAGTTTTGCGAGTCCTCTTGGAATGGGGCCTGATAGCTTGTTGTTATTTAATCTCCTGCAATTAACTTATGAATTTAGTTTAAATGTCTCCTTTCTAAAGAGATTCAAACTATGGTAATTATGCTTACATAAATCTCAAAGATTTCAACTTTGAGAAGGATTTTGGGATTTCTCCTTCGAATTTGTTGCCATATAAATCCATGCTTATGAGGTTTTTTAAGTTGCCTAATTCCTTTGGGATTTTGCCTTCGATATTGTTATCGTAAAGTTCCCTGTAATTTGATTTGACAATGTTTCAGATTTCTTATTAAACAAATTAAATGTAAATAACATCCCTAAAATCATGACATTTTAACCCCAAGTGCCTTTATTTATGAAGAGAAAGAAACGCTAGATTATCACTATATACCAAGATTCAGTTTTTCTGTAGAAAAATACTAAATCAACTAAAAGTTGAAAACCATAATTATCCCTAAATAAAGATTCAAATTTATTACTCAAAAAAAACATTTTAGAATCTAAAATCACAAACCTCCAAATCAACTAAAATCATGATGGTAAAGTGTCCAAATTAAAGTCTGATAACCCCCAAATAAACTAAAACTGGAAAGTTATTAATAGTTTGTAAACATACACCTAAAACCTAAATGTCACAACTTAACAAATTAAAAAAATTTAAATAAGTTGGTTAATATAATTAATATAAATATGGATTAAAACACACAAAGTAAAGAGTTTTGAAAAAGTACAAGTATTGAAGATGCTTGAGTTCACCAAGCTCAGGACCCAATGATCCGGAAATATTAGAATTCCCCAAATCCCTGAAATTAAATCATTAAATGTTACCAATCTTGAAATTAAATAACAATTAATAATACTCAAATATTAAAACAAGAATCTTACAAACGAATAACATGATTGTTAGCGTCGCATGTAACATGAAACCATGTACAGGGATTTACAAGTGTTGGATCCCAGCTTTGCAACACATTTTTTGGGTCAGAAAGCTTAATTCTTAAAACAAACAAAGCATTTCCTGTAATCAATAAATTAACAACAATCATCAAATGGGTTTTCAAGAATTTCGATGAACAAGTTCCCAAAAAGAAGACAAATTTAACAAATTGAATAAAGAAAATCAAAACCCTAAAGTTTTACCTTCTGAGTTGGTGCATAGTATGGGAGTTAAAGGTAGCAAGATTGAGAGAATTAAAATTGGGAAGCTAAAAGAAGCCATTTTTATGAGACAAAAAATGATTTTGAATTTGGGGTTTTTGAAGAAAATGAGAGTAGAATTAGTCTTTAGAATTTTGGGTCAAACCAAAGACAATGGAAAATGCAGAGTGTTTTCTATTGGGAGAAAATGGAGATGGTAAAGCCGTAAAGTTCATGTTTACAAAAAAGTTATAATAATGCTGGTGTATTACATAAATGACATAAATGGTCCCTCTACTTTCTTGTCTTTATTTGTTAAACATGTTTCATCACCTTCTTGATTTTTGTTTTGCTATTTCATGTGTTCACACCCTTCGCCTACGCTTCACACATCACAAAAATCACACTCTTAGGTGCTGTTTGATAGGAATAAAATGATTAAGTGCTGAATGATTCAACGGTCTGAATGATTAAGAGGTTTTGCATAAAACTTGTTTTGAATGTGAGAATTTTTTTATAAGAATTCTGACTGCTTAATGATTCAGCATATGTTCTAAGAAAGAATGATTCAGCATCTTTTTGCTGTCTCATTCAGCATATACTTCATTCAGATGCGCTAAACAAACGCACTGAATGCTGAATGATTAAGCATTCAGCGCTGAATGGTTCCATTAAGCTGCAAACAAACACAACCTTAATCCTCTCACACCTATGCGCGTTTTTTTTATAACTCATCAGTTTTATCATATTAGCGTTACATTATTATCCTTCTTACTGACAATAAAATGACAAAATAATGTGAACAACATTTCTTCTTTAGTTTCACTATTAATTTGTGTCCTATGTTTAAAGACTCGAAATTTATTGAGCATGTTAATCTAATTAGACCACCATCTCATCAAGTTGGTTATAAGTACAAATATAGGTAAGTCATAACAAAACATGATTTCCAATTGAGGACATCTTCTCATGTCACACTTCCTGACGTGGAATAACATTTGAAAATATTCTCTATTAAGACACTAATGATTCCCGTGTAAGTCATAACAAAACATGAATACGAAAAGTCGACTAGTCGAGTTATTACGAACGGGTAACAAATTCTACTCACTCGTATAACATACTTTCACATAGAACTTGATAGTTACAGTTTTATCTTTATAAGAAATTTAATAATTGATTTAAATCTATAAATGAAACTTGTATCTACTACTTTATTTTGAATATAGATTTAGGCAAGTATTGTAGAGACAAACGTGATGCTACATAAAAGTAGTCACGTGGAATGTCACAAGTTATAAGAATAAGAAAGTGTCATGCATGTGAGTATTTCAACTAATTTACGAAAATCTTTTCGGAAGGATGGAACAAAATGGGACAAAATTCTTTTCTATTTAAAAAGTCATGTGAGATGTAGGTAGAGTACTAGAAATGCTTATATAAGTTACTCTAGGGGCGATCATGAAAATAAATTTAATTTTCTTGACTTCCGTTCTTTTCTGGCGTGTTCACAACTTCAAGTACTTTTAGTCCTTGGAGGGACCCATTGTCCTGCCATTAAATTTTGCACTCTACTTTAATTTACAATTTGACCACTAACTATTATGCGTGTAAGTTTGATTTTTTTTAAGGTTTTGTTAATTACAGCCCTTAGTACTGTCACCAATATACATAAAAAGTTTGTACATTGATTAAAAATTTAATATTTTTAAAATTTAGAAATGTTGTCTTTTGTGTATTTTACCTTCTTAATGACAGCACATTATCATTTTCCTTTTTTTTAAGGTATTTTTTTAACAACATAATAACATTAAAACAACACTAGCAAAAAGCTAGCAAAAGAAATACTCCCTCCGTCCCACAAAAAACTTCTCATTTGGGTTTTGTACAAGTTTTTAGGTGATAGTTAGTGGTGGGGTCATTGATAATACTTTTAATTAAAATATGGGTTGGATTGGAGAGAGAAAGATAGTTAGTGGATATTAGTGGTGAGTCTTTAATAATAATAGTTTTTTATTGTGTGGAGCCCATCAAATATGGGAAATGGAAAGTTTTTTGTGGGACAAAAATTTTGAATGAAATGAGAAGTTTTTTGTGGGACGGGGGAGTACAATACAAGAAACAAGAGATTAAATATATATATAGGACCACAACACCAAATACCCCAATGATAATTTGACCATCTAGACTTAGACCTATTTTTAGCCCAAAAAAATGATTGAGCTTGGGTTTCCGAAATTATAGAAGATAAAGGAACCGAGTTGTGTTTGAAGAGTTCACCATTCCTCCTCTTCCAAATACACCAAAGAGTCGTAAAAATCGCCGAATAGAATGATTGAGCTTTCGATTCACGGAGGTTAATCAACGAGCCCCGTTTTAGGACATCATCCAAGCACCTAATAGTACTTAATTTTACATTCCACATGTTACAAAATTCTACCCAAATCAACCTTGCCTCTTTGCAATCCCAAAATAAATGTTCTTCATTCTCCAGTTCCCGTTCACATAAACGACAAACGGCGGATTGAATATTAATGCCACGTTTCAACAAATTTGTACACGATGGAAGCAGGCGAAGGGATAATCTCCAGATAAAAAGGTTTACTCTACCCGGTAAT
The DNA here is from genome assembly GCA_963853835.1 of Calendula officinalis. Taxonomy (NCBI): domain Eukaryota; kingdom Viridiplantae; phylum Streptophyta; class Magnoliopsida; order Asterales; family Asteraceae; genus Calendula; species Calendula officinalis. The sequence goes on along the minus strand of OY970828.1, from coordinate 7,939,546 downwards.
AATGAGATCCAAGGAACGGTAAACTAAGTACATGGGCCGATACTACAATCATATACAACCTTTCTAACAGAAGAAATCGAGAACGTTCCGGATTTTTCCAGTGCCCAAGTCCACTTGGAAGTGAAAGATTCGGGCACATCAGCCTGTTGGAACCATAAATCAATCGGGAGGTTTAGTTTTGCAAGGAGAATTGGGACTTACAAATATTGTTCAAAATACAAGGGGCTTTGCTAATAGGAGACCCACCTGTATCAATTTTAAGGTAGCTAATCTACTTTTTTTTCCAGTACAAGGACGCGTAGTACGTCCCCTCCCTGCACTAAGGACACATCCTCCTCCTTACGCATGTTCGAATGTGACGAGTCCCCTCTGCTCAAAGGTCATTAAGGCGACCGTTATTGTTCGCCAATTTTAAAGGGAAGAGGTTATTTTCAAAGAGAATGAGTTTGGTTGCCTGCTACATGGGTTTAGTCAGGGTTTTTCATATGTTTTGGCGCAAGAAAAAAAGTTGATGTATTGGTGAGTTGGCGGGCGTGGCCACTATTACAATGGTCACCCCTTACGCCCAATCTTATGACATGTATCATGTCTATGTATTCTTCCTTTAAAGGGGGTGTTTGCGTTATAAAAGTTCCATTAGGAGGATTGAACCCATAACTTTTTTAATTCATTCGGAAATCCTTATCATCTATATATTATGTTTTTAGGTATTAAAAGCAAAATTCATAGACTAATCCATAAGAAAATATAATAATCATGAAAATCTTAAGATGGGCAGACATCTACTATGTCCTCCCTTTGTTATCGTTAATGTAAGGAGGTGATATTTATCCTACAAAACTTATATCCCACCCCAGTCTATATTTTTGTATAATTTTATAGTCTACTTTAAGACTTGTCAAATAAATGGTGACCTAGTGGTTGAACTTCATCTTCGGTAAGATTCTCAAGAGGTCCCGAGTTTAATCTTAGCTAAGAGCACACAAAAAAAACGCTCTTCTGGCCACGGAGGTTTACCCGTGTCAACTCCGTGTTACCTGCAAAACGGAAGTCATCCTAAGATTAGTTGATATGAAATTTTTAGTATACAATATAATTTTTATAACGCAAATATCACCTCTCATGTTATTAATTATCTTTTCAACCACATTCTACACTTAACGATATGTGTCACGAAAATATGTTAACTGTCTTTGGACGTATCTATTATAAATACTTATCGTGATTCTGAATTTTTTTTTTACTTTTAAATCCACGTTACCAGGTACGAGTGGAGAGCAATTCGGCGTTCTATCTGCATCTGATCAGTCGGATATACATCGGTTTCACCAAATTCATTGAACCCAAATTGTTCGCTACTCTGAGAAATTAATTGCACCAACTCACAATCTTGGTACAAAATCTACATGTTTCATCCAAATCCCTATTTGCGTGCGTGTGCGTGTGTTTGTGTGATTTTTCGTACTATTTTTTTGACAAATGACACAGATTTGTTTTTTATCAGGGGATTTCCCGGTGGATGTTGTGGATGACAAGTATATCGGAGCTATTTTATCCCCGGAGGTACCGATTTACTCAACGTGACGACGCCGTTGACGTCTCAGGATTTGATTCCTCTGTAGCTGATGCGAATTCTTCATCGTCTCACCAACACCGCACCTCAATCCGTCGTCACAGTCACCACTATAGCAGCCAGAATAATCGCCGTGAAGTTGATGGCTGTTATCCTGCTTCCCGCCGGTTCCACCGCCGTCGCCTCGATCATCCTGTATTGCCCTAATTTCTCTGACTTTTCGTTTATTCTACTTTGTTTTCTTAATTAAGTGTTCCAATAGTTGCTTTTTATACTTAATTGATCAACTGAAATATGTAGACTTGTTTGCCATATCTGAATGATGAGATGATGATTGTTTTATATTAATGGTGATGATAATTTGAAATTCAGGAACATGAGTCTGAATCTCCATCTGGTAGCATTATAAATTCAGATGATTTCAGAAGAGTTAGGAGTGATAGGCTTCCTGGATCTGTATTACTTGCAAGAGAAAGACTTGTTGAAAGATTAAGAGGTGTCTCAGTCTCTGGAAATAGGTATAAACATAATCCTCACATTACATTATATCATAGCAAAATAGTCATGTTGTGTTACGGGTCAAAACATGTACTTGCTTTAACGGGTCGGGTTGGCTGGGAATAGTTTTGCCCAAAGTGATTATTTAATTTTGCCACATAAAATGAAGGTCATGTTTGTGAAAACTAAATATAATGTCTAAACTACAGGCCAAGTATTTCATCAAGTGCCAACAATAACCCGTTGGAAATCAGAAACGAGAGAAGAAATCATTCTCGTGGGCTCCCTCAAGATGCCTTAAACAGTTTACAGTTGGAAGTTTTTAAAAATGAGAATGAAAATGATGATGAAATGTGTACGATTTGTGTTGAATGTTTTGAAGATGGTGATAAGGTGATACGGTTGGATTGCAAACACACGTTTCATTCGTGTTGTTTGTTTCCTTGGGCTCGGGTTTGTGGGTCCTGCCCAAACTGTAGAAAACCCATACTTGTAACTGTAAAATAGTAGTTATACTTTTGTTATCTAACACTAGTTTAGTGTAGAGTGCAGAGTATTGCTTTTTTTGGGCTAGCTTTTGTGTAAATATAGTGTTTTACGGCTTTTAATCATCATGTGGATTCTTGTTTTTGTTCATGTTGATGTTGGTGAATTAAGTTGCTTGTTGCATTGTTACTGCTGCTGTACTATGTAGCATGACAAATCGTCTTATATATGTTCCAGACGTTGAGATAGAATGCCAATATAATAAAGTGATTTTTAGTTATTTAGATTATATCATTAACCAAAGTAAATATGCAAAACAAACACCTTCAATCGCCCAACTTACAATTGGTAACAAGAAAATTAGGGGTGACAATGTAAGTCGGCTTCGCGGGTTGATCGGAACGTTCAACTTGAAATGACATGTTTATATAAATAAGATATCCTAATTCTAACATGATTAACTTCAACCTGAACGTGACCTATATAACTCATATAATTAAATGACTTAAATAGATTAGCAAATCAAACAAATTAGATTGGTCAAATAGGTCGACAAGTTGTTATTCAACATATTCATAACTAAATACCAAAATATCAAAATTACTAAGCAAGCTTTTTACAAGCTTTTTAGTATATATGTACTCGACAATTAGTTACGTTTAAACTAGTAGATTATAAACTACGTACTATCATCGATGTGAACGTAGCTCGTTTAGTGAATGTGACGATTGAGTCGACTCAATGGCTCGAAACTACTTTACCTTAATTAAAACTTGTTTATTTTCGTATAGTTGTAGGTCGGATTTCATGTAGCTCAGAAATTGATTTATTTAGGAGTCTGCAAATGCAACTCTGCATGAAACTACGGTGAAGCTCCGAATCATACTTTCATACGAAGAAGTAAAAAGGGTAGTAAACGCAATGGGTTTTAGGGAATCTCCAGAAGCACGCTAGGGTTTAAGTAAGACACAATGAGCTCCAACAGTTTATTAGTTGCAGAAACCATATGGACCGAGATCCAATCAACTCGTTCAGGTACGCCTCAAATTCGCGTCCCGAAACATTTTACGGAATTAGCTGGCTTGGAGTTGAAATTGGAGGTCCAAATTTTTACTCAAATAGCCCCAATTTGTATTTTAGGTCCAGAAATACTACCTGATTTGAATTGGAGTTGAAATTAGAGCATAATTTGTTCAAAATATTAAGCTAATAAGCTCGATTCGTATTCCAAATCCAGCAAACGACCTAATTTCTTCTTTCTTAGAAACTAGTCAGATGTAGAATCCTGATTTGCGTTTTCCTTGTTCGCATTTGTTTAATGTTTTTCTAATCGCATTTGAAAATCCAAATTTGCAGTGACTGATGATCAGCTATCCATGTGAGTAATCTACTACTTAACCTAATCCTTGACTGATTGTATGATAATAATGGGTGATCCGAAAACACAGTTTGCATTTCTTATTTGGTAAAAATTTGGAGAGAGCCACAAGGATAGTAGATCAACGTGGCGTGAAGAAGATATCTGGACAACCTAGTGGACGCTCCATCTTTCAGGTTTTCTTAAATCTTGTTTCAATTTGTGGTGAATTGAAGTAGAATATTATGAAATTTCATTGTTAATTTTAGGTTATGGGGGAATCAAGAAGGAAGGAAGAATACCTGTGTTTCCCAGAACAGTATTGTGCATGCTATTCATTTTTCTATGATATTGTCAACAGAGGAGAACAGCTTTGTGTAAGTATAAGTTTCTGTTTGGATTTGCTTTCTCTAATCCTGAATTTGAATTTGATTCTTGTTTATTTTGTTAATTTAATCAGTGCAAACATCAATTGGCTGCCAGATTTGCTGTTTCATTGGGTGCATGTGTTGATGTGAATGTGTCTGATGAGCAACTTGCACAACTGCTTGCAAAACTCTAACTTTGATCACTAGACATTGAAACTAGTTAGTTGAAGTTTACACATTTTCTTGTTTGTTTTGATAAATGAATTTTTGGGCATCAAAATATAAAATGAATCTGGTTTATTTATATTCATCTATATTACTATACATAATTTAAAACCAAACCCTTTTAAACAAACATCATCCATAATTAATCTCTCACATTCCCAAACCACAAACCAAACACACCCCAAATTTTCCACAAATCAAAAGTCTAGGTTCTTCTTTGAGTATTGATCCACAACTGCCCACTCTTTAAGTACTTGAATTGTTATGTTTAATTGATTATGATTATTTGATTTTTGCACCATCAAAATATGTGAACTTTGAACCATTTGAAATATAAAGTATTATGTTACGTTATTCATATATTATTTATGATATTTATATATTCAATTCCAATCCGTGTAGGCCTCGTCTAAGTAGATTCCTCCATAAAGGTGTGGTCGTTCTTGCAACATTGCAACTTCCTATTCATATAGAAGCTAACTAGCATAATACCATCAAACAAGAAAAAAATGGCACTCAATATTGTTCATATAGCAACAAAAACCACAGTATGAATACTAAAAAAATGAGTATTTGTACGAACATACCAAGAGACATCAAACTAGTGCATGTATAAAATTATAACTCCATGAAACGTGGTGATAACGACATAGATAAAAAAAAACCGCAACATTACATTTAAAAGTAGAGGACAAGTCCAAGAAAACCAAAACCCTAATCACCTAACAGAGCCATAAACTAATACTACCATTCTTTCTTTCTTACTAGCAGTAATATCATTAAGATCTCCATTTACATTACACCAACATGATGGCTAATTTTCCAGTTTCCTGAAGTGAGGACTAATGAGGCCAGCAATCTCAAGAAAACCAACTTGATCCCTTTCTCCAAATATCTTCTTCAGCTTCTCATCACATACAATAACCCTCTTGTTTGCTGGATCCTGTATACACAACATCAACAAACAGTATGACGATTTCGAGCCTTAGCATTTGACTCTAATTTTTCGAACAATAAAACCTTGAGTAATAAGAGTAGAGCAAGCAAAAATCTTCAAACAGTTCCAAAAGCAAGCAAATATTAGCATTTCAGACTGATATTCCAGGATAAACTTCAAAATTCTGTTATTGTGATACTTACGATTGTTCATGTGTATAAGAAAGCTAGGGTTTCACACTTTCATGTGAAGTGTACAAAGCTAGTAACTGTGAAATTGAAGAAATTTTAACAAGAGGTCATGTGTAGCATACGTGTTTTAAATCCAAGTATTTTAATTCTTAAGTTCATTATTAGTTGATAAATGATAAGGAATTAAGTCTTGATAGTTAAAATTTTGGAGAAAAATCTGTGTTTTGGGTATTTGATTAAGTGGTACAAGTTAATAAGGAAGAAAAATCAAAATTTGCAGCCTTTTTGGGAGATAGCGGCGCTATCTTAGAGATAGCGGCGCTATCTTGTGCAAATGGAACATCCACTCGTTTTAGCGATGGGTAAAACGCGAAAAATTTGGAAGATAGCGGCGCTAAAAAGCACGGGGGCAAGATAGCGGCGCTATCTTGTGCATATTAGACATAAAGTCGGGTTTTTTGACCCATTTCATCTCATTTTCTTCATAGGTCGAGTTGGTGCTTGTTCTAGGCGATTTTGGTGAATCAAGAACGAATATTGGTGCAAATCAAAGGGGTTTTCAACATAAGTTCAAGATATAAAGGTATGATGCTTAGCTTTTGTTCATGCAAGTGATTTAGGGGTTAATTGGGGAAGAGTCAAGAACCCTAGTTAGGGTTTGAATTATGAAACTGAAATTGATGATTATATGCTATGTATAGCATGTATCTAGTTATGAAAGTTGTAGTTATCATGTGATTATGCTCTTAGATGGTAGCTAGTAGATTAGGGTTTTAGGGTTCATCACCAATTTGGGAGAATTGGTGATTAGGGACTGCATTAGATATGATTATAGGTTGGAATGTTGATTGAATTATGTGTGATTGTAATAGGTAAACAATTGGAAGATTGTGCCAACACCATTGATCAGTGACGTGAGAATTGCTCGGTTTGTTGTCAAAGTTGCTTAATCCCAGGTGAGTTCACTATGTGCAATGTGTATACTTTTAATTATATATGTGCAATGTAGTTAATTAGTATTCGATACGATTGGATGCCTTGTGTTGCCTTGGACATTGAGACTACCTGGTTGAACCATAACATTGTCTTGACCCGTCTGAGTGGAATGCCTTGAGTGATAATTCATTTCGTGAGGACCCATGGCGGTCCGAGTATTACTTCGTGTAATATGTCGGGCAGTGGACGCGGGAGTACCTGGCGGAGGAGTGGTATGGACCGTGGTGGTGAAGCTGGATCTTGAACTCATTTAGGGGTGCCTTGATCACCTTCATCGGCCTCATTCCCTAATGGCCTAAGAGGGAATGACGCACTTTGTTGAATCCGGAATTGTACTTTTATCATTGTTGACCCGGTATTGATATGTGATGCAATGTGGTGATATTGTTGTGATAACCCGGTACTTTGACCCGTTGACATTGGTTTGTTTATTTATGTTGATTTATATAATTATTTTAGTATAACATTATACATTGTGGAACTCACTAAGCTTTTATAGCTTACCCGTTTAGTTGTCACCATTTTTTCAGGGATAGATAAAGGCAAGGGCAAGTGTGAGTAGGTACTTGAAGTTGGTTTTGCTTGAAGCTTGGAGAAAGCTTCTCTTTTGGTATAGACTTGTAGTATTTTGAATATTGATGTATATATTTTGGGATGGTTAGTTGGTTTGTATCCGATATAGTATTTGGTCTTTTGGTATGTATATGGTTTTGGTTTAGTTGCTTTTAAACTTGTATTTTGGTTAATTATAAAAGATTTGTTGTAAAAGTGGTCGTTTTTGGTTCCGGTCCTTCCATCATGTGTATATAAAAGCTAGGGTTCCATATAATCTGTTCAAAAACTAGAGTTTCATATGAAGTGTTTTATAGCTAGAAATATGAAATTATAGAAAATTTAACAATAGTTCATGTGAATAAGCAAGCTAGGGTAATTTAAAAACTATAAGAAAAGAGCTATTAATAAAAGCGTTACCTGAAGGTTTTTTTGTTTGATATGAGCCCAAATGACTTTAAGAACTTCAGTACGGGGGATTTCGGTTCTACCACCAAGGAATTCCTTCATTTCCGGCGAAACTGGACGTGGTTTGGAGAAGCCTCTAGGTGCTCTCTTCTTAGTCTCGGTGGCGTATGTTACCACTGTGCGCAGTTTAGCGTTAGACACTCGAAATGAAGCCGGTTGAACAAGCATCAAAGATGACGATGGGGATTTGGTCAAAGGCAGTGTACCGGCGGCAGAGAAGGTGGAGAGAAACCCCAAAGGCATGGACATTTTGGTTAGGAATGGAGGCTGTGAGTGAGAGTGTTTTATCAGATAAGAATGAGAGTGAAAATTAGGGAAAGAGCAAATATCCGGATTTTCTGCTTTTAAATATGAACCCACCCGCGCCCTAATGGACCTCACGGGCTGTGATCCGCGATCCCATGTAGCGCCGTGTGTTATACCCGTCGCTCTATCTTTTTGTGGCCATTGATCATGTGAATTGTTTAATGAGATAGCTACACATGCATGCCATTATTTTTGGGTGACAATTTCTGACCTAACATGAAACCCGACCTGAAATCGATACGAAAATAAACAGGTTTAGGTTGAGGTAAAATTTATTTGGGTCAGTCGCGTGTCGACTCAACTGACCCATTTATTAAACGGGTTAAGTTCGGGTTGATGATAATTTAAATGAGTTAACCCGCCAATCCGTTTAATTATTATAAATATTTAAAAATATATATATTTATACTTAGTTTATAGTTTATTAATTCACTCATAACTAATAGTTAGATGAAAACTAAAATAACTACTTAATAATTTGACGTTTTGATATTTTGTTAAGAATTTGTTGAATAATCACAACATTTTGACATGTTTGACCCGTTTAACCTGTTTGACCTGCTAACCTGTTTAACCAGTTTAATTAAACGGGTTATATGGGTCAGGTTCGGGTTGAAGGTAAAAAGGTTAGGGTTGAGATGTCTGACCCTGTTTATATAAACATGTCGGTTTCAGGTTGAACATGACCTGCCAACCCATGAACCCGAACCCGCGAACCCGACCTGAATTACCACCCTTACCATTATCTATTGCCACTCTTGTCTAATGCGATTATATATATATATATATATATATATATATATATATATATATATATATATATATATATATATATATATATATATATATATATATATATATATATATATATATATATATATATATATATATATATATATATATATATATATATATATAGGGTCCGGATCCGGTGAGGACTCTTTTTCCTCACGAGGACTGTGAGGACTCCAAAAAAAATCTAAAAATGATTCAAAACAAACTTTTTTCAAAAAATTCCTTTTTTAAACATTAAAATCGCTATGTATAAGATCAAAAAAAAAATTCCAAAAATGATTCAAAAAAAAAAAAAATGGATCATAATAATGATCCACAAAAAAAATCTGGATCATTATTATGATTCGCTAAAAAAAGCGGATCATAATTTTTTTTTTGAATTTTTTTTTTGTCAAATGTAGTAATAATCATGGTGGGTTATATATATTTTTTTCGGAATTTTTTGAAATTTTTATGAGGTGTCCTCGTGAGTCCTCACCGAAAAAAGAGTCCTCACAGGATCCCACTTCTATATATATATATATATATATATATATATATATATATATATATATATATATATATATATATATATATATATATGTGTGTGTGTGTGTGTGTGTGTGTGTGTGTGTGTGTGTGTGTGTGTATGTGTGCAGTTAAGTACAACTGTGTTAAAGCATAAATGTAGTATATGAATTGATTTATGTTGTTGCAATATCACTCCCTTATCCAGATACCGAACACCCTCACATATGGCCCCACTAAGTTGAAGCTTAATGTGCATTTCTACTAGGAAAAAGTAGGGGTGGCAATTGGGATGGGTTTGGGTTGGCGGGTTCGGGTTGGCGGGTTGACGGGTTGGAAATACTAAACCCAAACCCGACCTGATAGAATTTTGGGTCAGAAAAAGCAACCCTAACCCCGACTCATTTAAACCAAGATAACCCAGACCCAACCTGTGTAACCCGTAAACTTAACAGGTTGGAGGGTCAAGTGGGTTAGCGGGTCAGAACCAGATTGGCGAAGTTTACAAGCTTTTAGTTAGGAAAATAAGAAATTCTTTACGTCTCAAATTTACAAGCTTTTAGTTAGGAAAATATGTCATAACTTAATTGCGTGATATTTGAAAGAAAAAATTCAAATTTGAAAGGTAAAAAAGAAATGGAAATACTTTAGGTAAGATAACCAATTTAATGGGTGTCTTGTATTATTTATGGTATTTATTATGTACATATTTTTTTGAAAAATCTTTAAAAATTAAACGGGTTGGGGGGTCGACCCAGGTCACACAAGACAACCCGAACCCAACCTGATTTATAAACAGGTTGGACGGGTCGACCTGTTTTTAACCCGAACCCATTTATAGCCAACCCAAACCCGACCTTTTTCGTGTTGGGTTCGTGTCAGGTTGCGGGTCGTGTTAGGAATTGCCACCCCTACGAAAAAGAGGTTTTTTCCTGCATTGCGAACACTAGGGATGTGTTCGGTTCCGGAACCGGACCGAACCGGACCGGAACCGGTAAACCCGGTTACCGAAAAAAGGAAATTTCAAGGACCGAGAACCGGACCGGTTAAACCGGTTCCGGTCCCGGTCCGGTTCCGGGTTGGTTCGGTCTTCAAGCGGGTTTAGAACCGGTAAACCCGGTTTTTGTGTTTGCCATCCGATTTTACATTTTCGGTGCATATTTTCATATTAAAATATATAACTTAAATATTTTAGCGTACTTTTAATAAAAGTATGATGTTTGCGGGGGTTCACGTGCTGTTTCAAGTAAAATATGTTTCTATTAAAAGCCTATATACCTATATTTCGACATATATATATGAAAACTCGTAAGTTTATATACATATTTAAATGCCGGTTCCAAACCCGAAAAAACCGGAACCGAACCGGGACCGGAACCGGTTAACCCAGTTTGTTAATTTTTATCAAATCTAGGAACCGGGAACCGGACCGGTTAAGCCGGTTCCGGTTCGGTTCGGTGCCGGTTCCGGTTCGGTCCCGGTTCGGTTCCGGTTTTCCGGTTTTTATACACACCCCTAGCGAACACAATTAATCAAATTCACAAATATTAAATTGCACCTTGTTCACAAATCTAAAGTAAAATCCATTGCAGAATAAAAAGGTATCATATAAGAAAACACATGGTGAAGAATCTTTAACAGATCAACATCACAATAAACAAGATAAAAACAGCAGTTTTGCATATGAACATGATGTAAAATTCAACACAAATAATAGAACAAGATTCACTAAATATTCTTCTTCACAACTTGTTCTCTGTCAACAATCATTAAAACACATACAACACCATCAGTAGGTGAAAAAAAACACCAACAAACATAATAAGCACATGAATCCTACAAACAAAAACATTTAAAAAAAACCCGGAAACCATTAAAACGAAGCCCGCAGTTTTTTCTTCATATGTTTAGTAGATCAGTTGCTCTTCTTCCTTCATTAATGGAAGCAAAACTAAAAATAAACCTCCACTTAATTGATTAATTCCCTAATTATTACTTAAACCTAATTAACTACCAAGGTGTTAGTTTAACACTTAAACTACCATTCACCCTATATAAACAAATTTTATTTCCTTAAAACTAATTAAACTTCCATTTTCCAAACCACATTTCCCAAACTACCCTCCATTGGTTTCTCAACCGCTGCAACTTTCGCACTATAACCACTTCCTCTACCCCGTTCCCCTTTCGGGGGTAATTCCGTCATTTCACTAACCGACCCGATTTTCAAATCAGCAGGAGGGATAAAACAGTCATTTGACAAACCGGGTACATTAAACGCAACTTCTTCAATACTCCAAACTTCTTCCATTCGGGTTTTTGTATGACTCATTGCGGTTTCACCAAATCTGAAAAGGGTAACCACGGATCGACCCGAATGAGCAATCATGATCCCGTCAACGGGCCGGTAATCATCCATGAATGAGTTTATTGTTGTTTCCCAATAAACCGCATCTCCACCGTTGGTTTGGATTCGGGTCAGATGAGAGTCTTCCATGTGGATAATTAGGCCCGTTTTCTGACTAAAATACCCGAATAACACGTGTCGGATGATTTCAGATGGGCCTTCACTTCGGGCTTTTAGGGTTTGCGGGTCGGCAGTTAGCTTGAGAATGAAGCAATCTTCACCGTTGACCCGTTTTTCCCCAATGCATTTTGCGTTAATGAACATACTTGCAGTTGTTTTAGGGTCAAGACCCTGAATTATAAACATAATTTAATTAGAAAAAAAATTAAAAAAAAAAATTATAAACAATACTTTAATCAGAAAAAAAATGAATAACAAAATTATAAACATACTTTAAATAGAAAAAAATGAAAAACAAAATTATAAACATACTTTAATTAGAAAAGTAAATGAAAAACAAAATTAAAAACATACTTTAATAAAAAAAAAAAAATAACAAAATTATATACTACAAGATTCAAAACAGGGGTTCGTTCAACTCTCAAGCCACCCAAGTATCAATTTGATTTTGTTTAGTTTATGTTAGTTTTAGCCAAAAACTTGCTAAAATGTAAAATGACAAAAATACCCCTACTTTAGAGAAAAAAGTTGACCTGAAGAGCCCGTCTTAGGGGTCGAACGGGCCCTTTAGCCGAGTGGGCCCCGAGCCAAGGAGTATGTCTCCAAACAATCTCACCATTACAACCCGCATGAACTTTACTACCACCAACTGCCAGCTCAACATACCACATATCGGGCTTCATTTGCCACAGAACAAACCGGCCCGTTTCAACTGATTTTGCACAGTTTTTGTTTTTAACTACCCGATTTGCAGTCTCGAATTCACATGCAACCATTTTCACTTTTCCCATTGCATACGCGTTTTTTATGGAGTTTTGTAGCTTTTGTCCACCAGATGCAGCTGTGTATTGTTGGAGTATGTATTGTGCAGATGAATTTTCCTAAAAATTGATTTTTTTTTAAATTAATAATCTTGAAATCATTAATGAGGACTTTTTTCGAATCTAGATGCCCAAGTAATTTAAATAATAGTCCTGCATACCCAGTAAGAAGTCAACTCCTGATTTTTATAATTTAGATATTATACTTTTCAAATTCAAATTTGAATCAATTATAGTAATAGTTTTTTTAGTTACTGAACATCATTAACAGTTATGTTGAATCGAGAAAAAAATTCAAACATGTTTTATAAGTCGAAATGCTGCATTTTGAATTTGTAAGATAAAACACAGAGAAAGCAGCATTCCCTTGCAATTAGCAAAAAGAAAAATTTAGCCCTAATTTTTGAAGCAAATCAGTAAGCATTTCAATCATGCAACCCTATGTGGTCCACCCACCAAACCCCCAACCGAAATCCCCATGAATGATTCGTATTTTAAATTTCAGGGAGATTTTCATGCCTGAAAATGATTGAAATCCAGCCCAGATCGGATCTTCTACGACACCAATTTAATTCAAAATATATTTTTTCAGGAATTCGAGCTCGACTCAGTGAGTTGAGTTAACCCGATTTAAAACCCAGTTTTTAGGTTTAATTTGCGTTAATTTAATTTTAAAATTCATTACAACAACTTGATAACGACAATGGCGGAAAACGATAGTAACCCTAACAGAAAATTGACCATAAATTCATACAAATAAGCACTTACAATAGGAGTATCCTTAATGCTGAGATGAGGCATAGGTTCGCCGGAGCAAACGTTCACCGGAGCTAACGGTGCACCTAAAACTCCGAGCAAAAGCCTCAGATCAGACCTCTGTCTGTACGCCACTGACGACGTCATTGACGGAGCCCTAGACAGATGTCCTTTCACCCAGTTTCCAATACCCGACCCGACCCGTTTAGACTCCCCGACTTCACACGCTGCCGGATCGGGTCCCTCAATCAACGGTGCTAGTGTTTCGCCACTTAAACTCCCGGATCTTACGACAGCAACCGGACTCTTGGCACGTGACCTCGCCGGAGTCTTGCCACGTGACCTCGCCGGAGATAAACCACGGACTACTTCGTTTCGTAAAGTGGAGAAAAAACCTTGTTTCCTTTCCATTTTTTGGCAAAAATCAAAGCAACAAACAAACCCCACAATCTGAGTTCCTAACTATGAATAAATATATATATGAATTAAAAAAGGAAGAATTAAATGCTACTATGTGTTTCTCTCACTAAATGGGATGGTTATGGAATCTAGAGAGAAGAATGATTAATGAATGGGGTATTTCTGTCAAATTGCAGGGAGGAAATGGTGAAATAACTGCAAAATTTGTTGGGATTTTGGGTTGTGTGTGTGAATTTCACTGTGAGAACTGAAGGATGGTGTGAATTTCACAGAGGGGAGTTATATTGTACGACACACCCTATGGAAAGTATGGTAGGCCGTAGTGACAGTGGTAAGTCAATGAAATGGAATACCAAGAGTTGAAAACTTATACCTGGAAATCGTATCGGCGCGTGAATTTCATCGGAATATGGATTTTTTTTCATAAATAGGCTTTATCGGAGTATATTTTTCACAAATAGGCTCGATTTTTTTTCGTTTTCAAAAATAGGCTTTCCTGGGTCCCCGATGCTGGCTTTCCCATTAAAGCATGATTCCTGGAGGCCGGCTTTGGGTTGTTTGACGATTTTTTTTTCATAAATAGGCTTCATCGGAGTATGGTTTTCACAAATAGGCTCCATTTTTTTTCGTTTTCAAAAATAAGCTTTCCTGGGTCCCCGAGGCCGGCTTTTCCATTAAAGCATGACTCCTGGAGGCCGGCTTTGGGTTGTTTGACGTGACCACTGAGAAGAGGGACTCCCCGAGGCCGGCTTCTGAAAGAATGCCTCCTGGAGGCCGGCTTTAGTGTATTTTTTTTTTGATATGTTTAAAGGGGTGAAGTGTTGTGTGATATTATTTATAGACGTCGGGTGTGGCCTAAAGCCGGTCTCGAGGAGGCATTCTTTCAGAAGCCGGCCTCGGGGAGTCCCTCTTCTCAGTGGTCACGTCAAACAACCCAAAGCCGGCCTCCAGGAGTCATGCTTTAATGGAAAAGCCGGCCTCGGGGACCCAGGAAAGCCTATTTTTGAAAACGAAAAAGAATCGAGCCTATTTGTGAAAACCATACTCCGATGAAGCCTATTTATGAAAAAAAATCTTGTTTGACGTGACCTCTGGATCGGAGTACTCCCCGAGGCCGGCTTCTGAAAGAATGCCTCCCCGAGGCCGGCTTCAGGCAACACACTCTCTGTCATTTCTTTTCATTTTGAATTGACTAATCAATATCTCTCAAATATTTTAAGAATATCTATCTAAATCGTACACTTGAATACTACACCTACTCTATCACCATTTCTTTATCTTCAAACACAGCAAATCTCTCCTCAGCCGGACCTCCGCTACACATAACCATCTTTTCCGGCAATTGTTCTTCTTCTCCGGTGAACGACCTCCAGCAAACAAACACCGACAAATCAGTCACCTCCGATAACCCACCTCCGTCGCTGCTCCAACACCTCCGCCACTCTCCGCCGCTTGTCATCTTCTCCGGCGACTTCAGATTACCCGACCTACACCGTTATCCTTCTTCTCCGTCACCGAGCACCCACTTCCCCTTTAAACATATAAAAAAAAAACACTCCAAAAAAGAATACACTCCATTCTTTGTGAAGTCGGCCTCGGGGAGGCATTTTTTGTGAAGCCGGCCTCGGGGAGTACATAAATTCAGTTGTCACGTCGGACTACACAAAGCCGGCCTCCAGGAGTCATGTTTTAGTGGGAAAGCCGACCTCGGGGACCCAGGAAAGCCTATTTTTGAAAACGAAAAAAAAGGAGCCTATTTGTGAAAATATAGCTCCGATGAAGCCTATTTATGAAAAAAAATCCGGAACATGACTGTTACATATACTACTAATATCTCTTATTAAAAAATGATTTACTTACCTAAAAATTAAAATTAAAAGGTTTTGTACAAGTTTTTTTATATGTATTGACGTTTTAATAATAGTACTTATGTCAGGTGTTCATTTCCAGTTATAGACAAAAAATGAGTAAAAAGTAGTGTTTGGAATAAAAAAATTGACAGTCCTAAACACTGTAATTAAAACCGTTAAGACAAGTACAAAAAACTTGTACTTATATATATAATCATCTACTGAATTTTATGAACTACTACCTCATATCCTCCCCTATATATGGAGCTACATATGATTCCATCATGACACCTCATCAAAACACTGCATTCTCATTGGACGTAAATGCCACGTGTAAATCATTCATTGGCCCAATCCTTATTCACAAACTACACTTAAGGGTGCCAAAGGAGTTCAGGCTTAGGCCCGACCTATTCAGTCCCTAAAAGGCATAGTTTTTTCAAATTTGGAAATCCCCTTCACCATGCCGCTAGCCCTAATTCGCATCACATCTTCCGCTGCCGCACATCTCCATCAGGTTTGTTCATCTTTATTGTCTGCCTGAGTTTTGACACAATTTCGTTCGTGGGTCTGTTTCATTTTATGGAGATATCAAAATTAGGTTTCCCCTACCTCTTGCCCTAATTCTGATACACGATAAATTGGTCGATCAACATACAAAATATCCCTGCCGCCTGAAATGCCCAGCAACATCGCCATGGGTCTTTGAGTTTAATTTACGGTGAGTTAATATGATTGTTTTTTCATGTGCAGAATAATATTAGAAAACTTTGTTCCCGGGCGGTATATATCTCAATCCAGGTTTTTAACTTCTGATCCTGCACTAGAATTACGAACCACTAATGAATTATAGATAATGTATTCCAACTCGTGAAACTTATCAAATTCTATTGACAGGTTTATGTGAAGATGGAAGAATTAATGAAGCAATTAATTTATTGTACTCAATGTTTTGGCGAATTTCAAAAAAAGGTAGTGGTGAAGATGTTTTGATTATTAGATAATTAAGTTCATACGAGCATATTGAAGAAGCATCCGATATTTTTAATAAAGTATTAGTAACAAATATGGTACTTATAATCCAGGTTTCAATGTTTAGATTTTGAGTTCTTTCCATTTTCGATTACAAAGTGGAGGCTATGAGAGGCTCATATTTGTTATGTTTAGGGTTGAATATTTGATTCTAAAGTTAATTTTTTTCACGGATTACAAGTTTGATCATGTGATTCACTTATGGAATTAAGTGATTAATTATATAATAATTATAATGTTTTCAATTTTGATGAGTCTTTCCTTCATTATCTAATTACAGGATGGGTTCACATGCTTTTGATTTGATACGAAAAGATACAAATTGTTAAGATATGGGCTCGGTGATCCATCAGATAACACAGTAATCGATCAAACTGCTTGCCCCATACTCTTTGAAAGCCACAACCAGAACTGCAACATCAACTAATATGGTAAAATGCCTTACAAAATTGTCAAAAGGACTACAATTGATGCATTTTCATATTTCTTTACCAAGGGTTACATTTTTTTTCTTTTTAATTACCTGACATATTGCAATACTTCAAAATATTATTCTGAAGGACTAATTGACAGTGAGGATGTAGGATCTCTTTCATCATAACCTTTTTGACTTGGAATTATATAAATAATAGTCATTATAAAACTATGGAGATTGCATATCATTTTGCTCTTTTTTCTGGCAGATATTTTGAGTAAAATGTGTACAAAAAGATGTCCGCCTTGATAATGATATTATTCTTTGTGACGGTTGCTGTGAACGTGGATTTCATCAATTTTGTGTCGATCCACCTATTTTAAAAGAACAAGGTAAGAATATCATTTTGCACTGACCTGTTTATGTGTCAACTGGTCGATTCAGATCAAATCATGGTTTTCTAATGGGTCAAGTTGGTCAAGTGTCGACTTTTTAAATTTATATTTTTATATATACAGTTCTTGAGCATCTATCTGCCATTATATACAGTTCTTATTCAATCCCCTTTATAAATCCACATTACGAATTTCATATTGTTCCCAATTAACCCGTTTCATAATTTGTGGATTCTTGAATGCAGATTACGAATTTTATGATTCTTCCCAACTAGCCCGTACAACCCGTTTCTGATCGTATATTTATGTACAGATCTGGTAACATCAAACTTGCATATTAGGTGTTCGATAAAATGCATTATCATTCCTCAATATTTTTCAGTAAGTTAAATATACGATCAAAGGAGAACTATTTCTTGATCAAAACAGATTTACAATGGAGAACTGTTTCTTGATTAATACTTCTATGCAATGATGAATTCATTAGTGAGCTTAATAAAGATTGGAGGATTGCTACTGATGTTTTATTAATGGTATAAATCAAGCTTTTAATGGTATGAAGCTGATCCATTAAAAGCTTGATTTTTTTATTAAAAATGATTTGATTTTGTATTTTTGAATTTATATGAAGTTTTTGGTGTAGAGGGAAAGTTGGATAATTACTGATGTTTTATTAATAGTATAATTCATGACGTAAACTTAATTAAATCCTAGGATGATTTACTTAACATATATGTTCATGCTGCAGCTAATGTTAAGTGACGTATTAATTCATTAGAAACAGCTGCAATGCAAGACAAACAGGGGAAAGAGGGCACACTCTTCTAGATGAGATACGAATTCTTATGGTTTGTTTTTTTAATACTATATCCTTTTAATAGTTTTCGATATTTAATAATATTATTTTGTTTGAGTTTTTGTCATGTGTTCCAGTTTTAATTATTTAAATTTTGTAGGTTCATGGATTATTGCATCTTATGGGATTTAATCATGAGCTTAGTGATGAAACTGAAGCATAAATGGAGGAAGAAGAAGAACGTCTGTTGAAAAGTTTTGGATTGAAAGGAAAATGATTGATACAAAGTGTGTATATCATTGAAGATGATGAAACCTCCTTACTTGATGTATTTTACTCTTTACTCAAAAGCTTGCTCAAGATGCACACCTCAGATGGGCTGGCTAACGGGTCAATGGTAGTACAATATAGGTCCTGATTGTCTTGATACATAACACTTTTTTGTGCATTGTTGAAGCTTTGTAATGAGTAATAAGTATGCTTACAAAAAATAATAATAATCTTAATTATAATACTAACGGGTCATATGTAGGACAATATAATCTGTTTTATTTTTACATTATACGTTTATTCATCATTTAACAATTGACTATATGATTTCATACGTTTTTTTTCATAGTTTTGCATATTACTTTTTGAAGCTAGCCTGCCCATTCGGGCGGGCTATGAAGCTAGTAAAAATATATAAGTGTCAAAATCTAAAGATGATATGAATAAAGAGAATTAGTAGGTTATATATATCAAATTTAGAAGTTGGTAGAGATGAACTTGGTATAAAGTTTGCCTGAAGTAACAAGTTCTCTGATAAAATGATAATCGAGATCAATATGTTTAGCCCGTTTATGTGAAACCGGATTTTGAGTCATAAACAGGGCACTTTTATTGTCACATAGTAATGTGGGTCGAACCGAAGGCAAAGCATGAAGTTCTCGTAATATATGTGTTATCCATACGATTTCGGCTGCAGTGTTCGCCATTGCACGATATTCGGATTCACAACTCGAGCGGGATACAGTAGGTTGTTTCTTCGCACTCCAAGAAACAAGATTTCCGCCCAAAAATATAGAATACCCGTATGTAGATCGGCGGGTTTCGATACAGCGAGCCCAGTCCGCATCAGAATATCCCATAATATTATTCACTTGTGGACAGCGAAATGTTAGACCAAAACTGACCGTACCTTTTACGTAACGCAAAATGCGCTTCACGGATTGAAAATGTGCAATCGTTGGGCGGTGAAGGTACTGACTAGCTTGATTGACTGCATAAGAGAGATCCGGTCTGGTTATAGTTAAGTATTGCAAAGCACCGACTAACGAACGATAAACGGTAGGGTCGGGAAGCAGCGGTCCATCAGAAGTGAATACATCATGTGTGGCCAGAGGAGTGGGCACAGGTTTTGAATCGAGTAGATCAGCTCGAGTTAAAACATCCTTGGCATATTTGGCTTAAGTCAAAAATAGCCCGTCATCGGTGTAACTGACTTCTAAACCGAGAAAGTAGTTAAGATCGCCCAAATCTTTAATAGCGAATTCACGATTTAATCGTGTAGTGAAATCAGTAATGACAGATTCTTGGTTGCCAGTAAGGATTAAGTCATCAACATAAACAAGTAGATACATGATGCAGCCATCGCGGGCAAAAATAAATAGAGATGTATCTGCACGACTACACACAAAACCATTATTAGTAAGAAATGTGCTGAGTCGTTGAAACCAAGCCCGGGGAGCTTGTTTAAGGCCATAAAGTGCTTTAGATAACTTGCACACATGATTCGGATACACGTTATCAATAAACCCGGGAGGTTGCTCCATAAAGACCGTTTCATTCAGATGACCGTGTAAAAATGCATTTTTAACATCCAGCTGATGCAAACGCCATTTGTGTAAAACGGCAAGTGAAAGGACAATACGGACAGTGGATGCTTTAACAACTGGGCTGAAAGTATGAGAGTAATCGAGATCGGGGATTTGGGTGAAACCCTGAGCAACTAGTCTTGCTTTAAAACGATCAACTGAGCCATCGGATTTGTATTTTGTTCGATACACCCATTTTGAACCGACAACATTAGATGCATTTGGGCGAGGAACCAAGACCCAAGTGTTGTTTGTACGCAACGCTTCCATTTCTTCATGCATGGCGGCAACCCAATGAGGATGTTTAGCGGCTGATTTATAACCTTTGGGTTCATGGGATGTAAACAAGGCAACGTGTAACCCATGATGAGAGAGAGCAGCGAAATCTGCTTGATGTCGTTTCATTGAAATGCCCGATTTGGATCTAGTTTGCATCGGGTGTTGAGGACCCAGTGGCGGATTGGCCGCTGGCGGATTTACCGCAGGCTGCTGAGCAGGAGGAGGTGCGGGCTGATTGACCGCAGGCTCGGGGAAATCCTCAACGGGAGCAGGAACAGGTTGGTGGTTGGCAACGGGTGCTTCGGTGTGAGAGTGAGCCGGAACAGTGGACTCAGGACACAAGTTGCACGGATCACGATCAGGGGTCGAGACTGGTGCAGCGGTGGTAGGAGCAGCGGGTTCCGCAACCTGTTTGTCAATATCATCTAAAAAAGTTGATAAGTCTAATTTAGATAAGTCATGATCAGTGATTCCTGCAAAAGGGAAAGAATACTCATTAAACCGAGCATGTCTAGTAATGTAAATACGTGAAGTAACCGGATCTAAACATTTATATCCCTTATATTGAGAGTTGTAGCCAATGAAGATGCACGGGAGGCTGCGTGGAGCAAGTTTATGAGCGGAATAGTCCCGAAGATAGGGATAAACTTGACAACCAAAAATATGAAAATTCCCGTAGTTGGGCGGTCTTGAATAAAGTAATTCAAACGGTGAGCGATGATCAAGAACTTTTGTTGGTACCCGATTGATAATAAAAGTTGCGGTGCTAAAAGCATGTACCCAATAAGAAGCCGACACATGAGCGTTAAATAGCATGGCTAACCCAGTTTCAACAACATACCGATGTTTGCGCTCGGCACGACCGTTTTGTTGCGGAGTATACGGACATGATAATTGATGGAAAGTACCATTATCTTCAAACACTTTTCGAACAGTTTGGTTTACGAATTCCGTACCGCCATCGCTTTGAAAGACTTTAATTTTTCGTGAGAATTGAGTTTGAACTAGTTTGATGAATGCACTAAGAACTGCATAAAAACCTGATTTCGTTTTTAAAGGATAGAACCATGTAAAACGTGAGTAATCATCTACGAATATAACATAATAAGCATAACCGTTGGAAGAAACGGGTGCGGGTCCCCACAAATCACAATGTACTAAATCCAATGGGTGTGAGGCACGTTTTTGGTTCACATCAAACATAAACTTATGTCCTTTAGAAAGTTGACAAGGTTCACAAATTATAGGTTTAGGCAAAAGTGAAGTAACTTTTAAAAAACCTAATTTATTCAAACTCGAAATAACATCAAAAGAAATATGCCCTAATCTATTATGCCATAGCTCAAAAGAAGCTTTATTAGTAACACGAGAGCATGCAGCTAAGGCAGTAGGTGAATGCCGTAGGATTTATAATCCATCTTCACACCGTCCGCGAGCTATCACTTGCTGATTTGCCCGATCCTGAATATAGAAAAACGGTTGAGAAAAAAGAACATCAACTGGGTGATCCATTGTGAGCTTGCTAATAGATAAAAGGTTTTTGGTTAAATTAGGGATAACCAAAACATCACGTAATAATAAATTATTGGAAACCATGGTGCTACCCTTATGAGAAATAGGGAGTGTGTGACCATTACCAAAAGTCACTTGTATATTACCCGTATACGGAGCCGATTGGGATACATTATCGGTGGAGGAAGTCATGTGATCGGTTGCACCAGTATCAACAAACCAATCCGGGTTACCTTGATTCACATGGCATTGAGAATGGAATGCTTGGGCTAGATTAGCATCCATAGTTGGTGCGTTTGTAGCATAAGTAGAAAGGCTCGGGCACGATGAGGCGTAATGACCATTGGTGCGGCATAATTGTAGTGAGGAGTGCGACGTCCTCCACGACCTCTGCCACCATTGGTAGAGCCACGACCAGAACCACCTCGAGAATATTGTCTGCCACCTCGGTTATTAGAGGATTTAGTGTGTTCCGACATGAAGGCGGCAGCAGGAGCAGCGGATCCATGGAGAGATGTCAAGAACATCTCGTGACTTTCTGCTTGGGACAACAAGTCACGATAAGAAGGTGAGGGTCTGGCTGTACGAATTGCCACCGAAAAAGTTTCAAACGAAGGCCCTAAACCGCAAACAAACCAATGGATTTTATCCATATCATCAACAGGGTGCCCAATAGCGGCGAGTTTGTCACAAACAACCTTGAAATTTCGCCCGTAATCAGACACGGAGGAGGTACCTTTCGTCATGTTGCGAAGAGAATCACGGAGAGAGTGGATTCTCTCAACAGACGAGTTGCTATAAGCATGCTCAAGGGCTAACCAGATCGATTGGGCAGAATTAAGACCCAATGTTTCTGCCGCAGCTTCCTCGGTGAGGGACGGATTCAAGAGAATAAGAGCCCGTTGATCGAGATCGATCCAGGTTGTGTACGCTGGATTAGTCACGGATTTCGCATCAATTTCTATTGTTGCGGATGGAGCAGCAGCCGTACCATCAATATGAGGTAATAGTTTTTGATAAGAAAAGAGGGGAAGCATTTGGTTCTTCCATAATAAGTAATTGGTAGAACACAATTTGATGGGAATCATGTGGAGAAGGGTGTTCATAGGGAAGACACCATCTTGAGAAGTCGACATGATGAGGTTCCAGGAAAAAAATTAATTCGGCTGGAATAGGGTTTGGGGAGGCGCCGAATTTTTGAGAGAGGGAGAATAGGGTTGTTAGGCTGATACCATATAAGATGATATTAAATTAACCACACCTCAATGTGAGGTGAGAGCTTTGTATTTATACTAAACATGTTACAAAGATAACTCCTACAATAAAGGAGAGATAAATACAAGATACAAATGAATACATATTTATCTATAATACATGTTTATCTAATAAGCCTAGGATTATTTCTTCTTCATGTTTTTTCTAAAAGCAAATGATTACGATAATATTTATAGGGTCCTACTATTTGCACTAAAAAGTCAAAGTGTAAAAATATTAAAAATTGTATTTTGACTCTGAAAAGTGACTGAAAATTGTGTCAATCTGTCAATCTGTCATATTTTCAGCTTTTACCTTTTTTGGAACAGTAAATTAATTTAAGACTAATTTAATTACAATATAACTCCCAACTAATTATTCTGTTTATAAAAGAATTTTTAACCTTATTTTAAAATATCCTTTAAATTCACTGTAACATCAAAATCATCATCATCCTACCTGAAAACGAGCGGTGGAGGGCGGTGGAGGGCGGTGGAGCGGCGGTGGAGATCGAGGCAGACGAGCGGTGGAGGGCGGTGGTGCTTTGGCGCGGCGGCGGAGATCGAGGCAGACGAGCGGTTGACGGCGGTTCACGGTGGCGCGGCGGCGGCGATCGAGGCAAACGAGCGGAGATCGATCCAATCAGCCGAGCGGACGAGCGGCAGAGGATGATGGTCGTGGTTTCTACCTGAAATGACAGAGAGGTCGGATTCTAGACGGCGGTTCACGGTGGTTCACGGCGGAGCATGGTGGTGGACGGCGGTTGAGGTGGTGGCGGCTGCAGAGAGAAGGGGAGAGGGTAGGGTTGAGTGAGAGGGAAAGTGGAATTAGGTTTAGGGTTTTGAGAAAAATGGTTTAAATAGGGTAATGGGGTAATGGGTTTTGAATAGGTTAATGGGCTAGGAGGTTGTTTAATATATTTTTTTTCAAGCCCACTTGTTTATTAAGTTGTGTATTTTTTACAAGATATTTTATTTAATATTTTAATTATAATTATGTTGTGTATTTTATTTTTTGCAGGAATTTTATTTTATTTGACACATAAAAATGTCATTTTTTTTACTGAAAATAACTCAAATGATGCTGAATATTCCACCTCGACGTCACCTTTCTTCACTAATCAGGTAAAATAGTAACATATTATATTTTGTTTAGCATTATAGATATTGTTATAAATTAAAATTAATTTAATTTTAGATCTTTCAATCTCGCGAAGATTTAAAAAACTGGGCACAAAACCAGGCGCGCTCTATTGGTTATGTCCTAGTAACTAAAAGATCAAACCAGATGCAGTCTCTTGCTTATATCTCGCTTATATGTGATATTGGCGGTGAATACACAATGAAGGAATCAAGTAAAAATTCTGCTACAAGAAAAACTAATTGTCCATTCCATTTACAAGAAAAACTAATTGTCCATTCCATTTACAAGGGAAACTAATTGTCCAGACCTGAACGAAACTCCTGACTTGAATGAAATTTCAGAGTTCAACCACGAGTCTTTGTCATCCTACATGCATCCATTAATGGATGAGATTCCATCTATTTTTTATCCTTACGTATCACATATAGACAACGTATTGGGTGATGGAAATTGTGGATTCCGAGCAATATCATTTTGCCTAGGGTATCCTGAAGATCAGTGGCTCAATGTTCGACACCAACTGTTACAAGAGTTATCGAGTTCATACGATAGATATTCCGAAGTTTACAAAAGCGGAATCAATGAACTATATAATAGAATTAATTTCTTACAAGGTGGCATCGCACCACCGGGTCACTGGATGAGTATGCCTTACACAGGCATCCTAATTGCTAATACATTCGGTGTGATCCTCACATTTTTAACTATGGGAGGTTGTCTCACTTTTTTTCCTCTTTGGAAAGGTCCGGAAGAGTACTTATACCATCAAAATATTACATTTGCGCATGTGCATGGTAACCATTATGTGGCAGTGCAGTTAAACAGATATTTTCCAATGCCTACCATTTCGCCTTATTGGACTCGCTGTAGAGCCCCGTGTGCAGCTGGATGGGAAACAACGTATATGTCGCGCCTGGAATCTTATAGACAGCAGATGCCTTATGATGATGGTCGTATCAATATTTTGGATTTTGAATGAAATTTTCATATTATTTTTTAAATAAAATTTGTCATATTTACTTATTTATAACGTGTTCTTATTATTATTAAATATAAAATAAAGTCACTATAAATTAGTAAATATCTAATTAGGAGGGAAAATATGTCATTTTTATTTTTTAAGAAAAAGTAACATCTACATTATTATTAATCATCATTTAAATCATAGTAATCATTACATTATTATTACTAATCATTTAAATCATACTAATCATTTCAATCATATCACCATCATTATTTTTCTACTTAGTAGTGAATTTAAAGGGGACCTATTTATATCTTATATGTTCTTAATGAAATTTGAATCCTTAATTTTTTTGATAATAAAGTGACTCACAATCTGCTAGATGAAATATCCTTATCTATCTATATCTGTAGTAAGTTTATAAAAACTACATAAGTTATGAATAAATAATATTAATGCAGCAGATCATAATTTGTACCTAGCACGTGTCTTTCTACTAATTTAGAGATATAATGAAGTGGTATTTATTTATTCATTAACTGTTATTAATCAATAAAGAAGCTTAATAATTAGTTTAAGTATGTACTAAAAGACGTCTTTACATAAAGACAACAAATAATTATATGTAATAAGATTGGTGCATCCCTGAAATCAACTGACACCTTCAACTTTTAACACATCAGCGTACTCATGTCAACCCTACATCTTCTCTTCAGTCTTTTGAAATACACAATTACAAAATATATATACATAATATATGAAAAACTATATTAAAATACCCTTTGACACCACCAATCTAGGCCCCCAATGCTTCAGATATCTGAAATGAAAACCCAACAACAGCCCCCCAAAATAGCATGCCAATAGTGGAGCAAAACTGAAGCAACGCCCAACCGACTTAGCATTGGCACCCTCTAAGCTAGTTCCACTACCATTAATGTTAGGCACTTATAAGACAATAAATAGTCGACCACTATTTCCTTACCAAAATGATATTACATCTATTTTATACCATGAATGAATGTAAGAGTTAGCTCAATCAAACATCTACAAGTCATATATAGTACAAAATATATAAATAGTGAAATATGAATGTTGTCTACACTTTCCACACCAACCACACATCTAATTTAGCTAAAATACATGCACGATTTTTGCCCTTTAATCCAATATTTAATTTGTAATTGCTAAGAAAAAAAAAAAAAAAAGAAGAAGCAAGTTGGTGTTAAATATGAAATATCATCACTAAAATACAAACAATTTAAGTTAATAAAATATATATCCATTATTTGAAATCAGATCCAAGACATTTTAGTAAGGTTGGGAAAGAAATGAATACCATGTTATTTAAAGAAATAATAACCGAATACGGTTAAAACAATATAAGTATATAATATTTCATTTTTTAACTTTTTGGTTTCAAAACAACAATTTGTGATCTCATTAGAAAGTTAATTAGAATATTTGAAAAACAAAAACAGGATACCTTAGAGTTAGAGAGATGCATTACTATTATTTTTTACCCGAGTTCCGACCCGCTTTAGGAGCCGACAATCACGAGGCAATAATCAGCTTTGCTGGTAGCCTAAAGTTGGTGCAAATGAATCTACGTGGCCACAATTAGATATTTGTATTTGCTACTAAGAATTCTTACATAATTGCTTGGTTGCGCAGGCGATCGACAGTGGTCGCTTGTATATTACGCATGATCACTTGTACATTATGTATAATTAGTAGTATACATGTATTAATAAATAAAGTTTGAAGTTTGGTTGCAGATTTGTTCAACAATATAAAAATTTGTGACCTACGAGTAGTCTTAATCTAACTCAAAATGAAATAGCTGTGCAAGTACATTGCTCTC
Organism: Calendula officinalis; assembly: GCA_963853835.1. Taxonomy (NCBI): domain Eukaryota; kingdom Viridiplantae; phylum Streptophyta; class Magnoliopsida; order Asterales; family Asteraceae; genus Calendula; species Calendula officinalis. The sequence continues at coordinate 7,912,403 of OY970828.1, read as the reverse complement.
TTGTGCAAAAATCAAATGCAAAAAGAAGCTCAAGGATAAAAGGAACCTATATAAACTGTTGCCATTTTCAAGATAAACAAATTTAAAGTATTTAATTTCTGTACAAAGAGAAATAGGGAATATCGGCTTTTCTGAACAATTAAAACAAAAAGATATATTTTGATGATAATATTATTCTATTAATTTATAATTTTTCATTGAATATCACAAATGAAGTATTACACTTGTTAAATAAAAAAGTAGTCGAGAATGTTGCATTTATAAAACCTTAAAATAGTCATTTTGTACCCACAATATTTAAGGTTTTATTAGGTAAATTCATGAAACAATTGCTTTTGTATTCTTTTTCCTGCATATTTTGACCGGCCAAAAAGTTAATGCTTTAATAACTAAAAGTGGGCCACAATAAAATCCATGGTCCAAGATCTTTAATACAACGGGCCTGTTCGTACAATCGTACGTACAATTCAGTGGGCCACACCAAGCGAAAGTATTCATATTTTCTTGAGGCAATATGGGTCCAAATGGGCGTACCCGACTACCCGGTGGCAAAATCACATACTTTCGGTTTTAATGTTTAATGTTTAATTTTCAGGTTGTGATTTATACATCACAACTTTTGATGCATATACCACAAGTGTTGCATTTAGCAGTTGTATAGTTTGCTGTAAAACATGTAATTTATGGTGTAGACATTAAAAATTATGGTGTAAAAATAAACTCCCTTAATTTTAGGGAGTCGAACACAAGTTGTTTGTAACTTAGTTGCTATGGTCAATATTGTTTTCATGAAAAAAGGCAACAAATGGATCACGATTCATACAATTAAAAATGACTGAGCCGCACACATTATGGCTTTATTTATCTTAGTGACACAGATTGTTATAGAATCACAATCTTACTAAGCTCCAAACATTAGAGATTTATTTGTCAATGTTATATAGTGTATTTAAACCCTTGTATGGGTTTAATCGAGTGTGATCTTGTTTGGGCTTCTTTGCCTTGTTTGATTCATCATCATGTTCAATCTTCATGGCCGTCCTCTTTAAGGATGTTGTTTTGTTCTCACCAAGGAATTTTCGATACCAAACAGCTGATTTTTTCGGGTACCTTTCTAGGTCTTTAGTGTAATCAACATACATCATACCAAACCGAAGATTAAACCCAAAAGTCCATTCAAGACTATCCATGAATGACCAAACATAATATCCTGTCACGTTTACATTCTTACTGTAACAAGAAGAACGAGTATAAGATATTAACGATAATGAAAAAAAATTATGACAAACACACGTGCAATGGAACTCTAACGTAACTTTACCTCCGTGCGACTTTAACAGCATTAATGTGTTGTTTCAAATAATTAATTCTATGTGTATCATTGCGAACTTGTTCGTAAGTTTTTACACTATTACTCATTTCAGCAGTACCTATTCAAAGTAATCAATATAATATCATAACATTTAAGATAACTTGGATCAGAAGTAAAAAAAACAAATATTAGTTTAATTATCTTACCATTCTCAGTGATGACAATATCTTTATCAATGGAGTATATTTCTCTAACGACCAGCAACAAATTTACAAACTGCTTATCACAAAAGACAAATGAGTGAAATGACTAGTCTTAACAAGAGTGTGTAGTTGGGTTAATATCAGTTATAAAATCAATGGCCCATTTAAATTCATAACTAGTCTTACATGCGCTCCAATATCAGTCCCTGAGGTTATGTGTCCTAAATAAAACATTAAAAAATGAAATTTGAGTTATAAACTAAGTAATATAAAAGTACTTTGAAAGTTAACATTTAGTTGATCCAAACAAAGTATTTAATTATATACCAGTTTCTTTAAAGTGACAATCTGTAGTATATCCTAGAGGAATATCAACAGAGGGCTCTTGATATTGAACATAAGTTGCAACGTAATAGTTCAATCCCAGAAAATCAAATGAACCAATTAAGTTTTTGAGCTCGTCTGCGGAGAATGTGGGCAAAATACGACCATTTGGAAAATCTGGTGTTGGAGTAGTTGCAAATTGTTGCATATTTATAGGCCAAGTACCTTTTACAATGGGTTCTATAAACCTAAAATAACACACACGCACAATTTATATATATATATATATATATATATATATATATATATATATATATATATATATATATATATATATATATATATATATATATATATATATATATATATATATATATATATAGGGTCCGGATCCGGTGAGGACTCTTTTCCTCGCGAGGACTGTGAGGACTCCAAAAAAAACTCTAAAAATAATCCAAAACAAACTTTTTTTTAAAAATTCCTTTTTTAAATATCTAAATCGCTATGTATAAGATCCAATTTTTTTTTTTCCAAAAATGATCAAAAAAAAAAAAATATGGATCATAATATTTATTTTTTTTGGATCATTTTTTATTTTTTTTGGATCTTATAGGCTGCGATTTTGATATTTAAAAAAGAAATTTTTTTGAAAAAAGTTTGTTTTGGATCATTTTTAGAGTTTTTTTGGAGTCCTCGCAGTCCTCACCAGGAAAAGAGTCCTCACTGGATCCGGACTATATATATATATATATATATATATATATATATATATATATATATATATATATATATGTGTGTGTGTGTGTGTGTGTGTGTGTGTGGGGGGGGGGGGTACCTTGTATTCTTCTTCATATTTTCTATAAGTGGCTGCATGGCACTTGAGTAGGTTGTATGCTACCGTATATGGTTCAACCTGGGGATCTCCTTTTTGATCTTTGCCACCTCGACCAGGTGCATAATTACCCTGCACATATCCACCGAAGGCAACTGCATACGGCTCGTTTAATGTCACCCAATTCTTCACCCGATCTCCAAACTCCCAAAAACAAATTTCCGCATAGTTTACAAAATCATCCCTATTATAATATACAAAATAAGCAATAATTTGATTTGTTCAATGACTTAAACAAACAGGCATATAATGACATTAACAACCACTAAAGGACATTTAGCTTAGCAGTATGGTGTTTACCCCCTATCATGAACACATATGGTAATTAGGAGTAGATTAGGATTTGTCGTTAAATAAATGACATTGACAACCCCTTACACTGCTGTTAAAAAAGAAAACCCCTTACACTATTTTTGAATTTAAGAAACCCATGTATTCTTCTTCCAAAGCATTTGGAGTATCCCAATGAAAAAGAGTAACAAATGGTTTAATGCCGTTATCTAATAACTCATCAATTAACTTGTTGTAGTGATTGATTGCTTCCACACTTTTACCCATGCTTACTTTTCCACCTATATATGTTGTATTTAACATTAGTAAATATATAATGAAGTAATAATCTTTTAATATGACACATATAGTTGTATTTTTGACATAAAATTATATCAATTTCCTGAAGTTCACCAAAAAAACAAAATAGTTTTTATAATATATAAGAATATTTTTATTTCACCTGGTAATATTCTTGACCATGAAAGAGAAAATCTATATGAGTTCACACCCATTTTCTTCAACAACTGGACATCTTCCTAGAATATTAGTTTACAAAGAAAACAAATAATTAATAAATGTATACAACATATTGATATAAATTTTAGAAATATAAGGCAAGTATATTTCCCAAGTGTTGAAATATCCTACATTGGACAAGAGATGAACTAGTAATGTGCTTATAAAGGTCTTGGGTTACTCCTCTTACAACCAATTTGTTTTAAGATGGAACCCCATATATAAATTGATATGATATGAGAGCAAGGTTCACCCATAGTTGGTCAAACGGCCACACGGACCACACGTAACCCATAAATATCCACGTGTTAGGCGCGTAAAAGAAAATGACCTCAAACGTGAGGGGGCGTGTTGAGATGCCCCACATCGGACAAGAGATGAACTAGTAATGTGTTTATAAAGGTCATGGGTTAAGCAATTGATTTTAAGATGGAACCCATAAATTGATACCAAGTTTTCGAAATATTTTAATAACGCATATATATTATCATCTTGATCGAGAGGTTCTGGTTTCGTTTATATTTTCACTTCCGATAACTTCTTGCATATTACACAAAAAAGTTCTCATTTATCATAAGCACAAGTATTTAGGAAATAGTTAGTGGTGGAGTCCTTAATAATATTTTTTATTAAAATATAAGATTATGTGGAGAGATAAATTGTTTTAAGAGATAGTTAGTGGTTGGACCCATGGTAATAATATTGTTTTACTAAGTGACCCTTAAATTTGAGAAATTAAAAAAAAATTATGGGACAAAATTCAAAGAGGAAATTCGATTTTTTTTTTAGGACGGAGGGAGTAGATTTCTCTACTCGTTTTTAAGAGTTTGCTAACTTAGAGTAGATAAAAAATATATTTAGTGAAACGATAAAAACTACTAGTTTCGGAAATTTTTAAAAATTATACTTCCTCCGTATCAAAATAAGTGAATCACTTTGAAGTTCACGTTTTTTGAGGTAAAATAAGGTAATAAGATATTAGTAAAATTAAATGGGTTAATTAGAATGGATAGACCCCGCACCTTGTACTATTTTGTTGTTTTTTATAGGAAGATAACAAAAATAGATGGTCCCACACCTTTAATGATGTTTAAAGAGGGATAAACAAGTGTAAAGGAGGTAATTCTAAATATAAAACTTACCAAATAAAGTAAATTAGTAAAATGATCCACTTGTTTTAATACATCAAAAAAGAAATTGATTCACTTATTTTGATGCAGAGGAAGTATGATTTTTTTAACTTAAGTTCACTTACTTGTTTATTTGCTGATATGTTATAAAGTTCATAATTTTTCTGAGTTTTAGGTTATATTATTTATTATTTATTGTTACTTTACTTTCACTTTTAAGTTTATAATTTGTTAATTGATTGATTATTTAAATTTTGTTATTTAGATTGCACGTTATAAATAACTTTTGGAGTTTTTTTTTATAATGTATGAAACTCCAAAATGATCATGCCAATATAATGTGTTAGTAACTAAACTATGATTTTTGACTGTATTCAGCGGAGCTATGAACCAAATTAATCCCTTGTTATTTACCTTCATTCTTGCATAGTTTTCAACACTGTTGCAACCATTTGCACCTCCTTGAATCTTGTCTGCAATTATATATGAACATGATCGAGGGAGTATATATTAGGGCATCTTTGGGAAAGCTAATTATTAACGAGACTTTTGAGCTTATTAACTTAATAAACTCAAATAAGATTTAATATTTTCCAAGTTTATTAAGCTAATTATAAACATAAAAGCCTAGTAATTAATAAGGTTTCCAAACATGCCCTTAGGCCTTAATTTAACTATTTTGTTAATGAAATTAAGATATAAATTGCGATGGATCGAGGAGGAAACAAACCAGGATGTCGAGTCGTAAAAGTGTCCCAGACACTTAAACCTTTACCATTTGCTCTCCAGTTACCTTCAACCTGTAGAAATCCAAATTGCTATAATTTGAGAAATATTAACTAAACTTTTCTTGATATTTAGGAACATGTGTGCATGCATGCATGCATATAAATAAATTATATATATGTATATGTATTGTTAAAAAAACACAAACCTGATACGCAGATGTTCCTACTCCGAAGAGGAAATCATGTGGAAAATCACTACGCTTGATATGATCTGAAGCACTAGCAAGAGCAGCCATGGTTATCAACGATTTGCGAGTTATGATTAGTTGAGTGGTATGGTAACTTGCTCATATGGCCTCTTATTTATAATCGGGATGCAATCATACAAAAGAGAGAAAAATAGAGGGGGGATTGAGGGCCTACCTTAAATTAACCGATGTTTTTCATTTTTTTTTTTTAAACCTTTGTTTGTGACAGCACCAGGGCGGAAGTAGGAAATTAAATTAGCAGTAGCACAATAATTCTTCGGATACAACGTAATAAGATAATTTTTTCTAAAGTTATATATGATTGTCTTAAATATACAAAATTAGTGTAAGATTCTACATTTTAAAGTTGACAATTCCGTGTAGACATTTTTTGAAAACAATCCATTAGTCTTCAATCTTAACTTTCATAAAGACTTATTTTTCAACAATAAAAATAAATGTATCGTTCATAAATCATCACCCATTATGTTACACAAATCGGTCTTCGATCAATAACTTCATAGTGGAAAAACATTTTTCCAAAATTGCAATCGCGAAGGGTAAAACCAAAGCCAACCTTTTTAACCTATAGAGCAAGAGATAAGAAAGAGGGATAAATAAAATGTTTTTTTTTTTATAATTAAGTTTAGGCTTTAGGTTGGACTATTGCTAAAATTTGGGTACTTATTTAATAGTGCGTTGGGTTATTGGGTAGCTTTTTAATCCGATAGTAGAAACCTAATAACCAAAAAAAAAGTTCTTGAATTCTTAATCTAAGAAAAAAAAAATTTGAGTGTGGTTCGTGCCACCGCATTCTCTACTATACATCCGCCCATGTTCATAAGACATAAATATTGGTCCCTTTTTTTACATTAATATAGCTTAAGTAAATAAGACTATGTGTAATAACCCATCGCCCAACGACCTTCACTGCCCGTCTCCCCCGCCTCGACTCGTCCCACCCCTTACATGGCGTCTTTTGCGACACCAACGCGTCCCCAAAGGGGATTTGGTGCCCCAACAACCGTTGGAGGTCAGTCTGAATTTAATTGTTCGATGTGTAAAAACGACTACTTTATATGTACAAATATATACTCCCTCCGTCCCTTTCAATCTATTTTCTTAAAATTATAATTTACTTCCCTAAATTTTAACTTTCCTAGAAATAACAATTGGGTTTTTCTAACGTATACACCTGGGCATACAAAAACGTGCCTTTAATGAAGCCATAATTACCATTTAAACATAAAATCAAATTTAATGTTTCTCTTAAAAATGGTAGGTTCCAGAGTACATTTATGTCATTGAATACATATTTAGGAAATTTCACCCTCATTAAATGCACGTTATTATATGCCACAGGAACATATATTAAAAAAACCAAAACAATTTAGTACCATAAACTTTAACACTTTCCTAATATTTCAATTTACTCCTCTAAATTTTAACTTTCTTGATATTACAATTTAATATTTTGAACTTTTCTGTTCAACATATATAACCTTTCTAAATATGATATTTATCCTTAGAAATTGTATTTTTAGAATAAAGTTTTGCGTTGACATGACTACCACACACTCCTATAAATATTAATTTTAAGATGTGAGGTTTACTTTCTATTTTAAATATTTGTATTCTTTAAAATGTTCACAATTATAAATGTGAAAGATGTGAGGAATTATTAGTTTCTAAACCTTCATACTTAAAAACATGGTATTATAGTTTCTATTATATTCGTCAATTATCATGTATACAAGTGTAAGATGGTACTTTTTTATAATCATATTAATGCACTTATAAGTGTGAAGGTAATATAAACTTATAATTATCTAATACAACTTTATTATTAAGAATACGTAGTAAACTTACATTATCCAAATGGACCAAAGCATTCAACAAAAGATATATATAACATTTCGTTTTATATAACGGAATTTAGATAAAGTATATATGTATGTTATTCAGTGTTATTTCTGCATGTATGTTACTCACTATTTGTAGATACATAAGTGTTATTTTGTACATATATGTTATTGAGGATTTCTCAATCTTATAATAAAGTGCTTGTTTGAATTGGTTAAAATAACCGTAAAATAACATACGTTTTTTTAGATACATAAATGTTATTTTGAACATATACATATATGCAGATCCGTAAACATAACATACATGTATCATTAAAAATTCAAATTTAATTCCTAATTTTTAGGAAATTTACAAATAAGGAAACAAAAAATAAAAATGTAAAATGTCTTAAATACCCCTGAATCATTAAATAACTTAAATAATTAGAAATTAATTTACTAAATTCTAATTAGTTGGAAATAGTTCTACCGGTTCTGTAAATAATATGGGTTATGTATGAAATTCGAATCATATATATATATATATATATATATATATATATATATATATATATATATATATATATATATATATATAGGGTCCAGATCCGGTGAGGACTCTTTTCCCGATGAGGACTAAAAAAAAAAACTCTAAAAATGATCCGAAACAAACTTTTTTCAAAAAATTTCTTTTTTAAACATTAAAATCGCAGCATATAAGATCCAAAAAAAATAAAGAATTTTAAAAAATGATCCAAAAAAAATATGGATCATAATAATGATCCACAAAAAAATATGGATCATTGTTATGATCCGCAAAAAAAAGTGGATCATAGTTTTTTTTTCAACATTTTTTTGGTCAAATGTAGTAATAATCATGGGGATATATATATATTTTTTTCGGGATTTTTTTGAATGTTTTTGAGGTGTTATCGCGAGTCCTCACCGTTTTTTGAGTCCTCACAGGATCCTACTTCTATATATATCATGTTTGACGGTACTTTGGGCGGCGGGTGGGTGACCTCTGGTACAAAATGTTGCTGATAGGTTCTGTTGGACAGAAACAAAAGAGGGATCGGGAGTGCTCAACGGCGGACGTGGGGTGTAGGTTGTACCGGAGATGTACCGTAAATATTGCTAAAGTGGTTACAAGATGGCGTGAATTTCTTTTGGAGAAGATAAGAAGAGTAATAAATAGGATAGAGAAATATACATGGGTTGTGAAGCGGTTACAAGATGGACGGTTTTTAAAAATTTGGGTTTTTTTATTTAGTTTTTATTTTTCACAATTACTATTTTACCCTTATTAATTAATTATTATCAAAAATATAATTTGATTTATTTACGAAAATGCCATAACTAATCTTGATCATTAAATTTGAAATCAATGGTCTAGATCAGTTAATTAAGAGTTCTTAAAGTTCTTTTTAAAATCAGGGTTTCCAATATAATCATTCACTATATATATATATATATATATATATATATATATATATATATAGGGGTGGATTATAGACAGAACCAATATAAGGTACAAAACCATCAGAACCATCCAAATCAAATCTGGACCGTTGAATGAAAAACGTGATTGCTGTGATTAGTGGGGGTATATTAAAAGTATATTTTAATGGGAAAAGGGTATTTTTGGTTTTGTACGTTCCTTGCCACGATCTTGAAAGATCTCATTCTCTCTCATCACCAATATTGAGGCGGCTTTTGAGGAAACCAGAATATGAATTAGAAAATATCTTATTCTCTCTTATAACCAGCCCACCAAATAAGACGATGATATCGTGATCTTTTAAAATTTCGGGTGATTTCATAGTTTTTGTTGTTGGAATTCTCTCATAAATTAGCAGCGATAACTTGATTTCGTCTTCAAATTCTGGATCGACCACTGAAAAGGAAAAAAGTGCGGCAACCACCTCCGAGAAAAACCCTAAATGACAGGTATGTCTTCAGGTTAATTTTGGTTTACGATGAAACATATATGGTTGCATGTTGATTTTCTGGGAACAATCGGTGTTTTTTTTCCATTAGTAAGTGGTTTATTGACTGTGACAACATCAATGTTGTTTAAAATTAAAACAGGTATAAACACATTATTTTATGAAATAGAAATTGTGTGTTGTTAATAACCCGAAAAATCAACGGATGAAGTTTGGGTATGGGTGTTGGGGTAATTTTGTTTGTTAGGGTTTTAGTAATTGTTATGGTTTTGGTTAAAAATTTGTGTGGTTATGGTTAGTAGGTTCACACAGTGGAATACATGGATGTAACTTTAGGATGAATGTATAATCATGGTTATTAATTTGGTTAAAAATTGTGTGGTTATGGTTAGTAGGTTTACCGTGTGAAATCTCTCATAAATTAGCAGCATATTCTGGAATTCATCTTCAATTTCGGTATCGACTATTGAAAGGAAAAAAACCCAGCAACCACCGGCTACAAAAATTGAATTGACAGGTATGTTTTCAGGTTAATTTTAGTTGAAGTTGAAACATATATGGTTGCATGTTGATTTTTTGGGCACAATCGGTGACTTAATTGATTATTAAAGTAGTTGATGTGTGTTTGATCTTGTGATTTTTTGAATTGTGAAAAGGGATTTTTATAAATGAAAAAGGTTTATGTTGAGGTAAAGGGTTTATTGACTGAAAAAACATCAATGTTTTTTAACCAAACAAAGGTATAAAGATATGGTTTTATGAATCTGAATGGGTTGTTGTTAATAACCGGAAAAATCAAAGGATGAAGGTTTGGTATGGGTTTATGAAGCGGGATGGGGTTTTGTTTAGTGAAAAACATTCATGTTTTTTTAAAGGTAGGTTAACATAGGATATGTGAAGTTAAGAAATTGGGGTTATTTTGTTGGTTAGGGTTTTAACAAAGTTTAAAATTCTGGGATTAAATGGTATAGTGGTTAAATGGGGGTTTTGAATGATGCGTTGGTATGAACATGAATGTGTTATAGACATTCAATACATGAATGTATTGTCTTCTAAAATCAGAAAATTGGTGGTTTTAGTGGCTGTTGTATAACGAAGCATGGTTGGTCATAAACATTGATGTTCTAGAAGATCAATACATGAATGTCGTGCCTTAAAAATTCATGTGTGTGTGCGGACTGATTAGGATGTTTTTTTTTTCATTTATTTGTGTCAAAAAATATTAGTATGTTTTTACAAATCTTTATAGATAGTAGTTGCAATGGTGTGGACTGATTAAACCTAATTTTGTTATGTTTTTTTTCAATTGATAGGAGTAAGAAGTGGAAGAAAGACGAAAAAGTATGTACATTACCAGGGGAGCCCAAGGAAAAAGAATAAAGAACCAACCCTTATTGGTAATTGTTAAAGATACATGCATGCTTTTACAAATACTAATAGTTGGTAACTGCAATTGCAGATTTAGATGAAGAAGATAATGTAGAAATAGAGCGTAAAGGGAAAAAGAGAGCGTAATAGTTGGTAACTGCAATCGCAGATTTAGATAATGTAGAAACAATATTATTAAAGTATTTAGTTTCATACTATGTATTTGGATTGAATTAAAGGATTATGCATTCGTGGTACAAAATACGTTGATGTAAAAACCACATTGGCACTGTTAACATGTATGTATTTGATGGTCTACATTGGCGACCCAAAACAATAATCTGTATGAATGTAATGTGTATGAAGGTGATGTACAAAATACGTTGATGTAAAAGCACATTATTAGTATTAACATTTAAGTATTTGATGGTCTACAAAATACATTGATGTAAAAACTACATTGATGACTTATATATGACTTATATAATACCGGTTAAACATCTATGTTTTTACGCTTTAAACATGTATGTTTTATTTAAGGATTTACCAATATTTTATTTTTGTGTTGAACATGTATGTTTTTTGGCTAGAAACATGTATGTTATATTGAAGGGTTCACCAGAATTTTATTGTTGTATTGAACATATATGTGTTGTTGCTATATACATGCATGTAAGAACAACATAAATGTAAAAATACATAAATGTAAAAAAATACATTGATGTATAAAACAACATGAATTACATTTACGTACACAAACAATAACATCAATGTACAATGTAAAATAATACACGTGTATAGATATAATATGTATGTATCAAAGCCTTAACACCAATTAGGTGATAATGCACGAGCAGCCACTCCACCTTTACTCCTTTCATGTGAATAAGCAACACGAATTTTGTCATTTATATAAAATATAATTATAATTATTATAGCTAAAATTAGGATTTAATTAGCAATTACTATCATAAACATGCGTACAGAAGAAATACAAATAAGGCTAAAAGCAAAACAAAAAACATACCATTGATTCATGTGTGTACAAGTCACTAATGCACAATCCCTTTGCCTCGTTGATTTAGTTGCAACAAAAGTGGAAAAACTTCAATAACAAAGATCTACCATCTCTTTGTGTACAAATCACTGACGCATCATGTACAACTCATTGATGCATTGTTTAATAAAAAAACCATTGATGCATCGTGTAAAACTCATTGATGCACAAAAAATCACATTTTTAAATTATGTTGTGGCTGTAAACGTATTGCCAAAACTAATCGGTTGAATCTGAACGGATAACGAATTGAATGGTGGAATCTGACCAGTCGCCGGTATCCGGTCGCAGATCTATGAAACAAACGCCGGCCGCGGATCTATGAAACAACAACCGGTCGATACCGTTGTTAACGAAACTTGTGAGTGGAGATGGTATGAACAACCGCCAATGATTTGAAACGCCGGTCGCCGGTGCCGGATCAATGATACAACCGCCAGATCTTGCCTTGAGGTTCCACCAGATTGTGGTTTTTATGTATGAAAGAAAAGGACGTATTAATGGGAGAGAGAATTTTTTTCTTAATGAGGAAGAAAGTGATAAAGCAATTGGTTTATGAGAGAGAGAGGGCGACTTTTAAGGGATAAATCATGGGATTGTTTGTTTTAAAGATCAGTTACCAAAATACACATATGGACTAAAATGACAAGTATACCCTCACGAATTTAGGGGGGAGATTTCAAAAATTCTAAATTCTTATTGGTTGAAATTGGTTCTTACAGTTCTAACGCAAAAATTGGTTCTGATTTTAATTCTTCACTATATATATATATATATATATATATATATATATATATATATATATATATATATATATATATATATATATATATATATATATATAGGGTTGGAATCCATACAGAACCAATATTACTTACAGAACCCATAGAACTAATTTAAAAAAGATCTAGACCACACGTTGTTGAAATCTAGGGCTGTAAAATTCGGTGGCAGTAATGTAATTTTTGTGATTTTAAAACCCCGTGCGTTAAATACTAAAAGGGTATAATCGCCAATTCAATTTGAAGGTGGGTGAAGGCCGGTCAAATCAGTCTCCTTGAAGAACGGGATTTGAAGATTAAAACCGACTGCTAAAAGGAAACAAGTATTATCTCCATAAACAAGGTGCCTCCGTAATCACAGCAAAAATTATCCCCAAAATTTCAAAAAATCGTCAAGATACGCACCGGTTTTTACCTTTAAAAAGGGGGATAAAAATCAATTAGGGTTCGTAATGTTCCAGCGCTGCTGCAGAAGACACCGATCCTTAGCCCAGTACCTCTACAAAGTTTTCCTTCAAAAGCTAATCCGAATGCAGAATTGATTAAAAGAGGGAAGCGTATACACACAAAATCTCAACTTGCAAGATCCCCATATGTGCAACGAGTTGTTGATGTAGAGAAAGCACCAACTGCAGAAGAGGAAAAGCTTTTTCGATACCTCAGGGAGGCTGGGGATGATCATAGGTAATTTATTATATTTTTTAAAAACATTGTTGCATTTTATATTGTAATTAAACTATTATTCGAGTTATATGTTAACGTTTTTGAGGGTGATATCGGTAGGGTTTTGGTGTATGCTGATAAGCATGGAAACGTATTGAACATCGGTGAATCAGATAGTTTGAATGACGATGATTTTAAAAAAGAAATTTTGAGTGTTTGGTCTGTTGTGCTTAATAAGATGGAAGATTTCAGGAGCCAAGATAAGCTTCGAAGATTGTTTTTGCCTGTATTTGAAGTGGTATGTTGTATTTATTACATTCATGTTATTTATATTTAACTAGTTTAAAAAAATGTGTACTATGATTTGTAGGTTGAAGAACCAGATGACTTTGTTGAGTTAAATGAGTTTATGCAGTTTCAGACACTGACAGCATTTATGAAAAAATTCAATGCTCGTACAATGCCTAAAGTTCTTGCACACACATCTGATGTCGTAAGTTACATTAATGTATGGTATGTAAACTATAAACTATCTGCGCACTAATGTAATTCCAATGCCAGATTTTCCTTCCCGTTGAGTATAAAGATGAACATTTCCTGCTAACATTTGACTTCAGTGGTGGTAAAGCTGTTATGTTTGATCTAAAAAAACATAATAAAGCCGACATTACCAAGAGAGGCAAGCGTTTGAAGCGCAAAACTATTTGTGTTGCGGCGCGTATAGTAAGCATCTTCTGTCGAGTACAAATGTTATATATAGTTACATATATATGTTAATTGAAATTTTTATTATTTATATTGATACTGTAATTATTTTACCTCTTTTTAATATATACAGACATATCTGTTTGGGCGTCATCTTAGTGAGATCGGTCATGTTAAGGGGATTGCGGAATTCAACTGGCGTACTACAAAGTATAATAATAAGCATACTGGAATCGTAATTATGCGATGTATGGAGGCTTACTTTGGCCAAGACTTAAAGAAGTGGGATATTGGGCTGGATGACGATATGTCTAAATTCACTAAGCAAATAGATATTTTGAGGAAAAAATATGCAGGGCGTATAATACTTGGTGAATGGAATGAGTTGCGGGATACAACTCGAAAAAGGCTGGCTAAGTTTAAAGTGTGATGTTGTCAGTGAAGGTTGGGTGTTAAGCGTCTTCTATTTTCAAACAAGAAATGGGGTGTTTTTTTTTGTGGATGTATGACTTGTTAATTTTGGAGTTGAATTTTAGTTTTTTGTTTGTTGATCTTATTGTTATTATGATGATGTTGGTTTTGTTGGAATTGTTGGGTTTTGTGGTAGTCTACAAGAATTTGGGCGTACATATGATACATCTATGTAAGCAGGTTGGGCCTTAAGCGTATTTTATTTTAAAACAATACATGGGTGTTTTTTTGGATGGATGACTTGTTAATTTTGGAGTTGAATTTTAGTTTTATTATGGTGATGTTTGATTTGTTGGAATTGTTGGTGTTGGTGGTAGTCTACAAAAATTTAGTTTAACAAATATGTGTAGTTTTCATGTCATAATTGGTTTATGCATTAATGCATTTGTGTAGGTTTCAGGCATAATCTATGTATTCACTGTGTGATACAACTATGTAATCACTATCACGTGAAGTATATGCACTAAGTATGCACTATGTAAGCAATATGTGATCTATCTATTTAAGCACTATGTGATACATCTATGTAAGTAATATGTGATACATCTATGTAAGCAATATTGCTACATCCATGTATGATGTATTGTAACAAACATTAATGATTTTAATTACAAAGATGTATGATGAATCCAACATCCATGTATAAGTGACATACATTTATGCGTTTGTGATAAGCCCTGCATCCTTGTTTGATGTATGGTAATAAACATTAATGATTTTAATTACAAAGATGTACTCATTTACATTTTTTTGCATAAATGTAAATGAGTACATACATCAAAAATGATTCAACATTTATAAGAACAACGCACATAAATATTTGTGTAAAAACAATATATGATGAAACTAAAAATTAAAGAAATAATTACTTGATTGTATAATTATTAAAAAACAGCAACGAACACTATCATATCCACCCATTTGCGAAACTTTCAATCTGTGGGCTTTTGTTGCACTTATATTAATCAACGACGCACGATGTATAAAGTGACAGTCAGAATACTCTAATTTTCTATGTGTTTGAGATAAATCCATATCAGTGGCACTCATTAGTGGATGATTATGATTCTCAACAAATTTATACACTTCAAATGATTCAGTTCCTTTAACCAATTTAAACGCAATCATGGCTGGGCAACCAGTTAACTTTGAAACAGTTTTACGCTTTTGTTTACAACTCCCATCTACATTATCATTGACTGTATTTGTTTCCTCTTTATTCCTAGACTTACCGGCACGGTTGCAAATAACATACCTATGAGTAATCTGCCCCTTGTACTTTTTTATGTCAGATTTACAAATATTAAATCTAGCCTTCTGCGAATATAGTTTGTACATATCATAGCAAAGATCGAAATTATCAAACATGTCACCTAACTTTGGTTTCTCGTCTATATTTACTGTTGGGACCCAATAAGTACTCTTGCCAGGAGTGAATACACGCTCAATGTCATTAATATCCAATTCGTCATCTTGATCTGCATAATATGAAAAATGTAAAACATCAGTGTATAACATCGGTGTATCACTCCATCATTAACAAATAAAAACATCAGTGTATAACATCAATGTATCACTACATCATTAACATATAAAAACACAGTAACATCGGTGTATCACTACATCATTAACAAAAAACACAGTAACATCGGTGTATCACTCCATCATTAACAAATAAAAAGCACATTACATACATGAATGCATGATAAAAAACGTCATACACATTAACTATATAAAAAAATGTAAACCATTCATAACTGTTCCAAAAAGTGTAAAATGTTGAATTTCCGTATGAAATAAACATACCAATCAAACACAAAATACGTATCTTACAAAGGATTCAAACGAATAGCTAAACGAATATCACAAAGTAATAATAATAACACGCATTTAAAAAAAAATAAATTAAACCTGGTTGATACTGAATATCATCCTCTGACTGGAATTCCATATTTTGAGGATCTTGATCGCAATAACTATCATCATATATGTCGATAATGCCGTTGTGTATTGGATGATCTTCATTATTTCGAATTCCATCATCATCATCATGCGACATCTTGGATCCTGTAACCAATATTTACATGAAAATCATGAAATATGGAAGAACGAGATGATTAGTAGTGAAGAAGACGATTAATGACGGTAGAATAAACGTACAAGATTTACTAGGGTTAAAACAACCGATCCTATTTCTTAGGAATTTCCAAAAACCGAAAATTCTGATTTGCCTATACTGCCCTTACATACTTAAATATAAATATTAAATGAAATTGATTTATCTTGATTATCATTGGTCTAAAATAGTTCTAAAAGTTCTGTAGATTATTTTGGTTCTGTATGGAATCCTTTACTATATATATATATATATATATATATATATATATATATATATATATATAGGGTCGAGTTATATTGAGAACCCTAATTTCAAAAAGAACTCTGAGAACTCTTATTAACCAATCAGAATTTAGTAAATTAATTTTGATTAATTTAATTCATATTAATTATTCAGGGGTATTTAGGACATTTTACCAAAAAAAATTTGTTTCCTTTTTTTAAAAATTTCCTAAAATTTAGGAATTATTTTCGAAAATTTATTGTTATTTCGTTATTTTATCGAGGCGATTGTGCACATATGTTTTTTTTTCTTTTTTGTAATTAGTGTTAAATGTAGGTTGTACATATATGTCAAGACGGTTGTGCATATATGTTATTTTTCCGGTAATTAATGTACATCGGTATTATAAACCAGTTTAGAATATGTATTTAAGAGAACATAGATGCATAAACCCCTAAACTCAAAATGAGTTTACATAGATGTAACAAAAAAAAAACATCAATGTATAAAAATTGCATGAATAACATTTACATATCCAAACAATAACATAACATATATGCAAAGTAAAAAAAAATGAAAAACACGTATGTCCCAAAGCGGAGTGCATCTTCTAGTTTTCGTTTATCAGTATGAGAGCTGAAATACAACAATCAATACAACACTTTTCATCATCTGCAATTTCAATAAATATAGTTAACACTAAAAGATAAAACCCACCAAATATCACCTATCACCTTAGGTATTTAAATCAAAAAGTAACACGAAAAGAAACATTAATAAAAATTAACAATATTTTTATTTTTCTAGTTCATTAACTTGTAATAAAACCATGGAGTTTTATTAGAAAATGACCGGAAAACAATAAGAATCCAAAATTACAAGTATTCAAAATGTAATTTCAAATCATCAAATTTATTAAAATCTCAATAAGTTCGGATCTTCTTTTTTAATTCTTTTAATTTCCTTATTTATTACACAAATGGAGAAACTAAAGTTGCAGTATCATATTTTGCAATATAAGAAAACAAAAAACACATACGCACACTAAAAATGAGCGATCTTCTCACCTTTTTATTTGTGATTTCATGATTCAAACACAAAAACTACAACTCGAGAAGGAGAAGCTCAAATTGCAAAACAAAAGGAGTAAATCCGACAGAATATGGATAGCCGAAAACCCGAACGCCAAAAGCCAGATCTCGTCGAATGATCCGAACATCAACCCCAGATCTATCCTCTTTCTCCGTACGCCGATCTCTTTTAATGTCTTGCAACAGAACCCAAAATCCGGAAAGTATATAGATCTATACCTTTAAATCGATCCTTTTTTTTTGAATAAAATAAGCAACCGAAGTGACTCTTGCATCGTTCGTCACCACCAACTTTTGATTCGTACGTCTTTGTAGTTTCTCCGGCGGCATCGAACATTTTGGGGGGTTGAGTAAGTGGTGGTTTCTAGCATTTTGGGGAGTATTAAAAATAAAATGGATGTAGATCTAGGGAGAAATCGTGATATAGGAAAGAGTTAAATACCTATTTTACCAAAATTTAAGGAAGAAATAGTATATTTGGTGAAATCGTGATGACAGGCGAATTTTTAGGGAAAAAAATTAATTTTCTATTTTTCATTTAATATATTTCTAAGTAAATTTACGTTTGTACCCTTTTTATTTAATTTTTATTAAAAAAATAGGTTGTATTATTTACGAAAATGCCATAATTAATCTTAACCATTGATGTTAAATCTAATGGCCCAAATTGATTAATAAAAAGTTCTCAAAGTTCTTTTTAAAATCAGGGTTCTCAATATAACTCTGTACTATATATATATATATATATATATATATATATATATATATATATATATATATAGTGAAGAATTAAAATCAGAACCATTTTTAGCGTTAGAACTGTAAGAACTAATTTAAACCAATCAGAATTAAGGAAATTTAAATTTTCCCCCTAAATTCGTGAGGGGTATAATTGCCATTTCGACCATCCTATTTTTTTTTTGGTACCTGATCATTTATTAGAATATTCCACGATTTATGGAAAGGTAGTTTTCATTCTTCCATAATTCCAAAACAATAATAAGAAACTACCCCTCAAAAACCGTCCACCCCCTCCCCCTTTCTCTCAGCCATCATCTCTCTCTATCAACCCTAGCCCCCATTTGAGTCTACCGATTGAAAGGTTTTAGGTGTTGCAGCGCCGCAGGTCGGCGATTCGCCGGTTTCCGGCAACATGGACGGGGCTGATAGGTGTCTTACTGCTCGTATTGATGCAAGCATCGATTTGCAACATGGATGGGGTTGGTAGGTATCTTACGTACGAAAAGTTTGTGTTCCTTCTTCTAGAATAAATCCATGAAGATTCTTTTGTCAGTTAAATTGTTCCAAAATCCATGAAGATGTTTTGTCAATTAAATTGTTGGAACGATAATGATTTGCAATTATAAAGTCCCTTAATTGTATTGCAATTGTCATTAATTTCAAAATTAAAGTACCTAGAATAAAGTTTCTATTCGGTCATATATTGTCCTTTATAGTGTTGGAATATATTTTTTTTACTTATCAATTCCTTTAATTGTATTGCAATTTTTATTTATTTGCAAATTGAGATCATGATTTTGTCAATTCTTAGATACATTGAAGCTTTGTTATGGTGGATTTTAAAAAAAAACCCTTCCCTCGTTTTTGATTCGCTAGCAGATTAATTCAAGGTTTCCAAATGCAAAAGATTATTTAACAAATTCAATGTAATCGTTGTTGTCTTTGTGAGTTTGTGATATGTACATTTGTGTCATGATATATCTATATTACGATACATTTATGTAGTCTTTGTGAGTTTGTGATAGGTACATTTGTGTCATGATATATCTATATTACGATACATCTATTTTACATAAATGTATTTGCAAATCTGACATATACTAATCGGTCAATAGCTTGATAATTAACTTACTTGCATACATGTATGTGTTACATGCATGTATTTGGTCGCAAATTTTTTAGTTTATTAGCTTAATTTTGTTGATAGTGCTTCAATAAGTAGGTCCATGTATTGATTCTGTAAAAAGTTGACTTTAAAATTGTTGTTTTTAGAATGTATACATCGATGTTACTGTATCTATATACATCGATGTTACTTTACATACATACATGCATATATCAGAAATTATGTTTAATTATGTTTGATATGAATTCATTTCGTGTTTTCCAGCTTGCATGGTGCTAGGTACAGATTGTTATGGATATGAAGATGGTAAAGATTGTTAAAACTCTACAAAGATGAAGATGGAGAGGACAATTTAGAAAGAAGCACATATGTTTGTACATTGGAGTTATTTAGTTTTTTGTACACGTCTTATTTATTATTTTGTACATATATGTTATCCATTTTTTTTTAACTGTTTTTATAAAGATCATGTTTAAGTTGGTGAAAATAACCATAAAATAATATAATTATCTTTTTTAATACATGTGTGTTTTTCGTACATATACTTTCATGTCTGATTACGTTAAAAATAGTTCTTCTGATTCCGTAAATATAACATAGATGTTCAACCGGTATTAAATAATTTCCGAAAATAAAGCATTCATTTAAGGAAAATTGAAAAAAGGAAACAATAAATAAAAATGTAAAATGCCGTCAATGCCCCTGTAAGTTAACTATAAATTAAATAATTCGAAAATATTTTACTAAATTTTGATTGGTTTAGATGAGTTCTGATGGTTCTTAGCCTTATTGGGTTCTGAAACTAATCCATCCCTATATATATATATATATATATATATATATATATATATATATATATATATATATATATATATATATATATATATATATATATATATATATATATATCTCTACTATATTATAAAGATTTTACACCTTCCACAATTAGCAAGGCTGAAAATTCAGCCAACACACTTGCTAATTAGGGAAATATTTTTGTTTACCAAAAAAATACAAGGGAAGAGACTCGAACAAAGGACCTGTACGTTATGAAGCCTGAGTTTTAACCACTAAGCTCCAATGTTGGACGTTGTTTTTTTCCCTTATTATACCTATTTATTAACTATTAAATCTAACCCTAAACTCGGTAGAATTCCAAAAGGCCGCCCCATTCCCCACGCATATTCAATTTTGAATTTTCTACAAGTCGATCGCCATACCTCGATCCATTCATACGCCCCATCGGTTCCTTCAATCCTCCACTCATTTGATGAACGTCACTTCTATCTCCACGCTTTATCTCTCTTCGTTTCTCTCTTGACTTCCTTCCTTCTTCAGTTCATGACGATTAAACTCAATTTCAAGTTTTTTTCTTTCTGATTCATAGTTCTTAATCAATGGATAAAGCTTTCCGAGTTTCGTTTTACATTGTCTGCAGTCGCAGCATCTTTTTAACGAAATATGTTGATAATCTTCCAACAAAACAAAACCGGGCGTAAAAGTAAGATAATTTGTTATCTTTCTTGAAATTTATACCAAATTTATGTTAGTTTGTTGAATATTGTGATCTCATTTCATTTGTGTTAAACGTTAAGGTTAGGCCATTCAGCATCGATCACTCTAACCAACTGAGGTAGCATGACAAGCCTCAATTATCTAAACAGCTTTCTATATGACTACTGGAAGATGGAGATTCGAAAATCATATATAATCAATCTAAACCATCCAATCTCTTCATCTTAGATTGATAATCTCCATTGACTGTGGCGTTTTATTACTTCAAGCAGGTACTGTTTGTGTATAGATGCTGCTCAAGAAAGGCATGCAGAGTTGATTTGTAACAGCTAAATTTATTATTTGTTGTTTTTATTGTTTGCTTGTTGTGTTTTTAGTAGCAATGATCGAAACATAAAGTACTACAACAGATGGTGTCATTGGGCATGATAACGCTGCCCTGAAGGGTGGAAGAAAACTGAGATAGCTAGAGTTGGAAGAGATAGCTGTTCTAGGTAAGGAACTGTTTTGAAAAAAAGGGTGTAGAGAGCTTAATAAAAGAGAAACTCTCTAATCACTCATTCATAATGTCAAGGTAAGTTTATATAATACCCTTCTCCATGCCCTTGATAACATTGTATGTATGCATATTCTTCATCCATGCAATTTGCAAGGGGAATATTAGCATTCAGGTAACCAAAAGGTGACTAGAGAGATAATTTCAACTAATTCTAATGATAAATTTAGAGATATTCATTGGAATTAGCATGATTTGATTGTTACAGTGTTGAATATGACTACCGAAAAGATACAGCAGAGGAATTCGTGTAACCGTTGGCCTTCCGGAACCGATAGATCCAGATTCTCATATATAATGGTAGTCATAACATTATGTCTTTCCTTAACTATTTTCTTCGTTGTAATTATAGTTTTATATCTTCTTTTTTAAAATTTTAACTTTTTAGTTGGATCTTGTTCTTAGGGTATACAAAGGTCGTTAAGGGGAATCCACCCTCTCCAAAGTTCTCGCGATTCAGGTATTTACAAGGTTCTAAAAGGCGCGCCATGGCGGCACCAAGGCGTCGCCAAGGCGTGAAGCGCGGCATCGACGTTACGAAACAGACCATTGCGGCTAGGCTAGGCGTGGCGTGAGATTAGGCGTGATAAGGCGCGATAAGGCGCGCCTTATGGCGAGTTTTCTTGAAGGCGGCTGTGAAAAATGAATTTTTTTTAAAAAAAATGATAAAATATATAATTATAAATTTAGATGTAATGTTTTTTTATGAGCTTTATATATGAATTATTATATAAATCAATAGATCTATATAATTTTTTAATTTAATATACATATATATATATAAATTATATAAAAAATTTGCCGCCTTAATCACGCCTTGAAAAACGCCATGGCACGCCATGGCTCCCCTTGGCTGAGGCTTGATGGTGCCTCCACGCCACGCCTTACGCTTTCTAGAACCTTTATATGTGATCTTCTTATACTTTCTCTTTTGTATAATTTGTTGTGGTCGTAGGGTTAATTGAACAATTGTGAAGGTTAGGGAATGAAAAATATGTGCTTTACTTTAAATAAGTAGTTTGATTAAGCTGTATCTTACTTTTTTGACTTTTTTTGTTTTTCAAAGTAAATATTTCGAGTCAGAACATGTAGCTTTTTTTACGGGTCAGGTCAACATCGTTTTGACTCAAGATATGTAGGTTTTACATATCCCATCCTTTTACAGGTATCACGGGTTGATATAAAATTACCAACTGAAATATTATTTCTCGGGTTTGCTACAATATTGGCTCTGCTATCACGGGCATGCATCTGATAACCCTTTAGTTATGAACGATGGTGAGAGTTCTTGAAACAGTTGAGGCAAATTTTGGTTACCATTTTCCTTGTAGGCCATTGGATTTTCTACCTTTATATGGTGGGTTTGTAAGTTTTTTTTTTTTTTTTTTGATTTATGGATTAGTTTCATTCAGGTGATTATTTTTATTTTACTTTTTTGAAAATTTAGGTTTGATTATTATTACTTGTTGATACATACCAAATCAGGTAACTACTTGTAAACTTTTGTCTACATGGATTGGTAAGGCTATTAATGCTTATTTCAAAGTAATGATTATATGAATATAAAGGATTTGGGAAAGTGTATTTCAGTTTCACCTGAATAGATTTGAGTTGTAATCAATATTTTAAAACTAGGATATTTTTAGTCAACTTGATACGATAAACGGGTCACGGGTCAACCACCATGACAATTAACTTTTCTGCATAACAGAGATAAAAAGAACCAGATAATAAGAACATGCTGATCCACACACATTCCTCTGTCAATTTACACCAAAGATTAAATTTAATATTCAATTATAAAATATGAAAGGCGGAACCCAGTTTGTTTTCGGGTCACCGGGTTTGTCAAAAACCGGTCGGGTCTCAACTGGTCGTTCACGAGCAAAACCCCGGTTACAAAAGATTTTACCCGCTTGCACATTTAAACAATTTGACCCATATAGGATTATACCCATTTGACCGTGTTGATTCTGACCCATTAGACACATCTATAATAGGTTTATAAAGGTTTCACCAATTTGACCTGTTTTAAGTTGAAAAAAATTGCAATCACTTTGATTATCAGAATTTCTAATTTGTCTAATGTTTATATTTTCAGGACGCTTAGTTATAACTTCAAATGAGACATATGGACCTTTGTAGATACAACCCAATACTGAATCTTTTGATCATAAGGTGAAGATGGTGGTGTTTTTGACAAATGCAAAATATGAGTTTTATAATGGAAACTTGTTATATAGAAATTTAAATGTTCTATTTATCCAAGTTAACATTAAATTTATCTTTTGCTTGTGTATCTATTAAGTGTTCATTTGATATGAATATAAGTTTACTGAAATGTCTCTCCTAATGAAATGCTCTTCTAAAGGTAATGTATAGCTAGAATACATTATACTTTGGAAAGATTAAAACACAACAAATGTTTATGTCTTTTTCTTAACATTTTATAGCTTTTGTATCAATACATAGGAATAAGAATTTTGTATTAACAAAAAAAAGTACTACGTATCTAATCTTGTCAATAATATAAATAGTAATATATAATTTAGGGGAGCATAAAAAAAACAAAAAAATTTGTGTAACGCAAATATATATGATTAAAATCTAACAAAAACTATTTAATGTTGTTATTTTGAATGTCGAATACAATTACTGTCATGTGATATGTTAGCTTTCAAAGTAAAGTATCAAGACGACATGTTGCTATCGGACAATATTTACTCGACACAAAATATGATTACAGGGTACCCACCGTCGCATTGCGCGGGTACCTGCTAGTATATATATATATATATATATATATATATATATATATATATATATATGGGTGAACTATTTACATAACCCATTTTTTGCGTAGAACCAAGCAGAACTCATATAAGAATATTAGAATTTAATAAAAAAATATGCAAAACAATAACATTTAACCCAAATCAAACATATACTTTAAGAAAAACATCAAAAATACTGAAAAACATATATGTTCAAATAATGCAAAAATAACACTTATGTATATATACATGAAAACATACATGCACAAAAACATATATGTTTTCGTGCATGAATAACATACATGCATGGGGATCCCTCGTTAAATCACTTCATGTATATTCCATGATCATTTCATTTTAAAATTCAATGGTTTAGATTGAGTTCTGCGGGTTCTGCAGCCTAAAATGGGTTCTGTAACTAGCCCTTCACTATATATATATATATATATATATATATATATATATATATATATATATATATATATATATATATATATATATATATATATATATATATATATAGTGTAGAATTAAAATCAGAACCAATTAAGGCTACAGAACCGGAAGAACTATTTTGGACCAATCAGAATAAAGGAAATCTTTTTTTTTTTCATTAATTCTGAAAGGGTATAATAGGGTTTTGACACATTAACTTCTCTCGTCTTTAATTTGTTTAAAACCGTATCTTTCTCCATCCCCTCTTCCCATATTTTAGATTACTCACATTCTCTCTCTTTCTAAAGTAACAAAAACCACCACCATTCTTAAATTTAAATTTCCGGCCACCTTAAACGCTGAACCAAGGAACACCGGTACCACCATTAAAACCAGTGTGTTCTTCCGATCAAAACGATACCCGCCACCATCGAAACCGGTATGGACGACGATTTTAGGGTTCCAGAGGTGGCGGCGGTGGAGTTTCGTCGTCATCGGAATTTACTTTTACGATCGTCCAGAGGCGGCGCCGGTGCAGCAAGTGACCGACGGTAAGTGGTGACCGGCAGGTTTAAGTATTGCATCGAAACCAAACCCTAGCCGCAACCCATCGAAAGTTCTACAATTAAATCAACAAGATCTGTTGTGGTGGTGGTTGATCGATGTCGGAAATGGTCCATGCTTCAAGAAGGAGATGGTTGTTGTTTGTGATTTATTTCTTATTGTAAACGATGTTTTCTTTTCGTAAAGTTACTGATTTTTTCATTTTAGTTGAACATTTACTTTAATATTATAAGCATGAACATATTGGTAAGTTTTTCAGTATACATACATGTATTTCGTAATAATTGTTGGAAAAAGTTGTGATAAAATGATTTTTCACCAACTTTGGACCTATATAATTATATATATATGTGCAAGTAATTTGGACTGAGTTGCCCGAAATGGTTTGAACTCGTGTACGCCTGAGCAACCTGCGGACACGAATGCAGCTCCGAAATTCCGGGCTCGTGCGGGTCAATATTTGCACCTCATCGACACTGCAGTTGTCTCGTACTGACCTCCTCAATACTGATTTTTTCATACTGACCACCTCAGTACTGAACCGATCAATACCGACCTCCTCGCACTGAGTGTTTGACGTGTACTGAGCTGCAGTCTGATACTGACCTGCGCAGTTGCATTCTGATACTGACATGCGCAGCTGCAGTCTGATACTGACCTGCGCAGCTGCAGTCTGATACTGACATGCGCAGCTGCAGTCTGATCCTGACATGTGCAGCTGCTGTCTGATACTGTCCTTCCAATACTGAGTTCGTATATTGACCTCTCGGACTAAGTTCTAGACTGACCAGAAGGACTGACCTGAGCAGACCAGTTAGACGTAAAAAATGCATTCTTACAAAAATGAACACCATCATAGTTCTTTGCTCCATTGCTGCAAATAAAGAATGACCTCTATACCAATTAGACGTAAAAAATGGATTCTTACATGGAGAGTTACAAGAAGAAGTCTATATGGAAGCTCATCATGGATTTACTAATAACTTTAAGTCAGGAGAAGTTTGTCGCCTTAAAAAATATGTCTATGGTTTGAAACAATCTCCTAGAGCATGGTTTGGAAGATTCACTATAGCAATGAAGAAATACGGCTACAAACAAAGCAACGGAGATCACACACTTTTTCTTAAGCGGAGAGGTAAACTCATAACTTGTCTAATAATTTATGTTGATGATATGATTATTACAGGTAATGACAGAGAGGAGATAACAAAATTAAAAAGAAACTTGTT
Source organism: Calendula officinalis (assembly GCA_963853835.1). Classification (NCBI taxonomy): domain Eukaryota; kingdom Viridiplantae; phylum Streptophyta; class Magnoliopsida; order Asterales; family Asteraceae; genus Calendula; species Calendula officinalis. The sequence goes on along the minus strand of OY970828.1, from coordinate 7,885,566 downwards.
CTCGTAATTCGAAATGAAGGACCTAGGAAATCTCAAATATTTCCTTGGAATTGAAGTACTCAGATCAAAGCAGGAATTTTTATGTATCAGAAAAAATATGTACTCGATTTATTGGCAGAGACTGGTATGGTTGATTGCAAACCAGCAGAAACACCCATGATTATGAACCAAAAGCTTTTCAACGAGGAGAAAAGAAATCTAGTGGACAAAACAAGATATCAACGAATGGTAGGAAAACTCATATATCTTTCGCATACTCGCCCTGATATAGCGTATGCTGTTGGAGCTGTAAGCCAGTTCATGCATCAACTTCAACAACCACACATGGAAGCAGTTTTGAGAATCTTAAGGTACCTCAAAGGAACAGTAGGGCACGGAATTATATTTGCACCAAACGGTCATCTAGACACCCAACTATACACTGATGCAGATTGGGCAGGGGATAAAAACAACAGAAGATCCACAGCAGGATATTTCACTCTTGTTGGTGGAAATCTTGTTACTTGGCGCAACAAGAAACAAAAGGTAGTGGCCCTATCCAGCGCAGAAGCAGAGTTCAGAGGAATTGCAAGAGGAATCATCGAGATATTATGGGTTCGACATCTTCTAGCTGAAATAAGATATACTCCTCAGAAATCCAGTGAAGTTTTTAGCGACAACGAGGTTGCCATTCAAATTTCTGAAAATCCCCTACAACATGACCGAACAAAACATGTAGAAGTTGACCGGCAATTCATCAAAGAAAAACTAGAAGCAAAAATCATTTCTCTTAAGTTGGTATGGTCTGAAGACCAACTTGCAGATATTTTGACAAAGGCAGTTAGTGAAAAAGTGCTCAATGAAGTCTTGTGCAAGTTAAATTTTGGAAATCCCACCATTCAACTTGTGGGGGAGTGTTAAAGAAGAAAGTTTACCAAATCTCTAATTTGGGTAAGTATTGATTCGGCCAGCAAGCATCCTCAATCACAGCCAATACACAGCTCATTGTTCCTTATTTTAGCTCTATGTTTCGTGTATAAATATAGGCTATGATCCCTGCAATGTAATCACTCGAATTATAATACAAATCAATACAAATTAATCCTCTCTGTTATCAAACATCTCCGCAAATAACATTTTTTGTGTGACTAAATATCACAAAGCGCCACACAAAGATAAAAATCATGTGGCCATTACCTCAATAATAATCACACGAAATACACATTTACTAGACTTCACAAAGCATACGGACACACTTATTACCATATTTAGCCACATTTTGCTCAACTGTATGTGACAAAATTCCCAAAAAGAGTAATAATTGTATGACAAAATCATCATATTGGCCACATGTATTATAATTTCATGTGGCCATTTGATGAACAATAGTCACATATTATACTCATTTACATGAGTTTAAAAAGCATATGGTCACACATATCAACACTTTTGGCTACTCTGTACTAATTTGCATGTGACGAAATCCCCTCAAATAATATTTTGTGTGTGGGTATATATCACAAACAGCCACACACACATAACATTCATGTGACCATTACATGAACAATAGTTACACAAAATACACATTTAAATGAGTTTAAAGAGCATACCGTCACACTTATTACCATATTTGGCCACTTTTTGCTCAATGCTATGTGATGAAATTCACAAAAAGAGTAATAACTGTGTGACAAAATCATCCTATTGGCCACACATATTATAATTTCATGTGGCCTTTGGATGAAAGAGTCACACATAATACACATATACATGAGTTTAAAAACCATATGGTCACACATATCAACACTTTGCGAATTTGTATGTGACGAAATCCCCTCAAATAACACTTTTTGTGTGGCCATATATCACAAACCGCCACACAAACATAATATTCATGTGACAATTTGATGAATTACAGTCACATAAAACACACATTTACATGAGTTTAAAGAGCATATGGTCACACTTTTTAGCACTTTTGGCCAATTTTTTCGTAAATGTATGTGAATGAATCCCACAAAAAAAAAAGTTGTGTGGCTAAATCATGGAAAAGGTCACTTGTATTATATTTCGTGTGGCCAAAGGACGGACAATAGTCACACAAAATACTCATTTACTTGAAATTTCAAAACATATCGTCATACATTTTAGGGTTTTAGTCACTCTTTTTTGATGGATACAGCCATTAAATCGCTAGTGTGGCGGTAGGAAGGATTAGTCACGCGACCTTTAGTCACAGCAGCTCTGAAAAATCTCGTGTGACTAAAGGCATATCGTCACACTTTTCCGGTGTGACCAAATCCTGATTATGTACTAGTGCTTCCCATTCCATGTCAGCGGCAGTCAGGCTTGAAACATAATCATCTTCTTCTGGGGACAGATCCAGGAGGGGATCAGAAGCTCTTCCCGTCACTTTGCCCCACGGAAGAGTAACATCATTGAATGCTGAACGACTAATATAGAAGAAACCAAGTTTCCAGTCATGGATAGAATCCCGTAGGCCAGGAACAATCTCGGCTTGTCCTTGACGGTGCGCAAAGACGGGCCCAATCTCCATGACCAGTGGCGATATAGAAATGACGAAATAACTTCACTAGATAACGGAATCCCCAAGGCTCGACTTAGCATAATAAACCCAATGATTTTCCGGAGGGCATTCGGGGCGAGTTAGGCAATATGTAGCCCGAAATCTTGAAGAACCGTGATAATGAAATCGTTAATAGGAAATCGGAGATCGCCCAAGAGGAAATGAAGGTACACCGGTTCGGATACTTCAGGGGCAGATCTTATTGTCTCGATTTCTCCCGGTAGCCTAAGATCATAACGCGCATTGATGCGGTATTCACTCCTGATCTTAGACAAATCAGCGGCAGAAAGGGTGGTAAATGTGTTAATAGTAGTTCGACGCTCCTTAACAGGTTTGTTGGTTTTTTCTCTGTGTTGTTTATCTTTTGTCATGATGGCAAAAGTGATCAAGAGCAAAGATAAGGGAGAAGAGAGAAGGAACTTGGGGGAAAGACATACAATGGGTACATATATAGCAAAGGGATATTAAGGGACGCGAAAAGTAATGGTCGGAATTCGACAAGAAAGGCAACAGTAATATTTTTAAATAGGAGGAAGGGAAAATAACGGTAACATTTTTTAGGTATGCTAAAAACGTCGACGAACGAGTTCATACGGTTAAATCAATTAATTACGCACAATTCGCTTTTAACTAAGGAGACTTAATGAGATATACCATCTCTCCGGACCTAAATCTACGAGAACCAAACCAAACATACTAGAGGTCCATAATGCGAAGCAAGTACATGATCGTTAGGGAACCGGAAGGCGGCGAAACGAGGTCAAGATAACAAGCCCCACCGCAGCTGATAGCGTGAAACATGTTTTAGGGAAAAGAGGGCGCGAAGCCCTATGAGCATTAAATGCGAACGGCGCTGAAAGAGTGTTCCTTTGGAGAAACACAGCTTTATCCGATGGACAAAAGGGTCCGTCGCAACGTATTAATCGGAGGATGTTAAGACATCACATATCGAAGAAAGGTTTCTGATCTTCCCGCGCGTTCCCCAAAAGCCTTTCTCGCTCACTCATCATTATAAATACACTTACCTGATGTCCGTCTACGGTACAATAACTATCACCGCAACACCTTACATTCTCTCATTTATCAGCATTCAATACACTTATTGCTATCAAACCCTTCCTTACCTCTCAATCATAAATACTAAGTTAGGCATCGGAGTGCCTTTTCGAGGAAATCCCCGTGGGGATTCTGACTAGAGTTCCTTTCGTGGTTGATTCGCAGGTTCTTTGCTGAGACGTATCGTCCCTCCGATACGTTCAAGTAAGGGATTCTAGCCAATTGAAAGGATCTTCTGATCAATTCAGAGATCATTTTACGGGAAAATCCGGGTTTCAACACATATAAAAATAAAAATAATTAGATTTTTTTAACGACGCCTAATCTACCCCTATTGTCCACGACGGGACTTGAACAATGGGCAATATCTTACTCCTTCCACCATAACCACTAGGCTACAAGTCTTGGGTTACAAATATGTTTAGATAACCTTTATGTAAATTAGGTCAAATTTGGTTTAGTTTAACTTTGAACTTTAAACTAGTAAATTACTAAAATGGTCATTGTTTTTCTTTAAAATACAATTTCCATAGTCAGCTCCGAAAAACTCGTGATAAGACGCATCTTATGGCGCTTTATTTTAAGCCACACCTTACAAAGCCGTCATGGTCTATTTCGTAATGTGGGCGCCGCGCCTAAAAAACCTGTTGATGGCATAACTAATCCCAATATATCTGAAAACGACCAAATCATCTTGTTCAAAATTTGGCGGGTTTGAAACCTTAGATACATAGCGATTGTTTGGCGGTAGTGGATGAAGGGTTTCACTACGCACCATGAGACTGATCGACCCATAGGATCGACCTCCTAGTATACTTGATTCGAACCATGACTGACCAAGAACATGAACTTGTTCTTGACCGGTTAAAACCAACTAGCTGATTTAATCCCTAAATGCGGAACTGAGATTAAACCTAATCCTTGAACCCTAAAGGATTGGGATGTTGGAAATCTAGTTTGGGTTAACAAGAAAGAAACCTTGTACGAAGAACTCAAACACACACACACATACTTGTGTATGTTCGTCGACTACTACCAAGAACCCTAAGGTTCTTGGTTCGACTTCGAACAAGAGGAGAAGGAGGAAAGAGTGTTCCATAAACATACCTTAGGTTAATGCTTAATATAAGTCCACTGATGATGAACACGACGAACGATCCTATAGATGATCAATTTCAACGAACAGAACGAAGAACACCAAGTGATGGTGTTCTTGGTTCGGCCGAATGGAAGAAAGGGGCAAGGGTTTCGGCTCTCTTAGGTGTAACCTAATAAGTGATGCCTAAGCCCTCTATTTATAATAGATGGACTTTCACTTAGGACCCTTCTAGTTTAATTAAGATTAATCTCTTAATTAAACTTATCCTTTTACACTTCCATCCCTTATAGTTTAACTAGTTTATTATTGTTGCACTTAACTGTTAAATGTCTAGTATTAACATACTAATAATTCGGTACCCATATACACGAATTATATATACTTGTATTTATACTTTTAATAGTTAATTATATAATAACCTTTATATAATTTACACAATAATATTATCCAATTACTATATGATTTAATAGCCTTAAATCATATCATGGATAATCTATAATTAACACATTGTATATTTACTTAACTAGTAAATGTACAACTACTTGTATTAATTAATTAGTTAAACTAATCTAGTAATAAGTTAAACATTACTTAATACTTAACTGATTCATAATGACTATTATGAATCATTCCTCTTCGTAGTATCGTTGCATAACTTGCTCGTATTACATTCACTCACCGGTGTGACCCTTTAGTGTTTCGTAGGCATGGATGTATCATCACAGTTTAACTAACTGTGCACATAAATCCTTCAGACTCCCACTTGTGCAAGTTTGTAACCTTTGTCTTAATGATACGAGCTACAGTGGCCTTCTAGATGGGCATGTAGGTAACCAACCCCATAAAAACAGCTTATGTAACCCTGGTATAGTTTTATGAAAAACTCTTAATAGCGTTTCCTAATAATGAACACTCTGTCTTTACTTCTTGGGTAACGTTGTTAGGCTTATCCCTTGCAGCACGATATTTGTGATAACGAATACGAGCATGGTAGAAATTATCAACTCCTGTATTCGAAATCATTTTATGACTTCTTGATTCAAACTGCTGTGATAAACGACAAAGAACAAATCAGTCCGTTTGGGCACGGCCGTGCACTTGTCAGTTTCTCATCATGTCAAAGGACCTATAAATATCTCTCCTAAAGAGGAGGTGCAATTACCATCTTGTTATATTCGATTTAAAATACAACTTCCTTTGTACCCAGTATCGCTTCGTATGACAAACATATTTCAGAATTGTCTAAGTTGAACCAAAGCACATTAGTCATTGTATCCTAAACCAAATACCTCAGGCTTAAGGACAATCCTAGTGAACAATACTTTTGAATTTTTTAACCACGAAGTATTGTCACGATGGTCAATCCAATATTCGTTGAGCTCCAACAGAATATCACCGATATTTGGTTTACACAAAACTTGTGTAGCTATCTTCGAAGAACTTCGAATCTACCACCAAATATCGCGATGACGATAACATCCCATCAAGGTTCCCACCAAGACGAGTAGTCATGGATTTATATCTTTTTGAATAAACACACTTTTATTCATGGATGATGTAAAACATGCAAAGTCTGAATAAAAATGATACTAACTCATGTATTACTCCTCACTGGACATAGATACTGAATTATTAATAGATCATTACTTATTCCTTTTGTTCGTGTTGATTACTTAATGATTCTTACAACCTTAATTGTAAATTTATCACTAAACCAATCATTTCTATTAAACTAAAGACATAAGACGAGTATTTAGGAATACTATTACTTTTGTCTTTGCTAGATATTGTTCTTGCAACATTTTAGAACATATTCTAGTCTTGCCTTTTATGCAATTCGGTAAACATAGGAGGATTGGAAATTAACTCCTTAGTTTCTTGAATTCATAAAATCATCCTTGTAACTAAAGCCTCTTTTAGTTACTTGATTTGTAGATATTCTTACTAGTTAAAGAAATTTCCTTAAATGATTGTGTTATCTACTGAAGTGTTAACAACCTACTTCCTCCGATTTAAAATAAGTGATACACTTTCTATATTTAGGTATATCAAAATAAGTGATACACTTTAAAAACTTACCTTATTTGGTAAAAAGTAATGAGACCCACACCCACTAACTATCTACTTTAATAAAGTGAAATGACATCTTTATCCTTACTTTTACTTTTAAACATCATTAACCTCACTTTATTCAAAATTTGTGGGACCCATTCCCCACTAACTATCCAATTAATCTACTTTAATTATCATTATCATATTTTGCCTCAAAACCCGTGAAACTAACAATGTATCACTTATTTTAAATCGGAGGAAGTATTAGATATGCAATAATTAATCACAAGACCTGTGATCACGCTATTAGGTTTGCAATAATCTAATTAACGATCATTTATTGTTTCTCTTAACTCTTTGGCTAACGACTTGGTAAAACCTTGTTGTTTAATGTCTTACTAACTTACTGAATTCATCAATATCTTTAATGAATTACGTTAGTCTTAGCTCCCACATACTTTTATAGAATTTAAGCATCTCTTAAACTACTACTTTGACCTAGTCAATATCTTGTAGTTTAATCCTTTTAAGAATTCTATCAATAATTAAGATCATCCTTTGGATTTGCGAATATCCAACATTCATGTTTATGGAATTATGAACTTTATTTGACTGTATTTAACGAGTATAAAACACTTGAAACGATACTTTCAATTCTTAAATACATTAGTATTCTTTTAAGAACTTTATTTAATGCCAAAGTCATTTCTTGGATTTCTCAAGTATCCATTATTCCTATAAGGGAATCATGACTTGATTAAATATTGTATTAATTACAAGTAAGACTTGCAATAATATCTTTTAATTTTTAAACACCTTAATATAGTTTGTCCCTTTTAAGAGTTCATTTAATGTCTAAGTCATTTCACTTGGATTTTACGAATATCCAATTATTCCTATTTAGGGAATTATGACTTTATTAAATCCTTTACTACAAGTATAAAAGACTTGTAATAATACTCTTAAAGTCTATCTTGATTATATCCAATACAATCATACTATATTAATACTAATACTTTAAAACTTTCTATCATAAGTAATGACTATTACTTAAGATGTTTTAACTAAGTTCAATAACTCTTGAACTTTATGCTTCCATAAAACTCTTAAATACTTTCATTAGAAAAACTTTCTAATTACTAGCATCTAAATACCTTGAGCTATCAAGACATTATTTAAACAACAATCAAACGTATATAAACATGAAATATAAGTAATTCAAAGCTTGACTTACAATCTAGTCGTGAATCTTGACTAGTGTAATTATCACACATGCACACAATATAATTCAACCATGGATTCGAAATTTATTAAAACCAAAATAAAACTTGTTTTAACATAAATAAAATTATCCAAAAACAATAAACTAAAATTGTTTAAAACGAATCCATAAAATACTGAATTATAAAACTTGGTGCTCGTGGGATCATCACCATCTCATGCTGGTCGTCATCACTTTCCATCTCCTCCTGCAATAAACGATTGCAAAAGTTAGATTACTCGTAACGTACTTTTCAAGTATCTTAAAGTGATTAAGAAGTGTGGTTGTGTTACCTGAGGAACTTGCGTTTCCTCCACTGCCACTTGCACCCTTTGGACAATTCCTTTTCCAATGCCCAGTCTCACCACACTTGAAGCACTGGTTCTCGGTCCTCGCAGTGTAAGGCTTAACCTTCTTGACCTTTTGTTTGACACTTTTACCATTTGGCACTCCTTGGTTAGGATAGGTTTTACCCTGTCCTTTACCACCATGCCCTTTTCTCTTCTTCCCACCGCCACCGCCGTTACCAATCAAGAGAACGTCCTTAGATTTGGTCCCCAAACTCAACTCAGCTGTCTTGAGCATGGAATGTAGCTCAGCAATGGATTTCTCCATATCAGAATTTCGATCTTTAGCACACCAGAATGTATGATGAAAAAATTAAAATTTATTGAATCAGTGTTACATAATACAAAAGATTAAAGAAGAAAACTTATCTTGATTTGTTTATAGATCGACCAAGACGGAACGATGGAACTTTGCAATGGGACTCGAATATTTTTCTGTAATTTTCGTGCTTATTTAGAAGATTCACAAAACTTGGTTATATACTGGTGGAGAAAATCAAAAGTACGTACTATTTCCTTAATATCTTCGAGTTTGTAACGTGTACCTTCAACTGCTGGAGCTTGTGTATGCAGGTGATGAAGTTATGAATATTTTACAAGTTGACGAAATTATATAGGGATTGAAGGATTTTGAATTTACGAAATTCCGGTGTTGGTAAGTCAATCTTTTAATTGGAAAACAGTTTGACTTTAAAATAGTCAAATTGTCAAATTAACTACTGTTTTTCCAATTGTAAATACAGTAAATACTGTTTTTAAAAAATATACGACAGTTTTAAATAATTTTGTATATTTTCATTCCAACATTATAATGTTTGACTAATAAAAGTAAAACTGGCGTAATATAATTAATTGGAAAACAGTTTGACTTTAAAATAGTCAAACTGTCAAATTAACTACTGTGATTGAAATTGTAAATACAACATATACTGTTTTTCAAAACTCTTTTGTAGTTATAGACTAGGTTTGCTAATTCACTATAACTTAAGCTCTGATACCACTCTGTCACACCCCGCCAAAAATTAGTTTTACTTCATTTAAATCATTTTGCGGAAGAACGAGGGTGCAACTTTCATGACAACATAGCAAAAATTAAGTAAACAAACAACCACACAATAACGGAAAATAAAAGATGTTTCACTTTCCAAAAGTAGAAAGTTCCCAAAAATAGTATGTTTCCTAAAATAGAAATTGTTTTGAAATGAACTGATTGTTCGTAAACTTAATGTTTTAAATCATGGCTCACGACAATCCCACTGCTCATATCCTCCAGTTCCACTGCACCTAATTACCTGGAAAAACATAAATAATAAAAGGGTCAATAATAATGTTGAGTGAATCCACAAGGTTAAAGTAAAAGTAAAGTATTTTGCTACCCAAAACGTTCGTTATGAAAATAGTTTATGACTGAAAATGTATAAAGTTATGTTATGTTCTTTTATGGATATACACTCCCGGAAATGTCTTGGATAAACCAAGTAATGATCAATCGTTAGTTGGGAGGATGAGTCTCAGCCAATAGTACTATCTGCATATCCATGGTCTAGATCCACTAGCTAATGATTGCTGGCAAACCTTAGTTCGGTATAATAATCGTTTGTCATGCCAACGCGATAATGAAAATGTATAGATGTTGTACAGTCATAGTAAAACAGTGGCAGTTGTGTTTATGTTTTCCACCCCAAAGTTTATAAAACAGCTAAAAGAGTAAAAAGGGGTCTGTGGACTCACCTGGCAAAGCTTAGCGACACAGTATTTAGGACAGAGGAATCCTTCAGAGACTCCTAGCTTCCTAAATGATTAATTACTAATTAGACTAAGCTAACACAGGCGATTCTAGATACAATATAAGTTAAATGATATGCAATTAGTGTTATGTTTTATGTTTTGTGACATCGAATGGACTTGGATCAATGGACCTTAATGGGCCGAAATGAAATGAAATGAAATGGGCTTCGAAATGAAATAAAATGAAATGTGCTTGGGTTAGACTTATTGGGCCTAGATTGGGCCTATTGGGCCTAATGGGCTTAATGGGCCACTAGGTTGGGCCACTTGGGCCTCTTATTGGACTTAGGTCCAATTAGATTGGGCTTGGCCCAATTGGGTTCGGTTTTGGTATGAATGGGCCAAAGGTTTGGGCTTTGGTCCAAATGGGCTTGGATACTAATGGGCCAACTAAAGTTTGGGCCCGATGGACTAAAGTAGATCGATATGGGCCAAGTACGGGCCTTGGCCCGATTAGGTATTCGGGTTTGGGTCCACGGTTTGGGTCAAGATCCGGCCTTGACCTGGTTTGACTTATGGGTCAACATTGGTCAATCCTAGAAGTCAACATAGGTCAAAATTAGTGAACTAGGGTTTCTAGATTTCGGCTAGGGTTTAATCAAGCATGCAATTCAGTCAACCAAGGTTAAACATGGTCAATCTAGGTCAACTAGGGTTCGGTTGTAATGGTGATTCTATTAGGGTTGGCCGGCTAGGCCGAAACCCTAAGGGTTTGAGCTAGATCGGGTCTAGGTCGAACTAGGTTCGGTTTTGTGAGTCTTGATCGATTATGGTTCGAGCCTAGGGTTCTAGATCCAGGGTTTAAGCATGTCAAGTTCGAGATCTAAGGTTCAAACAAACGGATCTAGCAAGCAAACAACACACACACACACATGAACCCGATCGGTTGGGGACATGCATGTGTGTTCGGTTTTCATGGCTAATCGAGACCATATGGCCTAGGGCCATGGTCTCGGGTTCAAAACAGGGTTCAAGCAAGGAGATATAAAGGAAAAACAAAGGTTATAACTTCATACCTTGATCGAAGAACGAAGGGGACGAGCAAAGGGGGATGCGGGTTTGCTTGATCTACGAACGGACGAAGGGAGTATTTGGGGTTGTGATCTCGGCCGAATAGGGTAAACAAAGGAGGTTAGGGTTGCCAAATGAGGGTATTTATAGTGTAGGGAGATTAGGGTTTAGGAGTTAGAATCATGGTACAACAAGGACTCTTTAAATTTGATGGATAGAGATAACAAGCTAAGTGATAAGGTCAAAACAATTCAACCTCACCCCTATTAGGTTTCGGCCGAACTAGAGGGGCACGAGTAACGGTAGGCCAGCCACATAGTGGTCGGTCAAGGTGTCGGGTTTAGAGCGTAGTTCAAATCGAGTCACATTTATATTAAGTTTATTCGTTTTATTGTTTAACCGAGAAAGTTACCTTGTTTAGTATGTTTTTAGCTCAATTGTGTCACCATAAAAAAATAAAAACGTTGTGTTGACTAAAATAGTCAAACACTGATGTATGGTGTAAAAATCTGTAAGTTTGTTGTGTATTAGGATGCCAGAAGTAGAAATGTCTAAAAATAGAAACTTTCTAAATAAGGAAAGTTCTAGAAATGAAATGAAGTTACATACCAGAAATATCGAGTTGTCACATTCTCCCCTGGTTGAAGAAATATCGTCCCGAAATTTAAGACGAAGCACGAACAGGAGAGACAACGAGAAATAGATGAGGATATTTCTTTCGGCATCTGGTCCTCACGTTCCCACGTGAATTCAGGACCTCTTTTGGAGTTCCATCTGACTTTAACGATTTTGATCTTACTTCTTCGCAACCTTTGTTCTTTCCAGTCAGATATCTCGATTGGTTCCTCGGTGAAATGGAGTTTGTCGTCGATGATAATTTCCTCAGCAGGAACGATAAGCGAAGGATCATGAATAAACTTCTTCAAGTTAGACACATGAAAAGTGTTATGAACATTGCTGAGCTCTTTAGGAAGATGAAGGCGATAAGCAACAGCACCGATTCTTTCAAGAATCTCGAATGGTCCAACATAACGAGGACTGATCTTTCCTTTCTTGCCAAAACGTACAACATCTTTCCAAGGTGCTACTTTTAGCAAAACATGGTCGCCAACAGCGAACTCTAAAGGCTTTCGACGATTATCAGCATAACTCTTTTGTCGATCTCTTGCAGCCTTGATGCGATCTTTGATCTTGAAAATCTTGTCAGTCGTTTCTTGTAGAATCTCAGGACCAGTAATCTGACGATCACCAATTTCAATCCAACAAAGTGGCGAACGACACTTTCTTCCATAAAGGGCTTCCAACGGTGCGGCCTTAATAGTTGTATGATAACTATTATTATACGAGAACTCAGCTAAAGGGACATGAGTATCCCAACTTCCACCAAAATCAATAACACATGCTCTCAGCATGTCTTCCAACGTTTGAATTGTCCTTTCAGTCTGACCATCGGTTTGGGGATGATAAGCAGTACTCATATCGAGGCGAGTACCGAGAGATTTTTGCAATGATTGCCAAAAACGAGATGTAAAGCGACTATCACGATCAGAGATGATCGCGACTGGCACACCATGCCGAGATACGACTTCTTTCAAATAAATTCTCGTTAACTTCTCCATTTGATCAGTTTCTTTAATAGGAATGAAATGAGCTGATTTGGTCAATCGATCAACAATTACCCAAATTGTATCATGACCACTAGATGTTCGAGGCAATTTCGTTATGAAATCCATAGAGATTTCTTCCCATTTCCATTCAGGGATCTTTGGCTGTTGTAGAAGACCGGAAGGCTTCTGATTCTCTGCTTTCACTTTGGCACAAGTCAAACATTTGCTGACATAAATCGTGATTTCTTTCTTCATGTTTGGCCACCAATATAATTCTTTGACATCTTTGTACATCTTGTCAGCACCAGGATGAATAGAATATTTGGATCGATGAGCTTCATTCAAGATGACGTCGCGAACACTTCCATGATTAGGAACCCATAAACGATCCATGAAATAAAGAGTTCCATCCACCTTTGCTTCTAACTGCTTTTCCATACCACGCAAAGTTTCACTTTTGATGTTTTCTACCTTCAAGGCTTCAGTTTGGAATTCATGAACTTGGGAAGATAGATTAGAACGAACAGCGATTGGAAGGGCTCGAACACGACGAGGTTTAGGTTTCTCTTTTCGACTTAAGGCATCAGCTACTACATTAGCTTTACCAGGATGATACTTGATCTCATATTCGTAGTCATTCATCAACTCTATCCATCTACGCTGTCTCATATTGAGCTCTTTCTGATTGAAGATATGTTGCAAACTCTTGTGATTGGTGAATATTGTGCACTTGGTACCGTAGAGGTAATGTCTCCAAATCTTCAACGCGAATACAACGGCACCCAACTCGAGATCATGAGTTGTATAATTCTTCTCGTGGTTCTTCAGTTGTCGAGAGGCATAGGCGATCACTTTGTCATGTTGCATCAATACACAACCTAGCCTTTTGTGCGAAGCATCATAGTACACTACGAAATTATCGATTCCTTCAGGAAGAGATAGAATAGGAGCAGAACATAATTTAGATTTAAGAGATTGGAAGGCTGATTCTTGCTTTTTACCCCAGACAAATTTCTCATCCTTATGTGTTAACACCGTTAAATCCTTTGCAATTTTCGAGAAATTTTCTATGAATCTTCTATAGTAACCAGCAAGACCAAGGAATTGTCTTACTTCAGTCGGGGTCTTTGGAGCTTCCCAATTCTTTATAGCTTCTATCTTTGCAGGATCAACGTGAATACCTTCTTCGTTGATAATATGACCCAGAAATTGGACTTCACGCAACCAAAATTCGCACTTGGACAACTTGGCGTACAACTTGTCCTTCTCCAACAACTCAAGAATAGTTCTTAAGTGCTCTTCATGCTCTTCTCTCGAATGCGAATAGATAAGAATATCATCTATGAAGATGATAACGAATTTGTCGAGATATTGCTTGCACACTCTGTTCATGAGATCCATAAACACAGCAGGTGCATTGGTCAAACCAAATGGCATTACCAAAAATTCGTAATGACCATAGCGAGTTCTGAAAGCAGTTTTGGGCACATCTTCATCACGAACTTTTAACAGATGGTAGCCTGAACGAAGATCGATTTTGGAATAGAAACTCGATCCTTGGAGTTGATCGAATAGATCATCAATACGGGGAAGAGGATATCGATTTTTTTAATGGTTACTTTGTTCAATTCACGATAGTCAATGCACATTCTCATTGAACCATCTTTCTTTTTAACGAAGAGGACCGGAGCTCCCAGGGCGAGACACTCGGTCGAATGAAACCAAGATCGAGAAGTTCTTGCAATTGCGATGAAAGTTCTTGCATTTCGGACGGTGCAAGACGATAAGGAGAATGTGCAATAGGTGCGGCTCCTGGGATCAGATCGATACGAAATTCTACTTGTCTCTGAGGCGGCAGTCCAGGCAATTCACTAGGAAATACACCAGGAAATTCACGAACGATGGGAATGTCCTCAATCTTACGATCTTTCGACTTTGTGTCAACGACATGAGCAAGAAAGGCTTGGCATCCTTTACAAAGATATTTTTGAGCTTTCATGGAATTTATGATTTTTATGTTTTTATTTCTTTGTTCACCTTGAATTATTAAGGTTTCTGTTTTGGATAAAGGAATTCGGATTTGTTTGGTGTAACATATTATTTCAGCACGGTTTTTAAATAACCAATCCATCCCTATGACGATATCAAAACTACCTAACTCTACAGGCACAAGGTCAATATCGAAAATGTGATCATCTAGGTCAAGCTTACAACCTTTAAAAACTTCACTAGACCTAACAACTTTGCCATTCGCAAACTCGATTTCATAATTAACTTTCAAACGATCAGGATTCAAATTTAAGAAACTTTTAAAGTCGGTCGATACGAAACTCAAGTCGGATCCCGAATCACATAAAATAGAAGCAAAATGATTGTTGACGATAAACGTACCAGTGACGGTATCAGGATTTTCATGAGCTTCCTGAGCATTCATAACAAATGCACGACCACGACCATTCTAACGATCATTGTTGTTGGCATTACGATTACTGTTGCGATTGCCATTGTTGTTGTTGTTGTTGTTGTTGCCATTCTGGTTGTTGTTGTTGTTCTGAAGCTTAGGGCAACGATTACAATAATGGTTAGGATCACCACACTCGTAGCAGACAGGATTCTTAGGAGGATTGTTGGACGGACACTTTCTGAAATTGTGACCCCAGCGGTCACACTTGAAATACTTCTCACACAGTTACACTTGTTGCACATAGGCTTGTTTCCCGCATAAGACTTAGAATCTGAATTAGACTGATTGTTGTTGTTTTGATTAGAGGCAGCATAATTCTTAGTCTTTTGATATTTTTTCCCTTTGTAATCACGCTTATTGTCGTAGGAACGCTTTCCATTTTCATTGTTCGAATTCTCAGAGGATTTGCTAGACACAACTAGCTTGTCTTTGAACGATCCACTTCTCATTGCATCATCAGTCGACCTTGTTGCACGATTCACATCATCTTCGAATGTTGCCGGTTCAGAAGCAATAACATGAGTACGAATAAGATCATGAAGACCTTGAAGATACCTTTCAATACGCTTGAATTCAGGGGTAACCATATGAGGAACGAGACGAGCGAGTTCTTGGAACTTAGTCGTGTAGGTAACAATATCAGATCCAACCATGGACAGATTCCATAGTTCCACTTCAACTATTTGTAGCTCTCTCCTTGGACAAAACTTCTGAGTTAACTGATTCTTGAACGTATCCCAAGTCATAGCATCAACATTTGCACGACCTAAGACTTGCACTTGGGAATTCCACCAGGACAACGCTTCCTTGGACAATGTGCTAGCAGCAAACTTCGCCATATTCTCAGGGGCACATTGGATGATACTGAAAATAGATTCCACCTTCTCAATCCAGTGGATGATAGCAATGGCACCTTCAGATCCAGAGTATGTCGGAGGATGACAGGACGTAAAGGTCTTAAACGACTGACCTTGACGATTAGCATTGGGATCTAAAGTTTAAACAAATACAGAAAGAAAATGAAAAATGAGTTATAATGAAATGAAAATAAATGAATCTTCTATTGTGGAGTCGAATGATATACCGTTGTTTCCCACATTAGATGCACCAGCGGCATTTCCTCTTGCAGCGTTCATTTGAGCAATCGCTTCAGCGATTCGGCGTTCCACCATTTTTTCAACAGTCTCAGCGTTTCCTCCTCGAGCCAATGATGAATTGTTGATACCAATAATACAATTTAAACAAAGAATTAAGAAAAGAATAATATAGAAGGATTATAAAAGGAATTATATAATTATTATAAGAATCGAAGAATAGATATACAATAGAAGTAATAGTAGTAGTAGACGTAGATATAAATAGACGTAGATATAGTAGTAGTAAGGACGTATAGAAAATAAAATTTATAGAAACAATAGAATTTACTAAAATATCACTTTTATTAAACATATTCCTAATACATAATAGTTTTAAAAGTAGGGCACATACGCCAATACTAAATAAAAGAAAATACTAAAATAGTTAAACATAAAATCTAATAGTAGTAATAGAAAACAAATATAGACGATATGTAGACGACTAATCATCTTCCTCTGGCGGCTGGTCGTTGTCTTGTCGTCATGTAGAGTTCACCATCCTTCACCAGTCGATAGAGATAAGGACGCTCTCCATGCTTGAGATCAGGGGGTCCATTGGGGTACACCGGGACAGGAGGCTGAGTATGATGAAACCAATCCACTGACGATATCGGAAAAGGCGTCGGTACAAACACTGGCTTTGGAGACGAAGGAGGCGTAGCACGTCTTCTAGACGTAGCAGTACTCTGATCGCTATCGTATTCTGAATCTGACGTAATATTAATAACACTTGTTGACGACATTCTACCAATCACGGCGCGTAAAAATTATTAGATTATGAAAATTTAGGGCTATCTGACGAATGCTAACTATAACACTAAGGCAAAACTAACTAGGGCAAATGTTCTAAGCTAAGAACAATGAAACTTCAGGATATGAGACTGAGCATGCCATGATTATTTTTGTTTTGTAAAAGTTTTAGTTTTTCCCTTGGGCCACTTGGGCCTCTTGTTGGGCTTAGGTCCAATTAGATTGGGCCATGGATTGGGCTTGGCCCAATTGGGTTCGGTTTTGGTATGAATGGGCCAAAGGTTTGGGCTTTGGTCCAAATGGGCTTGGATACTAATGGGCCAACTAAAGTTTGGGCCCGATGGACTAAAGTAGATCGATATGGGCCAAGTACGGGCCTTGGCCCGATTAGGTATTCGGGTTTGGGTCCACGGTTTGGGTCAAGATTCGGCCTTGACCCGGTTTGACTTATGGGTCAACATTGGTCAATCCTAGAAGTCAACATAGGTCAAAATTAGTCAACAAAAGTCAACTAGGGTTTCTAGATTTCGGCTAGGGTTTAATCAAGCATGCAATTCAGTCAACCAAGGTCAAACATGGTCAATCTAGGTCAACTAGGGTTCGGTTTTAATGGTGATTCGATTAGGGTTGGCCGGCTAGGCCGAAACCCTAAGGGTTTGAGCTAGATCGGGTCTAGGTCGAACTAGGTTCGGTTTGTGAGTCTGGATCGGTAATGGTTCGAGTCTAGGGTTCTAGATCCAGGGTTTAAGCATGTCAAGTTCGAGATCTAAGGTTCAAACAAACGGATCTAGCAAGCAAACAACAAATCAAGAAAAACACACACACATATGAACCCGATCGGTTGGGGACATGCATGTGTGTTCGGTTTTCATGGCTAACCGAGACCATATGGCCTAGGGCCATGCTCTCGGGTTCAAAACAGGGTTCAAGCAAGGTGTAACACCGCAAAATTTAGAAAGCGTTTTTTTTTTAAATGCCCGAAGGCGATTAGGTTATCCTCTAGGTCAGTATAGTTTATCTTAGTTTAGTTTAGTTTACAAACAAGGTCCCACAATAAGCTTCCAAATAAACATTTCTAATACAATACATTAACGGTGTCACTTAAACGACATGGCTCACTTTACAAACACAATCCATTGAGCTTGGTCAATCATCCCGTCCAAAGCACCGATCAACCTGAAAAGATTCAACGAGGGAGGGATTAGCACAAAGCTAAGTGAATGAACATAAACAACAATTTATACAAAGCTCGACAAGTGAGCACCAACACCTCCACGATTGTTACTCCTCGTAACCGTTCAACCGTTGTTCCCCTGAATCACTGTTCCACCGAACCAGTAACCGCTAACTGTCTAATCACTAACACGGAAGTTATAAAACATCTCCGCGTACTAACCTCGGAAGTAGATTCTACATCTCTGATTGCTAACACGGGAGTTATAAAACATCTCCGCGTTGGGTAACACTATCACTGAGGAACGGTGGCTTTGCGGGCCTTAAACCGTGGTTGGCCAGAACCACAGTAACCGTTGGCGCTTCGTATCCAACACCCGGGCAACTCCTTCCCCTTAACCATGTAACGCATACAGGTAAGGTCGGATACCCTACTAGTCGATACCCTTTGCCCAACGGTTATCCTTCCGACACTGACCTCTTACCTATCCTCGATTCCCACTAATCGAGTTGTTGTTACCCATCAAGCAAAACCTTTTCATCTATGTGCACATATCCTATCTCGCTTAACCCGACAGAACATGTACCAAACAAGCAAACTGTCAAAGACTCGCGCCCGAAAAATGACCCGAAAGAACACTACTCGGAGTTCACGAACGTGAATTATAGTTCACGTCGTGAACTTGCTCCAGGGCTGATTTCTGCATTTTTCGTGTATTTTCCTGCATGTTTCCTGTATTTTCCTGCACCTTTTTCCAAACAGGCAATACCAAACCGATTGTAACCGAACACAAGTTTGAGGTTAAGTCCACTCACCGTTACTTCCACTTGTCGAACTCAGAGGTCTAATGTTTCCGAGTCACGATCTCGATTCCTGTACACCAAAGGAATACCGAATTAGTATATAATTCCACCAAATTATAAACAATGTTAAATATGCATTTAACACTAACACTTGCACTAACTAGATAACCAAACACTTGAATCATCATATGAACATGTCATGACCACTTACACTTACATAACAAATCAACTAGTCCTTTTGCAAGCCTTACAACCAAACGGGTCAAACCGGGTTATTAAACAATAATACCTTCTATAACCACAATCATGTCATCAACTTGCAATTCACCAAACGTTACCAATAACATTTCTAATCACATAAACCTAACAAAATACTTACACTTTCACAGTCCAAGTTATTTTAAGTCACTTTACTACCAAATGGCCCAAACGGGTCAAACCCAAACATCACTATGTACTTACCAAATTTCCACCATCTAGCACACACTTACTACAACTAACAAGTCATAATCATATAACAATTCATCAAGTTCCAAGTCACCAACAATCCATGTATTTTACTTCCAATTTATTAGTTAATCATTTTAACCAAAAACATCCAAACACTAGCTAGCATTCCAACAATCTCACTAATCTTGTCATAATTCAAAACTAACAAATCCAATACTTGATTTCTCAACATCCATAACTTACAAAACATGTTTTCTCAACCTAATGAACAATTCCAAGCATTCAACAACAAGAAATCCAAGGTTTGACAAAACCCATACAACCTACTTTTACATAAACACACCAACTTGTACACTTTGCTAAAAAGGTTGTACCTTGTGCTAAATTACTTGTACTCATACAACAATACATGTCAAACTTTGTATAAACACTTAATATACCATCTAACACAATAATCACCAACCAAATCTCAAGAACACATAAACCCTAATTTATCAACTATCATGAAATCGAAAATGAACACATATAGGTTGAAGCTTACCTCAAGGCCTTCACAAAAACATGTTCGGATTTAAGGTTCAGCAAGAAACGAGCTAAAAATCTTCCAAAAGAACTCAAGAACAATGAAGGAGATGATGGGGGTTCTAGAGAGAGAGGGAGAATACGTAGAGAGAGAGAGAGAGAGAGAGAGAGAGAGAGATGGAGAAAGATGATAGGTGAAAATGACAAAAGAGATGGGGCTTTTCCCCATCACCAAACCGTCCAAAAGGGAAGGGGTGGGACCCACTTGGCTTTTTTTCCATCTTTTAGCAAATACAATATAAAAGTCCCTTTTGTAGTTAATTTATTTAAAATACCAAACGGGCTCCAATTTTAAAAACAAAAGTATTTCTGGAAACGAAATCCGACAAGGAATCTAAAGATATACAAATCACACTTTCATTTAAACATTTCAAAAAAATGGATATTTTAATCCCTTGATTAAAATATCACAAAAGGACAAAAGTCAAACAATTAATTTAACATTTAGTCAATTTATTCAACATATGGTCAAATAGATATTTTCAAATATAAATATATACCTAAAACAACTAGGCCGGTTTTAGGATGTTACACAAGGAGATATCAAGGAAAAACAAAGGTTATAACTTCATACCTTGATCGAAGAACGAAGGGGACGAGCAAAGGGGGCTGCGGGTTTACTTGATCTACGAACGGACGAAGGGAGTATTTGGGGTTGTGATCTCGGCCGAATAGGGTAAACAAATGAGGTTAGGGTTGCCAAATGAGGGTATTTTTAGTGTAGGGAGATTAGGGTTTAGGAGTTAGAATCATGGTAAAACAAGGACTCTTTAAATTTGATGGATAAAGATAACAAGCTAAGTGATAAGCTCAAAACAATTCAACCTCACCCCTATTAGGGTTCGGCCGAACTAGAGGGGCACGAGTAAGGGTAGGCCGGCCACATAGTGGTCGGTCAAGGTGTCGGGTTTAGAGCGTAGTTCAAATCGAGTCACGTTTATATTAAGTTTATTCATTTTATTGTTTAACCGAGAAAGTTACCATTTTTAGTATGTTTTTAGCTCAATTGTGTCACCATAAGAAAATAAAAACGTTGTGTTGACTAAAATAGTCAAACACTGATGTATGGTGTAAAAATATGTAAGTTTATTGTGTATTAGGATGCCAGAAATAGAAATGTCTAAAAATAGAAACTTTCTAAATAAGGAAAGTTCTAGAAATGAAATGAAGTTACATACCAGAAATATCGAGTTGTCACACCTAAGGTTCTTGGTTCGACTTCGAACAAGAGGAGAAGGAGGAAAGAGTGTTCCATGAAACATACCTTAGGTTAATGCTTAAGATAAGTCCACTGATGATGAACACGACGAACGATCCTCTAGATGATCACTTGCAACGAACTTGAATCTTCAAGACTTGAAGAACACGAAGAACGAATGAAGAACACGAAGAACGAAGAACACCAAGTGATGGTGTTCTTGGTTCGGCCGAATGGAAGAAAGGGGCAAGGGTTTCGGCCCTCTTAGGTGTAACCTAATAAGTGATGTCTAAGCCCTCTATTTATAATAGATGGACTTTCACTTAGGGCCCTTCTAGTTTAATTAAGATTAATCTCTTAATTAAACTTATCCTTTTACACTTCCATCCCTTATAGTTTAACTAGTTTATTATTGTTGCACTTAACTGTTAAATGTCTAGTATTAACACACTAATAATTCCGTACCCATATACACGAATTATATATATTTGTATTTATACTTTTAATAGTTAATTATATAATAACCTTTATATAATTTACACAATAATATTATCCAATTACTATATGATTTAATAGCCTTAAATCATATCATGGATAATCTATAATTAACACATTGTATATTTACTTAACTAGTAAATGTACAACTATTTGTATTAATTAGTTAGTTAAACTAATCTAGTAATAAGTTAAACTTAACTTAATACTTAACTGATTCATAATGACTATTATGAATCATTCCTCTTCGTAGTATCGTTTCATAACTTGCTCTTATTACATGCACTCACCGGTGTGACCCTTAAATGTTTCGTAGGCATGGATGTATCATCACAGGTTGACTAACTGTGCACATAAATCCTTCAGTGGAGTGAGGGACATGAGAGACGAAGGGATGTCGCTGAAGTCCAGGAAAAAGTTTAAGGGGTTGCACAAAAAAACATACAAAAAAACTAGAAAATATAGTTACTTTATATAATACAATTTCCATTTAATTACTTTATATAATTACTATTCATTACATTGCTTAAACGGAGTTTGAAAAGAAAACAGAGTTTTAGTAGTTCAAAAACAGCCCCTCAAGGATGGATTGTTAATTTGTTATAATATTATAGATAAGTTAATTGGATACTACAATTGTAAATTAGCTTAGCTGGTAAAGCTTTGATCCAAGGGCCCAGTCACAAAACTTGGCAGCCAACTCTGTTCGATTTATTTATCCTTTTTTCTTTGATTTAAATATCACATAATCCGCTCCATTCTAATGTTTTCGTCATTAATTATTTTAGTTGTCAAGAATATATTTTCTATTATTGAATAAAATGTTATTGTTAATGACTTATTAACCTGTAGATACATTTGTGATAAAAATATTGTTATTTATTAGAGATTTCAAATGGAATTCACACTTCTATAATTTGTTAATAAAAATACCTAAAATTTTATTATTGTTAAAAATATTTTAAATATATTGTAATGTCCATATTTTAAATACATTGTAATTTTTATAACTTTTATAAGTAAAAGCAACGTTCAATTATTATAATTCGTATATTACCCTTAAACTTTCATAGTATATATTTTTAACCTCTTCTAATTACATAGAGTTACACATTTAGTATATATTCATTTATACACAATATAAAATAAAAAATCTTGAAAATATAATACTTCACTTCAATGATTTAATAGTTGAATATATAATATTAAAATCATGTAAAATAACATTTTGTTGATTGCATTTTTGTAATAATAAATAGAAGAAGGTTAAAATGACCTACATTATTGTATTGTCCTTTTTTTCGATATACTTAAAATAACAAGTAAAAGGAGATTAAAACGCCTAAATTTTTGTAATTTCTATATATTGGTAAATTTAAAACAACACGTAGAGGTAGGGTAAAGTGAAATATTTTGTTTGTTAAACTTCTATACTATGAGATCGGTATACAAGACCTTCCATAGTGTAATATATTTTTTTCTTGAGTTTTGTTTGTGGACAATAATTTCAGGACGGAGTTAGTAAATAATTCCGCAGCAACGCGCAGACCGTTACCGTACTTGTTTCATTACATATATCAAACAAAAGAATTAATTGCACCCCTAGGCACAAGTCATCGTACCGGGCTTAGACCATGTATCTCGATTGGTTCCTCGGTGAAATGGAGTTTGTCGTCGATGATATTTCCTCAGCAGGAACGATAAGCGAAGGATCATGAATAAACTTTTTCAAGTTAGACACATGAAAAGTGTTATGAACATTGCTGAGCTCTTTAGGAAGACGAAGGCGATAAGCAACAGCACTGATTCTTTCAAGAATCTCGAATGGTCCAACATAACGAGGACTGAGCTTTCCTTCCTTGCCAAAACGTACAACATCTTTCCAAGGTGCTACTTTTAGCAAAACATGGTCGCCAACAGCGAACTCTAAAGGCTTTCGACGATTATCAGCATAACTCTTTTGTCGATCTCTTGCAGCCTTGATGCGATCTTTGATCTTGAAAATCTTGTCAGTCATTTCTTGTAGAATCTCAGGACCAGTAATCTGACGATCACCAATTTCAATCCAACAAAGTGGCGAACGACACTTTCTTCCATAAAGGGCTTCAAACGGTGCGGCCTTAATAGTTGTATGATAACTATTATTATACGAGAACTTAGCTAAAGGGACATGAGTATCCCAACTTCCACCAAAATCAATAACACATGCTCTCAGCATGGCTTCCAACATTTGAATTGTACTTTCAGTCTGACCATCGGTTTGGGGATGATAAGCAGTACTCATATCGAGGCGAGTACCGAGAGATTTTTGCAATGATTGCCAAAAACGAGATGTAAAGCGACTATCACGATCAGAGATGATCGCGACTGGCACACCATGCCGAGATACGACTTCTTTCAAATAAATTCTCGTTAACTTCTCCATTTGATCAGTTTCTTTAATAGGAATGAAATGAGCTGATTTGGTCAATCGATCAACAATTACCCAAATTGTATCATGACCACTAGATGTTCGAGGCAATTTCGTTATGAAATCCATAGAGATTTCTTCCCATTTCCATTCAGGGATCTTTGGCTGTTGTAGAAGACCGGAAGGCTTCTGATTCTCTACTTTCACTTTGGCACAAGTCAAACATTTGCTGACATAAATCGCGATTTCTTTCTTCATGTTTGGCCACCAATATAATTCTTTGACATCTTTGTACATCTTGTCAGCACCAGGATGAATAGAATATTTGGATCGATGAGCTTCATTCAAGATGACGTCGCGAACACTTCCATGATTAGGAACCCATAAACGATCCATGAAATAAAGAGTTCCATCCACCTTTGCTTCTAACTGCTTTTCCATACCACGCAAAGTTTCACTTTTGATGTTTTCTACCTTCAAGGCTTCAGTTTGGAATTCATTTACTTGGGAAGATAGATTAGAACGAACAGCGATTGGAAGGGCTCGAACACGACGAGGTTTAGGTTTCTCTTTTCGACTTAAGGCATCAGCTACTACATTAGCTTTACCAGGATGATACTTGATCTCATATTCGTAGTCATTCATCAACTCTATCCATCTACGCTTTCTCATATTGAGCTCTTTCTGATTGAAGATATGTTGCAAACTCTTGTGATTGGTGAATATTGTGCACTTGGTACCGTAGAGGTAATGTCTCCAAATCTTCAACGCGAATACAACGGCACCCAACTCGAGATCATGAGTTGTATAATTCTTCTCGTGGTTCTTCAGTTGTCGAGAGGCATAGGCGATCACTTTGTCATGTTGCATCAATACACAACCTAGCCTTTTGTGCGAAGCATCACAGTACACTACGAAATTATCGATTCCTTCAGGAAGAGATAGAATAGGAGCAGAACATAATTTAGATTTAAGAGATTGGAAGGCTGATTCTTGCTTTTCACCCCAGACAAATTTCTCATCCTTATGTGTTAACACCGTTAAATTGTAACACCCTAAAATTTACAAGATTTTTAAAATTTTTGAAAACAAAATTATAATCTAAAGGTCCCATAAATAAATCTCAGACATATATATTTAACATTTAAAACGTTTTTATTGCGGAAATAATTAAAATAAAATAACGTGTTTTAAAATATTAAATGCTGTCCACATCAGTAATGAAAAGATACAGCGGTCAACCGTCCACCTTCTCCTTTCCTTTGCTGGTACCTGAAACAATGTGGGGGAAAGTTTGGGTCAGCTGGGAAGCTGAGTGAATAGTCTCAAAATGTAAACAATTATAACATACAACACATGAGGGCACATCGGTGTACTCCTACTCAGAATCTACTCGATTAATTACTCAGATTTATTTCTCAGATTTTATTACTCAGATTTTAATTTATATAGCGCGCTTGTGTGATTTGGGACGAGAGATCAACCTCGCCCCTCCTCACACCTCAGATAGGCGTAAGCCAAAACTCAGACGGGAGTGATCCCAAAACTCAGACGGGAATAATCCCAAAAACTCAGACGGGAGGTGATCCCAAGATAGGCATATAGCCAAAACTCAGATGTGTGTTATTATGTTTTATTATCTCTTTAACATAATTATCTCAGATTGCCCTAGCAAGTAGTAGCACAGAATGACCCTGTGCCGAGCTCAGTTACCCAGGCACAATGTCTCAGATCATGAATAAATAAACAGATGCTCGGACATTCAGATAACAGGTCAAACTCAGATAACAGATCAAACTCAGATAACAGATCAAACTCAGATAACAATTATGGTGCAAGAATGTAACACATAAGTCATGCATGTACAACGTTAAAACTGAATACACGGTGAGAATACTCACCCCGAGAAACGTAAGCTCCAAAGGATTCTCGACAGTCAAAGGTACAGCACGTTGTCTCCTAGGCGATCCTAAAACCAAAAACGAAACCCTGAATTAAAATTCTACCCGAGGGCTTATTTCAGAAAGCTGGCAGCATCCGTCAGTCTCACGGAAACTGCCGTAACTCCTAAACGGCTCATTAGATTTTTCCCATCTTTTTACCACAGAAACTAGACTCAGAACACCACAAAACACTCTCAAGTGGCTTCTTCCCAAAATCGGACTCTAAGGGCCTCAAAACAGGCTCACAAAACAGCATAGCTGCACAGGTCATCTTCCTAATAGCAGCATATTAAATTGACTATAACTTTTAAACCGTAATTCGGATTGACGAACCGTTAGCGGCATTGGAAAGAGGACTCAGAAAACTAGCGACCAGCACGGGCCAAAAATCTAAAATCCTATTTTAAGTGTGGTAAAAATTGCCCCGAACTCGGAGAACGGTTTTCTGCTGAAAATTTCAGCTTAATAATTAAACCCCGTTTGAATCCTGACATCATCCCGATATATCCCGAGACTCCCGACAGTCCAGAAACCACTTTTTATCATAGCAGCTCATAACATGTAATCTCGTTAATTTATTTAGAAAGTATTCGGTTTGGGGAACCAAGAATCCTACGGGTTCGGTTCCCGGTTAATAAAACGTTTAGCCGTTCAGCTACGGCTTTTATCCAACCCGACACCCAAAACAGTGGCCAGAAATCTCAATGACTTATATTCCTAAAAACGTGACTATATAAAACCCGACACAGAAGCAGTTTCATGCCAAAACAATTAATCAACATTAAACTTAATTAACCGAAATCATAATCAACAACAACAATTACCGAGCCCTCATTGGCTCGGCCTCAAGTCGTCAAACCCTACACAAAATCACAAGGTTTAACCCAATCGAATACGGTATCAATTTAAATGAAATGAAAGAAGATTACTAATTTAATCATAAAAGGGTACAAGAATTATACCCTACGAATCATGACGATCGAACGAAAACACCTTAATCACCAAACCTTCGACTTCAGCTATGCTAAGATTTCGATCAACCGACATTGAGGAAAAAGAAATCTGAGTTGTTGTGTGGTCACCAACACATATCCCCAAATTAATTATTGTTGGCAAATATCCATTTCTCAAATCTTAATTTTCATGTCGGCAAATGCATATCTCACCATAAATCAATTGCTTGAAACTTCATGTTGGAATAAAACGTCAATGCTTGCCACGCCCTCCACCGCCTAACCAAAATGCTCCACATATCACGACATCTATCTCCAAATCGAGAACACTGCTACGGCCGAGGTCACAAATTTTCGGATGAAAGGAGTTATTATTAGGTTTTGGGTATAAAGAGTTTAAAGTATACCAATTATCAATTAATTAGGCCCACCACTTGAAAGCCCGGGGCATTGGCTCTTGACCGGCCCGACTCAAAAGAACAGAACTTCAACTCTTACTATTAACTTGCCGGTCCAATTAACTAAAAACGTCTAGTAATCAAAATGTCTAACTAATTAACGCGTCTAAATAATACGAACCATTTAATTACAGGTCGTCTAAAATATGAACCGTTTAACTACATGTCGTCTAATAAATACATTAATGTTAAGTATTAACTATTTAAAATATATAATTCATTTTTCTACTAATTAAATAAAATTAATTAAATCAATTAAATTTTGCGGCGTTACAACTCAACTCCACTTGAAATAGACTTCGTCCCCGAAGTCATCGCTCGGAAAGTCACAGGATGGTGATCTCGCACCTCAGACTTAGGCTTACCACGACACGCATCCACCCATGAGATAGGAAAATGATAAGATTAAGAATGGGGAAAGAAGTTTTTCAAAGTCACACGCTCAATTGGAATGAACTCTGGCTCTTGCAACTGCTCGTATAAGTCTTCCGTCTCTAGCGGTGTATAAGATAAGGCTGGGAGAAATAAGAATTTAAATGTTCTCTAAGAATCTCGATTTGTCTCGAAAAGAGTGACGATAATAACCACAAAAATTCATGATACTTTGCTGAAGGCGTCTTCTTGCTCTCGTAGTTGAACACAGTTGTTATACCTAACGGTTAACGTTGCGTTGAATCTCCGATTCAACTCCACTTGGAATTTGCTACGGATTTGTTGATGATATTAGATGATCTCGGCGTGGTACTCAGTCATCCAGTCCATACTCACAACAGCACACGGCTCTCTCATGACGTTAGGGATATAGTTTACGGGAAATTTCTTCCCGCACGGTTCAACCACATGATCATTAAACATTTTAGTAACAGGTAAAAATTTCATTATCGACAATTTTCCACCAAAATGACTCGGAAGGTCCTCTACTCTATGGGTCAACAGTTTGTTAACAGCATAATAAATAATTTAGCGGTTTACACCATTATCAATTAATATAAAAACCATGCAAATAAATCACAAGGAATATACATATCACACAGAATTCTCATATACTCAGGTATATAACTCCAAAATATGATCTGGAAATATAACTCAGAAGTCCCACTCAGAAATAAACTCAAAACATATCTCAGGAATATAACTCAAAAATGTATAACTCAGGAGCAAACTTATAAATCTTAACTCAGAAGCAAACCCAAAACTCTAACTCAGTAACAACTCGTAAGGTAATAATATTTACAAGTAATAGCATTAGGTATAAATCACATTTTTACTCATTCTTAGTACTACTCGCGTGTTCCAATTTACCAGCTTATAATACTTGGAATGATATACTCTCTCTCAACCGTGTTATTAGTTCTCAAAATAACTCTTCTTTAACATTATATTGTTACCTTACTCTATTAGGTTTGCATATTACCGATGTTGATAACCCTTTAAATAGCTCAAATTAACGATCTTGTCATTTAACTCCCTTTAATAGGTTCTCATTCTATTACATTTAGTGGTTTCTCCATAATATTTTAATAGATGTTTTCTCATTCATCTAGTTTAAGGATCCTTTAATAGACCGTTTCACTGATTTTACACAATTTAAAATGTCTCTTAATTATTTTGACCATATCTACTCATTAATTTCATGTTACCCACTAAAATTCCGCTAAATTTCATACTCTTATTTATAATGATTTCTCGTTACTCAAATTACGAATTAATTCCTTAGTTCTCATTTACTCAATTCCCAGTTACACTTTATTCTAAATCTTACGGTTTACTCATGGTTCATCAATTCAGTACATTCTCGTCTTTTCGAAATTTTTCTTAAGTTCAATATAAATTTATTGAATAGTTGTTCTCATCTCAAGTTTAATAATTATTCATAAATAGAGTTTTCTCATATAATTTTATAATACCTCAAAACTCATAACACTTTATAATACTTCAAAAATTTGAATAAAACTTCCCGTTAATTTAATACTTTTCTCTTTTGACTCATTTTATTAATTTGCTTATGTAACTCGATTTGTAAATTTCTTATAACTCAAAATTACTCCATAATTAATCAAAATAAAATTTTATCATTTAGCTCGTTTTAATAATAACTCATTACCAGCAAATTACCGATCTCATTTTAACTCATTTTCCTCAAAATTTCATTGTAGCAGTTTTCTCATATTCGACTCATTAATAAGTTCCCATCACTTTAATTTAATGATTTCTCATTATCACATTTATAACCACCCAAGAATAAGTATATTGTCTTATTTTGTATATAATTGTAGTATTACTACTTCCCTTTTGCACGATATTCATTCAACCCAATTAACTTGATTTGTTAATTTCTCCAGTAAACCCAATCTATCATTTTGTTGTAAACTCTATAATTACCCATAGAATAAATTTAATTATTCTCAACTGCTTGATTTGATAGTTACTCTTATAATTTATTTGATCAATTATATGTATCTAGATTTCGCACTTTAAATTCATACCAACAAAATCTCTCTGCATAAGCATCATGCTCATAATTTTTATAAATAATAATTAATGATAATTATTTCTTGACAATTTTCCTTTTTACCCATACTCAACTCCACTTGGAGAAAAACTCGTCCTCGAGTTTGGAACTAGTATTGTCTACCAAAATAAACAAGCAAGTATGTAGTCACACAAACAATTAGGATACACATACTAAATTCACAATAACAAGCATTGGTCCATCGTTCCCTTCAAAATTTCCCCCTAACCAACAAAAAGTCCTGTGTGTACGGTAATAGGGGCCCTCTATTACTTTCGACACCTACTTCTGTTTGGTCACGAGTCAATCCCAAAGTTTACAACTTCCCACATATAAACCCACCAACAAATCACACTCAGAAGAAAGGAATTTTAATCACACTCAGGAGAAAAGAAGTTTATTTTCAATATCTGATAAATACAGATATGCAGTCAACAGTGCCTACTCAAAATCTCATAATCATTACTCAGAAAATCATGCGTACATTTAGTCTCGTACGCGATACTCGGATAACTCAAATTCATAGAAATATTTCCACTTAGTTATTTTCACAATACAAATCTCCTTTTAAACTTTTCATTTGGATAAGCCATTTATCATTCCTCATAAATATAACTTATATCCTCTTCACAGTTATATTAAATTTATTGTAATTTGTGAGCATGTCGATTAATATCCTTTTGATCAGAGTTCTCAGTTATTGCGTTCCTCGTTTAATTTGATTCAATTTATCGCTCTTTTAACTCGTTTTTAAATAGATCATCATCAAATTGATGACGTTAGCTTCCTCTTAGTCCTCTTTAATAATTACTCTTCAAGATGAGCTTCAATGATATCTGATTAATTTGACTCATCAATTTCTCAATTAATTAGTCTATTAAACTTACATAGTTTATTTTAAGCTATCAGTGTGAACTCATTAATATGTCACTTAACTTGCCATCCACATTTAGTTTTGCACTCGGCAATTTAACCTACTTACTCGAAATGTTTTTCTCATTTTATCTCAATTTAATGATTCTTAAATAAATACTAACTTATTGACCTTAATATGGAATCTGCTTAACTATTATATCTCGTGATTCGTTGTATTCACGAAAATTTTAATTTCTCATTTAGATAACTTCTCTTTTACCCCTGATCAATAATTCTCTTTTAGATCCTGCTAATAATTCTCGTTTAGCTAAATGTAATTATTTCCCATTTTATTGACTTAATAATTCTTTCTTTTACTCAACTTGGTAAATCCTCTTAAAAATATTTTTAATCAATTTGATTTACTAATCTCTGATTTACTCGTTTAAATGACTCGGTCTATTAAGTGTTTTCTCCCATATGAAAGTTTTTAATATTTTCCCAATACGAAAAATTAATACTCCTCTTTAATATTAATAATTTTCCATTTTCTCATTTACTCAAAGCATGCGAATCATAAATTAATATCCCGTTATTACACTTTTGGTTAAAATTTCTCAAAACTTATAAAATTTCATTTCAACTCTATTAGGTATTCCTCTAAATTGGAAACTTTTATTATTAAAATTTATAATTCCTCTAGTATGCATATTTGTATAAGCATAAATATATTAAACACTGGGAATTAAATCCAGAATTTTACTCAGAATTATGCTCTAAATTATACTCAAAATTATCAAACCTCGCATTCGTATATCTACATATACATAGTATTTAATCGTACTATTCATATGTAATTTTCGTATGTTATTATAACTTTTAAGGTTTATTTCACAGATGTAATCAGAAACAACACTCGGAAAAATATACTTAGAAAATAAACACAAAAATCTCAGACTACTCTACTCATCCATACTCAGAATACAACATACATCTCAGATAAATAAAAACTATTAAATATTACCAGCAATGGGAAAAGCGAGAGGTCGACGTGACATGCTGTATGCTTGATGTGGAAACTTTTCTCAGAAAATATTTTACTCATTTCGCGTTTTAAAACTCGAGACTCAAACTTGAGATTAAATCCACCCCTTGTGAATCCAAATCCCTCAAGTCAGAGCTCTGATACCAACTTGTAACACCCTAAAATTTACAAGATTTTTAAAATTTTTGAAAACAAATTATAATCTAAAGGTCCCATAAATAAATCTCAGACATATATATTTAACATTTAAAACGTTTTTATTGCGGAAATAATTAAAATAAAATAACGTGTTTTAAAATATTAAATGCTGTCCACATCAGTAATGAAAAGATACAGCGGTCAACCGTCCACCTTCTCCTTTCCTTTGCTGGTACCTGAAACAATGTGGGGGAAAGTTTGGGTCAGCTGGGAAGCTGAGTGAATAGTCTCAAAATGTAAACAATTATAACATACAACACATGAGGGCACATCGGTGTACTCCTACTCAGAATCTACTCGATTAATTACTCAGATTTATTTCTCAGATTTTATTACTCAGATTTTAATTTATATAGCGCGCTTGTGTGATTTGGGACGAGAGATCAACCTCGCCCCTCCTCACACCTCAGATAGGCGTAAGCCAAAACTCAGACGGGAGTGATCCCAAAACTCAGACGGGAATAATCCCAAAAACTCAGACGGGAGGTGATCCCAAGATAGGCATATAGCCAAAACTCAGATGTGTGTTATTATGTTTTATTATCTCTTTAACATAATTATCTCAGATTGCCCTAGCAAGTAGTAGCACAGAATGACCCTGTGCCGAGCTCAGTTACCCAGGCACAATGTCTCAGATCATGAATAAATAAACAGATGCTCGGACATTCAGATAACAGGTCAAACTCAGATAACAGATCAAACTCAGATAACAGATCAAACTCAGATAACAATTATGGTGCAAGAATGTAACACATAAGTCATGCATGTACAACGTTAAAACTGAATACACGGTGAGAATACTCACCCCGAGAAACGTAAGCTCCAAAGGATTCCCGACAGTCAAAGGTACAGCACGTTGTCTCCTTGGCGATCCTAAAACCAAAAACGAAACCCTGAATTAAAATTCTACCCGAGGGCTTATTTCAGAAAGCTGGCAGCATCCGTCAGTCTCACGGAAACTGCCGTAACTCCTAAACGGCTCATTAGATTTTTCCCATCTTTTTACCACAGAAACTAGACTCAGAACACCACAAAACACTCTCAAGTGGCTTCTTCCCAAAATCGGACCCTAAGGGCCTCAAAACAGGCTCACAAAACAGCATAGCTGCACAGGTCATCTTCCTAATAGCAGCATATTAAATTGACTATAACTTTTAAACCGTAATTTGGATTGACGAACCGTTAGCGGCATTGGAAAGAGGACTCAGAAAACTAGCGACCACCACGGGCCAAAAATCTAAAATCCTATTTTAAGTGTGGTAAAAATTGCCCCGAACTCGGAGAACGGTTTTCTGCTGAAAATTTCAGCTTAATAATTAAACCCCGTTTGAATCCTGACATCATCCCGATATATCCCGAGACTCCCGACAGTCCAGAAACCACTTTTTATCATAGCAGCTCATAACATGTAATCTCGTTAATTTATTTAGAAAGTATTCGGTTTGGGGAACCAAGAATCCTACGGGTTCGGTTCCCGGTTAATAAAACGTTTAGCCGTTCAGCTACGGCTTTTATCCAACCCGACACCCAAAACAGTGGCCATAAATCTCAATGACTTATATTCCTAAAAACGTGACTATATAAAACCCGACACAGAAGCAGTTTCATGCCAAAACAATTAATCAACATTAAACTTAATTAACCGAAATCATAATCAACAACAATAATTACCGAGCCCTCATTGGCTCGGCCTCAAGTCGTCAAACCCTACACAAAATCACAAGGTTTAACCCAATCGAATACGGTATCAATTTAAATGAAATGAAAGAAGATTACTAATTTAATCATAAAAGGGTACAAGAATTATACCCTACGAATCATGACGATCGAACGAAAACACCTTAATCACCAAACCTTCGACTTCAGCTATGCTAAGATTTCGATCAACCGACATTGAGGAAAAAGAAATCTGAGTTGTTGTGTGGTCACCAACACATATCCCCAAATTAATTATTGTTGGCAAATATCCATTTCTCAAATCTTAATTTTCATGTCGGCAAATGCATATCTCACCATAAATCAATTGCTTGAAACTTCATGTTGGAATAAAACGTCAATGCTTGCCACGCCCTCCACCGCCTAACCAAAATGCTCCACATATCACGACATCTATCTCCAAATCGAGAACACTGCTACGGCCGAGGTCACAAATTTTTGGATGAAAGGAGTTATTATTAGGTTTTGGGTATAAAGAGTTTAAAGTATACCAATTATCAATTAATTAGGCCCACCACTTGAAAGCCCGGGGCATTGGCTTTTGACCGGCCCGACTCAAAAGAACAGAACTTCAACTCTTACTATTAACTAGCCGGTCCAATTAATTAAAAACGTCTAGTAATCAAAATGTCTAACTAATTAACGCGTCTAAATAATACGAACCATTTAATTACAGGTCGTCTAAAATATGAACCGTTTAACTACATGTCGTCTAATAAATACATTAATGTTAAGTATTAACTATTTAAAATATATAATTCATTTTTCTACTAATTAAATTTAATTAATTAAATCAATTAAATTTTGCGGCGTTACATAAATCCTTTGCAATTTTCGAGAAATTTTCTATGAATCTTCTATAGTAACCAGCAAGACCAAGGAATTGTCTTACTTCAGTCGGGGTCTTTGGAGCTTCCCAATTCTTTATAGCTTCTATCTTTGCAGGATCAACGTGAATACCTTCTTCGTTGATAATATGACCCAGAAATTGGACTTCACGCAACCAAAATTCGCACTTGGACAACTTGGCGTACAACTTGTCCTTCTCCAACAACTCAAGAATAGTTCTTAAGTGCTCTTCATGCTCTTCTCTCGAATGCGAATAGATAAGAATATCATCTATGAAGATGATAACGAATTTGTCGAGATATTGCTTGCACACTCTGTTCATGAGATCCATAAACACAGCAGGTGCATTGGTCAAACCAAATGGCATTACCAAAAATTCGTAATGACCATAGCGAGTTCTGAAAGCAGTTTTGGGCACATCTTCATCACGAACTTTTAACTGATGGTAGCCTGAACGAAGATCGATTTTGGAATAGAAACTCGATCCTTGGAGTTGATCGAATAGATCATCAATACGGGGAAGAGGATATCGATTTTTTTAATGGTTACTTTTTTCAATTCAAGATAGTCAATGCACATTCTCATTGAACCATCTTTCTTTTTAACGAAGAGGACCGGAGCTCCGAGGGCGAGACACTCGGTCGAATGAAACCAAGATCGAGAAGTTCTTGCAATTGCGATGAAAGTTCTTGCATTTCGGACGGTGCAAGACGATAAGGAGAATGTGCAATAGGTGCGGCTCCTGGGATCAGATCAATACGAAATTCTACTTGTCTCTGAGGTGGCTGTCCAGGCAATTCACTAGGAAATACACCAGGAAATTCACGAACGATGGGAATGTCCTCAATCTTACGATCTTTCGACTTTGTGTCAACGACATGCGCAAGAAAGGCTTGGCATCCTTTACGAAGATATTTTTGAGCTTTCATGGAATTTATGATTTTTATGTTTTTATTTCTTTGTTCACCTTGAATTATTAAGGTTTCTGTTTTGGATAAAGGAATTCGGATTTGTTTGGTGTAACATATTATTTCAGCACGGTTTTTAAATAACCAATCCATCCCTATGACGATATCAAAACTACCTAACTCTACAGGCACAAGGTCAATATCGAAAATGTGATCATCTAGGTCAAGCTTACAACCTTTAAAAACTTCACTAGACCTAACAACTTTGCCATTCGCAAACTCGATTTCATAATTAACTTTCAAACGATCAGGATTCAAATTTAAGAAACTTTTAAAGTCGGTCGATACGAAACTCAAATCGGATCCCGAATCACATAAAATAGAAGCAAAATGATTGTTGACGATAAACGTACCAGTGACGGTATCAGGATTTTCACGAGCTTCATGAGCATTCATAACAAATGCACGACCACGACCATTCTGACGATCATTGTTGTTGGCATTACGATTATTGTTGCGATTGTTGTTACGATTGCCATTGTTGTTGTTGTTGTTGCCATTATGGTTGTTGTTTTTGTTGTTCTGAAGCTTAGGGCAACGATTACAATAATGGTTAGGATCACCACACTCGTAGCAGACAGGATTCTTAGGAGGATTGTTGGACGGACACTTTCTGAAATTGTGACCCCAGCGGTCACACTTGAAATACTTCTCTCACTGACCATCATGATGCCAGTTACACTTGTTGCACATAGGCTTGTTTCCCGCATAAGACTTAGAATCTGAATTAGACTGATTGTTGTTGTTTTGATTAGAGGCAGCATAATTCTTAGTCTTTTGATATTTTTTCCCTTTGTAATCACGCTTATTGTCGTAGGAACGCTTTCCATTTTCATTGTTCGAATTCTCAGAGGATCTGCTAGACACAACTAGCTTGTCTTTGAACGATCCACTTCTCATTGCATCATCAGTCAACCTTGTTGCACGTTTCACATCATCTTCGAATGTTGCCGGTTCTGAAGCAATAACATGAGTACGAATAAGATCATGAAGACCTTGAAGATACCTTTCAATACGCTTGAATTCAGGGGTAACCATATGAGGAACGAGACGAGCGAGTTCTTGGAACTTAGTCGTGTAGGTAACAATATCAGATCCAACCATGGACAGATTCCATAGTTCCACTTCAACTATTTGTAGCTCTCTCCTTGGACAAAACTTCTGAGTTAATTGATTCTTGAACGTATCCCAAGTCATAGCATCAACATTTGCACGACCTAAGACTTGCACTTGGGAATTCCACCAGGACAACGCTTCCTTGGACAATGTGCTAGCAGCAAACTTCGCCATATTCTCAGGGGCACATTGGATGATACTGAAAATAGATTCCACCTTCTCAATCCAGTGGATGATAGCAATGGCACCTTCAGATCCAGAGTATGTCGGAGGATGACATAACGTAAAGGTCTTATACGACTGACCTTGACGATTAGCATTGGTATCTAAAGTTTAAACAAATACAGAAAGAAAATGAAAAATGAGTTATAATGAAATGAAAATAAATGAATCTTCTATTGTGGAGTCGAATGATATACCATTGTTTCCCACATTAGATGCACCAGCGGCATTTCCTCTTGCAGCGTTCATTTGAGCAATCGCTTCAGCGATTCGGCGTTCCACCATTTTTTCAACAGTCTCCGCGTTTCCTCCTCGAGCCAATGATGAATTGTTGATACCAATAATACGATTTAAACAAAGAATTAAGAAAAGAATAATATAGAAGGATTATAAAAGGAATTATATACTTATTATAAGAATCGAAGAATAGATATACAATAGACGTAATAGTAGTAGTAGACGTAGATATAAATAGATGTAGATATAGTAGTAGTAAGGACGTATAGAAACTAAAATTTATAGAAACAATAGAATTTACTAAAATATCACTTTTATTAAACATATTCCTAATACATAATAGTTTTAAAAGTAGGGCACATACGCCAATACTAAATAAAAGAAAATACTAAAATAGTTAAACATAAAATCTAATAGTAGTAATAGAAAACAAATATAGACGATATGTAGGCGACTAATCATCTTCCTCTGGCGGCTGGTCGTTGTCTTGTCGTCATGTAGAGTTCACCATCCATCACCAGTTGATAGAGATAAGGACGCTCTCCATGCTTGAGATCAGGGGGTCCATTGGGGTACACCGGGACAGGAGGCTGAGTATGATGAAACCAATCCGCTGACGATATCGGAAAAGGCGTCGGTACAAACACTGGCTTTGGAGAAGAAGGAGGCGTAGCACGTCTTCTAGACGTAGCAGTACTCTGATCGCTATCGTATTCTGAATCTGACGTAATATTAATAACACTTGTTGACGACATTCTACCAATCACGACGCGTAAAAATTATTAGATTATGAAAATTTAGGGCTATCTGACGAATGCTAACTATAACACTGAGGCAAAACTAACTAGGGCAAATGTTCTAAGCTAAGAACAATGAAACTTCAGGATATGAGACTGAGCATGCCATGATTATTTTTGTTTTGTAAAAGTTTTAGTTTTTCCCAAAAATCTTTTGTAGTTATAGACTAGGTTGCTAATTCACTATAACTTAAGCTCTGATACCACTCTGTCACACCCCGCCAAAAATGAGTTTTACTTCATTTAAATCGTTTTGCGGAAGAACGAGGGTGCAACTTTCATGACAACATAGCAAAAATTAAGTAAACAAACAACCACGCAATAACGAAAAATAAAAGATGTTTCACTTTCCAAAAGTAGAAAGTTCCCAAATATAGTATGTTTCCTAAAATAGAAATTGTTTTGAAATGAACTGATTGTTCGTAAACTTAATGTTTTAAATCATGGCTCACGACAATCCCACTGCTCATATCCTCTAGTTCCACTGCACATAATTACCTGGAAAAACATAAATAATAAAAGGGTCAACAATAATGTTGAGTGAATCCACAGGGTTAAAGTAAAAGTAAAGTATTTTGCTACCCAAAATGTTCGTTATGAAAATAGTTTATGACTGAAAATGTATAAAGTTCAACACTCATAAGGTATGAGGAGTAAATATGAAAAGTAAAGTGCAATTTTAGAAGATCTACAATTACTAGTTTAGTTTATGAAAATGTGTTGAACAAGTTGTTATGTTTGACATCGCATGACCGTTATCCCCAACAGGTAGTTAGTCTATTGAGTTAATATACCAACCCCTAAGTCCACAATCAACACTTCAACTCCAGTATGTTATGTTCTTTTATGGATATACACTCCCGGAAATGTCTTGGATAAACCAAGTAATGATCAATCGTTAGTTGGGAGGATAAGTGTCAGCCAATAGTACTATCTGCATATCCATGGTCTAGATCCACTAGCTAATGATTGCTGGCAAACCTTAGTTCGGTATAATAATCGTTTTTCATGCCAACGCGATAATGAAAATGTATAGATGTTGTACATTCATAGTAAAACAGTAGCAGTTGTGTTTATGTTTTCCACCCCAAAGTTTATAAAACAGTTAAAAGAGTAAAAAGGGGTCTGTGGACTCACCTGGGAAAGCTTAGCGACACAGTACTTAGGACAGAGGAATCCTTCAGAGACTCCTAG
The DNA here is from genome assembly GCA_963853835.1 of Calendula officinalis. Taxonomy (NCBI): domain Eukaryota; kingdom Viridiplantae; phylum Streptophyta; class Magnoliopsida; order Asterales; family Asteraceae; genus Calendula; species Calendula officinalis. The sequence goes on along the minus strand of OY970828.1, from coordinate 7,846,254 downwards.
CTTCCTAAATGATTAATTACTAATTAGACTAAGCTAACACAGGCGATTCTAGATACAATATAAGTTAAATGATATGCAATTGGTGTTATGTTTTATGTGTTGTGACATCGAATGGACTTGGATCATTGGACCTTAATGGGCCGAAATGAAATGAAATGAAATGAAATGGGCTTCGAAATGAAATGAAATGAAATGGGCTTGGGTTAGACTTATTGGGCCTAGATTGGGCCTATTGGGCCTAATGGGCTTAATGGGCCACTAGGTTGGGCCACTTGGGCCTCTTGTTGGGCTTAGGTCGAATTAGATTGGGCCATGGATTGGGCTTGGCCCAATTGGGTTCGGTTTTGGTATGAATGGGCCAAAGGTTTGGGCTTTGGTCCAAATGGGCTTGGATACTAATGGGCCAACTAAAGTATGGGCCCGATGGACTAAAGTAGATCGATATGGGCCAAGTACGGGCCTTGGCCCGATTAGGTATTCGGGTTTGGGTCCACGGTTTGGGTCAAGATTCGGCCTTGACCCGGTTTGACTTATGGGTCAACATTGGTCAATCCTAGAAGTCAACATAGGTCAAAATTAGTCAACAAAAGTCAACTAGGGTTTCTAGATTTCGGCTAGGGTTTAATCAAGCATGCAATTCAGTCAACCAAGGTCAAACATGGTCAATCTAGGTCAACTAGGGTTCGGTTTTAATGGTGATTCGATTAGGGTTGGCCGGCTAGGCCGAAACCCTAAGGGTTTGAGCTAGATCGGGTCTAGGTCGAACTAGGTTCGGTTTGTGAGTCTGGATCGGTTATGGTTCGAGTCTAGGGTTCTAGATCCAGGGTTTAAGCATGTCAAGTTCGAGATCTAAGGTTCAAACAAACGGATCTAGCAAGCAAACAACAAATCAAGAAAAACACACACACATATGAACCCGATCGGTTGGGGACATGCATGTGTGTTCGGTTTTCATGGCTAACCGAGACCATATGGCCTAGGGCCATGCTCTCGGGTTCAAAACAGGGTTCAAGCAAGGTGTAACACCGCAAAATTTAGAAAGCGTTTTTTTTTTTAAATGCCCGAAGGCGATTAGGTTATCCTCTAGGTCAGTTTAGTTTATCTTAGTTTAGTTTAGTTTACAAACAAGGTCCCACAATAATCTTCCAAATAAACATTTATAATACAATACATTAACGGTGTCACTTAAACGACATGGCTCACTTTACAAACACAATCCATTGAGCTTGGTCAATCATCCCGTCCAAAGCACCGATCAACCTGAAAAGATTCAACGAGTGAGGGATTAGCACAAAGCTAAGTGAATGAACATAAACAACAATTTATACAAAGCTCGACAAGCGAGCACCAACACCTCCATGATTGTTACTCCTCGTAACCCTTCAACCGTTGTTCCCCTGAATCACTGTTCCACCGAACCTGTAACCGCTAACTGTCTAATCACTAACACGGAAGTTATAAAACATCTCCGCGTACTAACCTCGGAAGTAGATTCTACATCTCCGATTGCTAACACGGGAGTTATAAAACATCTCCGCGTTGGGTAACACTATCACTGAGGAACGGTGGCTTTGCGGGCCTTAGACCGTGGTTGGCCAGAACCACAGTAACCGTTGGCGCTTCGTATCCAACACCCGGGCAACTCCCTCCCCTTAACCATGTAACGCATACAGGTAAGGTCGGATACCCTACTAGTCGATACCCTTTGCCCAGCCGTTATCCTTCCGACACTGACCTCTTACCTATCCTCGATTCCCACTAATCGAGTTGTTGTTACCCATCAAGCGAAACCTTTTCATCTATGTGCACATATCCTATCTCGCTTAACCCGACCGAACAGGTACCAAACAAGCAAACTGTCAAAGACTCGCGCCCGAAAAACGACCCGAAAGAACACTACTCGGAGTTCACGAACGTGAACTTGGGTTCACGAACGTGAACTATAGTTCACGTCGTGAACTCAAAGTTCACGATCGTGAACTTGCTCCAGGGCTGATTTCTGCATTTTCCCTGTATTTTCCTGCATGTTTCCTGTATTTTCCTGCACCTTTTCCCAAACAGGCAATACCAAACCGATTGTAACCGAACACAAGTTTGAGGTTAAGTCCACTCACCGTTACTTCCACTTGTCGAACTCAGAGGTCTAATGTTTTTGAGTCACGATCCCGATTCCTGTACACCAAAGGAATACCGAATTAGTATATAATTCCACCAAATTATAAACAATGTTAAATATGCATTTAACACTAACACTTGCACTAACTAGATAACCAAACACTTGAATCACCATATGAACATGTCATGACCACTTACACTTACATAACAAATCAACTAGTCCTTTTGCAAGCCTTACAACCAAACGGGTCAAACCGGGTTATTAAACAATAATACCTTCTATAACCACAATCATGTCATCAACTTGCAATTCACCAAACGTTACCAATAACATTTCTAATCACATAAACCTAACTACAACTAACAAGTCATAATCATATAACAATTCATCAAGTTCCAAGTCACCAACAATCCATGTATTTTACTTCCAATTTATTAGTTAATCATTTTAACCAAAAACATCCAAACACTAGCTAGCATTCCAACAATCTCACTAATCTTGTCATAATTCAAAACTAACAAATCCAATACTTGATTTCTCAACATCCATAACTTACAAAACATGTTTTCTCAACCTAATGAACAATTCCAAGCATTCAACAACAAGAAATCCAAGGTTTGACAAAACCCATACAACCTACTTTTACATAAACACACCAACTTGTACACTTTGCTAAAAAGGTTGTACCTTGTGCTAAATTACTTGTGCTCATACAACAATACATGTCAAACTTTGTATAAACACTTAATATACCATCTAACACAATAATCACCAACCAAATCTCAAGAACACATAAACCCTAATTTATCAACTATCATGAAATCGAAAATGAATACATATAGGTTGAAGCTTACCTCAAGGCCTTCACAAAAACATGTTCGGATTTAAGGTTGAGCAAGAAACGAGCTAACAATCTTCCAAAAGAACTCAAGAACAATGAAGGAGATGATGGGGGTTCTAGAGAGAGAGGGAGAATACATAGAGAGAGAGAGAGAGAGAGATGGAGAAAGATGATAGGTGAAAATGACAAAAGAGATGGGGCTTTTCCCCATCACCAAACCGTCCAAAAGGGAAGGGGTGGGACCCACTTGGCTTTTTTTCCATCTTTTAGCAAATACAATATAAAAGTCCCTTTTGTAGTTAATTTATTTAAAATACCAAACGAGCTCCAATTTTAAAAACGAAAGTATTTCTGGAAACGAAATCCGACAAGGAATCTAAAGATATACAAATCACATTTTCATTTAAACATTAAAAAAAAACGGATATTTTAATCCCTTGATTAAAATATTACAAAAGGACAAAAGTCAAACAATTAATTTAACATTTAGTCAATTTATTCCACATATGGTCAAATAGATATTTTCAAATATCAATATATACCTAAAACAACTAGGCCGGTTTTAGGATGTTACACAAGGAGATATCAAGGAAAAACAAAGGTTATAATTTCATACCTTGATCGAAGAACGAAGGGGACGAGCAAAGGGGGCTGCGGGTTTGCTTGATCTACGAACGGACGAAGGGAGTATTTGGGGTTGTGATCTCGGCCGAATAGGGTAAACAAATGAGGTTAGGGTTGCCAAATGAGGGTATTTTTAGTGTAGGGAGATTAGGGTTTAGGAGTTAGAATCATGGTAAAACAAGGACTCTTTAAATTTGATGGATAGAGATAACAAGCTAAGTGATAAGGTCAAAACAATTCAACCTCACCCCTATTAGGGTTCGGCCGAACTAGAGGGGCACGAGTAAGGGTAGGCCGGCCACATAGTGGTCGGTCAAGGTGTCGGGTTTAGAGCGTAGTTCAAATCGAGTCACGTTTATATTAAGTTTATTCGTTTTATTGTTTAACCGATAAAGTTACCATTTTTAGTATGTTTTTAGCCCAATTGTGTCACCATAAGAAAATAAAAACGTTGTGTTGACTAAAATAGTCAAACACTGATGTATGGTGTAAAAATATGTAAGTTTATTGTGTATTAGGATGCCAGAAATAGAAATGTCTAAAAATAGAAACTTTCTAAATAAGGAAAGTTCTAGAAATGAAATGAAGTTACATACCAGAAATATCGAGTTGTCACACCTAAGGTTCTTGGTTCGACTTCGAACAAGAGGAGAAGGAGGAAAGAGTGTTCCATGAAACATACCTTAGGTTAATGCTTAAGATAAGTCCACTGATGATGAACACGACGAACGATCCTCTAGATGATCACTTGCAACGAACTTGAATCTTCAAGACTTGAAGAACACGAAGAACGAATGAAGAACACGAAGAACGAAGAACACCAAGTGATGGTGTTCTTGGTTCGGCCGAATGGAAGAAAGGGGCAAGGGTTTCGGCCCTCTTAGGTGTAACCTAATAAGTGATGTCTAAGCCCTCTATTTATAATAGATGGACTTTCACTTAGGGCCCTTCTAGTTTAATTAAGATTAATCTCTTAATTAAACTTATCCTTTTATACTTCCATCCCTTATAGTTTAACTAGTTTATTATTGTTGCACTTAACTGTTAAATGTCTAGTATTAACACACTAATAATTCCGTACCCATATACACGAATTATATATATTTGTATTTATACTTTTAATAGTTAATTATATAATAACCTTTATATAATTTACACAATAATATTATCCAATTACTATATGATTTAATAGCCTTAAATCATATCATGGATAATCTATAATTAACACATTGTATATTTACTTAACTAGTAAATGTATAACTATTTGTATTAATTAATTAGTTAAACTAATCTAGTAATAAGTTAAACTTAACTGATTCATAATGACTATTATGAATCATTCCTCTTCGTAGTATCGTTGCATAACTTGCTCTTATTACATGCACTCACCGGTGTGACCCTTAAATGTTTCGTAGGCATGGATGTATCATCACAGGTTGACTAACTGTGCACATAAATCCTTCAGTGGAGTGAGGGACATGAGAGACGAAGGGATGTCGCTGAAGTCCAGGAAAAAGTTTAAGGGGTTGCACAAAAAAACATAAAAAAAAACTAGAAAATATAGTTACTTTATATAATACAATTTCCAGTTAATTACTTTATATAATTACTATTCATTACACTGCTTAAACGGAGTTTGAAAAGAAAACGGAGTTTTAGTAGTTCAAAAACAGCCCCTCAAGGATGGATTGTTAATTTGTTATAATATTATAGATAAGTTAATTGGATACTACAATTGTAAATTAGCTTAGCTGGTAAAGCTTTGATCCAAGGGCCCAGTCACAAAACTTGGCAGCCAACTCTATTCGATTTATTTATCCTTTTTTCTTTGATTTAAATATCACATAATCCGCTCCATTCTAATGTTGTCGTCATTAATTATTTTAGTTGTCAAGAATATATTTTCTATTACTGAATAAAATGTTATTGTTAATGACTTATTAACCTGTAGTTACATTTGTGATAAAAATATTGTTATTTATTAGAGATTTCAAATGGAATTCACACTTCTATAATTTGTTAATAAAAATACCTAAAATTTTATTATTGTTAAAAATATTTTAAATATATTGTAATGTCCATATTTTAAATACATTGTAATTTTTATAACTTTTATAAGTAAAAGCAACGTTCAATTATTATAATTCGTATATTACCCTTAAACTTTCATAGTATATATTTTTAACCTCTTCTAATTACATAGAGTTACACATTTAGTATATATTCATTTATACACAATATAAAATAAAAAATCTTGAAAATATAATACTTCACTTCAATGATTTAAGAGTTGAATATATAATATTAAAATCATGTAAAATAATATTTTGTTGATTGCATTTTTGTAATAATAAATAGAAGAAGGTTAAAATGACCTACATTATTGTATTGTCCTTTTTTTTCGATATACTTAAAATAACAAGTAAAAGGAGATTAAAACGCCTAAATTTTTGTAATTTCTATATATTGGTAAATTTAAAACAACACGTAGAAGTAGGGTAAAGTGAAATATTTTGTTTGTTAAACTTCTATAATATGAGATCGGTATACAAGACCTTCCATAGTGTAATATATTTTTTTCTTGAGCTTTGTTTGTGGACAATAATTTCAGGACGGAGTTAGTAAATAATTCCGCAGCAACGCGCAGACCGTTACCGTACTTGTTTCATTACATATATCAAACAAAAGAATTAATTGCACCCCTAGGCACAAGTCATCGTACCGGGCTTAGACCATGTCTCTCGAACAATCTCAGTACATATGGCGCACACCAACTCTTTATCTTAAGTAAACTAAGAACCTCTTATTATCTTCGTTCTTTCATTTTCTGAAAATGATTAATTACACTTTTAATTGTAACATCTAAAAACACTTTTTTCTACTTTACAAATGAACGCTTGATTCAAAAAACATCACTCATTTTTAGGGGTGAGCATTTGGACCGAAAAAACCGAACCGAACCGAACCGAAACCGATAAAATGTTATCGGTTCGGTTTCGGTTTTGAAAATTCATCGCTATCGGTTATCGGTTCTATCGGTTCGGTTCGGTTCGGTTTTCGTAAAAGGATGAACATTTGTCCTAAAATAACCGAACCGAAACCGAACCGAAACCGATAACATGTTATCGGTTCGGTTTCGGTTTTGGAAATTCATCGTTATTGGTTATCGGTTCTATCGGTTCGGTTCGGTTTTGGCCCGATAAGCACCCCTACTCATTTTATTGCGCACATCAGTCTTTAAAAGCTTCATTACAGAAAATGATCTTTCAACTGTTGCAGTTGAAACCAACAAACCCAACCAACTTTAATAACTTGATGGCACCACACTAGATCCTCCCCTGGTGATTGGGAGGTTGGTGGGCTGATGATGCCAAGAAGGTAGAGGTGATGTTGTTGTCGCGGTGGTGGTAACATCGAAGAAGCAAAGCGTTTGGGTTGTGTTTATGGATTAAGTGGATAGATAAATAACATGTAAAATATAAATCTATCTATCTATTATAATAAAAGAAGCTTTTAAATAGTTAAGTGCACATGGCAACTTCTTATTATTTCCAGTTTTAAAAATTTCGAACCCTAAAAATTAAACAAATATTCATATTTAAATAATTGTAGTGATTTGTTCAAGGTAGTCCATTAATTTTTTCTAGTCCTAAGGGACAATTATTAGCCCTTGGATCAAGAAAAAGTCAAGGGTCAAGATCAAGATTCAAACCACCACCACTACTACAAACACATGTGCTTCAATATATCAATACCCCACCCACCTCCGGCGGCGGCGATGGGCGGCGGGCGGCGTCGGCGGCCGGCGGTCGGAGGTGGCCGCCGGCGGTGGTGGTGTCGTGACTGGAAGCACATGTGTTTGAAACACATGTGTTTCACCTTTTGAAACACATGTGTTTTGAAAATAAAGAAGTGTATATGTACAACCAAGCGCATGTGTTTCATGACTTGAAACACATGTGTTTCGTTACTAGAAGCACATGTGTTTCGTTACTAGAAGCACATGTGTTTCACTAATAACAGGTCTTTTGAAAATAAAGGAGTGTATATGTACAACCAAGCACATGTGTTTCAAGTAATGAAGCACATGTGCTTCGTATGCTCCCCTGTGTGTTTAGAAACTCGTGTTTTTAGTGACTTGAAACACATGTGTTTCGTGACCTAAGCACATGTGTTTCGAAATAATATGTTGTGTTTTAGTGAAGCACATATGTTTCAATACATCAATACCACCACCACCCTCATTACCACCAGCACCTTCACTGTCAGCCATCACCGCCGGCCGCCGCCGCTGGCGGGCGGTGGCCGGAGGCAGCGGGGGGCGGTGGCTGTAGGCGCGGAATTTGATATTGACCATCTTGATCTAATGGCTAGGATTTGTCTCATGACACTTGCAAAACCTTTGGAATTCTTATAATACAACTCGATAATTGTATACATTAAATAAATTAAACGGAAATATCCAAATCCTAATTTAATTAATACGAAGTACAAATCTTATCGGATACTCCGTATATCCTAAAATAACTAATTCAAATCTCTATCATCTTTCATATGATAAAAATTTACAGAAAAATCTTAATTTAGTTCATTCAAATGTGGGGCGGCGGCGGCGTGGTGAAGGAATTTCTTGAATAAAACTCATAAAGTTTAATAAAATAATTACTTTAAAAAACTAGTTACTGGACAACTTGAAAAAAATTGATAGCCTCATAAATAGAAAAAAAATGCTAAAAATGTTTTTAAGGTATTAAAACATGTATTACGAACTAAAATTAGTTTTAGAATGGTAGCCACCACTCTAGAGTTGCGTTCAAAGAGGTCCATTAGTTTAAGAAGTCTCGAGGAACAAATCTCAAACATTGATTAATAATATCTAATGGTCAATATTAATCAAATGTGATTCACTATGCAATCACATTATTTGTTATTAATGAAAAAATAATAATTTTAAAATAAAATAATAATAAAATAAAATAAAATTTTAAAATAAAAATTTTAAAATAAAGAATAAAAAATAAAAAAAATATTTTTTTCATGATGACCAAAATACCCCTCAATTAAAAACTAAAAAATTAAAAAAAATTAAAAAATTAAAAAAATAAAAATGAAAATTAAAAAATAAAAAAAATTATAAGTGTCAGTTGACCAAAATACCCCTTAGACCATTAGATCTTATTGATCAATGGTTGAGATTTATTCCTCGGGACTTGATAAAAATAATGGACCTCCTTGAATGTTTTTCCAACAGCCTAATACAATTAGGGGTGAGCAAAATGCCCGAAAAAATCGAACCGAACCGATACCGGACCGATAACAGAATTCGATTCGGTTCTCGATTTTGAGAATTCCGCCATATCGGTTTCGGTCCATTTGGTATCGGTTTTGAACCGGACCGGACCGATAATAAGCAACAATTAATAGCGCATGAGCTGATTCAGTTTCCCTTGACAAAATGCCCACAAATTTTTTCCCATGTCTTTTCTTTTCCTTTATTCAACAGCCGATTCAGTTTCTAAAACCCATTCTAGAAACCCATTTATTTTCCTAAAATCACTATCAATATTCAATACTCCTCATACGAAATAGGAAACTGTGGTCAACGTTGTAGGCAAATCCATGTTATCCACATTGAATCCACGTGGCAAGATGCTATTGAGCATCTAGTAACCCTGCAATCTAGAGCCACTTGAATCTATCCTTCGAATCACACCATATGATCAAATTAAGCTCAAAAAACACACCACCACCAACATTACACATCAATCCCTTCAATCTCCGAGAGATCGAGAACCAACAATGGCCGCAGCAACCTCAACCGTCGTGGGTTTGGCCACCTCCTCCCTCTCATCGCCGTCGTCACTTAACCGCAAGCAATCCACTTTAAATTCAGGTTCATTATTTCTCTCACATTTTCTCAATATTCAGCTAATTTTAGTTTTTTTAAGCATTTCAATAATTGAATTTGTGTTTGCGTTTCAGCCTTTTTGAAATCCCCAACAACAGCAAGGAACCCTTTAAGGGTTTCACAAGCCTCAGGTGGCAAATACACATGGTAACCACAACTTAAATTCAAGTTAAATATATAGAGTTATAAAATTATTAATGTTATCTAATCTAAGATGCTTTATTAACCTCGGTGGCCGAGTTTATGCTAGTGATAGTTTTCGAATCTTCATTTGACAATCTGGTATATATTTACCCAGGGAGGGACTGAATGTGTGACGTTTAGAAAGTCATTGGGGAGCTCTTACGACTAGACCATCTCCAGATGGTTAATACCATATGTAATTTGTAATAAGAAATGACACATTTGTATTAACTTGCTTATGTTGATGAACGTTGTTAGTTTTGAAAGAGATTGGCTTCGCAAAGACTTGAATGTGATTGGGTTTGGGTTGATTGGATGGCTTGCACCTTCGAGCATTCCGGTAATAAACGGTGACAGTTTGACAGGATTATTCTTCGGGAGCATTGGAACCGAGCTTGCTCACTTCCCCACCCCACCCGCTCTCACTTCCCCCTTTTGGTTAGTTAAATTCTTGTTTCTATATTATGTTGATAAGTTTTGGTATATAATTGCTCCAATGGGCAATGGCTACTATTCGTGTATATATATTAATTTTATGAAAACTAGCTTCTAAATTTTGTGAGTAAGCATGTGTAATATTATGAATTACTCCGTAATTATAACTTAATCTTGTAAATTGTTATAATTGTTGTTTTCTTTTTTGGTGATGGATAGGTTGTGGTTGGTGACATGGCATTTGGGACTCTTTATATGCCTCACTTTCGGCCAAATTGGGTTCAAAGGGAGGACTGAAGATTATTTCGAGAAGTAGAGTCCGTGTGTCTGTAAATTTCTACTTTAGTCCTTGATCTATTGTTTTGTCAAAGTGCCCCCCCTGAAATCATGGATTCTCTTATCTCCCTCGTGTGTAATATATCTCTACCAGTTCATTGTTCATTACACTACAAAGATTTGTGTTTTAAAATTGTAGCTAGTGTTTGGTTACTGGGTAGAAAAATACAGCAGATAATGCTCCTAAGAAAAGGGTTTGGTTAAGTGGTATGGTTTTCAAAAGGGAGGTGATTCGTACTAGCAATATCTATCAATGCAGAGCAATTTCATCCCAAATGACAATTATGTCCTTCATATATATTTTTTTTACCAAATTTTGCTTCACGCCTCCCTTTAAGGACATGACTGTCATTTGTGATGAAATTGCTCTGTATGAATAAATGTTGCTCTGTACGAATCACCTCCCTTTTTCAAAAGTGGATGTGAATACTAACAATAAGGTAATTACTAATTAGGGGGTGTTTGAGATTGCTTATTAAAAATAGATTATCCGTTTTGAAAACGAATAATCAGATAATCAGCGGTTACAAAACGTGATTCTGAAAAGTAGTGTTTGGCAGCGGTTACAAAACGTGATTATGAAAAGTAGTGTTTGGCACTGATTATGCTGTTTGAAACCACAATAATCAGATAATCAGTTTTTTAGTGTTTGACAAATCTAATTAATGTTTGGTTAAAGAGGTAAAATGACCAAAATAGACATTTTGCAGAACATATACTACCTCCGTATCAAAATAAGTGATATACTTTCCTAAAAGGGGTGGAACAAAATAAGTGATGCACTTCTAATTCTTACCTTATTTGGCAAAAAAGTGGGACCCCTTCTCCACTAACTATCTATTTTAATAAAGTTAAATTATCATTTTACCCTTACTTTTATTTTTAAACATCATTAATATTACTTTATTCAACATAAGTGGGGGCCCATTCTCCACTAATTACTCACTTTAATATATCTTAAACTATCTTTTAATCTTCTGCCTTAAAAACCGTGTTTTCTCAAATGTATCACTTATTTTGATACGGAGGTAGTATCTTATTTGGTCAAAACACCACATTAAGCGTCTACTAGCAGCAAACGGCGTCAAATAACCAAAACAAAACATAGTGTATATGTCTAATTGATCAACAATAAAAACGCAAATGCCGCCAAATAACCAAAACAAAACATAGTGTATATAATTGATCAACAATAAAAACGACAACATACCCTCAAATAACCAAAACATAAAAGTCAACTTAAAAATATATAAACACCCAATTGTTAGTTATATATGATTGTAATGAAGAACAGAGCAACCATTATTGCTAAAAATAGGGAATCTAATTTATTTATGAGCTCAGTAAATTACCCTAACCAGATACTTCTATGCACAAGAAACAAAACGATAATTAAACGTGGTTTTGAAATGTAAATTATCCTAACCAGCTCTGTATATCAAACGTGGTTTTGAGATTCCTTCAAAACGAAAATCAAACTCTTCAAATCAAAACAATATCATAAAAATAGAAGTGTGGTGGCAAGGGAGTGACCGGAAGCTACGACGGTAGGGAGGTGGAGGCGACGAGAGAGTATACTGGTGTGGTGGGGAAAAGGGTTTTGAGGGCATGGTTTCAAAACAGAGTTATTAAAAAGTAGGTAGGGATTTACTTTTTCAAAACGTGGTTTTGAGGATGCAAAAACCCAGATAATCAATTATTTGGATTTCATATCCAAACACCATAAAGTGTATTATTGCGTTTTGAAAACGCAATAATAAGCTAGATAATTTGTTTGAAAACGCAATCCCAAACATACTCTTAGTCAAACCCGTTTAAGGGGTGGGTTTAGTACCTCATTCCGTTGTCATACCCATTTCTTTTTTTCTCCATCCGTATTTCACATCCATAACGAGACCATGTCCCCTAAGGCCCTAAATGAAGCGAGTAAACTGATACCATTATATATCAAGAAGACGTTTTCGTAAAAATTATTACCAATATAAATTGATACAGAAACATAGTTTATTAATAATTGAAATACAAGTAAGACAAAAACTTAATGTAACAAAATTTATGAATATCGTTGAAATCGAAGTGTAACTAAGTACAAATACAATCAGTTTAAGCCTCTTTAAGCGTTATGCGAAACCTGACCTAAACTGTCAGAAATTAACAAATTGAGCCAAAAGCACATACCAAACCATACATCAGGAGTGGTTTTTAGTCGATGCTGATAAAAACTTCATTTCTCGGTCTGGGTCGGTACCCATATGTGGTTCAGTCAAAAACCAAGTTTTTTTTTTATCTTAACTAAACGAAGTATATAAATAAAAAACAGAATTTAAGAACTTGGCTAAATGAAAGGTTATATTTCTTCGGAAAACAATCCTTTTATTAACCAAATCAACCACATACAATATTTTAATTGGTTATTGATATATTTATACATAACCACTTATGTTTTGTTATTTTTATACATTTTATTTTTAAAAACTTGTATATATTCTACAAGTAGGGGTGAGCATAGGCGGATACCCGCCGGTTCCGACTGGAATTGGAACCGGAATCGAAACTACCTGTTCATGTAATCTAGGAACTGGAACCGGGAGTACCGGTTCCTCAGTTTTCGGAACTGGAACCGCCGGTTCCAGGTTCCGTTCCGATTACCCGCACTGTTTTGAAAATCGAGACAAACTCAGGTGAAATTAGGATGCGGTTGACAATTTATCCCATGTTACTGATGGTTAATGATTTGTTATTGAAGTTGAATTATAATCTTTGCTAGCTAGGAATGTGTATTTAACTATGAAATGAAGTTTCTTTGTTGTGTCTAACATCATCTTAATTGTTAACTTAATTTAAGAGAAGTAATTCTCACACCACATTTTTTGATGCATCTACTACAATATACAAAGTATTTTCGTAAACTCTACAAGCATATAAAACAACTAGCTTCATAGCCCGCCCGACTGGGCGGGCATGCTTCAAGAGATATATTATAGAAAAATACCAACAAATATTAATAATTTTAAAAATGACATAAGAATCGATAGCTGTAATGATAAGTTTGTACAAAATTTGATACATGAACAAATGTTACATAAAATTTATAGACGAAATAAGATTTCTTTGTAAACAACATTTGTTGTTGAGACCTTTGATTCATTGTTGTTGGCGAGTATCGAAGTTTTTGACGGCCTTCTAGGATGTCGTTTAGTTATATCACCAAGCAAATATGTTATAGATTAAAACCACGTATATAATGGGAAGATGTCTTTAATTTCTACTGTTGTAAAAAAGTACATTATTATTAATGATACGCTATAGACAAAATGTTAAAACTGAATTACTTGTTATTGTATATTGTATTGTGTGTTTACATTGCTGGTATACTATCATATTTATACACAAGGAATGACAACATAAAAGGAAGAAGTTTATGAGGATCCCTTGATTTGAGGCAGTGATCGTGAGGTACCAGCTGGACTTAGGTGGCTTTATTTGATTTCTTTTTTTGTAAATATTACTGTTTAACACTCCTCCTCAAGTTGAATAGTGGGATTACCGAAATTCAACTTGCCAAGAACTTCATGTAGGGACTTCCCGCTCACTGCTTTAGTTAGGATATCAGCAAGTTGGTCTTCAGACCAAACGAAAGGAATTGAAGTGTGGTGATTTTGGCTTCTAACTTTTCTTTGATGAAATGTCGATCCACTTCTACGTGTTTTGTTCGATCATGTTGGACTGGATTTTCTGAGATTTTAATTGTTGCCTCGTTGTCGCTGAAAACTTCGCTTGATCTTCGTGGAGAATACCCTATCTCGGTTAGCAGTCGTCTTACCCATAACACTTCAGTTATCCCTTTTGCGATTCCTCTGAATTTTGCCTCGGCGCTTGATAAGGCTACTACTTTTTGTTTCTTGCTGCGCCATGTTACAAGATTTCCACCGACAAGAGTAAAGTACCCTGCGGTTGATCTCCTGTTGTTTTTGTCTCCTGCCCAATCTGCATAGGTATATAGTTAGGTTTCGAGATGACCGTTTGGTTGAAACAGGATTCCATGTCCTACCGTTCCTTTGAGATATTTTATAATCCTTAAAACTGCTTCCATGTGAGGTTATTGAGGTTTGTGCATGAACTGACTTACCACCCCTACAGCATATGCTATGTCTGGACGAGTGTGAGAGAGGTATATTAACTTTCCTACCATTCGTTGATATCTTGTTTTTGTAGGAGCTAATACCAATTTTCATTAAATAAAATACAACACAATTGGGAAATGACTAAAACAAATACAAGATTGAAACAAGAATATGTAGAAACAAAGAAGAAACAAGTTTTGGTTGAGTCTCGTGAAATTCACGATCCCCTTAAAATAGATTCGTCGTCTATCTCCCAAGGTAAAACAACCGAGTAGTTTTACACTACCGAATATAATCCAAGCCAAAACACTTATCGAAGGTTCTTGTGTTTAAGGATCACTAAACTTGTTGAGAGCAAATGTGTGATACTTGTAAGTGAATGTATGGAAGTATGAGAATGTGTGTCTTACAAATGGACCACACCATCTCTATTTATACTAGAACATGGTCATGGATATAATGACCTTCATTAATGTCATTATGGTCATTATTTCAATTCAATACAAAGAAAAATAAAACCACTAATTCAAATATATATTTTAATGACAAACATTAAAATATAAATATTATTATCAATAATATTATTTGAATACATTCCACTAAACCGAGTGGCAAAACCGAACCCCGTGAAACCCGGGAGACGAGCGTGGATAGGTTCAAGTTCCCACTAGTTCATTTGTTTTATTTCTTTGTTCCATACACCCCACTTTGAGAGTCGATATCTCATTCACCACAACTACATTTTGGACATACCAACCATTAATTATATATAATAAAATATATAATTATAAGTGTCCAAAATTTTCCAACAATCCCCCACATGAATAGAGATCGATCGAAAACACAACAAAATTTCAATAAGTGTTCAACAGTTAAGTCTTGCAAAGGATAGGTAGGTGTTAGCCTTTGAACCTTCCCTTGAGAAGCACACTTAGTCTCCTAGCAGTCAGTAGACGCGATGTCCTTGAACTAAATCCGCCTTTTGTGTAGACGACAGTATACATTCTCACAAGACTCTCCCTAACTTGTTCATATCCTCTTATCGTGCCCGTCTTGGTCATGGACACTGCCTGGTTCTGCGAGAGCTACTAAGAATTGTGCCCAACAAATCCATTCGAAGCGATCCCACTTCTCCCTCATATAGGTGATTCTCTACAACGAATCATTAAAAGCCATAGTGCTTATCCTCATTGTCACTGAACTAGGAATGGACTAGGAAGTAGTACAATGTACTCCCTTTAAGAATGTTTGGAGGAATTCCGTTACCCCCACAGTGACATCCCTTCGTTTATACAATTAGGTTGTCCTATTGAACCTAGATCTTGGGATCTCCAGTCAACTAGGTTAGGTTTCCTTCGCATAAACTTTTATTCCAAGGGCTTTAGTCCCATTCCATTATAACTAACTCTCTACTTAAGAATTTTCATAAGGGGATCCGCGATGTTATCAAGATAGTTAATCTTGATAACTTCAATTGAGAGTAGTTATCATATCGTATTATGTCTTAGTATTATACATTGTACACTTGACTAATGTAAATGTAAGACAACGATATATGCCATTTTATACATCAATTATTTGGAATATCTTCCTTAATTGATGTAACTTTAGGATGATGAATGAATACCTTAACAAGGCACCCCCACATTCGTAAGTATTTATAAGACGGTTTTCTTTCAAACCAAGATTCGTACAATGTTTCATCTAACCCTCACGAGGTATCTTATATAAAAAAAATAAGTAGTCGACACATGACATACCCCCACATTTGTACAAATTAATGTATCAATTGCTTCATTTTTACTTCTCTCTAAAGTAAAATTACACCTTTTTCGTGTACATCAAGGAGTTTTGGTTATTTCTTTCAACCAAATGGAATGATGAATTTTGTCAATTTGTTACATTTGTGACTTTGAATCAATGTGGAATATTGATGGTATGCCATTTAATTTATTAAAACAAATTTAATTAAATTTACATGGCATAATCAACCATGTTAAAATTTTTAACAATTCAAAATAAATGAACAACTTTATTAGCATTTTATCAAAATAGCGGTTAGAAGTTGTCACATTTAATTTTAATATTTTTACCAACACCAATTCCACATTTTGATAACACAACTCTATCGGATTCAGTCACAACTCGAATAACAAACTTATTAAGCAAAATCCGGACACAAGATTTTTATGAATCCCCGGAACATACAAGATGTTGCTCAACATGACATCATTTCCGGAAGTCATCCTTAAGATAACATTTCCTTCACCTCTGATATACGTGCTAGTTAAGTTTCTAATAAAACGTTTTTGCTCATTTTCAACATATTTGAAAACGATAAACATACTTTTATTGAAACACACGTGACGGGTATCACCCGTATCGACATACCATCCACTTGAATCGGTTCCCACCAAATTCACTTCCGACAAATCGGAAATCATGGTCACATTATGCACATCTTCCTTCATGTACATTTTCATGTTAGGCATTGTCACAACATTTGTCATTTTTATCAAATAAACAAAAATGCAAATTTGACCAATAAGCCTCAACAATCAAAATGTTTCAATTAGTAGTAAAATATATTTCAAGTATCATCTTTTTTCAAGAAACAACTCAAGAAGCCAGAGACTGTCTTGTATCTTACTCACTAATATAAACCAAACTTTTACCAAGTCTCACAATTTGAAAATAAAATTCTAGATGCCAAAGCAATCCATAGATATAAAATCCGAAGAATTTGACTTTTACCAAATTTGAGAAAATTCAAGTAACCAAAGTTAACTTGAAATCTTAAAACAACAAAACCTTTTTATTTTAAAAATCTTATAATTTCCAAATATCTCACATCATGAGACTATATTCAAGAAACCAAGGTAATCTTGATATGTATAAAATGGAAATTAAAATTCTCAAAGAAAAATCTCTATAATTCAAAAGAACAACAATAATATGAAACTTTAATCCAAACATTCAATTTCCAAATAGTCTCACAAATTAAAACCATATGTCAAGAAGCCAAAGCTACCTTGACATGCATAAAAAGGAAATAACATTCTTGATATGTATAAAATGGAAATTACGAAAAGTTTATAAAATATTTTCTCAAACAAATTCTTTATAATTGAAGAATTACGACAATATTATGAAATAGAAGTCCAAAATATTTGATTTCCAAATAGTCTCACAAATTGAAACCATATGTCAAAAAGCCAAAGCTACCTTGAGATGAAGAAAATGGAAATCAAAATCACTTACAAACCAACATATTTTTTGATATTTTAATAATCAACAAATTTCACAATGATATACAAATGTTTGTAAGATTTATTTCAAATATCATCTCTAATGAAAATCAACTCAAGAAGCCTAAGACTATCTTGAACCTTACAAACAAATATGATTGCAAAACTTATAATTAACAAAAATAATTTTCACAATTATGAATTTTAAATCCAAAAATGTTTTAAACAATATACCAAGTTATTTAAAATCAAACTTTAAAAACTTGATATAATAAAGTTTAAACCCAAAAATTTGATTTAACAATTTATAATAAACTTATCCAAACATCTTGTTTTACATAAACATTTCAATCAAAACTTTTTCCGAATCGATGCTGTTAAAAAAGCAAAAATCGAAAAAAAAAATGTATTTTCCAACCGGTATTAGCAAGAGAGGAAAAATCTATTTTAAGTTTGTAGGAGCTAATACCAATTTTCATTAAATAAAATACACTACAATTGGGAAATGACTAAAACAAATACAAGATTGAAACAAGAATATGTAGAAATAAAGAAGAAACAAGTTTTGGTTGAGTCTCGTGAAATTCACGATCCCCTTAAAATAGATTCGTCGTCTATCTCCCAGGGTAAAACAACCGAGTAGTTTTACACTACCGAATATAATCCAAGCCAAAACCTTATCGAAGGTTCTTGTGTTTAAGGATCACTAAACTTGTAGAGAGCAAATGTGTGATACTTGTAAGTGAATGTATGGAAGTATGAGAATGTGTGTCTTACAAATGAACCACACCATCTCTATTTATACTAGAACATGGTCATGGGTATAATGACCTTCATTAATGTCGTTATGGTCATTATTTCAATTCAATACAAAGAAAAATAAAAACCACTAATTCAAATATATATTTTAATGACAAACATTAAAATATAAATATTATTATCAATAATATTATTTGAATACATTCCACTAAACCGAGTGGCAAAACCGAGTGGCAAAACCGAACCCCCGTGAAACCCGGGAGACGAGCGTGGATAGGTTCAAGTTCCCACTAGTTCATTTGTTTTATTTCTTTGTTCCATACACCCCACTTTGAGAGTCGATATCTCATTCACCACAACTACATTTTGGACATACCAACCATTAATTATATATAATAAAATATATAATTATAAGTGTCCAAAATTTTCCAACTATTTTGTCCACCGGGTCATCGTTTTCTTCATTGAGGAGTTTTAGGTGCATAATCATTGGCGTTTCGACCGGTTTGCAGTCAATCATCCCGGTTTCTGCTAGTAAGTCAAGAACATATTTTTTCTGATGCATGAAGATTCCTTGCTTTGACCTTAGAAGTTCGATTCCTAGGAAGTATTTGAGATTTCCAAGGTCCTTCATTTCAAATTCTGAGAACAAGCTCCTTTTTAATTTTAATATTTCTTCTTTGTCGTCACCTATAATTATCATATCATCAACATAAATTATTAGACATGTTATTAATTTACCCCTTCGTTTAAGAAATAAAGTGTGGTCTGAGTTGCTTTGTTTGAACCCATAGCTTTTCATAGCTATGGTAAATCTCCCAAACCAAGCCTTGGGGGACTATTTTAAAGCATAAATAGATTTTTAAAGCGACACACTTCCCTTTCTCTGAAGTTGCTTTTGAATCCGTGTGGAGCTTCCATGTATACTTCTTCTTTTAGTTCTCCGTGTAAAAAGGCATTTTTTACATCAAACTGGTGTAAGGGCCAGACTTTATTTGCCGCTACAGATCAGAGGACTCTGATAGTGTTGATTTTTGCTACGGGAGAGAAAGTTTCTGAGTAATCAATTCCATATGTCTGAGTGTAGCCTTTTGCTACTAATCTTGCCTTGTGTCTTTCAATTGTTCCATCTGGTTTGTACTTGATTGTGAACACCCATCGACATCCAACAGTTTTTTTCCTGGTGGTAGGGTACATTTATCCAAGTTTTGTTCTTCTCTAGGGCTTCCATTTCTTCCTTCATTGCATTTTTCCACTCTCTTGATTCTAGAGCCTGCTCTGGGTTTGTAGGTATTTTTTTCAGAACATAGGGCTACAACGAAAGCCTTGGCTTGATTAGATAGATTTCCTTTAGCAATGTTGGCCATTGGATATCTACCCCTTTTTGTCTCTCTTTCTGGTGAGTATCTGTTAGGTGGGATGCCCCGGTTTGCTCTAGGAGGTAAATTGTATTGTGTGGGTTCATCGTCTTGGACTGTGGTACATTCTTCTTCATTTTCATTGTCTTGAACTATGGTAGGTCTTTCTTCATTACCTAATCCCTGCATGTTCTCTTGTACGCATGTATTAGTAATACTAGGAGATGGGTCATGGTCACTTACCTCGGGGGATATCAGGATAGGCGGTGAGTCTTGGGGGGCACTGTCTTCCGTGTGCTGAGGAGCTTCGGAATCTTTTTGAGTATTATGTGTTGTTGTGTCAATGTCAATTGTTGCAAGCCAACTCAGTGTGTCATTTGTAGTATTCTCCCCCTCACTGCTGAGGTTGGCGGTGTAGTAATATTCTGTTTCAAGAAAGTCACAGTTCATGGTGGTAAACATGCGTCGAGTTTTTGGATTCTAGCATCTGTTTCCTTTCTGATTAACACCGTACCCAACAAAAACACATTTTTCCACACATGGGTCAAGTTTAGAACGAATAGATTTTGGTATGTGAACGAAGACAGTACAACCAAAAATCCGGGGTTCCAGAGTGTGAGTGGAAGGAAGATCAGTGTATTCGGTGAGGACTTGCAGTGGCGTTTTTAATTTTAAAATTTGAGTTGGAAGACGATTGATGAGATATGCAGCTGTAGCAAGAGCTTCAGGCCAAAAGGATTTTTGAACTTGTGATTCTATTAGAAGAACTCTAGTAATTTCAAGGAGGATACGATTTTTCCGCTCTGATACCATTCTGTTCAGGGGTATGGGGGAAAGATGTTTGGTGTATTATACCTTTATCTTGGCAAAATAGTTTCATATCACTGTTGATAAATTCCCCGCCATTATCGGATCTAAGGACTTGTACATTTTTCTTAAATTGGGTTTGGATTATGGTATAAAAAGACGTGAATTTTTCAAAAACTTCGCATTTATTTTTTAGAAAGTATACACAGGTCATACGTGTACAATCATCGACAAACATGACAAAAAAACGAAAGGATCCTCCAACGATTGGAGCCGGGCCCCAAACATCAGAATGAATTAATGAAAAAGCTTGATCAACTCTAGTAAAATTTTGTTTAAAAGTTTTTCGATGACTTTTGGCAAACACGCATGTTTCACAATGTGTCTTACAATTTAAAGGAAAAAGTTTTGGAAAAAGAGTATGTAAATAACTTATAGATGGGTGACCTAGTTTTCGGTGCCACAACCATGCCTCCCTTGATATCGTCCCGTGAGATAACATTGCAGTCCCATTCTCAGTGACTTCATCCACATAATATAACCCATTCTTTTCGGTGCCACGCCCAATTATCGCTCCTGTCCTGATATCTTGTAAGATACAAAAGGTCGGTTGCATGAGTATCGAGCAATTTAATTCTTTTGTGACGTGGCTGACAGATAAAAGTTTATGAGATAATTCTGGAATATATAAACATTTAGAGAGCTTAATTAAGAGTTGGAGAGATCTCAATATTCCCTCGCGATTTTACATGACGTTTCTCTCCATTTGCCGTTTCTATAAAGTTTTTTGTTGGTTTATTTGTTGTTGTAAAGTCGAATAAGTCGTGGGTCATTGTATCTGTGGCCCCACAATCGAATATCCATGACTGGTCCGACTTTTGACCATGTTAAACCATATTAGCTAAACCACCCTCAATATGTATAATTTCAAAACTTTTAGAATGTTTACAATTGTTAAAGTTTTTATCGAGATAGTAAATAACATTGTTTTTAGAAAAATAATCTATTTTTAGGTTTAAAATTTTTTCCTCATTTTTATCATTGCAAATAACGTGACTTTCAAAGTCTATTTTGATTTTGATTTCTTTTAAAGTTTTTAACGCTGGTCCGACTTTTAAAATTTCCTTTTTTTGATTTTAAAGTTGTTTTCTTTTTATTATCATTACTAGAAACTACAAGGGGTGTTTTAAAAAATCACAAAAAGAAAGAGGGGGGTTTAAGCTTATTCGGCCCTCACCCCTTTTACCTCTTTCTTCGACAGATGAACCATCGCCATTAGAGCCGTCAACTGTCGCTGCTGCAACACCACCGAATCCGGCGCCATTTTTCCGATCGGAGCTATTCCCGTTGGTCGAGGGTCTTCCATTCTCTGGACCATGCCCTTTGTTGTTCTTATTGTGGTCATCATTCCACCAATCCGAGAAACCTACAAGTTCAAAACATTGTTCTTTCATGTGTTTACTCATACCGCAATTATCACATTGCAGATGGCTTTTATCTTCTTTAATTGGTCGTAACCGGCCAATTTCTTTGTCGCGATTGTTCCGGTTACCACCGTTAGGATAATACCCTTTCGTCACCAAACATGCTCCGTTAGGGGTTTCTGATCGGTTTGATAAATCAGAACCCGGGTTACCGTCTTCCGACATGGCAGCCCGATGGTTCAGAAACAAAACGGTTTGCAGAAACGATTTGGTATTGAACAGTAATTTGATTTCAGAATCGAGAACCATTCCTGATACCATGTCAGTTTGTGGGGTTCCATCTTAAAACCAATTGGTTGTAAGAGGAGTAGCCCAGGACCCTTATACATATCTTGTCCAATGTGGGACCTCTCAACACGCCCCCTCACGTGTGGCGTCATTTTTTTCGCGCCTAACACGTGGATATTTTGGGTTACGTGGGGTCCGTGTGGCCGTTTGACCAACTACGGATGAACCTTGCTCTGATACCATGTTAAAGCTGAATTACTTGTTATTGTATATTCTATTGTGTGTTTACATTGCTGGTATACTATCATATTTATACACAAGGAATGACAACATAAAATGAAGAAGTTTACGAGGATCCCTTGATTTGAGGCAGTGATCGTGATGTACCAGCTGGACTTAGGTGGCTTTATTTGATTTCCTTTTTTGTAAATATTACCGTTTAACAAAAAAAAGGTTACATACTTTCACTAATCAGCATAAGTGGTTTTCTTCCGATAGGTCTTCCAGGTTTCCTGACCACATTTGGGATCTCATTTGGCAAAGCCAATGCTCCAAAAGTAGCTAGTAAAAATTGGTTAAATTGTTTGATAAAGTATTGGATTCAAAAAAGTATAATCTAATATATTAAGGAGTAATTAAATATAATACTTACATTTTGTTGAAGGCTTTTCAGGCGGTCTTTTAGAGATATCTTCTAATGGTGTGTTGGACGAAGAGCACAAACCATGTAATTGAGATTCTACTACGATACGTTTAATCTTTTCTGACCGATTCTCATTGTTTTCTACCGTGATTTTTCTTTTTCCTCCTTTTTTTTTTCTTTATTATCTACCATAGCTTGATTAGTGGTGGAATTATACATTTCCATATAATCTATCCCTGTATAATAGTTGTAGAAAATGAAATTAAAAAGTTAATTGATACAGAATGTTGATACAGAGTTTATCAGTTTAAATGTTTTAATTGGACTATATAAGCAAGTCTAAGATAAGACAACAATAGTGGGATTAAAATTAAGTACCTGGTAACAAATTTTTCTAACATTATAAAACCGGGCTAATATATGGGCTATCCGGAAACAATATTAATTAGATAAAAAGCTTGACCAATTTTACCGTTCAGGCCCAATTGACATGGATATCGTAGGTTGTCTGTAGCCACAAATGATACACAGTTTCCCTGGTATTCCCAAAATTAAAACCAGACGCCTGATAATGGAAAGACAACTACAAAGTAATTGAAAAATCGAGTGTACGTCGCCTTATACACCGGCCGGACTAAAATTTCACGGTTGATATTCAATATCTCCGACAATTTCAACAATGTTCCGATGTAGTTAGAGGCGCTTCGAATGGCGTATGATGAGATTAAGAAGGGAGAGAACACGCAATTGTTCAGGGAAGTTCTTTAAAAAATCGATGGACGATTAGGTCTAAATTACGGTGTGGATTCGGGGTGGATGGATTCAGTGGATCGTAGGGCTGATCAGAGGAAGGAGAAGCTTGAGAATGAGCTTAATGCTTACAGGGTAATATGTTATTCATTATTTATTTCAAATGTTATAATTTATTGTTTAATGTTTATAAGCTTGTGATTTAGTTATCATTTTTCATTATCGTTGAAGCTTTTTGCTCCGAGTAGTTTTGCTAATCGTACGATTTTGGTACTTTTCAAGTAGCAAATTTAGGAGTTTTTGTGCTACTTAAATTCTTTTTAGAAAGGAAATAACAGCAATTGAAACCTAGGGTTTATGGAGTTCAAAAACTAACTTTTGGTTCATAGGCTGTAAGTACACTGTATGATTTAGGATTTATTAAACTGAATCTTAATGCTATTGGCTAACTTTTTCCAACTCTGCAGAAAAATTTAAGCAAAGAGAGCATAAGAATGGGGTACAACAACTTTGGAGACTTTTACTATGCTCATGGTGCACTTGGGGATGCGTTTAAGAACTATGTTCGTACACGTGATTATTGTACAACTGCAAAACACATAATCCACATGTGTTTGAATGCAATTTTGGCCAGCATTGAAATGGGTCAATTTGCACATGTTACAAGCTATGTCAGTAAATCAGAGCAGAACAAAACTGATTTAGAGCCTATCATAGTTGCAAAACTACAATGTGCTGCTGGATTGGCTCATTTGGAGGTTAAGAAATACAAACAGGTAGCTCGCAAGGTTTTCTTCACATTTTAATCATAAATTGGTATATATAATCTGACATATATAATCACTAAACTGATCTTAAACAATCATTAATTTGTCAACAATCATTTTTATATATTTTGATTATAATTTGCATACTATTACTAACATTTTATTAAAGAAGCAAGTATAAGACGAGTTAGTACCACATAAGTAGCTGATACTGAATGAGCAGTTCATATTGCAAGGTGGACAAATATTTAGCATTTAATTTGGGGTATTTTGTTTCTTATTTGTTAAATGAGTATTTATTTTTTCAGTTTTACAATAAGGTTAGGGTCTTTTATAAGCCTGATAACAAACTTAAAAATAGGACAAATAAACACACAAGGGTACAGATTGCATTGAGTTGTATTAATTATTAAAACTTGAATGATACACATGGGAGATTTTACAATATAAATAGCATACCTTTGAAATCTTGCAGATTGGAGAAGCTGGAGGGCTGCAAATTCGGTAGGACCTTGCTGTGTAACGAAGAAACCTTGATAATAAGCTCCTGAAAGTAAGAGTTAATAACAGATTATTAATCATTTTAAATATCCGGTATTTTTTCCGTCAACAACTATGTCATTGTATATTGACTGTTGTTAAACTGTAATGTGGATTCTTTATAGTCAAACCGATTAATAATAAAAAAAATAGTAAAATTAATAATGTGGATTCTTTATAACTGTATTAAATGCTATTTGACAATTAAAAGCCAAATCTGACTTTTAAAGTCAAATCTTATTTTTTAAAGTCAGTATTATGATTTTTAATACCGACTATACAAAAATTTTGACTTTTCAGTCATCTTGTGACTATTTATTAATACTTTTAATCAAAGAGTATATGTAAATAAAAATTATAACTGAAATATGTATAGATTTGACTAATTAGTCAATTTTTAAAAACAAATTAATGGATAAAAAGCGACAATTTAATAAAAGGGACTTTAAAAGTCCTAATGTATGTTCAATTTGTGTGTTCAATTTTATAAGTCATTTTAATACATTAACACTTTTTAAACTGATCTACAGCATATAAAATATGATTAAAAACGTGCACACTAAAAATCTGATAATGAAGTTTTAATGTAGGGTTTTTGGCAAGACCTGGTATTTGAAGAGGAGTTTTTGGTGCCGCAATCTGTTTCCTGCAAGGTAACAAAATATTTTTTAGTTGGAATCCACCAAATAGAATAAAGAACTGCAGTTTTAATTCTGATGAATTAACCAAACATAATTGTTTTATGGTATTGCTGTTTATGATTTGAAACTCCCCTAAATCTATGAAGATAACAGAATCACGATGTTGACTGCAGTTCACACAAGGAATACCACAGGCTATTAAGCGTATGAAAAATCAAGGAATGAATATGTACCTTAACCTGATGTTGTTCTTTGATGCAGGGAATCGGAACTGGCTTTTAATCAACTGTAAGTATTTCAACCATATTGGCATGGTTTATATAGGGGATAATGGTTATCGAATTTTAAAAAATGGTAAAGGTAAGTGAAATCACGAGATTTAAGGAATAGATTATGTTATACCGAAACAATAAACCGGAATTTTGGTTGACTATATAATGTTTTGAATTTTTACTATAATTATCACAAAAAAGCAACAATTATCACGGTGTAAGGCCAAGTATTTTTGGTGGTATTAAATAGATTTTAAAGGAAATAATCAATTGTATATAATATTTTGAATTTTTACTATAATTATCACAGGTAGTATTAAATAGATATTAAAGGAAATCATCAAAAAAATTCAAAAGTTTATCTTAATGAAATCCCGTGATTTTTGGTGGTATATATGCAGGAGAGAAGTTTCGGAATTAGTAAATATGAAATCCCGTGAATTTTGTTTAACACTGGGAGTTGATTTTCTTTCCGTAAATGAAGGGATTTATGTGAATAAATGCAGGAAAGAGAGACATGGCATGTTGGCCAATCCTAGAATTACACATGGCATTGTTAGCGAATGGGATTGCTCCAAACTGCCTAGTTGGCAAACGTAAATCAAATGTAGGCTCATATATAAGAGAAGATTATTATAATACATGACTTAAAAGATATGCTGTAAAAATCAACCCCTTTAATTTAGGCATGTTGACAGTGACCATATCCGGTGAGTCACTCACATTGCAAATCCACAACTGTCAATGCGTATAAGACGGGTGCCAAAGGTACCGCCCCTTTACCATTAGTTTGCAAGTGACGGGATATCATCATTGGCACGGGGCCATCAGTGATACCGCCACTTTGTACACGCCACCTTGGAGACGGGAAGGAAGGCTACCGTGAGTTGGGTAGGTGGGCCCAAATGTGTATTTTGTGTGTGTATATATTATAATGGTGAGTCTCAAAAAACTTAAGAGGAGATGTATTGTTAGCAACTTAGCATGGGTACGTCATGTTAGTGTCGGTTGGAGGGTGAGCTGACGTGTGGCATGGGTACGTCAGTTTAGTTTCGGTTGTAGGGTGAGTTGACGTGGCGTTAATTAGGCAACAGCTGACGATATCACCATTAGGAGTGGTCTAATATAGTTTAAACAATAAACAAATACACCAAATTTAATTCCAACAACAACTTCTAAGCTTAATTGTTAGCAGGCATGGAAGGGTCTGGTTTCAGAATGAATTATCTTGTTTAACTTTTCTAATATTTTGCCTTATTAATAAAATATATAATATTATTTAATAAAAGTTTACTTGTAATTACCGGTCCTGGTTACCCAGCGGGTACCGGTTCTTTATTTTTGATAACCAGAACTGCAACCTCTTAGGGCGGTTCCTTGATTTTAAGAACCGGAAATCGAGACGGTTCCGTTTCCAATTCCGGTTACCCTCTTTTTTTGTTCACCCCTATCTACAAGTGTGTTTAACTGGTAGATTAATCGTTGGTTCGGTTTGATTTCAGTTTAATTTTAAGCCCAAATGTTCACCCCTATTTGAGGATTGATCGAAAATTTATAAATCATAAAATTATAAAACTGAAATCCAAACTATTACATATTTTTAGTTTCATTTCATTTCAATTTCAATTAATTTTCGATTTGATTGAGTTTTAATTGAAAATCATGAAATTATAAAACAAAAAACCCACGTATTACATGTTTTCAGTTTCATTTCGTTTCAATTTGAAGTTGGATTCGATTTTTTCAGTTTGATGGGGGATGTAGATATCGGATATTTGATTTAAGGGTTTTGCTAACAAGTGCCCTTAGGGCAATGGTTAAGGGTAAGAATGTACAAGTCTTGAAGCATAACTACCCGTGATGGTTATGAAATTCAGGGGGCGGTTATTTTTTATGGTTAATTTACAATATATTAAAGCTTTATTTTTTATGGCACTTATTAGCATTTCCCTTGATTTAATTGGTGTAGGCTTGATGATCAAAGTACACAAATTGATTAGTGACAGTGTGCACGCACATGAAATTTTTAAGAAACAGTCGAAGTTTAATTTCGACGGTTGTTAATTATTACAAACTAGCAGGTTACCCGCGCAATGCGGCGGCTGGTACCCTGTGACAATATTCCGGGCCGATAAATTGATAGCAAGTGGGTGGTGGTAATTTTAACTTTTTAAATTTTAAATAAATTTTGTGTCGAGTAAGGAGCATATGGTATAGTATCTTAATTGCTTAGAGTATTATGTCAATAAAGCAGAAATCGTAGGTTCAAGTCCTACATGGTATATATTTTTATAATACAAAAATCTTCCTCAATAGAAAAACATAATAACTGAAAATTAAGTTTTTCTAATTTATAAAACCTACCAAATGCCTTATATGAAAACATGTTTTAAGATCCGAATTTTAAATTTCTGCCTAAAGAAATGAAAAGAACTACAATTATATGTAACATAACACATTACCTATAACATCTTCAAATTCACATCATGTTTAGCAAGTAAATACGATGGCTACAGAAATTTACAAAAATATCCTTTGGGCCATATAAAATACATAATTATATAACATATAACATATTAATGTCTATACATACATATCCTTTGGGAAAGCTTATTAGTGGAGTTTTTAAGCTTATTAGCTTAATAAAGCTCAAATAAGCTTATTAAGCTAATAAGCTTAAAAGCCCCAACTAATAAGCTTTCGAAACATGCCCTAAGTTTCTATGAACCCATTTAGCAGCTTCACTATAACCCTGTGAGTAGCTCAAAATTCAGGTGGGCTAAAGCCTCTTTAGCACTGGGCTTTACACAAAACTATTAATGTCACAATACAGGTGGACTAAATCCCGTTTAGAGGTTGTATGCATCAAGTACAATTTAGGAGGTTTCTCCAATTTATATTAACAACGGCTGCAACAAAAGTTATTCCAACCTCAAAAATTGAATTAAAGAAATACACAAACACTTACAAGTTGGAAAATTTTACAATAAGCGTTCTTGGAGTGCCAATAGCTTGGAAGTCACCACAGATTCATCACTTAAAATTCCATTCAAAATTTATGGGAAATTTCCCAGTATTTTTGTAGATTTGTAAGCATAGGTTATTAAGCACATCCTGATGCCAATTTCTGGAAATAAGACCTGCCCCATTCCCAAATATATTGTGAGGTCCTACATTTTTCACAAAATAAAGTATTGACAAAAAAGACAGAGTAACTAAAATCAAAAACTGAGTAGCTGTCTTTAGAAACTTTAAACAAACAAGCAGTATTCTATATGCCATAAAATCCATGTAATCTTCCTCTGTTACTGCTGCCTACAACAAGTATGATTGTTACCTCTTTTTGAATCTTATAGTATGATTGTAATGCTTGTTGAAATAGAGAGAATGATGTGAGATTACCACGAAGTTTAACAGTTGTTCCTCACACAATCAGTGTATGCTTTCTATTAAATTAGTAGATCAGTGTGTCCATTTCCAATGGAAAATCCCTGAATAAAATAATAAAATTGAAGAGAATAAGAGCAACAAAATTAAGAAGAAAAAATTACATTAAGAATCGTTCAATAGTCATACTAAATGAACATCGAATCTAAACATTAAAATCAGTATAAAAATCGAATGAAGAACATTAAGAACCCTAATTTCAGTATATAAAATCGAATTGAGATACAGATGATAAACAAATTAAGAACCCTAATTTCAGTATATAAAATCAAATTAAGAATGCTATGCGAATTGAAATACAATATATAAAATCGGATTGAGATACTGAATGAAAATCGAATTGAACACTTACCAGAAGAATCGATGGATGGTGAAAGAGTCTTGGGCCGGTAGGGGTTGCGTGAGCAAATCTGCGGCCTTCGCGTGAAATCATTCGCAAATTTTGAGTGTTAGAGATTATATTTTATCGTATATCACCATCCCAGATGGTAATCTAAGTTAGGGTGGAATCGAGGAGGCAATGATGGAACCGAGGAGACAGTGGAATTTATTGGTTAAGCAAAGAAATAATCATAATCAGGTTGAAGAAACCGAGGAGGCAATGACTTCAAGTTTGAATTTTAAACGAACAGACAATCAAACAGGCGGATGCCTTTCTACTGTGGCCCGAAGGCCAGTCAAGTCAATTGTGTTGGTGGGCCGAAGGCCACATCCCAGATAAAATTTAAATGATGGGCCGAACAGGTAGATTTCATGTATTAGATTTCGGTTTAGATATTAGATCACTACCAAAGGCTTTCCCTGGTGGTTCGTGCGTTGTTAAGTAACCTGTAGGTGTCGTGATCGAATCATGTCTGCAACCTTTTTTTCTTTAGTAAAAGGATTGAATTCCAAAAATAGTAAGAATTTGACTGAATTTTCAGCCAACTATTTAACGAAGGTCATTATAGATAGGTAGAGATTGTCTCGAAATAACCGTGCATCTTCCATATTTTACCCCCAATCCGTACCGGAATTGCCGTGGTTTCGCCGTCCGGCAACGTGATAACCAACATAGCCATGGCAATCGGTATCCGAACACTAAAGGACAGGTAATATCTATATTTTCTTTTCTTTTCAATTAATGAATTGTGTATATAGTTTAAATCTTCCTCTTTCATGCATTTCAATTTTGTTCATATTGTAGCTTTTTTCAATCAAAATAAATTGTGTTTGGATAATTGATGGCCGATTGATGAAATTGAAGATGAAATAGGATGATTTGTTGTTCTGATGGTTTATAGTTGACTTCAGTTTGATCGATCGGTAATTCAATTGTATAACAGAACATAAACATCCTAAATGCTTTACCTTGTTCCAACAATTACAGATTGATACATCAGAGGCCTTTAGGTATGCAAACGAATATGTTTTGTATTGGTTTGTGTTTGTGTTGTTCCACAATTAATTGGTATGGTATGCAAAACAAACATAAGCAGGAAATCCTATGAGTTTAGGGGTTTTTCAATTACTGAATTGTAGTTTCTCATGATTAGAAAAAACATTGTATTATTATTATCGAAATATGGATTTGATTATGATAAATAGCTGTTTTAGTTTGTAGTTAATTTAGATTGTTAATTAGTTTGCTCTTGTTTTGTAGGTATATTGACTCGTGCAATGAGTGGGGTACTTTACCAATTAAAGCAGTTTTGTCAGCTTTCATCAAGGTTTGCTTCATTGTCATGATTTATGTTAAATTTATTTGTATAATTAAATGGTTAATTAATGAAATTGGATGCAGGCTGAAGTTAAGAAATCAAATAATGAAGAGTGTAGCTTTGTAATATCACTGGATGACATAAAAGGCGTTGATTTCCACCCAATTTACAACGTGTTTGTACAAATTGATAATTCAGAGATAGATGCAGTTGACATTGTTCAAAAGTCAACATGTTCTTTAGAAGCCCATTCGGTTTTATTGTTATTACATGCAATAAACCAAAAACTTCGTGTTGTGGATCTCCAAGACAGAACATTTGGCAAAGATTTCTTATTGTATGTTGCAAAAAAGTTGTCATGTTTAGCTATTTTCCCCTTAATTTTAGGGGAAATTGCCTTTTGGGTAACATGTTATGCTTGTTTTCTCTAATTTTCGGATTATACTACCCTAATTTATTCTATTAAGGTAAAATCATGAAATTAGAGAAAAATAGTATGTTAAAACATAATATGTTAACCGTTACTCCAAAATACAATTTTCCCTAAAGTTTATGTACATTTTTTTAATCGTTTTACTGATAATATTTATCTTTTTTATTTAATTTTTATGAATTATTCTTGTAGGGGGCTTTCTTTGCAAGGTTTAGCATGCCAAATTCTAAACCTAAAGTTTTCCCATTTCCGAAAAGTGAATATAATCGGCAAATTCATGCAAATGCATACACTCAATCTTGATTTCAGTGCATCATTAACCAATTTTGGGAAAGATTGTTTTAATTGTATGCCAAATTTAAAATCTTTATCATTATGTGGGACAAAAATAACTAATTTATGGACAACAAGTTCATCACTTGCAAAACTTCCATCTTTAACTGAACTCCGTTTTCAAAGCCGTTCATGTTGTGATGATACAAAAGCTTGCCCTCGATCTAAATCAGATGAAATTACAAGTTATGATTTAATTAATCAAATAGCTGAAGAAGAAACGGATTTATATTCTAATGTTGAAGATGATTTGATGAATGTGTTTGGTAATTATAATCAAATTCATGAGAATTTGAGTGAGTCTGGTGGTGAGTCAACGGATAGTGAAGTTGACTTTTCAAATAGTCATCATGGGGTTAATTTGTTGGAAGATTTTAGTTATGGATCGAGTATTTGGAATGGATTACTTGGTCTTCGTAGTGAGGTAATTGTCGTTTTTGTCTAAGAATTACGGCGTGTTTTTCTGTTTTATTATTTTTTTTCTATGATTTTTTAAACAAAAAAAAACTTGAAAGTTGGTTACGCAAAATGAATTTTTTTAAACTTCTGTAACTATATATTACTATTCTTTTAATAAATTTTGTAACCATATATACGCAATTAGCCCTTTTTGTTATCTTGCTAGTTTAATAAAAGTTGCTTATGTGCTCACTCACATAAAGTAAAAAATTTGAATTGATGAAATATGTAAATTAGCTGATCATATAAAAGGGTATAAAATCTAATAATATTAAAAACATTATTTATTTTCATGGCTATCTTAGATATAAGTATAAATATAAAAACTAGAAATTTTTTTATTTTCGTTATTATTCAACAGTAATAATATCGGTATTTATGTCCACTGATAAAAATGTATGACATCATCAATTTTCAATTGCAGAACTTCAAAGCTGATAAAGTATTAACTACTCATCAAATTTTTATAATTTCAATTCTAAAAACATTATTTAATCATAAATCAGGTATTTCCTTGGGGATCAGAAGAAGCAGAAGAATCATGGGCCAATTCAACGGGTCATAATTCACGAAAAAAACATCTTTTTAACCACCCTTCACCAATATGTTATGAAAAACATTATCGGGAATATTTTATTTCATATTTTCAAAACCTTAAAATCCTAGATAACCGAGCAATCAGAAAAACAGACAAAGATCAAGCAGCTATTATCTACTCAGAAAACTTCGAATATCTACCATATAAAAGAACAATTAAACAAAGTGTTGTTAATATTTTAAAAAACCGTGAGATTAAATCAAGAAATTCGTGTTCTTATTCAAGATCACTTTCTGCTTCTAAAGTTGGTTGTGCAATATTACCTTATTTGCATCCAATTTCTGTTAGTTTAAATAGTAATTTAATTGGGAGAAAAATGAAATTTAGACCGAGACAATTTGAATATCACCCGAATAATTCAAATTTAATGGTGGTTGGAACTTTAGATGGTGAAGTGGTTGTTATTAATCATGAAAGTGAGAAAATTGTGAAATATATTCCTTCACATGGAGCTATGAATAGTGTTTTGGGATTTTGTTGGCTTAAGAAGTATCCCTCTAAGGTATGTTGTTGACTTTTACTTTGACTAATAAAGTCTTGTTGACTTTTTGAGGTGGGATTATTAACCCATTTATTTACTTATGAATGGGCTGATTCGGGTGGTGTTTTATCTTAAACCCTTTCAAATGGGTCAAACAGGTTGAAAGTCATTCAAGATTTCAGATTATTATTGTAACGGTTTTCTTTTTGTAATCATAATTACTTATTCATAATATTTTGGAAAAAAATGGCTAGTTTTGACTGAATTTAATTTCACCAATTTAGTTACTTACCAATGTGTCAATTTGGGTGGTGTTTTTTTTCTTAAAGGTTAAAGAAAAAATATTAGATAAAAGGTGAACCTGTCAAATGGGCTGAACAGGTTTTAATGCATACAATTAGTCAGTTACAACCTCCTAAATCTTTTTCGTCAGAGATTTAGGTAATTTTTGTTATAATATTGTTTTTATAATTATAAGTAATTTCTTTAATTATGTATAATACTTTTCAAAAAAATAAACAATTTTTTTAACCACCCGGCTTGTTTTGATCGAATCAATTTTAAATGCATACAATTACAACCTCCTAAATCTTGTTTGGCATATATTTAGGTAATTATTGTAATGATAATTTTTTAATAACCATAATATACTGCATTAATTATTTATAACATTCAAAATAAATGGACAAAAAATGTTTACCAACCAACCAACCGTTTCAACATAATTCGTTTTGACCCGTTACTCAACCAATTCAAATTTTATTTTTGGTATTAAACACTTTTAATTGGTGGAATTTAACCATTATTTTTTAAATTTTTTTAAATTTCCAGCTTATTTCTGGGTCAGACAACGGTCTACTAAAACTATACGATATCGAACACACTTCTTCAAACAATGCATCTATTTCCTTTGATGAGTTTGACCAGTTGACTTCCGTGCACGTTAACTCATTAGACGAATTATTTCTTGCAAGTGGTTATTCAAAAGATGTTGCTTTATATGACATCAGCAGTGGCAAACGTCTGCAAGTGTTCCAAAACATGCATCAACAACATATTAATGTTGTTAAATTTGCAAATCATTCACCATCTTTGTTTGCCACGTCATCATTTGACCATGATGTTAAAATGTGGGATTTGAGACAAAAACCGATTCATCCTTGTTATACGGCTTCTAGTGGTAAAGGAAATGTTATGGTTTGTTTTTCTCCAGACGATCATTATCTTCTTGTTTCAGCTGTTGATAATGAGGTAAATTTAGTTAATTTTTTTTAATTATGTTAAAAGTAGTTTGTTAATGGGAAAATTTCTTTTATATCCTTGTAAAACTCATTAATTATTTCTATATCCTTCTCAAATTCATAAATTATCTTCATATCCTTCTAAACTTTTATAATTACCTTCATATCCTTCCAAACCTTTAAAACTTGTTTTATGTCCAGAAACCTATTTTATTATACATTAAATCGTGACAATATCAATAATACAGGCAAATAAACATGACTTTTAATACATAATCAACATATATATGGCATACTTATTTGATAATATTAAAATAGGTTTTTGGACATAAAAGAGAGTTCTAAAGATTTAGAAGGATATGGAGGCAATTACAAAGTCTAGAAGGATACATAGATAATTTACGAATTTGAGAAGGACATAAAAATAGTTTTAGTTGTACAAGGATATAAAAGAAATTATCCCTTTTTTAATTGGGTTAAATTAATTATGTTTTATTTAGGTTAAACAACTTTTGGCGGTTGATGGAAGGGTTGACTTAGATTTTGGTCTCCCACCAACTGGGAGCTCTCAGAATTATACTCGTTCTTATTATATGAATGGGAGAGATTATATTGTTAGTGGAAGTTGTGATGAACATGTTGTAAGAATTTGTTGTCCTCAAACAGGAAGACGGTTAAGAGATATATCATTAGAGGTAATTAAAATACTAATTTATGGTTTATTTATTATTTTTATTTATTTTTTAATTTTTAATTAAATTTATTATTCAGGGAAAAAGTTGTGGGTCCTCGATGTTTGTGCAGTCTTTGCGGGGGGATCCGTTTAGAGTGAGTTTTATTTCCCTAATTCTACTCTAAATATTCTTGCACAATTATTATTTATTTATTTAATTATTCTCAGGATTTCAATTTGAGTGTGTTAGCAGCCTATTTATCTCCAAGCTCAAGCCCAGAAATTGTCAAGGTTTTGATTTATATGAGACTCATGTTTATCCATTATTTATTTGTAAATTAAACTATTAAATTTATGACTTACAATTCTGCAGGTCAACATGTTGACTTCCATGGATGCTGATAAAGAATCCTTGAGTGATGTGCATCCTCACACAACACATGGTTTAGGAGGAGCGTGACGTATGTGTATGTGTATATGGATATATTATATCTGTTGCATGGTTAAATTAGGTCTTGTTTTGTATGTACAATTAGCAAAAAATAAACTTTTGTATGTTTTTAGAGAAGAAAATAAGAGATAAACTATGTATATTTTACTATCTGATGAAGAAAATTGGTAGTTCTGCACGGAAGAAAGTATACTTAATTGCACAATAATACAATACAACAGTATATACACACACACTTTGCAAGAAGAGTAGTATAAAAGCTTGTTTGTAGTGGTAAAGAAGGTTGTTGTGTGAAAGAAAAGTAGTGTAAAAGTTTGTTTATAGTAGTAATTGTGTGAAAATTGTTTCAAGTAGTGCGTATTTGAAAGGATAGAAAAAAAAAATGGGTTAAATGAATTGGAAAAAGAAAGAAAATAAGTGTTTGCATTATTCTTTTTTTAATTTTCTATTTTCTAACAGTACAATTCAAAAAGTATATTTTTTAAATTAAAGTGGGCCCCAATTTCTTTGGCTCTCTCAATTAAAGTACGATGACCGATTTAAAATTCAAAGTTTTAAAACATTGGTCTTTGTCATGTTTGATTGGTCATATGAATCTTTTCTCAAGCCACTAACGAGTACTCTTACAATTTCAATCATGGAAAATCAGTTAAGGAAAATGCCAACAAACATATATTTATACCTATGCACGTGAGTGCAAGAAATATAATAACATCAAATTTATTCAATGAAAACCCATATCCATGCAGAATAAAAAGGAAACTATTTATTCTAGACATAAAATTGAACCATACTCGATCTTAAATCTTAATTAATCACATCTTTCTTGTATTTGACTTCCTCCTACGGTCAAACCACCAATTCAACGGCGGCGATCTTGTGTCCACCGCGGCAAACCCGGACTGAAATACGACCCCACCACCTTGGAATCCAGCAACTCCAATATCGGAGTAAGAGTTACACACCTTGGCACTTTATACTGATTAATAGATGCTCCACGTGTCATTGCATAATCCATCACCTCTTCAAACGTACCATTTTTCACCACTCGGAGCTCCAACGGCCCAACCGAATTGCATTCAACCCGACCCTGTCTGTACACCGCGTTTAGAGAGTCCTCCATTACCAAACAACATTCCTTTAACACGTCATCGGTTGGGTAGTTCATCGGGTCCTTCACTAATAACTCCCAATATATCACATAATGACCCAGGATCGTTTGAGTGTTTGCATAGCTCGTGTACTCGACCACATTGGTGTTGAAACGGGCCAACAATTTGGACGCGTTGTTGATGGCGGATTGTAGTTCCGGTTCGGTTGTTTTGTCCGAATCGATACTTAACAAAACGTCTTTACGTCTAACGAATTTAAATTGTGGGGCCGAGTTGTGGAACCCGGTCACACGGAGAACGTCACCTACGCGGTATCTGCAGAGACCCGAGTAGGTGGTGATCACAAGCTCGTATTCCTTCCCTATTTCCACATTTGCCAGGTCGACCAGTGACATCTGATCAGGGTCAGAACTGGTCGAGCCTGGGTCCTGGGGAAGGAACTCAAAGTAGGCCATGTTTGGCATGATGGTGTACGAAACTTCGGATGGTTCACATAACGGGCGGAGATTGAGCCCGAAATAACACTCCGAAGAAGCGTACATAGTGCACGCTTTTGGTAGCCCGCCAGTGTAATAATCGAGAGTCGGGATATATTGTGCCATTGCACCCGTCACGATTACTTCTAGATATTTCACATTAGGCCATATTCCGGTGATAATTTTTTCCCAATCCCCTTTTGAGCATTCGGATTCAATAACATCAGCTAGACCCGTGTCGGGCTTAAGTACACGGGTCATGCAACGTTGGATATCCGGATCGGTGATCTTTTGATTAAGAGTACCGGTCCGGATGTCATGACACAGTTCTTTCCAGTTAAGCTGGAGGAACCGAATGGCTCGGACTAGACCTGAGGCAAAAATGGCTCCAATGCGAAGTACGTGTTCACGAGCGTACAAACCGCAAAGCATCTGAGCATACATGCTCTCGAAGGAGTCGGTACACAAAATAGCCTCGATTGGGCTGGTGTATACATCATACGGGTCGTAGGGTCGGTTCTTGAAGTGGTCACTTTTGTAGTAGCTTGTGAGAACGGGTCGGGCTAATAGCCCACCTGGAGTCACCTCTTCGGACTTTACGAACAGAAAGCACAACCCTTTTCCCTTGTCCAAACCTGGCATGTACCTGTTCAACGTAATCTTTTGTTATAATAAAATAAAAATAATAGTAATATAATAAAATAGTTAAAAACTAGTAATATAAAATAACAATAATAATACTCCCTCCGTCCACAAAAAACTTCCCATTTGGTTTTTGCACAAGATTTTAGGTAATAGTTAGTGGTGGGGTCATTGATAATACTTTTGATTAAAATATAAGGTTGGATTGGAGAGAGAAAGATAGTTAGTGGATATTAGTGGTGGGGTCTTTAGTAATAATAGTTTTTTATTGTGTGGAGCCCATCAAATATGAGAAATGAGAAGTTTTTTGTGGGACAAAAATTTAGAGTGAAATGAGAAGTTTTTTGTGGGACGGAGGGAGTAATTAAATACTTTCAACAACAATAATAGTAATATAGTTGACAACAACAAAAATAACATTAATGTCTATATTAGTTCTAAGAGATAAATCTTATCAAGTGGATCAAAAGATCCTTTAATCATCACCACCATTAAATCACATGTGATTTAATATACAACCACCAGTTCCAGCCACCACCACCGCCACCGGCCACTGCCGCCTCCGTCCATCTCTGTCCGCCGCCGACAACCACCGCCGATCGCCGCCTCCGACCGCCGCAATCACATGTGATTGGATACACGATCACATGTGATTGAAAGCAGTCGATGGTGGCGAGGAGTTGCCGGTGGTGGAGACGGTCCGACAAAGGTTGGTGGTGATGGTGATGGTGGTCGGCGTTGTTGAATCACATGTGATTTAATACACATGGAGTGGTGGTGATCGACGGTGTGCAATCACATGTGATTTAATACACATGGGGTGGTGGTGGTGTTGATGTGAATCACATGTGATATCTGTTGATGGTGGTTAGGGGTGCCCAAAGGGTTAACCTGACCCGACCTGGCTCTTATCGGGTCCGTTGGGTTTGAGGTTAAAAAGATCCTAACCTGAAACCCGACCCGATAAGGATTCGGGTTTGTCGGGTTCGGGTTTGTCGGGTTGGTCGGGTTACACTTTAGTTAGGATTTTTTGGTTAAAATTATAGAAATTGTGTAATATATTGAATTTTATGAGTTTTTATATAACATTTGTAATTATTAATTGATTTTTATTGAATACTTTATCATATAATTTGCTAATTAATTGATTTAATAGTAAAAATATTTTAATATTTATAGGAAATAAAATACTTAAACTTTAATCAGGTCTAAGCGGGTCAACCCGAACCCGACAAAGGTAAAAAATTCTAACCCGAAAATCGACTCGATAACGAATCGGGTTGGTTGGGGCGGGTTTAAAAAACCCGACAAATACATGGAACCCGAATAGGCCCGACCCGATTAACATAATCGGGTTCGGGTTTGAGTCGAGTCGGGTCAACCCTTTGGGCACCCCTAATGGTGGTGGTATTTGAGGGTTGATTGATCCAAAAAGTGAAATTATCGATCACTCAAGACTTTACAAAAATAATAAACTTATTTGAACGTTTCTCATCAATTAAATTAATAACATTATTATTAGTAACATTAGTAAGCTCAGTTATAATAACATTGACAAATAATATTATTATTCTTTCATAATAAATAATAAAATTAATGATAATATTAATAACACTAACAATAATTATAAAAGAGAATAAATTTCTACGTACATCACATTTGGTGATATTTATATTACACTTTACAAATATTATTGCAGATAGAATAAATATATAATTTAATTTTTGTGATGTATATATTAAAATATGTGGTATAAAATTTACCTAATTATAATAAAAAGATAACATTAATAATAATAAGGAGAATAATAATAGTGATAATGATACTTCATCCACATCAAAATAAGTGACACACTTTTCATTTTGGGATGTATTAAAATAAGTGACACACTTTAAAAACTTTTCTTATTTGGTAAAAATAATGGGACCCATACCCACTAACTATCCACTTTAATAAAGTGAAATTACCCTTATACCCTTACTTTTACGTACAGGTTCATTATATACAGGCATGAGAAGACTGTAAAGAAGTTTGCGCCGATCCAAATCTTCGTGAATCGTCGGCATGAGCTTTCTTTCACCGGCAGAAGTACCGGAACTGTATAGTAACAGCACAACTTAACGTCAAATATCCAAAATTAAGAAACAAAACGTTGCAATTAGTGTAAAATAAGTAATATTTAACCTTGTTAGAAATTCAGAAATCGGATGAGCTGATAGAATCGGCGAACGATCACCATTAGCGATGCGTTGGATAATAGGCTTAAGGTCCTCGTAAGTCACCATCGGAATCTTGGACTTGAAAGTTTCTCGGTCAGTAGCTCCGGCCAGATTGTACTGCCGGAGATACTCGGTGTCAGCATTCCGGCTGAGTATCTCTGCCAAAACGTGCACCTGAACTTGGTCGGTGTTGGTCGTCATATCCTCAATGAACTTAAGCGCCTTTTTATTTTTGTCATTCTCCGGCGAACACAAATGTGATCCCTGAGCAAGTGTCGCCATATTTTTCAAGTTTGTGTTTTTGTGACATAGAATTTTGAGGTGGGAGGGTTTATATAGGGCATGTTGGGGTCATACATGTGACACGTCATCTCTGGCACATATAGATTTTTTTTTATGTAAGTTAGTGGTTTGAGTTTAACATTAACATTCATAAGAGGTAGTATGTCTTCCTTCAAACACTTCACATATCGGGAATAAACCCACCACATATTCACTTAAGAGGGGTGGGTATGGTGGCTCAAGCCAAATGCCCACCTTAGTACCACATATGGCTGTCAAAACTTGACACGACATGACACGACAAAAATACACGAAACGAAACGAAAGTAGGATGAAACTGAAATTTGAATTTGTGTTCGTGTTGTGTAAAACAAACACGAAGTCGTGTCGTGTGGTGTTCGTGTTCAGAGATTAACACGAAATTGACACGATAGTTATGATTTTGTCGCGTTTATCGTGTTTGTCGTGTTTTTAACATGTAATAAGTAAGAAATTTGTTATTTATTTTGTTTTGTCGTGTTTGTCATGTTTATCGTTTTTTAATCGTGTCGTGTTCGTGTTAGTAAAATAAAACACGACTTCGTGTCATGTCATTTTCGTGTTGAACGAATTCGTGTCGTGTCGTGTTATCCAGCAACACGAAACGATAGCACGATTTGACAGCCCTAGTACCACCTCAGTGCCACATCACTATTTTACATTTTACATTCAAAACTTCAAATACTCCCTCTATCATAACTCAACCCAAAATATCTTTTTGGGACCCACTAAAATATATCTCACTTACAAAATATCCTTTAAAAAAAGATGCCCTCTCTCTCATCCATGACTGCACCCACGAAATGCTTCATTCACACCACTTGCGGTGTGGTGGCTTGACTCACCCCTCTAAAGAAAAGGTTTTAGTAATACTTGAACCCGATACCCGCTTGGATGTAACTGTATATGTCGAACCACTAACTTACTAACTTGCCGTTCAAAAAAAAGAAAGACATAATAATAATACTTAAACCCGATATATTGTAAAAAAAACCCTTCAAATTTGTCTTGGTAACCAATTAATCTATACTAACTGATTTAGCCCACAGGGAGTTGATGACCAATGTAAAATCGTTTGCTATTCACGATTATAGAGTGTAGAAATGAAATCATCTTTTTATTATGACTATGTTTGTCAGAAACATGTGTTACGATTTACGGAATATTTAATTAAAATGATTTATTGAATACCATATATACATTAAACATCTACAAAGATTTATGTTTAAATAATTCAAAACTGGCAAAAGATTAAACATCTACAATGATTTTTCTTTAAATGATTCAAAATTGGCCTAACATTAAACATCTATATAATATTAGAGGCATCATATATATCCCAAAATATCCTGTAAATCACTATACATGATATTCTTTTTTTAAGGGCTTAAATTAAATTAAAATTAAAATCTTATATAAAAGAAAACATCATTTTAGATAATAATTTGTATACCCACTCATTGTAAACATTAAAACATAAAATTACTTTACTTACAACCGAAGTCCTGTTTATATATACATTATGTATTCTAAAATAATATTTTACAACCATTTAAATATTTAGGTGTGGTTTGATAGGAACAAAATGATTAAGTGTTGAATGATTCAACAGTCTGAATGTGTAATGCATATATTCATTGATTCAATCCATTAGATGGTGTTAGATGATGATTTTGGTGAGAAAGATGAAGAAGAACAATTAGGGCTTTTAGAGAGAGAAAGTAGAGAGATTGTAGAGAACAATAGCTGGAATGTTGAAATGATAATTGTGCAAAAGTTAAGGAATTAAGCCTTACACTTTGGTATTTATACCATGGCTTAATTCCTTGTTAGTTAGGACCATTTCCTAAATAAAACTTAACATATATACAATGTTACACTTTACCCCCTAGACTATCTATTACAACTTTCTAGTACCTAACAATCTCCCCCTTTGTAATAGTAGACTAGGTTGCATATCTTTGAAGACTTCTGTGTTTGTAAGGCTGGAGCTGAGAATTGAACCGTTGAGCAGTTATGTTGATAAAACAGCATCAGCCTTTAATCATCAGTGACAGACATACTTTTAATCGGCTTTTCAACCAATATAAAGTATTCCAGAAGACTTCATGCAAATCGACTGAATGTAGACCCATAGATAGAGCGGTTAGCAGCGGAAGTCCTTTCTTGAACTTGTGGCGTTTGTCGATTTGCTGCAGATCCTTGGTTCCTGATGTTTGTTGAAGTTGAAGCAGTGCGGAATGTTGATATGTTGTGGATTTTCTGACCGTTGTTGATAATGTTGGAGTACGGTCATAGAATCCCATATCTGATTTATTGACTGTTGTTGATAAGATTGAAGTACAATCATCAGATTTTCTATCAGACATAGTGACCGTTGTTGATAAGAATGGAGTACGGTCGTCTGATCTTCGCACAAGAATGTATCAGGGTAACCCAAGATCACATAGATTGCCTGTTAGCACAACAGTTACAGAAACTGTGTGACCTACGTTCAGTGTTGGCATTGATGTTAGCACTGGTAGGATTTACATTCAATCATCGTGGAATACCAATAATTTTGGTATCACTATGAGTGTTCCGGCAATATCTCAAAGATATGCTTGGTAGAGTGCCTGTGTCCTAGAGAAATTTAATTCGGTTCTAGACTCTATATGTGGACAAACGAAGGCGATGACTGGAGGTGGGTCCTCTTTTTCAATATCAACAATCTCCAAATGAGATGTCGATAGTGGATGTGGTTATCTCCGTGATTTTGAAACAAGTACTTTTTGTACTTGAGTGGTCAGTGGGGGTTGTGCATTGCATCACTGGGTCCATGATGTCTTAATCAGAAAGCAACATATGCAATCCGATATAGATGAGGTTACCCGGTCATTTGTTCGGTTTAGGGAGGGTTTTCCGTTTTCTTTTAACCCTTTCACACACGCTCCTC
Source organism: Calendula officinalis (assembly GCA_963853835.1). Taxonomy (NCBI): domain Eukaryota; kingdom Viridiplantae; phylum Streptophyta; class Magnoliopsida; order Asterales; family Asteraceae; genus Calendula; species Calendula officinalis. Next base: position 7,802,669 of record OY970828.1, on the reverse strand, counting down.
ACTCAACTCACTTTTTCATTTTTCAACCACACCCTCGTTTTTTGTTTTTACCATGTGATAAGCTGATTTGCACCCCATACTTCATACCCCCTCTCATTTTTTACCTCAGCGCACCCCAATCAAGATCCCATGATACTTGATTCTGCTCACCTAGACCTAGGGACCCTCACTTTTTAGTTCCTATATTGTCGGTGGCTCCGGGGAAGATCATGCTGGGTTTAGCAGATCATAGGAGTAATTTGAGAGTGGACTATTACGCTCATGTGCATTTTAATCAGCTTTTTGAAGATGTTTCGTTTTAGGAGTTTCACATGGATTTTAGGTAACACCGGACTCACTTAGAGTATCCGTTAGCACACGGTATGAATCGGTAGTCGTTTGCACAACCGTTGGTTCAAATGTGTGACCTGCGTTTAGAGTTGGCGTGATTTTAGCTCTAGCAGGATTTCCACTCGATCCTCGTGAAACATCAGATTGTGATGCCACTACGAGTGTTCCGATGGATTCACGGAGATCCATGTTTGTAGTGCAGGTGTCCTATATTGGAAATATTCTTGGGGGTGAGAACTAGACACACTGTGCATACAAAGAGACTTAACCCGGGGCAGGAGGTTATTATTATTCAATACCGACATACTCCGAATGAGTAGTCAGTAGCTTTTGTGCTACGTCCCCTGATGAAATGAAACAAATCCCTGTTGAGAGGAATTTGAGTAGTTGGTGGTGGCGTGCATTTGCTTTACTGGGCCAGTAAAGTCTAGTGAAACATTCAACGAATGAATGATCACCTATTTAATTGGTTGCCCGGTTTGTTTTCGGTTTGGATGCACTCATAAGGTGTGTTTTCTTTGATTTATCATGTTTTCACATCACCTTGCACTCACCTATTACTATACCCTAGACCTAAACCCTCACATTTACCAGTTGGCTGAAATATTTCCCTGGGAAGGTGTGGCCGGATCTGGCAAACCATGGGAAGGTATGTCTTTTGAAGTAGTAAGTAACGAGAATTAAAAGAATTTGTAATAAACAGATGCAATCTTTACTAGAGAACTAGTAAAGAGATCGTTTACGGATATTACAACAACTTATGATTAACGTTACAAACATAAAACTTTTTATTTGGGTATTTTGTTTTTGTTTTTCTGAATTTTCTCCCCCTAGAAATAATAATTCTCCCCCTAGAATTAATATTTCTCCCCCTCGACAAAACAAAAGTAATTGACAAGTTTTGAGATCGAAGGACGTACCTTATACCTCGTCGGAGGGTTGAAGGAGAGTATTTGCGGTGAAGCTTGATTGAGCTTGTTGCTTTCTTTTGAGAGCGGGTTCTGAATCCGTTTTGATCAGAAGCCATTGTGGAACAGGTGAAGTGCCTCCCAGCATTTGAACGTTAATGCCGCCCACGTCTTTCATATGGTTTTTGGCGATCAACTGATTCGTCCTGCCATCTGAGCCCATGATATTGACCAAAAGGTAGTGGCATGTTAGGAACTTCAGTTTTGTAGGTAGGCGTTTTTCTTCTGTCTCGTACACCCAGGTGAACCTCAAAATGTCTAATCACTATTCGCCAGCTTAGTCTTTCCTTAATGGCAGTGATTAGTGTGTCAATATTGCTTCGAAGAGAGGTATTTTCTGGGTTGATGGGATCTCTGTTCATGTGCCTCTCCTTTTTCTCCAATTTCTTCTTGAGGATGTTCAATGTGCCGTCACAGTACTTGGCAATGTCTGACACACGAAAGTATACTCTTTCTTTGAAGTAGTTCGTGTAAGTCATTCCCAAGTTGGGTTCACCTAGAACAACTGTTCTCCGAGTTTGAATCTCGGAGGGAAGTGATCTGTAAGGAGCAGCTAAGTGAACCTTTGCTGTACCACTCTCAACAGCCATCTGCACATCTTCCATTCGAGCAGCTAATGTTTTAACAAGCATGAAGCGCTTCAGAGCAGCCTGAGCGAAATTTCTCGCATGATTTTTAATTGGATGAGGCGTGTCTGGAAGTAAGCGTACTGTGTTGTAAAGAAATTCTATATCCCGAGGTTCAAGAATATAGAAGTCTCCTTCAGTAATTGTGTACAGTTGATTATCTGCTCTGCGAATATGGAAGATGGTGTACCAGTAGTAGCCTGAGAAATGGTCGGTCGTTACCTCCAGGAGTTGTGTTATCGGGAATTTGATGTATCGATCGGTTTTGCCCCTAAGGTAATGCATTGTAAGGTAATACATTTTCTTTTCTCTTAAAGGCAGTACCACTTCTTTGTACAAATCCTGATAAATTACAGGCAGCTCTGTCTCCTGGAAAATAGCAGAGAAGCGATCTTCAACAAATGGCATTTTGACTTGTTGAAAGAGGCACGCTTTGGAGATCTTTAGGCGGCGTTTGTTAGCTTTATCCGCCGCTCTCTTCTCGCTATATGATAATACCGGCACATCATGTGTAGGAGAGGCAGTTGGTGGTTCCGGTGCTGGAGTTCTGGCGGCAACCAGTTGATCGTAGTTTCGGAAGTAACGGTGATAATTTTCTCGGGTGAAGGGATATCTTTTGACGTCAAATGGTTCATCCTCCCCTGCTTTGTCGGTGTCGGAGTCATCGTTTGAAGGGGAGGTGGCTGGTTGAGTTGATTCGTTAAAAGCATCCCTCACAATGTTGTCTTCTTCCGGGTCACTAGGTAAATCAATAACTGTGTCCGCCTCTTTTCTCAGAACCTGTTGAACGTTGTCGTTTTTATTGTTCTCAACCTCAAAATTTATAGATTGGAGATGACACATAGATTCAAGTTTTTCGGCTTCAGTCATCTCACTGGATTTACGGTTATTTTGGGGCAAGATGTCTTCACTCTCATCTACTCGCCACTGGTTGAGTGGTTCAACGTTCAGCACCTGATTGTAATCAAACTCAACAATCGCCCAGTCATGTACATACTCGTATTCTTGTTGGCCTCCTCCCCGTGTTTGATGAGAGGAGCTGGGTTGGTGTTGGGAATGACTTGCACCTCCGGAGTGTTGAGAACTGGATCCACCACGTTCCAGAATTCTCCTCTGTCCTCCTCCTCCCTGAGGATCATCCTCAGGGTCTCCCGGTCTCCTGAAAGTGAGTGAACCTGGATTGCAGGGTTCCACCAGTTCTTCTATGCGATAGTTGAACATCGCTTTAATTTGTTCAATAGTAAAAGAACGGGATGCTTCCAGGAGCATTTCTCGGTTTAATGGATCAGAAGCCGGTGGAAGAGGAGCAACAGTTGCCAGCCTACTCTCAATGTTCTCCAACCTCGTACTTAGTGATTGGATTGTTGAAGTGAGATGAGGGATAAGCTGCATGTTAGGATTTGGCATTTCAGTTGTGGTGGTGGTGGTAGCCACAGATGGTGTAGGCTGTTGAGGGAGGGTCATAACAACCGTTGTAGGTGAAGTTGTAACGACCCTCGAGGCAGTACCAGTAAAGATGGTAAACGGGGGAAGTGAGGTGTCTATTGGAGGTGTTGTGGTTGTGACTGGCGGTGTTGTGGTTGTTACTGGTGGAGTTATGGTGGTGACTGGTGGAGATGTGGTTGTTACTGGTGGAGTTGTGGTGGTGATTGGTGGGATTGTTGTTGTAACTGGTGGAGAAGTGGTTGTCATCGGTGGAGTTGTGGTGGTGATTGGTGGGATTGTTGTTGTAACTGGTGGAGAAGTGATTGTGGAGACTGGAATTGTGGATGATAGTGGGGGGACTGTTGGTATGGTGGTTGTGACTGGTTGTTCGGAGGTTGCAGTTGTTGGGATGGTGGATGAAGTTGGAGGGATGGAGGTTGTTGTAGTGGGAATTGTTGATGTGATTGGTTGGTGGGTGTGTGGTGGAGAAGGATTCGTGAAGAGAGGATCATCGAAGGGGTTTGGGGATTCTTGTGGTGGTGGTGACGGTGGATCTTGTTGTGGTGGTGAAGGTGGACCGTGTGGTGATGGTGGTGAACCTGGTCGATCAGATATCGTTGCAGCGGAGTCTGTTGATGATGAAGAAGAGGACGGTTCAGCTGGTTGTTGTGGTTGTCGTATGATGGGTCGAGTTGGCGGAGGTAGAACTTGTTCAGATGATGTAGTGGCAACCGACCCACTTCCTGAGGCACCGCTGGAAAAAATTCGAGGTCGTTTAGCACGTTGGTGAGCCGGTGGTTGTTGTTGTTCAGCCTGTCTACGTCTAGGACGTGGTTGAGGTGGTGGTTGTTGTACTGGGGCAGCTTGTTGTGCGGGAGCAGCTGGTTGAGCTGGAGCAGGAGGTGCTCCTTCAGGTGTCCAGTCAGGATAATGAAGAGCCCGGTATTGGTTCACACTATCAAGATTGAAGTTTGCGATTTTAAGGAGTGGGAGTGGGATCGCGGCCTCATTGACTTCAGTTGTACCACTGTTTCCCCTTAGAAAATTAACGCTCGATGGTATGAATCTTCGTGCAACATCTCTGGTGTGAATGTTTGGGTATCTCTCCATGAAATGTGCTATCATAATTGCCCAGAACCTCGGGTATGGCAGAAATGCCGGTTCCTTTGATTTGGAGAGCTTGAATTCTTCCCACAAGTAGGCAGCATAGTCAAAGTGGCGGTTGTAGCACATGGCATGATAGGCATGGTGAACTTCTTTTGAGGCCCTGTCGTGACCACCTTTCTTTGCTGTCATGCAACGGTTGAAGATTGTGAAGACATGGGACCAACTTCTTGCCATATTTTTCTTTTTCAATTCTCTTAAGTCAATAGATTCCCGAGGAAGGAGAAGACCAAGATCGTGAATCTCGTAATACACTTGTTGGAATGGCAGCTGAGGTTCAAAGGTGGTGAGTGGTGGTCTTGAATCGGCACGAGGTAAACGGAAGATGTCATAAAGATCATCTTTTGTGAATTGAATTGGTTGTTCATCAATAATAGTTTCGAAGTGGTGTGGGGTTGTTGATGTCACCAGTGTTAGGTTAACGAAGAACTGTTGTACGTACACCGCTGGAACTGATGGTCTGGCATTTATTGAGTAATAAAGAGGATGGCGTTGGAGAACATGAGAATGAATCGGGTAGTTGATGGAGAACGAGACTTCTTCTTCCGGTGCCCAGTAGGGGTTGTTCTTCGCCATGGGTTTGAGCCTGTATGGAGGAACCAGGGTGTTCTCGTCAATGATATGTTGTGCCGCCATCTGTGGTTTAGACACTAAGAACACATGGCACAAAATGATAAGTAAAGTTAGTGCACAGTGTATTATATATAAAAAATAAATGTAACGATGATGTTTCACACTTATCGAGACGAGAGGATCCTAAGTAATTTTAATAGTATATAGTATTGAAATATAAAAAAAATTGTAAATTATAATTATAAATAAAATACATATAATAAAAAAAACTTAGAAAAAGAAAAAGAAGCTCGGGCCGAACATCAAGAAGAAGTTCGGGCCGAACATCCTCAACAACTTCGGGCCGAACATGTGTATGAACTTCGGGCCAAACATGTGTATGAACTTCGGGCCGAACATGTGTATGAACTTCGGGCCGAAGTTGTGACACTAGTTAGGGCCTAACTTGTAACACTAGTTCGGGCCAAACTCGTAATACAAGTTCGGGCCGAACTTGTAATACAAGTTCGGGCCGAAGATTTTTACGATCTAGGGTTTCTAAACTGTTTTTCAAATCTGGCATTTTTAGATCGATATATTCAAGAAAAACTGGCCAATAGGGAGCGGTTTAGCTAATCGAACATACTTAGATAACATCGTATAGCAATAAGAACCCTAGATCGAACTAAGTCCCTAATTTTGAAACCCTAGTAAAAGCCGAACAGTCAATCGATCGATTTCGGAACAAAGAGCATCAAACAGACAGAATCGAAGGTGGAGATCTTACCAAATATGGTTGTAGAAGGATTGGAGATGAGATGGAAACGGAATCGAGCGGATTTGAATTCGAGAATCGAAGATCGGGCTTAACTGTGTGTTTCGCCGGTGTCGTAGTGTGTGTAGTCAAGAATGAGTATACGAGAATAGTGAAGTTCGGCCGGCTCTTTTATAGGTGAAAAGTTCGAGCCGAACTTCCTAACCGACTAAGAACTTCGGGCCGGGAACAGTAAGAAGTTCGGCCCGAAGAACACCCCTTTGCCCTTTGTTTTTTTTTTTTGTTTTTTTTTTTTAAATTTAAAAACAAAAGAAACACAAGTAAAAAAAAATCATTAAAAATTAAATGAAATTAAAAACTAGTTAAAAAAATAAAGAAAAACTCCTAATGACTGTCGAGAGACGAAATTAAGGAACTCTGCATCAGCTCCCCCGATACTGATGAGATGAGTGAAATCTCTCCATTGACAGTTGACGACGATTTGACGATCGGGTTTCAAGACGAGTTTCTTGAAAACCATAGTGATGATACGAAGAATGCAACGATTTAACAATTTGAAAAATACGAATTGAAGATAATTAAGTTTTGAGATTTAACATACCAAGCTTTGAGACAAGATAATTAAAACGTTTTTCGTCCAAAGCCTTGGTAAACAAATCTGCTAATTGAAAATCGGTGGATACGAAGTACAATTCAACATTACCCAGTTCAACGTGATCTTTGATAAAATGATATCGAAGATCGATATGTTTGGTTTTAGAATGTTGAACTGGATTGCAAGATATTGCAATTGCACTTCTGGAATCACAATATAAAGGAATGCGGCTATAGGAAAAGCCGTAGTCCTTTAATTGTGATTGCATCCATATCACCTGGGACAGACAGCTAGCGGCTGCAACATATTCTGCTTCAGCGGTTGATAGTGAGACGCGGTTCTGCTTTCTTGATGACCAGCTGACTAGCTTATCTCCCAAGAATTGAACTCCCCCGGATGTACTCTTCCTGTCCACCATGCACCCAGCATGATCAGCATCAGAGAAGGCAGAAAGATCAAACGAGGTCTCCTTGGGATACCAAAGACCAAAATCTCTGGTGCCTTTTAGGTAACGGAAGATTCGTTTGACTGCCAGAAAGTGAGATTCTTTGGGAGCAGCCTGATACCGAGCACAGATGCATGTTGAAAACATGATATCCGGACGACTGGCCGTTAAGTAAAGGAGTGATCCAATCATAACCCGATAGTTTGTGACATCTACCGGTTTACCATCCAGATCAGCACTAAGTTTGGCGGTCGTGGACATCGGTGTTGCGATAGGTTTACAGTCGTCCATGAGATACTTCTTCAGCAGATCAGAGATATACTTTGATTGATTGATGAAGATGCCAGTTGGAAGTTGACGAACTTGAAGACCTAGGAAGAAGTTCATCTCACCCATCATGCTCATTTCAAAGCGTTTTACCATGAGATCGGAGAAACGTTTGCAATATTTCGGATTTGTAGACCCAAAAATAATGTCATCGACGTAGATCTGAATTAGGATGATGTCTTCCCCGTGTCGTTTGATAAACAAGGTGGTATCAACTTTTCCCTTTGAAAAACCAGTTTCAACTAAGAACTGGGAAAGGACATCATACCATGCCCTAGGGGCCTGTTTCAAGCCATAGAGAGCTTTGTCGAGAACATAGACATAATCTGGATGTTTGGGATTTACAAACCCTTCTGGTTGATTAACAAACACCTCCTCTTTTAGAATACCATTTAAGAATGCAGTCTTTACATCCATCTGATAGATAGTAAAGTTTTTGTGAGCTGCATATGCTAAGAAAATGCGAATGGCTTCTATGCGGGCAACATGAGCAAATGTTTCTTCGTAATCAATGCCTTCCTGTTGAGCGTAACCCTTAGCTACCAACCTTGCTTTGTTACGAATGACGATTCCATTTTCATCTTTCTTGTTCTTAAAAATCCACTTAGTTCCGATTACTGATGATCCCGGGGTTTTAGGAACTAAGCGCCAGACCTTTAATCTTTCGAATTGATTAATCTCTTCCTGCATCGCAATTATCCAGTCTGGATCGGAAAGCGCTTCACAGACTTTCTTTGGTTCAGTGGAGCTTAAGAATGATGCATGATGACATTCATCTGCTGAAGCCCGTCTAGTTTGGACCGAGGAGGCTGGGTTTCCGATGATTTGGTCCAAAGGATGTTCCTTTGTCCACTTCGTAGAATGAGGAAGTGGGAGTTGACCAGGGTTAACGTTGGAATTATCAGTGAAAGCAGGATGTGGTATGATTGCAGTTTCAGTATTGTGAGGATTGATCGGAGGTGGTGGATCGACTCGAGGAAGATGAAATTTAGAGAAATCAATCACCAGTGGAGCGATAATATCTGAGGGAGGTGGGGGATCGACTGGTGAAGATTGAGTTCCTTGTGTCGATGTTGAAGGACCTGCACTTGATGGGGGTATTGGTGAGTTTGGAGCAGGTGAGGTAGGTGATGGAGTCTCATTTGGGGATGGAGTGTTGATTTCCGGAGCTGTGATTGATTGAGCATCTGCCGGAGGTGGGGGTGGAGGTGGGGGTGTAGGTGGGGGTGGGGGTGGGGGTGGGGGTGGAGGTGGGGGTGGGGGTGGGTGTCTGACGTTGTGATATTCATCATGGAAGTGTTGGAATAGGATTTCAAGATCATTCAGAGAGGATGAATGGTTAGTGGAGGTTGTGGGTAGAGGTCTTTCAATGCCAGTTGAGCTTGAATCAAGCAGGAATGTTTCATTGAATGAGACATTGACACTTTCTCTGACCATTCTTGTAGAGCGGTTGTATACTCTGAATGAGGCTGAATCCTTTGAATAGCCTATAAAGACTCCTTCCTTGGCTTTCTCTTCAAACTTGTTGAGTTTCTCGTTATCAGATAGGATGAAGCATCGACTACCAAAGATGTGGAAGAAGTTAACATTTGGTATTCGATTGTTGATTAGCTCATAAGGAGTTTTGTTGTATGTTTTGTTTATGATTGAGCGGTTCTGTGTAAAACAGGCGGTGATGATGGCTTCTGCCCATAACGACAGAGGAAGTTTTGAAAATGAAAGCATCGTACGAGCAGCTTCCACTAAAGTGCGGTTTCGTCTTTCAACAACACCGTTCTGTTGAGGAGTTCGTGCAGCGGAAAATTAACGGGTGATGCCAGCAGATTCAAGATAAGAGTCAAGGACCCGATTCTTGAATTCAGTACCATTGTCGGTACGGATTGTTTGAACGTTTAATTCCAGGTTCACTTGAGTTTTCTTGATAAATGAGATAATGATCTCTGCGACTTCATCCTTTGAACGAAGAAAATAGACCCATGTGTATCTGGAGTAGTCATCAACAATAACCAAAACATAACATTTTCCTGCAAGACTGTGAACGCTCATTGGACCACATAAGTCCATATGTAGAAGTTCAAGAGGTTTGGAAGTACTGGGAGCAGGTTTAGGTTTGTGAGACTTTTTGGTCATTTTCCCTTTTTCACACGAAGAACATTTGTGATCTTTGTCAAAGGCAACATCAGGCAATCCCGACACATGACCTCCTTTTACGAGTTTGTTCATGGTTTTAAAGTTGAGATGAGACAAACGTCGATGCCATAACCATGACTCATTGGCAGTAGCTTTAGACACGAGACAGAATTCTTCGGTTGTACTCAGGTCATTAAGATCAATAGTGAAGAGGCTTGTGTCACGAGTTCCAGTTAGAAGTTCATCCCCGTCATATGTCCGAATGGCACACTTCTTTGTGCGAAAGTTTACTTCTAGAGTCTTGTCACAAAATTTTCCGATGCTGAAGATATTATGTGAGAGATCTTCGACAAAGGCAACATTTCTGATTATCAGGTTATGGTAGATAAGATCACCAAGACCTAAGATGGCTGCTAAGTGATCATTTCCAAATTTGACCGTTCCTAAGTATTTTTCACGAAAGTTGGTCAGGAGATTTTTGTTTCCTGTCATGTGCCTCGAACAGCCCGAGTCGAGGTACCACACATTCTACATAAAACAAATAAAACATTTTAGGTACCCAATCTTGTATGGGTCCAGAACGATTAGAGACATATGTTTTATGCAGATATTATGAGATGATCAATTTAGAGCTTTTGGGAACTGCTAGGAGGCAGTTCAGATTTGATGATCCATTTGAGAGATTTTTCAGAGGATTGGATAATCCAATGAGATTTTTCGTTTTTAACCCAAGTATATTTCACATGAGTAGACGTTTTAATGGATGGTTTGTCGAATTTGGGGAGAACTGACGGTTTTGGCTTTTGTGCAGCTTTACCCTGAGGAGATGTGCGACTAGAAGAGAAGTGAGAAACAGAAATTTGTGGTTGTTTAGACGGTATCTTTGATTGTTTTGAGGGTAGCTTTTGAGCTTTTGATCTTTTGTTAGAAACAGAAGTTTGTGGAGTTTGAGAAGATTTCTTCTGTTGTTTGAAAGCCGGAGATGATAAGATCTTTTGAGGTGATTTTGCTGGTTTAGTGACGTATGATTTGCATAGATATGGATAGCACGTTCTGCATGTGTTTATAAGTTTACCAGATTTATGATAGACGATGGTCTTATGAATACTGCAAGGTGCATCAAGTTTTACAAAAAAACGTTTATCAGTTTGAGTTATCTGTTTCTTTTTAATTTTGTCAAAAAATCTTTTTGTTCCATATTTGTCAGTTTTAACATACACATCACCAAAATCAGGAGAGTAACGGACAGGACGATAAACAGTAGAATCATAGTCCGTTCTAAAAGCTGTTAAAATAGTTTTCACAAAATTAAAGTTTTTACACATGCCATGAGCTTCTTTTGGAGAAATAAACTGTCTAGAGTCATTACATTTATTTTGAACAGAAAAAGATGAAACTACAGACTTAGGTGGACTAGACTTCTTAAGTAGACTAGGCTTCTTAAGCATACTGGATCCAGTCTGAATAGACTTCTTTGACTGTGTGGCTCTGTTGACTTCTGGTTGCTTCATGGACTTCTTCCCTCCGGACTCTAATCTTCCATCTGCAAGATTCAAAATAGGTGGATTAGAGCTTCTCTTCAAGATGGTTGGAACAGGATTTGTCGGAGCTGGCCCTAATAAAGAGGCTGTAGAATTTTTGGAAACAGCATTATTCGTTGTAGTTTTTAATTCTAAAATGGTGTCCTCTAAATTATGTATTTTTGTTTGAAGATTTTCCTTTTCTTTGTCAAATGCTTTGTGAGTTTCATCAATTTCAGATTCAAGTTGAACAATTTTCTTTTCTAAAATCAACGGTGGAACATAAAGCTTTGGTTCAATTGTTTGTTTTAAAACTTCATTTTCAGAGATGAAAAATTCTTCTGGAGTGATAATCGGGAAGTACTCATTGTTTTCAAATTTTGCTTTATTCTTTTCATATGTATAATTCAATTCAGAATAGTTAAAGCTGATTTGAGTGTGTTCCTTCTTTTTTCTGTTGAACTTCTCGATTTCTGCTTCCTCGTCCGGCATATGAAGAAAGCTTTGCCATATTCCCAAGTTCATGTAATCGTAATTGTATAGTGTGGGAACAACATCAGCAGATTTTTCCAGAGGACGGGAGTTCTCAGCGTCGAGACCTACTTTTGATTTGAAAGATCTGAACTCTTTTGGCTGATTTAATTTTATCGTTTGTTCAGTGTGGCCAGCTTTCACAATCGTCTGCTCTAGTTTAGAGATGTGTTCTTCAGCATTTTCTTTCTTGACAGTAAGACTGTGTATGGTTGCTGATTGTTCATCGATTTCCTTATTAAAATTGTTTGTAATGTTTGTGATTTGTTCATTTAGTTTTTGAATCTCGGTATCAGCTGTCTTCAACTTATCTTGGTAGTCTTTCATCTTTATGTCAACCGACTTCATCCATGTTTGCTCTCGACTGAGTTGGATAGCTAAGTCATTTATCAGCTGCTTGGAGTCGTCTTTGTCATTTGAGACCGTCTTCATCGTTTTGAGGTTTGATATTTCAAGATTTTTTGTATTAATTATATGATTTAGACGATTTACTTCACTGGTGTGAGCAGCATGAAATGTTTACAACTGTTGTTGTAACTCTTGTGTTTTTTGATTTGAATTATTAATTTGATTTACTTGAGGAACAAGAGTTTCAAGTTGGCGACGAAAGGTTAAATTTTCATCTTTTAATTTTAGGATTTGTGTATTTGATGCATTCGTTGTATTTATTTGTTTTTGTAGATTATTTTGTAATTCTGAAATTTGAAATTTATAAGCAGATTTTGACGTAGACAACTGATTTTGTAATTCCTTGTTTTCTTGAGTTATTTGAAGAGAAACTTGACTTAATTCACTCAAATCATTTAAGAGTTGACCTTTTTCAGATTCCAAATCAGTTATTTGTTTTGTCAAATGTGATTTCTCATCAATTTTAGTAAAGAGTTTTTCATTAAACAAGGAATTCTCTGATTCATCAGTGTCTGAATCAGTTAATAAAGAGTGTACCTCATTTTCATCATTCTCAGGAATGCCCAGTGCAGCCCTGAGTTCGTTAGATCTCGCCATGAGAGCCAGGCTTGCTGTGCATTCCTCTTCCTCTTGATCATCAGAGTCCTCCAACCACTGTAGATCCTCAGCCAGTAGAACTTTCCCATTTTCAACTTGTTTGGCCATGAGCATTTTCCGTTTAAAGTATTCTGAGTCCTTCACCTTTGGCTTCTGGCATTCTTTGGCAAAATGGCCCGTCAGACCACAATTGTAAGATTTCTTAGGTGGCTCGGTGGAGGAAGATGAGGATTTGTTGTTCGGGGTTTGAGAAGAGGAATTGTATTTGAAATTTGAGGATGATCTAAGGTTGTTGTTGGTTGGTTTCTTATAGTACTTTTTGTTATAGGAGGAAATGAGAGCCAAGGCTTGACGAACTGAGTCGAGTTCATCTTGTGTCCCCGCTGGGATCAGAGTTTCTGGTTCTTCATTTACCACCTCTTTTGTTTGTGCTGCAACCATTGCTTCGTTGATACCTTTGTTAAGAGCCAGATTTTGTTTGGTCAACATTGCCAAGGTGTCTGTCATATCTTGCCTGTTTTTGACGATTCCTTTCACCATAGGCTCGTTTTGATGTAGGTACTCATATAGTTCATGAATATCTATGGAGCTCAAATCCTTGTGCTGCATTGCACTGTTTCCAAACATCTCCCACTCCGGTAGTAGGGATTGGATGAATTTGATGTTGATTTCAAGCTTCTCTTTGATGAGGTTGTTCTTTCGGAGATCGTTGAGCATGTTGCAGAATCTAAGATACGTTTGCCCTAGTTCTTCCATTGGGGTAGCTTTGAATTGACCATAGGCGTTTAAGGTCGAAACCATCTTTGCTTTATTACCCAGGTCGGTACCCTCCATTTGCTTTTGAATTTCATCCCAAAGCTCTTTCCCCGTGCTGAAGCTATCAAGGCTGCTGTAGATTTCATTCGTTATGCCTTGTAGCATGTATGAGTGTGCGAACACATCCACCCTAGCCCTATCCTTTTGCTCTTGAGTGTATTCCGCCGGGGGAATTTCGATTACACCTCCAGGTATCGCTGGTTCGGTGTTTAGGGCTGGAGCCACAGCACGATAGAACTTAGCGGGTCCGGTTGTAAGGGATTCAAGGATAGATGGACCAGCTTGTTGGCTCAGGATGAAATGGAGAAACCGTTTCTTCCATTGACCGTATTCTCCTCGGTAGAGAACAGGTGGTTTCGTGTCTGATCCAATGGACAAGGCGTCCTTGGAAGTCATATCTTGTTGGAAGAAAGAACGACCGAACAAAAAAAAATTTAAATTTGGAAAAGAAGTTCGGGCCGAAGTACAAAAGAAGTTCGGGCCGAAGTACAAAAGAAGTTCGGGTCGAAGTGTAAAAGAAGTTCGGGCCGAAGTGCAAAAGAAGTTCAGGTCGAAGTGTAAAAGAAGTTCGGACCGAAGTACAAAAGAAGTTCGGGCCGAGGTAGTGAAAGAAGTTCGAGCCGAAGTAGGGTTTGAAGTTCGAGCCGAAGTAGGGTTAAAGTTCGGGCCGAAGTTGGGTAGTAGTTCGGGCCGAAGTTAGTGTTCAAGTTCGGGCCGAAGTTGTTGATGATGTTCGGGCCGAACTTGTTACTGTTCTCGGGCCGAACAGTTTCTTGCGCAGAACAGTTACGAACAGCCTATAAAAAACCCACTAATTTGATCCTAAAATGCTCATTTCTTACCCAAATTCTTTGATTTTAATCACAAACTGACCCAAATACTATTTCCTTCAATCCATTTCAACTGTATTACCCAAAAACAACCTAGATCTATTCGAAAATTTGAATTTAAAGGGTTTTTGAAGCTTTAATGGTTTTTCCTAAAACTCTTAATTCTTCATCAGTATGGATTAGATTCAAACCAAGCTTGATTCTAAGCTTAATATAACAATAAAAGGAAGCTATTCAATCCATAATAACAAGAAATAGTACCTTAAATCTGATTTTTGATCTTAAACCCCTTTTTCTTCAAAAACCTTCAAAAACCCACTGATTCTTCTGATTTTAACACCAATTGATGGATTTGGATCGTTTTCAAGATGAAATTATGCTCTGATACCAATTGTAATGCATAGATTCATTGATTCAATCCATTAGATGGTGTTAGATGATGATTTTGGTGAGAAAGATGAAGAAGAACAATTAGGGCTTTTAGAGAGAGAAAGTAGAGAGATGGTAGAGAACAATTGCTGGAATGTTGAAATGATAATTGTGCAAAAGTTAAGGAATTAAGCCTTACACTTTGGTATTTATATCATGGCTTAATTCCTTGTTAGTTAGGACCATTTCCTAAATAAAACTTAACATATATACAATGTTACACTTTACCCCCCTAGACTATCTATTACAACTTTCTAGTACCTAACAGAATGATTAAGAAGTTTTTTATAAAACTTGGTTTCGTTGTGAGAAACTTTTTTATTAGAACTCTGACAGCTTAATGATTCGACATATGTTATATGAAAGAATGATTCAGCACTTTTTTTGCTATCTCATTCAGCATATACTTCATTCAGAGGCGCTAAACAAACGCACTGAATGTTGAATGATTCAACATTAAGCGTTGAATGGTTCTATTAAGCTGCAAAAAAACACTACCTTAGCCCCGTTTGTTTTAACGTAATCCTCCGTAATTGTAATTCAATTATATTACGGAGGTATGTTCGGATGGACTTTTTTTTCGTAATTCAATTATGACGTAATTTCAAAATACGATATTCGCTATAATTGAAATCCGTCCCGACACCCTATGAATTCAATTACAGTCCTTTAGTAAACTACCAAATTAGAATATTTTGTATGCTACAAATTTTAAAATCGTTCAAAAATATTTAAAAAATTAAAAATTAAAAATAATTAAATTTTTTTTTTAAAAAAATAAATAAGTTTCAACTTTAAAAAAATAAAAAAAAATTAAACTTAAAAAAAATTAAATTAAAAAAAGTAAAAAAAAATGATAAAATTTTAAATAAAAATCTAAAAAGGTTAAAAAAAAGGCATATGTATGAATATAAATTACAACTAAAACACGGTGAATTCAATTCTTTCATAATTAAATTCCATTACAGAAGATTACGGCATATCAAACGACCCTTAATATAAAAGTTAAATGAATAATGTGCATGGGATATCCACAAACTAATATACCTTGTTTTTACGTTAATGCCGCCCCCACACAGTTGGCGAAGGAAATAACACTGAATTGGGGCGGTGTGGTATCACCGAAATGGCGCTGTTATTTGGCGAATGGCGATCCATATCTAAATGGTGCTATTTTTGCGCAATGATCCACGGTTATCTACATATCTTTTATTCAATTAACTTCAACAATAAATTTGGTATACGATCCAAATTTAAATAATGTTATTTGTCCATAAAAAATGAGATCGAGTCATTGTATTTTTTTTTTCACACAACATGGTTATTTCTAGATAAATAAATTTTATAAAAATATGATAAATAAGGATAAATCATTTAAAGAACGTAGGAATTGGTTTCGTGTCATTTAGATACCGTATGAGGAAGTTATGGACGAAACTGGGGCGAGACAAAGAACGAAAGTTGCACCCTCGCTGCCCTGTAGAGTTCGCGACGCGAACCTAAGTTCACGTTCGTGAACTTGGGACAGAGATTTCAGAATTTCAGAGATCGGAGTTCACGGCTAGTTCACGATCGGGAAGTATTCGTGACACGGGAAGTTCGCGGCGCGAACTCCCGTTCACGAACGTGAACTGTGCGAGACCAGCATTAAAAGTCGGGAAAGTTATGGTTTTCACCCATTTCCACCCTTGTTGAAGGGCAACCGATTTGAGAGCTCTTTGGGGGCGATTTTAGTGTTCTTGAGCTAAGATCTTCACCATCTTTGAGGATGTATGCATCTAAGCTAAGATCTAAGGTAAATTTCATCTCCTAACTAGTTTATGAACTTGATTTGGGGGAAAGTGATGATAATGGTAACTTGTCAAAAGTCTTGGCTAAATATGTGACGGTGAGTGTAAAACACACATAAGAAGTGTGTGAACCATGTATTCTATCAGATCTATGTTATGGGGTTAGTAACCATGAACTAGGGTTTATGGTCTTATACCAAGATTGATGAACTTGGTTGTGGGGGATGGATATTGGTGTTGTAACGTTGTATAGTTGTAGATGATAACTAGAATTATGATGATTATGTTGATAGGTTGTAAGGACCTAAAGATTGGAGATATTCCAAAGGCGGGAAGCAATGATTCGTGTTGATAAACACGATATGGATTTAGCTATCGCTAAGGTGAGTACATGAGACTTTTAAACTGGGTACATAGCAAAGAGTTTTGAAAATACTTATGATACTTTTATGAGTCTTTATTAATAAATGTTTTGATAAAGATAGTGACTGAAAAGGATAAGAAAGTAGGTGTAATGTGATACTAGAATAAGTCTATTATTGATGATTTGGAAGTAAATATGGAATCTATATTAATGAACCATATTAATAAAGTTATTGAGCAAAATAGCGTATATTGAGTCTCTATTAATAAATATGTATTAGTAAAACAAATGGGAATGATTTTATAGTAATTAGTGTCTATTGGTAAGGTTTACTAATAAACGTAAATAACGAGTATATATATGAAAATGAATATGATGTGACTGGTAATAATTATGTATTATAGTCATAGAAAAGATAAAAAATATTATGATATCGATTAAATAAGAAATGTATCATATGAAATAAGTAAGTATGGACCTCATATGGTTCATAGATGTAGAATTAGATATGGGTTGCTTATGAGCGGGTCTGCTGGACCATACAGGTACGTTCACACTATGTAGAAGTATTTATATATAGTTATTATTAGATGACTAACTTGTTTGATGATTGATGTGATAGCCGAATGCTTTGATTGGAATAACTGATGAGTTATGGTAAGAATGAGATGATGTGATGACGCGGGGGATCCCCGGTCATGAGGTGTGGAGTGAGGGCCAGTTGGGTGGATTCCCATCGACTCATCCACGGTAGTAGTCTTGCTAAATGGAGGAAGGTCCGGCGAGTAAGGCACGTATCGGTAGATTGGGCGATTCCCTCTTGCCGTTATCTTGAGTAATTCGGGGGATCCCCGGTATCTTTCTAGTATGTATATGTTTATATACTAGATTTGGTTGAAGCTTATTACTGCGGGGATCCCCGGTTAATAAGTTAATGTGCTTCTAGTTAGTTCGGGGGCAACCCGATAACTAGATATGTTTGTGCTTGTAACATCCCAAAACCCGGCCTAGTAGTTTATTGACCTTAAGGTATCTCATTAAATGATTATCTGATTAAATGCTTAGTTTATTTAATTAGCCTGCTGTCTTTTGCGGTATTTTAACCAAGGGGTTAAATACCCGACTTGTGATATATTTGGAATGAAAATGTGATTTTTATATTTTTAGATTCCTTGATGAATTTCGTTTCCGGAAATACTTTTGTTTTTGAAATTGGGGTCCGTTTGCTATTTTAAGTAAATTAATTACGAAAGGGACCTTTCAGACATATACTGTTTTATTTAAAAAAAGACCAAGAGGGGCCCCACCCCCTCTTGTTTGACCGGCCACGAGAGAGAGATGGAAACCCCCTCTTTTTTCCTTTCCCTTTCATTTGAACATTATCCATAAACTTTCACTATTTCATTGCCAAACTCTCTCTAGCAAACCCCATCTTGTTCTTGAGCATTCTTGGTGTTTTCTTGTGCTTGATTCCGAAATTGCTACTAGTGTTTGTGTAGAAGAAGCTTAAAAGTAAGTCACACATTTTCCTTGTCCTGTTTATGGTGTTCTTGAGCTTGGTTATGAACTAGGGTTTGTGATTGCTAGTGTTTAGTGGTTAAATATTGTTTTGGATGTTGTAGTATGTGTTTATGCAAGCTTTTACATCATTTGTATGGTTATTTGTTGAAGGAAGACAAGATTTGGTGAAAATCACCTTCAACCTCCATTAATGGTGGATGTTGAAGGTGGGTTTTGATGAATCTTGGATTTCTTGTTATTTGGATGGATGCAATTGTTTGTTAGGTTGAGATAACATGTTTGTTAAGCTTTGGATGTATACAACCTAGTATTGTTAATTGGTGAAGTAAGTTAACTAGTGTTTGGATGATTTTGTCAAAATGGTGATCTAGTGATTATGCAAGTATGTTACTTGGAATTTGTGGTAGTTGTCAACTTGATGGAATCTCTAAATGATTGTGAATTGCTAGTATAAAGATTAATTGCTAGTTGATGGAATTGTGGGAGTGTTAGGATCATATTCGGGTTTTGGCCCGTTTGGGTCGAATGGTCATGGGATGAGCTAGATAGTCATGAACGATTACTTGGAATGTTGTGATTGATAGACTAAGTGGCGTTGTCATAAAATATGTATTTTATGAGCCTTAGGTTGCGGTTTGTTAAAATTGTCAATTTTGACATTTCGGTGGATTGATCACTAACTCGGTATATGTGTTGACAGGAACAGGGAAGGATACTCAGTGATACTAGCTCACTGAGATAAGGATCGGAAGTTGAAAGGTGAGTGGATTCAACCTACAACTCGGGTTTCGGTTTAATTGTTTGGTATTGGTATTTTAGTGAAAATCGCAGGAAGTTACCAGACAAGGGGAGTCACGGCGTGAACTCCACCTAGCGATCGGAAGTCGGCCCAGAGAAGTTGGTTGTTAGTCGCGAAGTAGATCACGATCGGAGTTCCCGACGCGAACCCTAGTTCGCGATCGTGAACTAGAGTTCGCGATTGGGAACTCTTTCGTGACGTTTTTCGCGGTGTTTTTCGTAGCTAGTCTACTTGTTATGTATGCCTAGTGTTAGGGAATACCATACGTGACTATGTGCACATTCGGGATGAGGTCAGTGTCGTATGGATAACAGTTGGGCATAGTGTATCGACTAATAGGGTATCCGACCTTACCTGTATACGTTGCATGGTTAAGGGGAGGGAGTTGCCCGGGGTGTTGGATACAGGCTATCGGTTACCGTGGTTTTGGCCGACCATGGTTTAAGGCCCGCAAAGCCACCGATCCTCTCAAATAAGTGATTACCCAACCGGAGATGTTTATAACTTCCGTGTTTAAGTGATTAGTGTAGTTGGTAGTGCTAGGAATTCATTCACTTAGCTTTTGTGCTAATCCCTCCCTTATTGACACATTTCAGGTTGGAAGGCTTGAACGGGTCGGGCTTCGACGGGAAGTTTGACCATGCTTTAAATAGTTGTTTTTGTTAAATGAGCCGTGTGTCGTAATACCGTCTTTTAACTAACACTTGGTTTGTAATATTTTGTGGGACCCCGGTTTGTAAACCTAACGTAATTAGGAACCTAAATGTATGCTTCCGTAACCTTAGATTAATACTTAATTAGACATTTTTAAAAAAAATGGTTTCAAAAATGCGGTGTTACAGTGCTTGTAGCTAGTTTGGGGGTAACCCGATAGTTAGATATAATTGCTAGGAGAGCAAAAATCGACAAGGTCACAATAGGGTGACTAAGCGGTATTGATGTAGTATATACATATATGTTTATATACTTATGAAATGATTTTTATTAGTGGGGTCTAAAACTCATGTATCTCACGAAACTATTTTTGTCTCACGTGCTACGTTTGTTTTGTGGCTATGTACTCAGGTACAGGTTTGAAGTGATAGAAGGTTGCACTAGAAGTGGCCTAGAGATGTTTAGATCGGGAGCTCATAGGTAGATCCCGTTGCCTATGGTTTTGATATACTTGGCGACACCGTATTTTTGTAAACTCTAATAAAGTTTTTAATGTTTTTGTTAAACTGTATTTTGGACAATATGTCAAATATTGAGAAAAATGTATTTTTAACGATTTAAACGATGTTATAAAAATACGGGTGTTATAGTAGCAATATAAATAAAATTATTTAGTAGAAAATATTATCATATTTTTGGTACAAACACGTGGACCACATTTAGCCATTTTTGGTAGGTCAAATTTGAAATATATGTATAATTAGTGAAACTTACAACACAATATGCATGCAAATTTTAATGATGATTTATAAGATACAACACAATATAAATATTTGTGCAATCAGCGAATAATTATCTCTACTACTTATAAAGCATTTAAACCTTTCCCTAAATTACATTTTGAAAATTCAGCCAAATCCTTACTATTTTCGGAATTGCTACTTTTTCTAAAAAAATATTGTCTCAACAAGGATTCGAACACAAGAACTAGGGGTTAAACTCAAACACCCATACCACCTGCGCTGGCATCGGACAACGATTTCTTATCTAAACACAATTAATTTATGTAGATAAATATACGTCTCTTCATAATTGAGTAGCCTTCGGCCCGTTTCGCCTTCGCCTGTTATGACCGCCTCTACAGCCTGCCAGTCATTTGCTTCTGCCCTCCTCGATACCGCCATTGCATTCATAGAACCGAGGAGCCTCATCGATTCAAGTTAAGCCAATTTCTTCAAACGTCTCCTCGATTCCGCAACTAGCCTCCTCGATTCCTCAAGCGAGTATCCATCTTCATCGTATAAATATATAACATCTATTTGAGGTGTCTTAGAGTTTCATACGAGCAGTAATTAGTTTTCAGGTATATCTTTTGGTTCTGTGTTTCTTAGTACGATTAATTATCGTTTGAACAGTGTTTGGATCCTAACCCTAACTTACATCTATTTCAGAAGGTAGTTTCGTTCGAACAAATGTGTCTGTTTCATCATCTATCACGATCACAATTATCAATCGGTAGTTCGAATACTAACAACCGCGATTGTTTCAACATCTACCCTTTAATGTGAATATCGCTGTGCGATTGTTTCATCATCAACATGAAATAAAGATCTTCCCAAGGCTGGTTTTTTTGTATCTTTACGGTACATGAAATTATGAAATTTGTTTATTGGGCCAAAGAATGTCGATTTTGAATGTTTATTTTCTTGTAAGCTTTTTAATAACTGTTACGTGGTTGTATATCTGATGTAAATTAATATCTGAAGAAATTGTATTTCCGAAAGTGGAATTTGGAGAGAATGGCACTTGGGCCCAATTTAAATCTAATAGTAGAATTGAATCAAAATTTGTTGCATGATTCTACTGTTGTAGATACATAACATGAATATCGGATTAGTTAAATATTTGAGAAGTCAAGTTTCTCTTTAATCTTTTGGTCTTGATGAATTTAAAATTGTTTTCATCATGCAGGAGGAAAGTGTTATAAAAGGGCAAGAGCTGGAAAAATCTATTTTTGATGCTAAATTACATTGTGTATATGGGAGCATTTATAGGAGCAGTTAGCTCAGTTAGCTCATCTTTTATTTCAGTAGTAGCAACCTCATATTTTAGGCCCCCAACAATTTCAATTGATACTCCTTCCTGCATTTATATTTGGTGTTGTTAACTAATGTATGTATCCATTTGTTTTTAGGTTGGTTGTTTATCACTGGATGCTGGACAATTTTTTTTAAAATAGACCTTTTGGATGTAATTTTATTATTGTAGAATAATTAGTTACCCTTTTTAATTTATTGATCTCTGTTTTTAAATTTTTTTTTTAGTTGCGTGTATTAGTAAGTGTACATGAAAATGGTTTTTTGTTTTGAATGTTTACGTGTTTCGTTGTAGGATGTATCTAGCTAGGGTTGTACTAAGCGGAGGCAATTCGTTGTAGAAAATGGTTTTTTGTTTTGAATGTTTAATGGTAATTTGTTACTTTAAAGGTTTGGAAATCACCCTCTACTGTCGATGCTTTTGATTCTACTATTGATTGGTGATTTACGGATCAATGTAATGTTATAGACTCTTTAGTATAGACTCTTTAGTGGAAATCGTGAGAATGGAGTTGCTTTTTCTAATGTAGTTGATGTAAAACTTGTAATAATTACAAAGAAAATCAAGGAAACTAAAGACGTTCAACCGCATAAAAAAACATATGCATCATTTTGTGAAGTCTTTACCGGAATGCAACAATCCAGTTATAAAAATACAATTTTGTCTCTTAAGGAGCCAAACATCGTTATTTATCAAGCAACTATTTTAATTCTTTTCGACTTGTTTGGCCCCAAAACTATAGTTCCTGGGTACCCGCCGCCGCATTGCGCGGGTACCCTGCTAGTTATTCTTTAATTCTAGTTCAATGCAATTCATTGCAGTTCATTGTTCGGGTTTCAAATTTTAAAGTTTTTCAGTTTATTTTATTGGGTTTTTCTATTGTGTGCCCCATAAGAACACATTAAGGGGCATTCAATGAACTTAAAATTCCCAAAAATGTTGCAAAAATCATTAATGAAATTCATATTTACCATTTTAGTGTGATATATTAAATGAAATTTATGATTTATTTAGAAACATTAGTATCATTAAATAACCTTATTGTGTGCCTATAGGGCACACATTAGAAAAACCCTATTTTATTATGCATATTTTAGACTTTTTTTTTTTTTTTTTTTGAACGACAAATTAGTAAGTTAGCGGTTCGAGCCTAGACAGTGACATCCACAAGGGGCAGTATGTCTTCCCTCGAACCTTCCACCTTTTTATTATGCATATTTTAGACTATTTAATATGTTATGTCTAATTATGTATGATTTCGTTACAAAATAATTAATGCTGATTTTTTAAGATATTTTATTTATGTAATGTGTAATTAATGATCAATATGTTAGAGAAATTATTTTGAAGAAGGGCTCAATTCAATTTACTTATTGAGTTTTTCAAACTTATGTCTATAGGGCATTAGATAAAAATCATTCAATAATCAAAATTTAGTGTTCTTATTTGTAATTGTATTTAATACATGTAAAAAATAGAAGTGGTTAAGCTGATATAAGGAAACTTTAAATTCATTAAACATTTATAATCTCAAATCCTTAGAGCAAGAGTTAGGTGTTGTTTTTTTTTTTAGAGCAAAAAGATCTGCTGTCTGCGGATCACATCTGCTAACTGTTGCAGCTTCTGGGTGGTCCAAAGGTCCGCAGTCTGCAAGAAAGCTGTTGTTTGTTTTTTAACATCTGTATACTTGCTTAAATATATAAAAATTTAGTATATCCAACGTCTAACAACATTAAAATAATCAAAACAGCAATATAGTTAGTTGTTTGGAGGAGATGTGTTTGTTTAGGTTTGGAAGACCCAAGAAGCTAATGCCCAAAGCTTCTTGGAGAAGATCTTCTGCAGACATAAAAAGATCTGCGAGCTTCCAACAAAACAAAAATCTGCGGAAGGTTTTTTCTGCGCGTGGTCTGCGCCGCGAAGACAAAAGACCCCAGGAAGACCTTTTGTCAAAAAACAAACAGCACCTTAGTCAAACCCTTACTTATTTGTTCACATTAAATTTAAATTAAATATAGTAGAGTCTCGCAAAGAGCTAGACTAAAAAAACAAAACATTACAAAAGAAGTTTAAGCCAATCAACTCATGAGATCTTACATTACCAAGAAAATGAAAACATAATAATACTATCTACTACATCTCCTCTACGTAATTTACTGTTTTCAAAAAATACCGAATTCCAATATCCCCATATCATCCAATATATAGTAAATCCAATTACTTTGTATCTTTAGATGCCGGTATCTTGTAAGGAATCAAATTGCAAGCTTCCCATCGTTCATCAAACGAGACGCTTATCAAAATTATCAAGACCAAATTAGTGATGTTTGGATTGATGTGAATTAAGCTTACCGTTTATAACTAAAAGAAATGAGCTTATGATAATCTTTTAAATACAAGCAAAGCGAAAAATTAAAATATCTCTAAAGTTTAAACCCTATCTAAAACTAGCATTTATTTACACTTATTGAGGATATTTTCCCCGCGTGTTGCTGCGAGATTTAAAATTTTAAACTTTTTTTACAAATTTAATTTACTTTAGTTAAAGCGACACATTAAAAAAAATTAGTCTTACTCATGTTGAATATACTTATTAATGTGTAATTTTAGTCAACCGATTATTTAGTGGATCTCTAAATATCGTGTTACATATATACAATAGATATTCTTTAGTATTTTAAATAATCTTTATAAATGTTAGAAGCAAACTAATTAAAACTAATAATCTTTTATAGCTTAACATTATAGATCTTTCGGTTATAATATAAATATACTTGATATTAGTATCATATTATTTTAAATTTTAAGTAAATATTTTACTATTACTTTCTTGCTACTTATTAATTGAGCATACCAAATAGTTATAATACTTTAATTCATACTTTTTCATTGGTTTAATTATTATAAACTTTTAAAAATTTAAAGTATATAATTTATTGAAAAAGTTAAGAAATACAAAATTTTATGTAAGATAAAAAAGCTTAATCAAATTCAGTAACAAAAACTGAATGAGATTTTTTAAATATAGTTAAAAGTATAAATTTTAAAATTTTAGAGGTAAAAGTTTGAAAGATGTTTTTTAGTAACCAACAATTAACTAAATTTGTTAAGTATGATTTGAAATATACTCCATCCGTCCCACAAAAAAAGTACCCATTTCTCTTGGACACAAGTTTTAAGGAGAAAGTTAGTGGTGAGGTTATTTGTAATACTTTTGATTAAAATATAAGGTTAGTTTGCAGAGAGAATGATAGTTATTGGTGGGATCCTTGGTAATTATATTATTTTATTAAGTGGACCCTATTAATTTGAGAAATGAGAACTTTTTTGTGGGACAAAAATATAGAGAGAAATGGTTACTTTTTTTTGGGATGGGGAGTAGTATATAAGACTTAATAGGGTTGCTTGGCCATTTGTAAAGTCTGAAGGGTGATTTTGTAAATTTAGAAGACTTCAACACAAAACCATAAATAAAAAATAAAACAGAACGGAAGCAAGGAATAAAATAATAATTGAAGGACTAAAACTAAAAATCAATAAACTTTTATTAAATCACCGATATTTGAATGCACTTTGGAAAAACTAAAAATCAATAAAATTTTATTAAATCACCGATATTTGAATGCACTATGGAAAGAAGTGTCAATCCCGTTTTAAGTAAATCCGTTCCGTGGAGACTGTGATGAACAGTAAAAGGCTTATGGTTATTGTATTATAAGTGGAATGGAATGGAATGGAATTAGTGATGTTTGGATTGACGTAAAATCTCTCTAACGTAAATGACATTTGTGCAAAATGTTTAATTCAAGGCCCAACAACATTCTATTTTACTGGGCCGCCTCAGTGTCAAAAGCTTTTGTAAGAAACCCACTTTCTCATATGTCAAAGCAGTTTTCTTCAAAAAGCCCACCAGTTAGTTTTTAATTACTAAAATTATGGTAATGGTAACAAGGTAACATAAAAGACGAAAATAAAATAAAGAGGATTTGTAAGAGCAAATTATATAGTTCATTTTTTGAATTCTTTAAATAATGAGCTAAATATATTTATTTTTTACTTGTATAGCAAGTTAAAATTTTGGTTAACTAAATAAACAACAATATACAATCCCTTCAAATTAGAGGTACGGAGATGTAAGATGTAGATAGTCATATCTCTACCTAAAGATAAAGATACTGCTTCCAGCGAGACATTCGACAAAAATGCAAACTGAGAGAACATACGTGTATAGGAGATGTGTGTCCATGCCTATAAAAATCAACACAAGTTATAAATACATGCCATTATAAACACTTTTACGAAAATGTGTCTACATGTGAATAAATTCTTGGTTAACTAAATCTTTTGGTTAATTTTTGATACTAGGTTAACTTGTTAACTTGTGAGAAAACATAGAGTTAATTTTCTTCTCATATGAGTATTATAAATTTAGGGTTTTAATCAGTCATAATGTTATTCTTGGGTTGTTAATATTGCTTTAAGTTGTTTACGTGGTTCTAAAGTTGTTTTGATGGTTTAGGGTTCAACTGATGCAGGTAAGATATTTTACCGTTTATCTAGTTGTGTCACTGTGTGTTGCTATTGTCTTGATTTTGTTTTGGATTGCTTTCGTGTTATTCCATTTCAAAGTGATTATTTTTGTTAGGAATCTAAATATCAAGACATTTAATATAACTATACTAATCATAAAATAACTTAGTATAAAAAAATAATCAAAGAAAAGGTGCAACAAAAGGCAAATGCCGGCAGCCTGTAGTTTCCGCGACCAACCACCCACTGAAATTCCGGCACCACTTTAACTCCCGCCGTAACCGCCTTTAATCGCCACAACCAAGAGTTGTGATTGTTCATCGCACCTGTTCGTTTAGTATATATAGGACTTAAATTCCTCAAATGTAATGATTCTGAAAATGTAGATTCGAGAATCATAAAAGTATAGATGACGATGAATCAAAAATGTAAAAAACCTATGAATCAAATAAATGTTTGCTTTGATTTAAACTGTGTATATAAATTATGTTTACAAGATCCTATCAACTTTTGGCCTCCGGCAACATAATTTAATTTCTGAATCTATCACTGTTTTCTATTTAATTACATTGGTGCATGCGAACTACATCACAAAACTAAACACTACAATTAGCTGTATAACGTATTGAAATATGTAACAGAAATAAAATATGAACTCATGAAGTTGATGATAGTACATAACTTATAATTTAAAAACAGATATTTCTCATTACAAGATGAAACATTACAAACATAATAACATATTTAGAAACAAATATTTCACATTACAAGATGAAACATTACAAACATAATAACATATGTAGAAACAAATATTTCTCATTACAAGATGAAACATTACAAAGATACCAGAATTCAACATTAAATATCATGCAAATTAATATTATCAAACTTTACAGCTTTAGATTCAAATCAAGCATTTCATGATGATATTGTTGAGCTGACGGTTGAGAATAAAAACCTCCCTCACATTGCAATTCCATTGTTTCCTCCACGTCATCAACAAACACGGCACCATCATGATCAATAAACCTCGCTACAGTTGTGTTTTGGTTTCGGTTAATTGGCGAGTGAGCCGACGAGTGAGCTTGAACTACATCGAGTGATCGGTTAACCATAAAATTAATTCCCGGGTTAGTTTTCGTTGGCGATAATTGTCTTCTAACCGCATCTCTTTCCCTTTTGTGTGCATTTTGGTGACCACCTAATGCTTGTGAACTATAGAACTTTCTTTTGCAAAAGTTGCATGTGTACACCTTCATAGGTTTTGATGGTGAAATTTCACATAGATTCTGTCCTAGCCGAAGATTCAGCCACCCGTTACGATGACCACCCGTGTTATCTTGACTTGAATTCATCGAATCGATAATATTCACCAAAAAAATGAAGAAAAGGTAATTGAGGTTTGATATTCTTGGGTAAGAGATCTAGCAAAATGAGCATATGATAGATAAGATATAAATATTAGAATCATGAGCTCTGATGTTAAATACTATTTCACACACATACACACAAACTACAAATGCCAAATCTTTTAAATGTCCCCACAAGTGATGCTTGATGTTCTTGAGGGGACATGAGTGTTGCTCCTTTCAAGTATATTCCCCCACTTTCTTATTATTTAATTAGTGCATTTTTATACCAACTTTAAATGGTTCTCTTTTAAGTAACTAAAACTGTACAGAATTAAACGGATCTTTCCAAATATGCATTATTTGCCTTCATTTTAAAGAAACGGTCACTGATTCCCTTCCTTTAATAATTAAGCAACTATTGTTGCCTTTTTAAAAAGCATAATATAATCACAAATTACAATAACATATAATTATATTAAAAAGATGAGAAATGATATTTGTGCCTACCATTTTTGGCTACCGATATGCCTACATATTTATAAACTTAACATGTATCACCTACTAATTTCGCCCTCTCTATATCATTACTTGATTCTGACACTTGACATGATCAAATTGTTAGACACATGAGTAGACACAAATAGTAGGCACAAATACCATTACTCTAAAAAGATATTAATGTTACAAGGGTTTCACAGGCCGAACTTTGTGTTCGTGATATACGCGACCTAATTAACCATTGTCATTACCGTTTTCGAATATTCCTCTGACTATGTGATAAATGTTACTCAGGGATGAATCGAAATCGTACCTTTAAAAAGTCATAAACTAGCCCGTGGACACCTAGTAAATGTCATAAACTAGGAAGTACACTCTGGTAATCAATAAAGAAGAATTTATTAAAAACTATGTTCATATCTTTGATTGATCAGTAAAACTTAATAAAATGTATTCAACTCCTGTTATACACGTATTAATTACATTTATTTGGTACTAAAAGTTTACACTGACATCACTTTCATTTTTTCTGTTTGTATGTTTCCTAAACCCTGGTAGCTTCATTATAATACCATGACCCACATTTTGCTATTGTGAAGTCGATCAGTTTCGTTCTTTCAGGTAGAGAATTATGTATATCTCTGGTAATCAATAAGTTTAGGGGAGATATACATTAGGGAGAATCAATAAGTCCAGATACATCGTCAGTAGTAACTACTAATGATCAGTAGTATCTTCAATATGCCTTGATCAGTAGTAATTAAGTTATAGTCTTCACAAGTATCAACTTCATCAGTACTAAGTAATTCTGCCCCATCAGTACTAAGCATGATCAGTACTAACTGCAGCATCAGTATTAAGTTGATCTGTGATTTTGTTCCAACAATCTCCCCCTAAACTTATTGATTCTCTTTCAATCACATAAGTTTCTTTTGTTCATCTTCTTCTTTCTTTCTTTTCTCCAACGTCCTTTGATTCTGTTGATGTCTTTGCTCAATGATGTATTTGCTGTTTCTCTTTGTGAAATAATTCAATTTGTTTTGGAACATAACAGCATCATAAGGTTTCATCATTGTATTTGTGAATATCTGATACATAGTCCTTTCAGAATGAGGATATTCTTTTTCATATAGATATAGCTCACATACTTTGCCTGACTTTTCAAAGAAGTACATGTTGGCAGTTGGAATCACATTCCAAGCATAAACATTTCATGGATCTGAAAATTATTCTGGGTAGTTATCTGGATAAAATGCAGCATCTATCATTCTTGTTAAGTATCCAGCACCAGATTCTTTCCATGATTTCTTTGACATTCTTGGTTTTCCAATGATCGGAAGCTTAATAACATCACGTCTTGAGCATGAACTGATTAATGGTAACCATCCAGTAAATCTTTGTACAATTTTATCTTCCCTAATAATCTCTAGCACATTATTGTTCATAATTCTCCAATTTATGATAGAATTGTTCTGTAAGGGAGCAACAGGCATTTCAAGAACAGGAATGATTTGTGTTTTTGACTTCTTTTGAGTACTTTGTTCTTGAGCCACAGCTTTTCTCTTCTTTGATTGGGGAGTTGATGATTCACCAGTAGTTGATATACTATCAGTTTTGATTAATGTTGGACTGATTGGAATTAGGGCTTTGGATTTCTTTGCTTCTTTTTCTTCTTGTTCAGCCAAATCCTTTTTCTTGGCAGCACAATATTTTTCAATAATAGTCATCATCTTCATTCTGCCAAAGGACTTTGCACTATGCCCTTTTGTTTTCAAATAATCAATCATATTAGCTTTCTGTTCAAATACATCATCTGTTAACTCACTCTTAGTTCTCTTGCATTCAGAAACCAGATCTTCAAGACAGTTAATGTGTTCTTCTTCAACTTTTCTAAGCCTCTTGAATTCTGCTTTTTGAGCTTCTATCTGAATGTCTTCTTGAATAGGTATTTGAACAGGGATTTTAGTTTCTTGAGTTTTCTTCTTTTTATTCTCCTCAAGAGCTTGATACATCTCCACATTCTCCAAGAATTTCTTGTGTTTTATCCTCCATCTGGACTGTTTTTCTGATCTGACATGATTAATTTTGTTCACCATGTGGTGACCTAATGCTCTGTTTGGATAATCATCATCATATACTTCCTTTCCTTTTCCAATACAGGCAGATGGTGGAGGTGGAGTGTATTTCATATCAGGTACACCCAAAATCAGAAGTTTTGGATAGAACAAGTGTAATTGATCTTGTGATAGAATTTTAGGGTGTGGAGGAAGTGTACATTCATCTACCTCAAACCAATTCACATTATCATCAATGTCAGGTATGATAAGTGGTTGATTAGGAGTTGGTGGTTTGGAAATAATGACATGTCTTTCCCTTTCAATTAACTCTGGGAGTTGCAGTTCTTCCTCTTCAGTAGTAACCAAAGTAGTTACTACTAGTATGACTTCAGGAGTTACTACTGATAGGGCATCAGTAGTATTTGTTGCTTTTATTTCCTCTTCCTGACTTACTACTGCTATTATATCAGTAGTAGGAGTTACTACTGATGCTTCTTTTTCAGCTTGTTCTTCCATGGGAGCAGTAGTAATTGACTCATCATGAACATCCATCTTTTCTTGGTCTTTATCAACAGTTGTTTCTTTTAGATTTAGGAGAGAGGATGCTGCTGCTGCAATTGATTCATCAATCATTGTTTGAATATTATCCTTCTCCCCCTTAGTGAGCTCAACTGGTGGAGCCTCACTATCATCAATCTTCTTTTTCAATCTTCTTATAATCTTTGTTTGTTGATGAAGCCTGTGTTCATAGAATCTCATTCTTTTGTTGATGGTGTTCATGTGCCTTTTCATTGCAGCCATTTTTTTTCCTTGGTTTGTAAGATACTTAAGACAATCTTGTACAGTGGATTCAAGAGAATCCACTTTATCCGTCAATTGTTTGGTTTTAATACTGCCCTCACTCCATCTAGCAAGATCATCGGGCTCACTGACTGGTACATTGGCTTTAAGGTTTTCCATCTTATCCATCAAATCCATAGATCTACCCTCATCACTTCTTGGTGATTCATTGGGTTGTTTAGACACCCTCTTCTTCCTAGAAGAAGCAGAGATGCCCCCCTTGTGGTTTATTGGCACCGGGGTCCTTTAAGTAATTCCTCAAATGAGTCATCACTTAAAGTTGACGAGGTCTGGGTCTTAGTGATGTTTTCACTGTCCTGTGCACCCACCTTTGGGGCATCGGTAGTGAAATCCCTCGCCTCTTGTCCTCTCTCCTCCTTGGAGGACAACTCTTTGAGTCTGGGGTGTGACTCGATTTGTCCCCTGGTGTCCTTTAAAGAAGTTTTCTTTCTTTTATAGGTTGTGGATATATTTTGGGTGACATTGGGCAGGTCTTCCACAGAGTGAAGAGTAGCACTCTGAGGATTCATTTCAAGTTCCTGGGACACATTCAGGACTTCTATATTTGAGGGTGATTGAGTGACTGTTTGGGGTGGTGTTTGGGCTGCATTTGGGGGTGATGGAGTGGGTTGAGGTTCAATTTGGGTTGTATCTATGATTGAACCCTCTCCAGTTTGTGGTTGATCTTTGATCATATTAGGAAACAAAGGGGTTTCCTTGCCCGAAAATTTAAATTGTTTTCTCATATTTGAGAAAACTTTCTTGTTCAACTCAGGAATGATAAAAATATTTTTGGGAGTTGACAAGTTTTGTAATTCACAGTTTATGATATGTTGGAGAAATCTGGGATACATTAAAAATTTTGAGGAACTAAGATTTCCCAACATACCTTCAAAAATCATGTATGAAAAGTTAAATACTTGGTCTGTGCATAAACAGACAACAGCAGAGGCTATTGCCTTATTAAACTCATTCCAAGTACTTCGTTTTGGAGAAATACAATGCTGAATAGTATGTACAAGAAATTTCCATTGTGGGGAGAGAAGACCTTTTTGAAAAGTTACTATGTTAAGTCTTCCCTCATAACCCATTTTATTTAAAATTTCAGCAATGAATTCCTTAGGAAGTGTAAACATACCTGCATCATCATGTAGTTGGAGATGGTGTCGAATTGATTGCTCAGTGATTGTGATATTCTTGCCATCCACCGATGATTTTATCATTGGTACAGTTGCACCTTCTGTTCTTTCAGCATTGGTCCAGAAATCGACCAAGTGTTGTTGATAGGCTCTCGGTTTCACAATTAAAGCGAACTTAATGTATGAGTTCTTTAAGAATTGAACGATTGGTCGAAAGTCTTTTGTACCGTCTGGATTGCGTAGAAACGCACACATATTATGGAACTCTGAATATTTGAGATCTGTTTGAACATTGAGAGATTGTAGAGTTGCCATTGTTGTTGATTTGAGAGAAAAACGTAAGACTTTTGTTACTGATGCAGGGTTTTTGATCGAAAGCTAGGGTTTATCGAGAGGATTTAGTAAATCGAAGTAGGGATAATGCTAAACTAATCGACTGCCGCCTTTTATATCTTTCGATTTAACCTGCAAAAAGACTAAATTGCCCTTCGAATCATAACATAACGGTTATTTTCACGGGGTTAGTTTGGAAATTTTGATTTTGAAAGACCAGTAGTAAATTTTATACCAGTAAGAGAACGTCAGTAGTATCTACGAACGTCAGTAGTAACTAAGGATTTTGACATCAGTAGAAACTATAGACATCCGTAGTAACCACCCACACATAAGACCAGTAGTATATGTGAATACCAGTAGTACTGACTGATCAGTAGTATTTATGTAAACCTAATACACACCAGTAGTATTGACTTACCAGTAGTATTTTGTGCACATTCCTACACACCAGTAATACAGATCTACCAGTAGTAAAACACTTAAACAAATAAATAACTTTTTACAACAAAACTTTACACATGATATTAAGAGAGATTTTAATTTATTAAAATCATTCCAATACTGCTAACCAAGAAGTTGAATCTTCCTACATCAAATGCTTTTGTAAAAAGATCTGCTAATTGATCATCAGTATGGATTTTAACCACTTTGATTAATTTTTTTTCATTGCAATCTCTTATAAAATGAAATCTTATTTCAATGTGTTTAGTTTTAGAGTGTTTTACTGGATTGTTCACAATACTAATAGCACTTTGATTATCAATAAAAATAGGAGTTTTAAGGATAGAGATACCAAAGTCTAGAAGCTGGTTTTGAATCCAGAGTACTTGAGCACAACAAGCAGATGCAGCTACATACTCTGCTTCAGCAGTTGATGTTGATACATTTGTTTGCTTCTTACATTGCCATGACACCAGTCTTGATCCAAAGAATTGACATCCACCAGTAGTGGACTTTCTATCTTGACATTCACCTCCATAGTCACTATCTGTGTAGGCTATGAGTTCAAAGGGTGAATCATGTGGATACCATAGACCCAGTGATGGTTTGCCTTTCAAGTATCTGAAAATTCTTTTGACAGCCTGTAAGTGAAGTTCTTTAGGTCTTGCTTGATATCTTGCACACACACACACACACACACTATACATAATGTCAGGTCTTGATGCAGTTAAGTACATCAAAGAGCCTATCATTGATCTATACAAATGTTCATCTACATCCTCCCCCTCAACATCTGGATGTAAGTGTTTGTGTGTTTCCATTGGTGTGCTTGCACTCTTGCAGTCTTTCAAATCAAACTTCTCCAAGATGTCTTTAACATATTTTGATTGGTTTATCAAATACCATCTGTTCTTTGACTGACTTGGAGTCCAAGGAAGAAGTTCATTGGACCCATAGAGCTCATCTTGAATTTAATTTGCATCAGTTCTTCAAATTCTTTGCACAATAAATCATTGGTTGAACCAAAGATGATATCATCTACATAGATTTGTACCAGTAGTATATCATCTTTGACTTTCTTTGTAAACAAAGTTTTGTCAATGGCTCCTCTTTTAAAGTTATTCTTCAATAGATATGATGATAATGTATCATACCATGCTCTTGGTGCCTTATCCAGTTTGAACACATAATCACCATGTTTTGGATCTTCAAAACCTGGAGGTTGGCAGACATAGACCTCTTCTTCAATCTTCCCATATAGGAATGCACTCTTCACATCCATTTGATAGACTTTGAACTTTTTGAATGAAGCATATGCTAGGAATATTCGTATTGCTTCAATTCTAGCAACAGGAGCATATACTTCATCATAGTCTATTCCTTCTTCTTGAGTGTATCCTTGGGCTACAAGTCTGGCTTTGTTCTTTATCACTATACCTCTTTCATTTTTCTTGTTTCTAAAGATCCATCTTGTTCCAATGGCTCTTTTTCCTTTGGGTAGAGGTACAAGTGTCCAAACAGCTTGTAAATTGAATTGAAGGAGTTCTTCTTGCATTGCCTCAATCCAGTTTGAGTCCTTCATTGCTTGTTGGATCTTCTTTGGTTCATCCTGAGACAAAAAACATTCAAACATACATTCATTAGCAATTAAACTTATGTTACACATGTTTGCAGTTAAGCTTTTATTTAATTTGCTTCTTGTTTGCAGTGGTGAGTTAACATCACTTAAAACAAGGTCTAACGGATGGTTCTTCTGATTCCTTGTAGTTGTAGTTCTATCAACCACTAGTTGATTTTCAAGGTTGGACTCATTTGTCTCAGGCAGTTGTTCATCTGGTAATCCTTCATTGTCATTGATGTTTGGTTCATCATCATCTAGGTCAGAGTTACTACTGATGTTATCTTCATTGAGATCAGTAGTATTGTTGTTGTTACTGGGATCAGTAGTATCTTGAGAATCTAGGTTATTGCTAGGACCAGTAGTATTTTGAGTACTATTACTGGTATCAGTAGTATTTGAATTAGTACTGTCCTCATTCTCAGAGTTACTACTGGTTCCAGAAATTGAGTTATTACTGTCCTCAGTATTGACTGTGGGAGCAGTATCAACTACTATGTATCTCATCTTTTCTTGACCAGAGTTAACAGATGATGTTCCTTCTTTTTGAGTGTGACAATCTGAATCACCTGCATTTAAATCCATGTTAGAATTAAAGGATTTGGTTAGATTGTCTATGTTAAATAGCCAATCTGGACCATTTCCTTGTTCATTGGGAATATTTTCATTAAAGGATACATTTATGCTTTCTTCAATTTGTTGAACACTCTGTATGATTTGCTTTGAGTAGAGTATCCCACAAATATTCCATCATCAGCTTTGCAGTCAAACTTACCAATTTGTTCTCTTGTAATCAGAATAGTACAAGGACAACCAAATGATTTTAAAAAACTTATAGATGGTTTTCTTTTATTAAAAAGTTCATATGGTGTTTTATAATGTGGCTTCACTATTAATACTCTGTTTTGAACATAACAGGCAGTATTAACAGCTTCAGCCCAAAAAGTGATTGGTAACTTTGAATCTGCTAACATTGATCTTGCTGCTTCTATGATTGTTCTATTTCTTCTTTCAGCTACACCATTTTGTTGAGGAGTTCTGGGTGAGCTGTATTGCCTGTCAATACCTTTAAGATCACAAAAGTTAATTAAGTTAGCATTTTTAAATTCTGTGCCATTATCACATCTTATGGCTTTAACTTTTTGGTCAGATGTGTTTTCCAGTTTAACTATTAAGTTCTTGATGAATTCACTTGTTTCATCCTTTGTCCTGAGAAAGAAAACCCATGTATATCTGGAAAAGTCATCAGTAATAACAAGACAATATTGTTTCTTTCCAATACTCATTACATTAGTAGGTCCAAATAGGTCCATATGTAAGAGCTGTAAAGGAACAGAAATAGAGTTCACAGATTTGGACTTATGAGAAGTCTTGTGTTGTTTGCCTTTTAGGCATGCAACACAGTGATGATCACACATGAATTGTTTTTGAGGTAGTCCAATGACTAAATTTCTTTTTACTAAATTGTTCATGTTTTTGAAATTAGTGTGACACATCCTTCTATGCCATAGTTCTGATTCAGTGGTGTTTGCCTTGGATATAAAACAGTTGACCTCATTTGAAGAAATGAGTTCTCCCCCTATATCCAGGCAATACACATTGTTTCTCCTTGGAGTTCTTAAAACAACATATTTTTCATCTAAAATAAAGTCAGGGGAAAGAATGATGAACTCAATGTCTGTGAAAAGAATTTTGTTCTTTTTATCACAAACTTGAGACACACTGACTAGATTGTATTTTAGTTCAGCTACATAAAATACATCATCAAAGGTAATTTTGCCATTAGTAACAGTACCTTTACCTGTAATCTTACCTCCCTTTGGGTTCTCACCAAAGGCCACATATCCTCCATCAAATAACTTGAAATCTTTAAGAATTTGCAGATTTCCAGTCATGTGTCTTGAGCATCCACTATCAATATGCCATGTTCTTCCTTCTTCTGAGATATGAATGCTCTGCACAAGTGAGTAAAGGATCAGTTAAGTTTGGGAATCCAAGCTTTATATGTCTTGGGTTCATCCTTTGAGAAATCAGATTTAGAACAGTTAACCTTAAACATTTTTGGTACCCATACCTTTTTAGTACTGGTGTTTTGTTTTACTACTGACCTTTTAGTTGTGTCTGTGTTTACTACTGATCTTGGTCTATACCCATTGTTCTTAGCTTTTGAATACTTTACTACTGATGGACCAGTAGTATTTGGGTACTTACTATATTTAAAATGACCAGTAGTGTTTTGAAAGTTTGGTTTGGTAGCAGTAGTATTTTTGAAATTAGGGTTTTTACCAGTAGTATTTTTGTACTGGTAGCATTATAATTAGGGTTAACACCAGTAGTAAATAGAGATGCAAACGGGTACGGGTAATAGTGGGTACTGCAAAACCTGTACCCGTACCCGACCGCTATTCTCATATCTGTACCCGCCCCGTACCCGGTCAAATACCCGTCGGGTTCGGGTAAAAAATCCCCGCCGGGTACGGGTAACCCAACGGGTACCCGTTCTATAAAAAATTAAACAAAATATCTAAAACATTTAATACTCTTAGTTCGTTCAGGCTTATTTCGTTCAATACGTAATGGACTAACAGGAGACGAGCCATATTTTAACCATTATTAAATTGGGCTAATAAGAGATTAAGAGTTGGGCTAAGTTTGAGTAGTGACTTGAAGGCTAAATTTGTATTAAAAAAATTACACATTAATATATATAGTCGGGTCGGGTATAAACGGTGCGGGTATTATAAAACCCGTACCCGACCCGTACCCGCTCTCGGGTATGAAACTTAAACCCATCCCTGACCCGTTACCCGTTTAGACGGGTAATACCCGCCCCGTAAGACTCGGGTACCCGCGGGTACCCAAACCCGCGGGTTAAATTTGCATCCCTAGTAGTAAAGTTGTTACATTTTAGTGAAGTTGTTACAATTGGGTCGTAGTGTACAACTTTTAATACAAGTAGTACAAGAGGATATATATATATAGTGTTAATGCAAGTGGGAAATGACAATTATGTCCATCATGTGCCTGGCACATGGGCATTTTAACAGTTAAAATAGACAGACGTTAGACCGAGGGACATCCAGTGTAATAAAATGCATATACCAGGGACTTCCAGTGTAATAAACGAAGTTCAGGGACTGTAGATGTTATAAGTATCAAACCACAGGGACCTTCCGTGTAATTTACTCTAACATTTAAATCATATTGGTTGGGCTCACAGAAATAGACATTATTGTAGGGAATCAAATGGAAAAGTATTTCACCTGGGCATGAATAAATTAAAAGATTAAAAAAGGTGATTACTATTGATCCACATATGTTCATCTTTGCAGCGTCCCATTAAAAAATCTTATTTAAGCTTGTTAGAATAGAATGTAAGTTTATGATATACCATCTTAAAATCAATTGGTTATAAGAAGAGTAACTCACGACCCTTATAAACACATTATAGATCGATTCATTATTTGTCTAATATGGGACACTAATTACTCAAGACGCCCCTCACGTATGGCGTCATTTTTTTCCACGCCTAACACGTTGATATCATATGGGTAACGTATGGCCCGTGTGGCCGTTTGACCAACTACGGATGAACCTTGCTCTGATACCAAGTAAGTTTATGAGGTATCATCTTAGAACAAATTAGTTGTAAGAGAAGTAGTCAAGGACTTTTACAAACACATTGAATATTCGTTATTTATCAAATGTGAAATATTACTCAACAAAGTTAGTAATCCACACAGAATAAATTTGCGTTGAAGAGTTTCTATACCATAACTCAAAGTGAAACACAGAAAGAGTTGGCAATATGAGTTTTGTGTGTGATTTCGTTGTTACAGTTATCAAATATTAAAATTGAACATCTTGAGAGAAAACCCTACCTCTCGACAGTAGGTAATTTTTTATTTTGACCTCATCTAGCTTTATTCTTAACATTGTTTTGAAAACGGAAAATTATTACTATTTGAATGTGATTTACATTAATAGAACAGAAATTTTTTGTTAATTATGTACGGGACTGTTATTATCAATTTTTTTTTTTTAAATGTCCCACAATTGATAGCTTAATTAATTAACTTTTTGAGGTGACAACACTTATTCTTCAAGTCCTTGTATACCCACATATTGAATCTCAAAGCACTTACTTTACATGGTCCAGTTAACAGTAACCGTAAATGTACACAGTTGTCAACCAACGGTATTGTCAATGGTCTTTTAGTTTCTTGCACTCAAATTTAAGAAAACGAATCATGTGTTCTTTGCAACTAGGTACCTATTGTCATCCTTCTAACATAATATATATGACACAATAGAAGAATTAACAACGACAAACATGTGAATGACATGCTTTTCATTTTAGTTAAGTTTATTTTTGTTCAATTACGTATGCAACAAAAAAAAACGTGGATAACATCATTAATTCATTCATATAATGTTTTTCCAACTTGACGCATGTTTTGCCGCTAGAATGAACTAAGGAGAAGAGCATAAAATTAAACCCCTGTGTATTTTTTATTTCGTCACATATTAGCTAGTGTACTTGCAAGTATATATTAATTAATACAAGTTTGTTTCTTGTACCGTTTGTCGACTCGGTCGTATATACTTAATTTCCCCTAAATTTGACAAATTACATAAAATCCCTGCACACTTTTGGTTATGTTCCAAATGAGGACTATAATGCTCGTACTTCGTTGCGGTTTTATTAATTTTGTATTTTTTAATTATTATTATAAGTTATATTTAATAAGTTCATAAAAAATTTAGTAGTTGTTTAGTCATCTTGTGTAAGTTCAAAAAAATTTAGTGACTTATTTTAGCACGGCGTATTAAAAAGGGTAGTAAGTAAAAATTTAAAAAGGGACAGTGGGTTTTGAACACGGGTGGCTTGCCTATTATGGCTGTGCCTTTGCCAATCTAGCATGAAACACTTTCCTTCATAAATTCACATATTCGGAATATATTATGAAAGAAAAAGCTGACCAATCACATTAACAGTATCTTTTGTATCACAAATGTATAGTAGGTGTAATTAGCCAATGTACTTAGATGTGTCACATATTGGTTTACAAGTGAGACGAGTTATCAGGGCAAATAAATGGGACAAACTAGACAAACATAAACTTTTATTGTCTTATACTTCCTCCGATTCAAAATAAGTGACACACTTTCTTTTTCAGGGAGATTTAAAATAAGTGACACACTTTGAAAAATGACTTTATTTGACAAAAAATAGTGGGACTTACACTCACTAATTATCTACTTTAACAAAATGAAATGACTTCTCTACCCTTACTTTTTACTTTTAAACATCACTAACCCCTCTCTATTCAAAAGGTGTGTGACCCATTCCCCAATAACCATCTAATTAATTTAATTTATTCATTATTATAAAATATTACCTCAAAAACCATACTATTAAAAGTGTGTCACTTATTTTAAATCGAATGAAGTATAACACATTCATGACTACATTAATGGGTTAATACGGGACGGAAATAAAAAAATACATAAGAGATTCTATATAAAATCGTTCATGATCTAGTGATACGGATTACGGGACCTCATATGCATAATTCAAAGTTGTGTACAAAGACGTACAAATGGTATTCCTTTCTTTCCATATTCTAGATGTCCTTAAACAGATTTCATGAATCTCCTTTTGTGAATGTACGTTCCAATTCAAAAGTATCTCTTTCAGCATCGACTTTCGTCATAAGATTTCTTGTACTTTGTCATGTTTTAGGGGTACTCCAAAAATATGACCATGATAATCAAACACTCCCCTTATAACATTAGATTAGACTGCTCCCAATTATAATACTAACTAACATTTCGGTTTTAATCAAATCAGTGTTATGTCAGCTGACACTTCAAGTGACACATACATGCTTACAATCTTCATTCACTTAATATTTAATACATAAAATATTTACATAAAGATTACTAGTATCTACAAAAGGCCACACAGACTCTTCTCTTTACAATTTGGTGCCAAAGCCAAACAACTGAAACCCCAACTGAAGGGGCATGCTAGCAATAGTTTCCCTAACTGAAGTGAAACTAAAGCCAACTGACCAAGCTCTTGGCCGTATTCTTATGTGTTCAGCCAAACATTAATACAGTAGAATCTCCTTAAATTAATACTCGGTAAATTAATAAACTCTCTAATATAATAAATTTGTCTGGTCCCGACATGGGCCAATGTATATATTTGGAAAAATTGATAAAATAATAAGATAATAATTTTTTGGGAGATCCCTTTATAATTTACTGTCCCAAGAAATTCATAAATTAATATTTCATAGAAATTGAAATATATATATATATATATATAGTGTAGAATTAAAATCAGAACCAATTTTCGCTTTAGAACTGTAAGAACTAATTTCAACCAATCAGATTTGAGGATTTTTGAAATTCCCCCCTAAATTCGTGAGGGGTATGTTGGACATTTCGATTTATCCTAGTTTTATGGTAACTGATCATTTGTTTAGAAAATCCCTAATTTCGCTCTCTCTCTCTCCCACGATTTTTTTGAACAGATCTCTCCCACGATTGAGCCCTAAATTTAACCATTCTTCTACCTTTCTCTCTGCACGAATTACGTTCACTCAACCATGCCTTTATCCCTGCAACCAGCCACCGCCGGCGAACACCATCGTCATTTTTGTTCATCGACCTGACCGGCTGAATCAAATGCCCTCTCTCCCATGGCGAACTCCATCGCCGAGTATGAAACGGCCACGACGGCTGCCCAGAAAAACTACTGTTCCTCTGTCCTTTCATTCGGTCGTCGCCGGCAACAAAAGGAGATCTGCGATATTGGAGTTCATTGTTGGTGCAATGGTGTCATATTTCTACGAGTACGAACATGTATGTATATCATTGCGGATATACATGTATGTATATGTCTTCAATTTGTTTATGAGACTTTTGTACCCATTTATTGTAGCATACATGTATGTATTTGGTAATCATTTTATAATGTAGATAGGCTATCCCTTGGGTATACATGTATGTATTTGTATTCATTTTTATATGAATATTTTGGAAGCAGTTATTATAGCATACATATATGTACTTTTATAACATGCATGTATTTTTTGAAGTAATTTCTATTCTTGTGACGTTGAAGTTTCAAAAATGTCACCAAATCACGTTTTATATTTCATGGACATTAGTGTATTGACTAAAAAGTAAAAACTAATAGGTAACTTCATAAAAACATAGGTGTAAACTCTTCATAAAAAGGGAACTAAGAATTCGATAATTAAGGAAATGTAAATTCCAAAAAAAGAATTTGCTTAAATGTAGGAACCATTAAAAATATGGCAGTTACCAAAATAGTGGTGATGCATTACCCAATATACCCCTACCGAATTAATTAAAAATACAAATTAAAATCGAAAATTACTCTTCCCTCATTGGTTGAATTATAGTTCTGACGGTTTTGCTTCTAATTTGGTTCTGTCTTTAATGCACCCCTATATATATATATATATATATATATAGGGGCGAGCTATTTACAGAACCCATTTTTTGCGTAGAACCAAGCAGAACTCATCTAAGAATATTAGAATTTAGTAAAAAAATATGCAAAACAATAACATTTAACCCAAATCAAACATATACTTTAAGAAAAACATCAAAAATACTGGAAAAACATATATGTTCAAATAATGCAAAAATAACACTTATGTATATATACATGAAAACATACATGCACAAAAACATATATGTTTTCGTGCATGAATAACATACATGCATGGGGGTCCCTCGTTAAATCACTTCATGTATCTTCCATGATCATTTCATTTTGAGATTCAATGGTTTA
Source organism: Calendula officinalis (assembly GCA_963853835.1). Classification (NCBI taxonomy): domain Eukaryota; kingdom Viridiplantae; phylum Streptophyta; class Magnoliopsida; order Asterales; family Asteraceae; genus Calendula; species Calendula officinalis. The sequence continues at coordinate 7,760,328 of OY970828.1, read as the reverse complement.
GAGTGAGTTCTGCGGGTTCTGTAGCTTAAAATGGGTTCTGTAACTAGCCCTTCACTATATATATATATATATATATATATATATATATATATATATATATATATATATATATATATATATATTACACTCTATTGAAATAAGATTCAATAGTTATCTATTTTCCTTTAAAGTTTAAGTCTATTTGAAGCTCATCTTTAACTTTTCTTATTGCATCTAGTAGCTCAGGTGTTGTATTTTTGTATTGTATCATAAAGTTGTGAAGAGTGTTCGACGCCATAAGTGCATCCTTTTGCGTAACAGGCTCCAAACACACTGTATCATCTTCGTCATACATCCTCTGCATTGTTCTCAATGATAGTATCCACAGTTTCTTCTAAACTATGAACCTCCGAACATGCTTCATTTTTACCTGGTAGTTCATTGGATTGTCTATATGCATCTTATTATGATAGCCACATTGATTGATCATAGTCTCGAGGTCTCGAGTTTCTTCATCAAAAGTGGATTCAGCAAAATTTCTTGCATCATCACTAGCTATGAATACATTGAAGACGTTCAACTTTTTAAATTAATAATTAATAATTTATTAATTAATAACTCGCTAATTTAATAAATTTCTTAAGTCTCGGCCTTATTAATTTAAAGAGTTTCTAATGTATTTACAAAAGCCACTTGTACCTTAACTATATTATAGCAAAAAAAACCTAGTAGTTATAAGTTGGAAAAATATCTTTGATATAAAGCTCAAACATTTTTACCGTTTCTTTGGTTAACTTCCCACAAATAATTGATGACGCCACCCACCACTTAAAGCTTAATAAACAGTAAAGTTTCACCTGAGTGGGATCAAATCAGTAGATATAAAAAGTGGATGTTGATGCACCACTTGATTAGTTGATTACAACATGCCACCAAACATGGTGTTATTTAAAATTTGTAATCCACTTTGAAGAAAGTGCCATTTTTGAGAGGGTATAAAATAAGGGGTGATTTTCTTACCACAATTTTTAATATATTTGTACAGTTAACTGTAAAATCTGGATATTGTAACACCTTAAATTTTTAATACAAAATATTTTTGTAAAATCCTTTTCTTTTTCAAACATTTAAAGTATTGTCCCAAAATATTGATTTATAAAAAAACTTTGGTATATAATAAAAGTCACTAGCGGTGTTACAAAATATATCATAACCAAAGCCAAACGTAAATCCACCTTGCTATCTCTACTAAACCCGTGCGCCTTCACTAGGAAACGCACCTAATCCTTAGCTCCCGAACCTGAGTACATAGCATCACAAACAAACATAGTACGTAAGACAAAATTGTCTCGTGAGATACATGGGTTTTAGACCCGGCATTAATATATAAATAATCACACATATTAAATATATATAGATTTATATTTATATACTTTAGTTACCTCTGCGGTACCCTAACACATTCATATACATCGATCACCTCCTCGGTAATCCTATCACATTCATTCATAGCCTATTCGACCCGTCAAGTTGTTCGGAATGCCTCCAATCCAACGAGGCCCCATTTTTGTCCTACTAACCAGAATGCCTCCGATTCAGTAGAACCCCCTTTGTCACCTTGTCCAAACAAGGTGACCCATCTTATCTTACTAATCAGAATGCCTCCAATTCAGTAAGATCCAACATCTTGTTGGGTAATCGGAATGCCTCCAATCCATCAGTTTAAAGATACAGTGATAATCCAGATGCCTCCGAATCTATCACGTACCTGTGCTATTTCAGTCTACCCGTCATAACTATTATATGTAACTATATGTCACAACTTATCAATAATGTCGTAAGGTCATCATGCAAACTAACCATATACTAATCTCAATTAGTATTCACACAATTAATCCAACTATTTAATAATAACAATAAACAACTAGTTTAAATATTAGTAATCATAAATTATGAAAATACTTCTTTACCGCTATGTACTCAGTTTTAAAGTTCACATGTACTCACCTTAGCCAAACTTAATCCTCTTGTGCTTCTTTGAACAAACTCTTCACTTCTCAAGACTTGTAGAATCCAAGTCTTTCAACAAATGCCCTAATCATGAAACCATACAAGGTTTAACATCAAACATCACCATTTACCACATATTTTACCACTAGTTAACTACTAGCATCATTTTCCCTAAATTTTACAAAACCCTAATTTTTATAAAACTCAAAACCACCATAGATCCAAGTCACAATCCATTTTTCATGGTGAAATACTATAGATCTGAGTTAACTAGCTTTATTTAACCATTTGAAGTAGTTCATCAAGCTAGGGTTAATAATAACCCAACCAAATTCCCCAAATTTCACATCTAGAGGTTGAGAAAGAAGAGATTTACCTTATTCTTCAACAATGGAAGAAGAATCACGTGATTTGGAGTCCAAAATCAGCTCCAAACGACCTTTTCCACTCAAAAATATATACTCACTTGTAGAGAGGAGTTCTAGGTTTTAAAATGCACAAAATGGCTGAAATCCCGCTTTTATTTAGCTTCAGCAAAAGTTCGCGCCATGAACTCAGGCGTGAACTTCACGCGTCAAAACCCAAAATCTCTGTCGGTAGTTCACGGTCGTGAACTAAAGTTCGCGCCGTGAACTCATTCGTGAACTAGTTCCCGCCGTGAACTCGGGCGTGAACTTTCCAGCAATCTTTGTTTCAGCTTAAATAAGGGATTTTACGTAGCAAACGATGTCCGATTGACACGAAACCAAATCCGACGTTTTTTAAATGATTTATCCTTATTTATCATAATTTTCCATAATTTATTTGATTCCAAATTTTGGATCGTTACAGATATAACCATTAAAAGTTGTGGTACCAAAATCAATTCTCTATAAAATATTATGAATTTAATGAATACAAATAGACAAAACTTAGAATATAATCTAAAAATTGTGTTTCAAATTGTGGGTGATTAAAACTATAATGTTCTTATGTTCAGAATCTCAACATCTCACCATACTATTTGAACAAAAAAATATATTAAATAAGCACTATCCTCCTGTAGAATCCGAGTGTGATACCAAAATAGAAAATTCACAACAAAATTAGGTCTGATCGAGTATGTTTTTGCATTTCAAAAAATGTTGCACTTCCCAATTTCATTAGTTCACAACTTTAAATATTAACGTTCTAGTTGCGACAAGTTTAAACAATTTTGCTCTAATTTTTAACGATTTTTAACTTGGTCACAAGTGTTTGAACCTTTTCAGTATAAATCTTGCCTTCACATAAATTTTCATTGATATATATTATCCAAATCAGTTGACATTTCACATAGAAAAGTTAGCCGTGATGATTAGTTTAATTAGTTAAATTCATTAAAAACATATGCAAATGCGATAAAATTTTAAGTAGGCCCAAAAAGGAAATTTGGATAAGCGTAACAACTTATTAAGGCCTAATTCCTAATACTCCCATCCCACAAAAATTTCTCATTTGACTCTAAATTTTTATCCCACATTTTTTTTTCATTTTCACACTTAATGGGCTCCACAATAAAAAACTATTATTACTAAAGATTTCACCACTAATATTCACTAACTATCTTTCTCTCTCTAACTCAACCTTATATTTTAATCAAAAATATTGTACCCCACCACTAATTATAACCTAAAAACTTATGCAAAAAACAAATGGGAAATTTTTTGTGGGACGGAGGGAGTAATTAGTAACAAGCAACGTACCAAGCATTGCAGTGGGATGAATAATTCAAAAGGAATATGATATTATTATAGATACTTTAATGTATGCTTTAAAGGTTTCACGTCACGCCTTACGTTATTTAAACCATGGTTTCATCTATTGCTAACCATATTCACCAAGGTCTTAAAAAACGTAAGGCGGCGTGACGACACCATTAACTCATTAGGCCTTACGAGCCATGACGTTTGTTAAAACGTAATTTAAGGCGACAATTTTTTTATATAAAATATATAAAACCGGTGAGGACTCAAAAACCGATGAGGACTGCGAGGACTTTAAAAAAATCTGAAAATGATCCAAAACAAATTTTTTTCAAACAAAAACCTTTTTTAAACATAAAAATCGCAGCCTACTAGATCCAAAAAAATAAAAAAAAATTCAAAAATGATAAAAAAAAAATGGATCATAATTTTGATCCACAAAAAAATATGGATCACTATTATGATCCACAAAAAAAAGTAGATCATAATTTTTTTTTTGGTCAAGTGTAGTAATAATCATGGGGAATAATATATATGTTTTACGGAATGAGCTATTTCGTAATTATAAAAAATGGTAAAGGAGTGTACCATTGACACTGGCCACATATTGTGACCGGACACCCGACCCAGCAACAGGTGCATTCCCCGGTAAATCACCTAACAATGATATCCACACCTCTGCTTGGGCTCGATATACGAGACCCAGCATTTTCAGCACAGAGGGGGACCCACGTTTCAACGGAGGCTGGTGGCCACAAGGGGGGCTTCACGGGGTTCGAACCCGGGACCTCCCACATAGGAGGCCCAAGTCTTACCAACCGCGCCCACCCTTGTGGTTACTATTTCGTAATTATAGAGACGACATGCCTTGGTGCCACCTAGGGGTGAGCTCGGTTGAAAAACCGAACTGTAACCAATAGAACCAAACCGATAATGATGAATTTCCAAAAGCGAACCGATTACATGTTATCGGTTTTGGTTCGGTTCGGTATCGGTTCGGTTTTTTTAGACCAAATTCTCATTCTTATTCGAAAACCGAATCGAACCGAAACCGATAAAATCGAGAACGATGAATTTTCAAAACCGAACCGATTACATGTTATCTGTTTCGGTTCGATTTCGGTCAATTTTCAGTTCAGTTTTTCCGGTTCAAATACTCACCCCTAGTGCCATCATGACGCTTTTTTAGAAGCTTGATATTTACTGTCAATGTATACAAAGATGAAAGATATTAGTAGCGACTATAAGATAGGAGAGAATTAGCAACACCACTTTAAAGTAATTTGATGTAATAAAATTATAAGATGCAAGCCTTTTGAGGCCATATGGCCCATATCATTTGAATATGTAACCAGGACAGGCTCCAACCCAATACTTATTTTTGTCATGTTGGAACTTTGAACATTTCATAATATTACTTGTTAGGACCACTTTTGTAATTAGTTTTGACATTTAATCTTGTTAACTAATTACTTGTAGTGTTAAGTGGTAGGAGGTATATATACCTTTGTATTGACTTAGAAAGTAAGCTTTCCTCACACTTATTGAAACATACGTTTGAAAGCTCTCCCTCCATCTCTTTCTCTCTCAACTCACACACACTAAACACACACACTTGTTCTTCAATTTCTAAGCAAATCACCATGGATTAGCTTGAATTCAACATCATTTGATCTCTCATTACTCTTATAATTCACTTATGATAATACGATTAATTAAAATTCATTTTATACATTAGTTAAGTGCGAATTTTACTAAAGTTGGTTGTTGATTGAGTGGCTCTTAGCAATGAAGGGTGTTTCCTATATTTCAACCCGGTTTCCAACCTTCCACATGGGGCAAACACCTTACGACAAAGTCGAAGACCGTTTGGCATGTTGTCAAATCTAACGAGTGTTTTCAAAACCGGGTTGAACCGGGATCCGGGGATAGGTCCGGGGTTTAATAGGGAAATCCGAACATGTCAAAATCAACCGGTTTTCAATCAAACTCAAATTAAACCAATGACCTTGTTTTCAGATACATGATTTGTATATGTAAACCCACAATAGATCGAGTGGGCTGGTGATTTCATTTACAGAATGGTGAGGTTGATGTGAATGAATTCTTGTAGCAATGTGAGATATCTCAAGGGGAAAAAGTGTAAAACACGTGTTGCAACAATGTGGGATATCCATCTTAAGTGGAAGAGAAAACTATAAAGCACATGCAGCAATACGAATTTTAGCTGATGAGGTTAGTAGGAATTACCCTATGTATATATAGGTAATTCCAAAACCTAAATGATGATGGGCTTTTATGCTCACAAGCCCACGTCACAATTCGATCCGTCAATATTCGCGAGCCCATGCTTTTGTCACGAGCCAAGCCGTCAAGTTATGACAGCCTGTCAAGTTATGACCGTCTGTCAAGTTATGACCGCCTGTCAGCCGTCAAGTTATGACCGCCCGTCAAGTCGCCCGATGGTCACGTCCTCATAATGGCGCTTCATGAAGCAGTCATAATAGTAAGGCGTTACACGATCATTGACGTCGTCATAATGGCGCTTCATGACTGCTTTATTGCAGTCATAATGGGCCAACGTTCCATATACCTGGCCATATAAATACATGGCCTAACTCATTGTTGAACACACACTGAGACAGATTCAAAAAGCCTAAAAACACAGAGTTCACACACTCTTACTTTGACTTTCGCACTCAACCTTGATCACCCTAGGTTCGCCAAGAACTTGTTGGGTTTGCACTGTAGCTACAGGAGATCCAAGGTTGACTTCGTGTTTGACAATCGTTGCTCGAACATTGGAGCCATCCGTGGGACACGTTTTTAAACGGCGTTTCACTTTTCCAAAGGTTTAATCTTCTCAATAATCAACCGTTTCTATGGAGGCAACACATCCATCGCAGATCACTTCTTTAGCACCAGCAATAAGCACTACCGTGACTACCACTACACCGGAAGTGGTGATTACCTCGCCTACTCGTACCATGGAACCATACGTCGATTCTGAGTGGTCGGTGTCGGATCAAAGGTTCACGCGAGGGTATCCCTCTTTAACAAGTCCCCTTTTTTCCTCAAGGCTAGCCGGAACAAGTTCGTTTGCCTCACCACAGCCAACGACACCCATCCCTCCACTTCAGCCTCTTTTGTCCCACGGGACAAGCTCTCAAGAGGATGGGACTGATCAGGTCAGACAACCTGTTTTAAACTTTCCCCAGACCGCTACACCAGGGGTACGGGAGGATCCAATTGTGGAGTTACTTAGAAGGTTGGCTCAGAGCACTCAGCCACCACCACCTCCTCCACCACCTACTTCATCGGACCTGTTGTCTCAGTTGGTGGCGACGTTGCGCCCAGCCCCGCAGCCAACGCTTGTTCAACCAGTAGATCCGTTATCACAATTATTGGAGTAGTTAAGACAACCACCCGTTCACACCCTACCACCACATTCACCACAGGACACATCTAATGACATGTTGTGCGTGTTGCAAGCACTCGTAGCAGCAGCCGCACCACCCCGAGCAGCCACTATGCCCTTGTCGGTGGTTAGTTCGAAGTTCTGTGACTGGGTGGCCAGATTCCCACTCCCTGATAAACAAAAAGTTCCGTCCATCGTTGGTACTTACGACGGTACACGAGATCCCGATGACCACCTTGCTCTTTTTGAACAAGCCATTATGACAGAGAAATGGCTAGATCCAGTCGCTTGTCACATGTTCCCTGGCACATTGCAGGGTTTCGCTCGTGATTGGTTTGCTAACTTACCGGAGAGGAGTATTCAAGACTTTGCAGATCTAAAGGCGAAATTTGTGACTCACTTTATACAGCAAAAGAAGCAGCAGAGAACTCATATAGAAGCGCATTTGCTGCGACAAAGGGAAGGTGAGGGGTTGCGCGACTTCATTCAGCGTTACACGCAGGAATGCCAGAAAATTGTCGCATTACCCGAAAGCCAACAAATTTCGGATTTTACCCTCTCCTTGCTCCCGGGACAACTGCAAGAGAAGCTGATCAAGCGAACTCCGGTTACTTTCAAGGAAGCCACTGACCGGGCATATGATTTCCTCAGATCCAAGGAAACTGTTACACTCACACGAGGAGTTCTCAACATGAGAGACAAATGGGGGAGCTCGTCAAGCGCTAGACCTGACAATCGCCAGGACGTCAGGCAAGATAGTAGACGAGACAGCCGAAGAGATTTCAGGCGGGATGAAAGAAGTAGCAGGAGGCCTACTCCCTATGATCGTGGTACAGGTCCAAATCTAAGTAAAAGTCCAAGCGAGATATTGAAGACAGAGCAGGTGGGGTCATCTTTCGAAGCACCTCCTCAGATGTTGCACAAGTCTGGAAAGAAAAATATGAACAAACGTTGTGATTTCCATGAAGATTATGGTCATGATACTAATTCATGTAGAGAGCTAAGGGCTGAAATCAAGCGTGCCTTAGAGGAGGGGAAACTAGAACATCTCGTACCAGGGGCAAGACAACAGGAACAAAAAATCCGGCCAAAAAGGCTTATAGTTGGCAAAAGAAGGGAGACAATGGTGATCATCCTGGACCGCCTGACGGCCAGGTGCTCATGGTTCAAGGCGAGGCATCGTCTAAGAGAAAGGCATCGGTCCTCCAAAGCTGGATGATGGTTCCTATTTCCTTTCCCCAGTAGCAGCTACTTCCAATAATCCTGTTGTCATTAAGATCCGATTGTCCAATTATGACATTAACAAATCTTATGTTGATACAGGCTGTTCTACTGACATAGTGTTTGAGCATTGTTTCAGGAAACTACCCCAAGCAGTCAAGGACACAAAAAGACCAGCGCAGGCACCATTGGTCGGTTTTTCTGGAGAAACACACTGGCCTGTGGGAGAAATAACTTTACCGATGATGATGGGGGAATATCCATGGTATATGGTTGAAATGGTAGACTTTTCCATTGTCAACGCCCCTTCAGAATACAACGTTCTTCTTGGCAGACCATCGCTAGAGAAATTCAAGGCCATACCTTCCACTATTCATGGCATGGTGAAGTTTCCTACTCCATCTGGAGTTGCTACTGTCAGGGGGCAGATGTCATGGCCACAGGAATGTAAGCAAGTTGAAAAGCCAAAGCCAAGCACCGATCGGGCTACACCAGCGGAGGTAACGGAAGGTCCAAAAACCAAGGTAGTACTCAATGCCAATTTTCCTGATCAACCTGTCATTATTGGCTCACAATTACCTTTGCAGATAAAAAACAAACTCATTAGTTTGTTAAAATCCAACCTAGATGTTTTCGCATGGCAGACATCTGATATGACAGGTGTCCCTAGGAGTTTTGTCGAGCATGCTCTAAATGCCAATCCAAACATTGTCCCAATCAAGCAGAAAAAGCGCGGGCTTGCCATGGATCGCAGCAAAGCAGCATGTGAACAAGTCAACCAAATGGTAGCAAGTGGAATCGTCAGGGAGGTAAAATACCACACCTGGATTGCAAACCCGGTCATGGTCAAGAAAAGTGATGGTTCATGGCGGTTATGTGTCGACTTCAAAGATATTAATAAAGCATGTCCCAAGGATAACTATCCACTGCCAGAGATTGACTGGAAGGTAGAATCCTTGTATGGCTTCCGGCTAAGATGTTTCTTGGATGCTTACAAAGGTTATCACCAGATCCACATGAAGCGCAGTGACGAGGATAAGACAGCTTTCCTTACAGACCAGGGCATCTACTGCTTTCAAAAAATGCCATTTGGTCTAAAAAATGCAGGTGCAACCTACCAGCGCTTGATTGACCAGGCGTTCAAGGATCAGATTGGACGAAATGTGGAAGCTTATGTGGATGATATTGTCATCAAAAGCAAAGCGAAGGATATCATGTTGGCAGATATCAAAGAAACTTTTGAGGCACTGCGGAGGATCAACATGAAGCTTAACCCCTCCAAATGCAGCTTTGGCATGGAAGAGGGCAAGTTCCTAGGGCACATCATCACGCCGAGAGGCATTAAAGCCAATCCTAAGAAAATACAGGCTGTTTTAGACATGGTCTCCCCATCCACCAAAAAGCAGGTGCAAAGTTTGAATGGTAAGCTGGCAGCACTCAGCCGCTTCCTCTCAAAAGCAGCTGATCGATCTCTACCATTTTTCCACACTTTGAAAGGCTGTTTAAAGAAGCAAGATTTTTCATGGACACCTGAAGCCGAATCAGCCTTTCAAGAGCTAAAGCAGTTTATGGCCACCCTTCCTACGCTCACAGCTCCTGTACCAGGAGAAACATTGGTGGTATACCTGGCTGCTTCTATGGAATGTGTTAGCGCAGTTATGATGGCACAACGTGGGTCTACCTAAATGCCAGTTTACTTTGTTAGCCGGGTGTTGAAAGGTCCAGAAATAAATTACCCGTGCTTGGAAAAATTAGCCCTTGCTTTGGTACACGCAACTAGGCGCTTGAGGCGTTACTTCCAGGCCCACCCTATTCATGTCTTTACAGACAAACCAATTAAGCACGTACTAGGAAAGCCTGAGGTGTCAGGACGGCTGGCTAAGTGGGCAGTGGAGTTGGGGGAGCATGAAATTTCCTTTCATCCAAGAACTTCTATGAAAGGTCAGATCTTGGCCGATTTCCTTGCCGAGATAGACGAAGAAGATAAGGAAAGGCACGTGCAGGGGGAGGAAAATATCCCCTGGACACTTTTCACTGACGGTGCCTCTAACTTGGAGGGTTCCGGGGCGGGTTTAATTCTTACAGACCCCAATAAAAATGAGTATACGTATGCCATTAAGTTCGAGTTTCTCACAACTAACAATGAAGCGGAGTATGAAGCTTTGTTAGCAGGCTTGAAAATTGCCAGGAAAATGGGGGTGACAAGCATATCTGTATTTGTAGATTCACAGCTTGTCGCCAACCAAGTCAGTGGAGCATTCGTTGCGAACCAAACTTCCATGCAGTTATACTTAGAAGAAACTAAAAAGGTGATCTCAGAATTCACGAAATTTACCATCGAGCAAGTGCCCAGAAATCGCAACAAGTTAGCTGACGCCCTAAGCAAGTTGGCTTTGTCCGCCTTTGCCCATCTTAAAAAAGAATTACTGGTGGAGATCTTGACAGAAAAGTCCATTGCGCGGCCAAAGGAGGTTGCCACTGTTGCAGAGGAAGAATGTTGGATGACTCCGATCTTAAATTTCCTCAAACATGATGTACTACCGGCTGATCCACAGTTAGCAAGGAAAATTCATATGAAGTCACCAATGTACACGTTGGTGGACAACTGCCTGTTTCGCAAATCTTATTTGGGGCCACACCTGCGTTGTGTTGGCCCAACACAGGCTAAAAGTATCATTGAAGCTGTACATAGCGGCACATGCTCCCTCCACGCGGGACCACGCTCGGTCACTGATGAGATATATCTAGTTACAAAATTATGTCTCCTAAATACCACTAATCTAGATTACCACATTCATAGGCAAGTATACCTAATCGTGGGTAATATAGGCTAGGTAAGTATTTCGGGTTATCGAATCCACATGGAACAGTTTATGTAATCCAAGTAAAGAAAGTTAAAGAATTAATCAAGAAAAGATTTTTGTTCATGTTTTGATTTATATGAAATGTATTTAATATTTGAAATGACAAGAAATGCAAATTTGAACGATTGAGATGAGATTTAAGGGATATTCACTATGTATGGATTCATCTAGTTCTAAGTATGGTTATTGAGCACCGGCTAGTTTAATGTTCTAGAAGTCACGGTATTAGATTTCTCTCAATCCCATTTAATAAACTAATTACAACTAATAGGAATTTCTTCTCTCAAAAGCTATAACTAATCACACTTCTATTTGTTGAAATTACCGTCTTGAATTAACTAAGACCTCTAACCTAGAATTTTCATTACTAGGGTTGAACTTCTTGTTTAATCTAACTTATTGGAATCTTGTCTCTAATCCCTATTTCTAGTGAATTACCAACTAGGTCATAATGAAAAGTTGGGGAAGTAATCAATTGAACCAAATGTTGTCAATATCTAATTTAATCAATTACCAATGATAAAGAAACGAAAACTCATAAATTAAACCAAGAAGAGTAATTAAACTTCAACAATTGTTTTGAACACAAACAAACCCTAAAATTAAACCATACTTAACCCTAGAATCATCCAAACATAGTGAATATAAAGATTACTAGCACATAGACATGCTAGAAATCAACAAACAAGAAATTAAGAGTAGAATTACAACCATAGACTTAATCCAAAATGTTTGAGAATCAATGATTGCTATAAACTTGAAGAATTCCTTGATGAAATGCTCCCAAATTCGTCCAAGTAACTGCCCAAATACACACTAGAAGAAAAAGATCCCAGAACATTTCCCTTTGATCTGCTATAAAACCACGACCGCACACGCGTAGTTCACGGCGCGAACTATAGTTCGCGTCGTGAACTTCCGTTTTTAATACTTCCCGATCGGTAACTCTTGGTAACGAGCGTGAAAACCATACAGGGACTTTGGTGACTGATCGTGAATAGTTCACGATCAGTTCACGATCGGGAACTCTTTTTCGGCTGAAATCTTGTATTTTTCTTCATCTTTTGGCCCGTTTTTGGCACCTCTTTCGATATATCACCTGAAATGTAACATAAACGCATAATTGAGTAATATCACATGTATTTGCTTCTAAAACGTACTCAAAATAGGCGATATTGACGGGTTTGAACGTGTCTAAAAACGTGAATATCAAAATCCCCACACTTAAACTTTGCTTGTCCTCAAGCAAATCATCCTGAAAAATTTGTTAGTAAGACACCAATCCAATGCATATGACAAACATCTCAATCACAATCAATGACAATTTCAGAATTTAGTTTAATTTAGCAAAAAAAATTTCACCTAGATTTTATATCCAATTTTGTGTACCAAACTAGTTAACTTTTCATAAACCTACTAATTTTTGGCTACCTTAATTATACTAACTTTAAGTTAGAATCTCTTCATTCTTGCATAATCTACAAATACCATCTTTATGAAAACCACCCAATTAGTAGGGTTAAATTAAGAAAAATTAGTTTAAATATCATTGGGTAGCGTAAACGCTTTATTCATGTATGCTTTATTCAAGCTTATTTATTTTTGCTTATTTTCTTTCTTTCTTTTTTTTCTTTTTTCTTTTTATTTATTTATTTGTTTGGTGGGAAGAACCTCAGCTCGAATGCCACCCGCGTAGCAGACTTTCCACCAACATGTCCATATCAGTTGACCTTAGAATGCTAGGTTTGAAGGACCCCTCGGGCTTACTTGTCTGAGTGACACACGTCCGGTTGTTTGTTCTTCCACAATATTTAATTAATAACTTTTTAATATAATTTTTTTTTGTTTATTATTCACAATGATGTGCACCGTAAACTAAAGGCCCTTATCTTAACCTAATGTCATTGGGAGCTAGTAAAACTAACCTTAATTTTCTTAAAGACGATTCTTATATATTATGCAAGGCATTTCCAATTTTCTACGTTAAAATTACCATAATCAAAGAGCTAAAATTCTTAAATCTATGAAAAGCCACAAATATTGCAACATAAAAGCTAGCTAAAATTCTATCATTTAAATTAAACTTTGTCTCCCAAAATTATTTTCAAAAGCATCGAGATGTGTCATAAAAAAAATTAACCATTAAATCGGTTTTCTTACTCGGATGATTATTTTCGAAGATTTCACAAATTTTAAATGGTGGATTTCTTTTTAAATACACCCCCTTCCCACACTTAAGTGTTTGCATTGTCCCCAATGCAATAAATTTGACAAAATTTAGGAAATCGAGGTCATAAGAAAGTATACGACCTAAGGGTGTGTTGTGTACATTCCCGGTGAAATTTTGAATTCCGGAGCAGTTTACAAGAGTCCGCAACAAACAGCAATCACGACGAACACCTAAAAACAAACAAACAAAAACAGAATTACGTTTTTTTTTTTTTTTTTAATTTTTTTTATTTTCTGCCTCTTCGCCTTCATTGCGGTGGTGGGTACGGACGGTACCAAGAATTGGAGTCTTGGTACCAAGCATCATAATCGGGGTAGTTCGGTGGTGCGGGGTAGCTCGGTGCCCACGTGGGTATGTTGGAATGATCAAAGGGTGGGGGTCGGGGAAATTGATTTGGATATAGATTATAGTTGGCAACATCGGTTTGCCAACTCACTTGTTGCCCAACCCGCATTTGATTGTAGTATGACCGGTGCATATGATCTTGGACATTGGTGTGCAAATGGTCGTGGGATGACCGGACATAGGACACATCGACTTGCATTGCATCCATCCTCTCGACCATTTGATTATATGAAAGATAAGGGTCAAACGAGGACGGGCCCGAACCGGATCCCGAGGCGCCCGAATGCCCGAATTGGGGACCCGTTGGTCCCGGTTGACCAAAGTCTTGACCCGCTATTGGTATTTCGGGACCCGGTGCATCGTCCATATCTACATCATCATCACCATCATCCTCACTACTATTACTACCACTTCCCGGATTTTCCACACCGGGATGTTCATTCCAAACATAGTCACCCGCAAATTTCACAATGACGTGCATACCCAACAACAATACCTCGTCCATTGACCCCATTGGTCGGTATGTCATGCTCTCCCAAACTCTGTGAGGAATGGCAATTGCGGCCCGTGCCAAACGAGTGACATAGTGACCGGCACCCATCGGACTTTTTCCTTTTAGCCCCTTTCCCTGTGTACTCAAAAATTTAGCGATCACGAATGGAATATTCGTTATCGCATTCTTGTCGATGAGTTGGTGGAGCAACCACATATCGTATTTGTTAACTTTTTCGGGCCCTTGGTTTCGGTGGCGGATGGTATATGCAATCATTCTATGAAGATACCGATGAGTACCGCTTCTAATGCTTGACTCTTTTGTATGAGCCATTCGGTAATCACCAACCCCGATTTGACGCCAATATTCGTCAACATTTCTAACCTCATTCGTCGCACACCACTTCATATAATGACGAAAACTTATGGATGTGGTTTCTTCTACGGTATAAATACCTAGGTTAAAAGCGAATTGAATGAGGTTACATTCTACCCATTGGTTAGCTACTCGGTATTGGATGCAAGGATCTTCGGGGTTCTTCATGGCTACACGGGGTTCGAATTTTATAGTAGAATAAAATTCGAGGAGGAGCTCATCATAAGTTGGTTCATTGATGAGGATAGCTCTCTATCGTGATCCTTATGATAACGGACATATAAAACGTACATTACCATCGTGATCCTTATGATAACGGACCAGGTAACTTTCAATATCCGCCCTTCGACCTACCGCGTCTAACAATTCCAGGTCAACACACCTTCCAACAACTACTTTTTTGTTCGAGAGTTTATTTTTCCTACTCTCACTATCTCGTGCAAGGCCCTCTCGAGGTGCATTCTCAAAGTTTAGGAAGATGTGTTCCCTATTAACTCTAAGAATGGCCGGGAACCCATCTTCAAGGAGTGCGGGTTCCGGTGCGGGTTCTGGGATAGGTGAAGGTGCCCGTGCACGTCCGCGCCCGCGGCCACCGGCCGATGTGGAGGCAGCTGTCTTTTGTTGTTTCTACATCAAAGACAATAATCACAATGTTAAGAATATAAATATGAAAGAATAGTAGGGTGTCTAATTATGTAAAACATGAATGTAAATGACGTTACCCCTTCCCACACTTAGTTTTAAAAATAAGAAAATTGAAATTAAAATTAAAGATTTGACATTGTTAATTAAGTTTTATAAACATATTAACATTGTAAAAACAGTGTCTTTGTAACATTCTTAACATAACTTTGAACAAAAGACTTGACATTTGGTGTCCAATTTTATCCAACCCGAGTTGTTAAACTAGTCATCTAAAATATTGAAAATTGAAGTATGATAACTAGTTTAACAACTTAAATCTCACTTAAACACTTGCAAAAATCCGAAATTTAACCCAATTTGCTCACAATTTCCCAATTTCATACAATGTAAGGCTAGAAATCTACTAATCTTAAGAGGGTTTTACTAACTAAGAACAAAGATTGCAGATTTCAACTAGGGTTCAACTACAAATCAACTATTAAGCATAAAGAGCTAAGATTTAACTCAAAAAGTTCAAGAACAAGTCAAAAATTTCGGACCTATACCGAAATAATAGATGAATCTACGAAGAAAAGTAGAAGAACTAACCTTTGGACCCATAATGATGAAGAATTGATGAAGGAATCGGGAGTTTTGGAAGAAAAATGAGTGAAACTGGGCGGAACGATGGAAGTAGCTGCACTGCCGTTCGCGATTTTGGGGGCTAGGTTAACGATTGTGAAAAGCTGGAAGAGAAACGATGGATTTATACTATGCAAAGTTCCCGGCGCCAACTAGTTACCGATCGGTAACTTTTCGTGACCCGAATGGGTCAAACCGGGTTGACCCGAATCCGATCGTGACCCGAATCTCTAAGTGATCGCTAACTCTTAGCGATGATGAGCCCAACTCCCTGTAAGCAGTTAGCGATCGGGAAGAAAGTTCGCGGCGCGAACTTTCCTCCAATCCCACACTTACGAAATTTTTTTAACACGAGCAGATTTTAACAACATACTCACCAAAAGACTTAAACAAGCAGAAATACACACTAACAACTAAAACAAAAATGCTGAATGGAAAGGGAATTAACCACAATACACACGGGTTGCCTCCCGAGAAGCGCTTCAAAGATTATTGAGTCTAAAGCTCGAATCGATGCTACTCTCTTCTCACTTACGAGCACCAACCGAGATGAAATGAATCACCTCCTCTTCCTCCAAATTCTCCTTCTCAAAATTACCATTCCCTTCATGATAAAGTTTCAAACGGTGACCGTTTATGCTAAAACGGCCACTATCACAAATGAGCTCCACATACCCGGAAGGTTTTTGTTGGACAACGGTGTAAGGACCGGCCCATTTGGATTTGAGCTTTCCGGGAGAAAACTTATAACGAGATTGATAAATTAGAACTTTATCTCCCGGTTTGAAACATTTGAAGGTTTTCAATTTATTGTCATGCCAACGTTTCGTATTTTCTTTGTAAATTCGAGAATTCTCGTAGGCATGAGATCTTTCCTCGGTAAGAACATTTAATTGGAATTTGCGGTTGTGACCTGCCATGATTATATCCATGTTACATTCTTGAAGAGCCCAAAAGGCTTTGTGTTCAATTTCGATCGGAATGTGACATGC
Source organism: Calendula officinalis (assembly GCA_963853835.1). Classification (NCBI taxonomy): domain Eukaryota; kingdom Viridiplantae; phylum Streptophyta; class Magnoliopsida; order Asterales; family Asteraceae; genus Calendula; species Calendula officinalis. The sequence continues at coordinate 7,743,411 of OY970828.1, read as the reverse complement.
TTTCCCGTAAACCATACGGTACGGGGTGTAACCGGTAGGCGTTTTAAACGCGGTTCGGAATGCCCAAAGAGCATCATCTAACTTTTGAGACCAAATTTTTGGATTTCGATCAATGGTTTTCTCAAGGATCCTCTTAAGTGCTCGATTAGTGTTTTCAACTTGTCCACTTGTTTGTGGATGATAAGAAGTTGAAAAACGGTGATGGACACCATATCTTTGCAAAGTTTTCTCCATTAGGTGATTGGCAAAATGAGTGCCCCGATCACTAATGAGAGCACGAGGACATCCGAACCTACAAAAGAGAGCTTGAACGAATTTGACTACGACCCGGGCATCATTTGTTGGTAATGCTTTTGCCTCGGCCCATTTGGAGACGTAGTCGACGGCTACAAGAATGTACTTATTACCATGGGAGCTCGGGAATGGGCCCATGAAATCAATGCCCCAAACATCGAACACCTCACAAACTTGAATGCTATGTTGAGGCATTTCGTCTCGTTTGGAGATGCTACCCGTTCTTTGGCAAGCATCACAAGCCTTGGCCAATTTATATGAGTCTTTAAAAATTGTTGGCCAATAAAATCCCGCATCTAATACTTTCCGGGCGGTGAGGTTAGGTCCGAAGTGACCCCCGGTGGGTCCCTTATGACATTCGTTGAGATTGACAAAAGCTTCCTCACCGTACACACATCGCCTATGAACAAAATCAGGCCCGACCCGGAATAAGTAAGGATTCTCCCAATAATAGTACTTAAAATCGGAGAAAAATTTCCCTTTTTGTTGATGAGTCAAACCCTTTACAAGGATACCCGCCGCCAAATAATTTGCCATGTCGGCGAACCACGGGTCATCAGACACTTGTAAAGTGTTGACTACTTCAAGGAATTCATCGGGAAATTTATCATTTATCCCATTTTCATCACATTCCTCCAAATATGGATTTTCGAGGCGGGATAAATGATCTGCTGCAAGGTTTTCCGCCCCCTTCTTATCCTTGATCTCAATGTCGAATTCTTGCAAGAGGAGAATCCAACGTATGAGTCGAGGTTTGGCGTCTTGCTTAGCAAAGAGATGTTTCAATGCGGAATGATCGGTGTACACAATGGTTTTCAACAACACAAGGTAGGGTCGAAATTTGTCAAAAGCGAACACAACCGCAAGTAATTCTTTTTCGGTGGTTGTATAGTTCACTTGAGCACCATTGAGTGTTCGGCTAGCATAATAGATTGGTTGAAAGTGATTGTTCTTTCTTTGCCCCAACACCGCACCGAGTGCATAATCACTCGCATCGCACATCAACTCAAATGGTAATTCCCAATCGGGAGAAACCATGATCGGAGCCTCGGTAAGTTTTTCCTTTAACAAATCAAAGGATTCTACACATTCGTTTGAGAAAACGAATGGTATATCCTTCTCAAGTAAATGGGTCATGGGTCGGGTGATTTTAGAAAAATCTTTGATAAACCGACGGTAAAAACCCGCATGACCAAGGAAACTCCTCACGGCTTTCACATTCGAGGGCGGAGGTAGCTTAGATATGACATCTATTTTAGCTTTATCTACCTCAATTCCCTTCTCAGAAATTTTATGTCCTAACACGATGCCTTCTCGCACCATGAAGTGACATTTCTCCCAATTAAGCACTAAATTGGATTCCTCACACCTTCTCAAAATCCTCTCAAGATTTGCTAGACATGAAGTAAATGAGTTCCCGAAAACCGAGAAGTCATCCATGAATACTTCCATACAATCCTCTATCATGTCTTGGAAAATAGCCGTCATGCAACGTTGGAACGTGGCCGGAGCGTTGCATAGACCAAACGGCATTCTCCTATAAGCAAATGTACCAAAGGGGCACGTGAATGTGGTTTTTTCTTGATCTAGGGGGTCGATTGGGATTTGAAAATAGCCGGAAAAGCCATCGAGGAAACAATAAAAGTTGTTTCCCGCAAGTCGTTCCAACATTTGATCAATGAACGGTAAAGGAAAATGATCCTTACGGGTGGCATCATTAAACTTGCGGTAATCAATACACACGCGCCAACCCGTGACAGTTCGAGTAGGGATTAGTTCACCCTTCTCATTTTTGATAACTGTCATACCCCCTTTTTTCGGTACAACTTGTACCGGGCTCACCCACGGGCTATCGGAGATAGGGTAGATGAGTCCCGCATCAAGAAGTTTAAGAACTTCTTTTTTAACCACATCTTTGACATTTGGGTTCAATCTCCTTTGCCTTTGTACACTTGGCTTGAAATTTTCCTCCATGAGGATTTTGTGTGTACAATAGGCGGGATTTATACCCGGAATGTCAGCCGTTTTCCAAGCAATGGCTTGTCTATGAGTTTTAAGAATTTTAATAAGATCGGCTTTTTCGGTGGAGGATAACTTAGATGAAATGATGACCGGAAGACTAGAATCACCTTCTAAAAAGGCATACTCTAAATGGTTTGGTAAAGTTTTAAGCTCTAGAGTAGGTGGCTCTTCTAAAGAAGTTTTAATTCGAAGGTTATCTTTAGGGTCAATTTTCTCAAACACGACATCTCCTACCTCGGATTCCTCACCATCTACATGAAGCAAATCCTCGAACTCTTGGAGATCTCGGATTGTTTCATCGGAATCAATAGTGAAATCACCTTTTGTAGTGACATCATTACAATCGAGGTCGAGAAAGGAAGTAACCTCCTCATCGATACATGAATCGATAACATCAATGAAATAACAAGAATCATCGGATTTGGAGGTATGCTTCATGGCTTTCTCTATAGAGAAGGTGACCCTATCATCATCTATTCCTAGACTTAGTTGCTTCTTAGACACATGAAACATGGCGTCCGCCGTGTTCAAGAAAGGTCTACCTAGAATTAGCGGGACTTTGGGGTCCACATCCATTTCTAGGACAACGAAGTCTACGGGGAACACGAATTTATCAACTCTAACAGGAACATTTTCTGCTATACCAATGGGATATGTGTATGAAAGGTTCGCTAATCTCAAGATCATCCTAGTCGGCTTAAAATCGGTTAATCCTATTTTTGTAGCTATCGACAAGGGCATTAAACTAATACTAGCACCTAAATCTGCTAGACCATTACAAACCGGTAAATTATTAAAGAGACAAGGGATTATGAAACTCCCTGGGTCCTCTAGCTTTGGTGGCATCTTGGATTCTATGATCGCCGAGCATTCTTCACTCAACACAGCTGAAGATGCTTCCTCCATTTGCACTTTATTTGACACCAAATCCTTAATAAACTTTCCATAATTTGGCATACCTGCCAACATATCAACCAAATGCACGTTAATGCGTACCTGTTTAATCATTTCAACAAACTTACCATATTTTTCTTTGAGCTTTTCCTTTCTCAACCGTTGTGGGAAAGGAACTTTGGGTAGGTAAGAGTTCATTGTTGCTTCCTTCTTTGATTCACTCTTCTTCGGTTCATCTCTTTCTATAATCTTCTCAACAATCACCCCTTCTTCAATCATTGGTGTCCCCTCTTCTACAAGTACCTGTTCACTAGAATTATTAGTAGTAATTTTAACCATTGGTGAACTTACCTCTTTACCACTTCGTGTGGTAATGGCTTTGACATCCCTTGAGTTGTTAAAGTCTCCTTTGGGATTCGCTTGGGTAGAAGGGGGTAAATTGCCTTGAGGTCTTTTGGTTAAGGCTTGGGCAATTCTCCCAATATCTCTTTCTAAGTTTTGAATGGTGGCTTGTTGGTTTCTAATACATTGTTTCATCTCTTTCGAGTCTTGTTTGGTTTCTTCATTTGTTTTGGCTTGGCTAGCCATAAACTGACCAAACATGCTCTCGAGAGACATGTGCTCTTCGGGCTTTGAACTCGAGCCGGGTGTGTTAGAATTATTTCGGGGAGGGTAATTTGATTGGTTATTGTTGTTTTGAGGGAAACCGGGTGGATGTGATGGTCTAGGGGGGAAATTATTGTTATTGTTATTGTAACCCCTATTGTTGTTGTATCCTTGGTTTCCTCGTTGATAGTTTTGCCCGTAACCTTGGTTTAAATAATTAACCTCCTCCTCGGTCATCATCGGTTGGTGTTGTTGACATTCCTTTGCAAGGTGGGGTCCACCGCATTTCTCACAACCAACCTGTATCGCATGTAAAGAAGATGTTATTTTATCTAATTTACGTTCTAACATTACCTGGTTATTCTTTATGGCGGCGACTTCATCATTTTGTCTATCGTCAACCGCATTGACCGAACCCGTTTGCTTTCCGGCTCTTCTATCGGTGGCCCATTCCGCATTGTGCATGGTCATATCCTCCAAAAGTTGGTATCCTTCCGTAGGGGTTTTATACATGAATATTCCACCACTCGATGAATCAAGGGTGGATCGTGCATTGTTGGACAAACCCCTATAGAAGAGATGGACGATATCGCTCTTCTCAAACCCATGATTTGGGCATCTCCTCAACATTCCTTTGAAACGTTCCCATGCTTCCGTTAATGTTTCCCCAGCTTCCTGTTGAAAAGCCATAATATCAGTTTTTAATTTATCCGCTTTCGCGGGTGGAAAATAACGGTGTATAAATCGACTTCGGAGTTCTTCCCAAGTCGAAATGGAGTTTGGCTCAAGGGATTTAACCCAAATTTTTGCCTCTCCAATTAGACTAAAAGGGAAGAGTCGAAGTCGTATCGCATCTTGCGAAACGTTAGGAATCCTAAACAATTGGCATATGTCATTAAAGCACTCAATATGGTGATTTGGGTCATTGGTGAGTCTACCATCATAACCCAAATCATGAACCATACTGAGGAATTGACTTTTTATTTCAAAATTTATGCCATTTATTTCCGGAAGTCTAATTGCCGGAATGGCATCAACCGGGGCATTTTGCCTCGTTTGCCACATCGGACGTTCCGGTGGTGGGTCTCGATCACCCATTTGGTTATCAAGAATCGGCTCTTGATTAACTATTGGTTCTAAATTAACAGGAGTTTGCTCCTGATTTTCAGAACTTTGGACTTGAACTTCAAAAAGCGGATTCTGATTTTCAAGACTCGGTTCCCCAATATTTTGAGCTTTCTTTATGGTTGCGTTGTATCTTGCTTCTAATTGAATCCTCTGTCTCCTTCGAAAAAGTTTCTCTGGATCAGAGGACGGTGAGGGTTGATCAGCTTTAGCCTTTTTGCCTCTAAGAGTATTCTTATTGCTCATGCACCTGCACAACTCAAAGCAAAGAGTTAACACGCAACTGATAGACAAAATAAAGGGAAACAGAAATTACAAATTAAGTAACTTATTTAAGAATAAATTCCTAAATAAGGATCAATTAACTAATTAACTTTCAAAAACCTAAAAACATAAAACTGTTCCCCGGCAGCGGCGCCAAAAACTTGATGAGATATATCTAGTTACAAAATTATGTCTCCTAAATACCACTAATCTAGATTACCACATTCATAGGCAAGTATACCTAATCGTGGGTAATATAGGCTAGGTAAGTATTTCGGGTTATCGAATCCACATGGAACAGTTTATGTAATCCAAGTAAAGAAAGTTAAAGAATTAATCAAGAAAAGATTTTTGTTCATGTTTTGATTTATATGAAATGTAATTAATATTTGAAATGACAAGAAATGCAAATTTGAACGATTGAGATGAGATTTAAGGGATATTCACTATGTATGGATTCATCTAGTTCTAAGTATGGTTATTGAGCACCGGCTAGTTTAATGTTCTAGAAGTCACGGTATTAGATTTCTCTCAATCCCATTTAATAAACTAATTACAACTAATAGGAATTTCTTCTCTCAAAAGCTATAACTAATCACACTTCTATTTGTTGAAATTACCGTCTTGAATTAACTAAGACCTCTAACCTAGAATTTTCATTACTAGGGTTGAACTTCTTGTTTAATCTAACTTATTGGAATCTTGTCTCTAATCCCTATTTCTAGTGAATTACCAACTAGGTCATAATGAAAAGTTGGGGAAGTAATCAATTGAACCAAATGTTGTCAATATCTAATTTAATCAATTACCAATGATAAAGAAACGAAAACTCATAAATTAAACCAAGAAGAGTAATTAAACTTCAACAATTGTTTTGAACACAAACAAACCCTAAAATTAAACCATACTTAACCCTAGAATCATCCAAACATAGTGAATATAAAGATTACTAGCACATAGACATGCTAGAAATCAACAAACAAGAAATTAAGAGTAGAATTACAACCATAGACTTAATCCAAAATGTTTGAGAATCAATGATTGCTATAAACTTGAAGAATTCCTTGATGAAATGCTCCCAAATTCGTCCAAGTAACTGCCCAAATACACACTAGAAGAAAAAGATCCCAGAACATTTCCCTTTGATCTGCTATAAAACCACGACCGCACACGCGTAGTTCACGGCGCGAACTATAGTTCGCGTCGTGAACTTCCGTTTTTAATACTTCCCGGTCGGTAACTCTTGGTAACAAGCGTGAAAACCATACAGGGACTTTGGTGACTGATCGTGAATAGTTCACGATCAGTTCACGATCGGGAACTCTTTTTCGGCTGAAATCTTGTATTTTTCTTCATCTTTTGGCCCGTTTTTGGCACCTCTTTCGATATATCACCTGAAATGTAACATAAACGCATAATTGAGTAATATCACATGTATTTGCTTCTAAAACGTACTCAAAATAGGCGATATTGACGGGTTTGAATGTGTCTAAAAACGTCAATATCAGTCACTGGTAAAATCATGAGATTGGGGTACTTTTGGCCAACGATGCATCAAGATGCAAGGGAGGGAATCAAAAAGTGCACAGTCTATCAACAAAATGCTTCTGTCGCCAAATTGCCAAAGCAGGATCTTATACATGTTACTACTGCATGGCCATTTTACAAATGGGGGATCGACATTGTTGGGCCATTTCCACCCGGTGTTGGCAATGTCAAGTTTCTCATTGTTGCTGTTGACTACTTTACCAAGTGGATAGAGGCAAAGCCCTTGGCAACTATCACTGGGAAGCAAGTTATAAATTTTGTATGGGAGCACATCGTTTGCAGGTTTGGGGTCCCACATGTCATGGTAAGCGATAATGGCAAACAGTTTTCAGAAGGTCCATTCAAGGCTTGGTGCTCTGACATGAACATACAACAGAGGTTCACGTCAGTGGCACATCCTCAAGCCAATGGCCAGGTCGAGGTCATGAACAAAGCCATCGTGAAAGCAATCAAAGCCAAATTAGGCCAGTGCAAAACTGCATGGGTGGATCTATTACCAGGTATCCTTTGGGCTCATCGAACCACCCCAAGTACAACTACATCTGAAACACCTTTCAGCTTGGTTTATGGTACGGAAGCCGTCATTCCTCCAGAAATTACTCATCCAACTCAACGGGTTATGGACTTCAACCCTGAAGAGAATGAGGACGCACTACGAGAAAACTTAAACATCGTAGAATAGCGTAGGGAGATCGCTCTCATCAAACAGGCCGCCAGTCACATGCAGATGGCAAAATATTACAATCAGCGAGTCCGTCCTCTCTCTTTTCAGCCAGGCGATCTGGTATGGAGGAAGAATGAGGCCAGCAGGGTAGAAAGTCAAGGCAAGCTCGGCCCTACATGGGAAGGCCCTTATCAAGTACTTCATGCTAATGGCAATGGGTCTTACACCTTGTCAGACATGGACGGACAGACTATCCCCAGGACATGGAATGTCATGAACCTGAAGAAGTGCTACGTTTAATAATTTGGTTTGATCATGTATCCCAATTTTATTCAATAAACTCAATAAGATAACACTTTTTATTATGTACGATGTTACAACACATGCATGCACAAGTGACATAGTCAAGAACATAGTTCAATATCAATTATACTAGGTTCATCAAACATACGTTGTTTGGTCCCTACACATGCATCCAATTTCATCTTTTAATCAACTTGATAAAAGATAAGCACTTCCTATTCGGAAGTGACATCCTCGCGAGTAAAAAATTCTTTCACCGGTACACCAACAAACACATACATAATTTCTATAGCAAAGTACACTCATAGAAAGAAACAAGTAATTTCAAACATAGAAATTCCACAAAGGCTACAAAGCAATAATCCAATCACAAAATAAAACCAAGTCACAAAGTCATCACATGCATAAACAAGCTAAGGTTGTGGCTGTGCCGACAGTAAGGCAATAATAGCTGGAAGTGACATCTCCAAATCTTGCACCAGGGTAATCATAATGGGAAAAGCCCTGTCTGCAAATTTCTCACTTGCACGCATCATGTTACCATGCGTCGCAGCATCCAAAAACGGCAAGCTCTCGGGATAAATATTGGGGAATGCATCTTTCACTTTTTTACTAGCAAGATGTCTCCCAAACATATGAGAGGCACGGTTAAAGTCATTCAGCACATTAGCAACATCGGGATGTTTAAGCATCAAATCAAATAGCTGAGGCAATGCAGCAACTAACTCTTTCCTCATCTGCAGGGCAACATCGCGTTCTTCACGCATCTGGACCATCGCTTGCCTCGGATATTGCTTATGTAAAAGGAATTGCAAATGTTGTTGCAAATCTAACCCACTTGGGTGCAAGTATGGGTCATGTAGGAGTTAATATGACTACCTCAATTACTCTGGTGATAGAGGCCCGAGACTAGTTTGTGGATTCTGGAGCAAACATCCATGTATGTGGAAATCGTGATAGTTTCTAAATTCATAGTACGGTTCGAGAAGGAACTGTGGTGACATGTGGTGACATCTGTTGATGGCCATGTAGTACGTGTTCATGGCATTGGCACAGTGGTTCTAACATTGCGAAATGGAATTATTGTTACCTTCGAGAGGTCGTACATGTTCCTTGAATCTCCAAGGGACTTATATCGGAGAACAAATATGACAAAAGTAGTTACAAGCTGGTAATAATAAAAAATGGTCATATCATGTTCTCCAAAGATGGGTTATTGTGGATTAAACCATCAACATGGGTGGAATGTTTATGCTTGATCTATGTGGTGATGAATAAGATAATGTTGTATCTATATCCAATGATATGTGTTAAATGTTGGTCTTTGTAATCGTGAGAATATGATACTGTCAGCGTTAGTGACAATATCGCTAGTGATGATGTAACTAAGTTTCGAATTAATGAAATAGTTTTTCCAAATTATATTGCGTGTTCAATTTCTTTGTGCCATAAAAGGTTAGCTCACACTAACATTAAGAAAAGAAATTTTGAAAAGACACAATCTAAAAGTAAATAATAAAGATTTTGACAAATATGAAACTTGTATAAAATCAAAGTTTTCAAAGAAACTTTTTCAAGTGTCAAAACAATTACATCATTACTAGAGTTGATCTATTCAGATATTTGTGAACCGAATGGAATACTCACACGTGGAGTTAAAAGATACTTCATTACATTTTGTGGTGACTCTAGCCGCTATTTACATGTTTACTTGTTGCATTGAAAAGATGAAGCTTTTAATGCATTCAAAGTGTATAAGTGCATGGCTGAAAATCAACATGACAAACACATTAAGATTCTTCGCTTGGAAAGAGGCAGAGAATAGTTTGATACATTTTGTGAAGAGAATGGTATCAAGCATGAAAGAATTTCACCATATACTCCCCAACCGAATGGATTAGCTGAAAGAGAGAGTTGAACCCTTGTTGAAATGGTCAACTATATGATGAATCAATCAGGTTTGCCACACAATCTGTGGGGGGAAGCGTTGTTGACTGCATATTATGTGCACAACAGAATCACTAGTCGTGTGATTCCTTCGAGTCCGTTTGAGTTATAGAATGAAAGAAAACCTAACTTAGTTTATCTAAGACTGTGGGCGTGTTTAACTTATTATCGTAAACCTGATCCTAAACGATCCAAGTTGGGAGCTCGAGCTATGAAGAGTATATTCATCGGGTATGCTTAGAATAGAAAGGCCTACCGATTGTTGGATAAAGAATCAGGTTTCGTGTAGAATCCAGAGATGTGGAGTTCTTAGAGGATAAGTTGATAGGAGATGATGAAAACTCCAATCCCAGCTTTAATCATATTCTAGCACCCAGTACTTCTCGAGATATTATCTCATCTTCTTCTGTTGTAGAAGAACCAAATAGAAGTACAAGGGTTAGAAGGGAAAATAATTTTGGAGATATTTTCTTTCATACTTGGTTGAAGGATCTCAATATAAGGTGACGAGAGAGGTCATTTTAGCTATTAATTTAGATGATGATCATAAGACTTTTACTCTAGCCATTACATCGCGAGATGCTCCTTTATGGAAGGATGTCATTAATGATGAAATGGATTCAATTACAGGAAATGGAACTTGGGAGTTAGCTGATCTTCCCAAGGGTATGAGACCCATAGGATCTATATGGATCTTCAAGAGGAAGTATCATCCAGATGGATCAATATCTGCCTATAAAGTGAGATTAGGCGCTAAAAGCTATAGACAAAGAGAAGGTATTGATTATCTCGATACATATGCACATGTTGCTAGAATTAGTTCAATTAGAACTCTTATAGCAATCTAAGCATTGAAAGGCTTGTACATTCATCAAATGGATGTGAAGACAACCTTTCTAACTTGATATCTCAAGGAGGAGATATACTTGGAGCAACCTGAAGGTTTTATAGTATCCGGACAGGAAAACAAAGTTTGTAGGCTTATTAAATCACTGTACGAATTGAAGCAAGCTCCAAAACAGTGACATGAAAGGTTTGACACCACTGTATCTGCATTCGGTTTTATAAGCATAATAGTGTTGATAAATGTATCAACACTAAATGCACACCTGAATACACCATAGTTATTTGTCTTTATGTTGATGATATGTTGATCATTAGCACTCACCTACAAGGTATTCTTGATACTAAGAAATACCTATTCTCGAACCTTAAGATGAAAGATTTAGGGGAAGTGGATACCATTCTTGGTATTAATGTTAAAAGGGCAGATAGTCAAATTCTCTAAGTCAATCTCATTACATAGAGAAAATTTTGACAAAGTTTCAACACTTGAATATTCAGTTAACACTCCTTTTCGATTCTAGTGTAAAACTTGAAGTGAAATCTGGTAGAGCAGTGGCTCAACTAGAATATGCTAGTGCAATTGGAAGCATGATGTATGCTACACACTGCACTATACCTGACATTGCTTTGCAGTAAGCAAACTAAGTCAATATACTGTTAATCCCGGTACAGAGCACTGGAAGGCAGTAGGAAGACTACTAGGATACCTGAAAAGGACTAGTAATCTTGAGTTGACTTACACGTCAAAATCTAGTATACTATAGGGGTATTCATATGCCAGCTGGATTGATAACAGAAGTGATTCTAAATCCAAAAGTGGATGGATTTATACACTAGCTGGTGGGGCTATTTCTTGGGTGAGCAAGAAACACTCATGTATAGCTCATTCAACGATGGAAGCTGAGCTTATTGCTTTAGCCAATGCAGGCAAAGAGGCAGAGTGGATTAGAGATCTGCTCTTGGATATCCGTTTATGGGATAGTCCGCTGCCTTCAATTCCCATGTACTGTGACAGTGTGGCCACACTGTCTAAAGTATATAATTATGAATATAATGGGAAGTCGAGACACATAGGTCTTTGACATCATTCTGTGAGACAACTAATTGATAGTGGTACCATCAAAGTTGTTTATGTCAAGACAACAAAGAACTTGACAGACCCGTTTACCAAACCTCTGACGAGAGATTTGGTTACATCTACCGCGAGAGTCATGGGTCTAAAACCAAACTAGAATCGTTATTAATGGAAACCCAACTTGAACTTAGTGCTCCTATTTTCAAGTTTAATGGGTAATAACGAAATTACTAACGATAGAAGGTACTATCAATAGTGATAGATCCATGTAGGGTAGGATAGTACGTCGTTGCCGAGAACCAGGATGAGTTAATACTCTTTAACAAAATTTTGCAGACATCTAAGCAACAAAGATGTTGTAAAATTTTGCCTATATGATCTAGAGGTAGTGCCGCCTCAAATGGAGATTGTTGGTTTGTCTTCTAAAGGGTCATGAAAAGGATTTTAGCACATAGCCATATTAGTGCTCAGGGAGAACACAAAGACGACTTGTGTCGGGGTAAACCGAGGAGGTTATTAAGGTTCTTGGTTTAAACCTATTAGGATACCATTGAATCAATCTCCTGTTGTTTGCTCACATTAAACTTGGGTTTAATCTTTGTGACACCCATGTGACAACATCTATCTGAGTGAAAGGAAACTTTCCAACTTGGTGGGGGATTGGTGGAAATTACAAGGTTATTTGCAAGTTGGCAAATTTCCTATCGGTCGCGAGGAGTTGTGGAGCTTTGTCTTTTGTCGAGCCTTAATTGATAAGCTATTATCTTTACTAGCTACTTAAACCAAGAGTTACAAAACTCTTGCTTAACTCTTCATAAATTATATTGATGGCTTTGATGGCTCACTCACTATATAAAGAACTTCTAGTTGTGAAGTTCAAGCACACACCAAAACCAAAATTCATAAGCTATCTTCTCATAAGCTCTCCTCTCATGATGTTGTGTTTGATATTCATCATGTGTTTCCAAGTAGTCACTTTGTGTTGTCGGTAATTCTAGTGCTGTAGAATAATATCGATAAACTGCATCAAATCCTGAGGTTCTACGTTGAGGCTTGCAGCATATAGAGCACGTAAAAACCTTAAAGGACAGGAATTACAATTCCGTGCGGTTCGTTCTTCATCAACATTCAGGTTTGATTGTTCCATTTGATTCTTTCTTATTTGTTAGGTTTGATATTGAATTATCAATATCAAATATGGTTTTATATAATTGTCTAAATATTTAATCACCGAATATATAAAATCTACAACAATAATCATGTAAGTCGTACTACTCTTAGACGAGATTGTTTAAAACTTTGGAAATTGGCTAAAAATGATCTAGTAAATGGTTTTGAAAATTAAATACAAGTGTGAACCTAACAACGGACGTTTGGTCGGCTCCTCACGGTTCGCCCGGTTTGTACCTTTGTGTTACCGCACATTGGATCGATCCGAACACATGGCAAATGATGAAGCGTGTGATCGTGTTTGAAGATTTTCCACATCCCCATACGGGTCAAAATTTATTTTATATGTTAAGTCACGTAATAAATTACTTTCACTTAAATGGAAAAGTTTTTGCAATCTCGTTTGACAACGCATCTAATAATACAAATGCGGTTGCAAAGCTAATATTAGCATTCAAACCTCCCGTGAATGGTCTTTTCTTCCATAGTCGGTGTATCGCACACATTATAAATTTATTTGTGCGAGATGGGTTAAACTCACCGGAGGTTAGTGTTATAACACATGACTTTTATATCATGCTAGTGGAAGTTTTTAGAAGGGGTCCAAAACGATATAAAAGATATATTCGTTTGTGTAAGAAAACGAATTCAATTTGTTTATCACCTAATTGGGATGTTACCACTCGTTGGAATTCAAGTTATGACATGTTTGTATGTGGTATTCGTGAACGTCAAACTTTACAATAGTTTCATGACAAACTTTTTACAAGGAGACGTATTTTAAACAAATTTAGTGACGAAAAATGGGAGGTTATTAGAAAGCTAACCGAATTGTTCAAACTTTTAAAAAACATAACGGTTTTATTGTCCGGTAATTACTATCAAACAAGTCATTGTGTACTAAAACAACTATATTTGATGGCTCATAAAATTGATAGTTTTGATTTGGAAGGTGGTATTTATAAAACAATGGTCGCGCCAATGAAAAGTAACTAAGAAACTATTTTCGCAAAATACCATTGGCAATTACATGTTCGGCCATGTTAGACCCTACTTTAAATAAAATCGGTGTCGAAACCACTATTAGTGCAACTTGTCTTGATTTGGAATTGCATTTGGTAAGGCCTACATATATTCAAGAGGCAAAAAAAGATTTTTAGGAATATTTTAAATTATTATTTGCGGTTTATTTTCAAAAGTATGATGAACCAAATGCCTCTTCAAGTTTGTTTGCCCCGATTTTTGGAAATGTTGATGTTCCCACCGACCCATTAGCCCATTTATTTAATACTATAAGAGGAAACAACTAAACGGGCTCGGGGTGAGAGTAGTGAAGATATAGCTAATGGAGAATTGTCGAGATATACGAAAACAAACTTTTTAGGCAATATGACCCACTCGAGAAACCGAACATTTTGATATATTGGCTTGGTGGAAAGAAAGGGAACCTCAATTTCCCATTCTAAGCGGCATGGCCAGAGATTTACTAAGTGTCCAAGCTTCTACGGTAGCTTCGGAATCGGCTTTTTCTCTTAGTGGCTGGATATTATCTATTCGGAGAACAAGACTCACGCCGGCATCTTTGGAGATGTGTATTTGCTTGAAGGATCACTTGGATGCGGCGGACCACATTCAAGACAAACAAAAGCTAGAGAAGGAACTTGATGTTGAAGAAGAACTTCTCGACATGGAAGTTGCTCAAGGTCTTGCAATCTCACTTTCCGATGAAGATATAGCTCAAGAAGGTGAATCGTCCCGAGCATCTAGCTCCGATGGTTATGAATATGTGGATAATGACGCACAAGAAGATAGCGATGAAGAAGACACACAACAAGGAAATCAAAACCGACAAGAAGACTAGAAGAGTGGTAAATCTCGAATCTCGATGATTTGTAGTTTAATCGTATTGTTATGACTTTCGAACTTTCGTATTTTTATGTTTAATGATGTGTACTTGATGTTTTTAACGTTTTTATGCTTAATGAATGTTTGTGTTTTGATAAAACGTATAACGGTGGTGTTTGATATCGAATTGCGGCAAAAAAAAGGGGTATTATAGTGTAACCGGTCCAAACCGGTTTTGGTACCGGTTAGTACCCGAACCGGTTACTAACCGAACCGGTAACCGGTTAGACCGGTTGGGGTTTTCATACTCGAAACCGGTTCCTAACCGAACCGGTTATTGGAGAAACCGGTTATGACCGGCGTTGGCCAAAACCGGTTTTGGTCAAACCCGAAACCGGTTTGGTCAACAACCGGTTTGTGTGCACGAACATATTTGTATTGTTAAACAAGGTTTTCATCGTCATCAATTAATACACAATGATTACTAAAAGCCTCAATTCTACATAAAATATGTAGAACGTTTTTACTCTTCTAACATGATCAAACTAATGACCTTGGGACTCTAAAACACACACATACACGTTTTTCTTAAACATGGGTCTTTTCGACAACTAATACAATATCACTAGGTCTCTTTATATAGTAGAGAACCTAGGGTTTACAAGGATAAACATAAAATAATAACCTAAGGTGTTGTTTGGTAACATCTGAATGATTAAGAATTGAATGATGCAGATGTCTGAATGATTCAGACTTCCCCTGACATCTGTCTAACTAAGAGGTAGAAAGAAGCTGATTAAGAGGCCTTACTAAACACTCTGAATCTGTCTGATTAAGAGGCTGACATCTGAACTGAATCATTAAGAGGCTTACCAAACAGCACCTAAATCTTTTAAATTAAACAAGGATATACTTAACTTAGTAAATTAAATCTTTTAAGCTTTATTATTATCTTCTAAATCTTCATTCAAATTTCATATCATTGATTTAGGTCCTTGTACTTTTCTCTTTCTAAGTTTTGACTTATCAAATTAATAACTTGTTAATACCCAACACTCAATTTTTTTCGTAACTGGAACTGCCGGTTCCGGGTTCCGTTCCGATTACCCACAATGTTTTGAAAATCGAGACAAACTCGGGTGAAATTTGGATGACGCGGTTCACATTTTTTAAAACACTGACAATTTATCCCATGTTATTATTGATGGTTGATGACTTCTTATTGAGGTTGAATTATAATCTTTGCTAGGAATGTATATTTTAACTATGAAATGAAGTTTCTTTGTTGACTTGTGCCTAACATCATCTTAATTGTTAACTTAATTTAAGGGAATTAATTTTCACATATTTTGATGCATTAACCACGGTGTATAAGTATTTTTGTAAACTGTACAAGCATATAAAGCAACTAGCAGGTTACCAGTGCAATGCGTCGGCGGGTATCCTGTGACTAAATTTGACGGCGATCAAGTAGTAGGTGGTGACGACGGTAGTGATAGTGGCTGCTGGTTGTGGTCGTACGGATAGTGGCTGCTGGTAGTGGCTGCTGGTTGACTGGGCGTTTTAAGTTTATGCGCTATGTTGGTTGTTTTTTTTTTATAAAACAAAGTATCAAGTAGATCAGTTGGTTAACACATAGTCCCTACTCGCAAAAGGTCTTGGGTTCGAATCCCCTAAGCAATATTTTTTTTTTTGTGGTGTTTAAGATGTTTCCCAAAATAGAAATTTAAGATTAAGTTTAAAATTAAGACCTTCTAAACTTAGAAGACCTATATACATTAAGAAGGAATAAGATTATTATAGTACATGACTTAAAAGATATGCCGTAATAATCACCCTCTAATTTAACCATGTTGACAGTGACCAAATCCGGTGAATCACTCACATTGTGAATTAACCATGTTGACAGTGACCAAATCCGGTGAATCACTCACATTGCAAACCCACAACTGCCAATGCGTAAAATATAGTTTAAACAATAAACAAATGCACCAAATTTAAATCTAACATACAACTTCTAAGCTTAATTGTTAACAGGCATGGAAGGGTATGGTTTAAGAATGAATAATATTGTTTAACTTTTTTAATATTTTGCCTTATTACATAGAATATATAATATTTTTTAATAAAAGTTTACTTGTAGTTATCGGTTCCGGTTATCCGGCAGTACCGGTTCCTTATTTTTGAAAACCAAAACTGAAACCTCTTAGGGTGGTTCCTTGATTTTAGGAACCCGAACCAGAACCGCTACAAGCGGGTCCTGTTCCGGAACCGGCGGTTCCGAGACAGTGTCGGAAACAGCGGTTCCGAACTTTCGAGACAGTTCCGGTTCTAATTCCGGTTACTCTTTTTATTTGTTCACCCCTATCTACAAGTGTGTTTAACTGGTAGATTAATCATTGGTTTGGTTTGGTTTGGTTTGGTTTCGGTTTAATTTTAAGCCCAAATGTTCACCCCAATTTGAGGACGGAGCAGAAATTGAAAATCACGAAATTTTAATCTGAAAACCGAACTATTACATATTTTCAGTTTCATTTCGATTAATTTTTTGGTTCGAATCAGTTTTTCAATCGAAAATAATGAAATTATAAAACAGAAAACCGAAAGTACTACATATTTTCAGTTTCATTTGGTTTCGATTTGGATTCGATTTTTTCAGTTAGAATGCTCACCGAAAACCGAACCATTACATGCTTTGAAGACTTGGTTTGATGGGTGATGTAGATATCGGAAATTCGATTCAATTGGTGTAGGCTTGATGATCAAAGTACACAAATTGATTAGTGACAGTGTGCACGCACATGAAATTTTGAAGAAACAGTCGAAGTTTAATTTCAACGGTTGTTAATTATTACAAATTGTCTCGAAATAACCGTGCATCTTCCATATTTTACCCCCAATCCGTACCGGAATTGCCGTCGTTTCGCCGTCCGGCAACGTGATAACCGACATAGCCATGGCAATCGATATCCGAACCCTAAAGGACAGGTAATATCCATCTTTTTTTTTTCTTTTCAATTAATGAATTCAGTTGTTTGTTTAAATCTCCCTCTTTCATGCATTTCGATTTTGTTCATATAATAGCTTTTTCTATCAACATAAATTGTGCTTGGATATTTGAATGCTGATTGGTGAAATTGAAGACGAAATAGGATGAATTTATGTTCTGATGGTTTATAGTTTACTTCAATTTGATCGATCGATAATCCAATTGTATAACAGAACATAAACATCCTAAAATGCCATACTTTGTACCAACACATACAGATTGATATGATGCTTTTCTTTTTCCCACATCAGGAAACCCTAACGACTTTACGGTTTTTCAATTACTGAATTATGGTTTCTCATGATCAGATAAAGCTTGTATTATCATCGAAATATGGATTTGATTATGATAATTAACTGTTTTAGTTTGTAAATAATTTAGATTGTTATTAGTTCTCCTACATGTTTGTAGGTATACTGACTCGTGCAATGAGTGGGGTACTTTACCAATTAAAGCAGTTTTGTCAGCTTTTATCAAGGTTTGCTTCATTTTCACGATTTATGTTCAATTAAATTGTATAAACTGTAAAAATTAACTGGCATTTTTATGATGCAGGCTGAAACTAAGAAATCAAATAATGAAGAGTGTAGCTTTGTAATATCAATGGATGACATAAAAGGCGTTGATTTCCACCCAATTTACAACGTGTTTGTACAAATTGATAATTCAGAGATAGATGCAGTTGACATTGTTCAAAAGTCAACATGTTCTTTAGAAGCCCATTCTGTTTTATTGTTATTACATGCAATAAACCAAAAACTTCGCGTTGTGGATCTCCAAGACAGAACATTTGGCAAGGATTTCTTATTGTATGTTGCTATTTTCCCCTTAATTTTAGGGGAAATTGCATTTTGGGTAACATACTATTTCGTTCTCTAATCTTAGGATTATACTACCCTAATATATTCAATTAAGGTAACATAGGAATTTAAAGTTTAAACCTATAATTTTGTATTTTTCCCAGAAAATGTTACCTTAATTGAATAGTTTGAGGTAGTAAAATCCTGAAATTAGAAAAAAATAGTATGTTAAAAGTTAAAACATAATATGTTAACCACTACCCCAAAATACAATTTTCCCTTAAGTTTATGTACATTTTTTTTTTATTTTACTGATAATATTTATCTTTTTATTTTATCTTTTTTTAATTATTCTGCTAGGGGGCTTTCTTTGCAAGGTTTAGCATGCCAAGTTTTAAACTTAAAGTTTTCCCATTTCCGAAAAGTGAATATAATTGGGAAATTCATGCAAATGCATACACTCAATCTTGATTTCAGCGCATCATTAACCAATTTTGGGAAAGATTGTTTTAATTGTATGCCAAATTTAAAATCTTTATCATTATGTGGGACAAAAATAACCAATTTATGGACAACAAGTGCATCACTTGCAAAGTTTCCATCTTTAACTGAACTTCGGTTTCAAAGCTGTTCATGTTGTGATGATACAAAAGCTTGCCCTAGATTGAAATCAGATGAAAATACAAGTTGTAATTTGATTAATGCAATTGCTGAAGAAGAAATGGATTTATATTCTAATGTTGAAGATGATTTGATGAATGTGTTTGGTAATTATAATCAAATTCATGAAAATTTAAGTGAATCTGGTGAGTCAACGGATAGTGAAGTTGACTTTTCAAATAGTCATCATGGGGTTAATTTGTTGGAAGATTTTAGTTATGGATCGAGTATTTGGAATGGATTACGTGGTCTTCGTAATGAGGTAATTGTTGTTTTTTTTCTAAGAATTATTGTGTGTTTTTCTGTTTTATTAACTTTTTCTATGATTTTTTAAACAAAAAAAAAAAAAAACTTGAAAGTTGGTTACGCAAAATGAATTTTTTTAAACTTCTGTAACTATATATTACTATTTTTTTAATAAATTTTGTAACCATATATACTCAATTAGCCCTTTTTGTTATCTTGCTAGTTTAATAAAAGTTGCTTATGTGCTCACTCACATAAAGTAAAAAATTTGAATTGATGTAATATGTAATCAGCTGATCATATAAAGGTATAAATTCTAATAATATTAAAAACATTATTTATTTTCATGGCTATCTTAGATATAAGTATAAATATAAATATAAAAACTAGAAATTTTTTTATTTTCGTTATTATTCAACAGAAATAATATCGGTATTTATGTCCACTGATAAAAATGTATGACATCATCAATTTTCAATTGCAGAACTTCAAAGCTGATAAAGTATTAACTACTCATCAAATTTTATAATTTCAATTCTAAAAACATTATTTAATCATAAATCAGGTATTTCCTTGGGGATCAGAAGAAGCAGAAGAATCATGGGCCAATTCAACGGGTCATAATTCACGAAAAAAAACATCTTTTTAACCACCCTTCACCAATATGTTATGAAAAACATTATCGGGAATATTTTATTTCATATTTTCCAAACCTTAAAATCCTAGATAACCGAGCAATCAGAAAAACAGACAAAGATCAAGCAGCTATTATCTACTCAGAAAACTTTGAATATCTACCATATAAAAGAACAATTAAACAAAGTGTTGTTAATATTTTAAAAAACCGTGAGATTAAATCAAGAAATTCGTGTTCTTATTCAAGATCACTTTCTGCTTCTAAAGTTGGTTGTGCAATATTACCTTATTTGCATCCAATTTCTGTTAGTTTAAATAGTAATTTAATTGGGAGAAAAATGAAATTTAGACCGAGACAATTTGAATATCACCCGAATAATTCAAATTTAACGGTGGTTGGAACTTTAGATGGTGAAGTGGTTGTTATTAATCATGAAAGTGAGAAAATTGTGAAATATATTCCTTCACATGGAGCTATGAATAGTGTTTTGGGATTATGTTGGCTTAGGAAGTATCCCTCTAAGGTATGTTGTTGACTTTTACTTTGACTAAAAAAAAGTTGTTGACTTTTTGAGGTGGGATTTTTAGCCCGTTTATTTACTTATCAATGGGCTGATTCGGGTGGTGTTTTATCTTAAACCCTTTCAAACGGGTCAAACAGGTTGAAAGTCATTGTAATGACATTTTTTTAATAATCATAATATACTGCATTAATTATTTATAATATTCAAAAGAAATGGACAAAAAATATTCACCAACCAACCTGTTTCAACATAATTCGTTTTGACCCATTACTCAACCAATTCAAATTGTATTTTTGGTATTAAACACTTTTAATTGGTGGAATTTAACCATTATTATTATTTTAATTTCCAGCTAATTTCTGGGTCAGACAACGGTTTACTAAAACTATACGATATTGACCACACTTCTTCGAACAATGCATCTATTTCCTTTGACGAGTTTGACCAGTTGACTTCCGTACACGTGAACTCATTAGACGAATTATTTCTTGCAAGTGGTTATTCAAAAGATGTTGCTTTATATGACATCAGCAGTGGCAAACGTCTGCAAGTGTTCCAAAACATGCATCAACAACATATTAATGTTGTTAAATTTGCAAATCATTCACCATCTTTGTTTGCCACGTCATCATTTGACCATGATGTGAAAATGTGGGATTTGAGACAAAAACCAATGCATCCTTGTTACACGGCTTCTAGTGGTAAAGGAAATGTTATGGTTTGTTTTTCTCCAGATGATCATTATCTTCTTGTTTCAGCTGTTGATAATGAGGTAAATTTAGTTAATTTTTTTAATTATGTTAAAAGTAGTTTGTTAATGGGAAAATTTCTTTTATATCCTTGTAAAACTCATTAATTATTTCTGTATCCTTCTCAAATTCATAAATTATCTTCATATCCTTCTAAACTTTATAATTACCTATTTTATAAAACTTGTTTTTATGTCCAGAAACCTATTTTATTATACATTAAATCGTGACAATATCAATAATACAGGCAAATAAACATGATTTTTAATACATAATCAACATATATATTGCATACTTATTTGATAATATTAAAATAGGTTTTTGGACATAAAAGAGAATTCTAAAGATTTAGAAGGATACGGAGGCAATTACAAAGTTTAGAAGGATATAGAGATAATTTACGAATTTGAGAAACGACATAGAAATAATTTATGAGTTTTACAAGGATATAAAAGAAATTATCCCTTTTTTAATTGGGCTAAATTAATTATTTTTTTTAGGTTAAACAACTTTTGGCGGTTGATGGAAGGGTTGACTTAGATTTTGGTCTCCCACCAACTGGGAGCTCTCAGAATTATACTCGATCTTATTATATGAACGGTAGAGATTATATTGTTAGTGGAAGTTGTGATGAACATGTTGTAAGAATTTGTTGTCCTCAAACAGGAAGACGGTTAAGAGATATATCATTAGAGGTAATTAAAATACTAATTTATATATTTTTTTTTAATTTTTATTATTTATAATTTTATTCAACTTTTGTATGCAGGGAAAAAGTTGTGGGTCCTCGATGTTTGTGCAGTCCTTGCGGGGAGATCCATTTAGAGTGAGTTTTCTTTCCCTAATTCTGGTCTAAATATTCTTGCACAAATTATTATTTATTTAATCATTTTTTAATTTCTTGTTTATGACTTGGTATGTTTTGGGTTTATTTTTAGGATTTCAATTTGAGTGTGTTGGCAGCCTATCTATCTCCAAGCTCAAGCCCAGAAATTGTCAAGGTTTTGATTTATATGAGACTCATGTTTATCCATTAATTATTTATAAATTAAATTATAAATTTTTTGAGTTACAATTTTGCAGGTCAACATGTTGACTTCCATGGATGCTGATAAGGAATCCTTGAGTGATATGCATCCTCACACAACACATGGTTTAGGAGGAGCGTGACGTATGTGTATGTGTATATGGATATATTATATCTGTTTCAGGGTTAAATTAGGTCTTGTTTTGTATGTATAATTAGCAAAAAATAAACTTTTGTATGTTTTTAGAGAAGAAAATAAGAGATAAACTATGTATATTTTACTATCTGATGAAGAAAATTGGTAGTTCTGCACGGAAGAAAGTATACTTAATTGCACAATAATACAATACAACAGTATATACACACACACTTTGCAAGAAGAGTAGTATAAAAGCTTGTTTGTAGTGGTAAAGAAGGTTGTTGTGTGAAAGAAAAGTAGTGTAAAAGTTTGTTTATAGTAGTAATTGTGTGAAAATTGTTTCAAGTAGTGCGTATTTGAAAGGATAGAAAAAAAAATGGGTTAAATGAATTAGAAAAAGAAAGAAAATAAGTGTTTGAATTATTATTTTTATAATTTTCCATTTTCTAACTGTACAATTCAAAAAGTATATTTTTTAAATTAAAGTGGGCCCCAATTTCTTTGGCTCTCTCTTTACCAACAATTTAATTAAAGTACGATGACCGATTTAAAATTCAAAGTTTTAAAACATTGGTCTTTGTCATGTTTGATTGGTCATATGAATCTTTTCTCAAGCCACTAACGAGTACTCTTACAATTTCAATCATGGAAAATCAGTTAAGGAAAATGCCAACAAACATATATTTATACCTATGCACGTGAGTGCAAGAAATATAATAACATCAAATTTATTCAATGAAAACCCATATCCATGCAGAATAAAAAGGAAACTATTTATTTTAGACATAAAGTGAACCATACTCGATCTTAACTTAACCACATCTTTCTTGTATTTGACTTCCTCCTACGGTCAAACCACCACTTCAACGGCGGCGCTCCTGTGTCCACCGCGGCAAACCCGGACTGAAATACGACCCCACCACCCTGGAATCCAGCAACTCCAATATCGGAGTAAGAGTTACACACCTTGGCACTTTATACTGATTAATAGATGCTCCACGTGTCATTGCATAATCCATCACCTCTTCAAACGTACCATTTTTCACCACTCGGAGCTCCAACGGCCCGATTGAATTGCACTCGACCCGACCCTGTCTGTACACCGCGTTTAGAGAGTCCTCCATTACCGAACAACATTCCTTTAACACCTCATCGGTTGGGTAGTTCATCGGGTCCTTCACTAATAACTCCCAATATATCACGTAATGACCCGGGATCGTTTGAGTGTTTGCATAGCTCGTGTACTCGACCACATTCGTGTTGAAACGGGCCAACAATTTGGACGCGTTGTTGATGGCGGATTGTAGCTCCGGTTCGGTTGTTTTGTCCGAATCGATACTTAACAAAACGTCTTTACGTCTAACGAATTTAAATTGTGGGGCTTAGTTGTGGAACCCGGTCACACGGAGAACGTCACCTACACAGTATCTGCAGAGACCCGAGTAAGTGGTGATCACAAGCTCGTATTCCTTCCCTATTTCCACATTTGCCAGGTCGACCAGTGACATCTGATCAGTGTCAGAACTGGTCGACCCTGAGCGTGGGTCCTGGGGAAGGAACTCAAAGTAGGCCATGTTTGGCATGATGGTGTACGAAACTTCGGATGGTTCACATAACGGGCGAAGATTGAGCCCGAAATAACACTCCGAAGAAGCGTACATTGTGCACGCTTTCGGTAGCCCGCCACTATAATAATCGAGGGTCGGGATATATTGTGCCATTGCACCCGTCACGATTACTTCTAGATATTTCACATTAGGCCATATTCGGGTGATAATTTTTTCCCAATCCCCCTTTGAGCATTCGGATTCAATAACATCAGCTAGACCCGTGTCGGGCTTAACTACACGGGTCATGCAACGTTGGATATCTGGATCGGTGATCTTTTTATTAAGAGTACCGGTCCGGATATCCTCACAAAGTTCTTTCCAGTTAAGCTGGAGGAACCGAATGGCTCGGACTAGACCCGAGGCAAAAATGGCTCCAATGCGAAGTACTTGTTCACGAGCGTACAAACCGCAAAGCATCTGAGCATACATGCTCTGGAAGGAGTCGGTACACAAAATAGTCTCGTTTGGGCTGGTGTATACATCATACGGGTCGTAGGGTCGGT
Source organism: Calendula officinalis (assembly GCA_963853835.1). NCBI lineage: Eukaryota > Viridiplantae > Streptophyta > Magnoliopsida > Asterales > Asteraceae > Calendula > Calendula officinalis. The sequence goes on along the minus strand of OY970828.1, from coordinate 7,718,865 downwards.
TCTTGAAGTGGTCACTTTTGTAGTAGCTTGTGAGAACGGGTCGGGCAAATAGCCCACCCGGAGTCACCTCTTCGGATTTTACGAACAGAAAGCACAACCCTTTTCCCTTGTCCAAACCTGGCATATACCTGTCGACGTAATCTTTTATTAGTATATATATTAGGAATGTACCATCCACTCAATTGATAATTCGTAACAATAATAATAATAATAATAATAATAATAATAATAATAATAATAATAATAATAATAATAATAATAATAATAATAATGAGGAGATAACATTAGCATTGACAACAACAAGAATAACATTAATGGCTATATTAATAATTAAATTAAACAAATAACATTATTAATAGTTACATTAGTAAGTTCAGTAATTAAAACATTAATAAATAATAGTTCATCCGTATTACAAAAAAGTTTACATTTTTCATTAAACTTTTGTTCGACAAAAAATACTCATTTTTTACATTTGATGGACTTCACGTAATAAAATTTTATTATTACTAAGGACCCCACCACTAATATCCACTAACTATTTTACTCTCTCCAAACCAATATTATATATTAGTCAAAATAATTATCAATCACTCCACCACTAATTACCATCTAAAATATTGTGCCAAAGAGAAATATGAACTTTTTTGTGCGACGGAGGGAGTATTAAAAAATGATAAAATTAACGATAATATTAATAACACTAACAATAATAATAGAAAGAGAAATGATATTTCTTCTTATCTTTTAGTCTTACATATAGTACAACTTATCTCTAAATTTGGCATGTATTATCCACTAATACTTTTTACTCATATCATTCATTGATTTTGACACTTATCATGATTAAATGAGTATGACTATTGGTAAGACTAAATATTATTTATATAGAGAAAACGTTCAAGGAGTTCCATTATTTTTACGAAGTCCCGGGGAACAAATTCCAATATTGATCAATAAGATCTAAAGGTCAAGATTAATCACATATTTTATACATAAAGGGGTATTTTGGTCATTTGACACTTCAAAAAAATTTGATTTTTTTATATTTTATATATTTTTTTAATTTTTTTCGTAAAAATCAATATTTATTTTATAATTACGTGTGATACTTAATCACATGTGATTGTATACTTAATCATATTTGACATTTTAGTTCATTCATACACAATAACATGTGATTTAGTGTGCAATCACATTATGTGTTATTAATGAAAAAATAGTAATTTTAAAAAAAATTCAAAAAATTATTTTTTTTAAATGACCAAAATACCCTTGAATGAATAAAATATGTGATTAATCTTGGCCATTAAATCTTATTGATCAATCTCGTAAAAATGATAGACGTCTTTTAACGCAACTCTGTTTATATAATAAAAATATAACATGAACAATAATAAGGAGAATAATAATTGTGATAATGATATTAATGCTAATAATATTAGTTTTAAATATTTTACGTACAGGTTCATTACAGGCATGAGAAGACTGTAAAGAAGTTTGCGCCGATCCAAATCTTCGTGAATCGTCGGCATGAGCTTTCTTTCACCGGCAGAAGTACCGGAACTGTATAGTAACAGCACACCTTAACGTCAAATCTCCAAAATTAAGAAACAAAACGTTGAAATTAGTGTAATATAAGTAATATCTAACCTTGTTAGAAATTCAGAAATCGGATGAGCTGATAGAATCGGCGAACGATCACCATTTGCGATGCGTTGGATAACAGGCTTAAGGTCCTCGTAAGTCACCATCGGAATCTTGGACTTGAAAGTTTCTCGATCAGTAGCTCCGGCCAGATTGTACTGCCGGAGATACTCGGTCTCAGCATTCCGGCTGAGTATCTCTGCCAAAATGTGCACCTGAACTTGGTCGGTGTTGGTCGTCATATCCTCAATGAACTTAAGCGCCTTTTCATTTTTGTCATTCTCCGGCGAACACAAAAGAGATCCCTGAGCAAGTGTCGCCATATTTTTCAAGTTTGTGTTTTTGTGACATAGAATTTTGAGGTGGAAGGGTTTATATAGGGCATGTTGGGGTCATACATGTGACACGTCATCTCTGGCCCACATAGATTTTTTTAATATAAGTTTAGAAGTTAGTGGTTTGAATTGAATAATGACATTAATAATCGACAGTATGTCTTTCCTCGAACATTCACCTATTGGGAAAAAACCCCACCATTTATTCACCTAAAAGGGGTGGGTATGGTGGCTCAAGTCAAATGCCCATTTTAGTGTCACCTCCACATTACTATTTCACATTTTACATTCAAAATGTCAAATACTGCCTCTATCATAATTCAACCAAAAGTACCATTTTTGGACCCACTAAAATACTCTTCAATCCTCACTTACAAAATACCCTTAAAAGATGCCCTCTTTCTCATCGGTGATTGCATCCACGAAATGCCTCACTCACACCACTTGCGCTGTGGTAGCTTGACTCGCCCCTCTAAGGAAAATATTTTAGTAATACTTGCATCCGAAACCTTGTAAAAGAAAATTCGTAAAATTTCTCCTAATAGTCAATTGATCTACACCAACTGGCTTGACCCACATGAAATTTGTGACCAATGTAGAATTATTTGCATGTAATCGTTTGCTATTCACGATTTCAGAGTCTAGAAATGAAATCATCTTTTTATTATGACTATGTTTGTCAGAAACATGTGTTACGATTTACGGAATGTTTAATTACAATGATTTATTGAATACCATATAATCATTAAACATCTACAAAGATTTATGTTTAAATAATTCAAAACTGGCAAAAAATTGAACATCTACAATGATTTTTGTTTAGATGATTCAAAATTGGCCTAACATTAAACATCTATATAATATTAGAGGCATCATATATATCCCAAAATATTCTGTAAATTACTATACACGATATTCTTTTTTTAAAGGGCTTTATTTAAATTAAAATTAAAATCTTATATAAAAGAAAATATCATTTTAGATAACAATTTGTATACCCACTAATTATAAACATTAAAACATAAAGATATTTTACTCGCCAAAGTCCTGTTTTTACATTATGTATTCTAAAAGAACATATTACGACCAGTTAAATATTTAGGTTGCGTTTGTTTTGACGTAATACTTTGTAATATTCTTTCGTGGTTGTAATTTAATTACATTACGGAGGGACGTTTGGATAATTTTTTTTTCATAATTCAATTACGACGTAATTTCGAAATATGATATTCGTTGTAACTGAAATCCGTCACGGCACCCTATTAATTCAATTATGGTCCTTCAGTAAACTAATAAATTATTACAAAAAAATCGTTCAAAAACATTATAAAAAAGAAAAAGAAAAAAAATTAAAAATTTAAATTTAAAAAAATAAAATAAAATAAAAAATTAAACTTTTTAAAAAAAATAAAAAAATCTAATTTTTTTAAAAAATAAAAAATAATAAAATTAAAAAAAATCTAAAAAAGTTAAAAAAAATACATAAATATGAATATGAACTACAATTAAAAAATTTGTAATCAATCACGTAACACGAATTCAATTACTTTATCTCTATGTTAATCATAAAATAATTAACATATAGAATGTACTTATTTTGTTTATTAATCTTATCATTTGGACTGGAAAATTATATTTATCAAAAAAATTAGTAGCAATATAAATAAAATAATTTAGTAAAAAATCATATTTTTGGTACAAACACGTGGACCACATTTAGCCATTTTTGGTAGGTAAAATTTAAAATATATGTATAATTAATGAACCTTTACAACACAATATGCATGCAAATATTAATGATGATTTATAAGATACAACACAATATATATATTTGTGCAAATCAGCGAATAATTATTTTACTTTATTCCAGTTCAATGAAATTCATTGCAGTCATTTATTTTTTTATTTTTTTGAACGCCATGTTTGTAAGTTATTGGTTCCAGCCTATACAGTAACATCAACAAGGGGGAATATGTCTTCCTTTAGTAACATCAACAAGGGGCAGTACGTCTTCCCTTGAACCCTCCACATATGGGGAATAAACCCCACCACTTTTTAATCTCCACGTTTTGTCTACAACAAGCCTTGAACCAAGACCTCTTGAAGGAAAACACAAGGCTATCATTGGTAGCTAATTGATTTTTGTATGCAAATTTTAGACTATTTAATATGTTGTGTCTAATCATGTATGATTTCGTTATAAAATAATTAATGCTGATTTTTAAAGATATTTTATTTATGTAATGTGTAATTAATGATCAATATGTTAGAGAAATTATTTTGAAAAAGGGCTCAATTCAATTTACTTATTTGCTCACATTAAATTTAAATTAAATTTAGTAGAGTCTCGCAAAGAACAAGACTAAAAAAATAAAATGTTACAAAAAAAGTTTAAGCCAATCAACCCATGAGGTCTTACATTTTTTAATTTCAGTGAGTTAACCAAGGAAACGAAAACATAATAATACTATCTACTACATCTCCTTTACGTAATTTACCACTTTCAAACAATACAAAAAATCTTGTATCTACATAATATCCAAGATGTAGTAAATCCAATTACTTGCATCTTTAGATGCCGGTATCTTGTAAGGAATCAAATTGAAAGCTTTCCCGCCATTCATCAAACGAAACACTATCAAAATTATCAAGACCAAATTAGTGATGTTTGGATTGATGTGAATTAAGCTTACCATTTGTAACTAAAAGAAATGAGCTTATAATAATCTTTTGAATACAAGCAAAGCGAAAAACTAAAATCTCTCTAAAGTTTAAAACCCTATCTAACACTAGCTTTTATTTACACTTTTAATTAGTGATGTTTAGAATTTTGGATTGATGTAAAATATCTCTAGCGTAAATGACATTTTTTGCAGACTGCTGAATTAAATCACATTGCTTCTGTAATTTGTAGCATGCTGGATCCAAGTCAACAGAAGACGGGTCCAACTTGGCAGACCAACGCAAAATGTTTAATTCTTCTATGACAAGGCCCAACAAGATTCTATTTTACTGGGCCGCCTCAATGTCAAAAGCTTTTGTAAGAAACCCACTTTTTCTCATATGTCAATGCAGTTTTCTTCAAAAAGCCCACCAGTTAGTTTTTAATTACTAAAATTATGGTAATGGTAACATGGTAAAATAAAAGACGAAAATAAAATAAAGAGGATTTGTAAGAGCAAATTACATAGTTCATTTTTTGAATTATGACCTTTAAATAATGAGCTAAATATATTTATTTTTTGCTTGTGTAGCAAGTTAAAATTTTGGTTAACTACATAACACAACAATACACAATCCCTTCAAATTAGAGGTACAGAAATGTAAGATGTAGATAGTCATATCTCTATCTGAAGATAAAGATACTGCTTCCAGCGAGACATTCGACAAAAATGCAAAGTGAGAGAAGATAGGTGTATAGGAGACGTGTGTCCATGCCTATATAAATTAACACAAGTTATAAATACATGCCATTATAAATATTTTTACGAAAATGTGTCTATATGTGAATAAATTCTTGGTTAACTAAATCTTTTGGTTAATTTTTGATACTAGATTAAAATTTTAATTTTGGTTATTATAGTTTGAAATTATTTGTTGAATTGTAGTACTAGTTATTTAATATGTAAATTGTGATTCTTAAATAGTCCAGCTGGTTAACTTGTTATTTTTGTGAGAAAACAGAGTTAATTTTCTTCTCATATACGAGTATTATAAATTTAGGGTCTTAATCAGTCCTAATGTTATTTTTGGGTTGTTAATATTGCTTTAAGTTGTTTACGTGGTTCTAAAGTTGTTTTGATGGTTCAGGGTTCAACTGATGCAGATAAGATATTTTACCGTTTATCTAGTTGTGTGTTGCTATTGTCTTGATTTTGTTTTGGATTGCTTAATTTCGTGTTATTCCATCAAAGTGATTATTTTTTGTTAGGAATTTAAATATTAAGACATTTAATATTATAATTATACTAAGCATAAAATAACTTAGTATTAAAAAATAATCAAAGAAAAGGTGCAATAAAAGACAACTGTCGGCAGCTTGTAGTTTCCGCCACCAACCACCCCCTGAATTTCCGGCACCGCCTTAACTACCGCCGTAACCGCCTGTAATCGCCACAACCCTGGTTGTGACTGTTCATTACACCTGTTCGTTTAGTATAAATAAGACTCAAATTCCTCAAATGTAATGATTCCATATATGTAGATTCGAGAATCATAAAAGTATAGATGACGATGAATAAAAATGTAAAAAACCTATGAATCAATTTTATGTTTGCTTTGATTTAAACTGTGTATATAAATTATGTTTACAAGATCCTATCAACTTTTGGCCTCCGGCAACATAATTTAATGTCTGAATCTATCACTGTTTTCTATTTAATTACATTGGTGCATGCGAACTACAACACAAAACTAAACACTACAATTAGCAGTATTTTTTTTTGAACAGCAAATAAAAGATTGGTCAAGAATGAGCTTCGGCATTGCCATCACCCAACCCGACCAACCCCGGATTTCATTATAAATACACCAAATTAAATGATACATGCTACACTAAATGTTTTAAAAGACTACTAAATACAATAACGACAGACACTTTCCAAACACCCTACAATTAGCAGCATAACGTATTGAAATATGTAACAGAAATAAAATATGATCTCATGAAGTTGATGATAGTACCATAACTTATAATTTAAAAACAGATATTTCTCATTACAAGATGAAACATTACAAACATAATAACATATTCAGAAACAAATATTTCACATTACAAGATGAAACATTACAAACATAATAACATATGTAGAAACAAATATTTCTCATTACAAGATGAAACATTACAAAGATACCAGAATTCAACATTAAATATCATGCAAATTAATATTACCAAACTTTACAGCTTTAGATTCAAATCAAGCATTTCATGATGATATTGTTGATCTGACGGTTGAGAATAAAAACCTCCCTGCCATTGCAATTCCATTGTTTCCTCCACGTCATCAACAAACACGGCACCATCATGATCAATAAACCTCGCTACAGTTGTGTTTTGGTTTCGGTTAATTGGCGAGTGAGCCGACGAGTGAGCTTGAACTACATCGTGTGATCGGTTAACCATAAAATTAATTCCCGAGTTAGTTTTCGTTGGCGATAATTGTCTTCTAACCGCATCTCTTTCCCTTTTGTGTGCATTTTGGTGACCACCTAATGCTTGTGAACTATAGAACTTTCTTTTGCAAAAGTTGCATGTGTACACCTTCATAGGTTTAGATGGTGAAATTTCACATAGATTCTGTCCTAGCCGAAGATTCAGCCACCCGTTACGATGACCACCCGTGTTATCTTGACTTGAATTCATCGAATCGGTAATATTCACCAAAAAGAAGAAAAGATAATTGAGGTTTGATATTCTTGGGTAAGAGATCTAGCAAAATGAGCATATGAGAAATAAGATATAAATATTAGAATCATGAGCTCTGATGTTAGATACTATTTCACACACACACACACACAAACTACAAATGCTAAATCTTTTAAATGTCCCCACAAGTGATGCTTGGTGTTCTTGAGGGGACATGAGTGTTGCTCCTTTCAAGTCTATTCCCCCACTTTCTTGCATTTTTATACCAACTTTAAATGGTTCTCTTTTAAGTAACTAAAACTGTACAGAATTAAACGGATCTTTCCAAATATGCATTATTTGCCTTCATTTTAAAGAAACGGTCACTGATTCCCTTCCTTTAATAATTAAGCAACTATTGTTGCCTTTTTAAAAAGCATAATATAATCACAAATTACAATAACATATAATTATATTAAAAAGATGAGAAATGATATTTGTGGCTACCATTTGTGGCTACCGATATGCCTACATATTTATAAACTTAACATGTATCATCTACTAATTTCGCCCTCTCTATATCATTACTTGATTCTGACACTTGTCATGATCAAATTATTAGACACATGAGTAGACACAAATAGTAGGCACAAATACCATTACTCTAAAAAGATATTAATGTTACAAGGGTTTCACAGGCCGAACTTTGTGTTCGTGATATACGCGACCTAATTAACCATTGTCATTACCGTTTTCGAATATTCCTCTGACTATGTGGTAAATGTTACTCAGGGATGAATCGAAATCGTACCTTTAAAAAGTCATAAACTAGCCCGTGGACACCTAGTAAATGTCATAAACTAGGAAGTACACTCTGGTAATCAATAAAGAAGAATTTATTAAAAACTATGTTCATATCTTTGATTGATCAGTAAAATTTAATAAAATGTATTCAACTCCTGTTATACACGTATTAATTACATTTATTTGGTACTAAAAGTTTACACTGACATCACTTTCATTTTTTCTGTTTGTATGTTTCCTAAACCCTGGTAGCTTCATTATAATACCATGAGCCACATTTTGCTATTGTGAAGTCGATCAGTTTCGTTCTTTCAGGTAGAGAATTATGTTGTTAGTGATTAACAGCTTATATAAGTGCCAGTGGAGTACTGGAGTCCAGTCAAGTTGTCTTCAACCTAGAAAACAGTGTCTTATCTTTTGTTTGTATTCGTCGGTAAGATATATTGGTGCTATTTGAAACCCCACGTACGTCGATCTTGTCCATTTTAGTGAAGTGTGCTATATTTGGACGTTTCTAAACATATGGCGACGGCATGTCGTCGCTATAGAGTAAGCGGGAAATAAAACCTTAAAACACACGGTTTTAGGAAACTTTGACCAAACACTATGGCGACAACATATAGCGACAACGTATCATCCTCGCCATATGATATATATAAATAATTTTTTATTTTCTTTTAATAAAGTCGGCGAAGCCAAAAACGTTGTTGTTTGGTTTACACTTATTGCGACGACATGGGATGAATATATGTAATTTTTTATTTTCTTTTAGTAAAGTTACCGGAGCCAAAAACGCTTTAGTTTGGTTTATACCTATATCGAAGGTTGCTTTCGGGAAAAATGTTGTCGCGATTGGGCACCCTATGACGACGACGACACATGTGGTGACAAATATTTTTATCTATTTGCGACGAATGTATGATGACTAAATATCGTCGGCTCCTAGGCTATTGTCACCATATGGTGTGTTTGTTGTAATGATTTACAGAATTTTTGTTTTAGTCTTTGATCTCAAAACATATTGTAATACATGCCCTCATCGTAATTGAGGAAATAAACTCACTCGCTGGTGATAACATGTATGTAATACTCCCTCCGTCCCTAAATAAAGTTCCCATTTGTGTTGGACACAACATTTTAGGAGATGGTTAGTGGTGGGGTATTTGGTATTACTTTTGAATAAAATATAAGTTTTGATTGGAGAGAGAAAGTGTTTTAAGAGATAGTTAGTGGTGAAAGTATTGGTAATAATATTATTATATTAAGTGGGTCCCTTAAGTTTGAGAAATGAGAACTTTATTTAGGGACAAAACTTGAAGGTGAAATGGGAACTTTATTAAGGGACGGAGGGAGTACATGTTTGGTTGGGCTGCAGAATGAGCAATGTAATTGAATGTGCCAAATAACATAATGATAAATTATGATTACATTGTCATATTCAATAGTTATGTTGAAATGTAATAAATGATTAATGTATTTTGTTTGATATGTGTAAATAAACATTAAAAGGAATGAAATTATATTAAAAAGACTAAAATATCCTTATGAAATAAATGCTAATCATGTTTTAAGGGGCTTAATTGAAAAAATAAAAATCCTTATGAATGGAAAGAAAAAACTATATGAGGGAGCTTATGGAATAGAAAATATGGATTGTAAATTGTAACGTAATGAAATATTCAATATAATTAACCATTATATTACCAAATATTTAACAAATAACTTTTTTATATTACATTAGAATGGTTGATTCAAAATTCTCTCTTTAACTAATCCCTACCAAACACTACGCAAGTGTTAAACAATACAGGGGAAATAAGTTAAAAGTTGCTATAAATTTAACAAATTCGCTAAATAACAAAATGGAATTTAGCAAACTGGTTTCGTCGACCTTAAATCAGCATATTACGCCACAATTTTAAGCAGTAATCAAGCCAAAAACTTATTAATTAGCTGATTTTGGTTGGTTAAGGGTAAAATATCCAAGTCAGGTTTTCCTACATCCGAGTCAAATCGCGTATGAAGTGGTGGGTTGCTAAATCCATTTCGCGATTAAAGTGACGAAAAAAACGTAGAAAATAAATAAACACCATAAAGTGACAATATTGATTTTCCCTAAAGAAAATGTTCATATCTATAAGTAGTATGTACTTCAAGCCGATCTATCAGTTATTGTATATATAGACGGAAAAACGTTGCTAAATTTGCTAATAAAAAGTAGGATCGGAAGATGATATAATAGCGACAAGTGGACTGTGTGTGTATACGTAAGGAGTCCATTAAAAGCCACTTGTATCTTATCCTTTTTATAACTAAGTTTACACCAAGTAGTTTGATAATAATAGTGACACCCTTTCCAGTTTAAAAGAGCTATTTGTTTTCTACTGCTCCAGCTATCTGTTGAAACTGATGGATGTTTCTAGAATTAATTAATAGGGACCCATCTGAATTTTTTTCATTCTTAACATTTAAATCATATTGGTTGGGCTCACAGAAATAGACATTATTGTAGGGAATCAAATGGAAAAGTATTTCACCTGGGCATGAATAAATTAAAAGATTAAAAAAGGTGATTATTATTGATCCACATATGTTCACCTTTGCAGCGTCCCACTAAAAAATGTTATTAAAGCTTGTTAGAATAGAATGTAAGTTTATGGTGTACGATCTTAAAATCAATTGGTTATAAGAGGAGTAACTCACGACCCTTGTAAACACATTATAGATCGATTCATTATTTGTCTAATGTGGGACACTGATTACTCAAGACGCCCCTCACGTATGGCGTCATTTTTTTCCACGCCTAACACGTGGATATCATATGGGTTACGTATGGCCCGTGTGGCCGTTTGACCAACTACGGATAAACCTTGCTCTGATACTAAGTAAGTTTATGAGGTATCATCTTAGAACAAATTGATTGTAAGAGAAGTAGTCAAGGACCTTTATAAACACATTGAATATTCATTATTTATCAAATGTGAGATATTACTCAACAAAGTTAGTAATCCACACAGAATAAATTTGCGTTGAAGAGTTTCTATACCATAACTCAAAGTGAAACACAGAAAGAGTTGGCAATATGAGTTTTGTGTGTGATTTCGTTGTTACAGTTATCAAATATTAAAATTGAACATCTTGAGAGAAAACCCTACCTCTCGACAGTAGGTAATTTTTTATTTTGACCTCATCTAGCTTTATTCTTAACATTGTTTTGAAAACGGAAAATTATTACTATTTGAATGTGATTTACATTAATAGAACAGAAATTTTTTGTTAATTATGTACGGGACTGTTATTATCAATTTTTTTTTTTAAATGTCCCACAATTGATAGCTTAATTAATTAACTTTTTGAGGTGACAACACTTATTCTTCAAGTCCTTGTATACCCACATATTGAATCTCAAAGCACTTACTTTACATGGTCCAATTAACAGTAACCGTAAATGTACACAGTTGTCAACCAACGGTATTGTCAATGGTCTTTTAGTTTCTTGCACTCAAATTTAAGAAAACGAATCATGTGTTCTTTGCAACTAGGTACCTATTGTCATCCTTCTAACAAAATATATATGACACAATAGAAGAATTAACAACGACAAACATGTTGCTTGTAACTTGCGACAACGGGCTTGAGGATGATTGTCATATTTTTCTTAGTTGCAATGTTGCTTGTAACTTGTGGAGCTCTATTCTCTCATGGTGGAAGATTCAAGCTTCAATTCCTCTTACGATTCAACAAGCCATCGACCTACCAAACTCTCTTGATTTAACGGGTCAAAAAAAGAAGCAATTCAAGGTTGTTATCTTCTCAATCTTTTGGACGTTATGGGGGTTTAGAAACAAGATGTGTTTCAATTCTGTTAAACCCCGAAAAGACACTTTAGGAGACGATGTAAAATTTTAATCTTTTCTTTGGCTTTCTAATAGAGGTAGGAACCTTGTATCGAATAATTGGCTTGAGTGGTGTTGTAATCCTCTCAATGTCTAACTTGTTGTTCTTTTTAGTCTAGCTTCTTGCTAGGCTTGTTTATAATACGCAGCTGTTAAAAAAAACAACGACAAACATGTGAATGACATGCTTTTCATTTTAGTTAAGTTTATTTTTGTTCAATTACGTATGGAACAAAAAAAAAAAAACGTGGATAACATCATTAATTCATTGATATAATGTTTTTCCAACTTGACGCATGTTTTGCCGCTAGAATGAACTAAGGAGAAGAGCATAAAATTAAACACCTATTTATTTTTTATTTCGTCACATATTAGCTAGTGTACTTGCAAGTATATATTAATTAATACAAGTTTGTTTCTTGTACCGTTTGTCGACTCGGTCGTATATACTTAATTTCCCCTAAATTTGACAAATTACATAAAATCCCTACACACTTTTGGTTATGTTCCAAACGAGGACTATAATGTTCGCACTCCGTTGCGATTTTATTAATTTTGTATTTTTTTAATTATTATTATAAGTTATATTTAATAAGTTCATAAAAAATTTAGTTGTTGTTTAGTCATCTTGTGTAAGTTCAAAAAATTTTAGTGACTTATTTTAGCACGGCGCATTAAAAAGAGTAGTAAGTAAAAATTTAAAAAGGGACAGTGGGTTTTGAACACGGGTGGCTTGCTTATTATGGCTGTGCCTTTGCCAATCTGTCATGAAACACTTTCATTCATAAATTCACATATTCGGAATATATATATTATGAAAGAAAAAGCTGAACCAATCACATTACAGTGAACAGTACCTTTTGTATCACAAATGTATAGTAGATGTAATTAGCCAATGTACTTAGATGTGTCACATATTGGTTTACAAGTGAGACGAGTTATCAGGTCGCATAAATGGGACAAACTAGACAACATAAACTTTTATTGTCTTATACTTCTTCCGATTCAAAAAAAGGGACACAGTTTCTTTTTCGGGGAGATTCAAAATAATTGACACACTTTGAAAAATGACTTTATTTGACAAAAAATAGTGGGACTCACACTCACTAATTATCTACTTTAACAAAATGAAATGACTTCTCTACCCTTACTTTTTACCTTTAAACATCACTAACCCGTCTCTATTCAAAAGGTGTGGGACCCATTCCCCAATAACCATCCAATTAATTTAATTTAATCATTATTATAATCTATTGCCTCAAAAACCATGATATTAAAAGTGTGTCACTTATTTTAAATCGAAAGAAGTATAACACATTCATGACTACATTAATGGGTTAATACGGGACGGAAATAAAAAAATACATAAGAGATTCTATATAAAATCGTTCATGATCTAGTGATACGGATTACGAGACCTCATATTAGGGGTGTTGATCGGGTATAACTTTCGGGTTTTGGGTAGCTCGGGTCGGGTAGCTCGGGTTTTTTCAAATATAAAATATACCCAATACCCAAACCAAATTAAATTCGGGTATTTGGATATGGGTAGTTTGGGTAATGGGTCGGGTACGAATATATCCACTAATACCCGAGAATTTACACCCTTATATTGTAGGGGACCACAATGTTTATATTCCGATTTTAATATACAATATTTGTCCGTAACTTTACCACCCTCCAACCAACATGAGAATCTATCATTGACTTTTAAATGAAATTCATGAACTATGTTAGGAATATTTCATTAATATTCATTAAAGATTTGATATGTCAAAACTTATAAAGTACAAGGACCTAAATTGAAGATATGGAAGTTCAAATTCAAATAAAGATTTAGGAGATAATCATTAATGTAAAAAGATATAGTATATCTTTATTAGTTTAAAAGATTTAGTTATTATCTTTTCCTTGTAAATCTCTAGGTTTTCTAGTATATAAAGAAACATAGAGGTATAGAATTAGTCGTTCTTGGAACCCACGTTTTAACGTGTTTGTGTGTAAAACCTAAGCCTCAAGGTCGTTTGATCCTGTTTAACGAAGAACCGTTCTATATATTTATATGTAGAATTAAGGCTTTTAATGATGAAAACTTGTTTAGCTATACATATATGTTCAACTAATTCCACAATCTTATGTTTTGTATATGCTTATTCCAGATCAAGAACTAACTATTCTTGAGCCTAAAGATCGACATTTATGAAGAGTTATTCAGAACTCAGCAATTGGTATCAGAGCACAGTGGACAAGGTAGGCTTACCAATGTTTAAATTAAAGTTTTGGGTGTCGATCGCATATATCGGAAAAGGTAACATGTATCACTTTTTGGTTTAACAATTGTTTCCGATGAAAAATCCTAAAATCACTTAATGGGATATTAGTTTAATAAATGTTAATATAATTATTCCCTTGGAGAATGGGAAATCAGATATGTATAAATTGGTACTTGGATAAATTGTTGGTAGTTTTGCTTCCATCTGAATTTGTGAGGAATGAAACAAGATATCAATTTTTTCAAGTGAAGTTTTAAAGGGAATATTTTCTTGAAAGCAGCAATTACGTTGTCCTTGAGGCGGCGCTCGATGTGAAAGAAAAATTTTAGTAGGGTTTGTACAGCTGAATAAGTTTGTAATATACTACTGAATAAGTTTGTTACTGATCTCTATTCCAACAACTTTACTACTGCTCTATCATTTTACTACTGATAAAGCAGTATTCAACATCAGTACTAAATCTTGCAATTCAACATCAGTAGTAAAGGTGCCGGTCTCGATTACTACTGATCCAGTGTTTCGATTATTACTGATCCTATTAGCTTTTTACTACTGATCCTTACCGATTCAAAAATACTACTGATCAGTAGTAAATGAAGAAAAAACACTACTGACCAGTAATAGACTGAAATTTTTTCTACTGCTGCGTTGACTGATCAGTATTAATCAGTACTACCGAAGAAGATTTTATTACTGATCAGTACTAAACCGAAGAAATTTTTTTACTGATTTCTTCCATACAATACATCATATTTTGGAAAGCATGACACACACCATGCTCATTCCATACCACGGTTTATTGATCGTATCTGATAATAATGTGAAACGAATCACATTATTCACACACACAGGTTAAAGGCATGATGAAGATAAAGGAAAGTTTTATTTGTTACATATTTGATCTTTATCAATTGATTACAGAAGATAATTGATTATATTTTATTTGAAGAAGAAGTTGAAAGTCTTACTACATAAGATGTTATGTATTGTTGTAACTGCAATTCAACCGAATCTTAACGAAAAGATCTGTTGAAGACTAAGATAAGCAAGTCCTCATACAAGATATGATGTTGCTGATTACTTGATTTAGACGGGATGTGATGCATAGTTTGATAATCTACTTTAACTTCTAATAGAAGATGATTTATTTTCAATGTAATTAATATAGCCTTGAAGAACACAAGAATGATAGCACACTTTTAGGGGAAGAAAAAGTGTTGATCATTCAAGGGGAAGTTCAAGTTTCTCGGATTTATTAGATTATGTCAAAAAGGGGAAGAGACTTGAAGATTCCTAGCTAATTCTACAAGTTTTGTCAAATCAAATAGGGGAAGATTGTTAGGAATATTTCATTAATATTCATTAAAGATTTGATATGTCAAAACTTATAAAGTACAAGGACCTAAATTGAAGATATGGAAGTTCAAATTCAAATAAAGATTTAGGAGATAATCATTAATGTAAAAAGATATAGTATATTTTTTATTAGTTTAAAAGATTTAGTTATTATCTTTTCCTTGTAAATCTCTAGGTTTTCTATTGTTAAAAAGTTCATATGGTGTTTTGTAGTGTGGCTTAACTATTAATACTCTGTTCTGAACATAACATGCAATATTAACAGCTTCAGCCCAGAAAGTGATTGGTAGTTTTGAATCTGCTAACATTGATCTTGCTGCTTCAACGATGGTTCTATTTCTTCTTTCAGCTACACCATTTTGTTGAGGAGTTCTAGGTGAGTTGTATTGCCTGTCAATACATTTAAGATCACAAAAGCTAATTAAGTTAGCATTTTTAAATTCTGTGCCATTATCACATCTTATGGCTTTAACTTTTTGATCAGATGTGTTCTCCAGTTTGACAATTAAGTTCTTTATGAGTTCACTTGTTTCATCCTTTGTCCTGAGAAAGAAAACCCATGTATATCTGGAAAAGTCATCAGTAATAACAAGACAATATTGTTTCTTTCCAATACTCATTACATTTGTAGGTCCAAAAAGGTCCATATGTAAGAGTTGTAAAGGAACAGAAATAGAGTTCACAGATTTGGACTTCTGAGAAGTTTTGTGTTGTTTACCTTTTAGGCATGCAACACAGTGATGATCACACATGAATTTTTTTTGAGGTAGTCCATTGACCAAGTTTCTTTTTACTAAATTGGTCATGTTTTTGAAATTAGTGTGACACATCCTTCTATGCCATAGTTCTGATTCAGTGGTGTTTGCCTTGGATATAAAACAGTTGACCTCATTTGAAGAAATGAGTTCTCCCCCTATATCCAGGCAATACACATTGTTTCTCCTTGGAGTTCTTAAAACAACATCAAATTTTAGAAGAAATAAATAAAAAGTCCTAATGATGAAGGCATAAATAAATAAATAAATAAAAAAAGAAGAAAATTTTAGAAAATAACGAATCATCAAATTTGAAATTGATTTGTATGCGATATGTATTTCTGCATTGAATTAAGAATACCAGCTATATTTGCAATTTGGATGTTGGTACCGCATATCGACTATTATTAATAATTATTAAAGCTGCCGATGGGATAATTTTGATAATTATTGATTATTAACAACTTTTGCAAATTGGTACTGCAATATAGTGAGATTTATATGGGCTCATAATTTATATTAACTGGATTATTATTCTCGTGGGCCATATTGGAAATTGGCATGATTAATCAAAAGTATATGGTCAAAATTGTTCAAGAATTAAACAATATTATCATTACAATTTTGAGTCCGCTGTAACTCAAAGTGTTTCTGCTGGTCGCATATGGTACTGCTGCTCTCAATCGTTTCTACTGCTGATCTTTATTACTGCTGATCTTTATTAGTGCTACATGTTTCTACCGATCGTTCATTGTTACTACTGATCAGTAGTAAATGAGGAAAGTAGCAAGTTACTACTGATCTTATTAATTCGAATTTTGCTACTGATCCTCATGTGTACAAATTTAGTACTGATTTCTTCCTCATAACCGATACATCATATTTTGGAAAACATGACACACACCATGTTCATTCCATACTAAGGTTTATTGATAGTATCCGGTTTAATCACTTATTATTATTTATTCTCGATAAAAAGAGGATAAAAATAACTCGTGATATTAATGTGAAACGAATCACATTATTCACACACACAGGTTGAAGGCTTGATGAAGATAAAGGAAGAAAGTTTATTTGTTACATATTTGATCTTTATTAGTCAATTACAGAAGAAGATATATTAAATTTTGTTTGAAGAAGAAGTGGAAAGTCTTACTACATAAGATGTTATGTAATTGTAATGTAACTGCAATTCAACAGAATCTTAACGAAAAGGTCTGTTGACGGCAAGAATGTCCTTCATACAAGTTATGACGTTGCGGTTTACTTGATTTAGACGGGATGTGATGCATAGTTTGAGTTTCTACTTCAACTTCAAATAGAAGATGATTTATTTTCAATGTAATTGATATAGCCTCGAAGACACAAGAATGATAGAACACTTTCAGGGGAAGAAAAGGTGTTGATCATTCAAGGGGAAGTTCAAGTTTCTCAGATTTGTATTTGATTATGTCAAAAAGGGGAAGAGACTTGAAGATTCTGAGCTAATTCTATAAGTTTTGTCATCATCAAATAGGGGAAGATTGTTGGGAATATATCATATAATATTCCTTAGATTTGATGTGTCAAAACTTGGAAAAGAAGAAAAGTACAAGGACCTAAATCGAAGATATGTAATTCAAGATTTGAATAAAGATTTAGAAGATAATGATAAAGTTTAAAAGATTTAATTTATTAAATCATGTATATCCTTGTAGAATTTAAAAGATTTATGTTAATCTTTTCCTTGTAAATCTTAGGTTCTCTATTATATAAAGAGACCTAATGATATAGAATTAGTCGTTCTTGAAACCCACGTTTCATCAAAAACGTGTTTGTGTGTGTGCTCTAAGCCCCAAGGTCATATTATGATCCTGTTACAAGTTTAAAACCGTTCTACATATTTTATGTAGAATTGAGGCTTTTAGTGATGAAAATAATGAAAAACCTTGTTTAAACAATACAAATATGTACGTTTAAATTTCGCAAGTTTTATTATTTGTACTTGTATATTCCAGATCAAGAACTAACTATTCTTGAGCCTAAAGATCGATTTATATAGAGTTGAAATAAACTCATCAAACTACAAATATAATGATCGTATTTTATATATAAAACTGTAAAATATTACCTTTAAAAATTCCATATTATAAAATTCGGTTATTTCGGTTATACCCCGCCAACTTAAAATATTACCTTATACCCGATCCGCATTATATTCGGGTTACCCGATACCCAAATGTTCCTACCCGTTACCCGAACTACCCGACCCGATCTACCCAAATTCAAAACGAGTCGGGCGGGTAGAGCGGGTTTTGTTTATTTTCGACAGCCCTACCTCATATGCATAATTCAAAGTTGTGTACAAAGACGTACAAATGGTATTCCTTTCTTTCCATATTCTAGATGTCCTTAAACAGATTTCATGAATCTCCTTTTGTGAATGTACGTTCCAATTCCAAAGTATCTCTTTCAGCATCGACTTTGGTCATAAGATTTCTTGTACTTTGTCATGTTTTAGGGGTACTCCAAATATATGACCATGATAATCAAACACTCCCCTTATAACATTAGATTAGACTGCTCCCAACTATAATACTAACATTTCAGTTTTAATCAAATCAGTGTTATGTCAGCTGACACTTCAAGTGACACGTACATGCTTACAATCTTCATTCACTTAATATTTAATACATAAAATATTTACATAAAGAATACTAGTATCTATAAAAGGCCACACAGACTCTTCTCTTTACCATTTGGTAAGCCAAAGCAAAACAACTGAAACCCCAACTGAAGGGTCATGCTAGCAATAGTTTCCCTAACTGAAGTGAAACTAAAGCCAACTGACCAAGCTGTTGGCCGTATTCTTATGTGTTCGGCCAAACATTAATACAGTAGAATCTCCTTAAATTAATATTCGGTAAATTAATAAACTCTAATATAATAAATTTGTCCGGTCCCGACTTGGGCCAATGTAAATATTTGGAAAAATTGATAAAATAATAAGATAATAATTTTTTGGGAGATCCCTTTATAATTTACGGTCCCAAGAAAATCATAAATTAATATTTCATAGAAACTGAAATATATATATATATATATATATATATATATATATATATATATATATATATATATATATATATATATATATATATATATATATATATATATATATATATATATATATATATATATATATATATATATATATATATATATATATATATATATATATATATATATATATGTGTGTGTGTGTGTTACACTCTATTGAAATAAGATTCAATAGTTATCTATTTTCCTTTAAAATTTAAATCTATTTGGAGCTCATCTTTAACTTTTCTTATTGCATCCAATAGCTCAGGTGTTGTATTTTTGTATTGTATCATAAAGTTGTGAAGAGTGTTCGACGCCATAAGTGCATCCTTTCGCGTAACAGGCTCCAAACACACTGTATCATCTTCTCATCATCATCTGCATTGTTCTCAATGATAGTATCCACAATTTCTTCTAAACTATGAACCTCCGAACATGCTTCATTTTTACCTGGGTAGTTCATTAGATTGTCGATATGCATCTTATTATGATAACCACATTGATTGATCATAGTCTCGAGGTCTCGAGTTTCTTCATCAAAAGTGGATTCGGCAAAATTTCTTGCAACGTCACTAGCATTGAATACGTTGAAGACGTTCAACTCTTTAAATTAATAATTACTAATTTATCAATTAATAACTCGCTAATTTAATAAATTTCTTAAGTCTCGATCTTATTAATTTAAAGAGTTTCTAATGTATTTACAAAAGCCACGTGTACTTAACTATATTATAGCAAAAAAAACCTAGTAGTTATAAGTTGGAAAAATATCTTTGATATAATAAAGCTCAAACATTTTTACCGTTTCTTTGGTTAACTTCCCACAAATAATTGATGACGTGACCCACCACTTAAAGCTTAATAAACAGTAAAGTTTCACCTGAGTGGGATCAAATCAGTAGATATAAAAAGTGGATGTTGATGCACCACTTGATTAGTTGATTACAACATGCCACCAAACATGGTGTTATTTAAAATTTGTAATCCACTTTGAAGAAAGTGCCATTCTTGAGAGAGTATAAAATAAGGGGTGATTTTCTTACCACAATTTTTAATATATTTATACAGTTAACTGTAAAATCTGGATATAACCATTAAAAATTGTGGTACCAAAATCAATTCTCTATAAAATATTATGAATTTAATGAATACAAATAGACAAAACTTGGAATATAATCTAAAAATTGTGTTTCAAATTGCGGGTGATTAAAACTATGATGTTCTTATGTTCAGAATCTCTACATCTCACTATACTATTTGAAAAAAAAAAAATTAAATAAGCACTATCCTCCTGTAGAATCGAGTGTGATACCAAAATAGAAAATTCACAACAAAATTAGGTCTGATCGAGTATGTTTTTGCATTTCAAAAAATGTTGCACTTCCCAATTTCATTAGTTCACAACTTTAAATTATAACGTGCTAGTTGCGACAAGTTTAACCAATTTTGCTCTATTTTTAACGATTTTTAACTTGGTCACAAGTGTTTGAACCTTTTCAGTATAAATCTTGCCTTCACATAAATTTTCATTGATATATATTATCCAAATCAGTTGACATTTCACATAGAAAAGTTAGCCGTGATGATGCAGAAAATGATAGCTAGTTTAATTACACTATTGTTACATTCATTAAAAACATATGCAAATGCGATAAAATTTTAAGTAGCCCAAAAAGGAAATTTGGATAAGCGTAACAACTTATTAAGGCCTAATCCCTAATACTCCCTCCGTCCCACAAAAATTTCTCATTTGACTCTAAATTTTTATCCCACAAATTTTTTTTCATTTCCACACTTAATGGGCTCCACAATAAAAAACTAAAATTACTAAAGATTTCACCACTAATATTCACTAACTATCTTTCTCTCTCTAACTCAACCTTATATTTTAATCAAACAGATTGTACCCCACCACTAACTATAACCTAAAAACTTATGCAAAAGGCAAATGAGAAGTTTTTTTTAGGACGGAGGGAGTAATTAGTAACAAGCAACGTACCAAGCATTGCAGTGGGATGAATAATTCAAAAGGAATATGATATTATTATAGATACTTTAATGTATGCTTTAAAGGTGTCACGTCACACCTTACGTTATTTAAACCATGGTTTAATCTATTGCTAACCATATTCACCAAGGTCCTAAAAAACGTAAGGTGGCGTGACGACACCATTAACTCATTAGGCCTTACGAGCCATGACGTTTGTTTAAACGTGATTTAAGGCGACAATTTTTTTATATAAAATATATAAAACCGGTGAGGACTCAAAAACCGGTGAGAACTGCGAGGACTTAAAAAAAATCTGAAAATGATCGAAAACAGATTTTTTTCAAAAAAATAAAATATTTTTTAAACATAAAAATCGCAGCCTATTAGATCCAAAAAAAATAAAAAAAATTCAAAAATGATCCAAAAAAAATGGATCATAATTTTGATCCACAAAGAAATATGGATCATTATTATGATCCACAAAAAAAAGTAGATCATAATTTTTTTTGGTCAAGTGTAGTAATAATCATGGGGAATTATATATATTTTTTACGGAATTAGCTATTTCGTAATTATAGAGACGACTTGCCTTGTTCCACCTAGGGGTGAGCTCGGTTGAAAAACCGAACTGTAACCAATAGAACCGAACCGATATTGATGAATTTCCAAAAGCGAACCGATTACATGTTATCGGTTTTGGTTCGGTTCGGTATCGGTTCGGTTTTTTTAGGCCAAATTCTCATTCTTATTCGAAAATCGAATCGAACCGAAACCAATAGAACCGAGAACGATGAATTTTCAAAACCGAACCGATTACATGTTATCGGTTTCGGTTCGGTTTCGGTCAATTTTCAGTTCAGTTTTTCCGGTCCAAATACTCACCCCTAGTGCCACCATGACGCTTTTTTAGAAGCTTGATATTTACTGTCAATGTCTACAAAGATGAAAGATATTAGTAGCGACTATAAGATAGGAGAGAATTAGCAACACCACTTTAAAGTAATTTGATGTAATAGAATTATAAGATGCAAGCCTTTTGAGGCCATATGGCCCATATCATTTGAATATGTAACCAGAACAGGCTCCAACCCAATACTTATTTTTGTCATGTTGGAACTTTGAACATTTCATAATATTACTTGTTAGGACCACTTTTGTAACTAGTTTTGACATTTAATCTTGTTAACTAACTACTTGTATATACCTTTGTATTGACTTAGAAAGTAAGCTTTCCTCACACTTATTGAAACATACGTTTGAAAGCTCTCCCTCCATCTCTTTCTCTCTCAACTCACACACACTAAACACACACACACACTTGTTCTTCAATTTCTAAGCAAATCACCATGGATTAGCTTGAATTCAACATCATTCAGCTTGAAACCCGCTCATAATTTGTTAACCACATAAATGTTAAAACTCTTTCCCACCCCTCTAGAACTGTACATTTTTCACCACCTTTAATTTGTCGAGGGCGAGAAATATTAATTCTAGGGGACAATTAGTATTTCCAGGGGGAGAAACTTTCTTATATCAACACTTTTATACCCGATTGAATTTTTTTTAATGATCAATTTTTTTCTTTTTTTCAAAAGACAATACCTTCCCATGATTTGCCAAAACCGGTCTTACCTTCCAAGGGAAATACTTTTTAGCCGATTGGTAAATGTGATGGTATAAGTCTAGGGTATAGATTTAGGTGAGTGCAAGGTGATGTGAAAACATGATAATATCAAGAAAACACACCTTTGAGTGCATCAAAACCATCAATAAACCGGGCAATCTCACTAATGTGTTGAATGTTTCACTAGACTTAACTGGCCCAGTCAAGCATTTGCACTCCACCACCAACCACTCAGATTCCTCTCAATAGGAATTTGTTTCAATTCAACAGGGGACGTAGCACATAATCTATCATTGTTAAGGCAAAAAGCCTTACCCCTTAGGTTCTTAAGATAACAAAGTAAACCTAGACTAGCTTAGAATAGTATGTAGAATAAATTAGCTAAGTTTAGGTCTGATACTGAGTAGGCAGTATTGGCCACTCAGTATCAGTACTCAGTATTGGAAATCCAATACTGAGTAGAAGGACTGAGTTACATTTTAATATGTAACTGACTAAGATCAAATCCCTTGATCTTAGTCATTTTCCTTTGTTAGTCCTTCGGTTACTCCTTTTCCACTAATGTAAGATCTCTATATCATTATAAATAGAGATCACTTTGCAAAGGAGAACTCACCAATTTACTTTACACAAATACATCTGTTGTAATTGATCAGTGGTATTGCTATTCCGCAGCATACCACACTTAGTGGAATTATACATTTGACTCTAATATTGTGTTCATCACTTTAATTGTCTTAAGTCTAATTATAATATCAATTATATAAGTAATCCAGGGATGTTGTGACCTAACAACTGGTATCAGAGCAGGCTAAATAAATCCTTATTTAGTCGATCTATTACCCTGGCAGCCATTCCCGGTATCTATCCCTCCCAAACTCAAAAATCCAAAATGTCTACAATAGTTGCACCAGTTATGTCTGGAAAAGGGAGAGCCCATCTTTGATGGCAAAGACTTCCATCAATGGAAGCTAAAAGCTCAGTGGTATCTTGAATCTATTCATCATGAGATGCTCACTATGCTAAATGATGGTCCCATCATTCCACCAACTGTGGAACCCATTACTGCTACTGATGATGCTTCTGAGAGCACAAGAACAGTTCTCAAACTGAAACATACATGGACTGATACTGACCGTCAGTTGTACAGTTTAGACTCCACAGCAAAAGGGGTGATTGGTAATGTTGTTACCAAAGAAATACTGAACGCAATTATGAAATTGCCAACATCAAAGGCTATGTGGGATAGCCTATCAGTCACCTATGAAGGCACAACAAAGGTGAAGTTGCAAAGAAAAAGCAACATGAGAAGAAAGTATGAAAACTTCTTCTCAACTCCTAATGAAGACATCATCACTCTTTATAACAGGTTCAATACTGTTATACATGATCTCATCAGTGTAGGGATTGTTAAAGAAGAAGGAGAACTTGTTCAAAAATTTCTGGACAGTCTTCCTCAACAATTTCTTGATATGACAAACTCTGTCAACGTTGCTAACAACATTGAATCATACACCCTTCAAACTCTGTATGGATTGATGTTGAATCATGAAGAGAACAATGCTGCTAGACTGATCAACTGGAAGAAAACTGACAAGTCTTCCACTGGCATGGCTCTAGTTGTCCAACAGGCCTATACTGTTACAGAGCATGAAGAGCCAGAGGTTGATCTTGCTGATGCTGAGGCAGAGGAGCTTGAAACTCAAATGGCTCTTATGTCTATGAAGCTGGATCAGTTGAAGAAGAAGAGGCTGGGTGTTAGCTCTTCTAATACTGACCCAAGATCAGGTCTGTGCTATAGGTGTGGAAAGTCTGGACACATTGCTGCAAATTGTCATACAAAGTCAACTGAAACTGATCAGAATGACAAGATTGCATACCTAGCTAAACGGTATAGAGACAAGTATGTCAAGTTGAAGAACTGGAGCAAGGGCAAAGGTGCAGCAGGGAATGGAGCACCTCATCAAGCACTTTACTCTGAAGCTTGGATGGATGAAGAGCTCAGTGATGATGAGGAAGAAGTTGAAAACAAAGCCTTTATGGCTTTCACTGAAGATGATTTGAAGAGCTCCTTTGAGAAGGACATCAAAGAAGCTGAGAGGATGAGTGTTCATACTGATTGGGATTCCACTCAGTTGTACAAGGTGAGTTCCTTTCAAACTTATTCAGTGAATGAAAAGGAAAAGATTTTTGAGTATATGATTGTTGATCTTAAAACTTTAGTACAAAGAGAAAAAGCTTTAAAATTAACTATTCTTGAACTTGAAAGGGTAAATAATGAGCATTTAGATAAATTAGCAAAATTTAAAGATTTAGAATTAAATTTTTTAAACTTACAAGACATTAACCAAAGATTAGCTGATAAAGCTCATTTACACAAATTAGAAAAAGAAAAATTTGAAAATCAGTGTAAATCTTGGGGAAATGCATCTATTAAATTAAATAAATGTCTAAATCAACAGTTTCCAAAAAATGTGAGGGCTACACTTGGTGTTGATCCTCTGTTAAAAAATAGAAATAATTTTACTGATTTATTTGAAGAATTTTCTGATATGAACCCTATTCAGTTTGTAAATGCAAAAACCTTTTGTGAAGTTGGATGTCAAACTGAGTCAGATGATGAGGATAAAATTATTTTTGATAAACCAATTGGTCCTTCCATCTGTTCGAAGTGTTATACTGAACTACAAGAGCTCAGTATTGAATTTACTGAAAAGGAAATTTCTGATACTGACCTCGAAGTTGTGCAGTATGATACATATGTTGTTCCTCCATTTGAATTATTATTTAATACAACTACTTTTGAGATATATAATGAAAATAAAACTACTTCTACTCAAAGTGTTCTATCTAATACTGAGGTTGCAGGAACAGAGAAGTCAAATACTCAAGAATCAAAAGAACCTGTTGAAGTTGTCATTTTAAAACATGATAATCAAAAATCAACTTCAATAGGATCTTCTAATGGCAAAAACGAGAAATCAAATAATAAAAATACTTCTTTGCCAAATAAAAAGAAACCAGATCCATCTCCTATTAAACCAGTCAAAAACAATATTAAAACACCAATAAAAGTTGACAAAAATAACATTTTAAAATCTATTGGTAATCAAATCAAAGTTTTAAGTCAAAAATTTGCAAAACTGACTCATACTGATCAACCAAAAGGAAAACAATTTTCTAAAATACCTTATGAAAATATGTTTAGAAATAGACCTAGAAAATGTTATAGATGTCATCATACTGGTCATAAGGGAGATGAATGATGGACTGATCTCTCAAGTCCTAGGTACTCAGTACCAAAGAAAAGGAGAGAAACTAAGTCAGTATCACCTAAGAAAACCTCCAAGGCTTCTTTTGAAGTGATACTGACCTCTCCAACTAAAGAGATCAAATCTAAACTTGTTTCTCCTACCAAAGGTCCCATTCAAAAATGGGTTCCTAAAAAGAACTAATCATTATTTTGTGTATTGTGCAGGGTGACAGAATATGGTACTTAGATAGTGGCTGCTCAAGACACATGACTGGCAGTATGGAGTACCTTCTTAACTATACACTAGAGAAGGGTCCTTCTGTCAAGTTCGGAGATGATTCAGTTGGAAAAACTAGAGGGTATGGAGTAATCAAGGTATGCAAAATAACTTTTAAAAGAGTTGCCTATGTAGAGGGTCTTAAACACAATCTGCTCAGTATCAGCCAGATGTGTGATGATGACAATGAAGCTCGCTTCAGGAAGACTGCAGGAATCATCTACAATGATAAAGGGCAACCTGTACTCATTGCTAGAAGAGAAAAAGATGTCTATGTGGTCAACCTGTCTGAACTAGACCCTACTATTTGAGTTTTCATGCTTTCTAAAGTCAAGCCAAAATGAACTGGTTGTGGCACAAGACACTTTCTCACATAAATTTCAGAAATATTAATGAGCTCAGTATGAAGAAGCTGGTGAGAGGTTTGCCCACTATTACTTATTCTAAAGATAAGTTATGCTCAACATGTGAAATGGGCAAGCAGAAGAAGAGTTCATTCAAGTCCAAAGTCAACCATTCTATTAATGAACCTCTTACAATGATACATATGGATCTTTTTGGCCCCATCAGTACACCATCATTGGCCAAAAAGATCTATACTTTAGTCTTGGTTGATGAATACTCAAGATATACTTGGGTCATCTTTCTCAAGACCAAATCAGATGCAACCACAGAAATCATTGCCTTTATCAAAAGAGAAGAACTTCAGAAAGGCAACAAGGTCAAGCAACTAAGGAGTGACCATGGTACTGAGTTTAAGAACTCAGTATTAGCAGATTTCTGTGAAGAAAAAGGAATCGTCCAAAACTTCTTTGCAGCCTACACACCACAACAAAATGGTGTTGTAGAAAGAAAGAATAGAACATTAGTTGAAGCTGCAAGAAATTTGTTATGCCATGTTGGACTGGCACTGAGCTTCTGGGCAGAAGCTGTAAACTGTGCAAATTTTACTCAGAACAGAGCTACAATAGTCCAGAGACATCAAAAGACTCCTTATGAGTTATATAATGGCAAGGTTCCTAATGTGGAATACTTCCACATCTTTGGGAGTAAATGTTTTGTACTCGGTACTAAACAAAATCTCAACAAATTCGCTCCCAAAGCAAATGAAGGTGTGTTCATGGGCTACTCTCCACACCCTAAGCTTTCAGAGTGTATGTCATCTCAACTAAGATGATTGTAGAATCCATTCATGTCACTTTTGATGAAGATCAGGATGTGCATTCTACCTCAGCAAAGGAAGACATTAGTGGCATAGACATTTTATGCAATCCACAAAACTCCATTGCCGAACAGCCCAAGTCTCACCCATACTGTAACATCCTAAAACCGGCCTAGTTGTTTTAGGTATATATTGATATTTGAAAAATATCTATTTGACCTTTTGTCCTTTTGGGATACTTTAATCAAGGGATTAAAATATCCGTTTTCTGAAATGTTTAAAGGATTGTATATTTTTATATTTTTGGATTCTCCTTTTTATATCGTTTCCGAATATATTTTCGTTGCTAAAAACAGAGCTCGTTTGATATTTTAAATAAATTAGCTACGAAAGGGACTTTTTAGATTGTATTGCTTAAAAGTGGAAAAGAACACCAAGTGGGCCCCACCCTCCTCTTTTGGACGGTTTTAGTGATGGGGAAAAGCCCCATCTTCTTTCATTTTCATCCATCTCTCTCTATACGTCTCTATCCCCCTCTCTCTAACTTCTCTCTAAAACTCCATGATCTTCTTCAAGTTCTTGAGTTCATTTTGAAGATCCCTAGCTCGTTTCTTGGTCAATCATTAATCTAAACCCGTTTTTGGATAGCTCTTGAGGTAAGCTTCAACCTATATGTGTTCATTTTCGATTTCATGATAGTTGATAAATTAGGGTTTATGTGTTCTTGAGATTTGGTTGGTGATTATTGTGTTAGGTGGTATATTAAGTGTTTATGCAAAGTTTGGCATGTATTGTTGCATGAGTACAAGTAATTTAGCACAAGGTACAACCATTTTAGCAAAGGGTACAAGTTAGTGTGTTTATGTTAAAAGTAGGTTTTATGGGTTTTGTTGCTAGAGATGTTAAAAGAACACTTTAGAGATGTGAGTTATAAATTATGTCATGTATTGTATGTTTTGGTGGTTTATGACTTGATTTGGTGAGATTATTAGTTAAAGCAATTGTTTGAGTTTATGTAGACATTATGAACCAATTATTGTGTTAAATGACTAATTGGTGGAAACATGGCATTGATGTTTTTTTGCGGGTTTTGTTGCTTGGATATGTTAACATGATAGATTCGATATGTTAGTTATGGATTATGTTAAGATTGGTGAGATTGTTGAAATGCTAACTAGTGTTTGGATGTTTTGGTTAAAATGATGAACTAGTAATTTGGAAGTAAAATACATGGATTGATAGTATATATGAACTTGATGAATTGTTACAAGACTATGACTTGCTAGATGTAGTAGTCATGGACCTTAGTTGTGAAATTGATTATGTTATAGTCATGTTCGGTTTTGACCCGTTTGGGCCATTTGGTAGTAAAATGACTTAAGGAATTTTGATTGTGAAACTATAGGTATTTTGTTAGGTTTATGTAATTAGAAACGTTATTGATAACATTTGGTGAATTGCAAGGTGATGACATGATTGTAGTTGTAGGATGTATTATTGTTTAATAATCCGGTTTTGACCCGTTCGGGTGACAAAGTGGTGGAATGACTCAATTGTTGAATTGTGTATGTATAAGTGGTTTAATAGGCTTAAGTGTTAGAAATGGTATTTATAACACTTGGTTGAAAGTTAGTGTTTATTATTGTCAATATTGGTGATTATTGATAAGTACCTGTTATTAACTCGGTGTTCTTTGTGTACAGGATCCGAGGAGGAAACTCAGTGATATTAGCTCGCTGAGTTACGGTAATTGAAGGTTACGGTGAGTGGATTTAACCTCCTACTTGTGTAATGTACAAAAAGGTGGAAATGGTGGAGACCATAAGAGAAATTGCAGGATTTTGTCTGACTGGGAAGATAGCGGCGCTATCTTGTTCTCGTTTTTGGAAAACTTGAACAGAAAAGCGAAATAGCTAAGGCAGGGAAATTGGGACGCGATTTTCGGGAAATAGTGACGCGAGCCTTAAGTTCGCGACGCGATCTCCCTGAGCAGCGGGTGGCACCTTTTCTTACTAGCTTGTTTGTTTGGTACCAGTTTGATCGGGTTAAGTGAGATAGGATATGTGCACATAGATGAAGGGTTACTACTGGAATAGTAGTGACAACTCGGTTAGTGGCAATCGAGGATAGGTAAGAGGTCAGAGTCGGATGGATAACGGCTGGGCATAGTGTATCGACTAATAGGGTATCCGACCTTACCTGTATGCGTTACACGGTTAAGGGGAGGGAGTTGCCCGGGGTGTTGGATACAACGCTAATGGTTACTGTGGTTCTGGCCGACCACGGTTTAAGGCCCGCAAAGCCACCGTTCCTCAGTGATAGTGATTACCCAACGCGGAGATGTAGTGATACTTCCGTGTTTAGCAATCAGAGATGTAGTAATACTTCCGAGGATAGTAGGCGGAGACGTAGAATTACTTCCGTGCTTAGTGATTAGACAGTTAGTGGTTGCTGGATTAGTGGAACAATGGTTCGGTGGAACAGTGGTTAAGCGGTTACGAGGAGTAACGATCGTGGAGATGTTGGTGCTCGCTTGTCGAGCTTTTCATAATTTGTAGTTTATGTTCATTCACTTAGCTTTGTGCTAATCCCTCCGTCGTTGAATCTTTTCAGGTTGATCGGTGCTTTGGACGGGATGATTGACCAAGCTCAATGGGTTGTGTTTGTAATGTGAGCCATGTCGTTTAAGTGACACCGTTATTGTATTGTTTAAGCAATGTTCATTTTGGAAGCTTATTGTGGGACCTTGTTTGTAAACTAAACTAAACTAAACTAACCTAGAGGATAACCTAATCGCCTTCGGGCATTTAAAAAAAAAACGTTTTCTAAATTTTGCGGTGTTACACATACTATGTTGATCATGGTATGAGTGATACTGATCAAGTCAGAACTCAACATAACTCAAATGCAACAAATACTGAGGTTCCCCTATCTGAGAACCCCAATACTGAGTTCCCAATAATTGATCTGAACAACTCCACCTATGAAGAAGGTGAATCTTCCAGTACTTCTCAAGAATCCACCTCAGATCTGCAAAATCAAGAAGAACAGCAACCTGAACTGTCTAATACTGACCAGAATTTAGCTCAGTATCAGGCAGACAACACATCAGTACAACAAGATTTTGTTGGCCTTGCTTCAAATTCTCCCTTAGGAAACAATCTACCATGGAACCAAAGAAAGCTGATGAAGCTTTATTAGATGAAGACTGGTTAGAAGCTATGCAAGAAGAGCTTACAGAGTTTGAGAGGAACAAAGTTTGGAACTTAGTACCACCCCCTGCTGGCAAAACTATTATTGGTACTAAGTGGGTGTTCAGAAACAAGATGGACAAGGATGATGTTGTCATTAGAAACAAAGCAAGACTGGTTGCTCAGGGTTACAGGCAAGAAGAAGGCATTGACTATGATGAAACTTTGGCACCAGTTGCAAGAATTGAAGCTATAAGGGTGTATCTTGCATATGCAGCTTTCAAGAACTTCAAAGTTTATCAGATGGATGTCAAGAGTGCTTTTCTCAATGGAAAACTACAAGAGGAAGTTTATGTTAAACTACCACCAGGTTTTATTGATCCTAAATTTCCTAATTATGTTTTCAAGCTTGATAAAGCTCTATATGGGCTCAAACAAGCTCCAAGAGCCTGGTATGATACCATGTCTGAGTACTTAATTGAAAATATATTTATAAGAAGTAAAATTGACAAAACATTATTTTCAAAAAGGAAAGATTCTGACATCTTACTTATTCAGATATATGTTGATGATATTATCTTAGGCTCCACTGACAAGTCAATGTGTGACTGGTTTGCTAAGATAATGTCATCTCAGTATCAGATGAGTATGATGGGTGAACTTACTTACTTTCTTGGTTTACAAGTTGATCAAAAGCCTGATGGCACTTTTATAAATCAAAGTAAGTATGTGCATGACATGCTAAAGAAATACAAATTTGAAAATTTATGTTACATGCACACTCCTATGGGTACTCAGGATAAAATAAGTAAAGATGAAACTGGTAAACCAGTATGTCAATCCACATACCGAGGTATGATTGGTTCTTTACTTTACTTAACAGCTAGCAGACCTGATATCATGTTTGCAACATGCTTGTGTGCTCGGTATCAGGCAGATCCTAAAGAATCGCATATGAAAGTTGTTAAGCACATTGTTAGATATCTTTCAGGTACTCCTGACATGGGTCTTTGGTATCCCAAAGACTCAAACTTTGACCTTGAAGGGTATACAAATGCAGATTTTGCAGGTTGCAGGTTGGATATAAAAAGTACAAGTGGAGGATGTCAATTCCTCGGTGGTAGACTAGTTGGTTGGTCATCCTAAAAGCAAAACTCAATAGCAACTTCCATAGCAGAAGCAGAATATGTTGCTGCAGGAAGTTGTTGTGCTCAACTCTTATGGATGCAGTATCAACTCATGGACTATGGGTTCAATTTCCAGAAGACACCTATTCATTGTGATAACAAGAGTGCTATTGCTATCACTGAGAACCCAGTCCGTCACTCAAGAACAAAGCACATTGATATCAGACACCACTTTATTCGAGATAATGTGGAAAAGGGGTAAGGTTGTGGTAGATTTTGTTCCAATAGATGACCAATTCGCCGATGTGTTTACTAAACCTCTCTCTGAAGAAAGGTTTATGAGTTTTCTAGGGCAATTGGGCATGCTGAATCCTTAATTCTCCTTAATGTTTCTGATACTGACTGCTCAGTATTGATGTTCATACTGACCAGCTCAGTATCACTCGTCTGATTTATCAAAATTAAATATTTTTTATTTTTCATTAATTTACGGATTAAATTAAATGTTATTATACTTTTTAATTTTTTTTAATTTAATTTTTTTTAACTCGGTATTGGACTCATGGAGTGGTAAAACTGATTTTAATCCTCATACTCCTCAACGGTAACCTTTCTTAAGAAGAAAGTTACCGTTGGAACAGGATAAGGCTGTCATTTCAGCCGTTTTTACTTCCCAATACCATAATTATCTCTAATTCAAATATAAATAACTGTTTTTTCTTTTATTTAAAACTTTCTAACAGTTATTTCATTCTTTCTCTTTAAAATTCTCTCTGCGATTAACGATTCTACTCTCTTTTTGCAAGCAATTCTTTAATCTCAAATCGCAGATGGCAAACTACACATTCGTCGCACCCGATGTTGCACCAGTGTAACAACTCGATATTTCTGGTATGTAACTTCATTTCATTTCTAGAACTTTCCTTATTTAGAAAGTTTCTATTTTTAGACATTTCTATATCTGGCATATACACAACAAACTTACATATTTTTACACCATACATAAGTGTTTGACTATTTTAGTCAACACAACATCTTTATTTTCTTATGGTGACACATTTGAGCTAAAAACATACTTAAAATGATAACTTTATCGCTTAAACAATAAACGTAACGAATTTAATTTAAACGTGACACGAAAGAACCAAACTTCTAAAACTGACTCTAACCTCGACCGACCACCTAAGTGGTCGGCCTCTAATCCTTGTTCGTGACCATCACTTGGCCGAAACACCCTTGTGGTGTTGGCCATGTGCCAATTGTTTGATCTTATCCTTGTTGATTATATCCTAAGTTTGATTTGAAAAGAAACCTACTTGCACTCAATCTCTACTTGTGACAACTCGATATTTCTGGTATGTAACCTCATTTCATCTCTAGAACTTTCCTTATTTAGAAAGTTTCTATTTTTAGACATTTCTATTTTTGGCATTCCTTATACACAACAAACAAACATATTTTACACCATACATTAGTGTTTTATTATTTTGGTCAACACAACATCTTATTTACTTATGGTGATACACTTTGAGCTAAAACATATCTAAAACAATAACTTTCTCGATTAAACAATAAACGTAACGATTTAATTTAAAACGTGACTCGAATGGAACTAGCTTCTAAACCTGACACCAAGATTGACCGACCACATAAGTGGCCGGCCTTCCCCTCCTTGCTTGACCCCAAACTCGGCCGAACACCCATTAGGGTGTGGTGCAAATTGTGTTGATCTTATCCCCAAAGACTTGAATTCTTATCCATATCAAATTCGAAAGAGTCCTTGGTTGACTCAAACACTATCATCTTAACCCTAAACCTACACTATATAAGCACACTTAACCCCTTAAACCCTACTTTTGCCTCTCTTGATTTCGGAAACCGCAAGAACACCACCACCATCATCACCTTCGTCCGTTCGTTCGTCCCAAGCAATCCCGATCACCTTTTGCCTGTTTTTGTCCTTCGATCGTCCGTAGCAAGGTATGATCTAGTCTTTTCTCTTGTTCTTCTTTGTGTTGTACTCTAGACTCGAACCCGAGACCATGGCCAAGGCCATATGGTCTCGGTGTGCACCCTTGCCCATGAACCCGTAGCATGCTTGCATGCTTACACTCGATCGGATGCACATAGGTGTGTTTATTGCTTGAGTTGTTGCTAGATCCGTACCTAGAACCCTAGATCTCGACTTGTTCATGCTAAAAACACTAGATCTAGAACCCTAGATTCGAACCATACCTAATCTAGACACAAAACTCGACCCATGACTCGATCTAGACCGAACTAGAACCAAACCCTTAGGGTTTCGGCCTAGCCGGCCAACCCTAACCGAACCACTATCAAAACCGAGCCTAGGTTGACCAAATTTGACCATGTTTGACTTTGGTTGACTGAATTGTATCATACCCTAAACCCTAACCGAAATCTAGAAACCCTAGTTGACTTTTGTTGACTAATTTTGACTAATGTTGACCAATAAGTCAAACCGGGTCAAGGCCGGATCTTGACCCAAACCGTTGTCCCAAACCCGAATACCCAATCAGGCCAAGGCCCGTACTTGGCCCATATCGATCTACTTTAGTCCATCGGGCCCAAACCTTAGTTGGCCCATTAGTATCCAAGCCCATTTGGACCAAAGCCCAAACCTTTGGCCCATACCCAACCAAACCGAACCCAATTGGGCCAAGCCCAATTCATGGCCCAATCTAAGTGGACCTAAGCCCAATAAGAGGCCCAAGTGGCCCAACCTAGTGGCCCATTAAGCCCATTAAGCCCATTAGGCCCAATAGGCCCAATCTAGGCCCAATAAGCCTAACCCAAGCCCATTTCATTTCATTTCATTTCGAAGTCCATTTCATTTCATTTCATTTCGACCTATTAAGGTCCAATAACCCAAATTCATTCGATGTCACAAAACATAAAACATAACATGAAATACGTATCATTTAACTTATATCGTATATAGAATCGCCTGTGTTAGCTTAGTCTAATCATTAGTTAAATCATTTAGGAAGTTAGGAGTCTTCAAAGGATTCCTCTGTCTTAAGTACTTGTCGCTAAGCTTTGCCAGGTGAGTCCACAGACCCCTTTACTCTTTTACTGTTCTTATAAACTTTGGGGTGGAAAACATAAACACAACTGTGGACTTAGGGGTTGGTATATTAACTCAATAAACATACTGGAGTTGAAGTGTTGATTGTGGACTTAGGGGTTAGTATATTAACTCAATAGACTAGCTACCTGTTGGGGATAACAGTTCATGTGATGTCAAACATAACAATTTGTTCAACACATTTTCATAAACATAACTAGTAATTGTAGATATTCTACAATTACACTTCACTTTTCATATTTACTTCTTATATCATGTGAGTGTTGAACCTTATACATTTTTAGTCATAAATCATTTTCATAACAAACACTTTGAGTAGCAAATACTTTACCTTACTCTTTACTTTAACCCTGTGGATTCACTCAACATTATTGTTGACCCTTTTACTATTTATGTTTTTCCAGGTAATTAGGTGCAGTGGAGTTTGGAGGATATGAGCATTGGGATTGTCGTGAGCCATGATTAAAACATTAAGTTTACGAACAATCATTTCATTTCAAACAATTTCTATTTTAGGAAACTTACTATTTTTGGAAACTTTCTACTTTTGGAAAGTGAAACAAACCTTTATTTTCGTTATTGCGTGGTTGTTTGTTTACTTAATTTTTGCTATGTTGTCATGAACGTTACACCTTCTTTCTTCCGTAAAACATTTTAAATGAAGTAAAACTCATTTTTGGCGGGGTGTGACAGAGTGGTATCAGAGCTTAAGTTATAGTGAATTAGCAAGCCTAGTCTATAACTACAAAAGATTTTTGGGAAAAACAAAAACTTTTATAAAATCAAAATAATCATGGCACGCTCAGTCTCATATCCTGAAGTTCCATTGTTCTTAGTTTAGAACATTTGCCTTAGTTAGTATTGCTTTAGTGTTAAAGTTAGTATTCGTCAGCGAACCTTAAGTTTTCCTAATCTAATAAAATTTTTATGCGTCGTGTTTAGTAGAATGTCGCCTGCTAGTGTCCTCGATATTTCGTCTGATTCCGATAGTGATCGTGGTGCTGCTGTCCCAGTAGTCCCAGTGCCTGTTGCTCCAGTGCCAGCAGTGGTACAACCCCCTGTTGTCCCATGGCATCGTCTCCCAAGAAGACGTCCTTTTCCTATTATTCCTAATGGTCCTCCTACTCCAGCTCGTGGTCAGCGTCCTATTGTCTATCGTAAGCGTGAGGGCGGTATTATTTATCTATGTTCGCCTGCTAAACCCAAGCGTGATGTTGCTCCAAGAACTCCACGACGTCGAGAACCAGAGCCAGAAGTGATATCATAATCAGAGCCTATGGAAGACTCTGAGCCAGAAGAAGATGATTAGTCATCTACGTATCGTCTATATTTGTTTTTCTATTACTATTATTAGATTTTATGTTTAACTATTTTAGTATTTTTGTTCTTTAGTATTGGCATATATGCCCAAGTTTTAAAAATATTATGTATTAGGAATGTGTTTAATAAAAGTGATATTTTAGTAATTTCTATTGTTCTTATAAATTGTATTTTCTATACGTCTCTACTACTACTACTATAATTACGACTATTTATATCTACGTCTTCTACTACTATTACGTCTATTGTATATCTATTCTTTGATCCTTATTATAAGTATATATTTCCTTTATAGTCATCCTATATTATTCTTTTCTAAATTCTTTATTTAAATCGTATTATTTGTATCAGCAATTCATCAATGGCTCGAGGAGGAAACGCTGAGACTGTCGAACAAATGGTGGAACGCCGAATCGCTGAAGCAATGGCTCAAATGAACGTTGCAAGAGGAAATGCCGCTGGTGCATCTAATGTGGGAAACAACGGTATATTATACGACTCCATGAAAAAGATTCATTTATTTCCATTTTATTTTAACCTATTGTTCATTTTCTTTCCTTATTTGTTTAAACTTCAGATCCCAATCGTCAAGGTCAGTTATATAAGACCTTTACGTCCTGTCATCCTCCGACCTACTCTGGATCTGAAGGTGCTATTGCTATCATCCACTGGATTGAGAAGGTGGAATCAATTTTCAGTGTCATTCAATGTGCCCCTGAGAATATGACGAAGTTTGCTGCTAGTACGTTGTCCAAGGAAGCGTTGTCTTGGTGGAATTCTCAAGTGCAAGTCTTAGGTCGTGCAACTGTTGATGCTATGACTTGGGATACGTTCAAGAATCAGTTGACTCACAAGTTTTATCCAAGAAGAGAGCTACAAAAAGTTGAAGTGGAACTATGGAATCTGTCCATGGTTGGATCTGATATTGTTACCTACACAACTAAGTTTCAAGAACTCGCTCGTCTCGTTCCTCATATGGTTACTCCTGAATTCAAGCGTATTGAAAAGTATCTTCAAGGTC
Source organism: Calendula officinalis (assembly GCA_963853835.1). NCBI lineage: Eukaryota > Viridiplantae > Streptophyta > Magnoliopsida > Asterales > Asteraceae > Calendula > Calendula officinalis. Next base: position 7,681,300 of record OY970828.1, on the reverse strand, counting down.
TTCATGATCTTATTCGTACTCATGTTATTGCTTCTGAACCGACAACATTTGAAGATGCTGTGAATCGTGCAACAAGGTTGACTGATGATGCAATGAGAAGTGGATCGTTCAAAGACAAGCTAGTGGTGTCTAGCAAATCTACTGATAATGTGAGCAATGAAAATGGAAAGCGTTCCTACGACAACAAGCGTGATCACAAAGGGAACAAATATCAAAAGACTAAGAATTATCCAGCCTCTACTCAGAACAACAATCAGTCTAATCCAGAATCTAAGTGTTATGCTGGGAGCAAGCCTCTGTGTAGCAGATGTAACTGGCATCATGGTGGTCAGTGTGTGAAGTGCTTCAAGTGTGACCGCTGGGGTCATAATTTCAGAAAGTGTTCGTCTAACAATCCTCCTAAAAATCCTGTCTGCTACGAGTGTGGTGATCCTAACCATTATCGTAATCGTTGCCCTAAACTTCAGATCAACAAAAACCAGAATGGCAACAACAATAACAACAATGACAATCGTAACAACAATCACAACAATAATCGCAATGCCAACAACAACAATGATCGTCAAAATGGTCGTAGTCGTGCATTTGTTATGAATGCTCAAGAAGCTCGTGAAAATCCTGATACCGTCACTGGTACGTTTATCGTCAACAATCATTTTGCTTCTATTTTATTTGACTCGGGAGCCGACGAGTTTCGTATCGACCGACTTTAAAAGTTTCTTAAATCTAAATCCTGATCGTTTGAAAGTGAATTATGAAATCGAGTTAGCAAATGGCAAAGTTGTTAGGTCTAGTGAAGTTTTTAAAGGTTGTAAGCTTGACCTAGATGATCACATTTTTGATATAGACCTTGTGCCGGTAGAGTTAGGTAGTTTTGATATCGTCATAGGGATGGATTGGTTGTCTAAAAACCGTGCTGAAATAATATGTTACACCAAACAAATCCGAATTCCCTTATCCAAAGCAGAAACTTTAATAATTCAAGTTGAACAAAGAAACAAAAACATAAAAATCATAACTTCTATGAAAGCTCAAAAATATCTTCGTAAAGGATGCCAAGCCTTTCTTGCTCATGTCGTTGCCACAAAGTCCAAAGATCGTAATATTGAGGACATTCCTATTGTTCGTGAATTTCCTGGTGTATTTCCTAGTGAATTGCATGGACTGCCGCCTCAGAGACAAGTTGAATTTCGCATTGATCTGATTCCAGGAGCCGCACCTATCGCGCGTTCTCCTTATCGTCTTGCACCGTCTGAAATGCAAGAACTTTCATCGCAATTACAAGAACTTCTTGATCTTGGTTTCATTCGACCGAGTTTCTCGCCCTGGGGAGCTCCGGTCCTCTTCGTTAAAAAGAAAGATGGATCAATGAGAATGTGCATTGACTATCGTGAATTGAACAAAGTAACAATTAAAAATCGATATCATCTTCCCCGTATTGATGATCTATTCGATCAACTCCAAGGATCGAGTTTCTATTCCAAAATCGATCTTCGTTCTGGTTACCATCAGTTAAAAGTTCGTGATGAAGATGTGCCCATAACTGCTTTTAGAACTCGCTATGGTCATTATGAATTTTTGGTAATGCCATTTGGTTTGACCAATGCACCTGCTGTGTTTATGGATCTCATGAACAGAGTGTGCAAGCAATATCTCGACAAATTCGTTATCGTCTTCATAGATGATATCCTTATCTATTCGCATTCGAGAGAAGAGCATGAAGAGCACTTAAGAATCATTCTTGAGTTGTTGGAGAAAGAGAATTTGTACGCCAAGTTGTCCAAGTGTGAATTTTGGTTGCGTGAAGTCCAATTTCTGGGTCATATTATCAACGAAGAAGGTATTCACGTGGATCCTGCAAAGATAGAAGCTATAAAGAATTGGGAAGCTCCAAAGACCCCAACTGAAGTAAGACAATTCCTTGGTCTTGCTGGTTATTATAGAAGGTTCATAAAAAATTTTCTCGAAGATTGCAAAGGATTTAACGGTGTTAACACATAAGGATGAGAAATTTGTCTGGGGTGAAAATCAAGAATCAGCCTTCCAATCTCTAAAATCTAAATTATGTTCTGCTCCTATTCTATCTCTCCCTGAAGGAACCGATAATTTTGTGGTGTACTGTGATGCTTCGCACCAAGGGCTAGGTTGTGTATTGATGCAACATGACAAAGTGATCGCCTATGCCTCTCGACAACTGAAGAACCACGAGAAGAATTATACAACTCATGATCTTGAGTTGGGTGCGGTTATATTCGCGTTGAAGATTTGGAGACATTACCTCTACGGTACCAAGTGCACAATATTCACCGATCACAAGAGTTTACAACATATCTTCAATCAGAAAGATCTCAACATGAGACAGCGTAGATGGATAGAGTTGATGAATGACTATGAATGTGAGATTAAGTATCATCCTGGTAAGGCTAATGTGGTAGCTGATGCCTTAAGTCGGAAAGAGCAACCTAAACCTCGTCGTGTTCAAGCCCTTCCAATCTCTGTTCATTCTAATCTATCTTCCCAAGTTCAAGAATTCCAAACTGAAGCCTTGAAGGTAGAGAACATCAAAAGTGAAGCTTTGCGTGGTATGGAGAAGCAGTTAGAAGCAAAGGTGGATGGAACTCTTTATTTCATGAATCGTTTATGGGTTCCTAATCTTGGAAGTGTTCGCAACGTCATCTTGAATGAAGCTCATCGGTCCAAATATTCTATTCATCCTGGTGCCGACAAGATGTATAAAGATGTCAAAGAGTTATATTGGTGGCCAAATATGAAGAAAGAAATCACAGTTTATGTCAGCAAATGTTTAACTTGTGCTAGAGTGAAAGCAGAGAATCAGAAGCCTTCCGGTCTTCTACAACAGCCAGAGATCCCCGAATGGAAATGGGAAGAAATCTCTATGGATTTTATAACTAAATTGCCTCGAACATCTAATGGTCATGATACAATTTGGGTAATTTTTGATCGATTGACCAAGTCAGCTCACTTCATTCCTATTAAAGAAACTGATCAAATGGAAAAGTTAACAAGAATTTATTTAAAAGAAGTTATATCTCGGCATGGTGTGCCAGTCGCGATCATCTCTGATCGTGATAGTCGCTTTACATCTCATTTTTGGCAATCATTGCAAAAATCTCTCGGTACTCGCCTCGATATGAGTACTGCCTATCATCCCCAAATAGATGGTCAGACTGAAAGAACAATTCAAACTTTGGAAGACATGTTGAGAGCATGTGTTATTGATTTTGGTGGAAGTTGGGATTCTCATCTCCCTTTAGCTGAGTTCTCGAATAATAATAGTTATCATACAACTATTAAGGCCGCACCGTTTGAAGCCATGTATGGAAGAAAGTGTCGTTCGCCACTTTGTTGGATTGAAATTGGTGATCGTCAGATTACTGGTCCTGAGATTCTACAAGAAACGACTGACAAGATTTTTAAGATCAAAGATCGTATCAAGGCTGCCAGAGATCGACAAAAGAGTTATGCTGATAATCGTCGAAAGCCTTTAGAGTTCGCCGTTGGCGACCATGTTTTGCAAAAAGTAGCACCTTGGAAAGGTGTTGTACGTTTTGGTAAGAAAGGAAAGCTCAATCCTCGTTATGTTGGACCATTTGAGATTCTTAAAAGAATCGGTGTTGTTGCATATCGCCTTCGTCTTCCTAACGAGCTCAGCAATGTTCACAAAACATTTCATGTTTCTAATCTGAAGAAGTTTATTCACGATCCTTCGCTTATCGTCCTTACTGAAGAAATTATCATCGACGACAAACTCCATTTCACTGAGGAACCAATCGAGATATCTGACTGGAAAGAGCAAAAGTTGCGAAGAAGCAAGATCAAAATTGTTAAAGTCAGATGGAACTCCAAAAGAGGTCCTGAATTCACGTGGGAGCGTGAGGACCAGATGCGAAAGAAATATCCTCATCTTTTTCTCGTTGTCTCTCCTGTTCGTGCTTCGTCTTAAAATTTCGGGACGAAATTTCTTCAACCATGGGAGAATGTGACAACTCGATATTTCTGGTATGTAACCTCATTTCATCTCTAGAACTTTCCTTATTTAGAAAGTTTCTATTTTTAGACATTTCTATTTTTGGCATTCCTTATACACAACAAACAAACATATTTTACACCATACATTAGTGTTTGATTATTTTGGTCAACACAACATCTTATTTACTTATGGTGATACACTTTGAGCTAAAACATATCTAAAACAATAACTTTCTCGGTTAAACAATAAACGTAACGATTTAATTTAAAACGTGACTCGAATGGAACTAGCTTCTAAACCCGACACCAAGATTGACCGACCACATAAGTGGTCGGCCTGCCCCTCCTTGCTTGACCCCAAACTCGGCCGAACACCCCTTAGGGAGTGGTGCAAATTGTGTTGATCTTATCCCCAAAGACTTGAATTCTTATCCATATCAAATTCGAAAGAGTCCTTGGTTGACTCAAACACTATCATCTTAACCCTAAACCTACACTATATAAGCACACTTAACCCCTTAAACCCTACTTTTACCTCTCTTGATTTCAGAAACCGCAAGAACACCACCACCATCATCACCTTCGTCCGTTCGTTCGTCCCAAGCAATCCCGATCACCTTTTGCCCGTTTTTGTCCTTCGATCGTCCGTAGCAAGGTATGATCTAGTCTTTTCTCTTGTTCTTCTTTGTGTTGTACTCTAGACTCGAACCCGAGACCATGGCCAAGGCCATATGGTCTCGGTGTGCACCCTTTCCCATGAACCCGTAGCATGCTTGCATGCTTACACTCGATCGGATGCACATAGGTGTGTTTATTGCTTGAGTTGTTGCTAGATCCGTACCTAGAACCCTAGATCTCGACTTGTTCATGCTAAAAACACTAGATCTAGAACCCTAGATTCGAACCATACCTAATCTAGACACAAAACTCGACCCATGACTCGATCTAGACCGAACTAGAACCAAACCCTTAGGGTTTCGGCCTAGCCGGCCAACCCTAACCGAACCACTATCAAAACCGAGCCTAGGTTGACCAAATTTGACCATGTTTGACTTTGGTTGACTGAATTGTATCATACCCTAAACCCTAACCGAAATCTAGAAACCCTAGTTGACTTTTGTTGACTAATTTTGACTAATGTTGACCAATAAGTCAAACCGGGTCAAGGCCGGATCTTGACCCAAACCGTGGACCCAAACCCGAATACCCAATCGGGCCAAGGCCCGTACTTGGCCCATATCGATCTACTTTAGTCCATCGGGCCCAAACCTTAGTTGGCCCATTAGTATCCAAGCCCATTTGGACCAAAGCCCAAACCTTTGGCCCATACCCAACCAAACCGAACCCAATTGGGCCAAGCCCAATTCATGGCCCAATCTAAGTGGACCTAAGCCCAATAAGAGGCCCAAGTGGCCCAACCTAGTGGCCCATTAAGCCCATTAGGCCCAATAGGCCCAATCTAGGCCCAATAAGCCTAACCCAAGCCCATTTCATTTCATTTCATTTCGAAGTCCATTTCATTTCATTTCATTTCGACCTATTAAGGTCCAATAACCCAAATTCATTCGATGTCACAAAACATAAAACATAACATGAAATACATATCATTTAACTTATATCGTATATAGAATCGCCTGTGTTAGCTTAGTCTAATCATTAGTTAAATCATTTAGGAAGCTAGGAGTCTCCAAAGGATTCCTCTGTCTTAAGTACTTGTCGCTAAGCTTTGCCAGGTGAGTCCACAGACCCCTTTACTCTTTTACTGTTCTTATAAACTTTGGGGTGGAAAACATAAACACAACTGCTACTGTTTTACTATGACTGTCCAACATCTATACTTTTTCATTATCGCATTGGCATGACAAACAATTATTATACCGGACTAAGGTTACCAGCAATCATTAGCTAGTGGATCTAGACCATGGATATGCAGATAGTACTATTGGCTGACACTCATCCTCCCAACATTATTTGATCATTACTTGGTTTATCCAAGACATCTTTCGGGAGTGTATATCCATAAAATAACAACATACTGGAGTTGAAGTGTTGATTGTGGACTTAGGGGTTGGTATATTAACTCAATAGACTAGCTACCTGTTGGGGATAATAGTTCGTGTGATGTCAAACATAACAATTTGTTCAACACATTTTCATAAACATAACTAGTAATTGTAGATATTCTACAATTACACTTCACTTTTCATATTTACTTCTCATATCATGTGAGTGTTGAACCTTATACATTTTCAGTCATAAATCATTTTCATAACAAACACTTTGAGTAGCAAAAACATTTACTTTACCTTACTCTTTACTTTAACCCTGTGGATTCACTCAACATTATTGTTGACCCTTTTACTATTTATGTTTTTCCAGGTAATTAGGTGCAGTGGAGTTTGGAGGATATGAGCATTGGGATTGTCGTGAGCCATGATTAAAACATTAAGTTTACGAACAATCATTTCATTTCAAACAATTTCTATTTTAGGAAACTTGCTATTTTTGGAAACTTTCTACTTTTGGAAAGTGAAACAAACCTTTATTTTCGTTATTGCGTGGTTGTTTGTTTACTTAATTTTTGCTATGTTGTCATGAACGTTACACCTTCGTTCTTCCGCAAAACATTTTAAATGAAGTAAAACTCATTTTTGGCGGGGTGTGACACTACTTGCTAACCCTAATCACCACACACTATAAATTGAACCTTGAACCTTCACCCTTCTCTTTTGTTTCTCCCATTCGGCCGCAATACACAACCCAAATACTCCCTTCGTCCGTTCGTCCGATCCAAGCAAACCCGAAGCCATTTGCTCGTTTTCTCCCAAATCCGATCAAGGTATGATGCTTAAACCATTGTTTTACCAAGTTTGCTTCCTTGCATGAATCTTGACTCGAACCCGAGACCATGGCCCTAGGCCATATGGTCTCGGTTAGCTATTGAAAACCGAGTATATGTGCTCTATGCATCCGATCGTGTACATGTATGTATGAATGTGTTTAGATCTTGCTTAATCAAGTACTCGAACCCTAGATCTATCCTAGATGTGACCAATTGCCCTAGATCTAGAACCATTTATCGATAGACCCTAGATCTAGACAAACCTAGTCGATCTAGCTTGAACCTAGTCCGAACTAGACCACAAAACCGAAGGGTTTTGGCCTTCGGCCAACCCTAGACCAAACCCTAGCCGAATCTAACCCTAGTTGACTTGCATGGTTGACTATTTGACCCTATGACATCTAGATTTGACTTTTGTTGACCAAAGAATGTGATAGATCAAACCCTAGATCCGAACACCAAGACCTAGTCGAAATCTAGAACCTTTCGTTGACTAATTTTGACTTTTGTTGACTTCTAGGATTGACCAATGTTGACCCATAAGTCAAACCGGGTCAAGGCCGGATCTTGACCCAAACCCGAGTACCTAATCGGGCCAAGGCCCGTACTTGTCCCATATCGATCTACCTTAGTCAATCGGGCCCAAACTTTAGTTGGCCCATTAGTATTCAAGCCCATTTGGACCAAAGCCCAAACCTTTGGCCCACTTATACCCAAACCGAACCCAATTGGGCCCAAGCCCAATCCATGGCCCAATCTAATTGGACCTAAGCCCAATAAGAGGCCCAAGTGGCCCAACCTAGTGGCCCATTAAGCCCATCTAGGCCCATTACGCCCATTAGGCCCAATAGGCCCAATCTGCCTAACCCAAACCCATTTCATTTCATTTCGAAGCCCATTTCATTTCATTTCATTTCGGCCCATTAAGGCCCAAAGATCCAAGTTCATTCGATGTCACAAAACATAAAACATAACATTAATTGCATATCATTTAACTTATATCGTATCTAGAATCGCCTGTATTAGCTTAGTCTAATTAGTAATTAAATCATTTAGGAAGCTAGGAGTCTCTGAAGGATTCCTCTGTCCTATTACTGTGTCGCTAAGCTTTGCCCAGGTGAGTCCACAGACCCATTTTACTCTCTTTACCGTTTTATAAACTTTGGGGTGGAAAACATAAACACAAATGCTACTGTTTTACTATGAATGTACAACATCTATACATTTTCATTATCGCGTTGGCATGACAAACAATTATTATACCGGACTAAGGTTTGCCAGCAATCATTAACTAGTGGATCTAGACCATGGATATGCAGATAGTACTATTGGCTGACACTCATCCTCCCAACATTATATGATCATTACTTGGTTTATCCAAGACATCTTTCGGGAGTGTATATCCATAAAAGAACGATAACAACTGGAGTTGAAGTGTTGATTGTGGACTTAGGGGTTGGTATATTAAGTCAATAGACTAGCTACCTGTTGGGGATAACAGTTCATGCGATGTCAAACATAACAATTTGTTCAACACTTTTTCATAAACATATCTAGTAGTTGTAGATATTCTACAACTACACTACACATTTCATACTTACTACTCATATCATATGAGTGTTGAACTTTATACTTTCCAGTCATAAACCATTTTCTTAAAAACATTTTGGGTAGCAAAACACTTTACTATACCTTTACATTAACCCTGTGGATTCACTCAACATTATTGTTGACCCTTTTACTATTTATGTTTTCCAGGTAATTAGGTGCAGTGGACTGGAGGATATGAGTAGTGAGGTGGTCGTGAGCCATGATTATAACATTAAGTTTACGAACAACCATTTCATTTCAAAACAATTTCTATTTTAGGAAACATACGACTTTTGGAAACTTTCTACATTTGGAAAGTGAAACATCTTTTATTTCTCGTTATTGCGTGGTTGTTTGTTTACTTAATTTTTGCTATGTTGTCATGAAAGTTACACCCTCGTTCTTCCGCAAAACATTTTAAATGAAGTAAAACCTCATTTTTGGCGGGGTGTGACAACCGGCGGCTCAGTTTAGAAATGATGAAGTACCCAGGTTTGCGAGGAACAATATTACCGCTAATTTCAACATTCCTCCAACTTGGGCCTGCCCTGAATTCACACACATAGTAACTTACATGAAGAATTTCCCGATCACTCGAGCTCTAACACTCTCTCCTCGAGCAATTTATCCAGAAATGCTGTGTGAATTCTGGTACTCTGCCAAACTCGACTCTCCAGACATGATCACTGGATGGGTCATTTGGGATCAAAGAAGGGTTTTTGTATCAACTGCTATTATTCGGGAAACGTTGAGGCTTCCCGCTCACGCTCAGTATGAGCCTTTTGTTGATAGAACAGAGGCCCGATCAGTATTGCCCTTTATTGGTCACAGAGGAACCACGGGCACAATTAAAAGAAATGAATTTGGTCCAATGTGGGGTGTTCTAATTTCAACAATTATTTAGTGTATGACCCACAAAACTGGAGCCTTGGACCAAATTAATGAATTTGGGATGCAGATAGTACATGCCTTGTACCATGGAAGAGACATTGACTATGCACGACTGATATTCAACGAACTAGCTACTCTGGTTAGGGCTAAGACAAGAGAATTCAATGTTCCTTTTTGCAGATTTTTATCTCTCATCTTTCAGAGTTCAATGCCTGCTCATGTTTATGATGAATTCCACAGTCCAAAAGCAGATCTCCCTCCCCTAAATGAGAAGATATATTTTTACAGGCCAAGGGAAGGAGAGCCTGTACTGAGTCCCTCTATGTGGGCTATAGTGCAGGCACACATTAATGATGAAGAAAATGATGATACTTCTGATACTGGATCAGAAAATGATGATGATGATGATAGTAGTGATGGAGGTAATGTTGACCAAGACATTGAAATGGTGGATGCTCAACCAGAACAAGAACAAGCACAACCGCATTTACCTCCACCTGAACAGGACCCTGATGCTCCTCATACTGCATCAGATTCTGATACTGAGTCCACAAAAGAGCAACCACTTGTCCTAAGAACACAAAGAAGAAACTTATCTCCAGTGATAATGGGTGCTTTATCATCAGAAGAGGTGCAACCCACTAATGTTCCATCTTTGACTGCATCTCTTCAAGCACAAAGTCTAGTTGCAGCGACTGCTGACCTTCCAGGTCCTGAACTCGAACACATTGCTCAACAAATTGAGGAACCTCATGTTCCTCTTGATGTGGAGATTCAGTTTGAGCAACATATACTGGAAGGTGCTCATGATAGAAGAGAAGAGGCTCCTGAAGGCACTGGTGCCTCAAATCAACATACAGATGATCCAGCACTGATCTCTGCAGATGCTCGAAGGGAGTCTAACTAAGTCTCAGGTATGAATTTCTATAATACTCTCAAACTTTTATATATATATATATATATATATATATATATATATATATATATATATATATATATATATATATATATATATATATATATATATATATATATATATATATATATATATATATATATATATATATATATCTTTCCCAAATAGAGACTAAGTATTGGCCAACACCAACTCAATACTGACCAAAGTCTCAAACGAACTTTAAAATATATATCCAATTATGGCCAACATAGTTAGCCCACTGCTGCTATGCAAAATTCATACACTGAGCACTTATTTGATCACTGTCAGTCTACAGTTGTCTCAACATTTAAAGAGACAATGGTGGTTGATGTCATAATGACACCCACGGGTGCTGCTTGTCTCATGTCCATCTTATTTTTGAGATGGATCACATGATACAGGAAGTGATCACAAACCCTTAAACCACAAAATCCAAATAATTTCCATGGGGTTTTTAGCCACATTTCTGTTATCACTCTCATACCGAGTGATAAACATTGAAAATAAATAGAAGCATATCCCAGGCTTCGATTTCCAAAACCCAAAACCTTTAGTAAATGTGACCTATCCTACGCTGAGCTACTCAAATATTCACACTCACTTTTTACTAAAAACTTCTTACACATGCTATGCACAAGTTCACAATATTTCATCATGAACCAGATGGAATACAGACTTCTAAATTCTGTTTACATGATTATAGAATTTAACAACACCACAATTCTATTTGATAAACCTTTCATTCTAACCAGTTTATTTTTTTTCTTTAGCACCATCTGTGCAGGGTCCTAGAGCACAAGCCACTCAGTCTCAAGAAGTACAAGGGGCTCTACAAACAATTCTCAATCAAATCTTGTCCATGCAGAACACTCAGAATTCTATTCTGGCCAGGATGGATGAAATGAGTAATGAAATTGACTCCTTAAAGCAGTCGGTGGCATTACTTCAGCAACAACAACAGCCTCCACCACTTCCACCGTCTCCACTTGGTGGAAATAATGAATATGATGAAGGAGGCCATGATACTGAGCCTAGGAGATCAACCTCAAATGCTAATATGAGGGTGAACATGATGCTGCTACTGAACCTATGCCCTCCCCAACACCTGATGATCAACAAGGGGACATAGGTGGTGATACTGAACCTCTTCCCTCCCCATCAATTGATAACAATAAGGAGGAGAAGAGACAAAGAGAAGAAGAGGTTGATCAACCTGAGCCATCTGCTCAGGGGGAAAAAAAGAAGGAAATTGTATGAAGATCAACCTCCACAGCAACAACAACAACATCAGCAAACTTCTCATACTGAACCACTTAGGTTTCAGTATGAGAGAAGAAGACAAAGAGGAAGGTCAGTTTTACAACAACTTGAAGAACCATCTGAGCCATCTGCTCAGGGGGAGACTACCACTGACCAACCTCAACAGGTTGAAACTGAGCCACCTGCTCAAGAAGTAAACAACCTACAGATTATGATATACATGCCATTTGTCTGGCCAATAGCTGATGATGAAGATGAAGAACATCCAGTGCCATCTCAACATTTCTTAAACTTTGCACTGGATGTAACAAACAAAGAAAGCTCTTCATCATCATCCTCATATGATGAAGAGCCTCCAAGAAAACCAATCTCTCCTCAAGCTGAAGGACCTTCTAGAGTTCCTAGAAGGCCAATCACCAGAAGAATGTCAAGAGTGGTTATGTCTTCTGAATCAAGTGAGGAATCTGATCCAGCTCCTCTAATCACTAGACCAAGACGATCTGTACGTGATACTGAGGAAAAGAGCACAAGTGATGCTGAGGATGAGATTGAGGCTCAAATATTCTTCTCTATCAAAGAAGAAGATCCAGATACTGATACTGAGGCTAATGTTCCATCAACATCTCACAGAATAAGAAGAAAAGGAGATGATCTTCTACAACATTATTGGAACATAGTAGCTCAAAGAACAAGGTATAGGGAGAACAGAATGGATATGCTGAGGAACATAACATTCCTCAGTGTGAGGGATATACACTGGCTAAACATTGATGTCAATAAAATCAAAGTTAAAACTGTTGATAAGTCCATAGTTGCACTCTGCACTGGACCTGTCAGTCCTCTCATGAAGATTTTCCTTCATGATATCCAGAATATGGGGCTCCAAGACTGGGTCAAGATTACCAGACTGATAAAGGAGTTGCCATCAAGATCTTCTGAAGCCCAAGTTATGTTAGATGAAATCTGGGCTGTGGCTGCAGTATGCTTTGAGAAAGACATATTATATCAAGCATATTACAGGGCACTCAGTGTGATGACTGAGGCTTACAAGAATAATAAACCTGAATGTCTTAACACATTCAGATTTTTTAACACATACCCTGTACCTCCTAACCTTATTTTCCAGGATCAAAAGAGCACCATATATCCAACCTCTGGATATATGTACACTGACCCAGAGGATAGGGAGTGCTTCATTACTGAAGAAGATCTGCCAAAAGCACCTATCAGTCATCTGGTGGGATTGAAGTTGATGATAACCAAGAAGGAGGACTCTTGGTTCAGAAAGAAAATAGTTGATGTGCTCAACAAAAGACAGGAAACTAAAGAAAAGGGAAGTGTCCATCCACATCAAGAAAGAAGTCTTCTATGAGTTTGAATCTATCAACAGAAGATGAAGAAGAAGACTCTGCAGCTTTTTTTTCTCTTTATAATTGTCTTGTTATCATTAGATAGGGGGGATTGTTAAGGCAAAAAGCCTTACCCCTTAGGATCTTAAGATAACAAGACAGCCTAGACTAGCTTAGAATAGTTTGTAGAATAAATTAGCTAAGTTTAGGTCTGATACTGAGTAGGCAGTATTGGCCACTCAGTATCAGTACTCAGTATTGGAAATCCAATACTGAGTAGAAGGACTGAGTTACATTTTAATATGTAACTGACTAAGATTAAATCCTTTGATCTTAGTCATTTTCCTTTGTTAGTCCTTCGGTTACTCCTTTGCCACTAATGTAAGATCTCTATATCATTATAAATAGAGATCACCTTGCAAAGGAGAACTCACCAATTTACTTTACACGAATACATCTGTTGTAATTGATCAGTGGTATTGTTATTCCGCAGCATACCACACTTAGTGGAATTATACATTTGACTCTAATATTGTGTTCATCACTTTAATTGTCTTAAGTCTAATTATAATATCAATTATATAAGTAATCCAGGTTTGTTGTGACCTAACACATAATCTATCGACTGCTCATTCGGAGTATGTTGATATTGAAATCATTAACCTCATGCCTCGGGTTACGTCTTTATTCAATGCACAGTGTGTCTAGCTCTCACCGTCAAATATTTCCAACTTAGGACACATACACTATTGAAAATGAATCTCCATGAATTCATCGGAACACTCATAGTGGCATCACAATCTGGTGCTTCACGAGGATTTAGTGGAAATCCTGCTAGAGCTAAAATCGCGCCAACTCTAACTGCAGGTCACACATTTGAATCAACGGTTGTGCAAACGACTATCGATTCATACGGTGTGTTAACGGATACTCTATGTGAGTCTGGAATTACCTTAATTGTTCAAGTTGCTGTGCCTAAACTTTTCCATCATGAAGGCAACAACTTATGCCAGAAACACATACATTTCCGATGAAAAATCCATGTAATTCATTTTTACAACGACACATCATAAATGCTGATCAATTGCACATGAGCGTTATAGTTCACTCTCAAATAACTCCTATGATCTGCTATAACCGGCATGATCATCCCCAGGAGCCACCTACAATATAGGACATAATGTGAGGGTACATAGGTCTAGGTGAGCAGAATCAAGTATCACGGGATCTTGATTGGGATGCGCTGAGATAAAATTTGAGAGGGGGAATGTCGTATGGGGTGCAATTCAGTTAAATACATGGTACAATGAAACGAGGGTGAAGTTGAATGAGTGAGGAGGGTGTGACATGGTTAAAGAAAACGAAAAACCCTTTCCAAACCGTTTATAAGTCGGGTAGCCACGTCTCTATCAGATTGCATATGTTGTTCTCTGATATTGAAAAAGACATCATGGACCCAGTGATGCAATGCACAACCCCCCCCCCCCCCCCCAGCCACTCAAATATTTCTTAAAAAGTACTTGTTTCATTTTCTCGGAGATAAGCTCATATGCTATCGACATCTCACTTGGAGATTGTTGATAATGAAATAGAGGACAAGCCTCTCCAGTCCTCGTCTTCCTTTGTCCACTAATTGTGTCTAGAACCGAAATAAACATTTTTAGGACACAGGCAAAATATCAAGCTTATCTTTGTGATATAGCCGGAACACTCATAGTGATACCAAAATTATTGGTATTCCACGATGATTGAATGGAAATCCTACCAGTGCTAACATCTAAGCCAACGCTGAACGTAGGTCACACAGTTTTTGTAACTATTGTGTTAACGGGCAATCTATGTGATCACGGTTTACCCTGTTTGATTACATTCTCCATATCTAGTGACTGTACTCCAACGTTATCAACAACAGTCGGGATATCGGTTGATAAACACATGACTATTCTTTTATGTCATCAACAACGGTCATTGAAATTAAACGATAAAAGATTTGATCGTACTTCTTTATACTCAACAACGATCTGGTTTATCTGATAACATGTGTTATATATTGATTCATTCAAAATATGAATATATCATTATTCAACACATTTTGCTCCTTGAGCTTCGAAGATTGTTTCTAATTCCAACTCGAAGAACTTCAAATTTTACATGATGATTCAGATAAATCTTGTTCATCATGAGGGGGAGAAAAGATTACAGAAGTTCTTATTATAAAAATAAATGCTTACATTTAGGAGATAGAATATACTAGCTCAGTTTACTCCGAATTAAAAAGACATATGCACCGGTTAAGGGGGAGTAAACAAGAAACCGAAGATTCGTTAAGAAATAATTGTTTGTTTGAGGGGGAGCATAAACTTCATCAACATTTTACCCTAACAACAATTATAAATGATCACAAATCGACAAAGCCACAACATCAAGAAAGACGTCCGCTACAAACAACTATGTCTATCTATGGGTCTACATTTCGTCGATTTGAATAAAGAAGTTTGTGAAGAAAAAGAAACTGACACATTCATAGAAAATTCTTTCACAAATTCTCAAACCATTTCAACCCAAAACATCCATATCCATATACCTTTGTATTGACTTAGAAAGTAAGCTTTCCTCACACTTATTGAAACATACGTTTGAAAGCTCTCCCTCCATCTCTTTCTCTCTTAACTCACACACACTAAACACACACACTTGTTCTTAGGGTGTGTTTGGTAGGGAGAGTTGAAGCCAAGGAAATAAAATTGATTTCTTTTCCATTGTTTGGTTAACCCTGTGAAATAGGGACACGGAGAAATCGATATCTCGTGAAATACATCCCTTTGTAAATTGATTTCTTCACCTTTTATGGTGAAATGGATTTTGTTCTTTGATTTCTCCGTGTTAGTTCAAGTGAGAAATGGTAAGAAAGAGGGTATAAATAAAAAAGTCACGTGAGATGCACATTTGAACACAAACTGAAAATCTGATATCTTCCTCCACCATTCTTCACTGTGTTCCACCGACTCCAACAGCTCCGATCATCTACTCCTCAATGTTTTGACCTTTGTGGTTGCTGCTCTACATCTTTTTGAAGATTTGTTCTAGGGATTTAAGGTTTTGTACAGTGTTTTTTACTTTCTAATTGGAACTTTTTTATGAGTTTTTTTTTATCTATTTCTTGTGTTCTTGAAGAATAGGGTGAAATATTAATTTGGGTGTATGAAAGAACCAGATGGAAATGAATGATGGGGTATTTAGTTTTTTTTTTTAATTAAAAAACAAAAGATATGCAGCTGCTTCGATTTGGTGTCTGAACGAATTGTTCTTCAAGTATGGGTGAATTTTTTTTCATTTGACTGTGCGTCTTATGAAATGGAAAAAAAGAGATTAATAAGATTGGTTTATTCAAATCTTGTTTATTTGATTCATTGCATTCATTTGAATGCGCGTATGGTGTATTTCTTATAATTGCAGATTAGTTAATTTTATTATTCAAAACTTAATTTCTCAACCATTTCATTTGAATGTGCGTATGGTTATAATTGTTTTTGGTGGTTTTGATACATGTTGCATTAGTGATTTTGGAGGGTGTTAAATTTGATCCTCAAACTGGATCTAATCTGCATACTCAACTTGCAAGATCAAACTCCATAAGAAATCATTTCATTTCTCTGATTTTGCAACCAAACAAGGGAGATGATTTATCAGCTAATTCTCCGTATCAATTCTTTGATGTTACCAAACAGTAGAATTCATTTTATTTCTCGGCCATTTCATTTCCCAACATTTCATTTCTCTACCTCATTTCATTTCTTTAAATTTCTCCCAACCAAACGTGCCCTTATAATTCACTTATGATAATACGACTAATTAAAATTCATTTTATACGTTAGTTAAGTGCGAATTTTACTAAAGTTGGTTGTTGATTGAGTGGCTCTTAGCAATGAAGGGTGTTTCCTATATTTCAACCCGGTTTCCAACCTTCCACAAGGATGGGGCAAACACCTTACAACAAAGCCGAAGACCGTTTGGTATGTTGTCAAATCTAACGAGTGTTTTCAAAACCGGGTTGAACCGGGATCCGGGGATAGGTCCGGGGTTTAATAGGGAAATCCGAACAGGTCAAAATCAACCGGCTTTCAGTCAAACTCAAATTAAACCAATGACCTTGTTTTCAGATACATGATTTGTATATGTAAACCCACAATAGATCAAGTGGGCTGGTGATTTCATTTACAGGATGGTGAGGTTGATGTGAATGAATTCTTGTAGCAATGTGAGATATCTCAAGGGGAAAAAGTGTAAAACACGTGTTGCAACAATGTGGTATATCCATCTCAAGTGGAAGAAAAAACTATAAAGCACATGCAGCAACACGAATTTTAGCTTTTGACATTGTGTATAAAGATTAATGTGTTATCCAACTTTCGTAATGACATGTTTGTGTTAGTTTTGTGATATCCTACCTTTTATATAAGTTATTTATCATAAATATATTATAATCCGATTCAATGGTCAGTTTGCCCATTTTTAAAGCATCGACCCTTCAAAATGTGAGTTTTAAAACATTTAATCTAAATCCTAAACTTTAGTGCAAACCTTTCAGAAATACAAACTATTAGTGTGATTTTTTTAGTTAAAAATATTAGGTAATATTATGCAATATTACATGTACCAATCATGTAATTTACTTTATATTTGCATTGATAAATTACATTTTAATTAATAGAGGCACAATATTGTAAATATTAAGGTTCTAAAAAGCTCGTCATGACGACGTCAAGGCGTGAGGCATGGCGCCGACGTTACGAAACATGTCATGGCGGCTGGGAAAGACGTGGCGTGGGATATGGCATGACAAGGCGCAATAAGGCGCGCCTTATGACGAGTTCTTTCGAAAGTAATTGTGAAAATTGATTATTTTTTTCAGTTGATGATGTATATAATTATAAATTTGGATTTAACACTTTTTATGAACTTTATATATGAATTGTTATATAAATCAATAGATCTATACTTTTAAAAAAATGTGACATACGTGTATATGTAAATTATATAAAAAAATCACCGCCTTGAAAACGTCATGACTCTCCATGACTTGATATTGATTTTTCGTCGCACCACGCATTTTAGAACCTTGGTAAATATAGAGGTTAGTTGTTGACTAATGTATAAATTTGAAATACATGTCTTAACATCTTAATAACAATTATTAAAGTTATTATTATTATTATTATTATTATTATTATTATTATTTTTTGTTTTAATTTATATGAAGTATTTCATATATTTTGGCTCTATTTATATTTTAGCGTAGAGTCTCTAAAATTACGGACCAACCTTAAAATAATAGAAAAACTTTGTAATTAAAAAGAGAATTAATTTGTTCACAACAATATTTATACCTTCCAATGTAAATTAAAACAATTTAACATGTATACCCTTAAAAATATTTAACTAATGTAGTCAAAAATAAAATAAAAGAATAATTAATTGTGATGTTATGGTAAAAATATAAAAATAATAGTAAAAAAGTTTATAATGATACAAGTATAAGAGCTCTCGGTGTGGCACCGCCAAAGGTCTTTGGTGGCCACCAAACCATACCGCCCCTCCCGCCAATGTTCCGCCAAAGTCAATTTCACCATGGGGACGTGAGATGTCGAGTCGTTAATTAAACAATTCTTGTGTTGGAATGAAGAAGATTGGCGAGCCTTTGACGAGCAGGAGTGATTAAACACAAGATTTTTTTTTATCAAGAAATCATAATCTGGTCTTAAATACAAACATATGTACATTATAAGATTGGAACCGTCGACAACAAATATAAAGGGCAAATTAACAAGTTACCACAAGGCCAAAGATTCTTTAATGGTGTTAAACCTAGTTTAAAAATCCGAAAATCATTTAACATAAATTTAATACTATCATTATATCTAGAGTTCTAATAACTTTAATTTAGACACCTTGAAGAAATCAATTACTTTGTAAAATAATTGAAAGAAGTTTGCAAGCAACAAAAGGTGTAGGTGAAAAATGTAATTGACGGAGGAGTTGTCGGAGTTAATAGATAATTAAATATGAGTTTTATTTTATAAGGAAGACAAAGAACTATGGTGCTAGTCTTTACGCTCTTCCCCAAAGATTTCCCACACGTGCCCTTCTTTCGCCTGTGTTATTTTTATTAAGGCATAATTTCATGTACATCGTCGCAAATTCAAATATTACGCATATATCTTTGCAAATTTCATTATTACATATATATTTTTTCAAAATCTTAAAATTTTCACATGTATCATTTTACTTAATTTAACAATATTTAAATCATTTAAAATAAAATAAAAACATAAATCCTAACATAAACTAATGATAAAATGCCCTAAATATCCTTAAAGGTCAAGAGTTTTTTCTTTCATTTAGGATTTTTTCTTGCCGTACTGAACAACCGCTTTTTCTTTCGTCAAGGATATTTTGGCTCTTTTACCATTAATTTAGATTAGAAGGATATATGTGAGAATTTTGAGATTTTGGAAGGATGTATATGTAATAATGAAATTTGCAAGGATATATGTGTAATATTGAAAGTTTGCAAGGACATATATGAAATTATCCCTTTTATTAAATATAAGAGCACAATATATAGTGACGAGGTTAGAAACATGTTAAAAAGTTTTTGAGATTTTAACATGGATATTAAAACCTCGTTCCAGTTAGTTTTTTTGCTCGACAAACCTGGCCAAATTATACAATTTTGCATGAAAAATACTTTTAACGTACCGTCAAGACTACAAATACTTTTAACGTACCGTCAAGACTACAACGAATGTATGTTTGGCAAGCCTCACAGTGTAGTATAACACACTTTGGCGGCTACAAAGTGTGTTTGGCGAGCTTATAACTGAAGGATTCCAAGCGTTCTAATAGTAAGATACGCATATTTTATGAGAGATAACTTTAGAAGCTAAAGATGTTTTCAAGGTGTTTTTTAATTTGTATGTAATTTATAGGATTTGCTGACTATAACCCTAAAGGTAGTAGATAAGGATTAAAAGAATTGTATCATCATATAATAAAAACTACATATTGCCCAAGACATCAGATAAATACAGAAACATCAGACAAATAGCCAGACATGTTGAAATGACATTAGAAATCTACATTAAACTTTACAACATTTCATATGGCAGATTGTTATCATGGTATGAAGCTATTGGTGTGGCCCGGTCCAGAAAAGATGCAGAACGAGTTGCTAAGGAAGATCAGCTCAAAGCATCGGCTGAAAAGGCTCAAAGAATGTCAGCGAAACTGATCTTTAAGCAACTGAATGAGAAGAAAAATGAGTTCCTAGAGTGGTTGAAGGCCAATGAGACAATAATGAAAAAGGAACCGATAGTGAAGCTTAAGACCTCCCACGATAGAAGGAAAGTGCATAAAATCACCCGAAAAAGGTTTTTCCTATAAAGACGCATATCATGTAATGAGATTTCAGAGAACTGAGCTAAGAAAAGCCAACTTCAACCATCTGAAAGCCATTCGTTTCACTCCAGTCTATATGGAGTACAGAAACCTGATTTTGGCAACTCTAAAAGAGAAGGAAGGAGACATGGACGATTTACTCATTCCATTTAAGCCAAAGGATGTAGAATGATTGTGATTATCTTTGTATTTAGTTTTTCTTTGTGTTATCTTGTAAATCAAATTTTCCTGTAATCTTTTAACTCAATGAAAGAGTTATATCAGTTGCAATGATATTGTTTTGACATACGTGAGTTGCTTAATATTTAATATATAAAAGAACTCAAAAAGAAAATATATGAGTCACCGAAATGAAGTATGATATCTGAAACTCTGAGATCATCGTTTTATGTAATATTTTTTAAGTATGTCAAGACCCAATCTGAAGTGTAAAAAACATTCAAAGTTATTTATAAAACCTTCACACTTTCAGAAGGAGTTACGTAACTATTTGTCTACATCAAATAAGGGGAGATTGTTGGGTCGCTGATATAAACCTCTATCGTAAAGGAAATGAAGACAAACATGCAATAGTTAGAAGACAATCTGAAGATCAGTTCTTCAGATTATGAGTAACTGAGAACCACAATTGTGAAAGCATTATGTCATCCATTAGAGCCAAAGAGCAGTTGCCTAAAAAAACAAGAATCAATGCATAAGGATGTGGAGCTTGCTTTTGGGGTTCTAAAGACACAGTGAGTCATTGTGAAAAATTTGGCCGTCCATATGAACTAGAAAGATTAAGATATAGTGTATTATGTAATGTATACATGTTGTTGTAATGCATAATATGGTTGCGGAGGAGAAATGTCACAATATTTTTCATTATGTGGCGGACAATCCCAGATATACGTTGGATATAGGGGGACTGTTAGGTACTAGATATGTTGTAATAGTTAGTCTAGGGGGTAATAGTGTAACAATGTATAGATGTTAGGTTTTATTACCAAAATGGTCCTAACTAACCAAGAATTGAGCCATGGTATAAATACCAAAGTGTAAGGCTCAATTCTTCAACTTTTGCACAATTAATCAAGTTAACATTCCAGCAATTGTTCTCTCCCATCTCTCTACTTTCTCTCTCTAAAAGCCCTAATCTCCTTCTTCACATTTATCACCAAAATCATCATCAAACCTCTCTAAATGTATTGAATCAGTGTTATTGTGCTTTTCAATTGGTATCAGAGCATAATTTCATCTTGAAAACGATCCAAATCCATCAATTGGTGTTAAAATCAGAAGAATCAGTGGGTTTTTGAAGGTTTTTGAAGAAAAAGGGGTTTAAGATCAAAAATCAGATTTAAGGTACTATTTCTTGTTATTATGGATTGAATAGCTTCCTTTTATTGATATATTAAGCTTAGAATCAAGCTAGGATCGAATCTAATCCATACTGATGAAGAATTAAGGGTTTTAGGAAAAACCATTAAAGCTTCAAAAACCCTTTAAATTCAAATTTTCGAATAGATCTAGGTTGTTTTTTAGTAATATAGTTGCAATGGATTGAAGAAAATAGTATTTGGGTTAGTTTGCTATAAGAATCAGTGAATTTGGGTAAGAAACGAGCATTTTAGGATCAAATTAGTGGGTTTTTCAGGTCTGCTCGTAACAGTTCTGCTCAAGAAATTGTTCGGCCCGAGAACAGTAACAAGTTCGGCCCGAACTTCACACCACAACTTCGGCCCGAACATCATCAACAACTTCGGCCCGAACTTCACAACACAACTTCGGCCCGAACTTAACAACACAACTTCGGCCCGAACTTTAACCCTACTTCGGCTCGAACTTCTACAGTACTTCGGCTCGAACTTCTTTCACTACCTCGGCCCGAACTTCTTTTGAACTTCGGCCCGAACTTCTTTTACACTTCGACCCGAACTTCTACAGTACTTCGGCCCGAACTTCTACAGTACTTCGGCCCGAACTTCTTTTCCATATTTAAATATTTTTTTTCGGTCGTTCTTTCTTCCAACAAGATATGACTTCCAAGGACGCCTTGTCTATTGGATCAGACACGAAACCACCTGTTCTCTACCGAGGAGAATACGGTCAATGGAAGAAACGGTTTCTCCATTTCATCCTGAGCCAACAAGCCGGTCCATCTATCCTTGAATCCCTTACAACCGGACCCGCTAAGTTCTATCGTGCTGTGGCTCCAGCCCTAAACACCGAACCAGCAATACCTGGAGGTGTAATCGAAATTCCCCCGGCGGAATACACTCAAGAGCAAAAGGATAGGGCTAGGGCGGATGTGCTCGCACACTCCTACATGCTACAAGGCATAACAAATGAAATCTACAGCAGCCTTGATAGCTTCAGCACGGGGAAAGAGCTTTGGGATGAAATTCAAAAGCAAATGGAGGGTGCCGACCTGGGTAATAAAGCAAAGATGGTTTCCACCTTAAACGCCTATGGTCAATTCAAAGCTACCCCAATGGAAGAACTAGGGGAAACGTATCTTAGATTCTGCAACATGCTCAACGATCTCCGAAAGAACAACCTCATCAAAGAGAAACTTGAGATCAACATCAAATTCATCCAATCCCTACTACCGGAGTGGGAGATGTTTGGAAACAGTGCAATGCAGCACAAGGATTTGAGCTCCATAGATATTCATGAACTATATGA
Source organism: Calendula officinalis (assembly GCA_963853835.1). Classification (NCBI taxonomy): domain Eukaryota; kingdom Viridiplantae; phylum Streptophyta; class Magnoliopsida; order Asterales; family Asteraceae; genus Calendula; species Calendula officinalis. The sequence continues at coordinate 7,658,313 of OY970828.1, read as the reverse complement.
GTACCTACATCAAAACGAGCCGATGGTGAAAGGAATCGTCAAAAACAGGCAAGATATGACAGACACCTTGGCAATGTTGACCAAACAAAATCTGGCTCTTAACAAAGGTATCAACGAAGCAATGGTTGCTGCACAAACAAAAGAGGTGGTAAATGAAGAACCAGAAACTCTGATCCCAGCGGGGACACAAGATGAAATCGACTCAGTTCGTCAAGCCTTGGCTCTCATTTCCTCCTATAACAAAAAGTACTATAAGAAACCAACCAACAACAACCTTAGATCATCCTCAAATTTCAAATTCAATTCCTCTTCTCAAACCCCGAACAACAAATCCTCATCTTCCTCCACCGAGCCACCTAAGAAATGTTACAATTGTGGTCTGACGGGCCATTTTGCCAAAGAATGCCAGAAGCCAAAGGTGAAGGACTCTGAATACTTTAAACGGAAAATGCTCATGGCCAAACAGGTTGAAAATGGGAAAGTTCTACTGGCTGAGGATCTACAGTGGTTGGAGGACTCTGATGATCAAGAGGAAGAGGAATGCACAGCAAGCCTGGCACTCATGGCGAGATCTAACGAACTCAGAGCTGCACTGGGCATTCCTGAGAATGATGAAAATGAGGTACACCCTTCTTCCTCTGACTCTTTATTAACTGATTCAGACACTGATGAATCAGAAAATTCCTTGTTTAATGAAAAACTCTTTACTAAAATTGATGAGAAATCACACTTGACAAAACAAATAACTGATTTGGAATCTGCAAAAAGATCAACTCTTAAATGATTTGAGTGAATTAAGTCAAGTTTCTCTTCAAATAACTCAAGTAAACAAGGACTTACAAAATCAGTTGTCTACATCAAAATCAGCTTTTCAATTTCAAATTACTGAGTTACAAAATGATCTACAAACACAAATAAATACAACGAATGCATCAAATACACAAATCCTAAAATTAAAAGATGAAAATGTAACCTTTCGTCGCCAACTTGAAACTCTTGTTCCTCAAGTAAATCAAATTAATAATTCAAATCAAAAAACACAAGAGTTACAACAACAGTTGTCAACATTTCATGCTGCTCACACCAGTGAAGTAAATCGTCTAAATCACATAATTAATACAAAAAATCTTGAAATATCAAACCTCAAAACGATGAAGACGGTCTCAAATGACAAAGACGACTCCAAGCAGCTGATAAATGACTTAGCTATCCAACTCAGTCGAGAGCAAACATGGATGAAATCTGCTGACATCAAGATGAAGGATTACCAAGATAAGTTGAAGGCAGCTGATAACGAAATTCAAAAATTAAATGAACAAATCACAAACATCACAAACAATTTTAACAAGGAAATCAATGAACAATAAGCAACCATACACAGTCTTACTGTCAAGAAGGAAAATGCTGAAGAACACATTTCCAAACTGGAGCAGACGATTGTGAAAGCTGGTCACACTGAACAAATAATAAAATTAAATCAACCAAAAGAGTTCAGATCTTTCAAATCAAAAGTGGGTCTCGGCGCTGAGAACTCCCGTCCTCTGGAAAAAGCTGCTGATGTTGTTCCCACACTATACAATTACGATTACATGAACTTGGGGATATGGCAAAGCTTTCTTCATATGCCGCACGAGGAAGCAGAAATCGAGAAGTTCAACAGAGAAAAGAAGGAACACGCTCAAATCAGCTTTAACTATTCTGAATTGAACTATACATATGAAAAGAATAAAGCAAAATTTGAAAACAATGAGTACTTCCCGATTGTCACTCCAGAAGAATTTTCCATTTCTGATAATGAAGTTTTAAAACAAACAATTGAACCAAAGCTTTATGTTACACCGTTGATTTTAGAAAAGAAAATTGTTCAACTTGAATCTGAAATTGACGACACTCACAAGGCATTTGATAAAGAAAAGGAAAAACTTCAAATCAAAATACATAATTTAGAGGACACCATTTTAGAATTAAAAACTAAAACGAGCAATGCTGTTTCCGAAAATTCTAAAGCCTCTCTATTAGGGCCAGCACCGACAAACCCAGTTCCAACGATCTTGAAGAGAAGCTCTAATCCACCTATTTTGAATCTTGCAGATGGAAGATTAGAGTCCGGAGGGAAGAAGTCCATGAAGCAACAAGAAGTCAACAGAGCCACACAGTCAAAGAAGTCTATTCAGACTGGATCCAGTATGCTTAAGAAGCCTAGTCTACTTAAGAAGTCTAGTCCACCTAAGTCTGTAGTTTCATCTTTTTCTGTTCAAAATAAATGTAATGACTCTAGACAGTTTATTTCTCCAAAAGAAGCTCATGGCATGTGTAAAAACTCTAATTTTGTGAAAACTATTTTAACAACTTTTAGAACGGACTATGATTCTACTGTTTATCGTCCTGTCCGTTACTCTCCTGATTTTGGTAATGTGTATGTTAAAACTGACAAACATGGAACAAAAAGATTTTTTGACAAAATTACAAAGAAACAGATAACTCAAACTGATAAACGTTTTTTTGTAAAACTTGGTGCACCTTGCAGTATTCATAAGAACATCGTCTATCATCAATCTGGTAAACTTACAAACACATGCAGAACGTGCTATCCATATCTATGCAAATCACACGTCACTAAACCACAAATTTCTGTTTCTAACAAAAGATCAAAAGCTCAAAAGCTACCCTCGAAACAATCAAAGATGCCGTCTAAACAACCACAAATTTCTGTTTCTCACTTCTCTTCTAGTCGCACATCTCCTCAGGGTAAAGCTGCACAAAAGCCAAAACCGTCAGTTCTCCCAAAATTCGACAAACCATCCATTAAAACGTCCACTCATGTGAAATATACTTGGGTTAAGAATGAAAAATCTCAATGGATTATCCAATCCTCTGAAAAATCTCTCAAATGGATCATCAAATCTGAACTGCCTCCTAGCAGTTCCCAAAAGCTCTAAACTGATCATCTCATAAAATCTGCATAAAACATATGTTTCTAATCGTTCTGGACCCATACAAGATTGGGTACCTAAAATGTTTTATTTGTTTTATGTAGAATGTGTGGTACCTCGACTCGGGCTGTTCGAGGCACATGACAGGAAACAAAAATCTCCTGACCAACTTTCGGGAAAAATACTTAGGAACGGTCAAATTTGGAAATGATCACTTAGCAGCCATCTTAGGTCTTGGTGATCTTATCTGCCATAACCTGATAATCAGAAATGTTGCCTTTGTCGAAGACCTCTCACATAATCTCTTCAGCATCGGAAAATTTTGTGACAAGACTCTAGAAGTAAACTTTCGCACAAAGAAGTGTGCAATTCGGACATATGACGGGGATGAACTTCTAACTGGAACTCGTGACACAAACCTCTTCACTATTGATCTTAATGACCTGAGTACAACCGAAGAAGTCTGTCTCGTGTCTAAAGCTACTGCCAATGAGTCATGGTTATGGCATCGACGTTTGTCTCATCTCAACTTTAAAACCATGAACAAACTCGTAAAAGGAGGTCATGTGTCGGGATTGCCTGATGTTGCATTTGACAAAGATCACAAATGTTCTTCGTGTGAAAAAGGGAAAATGACCAAAAAGTCTCACAAACCTAAACCTGCTCCCAGTACTTCCAAACCTCTTGAACTTCTTCATATGGACTTATGCGGTCCAATGAGCGTTCACAGTCTTGCAGGAAAACGTTATGTTTTGGTTATTGTTGATGACTATTCCAGATACACATGGGTTTATTTCCTTCGTTCAAAGGATGAAGCCGCAGAGATCATAATCTCATTTATCAAGAAAACTCAAGTAAACCTGGAATTAAATGTTCAAACAATCCGTACCGACAATGGTACTGAATTCAAGAATCGGGTCCTTGACTCTTATCTTGAATCTGCTGGCATCACCCATCAATTTTCCGCTGCACGAACTCCTCAACAGAACGGTGTTGTTGAAAGACGAAACCGCACTTTAGTGGAAGCTGCTCGTACGATGCTTTCATTTTCAAAACTTCCTCTGTCGTTATGGGCAGAAGCCATCAGCACCGCATGTTTTACACAGAACCGCTCCATCATAAACAAAACATACAACAAAACTCCTTATGAGCTCATCAACAATCGAATACCAAATGTTAACTTCTTCCACATCTTTGGTAGTCGATGCTTCATCCTATCTGATAACGAGAAACTCAACAAGTTTGAAGAGAAAGCCAAGGAAGGAGTCTTTATAGGCTATTCAAAGGATTCAGCCTCATTCAGAGTATACAACCGCTCTACAAGAATGGTCAGAGAAAGTGTCAATGTCTCATTTGATGAAACATTCTTGCTTGATTCAAGCTCAACTGGCATTGAAAGACCTCTACCCACAACCTCCACTAACCATTCATACTCTCTGAATGATCTTGAAATCCTATTCCAACACTTCCATGATGAATATCACAACGTCAGACACCCACCTCCACCCCCACCCCCACCTCCACCCCCACCCCCACCTCCACCCCCACCCCCACCTCCACCCCCACCCCCACCTCCACCCCCACCCCCACCTCCACCCCCACCTACACCCCCACCTCCACCCCCACCTCCGGCAGATGCTCAATCAATCACAGCTCCGGAAATCAACACTCCATCCCCAAATGAGACCCCATCACCTACCTCACCTGCTCCAAACTCACCAATACCCACATCAAGTGCAGGTCCTTCAACATCGACACAAGGAACTCAATCTTCACCAGTCGATCCCCCACCTCCCGCAGATATTATCGCTCCACTGGTGATTGATTTCTCTAAATTTCATCTTCCTCGAGTCGATCCACCACCTCCGATCAATCCTCACAATACTGAAACTGCAATCATACCACATCCTGCTTTCACTGATAATTCCAACGTTAACCCTGGTCAACTCCCACTTCCTCATTCTACGAAGTGGACAAAGGAACATCCTTTGGACCAAATCATCGGAAACCCAGCCTCCTCGGTCCAAACTAGACGGGCTTCAGCAGATGAATGTCATCATGCATCATTCTTAAGCTCCACTGAACTGAAGAAAGTCTGTGAAGCGCTTACCGATCCAGACTGGATAATTGCGATGCAGGAAGAGATTAATCAATTCGAAAGATTAAAGGTCTGGCGCTTAGTTCCTAAAACCCCGGGATCATCAGTAATCGGAACTAAGTGGATTTTTAAGAACAAGAAAGATGAAAATGGAATCGTCATTCGTAACAAAGCAAGGTTGGTAGCTAAGGGTTACGCTCAACAGGAAGGCATTGATTACGAAGAAACATTTGCTCCTGTTGCCCGCATAAAAGCCATTCGCATTTTCTTAGCATATGCAGCTCACAAAAACTTTACTATCTATCAGATGGATGTAAAGACTGCATTCTTAAATGGTATTCTAAAAGAGGAGGTGTTTGTTCATCAACCTGAAGGGTTTGTAAATCCCAAACATCCAGATTATGTCTATGTTCTCGACAAAGCTCTATATGGCTTGAAACAGGCCCCTAGGGCATGGTATGATGTCCTTTCCCAATTCTTAGTTGATACTGGCTTTTCAAAGGGAAAAGTTGATACCACATTGTTTATCAAACGACACGGGGAAGACATCATACTAATTCAGATCTATGTCGATGACATTATTTTTGGGTCTACAAATCCGAAATATTGCAAGCGTTTTTCCGATCTCATGGTAAAACGCTTCGAAATGAGCATGATGGGTGAGATGAACTTCTTCCTAGGTCTTCAAGTTCGTCAACTTCCAACTGGCATCTTCATCAATCAATCAAAGTACATCTCTGATCTGTTGAAGAAGTATCTCATGGACGATTGTAAACCTATCTCAACACCGATGTCCACGACCGCCAAACTACATGCCGATCTCGATGGTAAACCGGTAGATGTCACAAACTATCGGGGTATGATTGGATCACTCCTTTACTTAACGGCGAGTCGTCCGGATATCATGTTTTCAACATGCATCTGTGCTCGGTATCAGGCTGCTCCCAAAGAATCTCATTTTCTGGCAGTCAAACGAATCTTCCGCTACCTGAAAGGCACCAGAGATCTTGGTCTTTGGTATCCCAAGGAGACTTCGTTTGATCTTTCTGCCTTCTCTGATGCTGATCATGCTGGGTGCATGTTGGACAGGAAGAGTACATCTGGGGGAGTTCAATTTTTGGGAGATAAGCTAGTCAGCTGGTCATCAAGAAAGCAAAACTGCGTCTCACTATCAACCGCTGAAGCAGAATATGTTGCCGCCGCTAGCTGTCTATCCCAGGTGATATGGATGCAATCACAATTAAAGGACTACGGCTTTTCCTATAGCCGCATTCCTTTATATTGTGATTCCAGAAGTGCAATTGCAATATCTTGCAATCCAGTTCAACATTCTAAAACCAAACATATCGATCTTCGATATCACTTTATCAAAGATCATGTTGAACTGGGCAATGTTGAATTGTACTTCGTATCCACCGATTTTCAATTAGCTGATTTGTTTACCAAAGCTTTGGACGAAAAACGCTTTAATTATCTTGTCTCAAAGCTTGGTATGCTAAATCTCAAAACTTAATTGTCTTCAATTCGTATTTTTAAATTGTTAAATCGTTGCATTCTTCGTATCATCACTATGGCTTTCAAGAATCTCGTCTTGAAACCCGGCCGTCAAACAGTCGTCACCTGTCAGTGGAGAGATTTCACTCATCTCATCAGTATCGGGGGAGCTGATGCAGCGTTCCTTACTTCCGTCTCTCGACAGTCATTAGGAGTTTTCCTTTATTTTTAACTAAGTTTTTAATTTCATTTAATTTTTAATGATTTCATTTACTTGTGTTTCTTTTGTTTTTAAATTAATACAAAAAAAAAAAAAAAAAAAAAAAGGGGGGAGTTCATCGGGCCGAACTTCTACTGTTCCCGGCCCGAAGTTCTTAGTCGGTCAAGAAGTTCGGCTCGAACTATTCACCTAAAAATGTGCCAGCCGAACTTCACTATTCCCGTACACTCATTCTCGACAACACACACGAATACACCGGCGAAACACATAGTTAAGCACGAACTTCGATTCTCGTGTTCAAATCTGCTCGATTCTGTTACCACTCACTCGTAATCCCTTCTACCATCAATCTCGGTAAGATCTCACCGTTCAATTCATCTGTTTAACAGTCCTTGAACCAGAATCGATAGATTGACTGTTCGGCTTTTACTAGGGTTTCAAAATTTGGTGAAATCGATTCGATCTAGGGTTCATTGTTTATCCTCGTACACCTAGTATGCTCGTTTAGGAAAACCGAACCCTATTGGCCAGTTTTTACTGTTTAAATCGATCTAGAAATCCCAGATTTGAAAAACAGTTGCATGAACCCTAGATCGTAAAAGTCTTCGGCCCGAACTTGTGTTAGAAGTTCGGCCCGAACTTGTATCACAAGTTCGGCTCGAACTTGTGTCACCACTTCGGCCCGAAGTTCCTAAACAACTTCGGCCCGAAGTTCTCCCTCAATGTTGTTCGACCCGAAGTTGTAGCATGTTCGGCCCGAAGTTGTTACTGTAGCTCGGCCCGAACTTCTTTTAAGTTTTTTTATTTTTATTTTAATTTTATTTTCTTTATAATTATAATTTACTAATTTTTATTTATTAAATATTTTTAATAAACTTAAAATTTTTATATTATTCTTATATTTTAAATACTAGTAAAATTACTTTGAACCTTCTCGTCTCGATTAGTGTGAAACATCATCGTTACATTTCTTTTATTAACACTGTGCACTAGCTTTAATCATTTTGTGCCATGTGTTCTTAGTGTCTAAATCACAGATGGCAGCACAACATATCATTGACGAGAACACCCTGGTTCCTCCATACAGGCTCAAACCCATGGCGGAGAACAACCCCTACTGGTCACCGGAAGAAGAAGTCTCGTTCTCCATCAACTACCCGATTCATTCTCATGTTCTCCAACGCCATCCTCTCTTCTACTCAATAAATGCCAGACCATCGGTTCCAGCGGTGTATGTACAACAATTCTTTGCCAACCTAACCTTGGTGACATCAACAACCCCCTCACATTTCGAAACCATAATTGATGAACAACAAATTCACTTTACAAAAGATGATCTTTATGACATCTTCCACTTAACTCGTGCCGACTCTAGACCACCACTGACTGCATTTGAACCACAGCTGCCATTCGAGGAAGTGTATCTCGGAATACACGACCTAGGTCTAGACCTTCCTCGGCACACTATTGACCTCAGAGAATTCAAGAAGAAAAATATGGCACGGAGCTGGTCCCATGTCTTCACGATCTTTAACCGCTGCATGACAGCAAAGAAAGGTGGTCACGACAGGGCATCAAAAGAAGTTCACCATGCCTATCATGCCATGTGCTACAACCGCCACTTTGACTATGCTGCCTACTTGTGGGAAGAATTCAAGCTCTCCAAATCAAAGGAACCGGCATTTCTGCCATACCCGAGGTTCTGGGCAATTATGATAGAACATTTCATGGAGAGATACCAAAACATTCATACCAGAGATGTTGCACGAAAATTCATACCATCGAGCGTTAATTTTCTAAGGGGCAACAGTGGTACAACTGAAGTCAATGAGGCCGCGATCCCACTCCCACTCCTTAAAATCGCAAACTTCAATCTTGATAGTGTGAACCACTACCGGGCTCTTCATTATCCTGACTGGACACCCGAAGGAGCACCTCCTGCTCCAGATCAACCAGCTGCTCCTGCACATCAAGCTGCCCCAGTACAACAACCACAAGCTCAACCACACCAACCACCACCTCAACCACGTCCTAGACGTAGACAGGCTGAACAGCAACAACCACCGGCTCACCAACGTGCTAAACGACCTCGAACTTTTTCCAGCGGTGCCTCAGGAAGTGGGTCGGTTGCCACTACCTCATCTGAACAAGTTCTTCCTCCGCCAACTCGACCCATAATACGACAACCACAACAACCAGCTGAACCGTCCTCTTCTTCATCATCAACAGACTCAGCTGCAACGATATCTGATCGACCAGGTTCACCACCATCACCACACGGTCCACCTTCACCACCACAACAAGGTCCACCTTCACCACCACAACAAGATCCATCTTCACCACCACCACAAGGATCCCCAAACCCCTTTGATGATCCTATCTTCACGGATCCCTCTCCACCACACACCCACCAACCAATCACATCAACAATTCCCACTACCACAACATCTGATCCTCCTATCTCATCCACCATCCCAACTACCACAACAACAGTCCCCCCACTATCATCCACAATTCCAGCCTCCACAATCACTTCTCCACCAGTTACAACAACAATCCCACAGTCACTACTACACTCTCACCAGTCACAACCACCATACCACCAGTCACAACCACAATCCCACCAGTCACTACTACACTCTCACCAGTCACAACCACCGTACCACCAGTCACAACCACAATTCCATCAGTAACCACCACAATTTCACCGCCTATAACAACACCTCCAATAGACACATCACTTCCCTCATTCTGCACAAGTGGTACTGCCTCGAGGGTCGATACAACTCCTCCTGCAACAGTTGTAATGACTCTCCCTCAACAGTCTACATCATCCGAGGCTACCACTACCACAACAACTGAAATGCCAAATCCAGAAATGCAGATCATCCCTCATCTCACCTCCACAATCCAATCACTCAGTACGAGGTTGGAAAACCTTGAGGGTAGGCTGGCAACTGTTGCTCCTCTTCCACCGGCTTCTGATCCACTTAACCGAGAAATGCTCCTGGCAGCATCCCGTTCATTTACAATTGAACAAATTAAAGCGATGTTCAACTATCGCTTAGAAGAACTGGTCGAGCCATGCAATCCAGGATCCCTTTTATTCAGAAGACCTGGTGACCCTGAGGATGATCCTCAGGGAGGAGGACAGAGAAGAATACTGGAACACGGGGGATCCAGTTCTCAACCTCAAGGAGGTGCAAGTCATTCTCAACAACAACCCAGCTCCTCTCATCAAACACAGGGAGGAGGACAACAAGACTATGAATACTTTCATGACTGGGCGGTTGTTGAGTTTGATTACGATCAGGTGCTGAACGTTGAACCACTCAACCAGTGGCGAGTAGATGAGAGTGAAGACATCTTGCCCCAAAATAACCGTAAATCCAGTGAGATGACTGAAGCCGAAAAACTTGAATCTATGTGTCATCTCCAATCTATAAATTTTGAGGTTGAGAACAATAAAAACGACAATGTTCAACAGGTTCTGAGAAAAGAGGCGGACACAGTGATTGATTTACCTAGTGACCCGGAAGAAGACAACATTGTGAGGGATGCTTTTAACGAATCAACTCAACCTGCCACCTCCCCTTCAAACGATGACTCCGACAGCGACAAAGCAGGGGAGGATGAACCATTTGACGTCAAAAGATATCCCTTCACCCGAGAAAATTATCACCGTTACTTCCGGAACTACAATCAACTGGTCGCCGCCAGAACTCCAGCACCGGAACCACCAACTGCCTCTCCTACACATGATGTGCCGGTATTATCATATAGCGAGAAGAGAGCGGCGGATAAAGCTAACAAACGCCGCCTGAAGATCTCCAAAGCGTGCCTCTTTCAACAAGTTAAAATGCCATTTGTTGAAGATCGCTTCTCTGCTATTTTCCAGGAGACAGAGCTGCCTGTAATCTATCAGGATTTATACAAAGAAGTGGTACTGCCTTTCCGAGAAAAGAAAATGTATTACCTTACAATGCATTACCTTAGGGGCAAAACTGATCGATACAGCAAATTCCTGATAACACAACTCCTGGAGATAACGACCGACCACTTCTCAGGCTACTACTGGTACACAATCTTCCATATTCGCAGAGCAGATGATCAACTGTACACAATTACTGAAGGAGACTTCTATATTCTTGAACCTCGGGATATAGAATTTCTTTACAACACAGTACACTTACTACCAGACACGCCTCATCCAATTAAAAATCATGCGAGAAATTTCGCTCAGGCTGCTCTGAAGCGCTTCATGCTTGTTAAAACATTAGCTGCTCGAATGGAAGATGTGCAGATGGCTATTGAGAGTGGTACAGCAAAGGTTCACTTAGCTGCTCCTTACAGATCACTTCCCTCCGAGATTCAAACTCGGAGAACAGTTGTTCTAGGTGAACCCAACTTGGGAATGACTTACGCGAACTACTTCAAAGAACGAGTCTTCTTTCGTGTGTCAGACATTGCCAAGTACTGTGACGGCACATTGAACATCCTCAAGAAGAAATTGGAGAAAAAGGGGAGGCACATGAACAGAGATCCCAGCAACCCAGAAAACACCTCTCTTCGAAGCAATATTGACACGCTAATCACTGCCATTAAGGAAAGACTAAGCTGGCGAATAGTGATTAGGCATTTTGAGGTTCACCTGGGTGTACGACAAAGAAGAAACACGCCTACCTACACAACTGAAGTTCCTAACATGCCACTACCTTTCGGTCAATATCATGGGCTAAGATGGCAGGACGAATCAGTTAATCGCCAAAAACCGTATGAAAGACGTGGGCGGCATTAACATTCAAATGCTGGGATGCACTTCACCTGTTCCACAATGGCTTCTGATCAAAACAGATTCAGGACCCGCTCTTATAGGAAACCACAAATCTCAATCAAGCTTAACCGCAAAACCTCTCCTTCAACCCTCCAACGATGTATAAGGTACGTTTCTACAACTAACAACTTTTCAATATCTTTGTTTTGTCGAGGGGGAGAAATATAAATTCTAGGGGGAGAATTATTATTTCTAGGGGGAGAAAATTCAGAAAACCAAAAACAAATTACCCAAATAAAAAGTTTTATGTTTGTAACGCTAATTATAAGTCGTTGTAATATCCGTAAACGATCTCTTTACTAGTTCTCTAGTAAAGATTGCATCTGTTTATTACAAATTCTTTTAATTCTCGTTACTCACTACTTCAAAAGACATACCTTCCCATGGTTTGCCAGATCCGGCCACACCTTCTCAGGGAAATATTTCAGCCAACTGGTAAATGTGAGAGTTTAGGTCTAGGGTATAGTAATAGGTGAGTGCAAGGTGATGTGAAAACATGATAAATCAAAGAAAACACACCTTATGAGTGCATCCAAACCAAAAACAAACCGGGCAACCAATTAAATAGGTGATCATTCATTCGTTGAATGTTTCACTAGACTTTACTGGCCCAGTAAAGCAAATGCACGCCACCACCAACTACTCAAATTCCTCTCAACAGGGATTTGTTTCATTTCATCAGGGGACGTAGCACAAAAGCTACTAACTACTCATTCGGAGTATGTCGGTATTGAATAATAATAACCTCCTGCCCCGGGTTAAGTCTCATTTGTATGCACAGTGTGTCTAGTTCTCACCCTCAAGAACCTTCCAATATAGGACACTTGCACTATAAAAATGGATCTCAGTGAATCCATCGGAACACTTGTAGTGGCATCACAATCTGATGTTTCACGAGGATCGAGTGGAAATCCTGCTAGAGCTAAAATCACGCCAACTCTAAACGCAGGTCACACATTTGAATCAACGGTTGTGCAAACGACTACAGATTCATACCGTGTGCTAACGGATACTCTATGTGAGTCCGGTGTTACCTTAAAAGAACAAGTTGCTGTGCCTTAAACTTCAAAATCATTCAGGCAACAACTTATACCGGAAACACATAAAATTCCGATGAAAAATCCATGTGAACTAAAATGCAACATCTTGAAAACTGATTAAAATGCACATGAGCGTAATAGTCCACTCTCAAATTACTCCTATGATCTGCTAAACCCAGCATGATCTTCCCCGGAGCCACCGACAATATAGGAACTAAAAAGTGAGGGTCCCTAGGTCTAGGTGAGCAGAATCAAGTATCATGGGATCTTGATTGGGGTGCGCTGAGGTAAAAATTGAGAGGGGGTATGAAGTATGGGGTGCAAATCAGCTTATCACATGGTAAAAATAAAAACGAGGGTGTGGTTGAAAAATGAAAAAGTGAGTTGAGTGAGGAGCGTGTGTGAAAGGGTTAAAAGAAAACGGAAAAACCCTCCCTAAACCGAACAAATGACCGGGTAACCTCATCTATATCAGATTGCATATGTTGCTTTCTGATTAAGACATCATGGACCCAGTGATGCAATGCACAACCCCCACTGACCACTCAAGTACAAAAAGTACTTGTTTCAAAATCACGGAGATTACCACATCCACTATCGACATCTCATTTGGAGATTGTTGATATTGAAAAAGAGGACCCACCTCCAGTCCTCGCCTTCGTTTGTCCACGTATAGAGTCTAGAACCGAATTACATTTCTCTAGGACACAGGCACTCTACCAAGCATATCTTTGAGATATTGCCGGAACATTCATAGTGATACCAAAATTATTGGTATTCCACGATGATTGAATGGAAATCCTACCAGTGCTAACATCAATGCCAACACTGAACGTAGGTCACACAGTTTCTGTAACTGTTGTGCTAACAGGCAATCTATGTGATCCTGGGTTACCCTGATACATTCTTGTGCGAAGATCAGACGACCGTACTCCATTCTTATCAACAACGGTCACTATGTCTGATAGAAAATCTGATGACTGTACTTCAATCTTATCAACAACAGTCAATAAATCAGATAAGGGATTCTATGACCGTACTCCAACATTATCAACAACGGTCAGAAAATCCACAACATATCAACATTCCGCACTGCTTCAACTTCAACAAACATCAGGAACCAAGGATCTGCAGCAAATCGACAAACGCCACAACTTCAAGAAAGGACGTCCGCTGCTAACCGCTCTATCTATGGGTCTACTTTCAGTCGATTTGCATGAAGTCTTCTAGAATACTTTATATTGGTTGAAAAGCCGATTAAAAGTATATCTGTCACCGATGATCAAAGGCTGATGCTGTTTTATCAACAAAACTGCTCAACGGTTCAATTCTCAGCTCCAGCCTTACAATCACAGAAGTCTTCAAAGATATGCAACCTAGTCTACTATTACAAAGGGGGAGATTGTTAGGTACTAGATATGTTGTAATAGTTAGTCTAGGGGGTAATAGTGTAACAATGTATAGATGTTAGGTTTTATTACCAAAATGGTCCTAACTAACCAAGAATTGAGCCATGGTATAAATACCAAAGTGTAAGGCTCAATTCTTCAACTTTTGCACAATTAATCAAGTTAACATTCCAGCAATTGTTCTCTCCCATCTCTCTACTTTCTCTCTCTAAAAGCCCTAATCTCCTTCTTCACTTTTATCACCAAAATCATCATCAAACCTCTCTAAATGGATTGAATCAGTGTTATTGTGCTTTTCAGGGACCTCATAAGATGTGCTTAGAGTTGCTGACATCCAAGACCATACAACACGCGAACAACTTCGACAAGACTAAATGGATCATATCTACAGTATCACAAATGCCGACAATATTAACGATGAATACTAATACTTCATTCGTTTAAAAAAAAGTAATACATTTGAGATTTCACTTTTTTAGGCAAAATATTGTAATGAATGTTAGATTAGATTAAATTGGATAGTTAGTGGAGATGTGTCCCACAAATCTTGATTAAAGTGAGTTTAGTGATACATAAAAGTAAAAGTAAGAGTAAGCTGATAATTTTATTATGTTAAATGAGATAATTAGTGAGTGTGGTACGCGCTACTTTTTACCAAATAAGACAAGTTTTCAAAGTGTATCACTTATTTTGGAATATCTCAAAATGAAAAGTATATCACTTACTTTGAAATTGATAAAGTAATATATAATGTTTAATGCAATGTTATTTATATTTTTAATAAAATGTTTTTTATGATTTAAAATTACACGAAAAAATTATTGACATGAAGATTAAAATGGTGTAAAAATAATGTAAAAATAAATGATGTGACTAGTGATACTTAGACTATGTGTAATGGGTGACAAAACTCAGTTTGGTCACCCTTGACACATCATCATTACATCAACTTTTTCTCTTGCGGCCAAACAAATGAAAAATCTCGACCAAACCGATGTAGCTGACGAACAAACATATTCCCTTTAAAAGTACTCACTTCCCATTTGAGAAATGACGATCCACAACGGTCATCTAGACGACATTTGATGCTTTGGGATGCGTCTCAGAAGAGATGACATAATGATTGGATCGCGTCAAAAATGAAGGGTCACATGGAGGGGACGCACTAGGCGACCCCTCCGTTACACATAAATATTATACTCACTAGCCTAAGCTTGTATATTCGCTGATTTTTTAAATTAAATTTCAAATACAATATTAATAGAGATAAAATTTAACAGAATTCAATAAATGAAAAGTCATATTGACATTTTGAGAAAATAACCCAATTTACTTTAACTAAAAATTAGCTATTTTGGTGCAAACATGTAAGTAAAATTAAATGTGAGAATTTTATTGGCTCCCTCTAAAGCTACCGATCAATTTTCCTATTCCTACCAATTGACTACAAGTCAGGCATCACCTCAACCTTTTTCCCATCAAATTATAATTTTATTTAATAAAAAAACTTTAAGCCTTGTACACAATGACTCAACTATTACATTTTTTCTTTACATACGTACAAATTATTCTGGTCACGTTTCTCTTTACACTCAGAATTTTAGTATGTACATAAGACCACAAAATGATTTATTGATGTTACTCTAAAATTCATATGTCACTTAAGCAATTATTCTATACCACTATAGAGAAAAATACTCACCACACTAGGGGTGAAAATGAGCCGAGTTGTTCTCGAGCTCGAATTCGGCTCGTTAAAAAAATGATAAAAGCTCGAGTTAAACGAGCTCAAGTTAGTTAACCAGATTGATGTATTTCTCCTTTTTGTTATTTCTAATACTTCCTCCGTATCAAAATAAGTGACACACTTTCCATTTTGGGGTGTATCAAAATAAGTGACACACTTTGAAAACTTTCCTTTTTTGGTAAAAATAGTGGGACACATACCCACTAACTATCCACTTTAATAAAGTGAAATTACCCTTATAACCTTACTTTTACTTTTAAAACTCATTAATATCACTTTATTCAAGAAAAGTGGGACCAATTCTCCACTAAGTATGTACTTTAATCTATTTTAACCTCTACTTTAATATTTTACCTCAAAAAACGTGTAAGCCAATTTGTGTCACTTATTTTGATACGGAGGAAGTATTATATTGTAACTTTTATAATTTTTTTTAAATGTTCAAAATATCAGGTATAAAATGTGTGGTTAACCTTGATCATTAATACTATACATTAATTAATTTATAATTGATATGTATCTTTTGAGACTAAAAAAAAATTTAAAAATTACCTTAAACATTTATTTTGTTTGAAGAAAAGTAAATAGGAAAAAAAAAGAAAAAAAGAAGCAGAAGTGATGAGTGAACGGGGCCCATGAAGAGAGTTGTGGTCTGGGTGAGGAAGTCACCATATTTTTCCGTGCATACTTGTTTTAAAAAATATATAAATTGGTAGTGTTAGTATGACCCATTTTATTTTATTTCATTTACCTTTTCACATCTCTAGAAAGTAGAAAAGACCCTTCTTTTGTTCTCTTTATTTTTCACTATCAAAAACCAACCTCCCTTCAATTCTCTATCGCTTCAACCTTATCAGTCGGTGGTGTCATCTCAAAAATGCCGCAAAACGAGGCTGCGGCCATTGACCCACTCGCCGGCGGTACCTTTTCCCGGCTACTCTTTTCCGACGTCGAAGTCGATGACGCTATCAACATTGTCGGTGGTTTCGATCACCACCACCACCACCAACCTCCTGATAACACAACCGCCGGTACCGGCGCCAGTCGCTTCACATTTTCTTCCGATCAAAAACCACCTAAAATGCTGTGCTTCGGTGCAGATTACGTCAACAGTAACACCATCAATGTCGTTTCATTAACTTCTCAGAAATCCACCACTGCCGACGATAACAATAACCCATCATCGCCGTCGTCTACCACCAACAGCACCACAACCTCTCTATCATCTAATTCCAGTGTCAGTAAATTTTATTTTCACAAGAGGACAAATTAAGGGTTTTTTTGGCTGTTGATTATTTTTTTGTTTTTTTCTCTGTATTTGTTTTTTTTGTTACAGATGAAAAGAAATATGGGGTGTGATTATTATCAGGCGGTTGTTCTTCCAACTACTTTGACCACCACCGATGCCACGACCGCGCCGGTAAAGACCAGCCGCCGCAACTATAAAAAGTCAAAGGCCGAAAACACAACTCCGGCCAGCCATGCAAAGGTTTAATCTCAACATATATTTATCCCCGTTTCTGATTTCCTAACTAAAAAAAGAACTTGACCGATACTCAACATTAATTTCATGGATTTTTTATTAATCTTTTTATTTTATTTTTTAAATTTGTTTTATGTATTAATTGTGTTATTTAAAGTTACAGGTGAAGAAGGAGAAGCTTGGGGAAAGAATTGCAGCACTACAACAGATGGTGTCACCTTATGGCAAGGTTAATTTAAATTTATTCTTTAGTTTATATAAACTAATACAGTTTAATTATAAATTATTATTTTTAATCTCGATAGACAAAATTAGGGTTAACTATAATTTATATATTACTGTCATGAGAATGTGTGTGTAATTGGGGTTTGGAATAAGTTCAGACCCCACAGTATGGATGTTTGAGTGACTTCGTAAAAATCGTCAAATGTCTACTTTGACCAGAAGTCAAATACTACTATTTAATCAGCTATTAATCTCTCATGTACAATTTACAAAATATTTTCAGGTTTGACCAGAAGTCAAACGTGTTAAATGAAGGATTGATTTTTAATTTTTAATACATTGTTTTATATAATTTGTGTCCCACTTTAAAAGAGTTTTTATGGCTAAATTCAAAAATGATTACACGAACTTCTACGTTGTGCGACTTTAATGTAGTGTCTATTAAACTTGTTTTCTAGTCATTAAATAGATTTTAGTTTGATGAACAATCGTATTTTCAATGGAAAACTATCAAGAAAATTAAATATGAGTCTTTGACTAAATATATCATATTCAAATGCGATAAAATCTATTTATTACATGAATTGAATATATTTTTAAATAAGAATGGTAAGTTTGAGTTGTTCTATTTTCATGGCCTTAAGAGTATGAGTTAGATAGATAAACTTAAAAGTTATTTCTCATCAAAAGTTTAAAGTTTATTTTTTTTTAATATTCAAAAGTAGTGGTATTGATTTATACTATATGAATGAGTTAAAAATGTGTCCATGTGTTAAAAATAAGGAAAATAATATTAATAAGGGTTGTTATTAAGATGTTAATAAATGTATTAGCAACTTAATTCAATAATCAATCCTTGATTTTTAAGAATTACTCATTCATTAATGAATGTACATATATTTTTTGTGCATATAATAATTTTTTAAGATAATCATTAGAACATTTATTAACAAAACCCATAAACAATTGATACGGAGTTACATTTGGTGGCATTGGAAGTTTTAGTGTTAATAAATATAGGGTTATGATTGTACATTATTTGATGGAGTAGTGATCTTAAAATGTAGGGGACAGTTATTTTAATGATTTTGTCTTTTTATTGACTGTCATTTAACATTTCCATAAATATATATGGAATAAAAAACAATTTAATTTATAATAAAGTTAGTTAAACGGTTTAACCCCATTCTCTCATTTGATCCAGATTTGGTATAAATCTCATTTCCCTAATAAAAGTTTCTATAGTAATTAAAAACATTAGTTTGTACGAACTCAATTCAAATCTCCCACCTATATATGGAGCAAGGATATGATTTTAATTTGATGATATGTACCAATAACATTGCTTCTTAATGACATGGACGCTGACTCAAAGGGCATAATAGACAATTAACTTCTTCTTTATATGGAAACATATTCATGTCTTCCCTCGCTTCGTTTTTCGTCCATAGCTTTGTTTTTTATTTGTAAACAAAAAATTTTAAGAAAATTAAAGTTCTTAAAATTAAATTCTTTACGAAATGCGTATAGTCATAAAAATTTAAAAAAAAATGTCATGGTTGTAGATTGTGAATTCAATGATTAATTCATAGATTAAGCATAAACAAGTGATAATATAGGAAGATTAAGATGGATGGAATATTTGAACACTTTGCTATTGATGGGGGCTGCTACAATTTGGGCAAATGTTATGCAAATTATGTTACTACTTACTATATATACCCAGCAAAAAGTTTCGACTAAATACAAAATAGTCCCTAGACTATTGGTTACAATAAATGTGACCCAACAATGGTTCAAACATTTTACGAAAAAAAAAATCTTATGATCTAAAAACGTAATTTAAATTTATTATGATCACAAAATGTTATAATCTCAAAAATTTTAAGAAAATCAAAGTTCTTAAAATTAAATTATTTACGAAATGAGTATAGTCATAAAAATTTGAAAAAAAATGTCATGGTTCAAACATTTTACGAAAAAAAATCTTATGATCTAAAAGTGCAGTTTAAATTTATTATGATCACAAAATGTTATAATCACAGAAATTTTAAGAAAATAAAAGTTTTTAAAATTAAATTCTTTACGAAATGAGTATAGACATAATAATTTGAACAAAAAAATGTCATGGTTCAAACATTTTACGAAAAAAATCTTATGATCTAAAAATGTAATTTAAATTTATTATGGTCACAAAATGTTATGATCACAAAATGTTACGATCCAAATTTATTATAATCCAATCTTATTATAATCGAAAGTTATAATAATCAATGTTTAAAAATATTATGATCTAAAAATATTATAGTCTAAACATATTATTATCAACACTCACACATGAAATTGTTGATGATACTATGTTTAGCCTCGATCTTTACACCACATAATTCTTGTATACTATAAAAATGTCAGGTGTCACGCATCATATATTGAAGTTAAAGATAGATGCTCCTGTAATGTGTATGCAAAACATTGATCAGAAAGTAGATTTACGCAATAGAACTAGGCTAATATAATTGAAGGTAAGATTGTGACAAAGTTTGTACAATTTGTGTTATCCCACGTATGATTATTAGTCCTTACGACAAAACTATGCCTTTCAGATTGAGCCGAAGACAATTTCCTATTTAAGTACGTTTTTCAATGACTATTAAAAAAACCATGGGCGAACATTGTCACGGGTTGATTTGTTTGTCCAAATATCAGTATTCTCACATGACCAGCTATATGTTGATGTATCAAGAGTAAAGAGAAACAAATGCTTGAAAATTATTTGTTCCGACCAAGATGGTAACTATACAAACTCAACAACAAACGTCTTATACAATAAAATTGTGTTTTCTTTTTTGATTTATTTTTACCGATTATTCATGTACAACAAAACCTTTAATCATCATTTTAATAATACTTGACCATATAATTTCTTATGTTTTTTTCATCATTATATATTATATTTCTTATAGCTAGCCCGCCCACGGGCGGGTTATGAAACTAGTTATGTTATATAGAAAAAGGTCTTAATAATCTATTTATATATGTAATGTAAAGTTAACTATTTAGTAATATTATTTATGATTATTACTAGTTAACAATCATAATAAATTACTAAAGTGATCAAAAGTAAATAATTAAAATGGTGGAAAATTATTTTTATTTTAGTAAAAAGAAACTTTATTGAAAAGAATGATGGTAAGATGATTGGAAATTTTAGTTAGTTTTCTTCGTGTGGCGATTTTCTCTTTTTTGTTATTTGGTTATAATTATATCAAAATATTATCCGCGAAATCAAACTGGTTTTGGTTTGTTTACCGGTGGTCAGGTAAAATTTTCAATCATCTTGTCACTTTGGTTAATAAAACTCTTGTCCAAATGCTAGTTGACTGGCATCTCTTGTTGTAAACCAGCCAAACCGAATCACACACATGATCGAATACATGACTTGTGAGACTTGGTGAACATGTGACAAAATTATTATGTCGTGGTAATACAATGGGACCGAATGTCACGACTATCCACTACTAGAATTTTTCAACTTTAGATATAAATTTGAACTTTAATTTTATGTTCTCATACATCAATTATATTCCTACAACGAATAATATACAATTTTGTGCATTATAGACAGACACTGCATCCGTGTTACACGAGGCGATGGGATATATAAAATTCCTTCAAGAACAAGTGCATGTCTTGTGCTCTCCATATCTAAAGCGTCTCCCGACTACCCGCATTGTAAGTGTCCCTCTATTTATGTCTATTCACAACTTTTAAATTTCTTTTTTTTTTATTTTCTTCTTTATGTTTCCCACTTCAAGTCTCTTCCAACAATGTAATTTGACACTTAAAAGTCAACATAGAAGTATCCATTGAATCGAAAGAGGTAGTACGTAGATGTGTTTATATTTAAAATCGCCTTCAAGTTACATACTACGTTTATGTTTTTCAAAATAACATGAAGTTTGACTCAAAGAACATAAAGTACAAAAAAAAACATGTCTTAAAACATCTTTTTAATAACTCTATACAGTATACAATGTACAAAAGACTTGTAGCCTGGTCATATTGTTGTTTCGTGTTTCCCATGGATTATGACATGAGTTTAAGTCATTTATGGACAAAATTATGTTCGATTTAGGACCGTTAAAAAACAAAAACTTTACATAATGTAATATATAAATTTGGATTGATAGGAAGGAGAAGAAAATGGAGGAATGGAAAGAAAGAAGGACTTACGAAGCCGTGGACTATGTCTGGTCCCTGTTGAGTGCACCCTTCATGTGGCAGAAAGTAACGGTGCTGACCTGTGGTCACCTGTCATGGTCAACCGCCATGCACTGCACCACTGAACCTAACCCACCTTACTTACGTACCTAGCTAGCTAGCCAGCTCACCTGAGTCAACAACACTGGACCAGCTGTTTCAGAAAATAGAAACTGTAGATCATGTCTTTTTTTGTTTTATTTGGGATCATCTAATTTGTCTTTTTTGGGGTAGGGGATATGAAAGATTTGGTAGTTCTTTTGACGATGGTTTTTTGTGTAGTTTCGGATATGTAGGTCAAAGTCAAAGATTTGGTAGTCAACCTTTAGTTTGCAATTTCTTTTAGCAAAATAGCCGAAGCCAAAAGTATTACTTCCTCCGTATCAAAATAAGTGACACACTTTCTATTTTGAGGTGTATCAAAATAAGTGACACACTTTGAAAACTTTCCTTATTTGGTAAAAATAGTGGGACCCATACCCACTAACTATCCACTTTAATAAAGTAAAATTACCCTTATACCCTTACTTTTACTTTTAAAACTCATTTATCTCACTTTATTCAAGAAAAGTGGGACCCATTCTCCACTAATTATGTACTTTAATCTATTTTAACCCCTACTTTAATCTTTTACCTCAAAAAACGTGTAAGCCAATTTGTGTCACTTATTTTGATACGGAGGAAGTATTAACTTATATATACATTTATGGTTCCTTTGTTACTGTTCATTAGATACTAAAACGGGGTGCTAAAAAATCAAAATCAAAACGGGGTTATTTTTATAATAGGATTCTTCTAAGACCCCTCTATATAATGATTATTATTAAATAATTCAGAAACTAAAATTGAGGCCCACCATAAGAATTTATGTTTTGACTGGCCTAAAGCAAACATATTAACTTATATATACATTTATGGTTCCTTTGTTACTATTCATTAGATACTAAAACGGGGTGCTAAAAAGTCAAAATCAAAACGGGGTTATTTTTATAATAGGATTCTTCTAAGACCCCTCTATATAATGATTATTATTAAATAATTCAGAAACTAAAATTGAGGCCCACCATAAGAATTTATGTTTTGACTGGCCCAAAGCAAACATATTTGGATCATTTGCAATTCAAGCCCTTTATCAAATATAAAATGACGCTTTGTCCATTAAAATATTTTTTAGTAGTTAAACTTGAATTTATTGGTCTAATTACATATAAAAAGCATGCTAATAATTGTTACTAATTTATGTCCGCAGCGGAGCGCGGTAAAACAACCCTCGTTTAAATTATATCACTCCTTGCAACATAATTATTCGTGAAAATTTACTTCGGCGTGGAGGTTGTTGAGGTGGCGTATAGTGGGTGGTGGTTGGTGGCGGAGGTGGATAGCGGGTAATGGTGGTGGTAATTTTATCGTTTTAAAATTTAAGAGATTAATAATGACAACTTTGTGTTAAGTAGGGAACGTATGATCTAGTAGCTAAGTTGGTAAGAGCATTGTGTTAATAACTCAAAGGTTAGTTCAAGTCCTGTATGTGGCATACTTTTGATAAACATAAATCTATCCTGAAATAATAAGTGTGTTAGCTGAAAATTAGGCTTTCTTGACTGAAATTTAACGAAATTAGAATTTACTTGTACGAAATTCCAATCAAAAGAAAGGATATAATTGGAATGAATTCTAAATGACAGAAACTGTTTTCTAGATGAAGGAAAGTTAATTACATTGAAATGTTGATGGAATTAAAATCTATACTTTTTTTTTTCTTTTCAACTTTATGACCTTTTATTTTCTCAACTAAATTTCATGCTTCTTCCTGATTTTTAACTCGCCGCGGTCATCAACATCTACTACCACAACTACTACCACTCACCATTCAGTATCATGACCTCCACCACTAACGCCACATATACTCACTAACGCCACCCACCGACACCATTACTACTCACAACCATAACCCAACGCTATCATTACCACCCACCACAAACCAACCAACACCACCATTAATGCAATCACTGCCGCCACTAAAGCCACCATCACAGACAAGCGCCGGTATCCCTACTCACCATTTACACCCTCCACACTTACCACCTACCATACTCACTACCCCACAACTACCACTCACCACCACCATTACTACCACCACCACCACATTCACCATGACTCAAGCTACCACATGACAACCACCACCCACCATCACCGCCATCATTATTTTTATTATTTATATAAATGTATGTTTACATATAATTTATAAAAATTTAAACTGAAAATAATGTTAGCCCGGCATGTGTTGAGCATATAGCTAGCGTTCCTTTTAAACAAAAAAAATAATACATAAATTCTTGTCATTCTACATAATTCCAATTGCATTCTACCAACTAGAATATTGAATTTAATTCCTTTCATGCCAATCAAACAAAATATAGAACTGTAATCTAATTCAAAACAAATATCAATTCATTTATAGTTTCAGTTCTAGACACATGTTAGGGTGTTTAGCATTTTATATTTTGGGGTTGATTGTGATATAACGACGATAGTTGAGGGACCGACTCAACTGATAATTGAAAAGGAAGAGAGGGCGGTTTCTGTTTTGATTTTCATCATCAGACAAACAGAGCCTGCAAGACTTGCGCGCCAAAAAACCATGAGTTTGGATTCTTCTAATCCTGCAAAATCAGTAGCCAATTCGAAGAGAAGCTTCAATTCAACGAACAGTAATCTCACTGGCGGTACCAATAGTAATAACTCGAGCAAGAAGAAGAAGAAGAAAGATGCGGAAAGTGGACAAAAAACCCTAGGTATGGCTTGGGGTTCTAATTCGCGATCTCGTTCCTCTTTTCGCAGTTCACCGTTCACCGATGTTGGCAGGTTATTTCTTCTCATCCTCATTTTACACACATAGTCACACTTATTGCAAGTGATTCTTCAATAGGTTTTTGGTCATAGATTCTTTCTATTGTTATAAAATTAGGTCATGGTTTGAGAATTTGGAAAATTTTCAATAGTTTATGGGGAAAATTGCCAAACTTGGAAGTTTACGGCTCCCAAATTTGATAATGAGGATATCTCATCAAAAGGATTGGAAGTTCAAATTTCAAAAAGTCAGGGAAATTTTGTCAATATTGAACAATATTTGGATCCCTAGATTTGTTAAAAGTTGAAATTTCACTTCTAAATTTCTCAAAAAATAAAACTTTGACTCCTAAGTTCTCCATTAATTGAACTTCCACTTCTTTTGGTGAGGGAGAATTTTTTTGGTACTCCATTGTCAAATTTGAGTTCTTCAATTACCTTTTTTCATCAATTTTGCCTAGATATAAGTTTTATTGTTGCATATATATTATATAGTCTATGTTATATAAATTATTCGTCCAAAATGATGAAGTTTCTGTGAATTCAGTTACATGGAAGTGAAGAACAGGAAACTACACGAGCAGTTTGATGCTGAAGCTACAAGCTCATCTCACGGTGGTTCTGGCTCCAAAAAACCTGTATTTTATGGCGTTTCTATTTTTGTTGATGGATACACTGTTCCTTCTAGTCAGGTTTGCATTTATTTTAATAACATCATTATTAACTTCCAGTTGTTCATTTTTATAATTAATTAATTTGTAGTAAAATTCTTCTCAGGAATTGCGTGGTTACATGTTAAAACATGGAGGGCGATTTGAAAATTACTTTTCAAGGCAGCGTGTTACTCATATAATCTGTAGTAATCTTCCCAATAGTAAACTCAAGAATTTGAGGTCCATAATTTCTCCTTTAAGCATATCATGTCACTTTTCAGATTATTTTATAATTTTATAATTTTAAATAAATAATAAATGGTTGTTATTAACTTATTATTGGTAATAAATGCTGTAGGTCCTTTAGTCGTGGGCTCCCAGTAGTGAAACCTACATGGGTGTTGGATTCTGTTGCAGCTAATAAGCTGTTAAACTGTAAGTTCTACTTGCTACTTTAGTTTTTAGGGTTTGTGCAGTTGCAGAAATTTTTGTATTTTATTTACAAAACTACTGAAATTTTATAAAAAAAACTTGTTTAAATACTTGAAAATAAGAGAGCTTTATATAAAAAACTATAAAAGTCAGTTTTCAGAAATTTATTATTTCTCCTTTTTATGATAAGTTCTCCTTAAAACTTGAATTTGAACATGTTTTCTGTTTTTCGATGAAAATGTTTATAGAAGAACGCCACATCTTTTACAACTAAACGCTCTTTAATCTTACAAAGATTCTTATAATGCCGGAAAACAATTTCTTTTTTATTCTTTTTTTTTATTATTTTTTTTTTTTTTTGGTATTTGTAGGGCTTCCTTACCAACTTGAGCAAGTAGCTAGTGAAACTAACAACCAACCGAAATTATCAACATTTCTAGGGCTAAGAAGCAACTCGGTTTCAAATAATTCTTCAGATATAAATAACTGTCAAGTAACTAACTCTGCAGAAGATGTAAATCAACCAAATCAAGAATCTGAACTAATTGTGCCTGATACTGATAGTGATGAAGAAAAAGTTGAGCAACCAACCGCCAGTAATAACTGTCAAAATGAATTTGCTGAAATTATAGCAGAAACACAATCTGAAACTGGCCGATGCTCAGAAATTCAAAGTATAACAGAATCAGTATCAGTGGTTTCGGGTTCTTCTAAAACGGGCCATTCCACTTCTATGGACCCGAATTTTGTAGAGACTTACTTTAAGGTGAGTACCAACCCGTTTAGCTAAACGGGTCGACCCATTTCATTTGCATATGATACTGATTCTTGTTATTTATTTGGTGTGACAGAATTCTAGATTGCACTTCATAGGTACTTGGAGAAACCGGTACCGCAAACGTTTTCCCAATTCATCTGACAGTTTTAAATCTTCAAATTCCATTAGTGGTTCATCTACATGTCAGAGAAATACAATTATGCATATCGACATGGTAATTCCTATTTATATTTTTTTGTGTTCTCCAACTATTTTGGTGAAATTTGAAGGTGTAATGATGAAAAATGTGGTTTGTAGGACTGTTTTTTTGTGTCGGTTGTGATCAGAAAGAGGCCTGAATTGTGGGATAAAGCAGTTGCTGTTTGTCATTCTGATAATCCTCGTGGTACTTCTGAAATTTCATCAGCAAATTACCCTGCAAGAAATCATGGTTAGAAATTAGAATTGAAATAATGTTATTGTCTGATTGTTGTTTGTAAATACACCGATTCTTATGAGTGTGTGTGTGTGTGTGTGTGTTTGTAGGTGTAAAAGCTGGGATCTTTGTTAAAGATGCAAAAGCACTTTGTCCCCAACTTGTTATTGTTCCTTATAACTTTGAAGCTTATGAGGAGGTATGTTTGCGCGTCTCCCTCTTACCATTAAATTTATTTATTTATTTTTAATAGGGTTAATTATATATCAATACTCAAACTTTCAATGATTTGCGGTTTAACCCTTAAACTTTTCTTCGCATGATTTAGTCTCTAAACTTTGGTTAGCATGTTAAAAAAGTCATCGTGCTATCATAAGTTAACACTTACAAAATCATTTAACCCCTAAACTTTTTTTCCTCGCAATGGTTTAGTAATTTTAGTCCCTTAAGTTATGTATAAATTTATACTAAACAATATTAAGTAGTAATAACAGTAATAATGGTGTAATTAAGTTAAAAAATTAGTGAAATATTGAGGAAAAAGAAGTTTGAGCATTAAATCATCAAATAGGTGAAAGTTTAAGGATTAAGTAATTAAATTGCATTTAGCCATAAGAAAAGTTACAATGCAACACAAATTGACCAGTTAGACAGGTAACAGGTCAACAAAAGTTTATGGGATAATAAACACCAAGTCAACCTAAGTATAGAATAAACCATTTACAAAAAAGTTAAAAGGTTTAAAACACTGAGGACTGAAATTGAATTGTATTACAGGTGGCTGATCAGTTTTACAGCATATTACATAAGCATTGCAAAAAAGTACAAGCTATGAGTTGTGATGAAGCAATTTTAGATATTACAGATTTGGAAGTTAATAATCCTGAATTTTTAGCTTCTTTGATAAGAAAGGAGATATTTGAAACAACGGGTTGCAGTGCAAGTGTTGGAATATCTAATAATATGCTTATGGCCCGTTTAGCTACCCGAACTGCTAAACCAGATGGTCAGTGTTACCTTCCTCCTGAGAAGGTGAGTCATCATCTTCATTCTTTTTTCTTTTTTTCTTTTTTTTTTATCTTTTTTATTACTAAGGTGTTGTTTGGTAACATCTGAATGATTAATATCTGAATGACGCAGGGGTCTGAATGATTCAGACTTCCCCTTACATCTGTCCGATTCAGAGGCAGAACATGTTCAACTTTTTATTTAGTGGCTAATTAAGAGGCCTTACCAAACGCTCTGAATTTGTCCGATTAAGAGGCTGTCCACTTAACTAAATCATTAAGAGGCTTACCAAACAGCGCCTAATTTTGCGTATATAGTGTTTTATATTAGGGATGTGATAAAAATGATGCGTACACATAAAGTGCATGCATCATTGACTTGTACCATAGTTACAACTTACAAGGATGTTGTATGTACCTTATGTGTATGCATCATCTTTCTCCATGTGCATATCACTTCCGTTTTTGTTAACATACCAATATACTAGACTTTCATTTAAATTGCATAAATCATCCCTGTGGTTTGTACGAATTTATAAATTATGTCCTTCGAAGCTATATATTTACACATATACATATATTTGATATTTCAGGTGGATGATTTCTTAAAGGAACTTCCAATTAAAGTACTTCCAGGTATTGGTCGTGCTTTAGAGGAGAAATTAAAAGGGAGAAATGCTGAAACTTGTGGAGATTTACGCATGCTATCCAAGGTTTAATACTTTCATAAAAATCTTTAATTTCTCCACACACACACACACATATATATGTATATATATGTTTTTATTTATTTATCTTCTGTGCATCCATTGATTGTTTCAGGAATGTCTTGAAAAGGATTTTGGAGAGAAAACTGGTGACATGTTATGGAATTACTCTAGGGGGATTGATAATCGTTCTGTTGGCATAATTCAAGTAATTTTACCTCTTTTTTTTGTTTTCCTTTTCATTTAAAGATTTTCCTTTTTATTATATATCTCATTTATTTTTGCAGGAAAGTAAGTCTGTAGGTGCAGATGTAAATTGGGGTGTAAGGTTCAAAGACTTAAAAGATGTTAGTTAGTTAGTTAGTTCACCAACCAACTCTCTATTTTAAGCTAGAGAACTAATTTTTTTATAGATTTATAATCTGTGATTAATATTTTTTTAATTTCAGAGCCAGATGTTTCTTATGAGTCTATGCAAGGAGGTATCTTTGCGTCTACATGGATGTGGACTACGTGGACGAACTTTTACACTTAAGGTTTTAACCTTAACATTTTTTAATTTTTTTGAATTTATTATAAATTTATAATTATAATTACATTCATGAACATGAGAATGTAGGTTAAGAAAAGAAAGACTGATGAAGAGCCAGTGAAATATATGGGATGTGGCGACTGTCATAATCTCAGCCATTCATTAACCGTATGTTAATTCCAATTTTTTTATTTATTTATTTATTTTTTTTGTCTTGAGTCTAGTAAATGTCAGGTTCCAATGGCTATTGATGATGTGGATGTTCTTCAGAGGATAACTAAACAACTCTTCACTCATTTTCATTTCGGTAACAAAATTTTGCTAACTTTTACTATCATTATTTTTACTGGAAATTTTTTATAATTGATATAAAATAAATAAATTGTTGCAGATGTGAAAGAGATAAGGGGAATTGGGCTGCATGTTACAAAGCTTGAAAGTGCAGATAATTTTAAACAAGGTTTTCAACTTTAACTTTTTGGTAGAGTAGTAATAACAATAATTAATAAACACCTTAAGCATACACAAAGTTTCAAACTTTTTGGTGAAACTCGATTATTTTTTATAATATTTAACTAATTTACGTGTTTTATATTAGTTTAATTGTATTGTTATACTTATTATATATATGGTTGTGAAGGGAATGAAAGAAACTCTATTCGCTCTTGGCTTGCATCTGCTTCATCATCTAAAAACAAGGAAAAGAAAGGTACTTTTTTTTAGAAAACATTAAAACTTATTTAAATTAGTTTTAAATTATATATATCTTATTTAAATTAGTTTAATTCTTGTAGATTCAAAGGAGCAAATTGTGGATCACACTCATCAATCAAGAAACAATTCAACTGTTAATGTCCCACCATTAACTGATATTGATTTAGATGTTCTTGAAAGTCTTCCTCCTGAAATTATTTCTGAAATGAACGGTTTATATGGTGGAAAATTAAAGTCATTTATGTCAAAAAAAAAGTTCAAAAGTACTGCTCTTGCCACGTCATCATCCACTTTGCCTACAAATGTTCAAGGTAATTTTTTCAACCCACGTCACTATTGGGTCACGGGTCAACTCGGGTCGGGTCAAATCGGGTATAAAAAATAACAATTTCCTTGTTTGATTTTTAAGGGCTTAAATCAGAAGCTGCAACTTCACAAACTGATGATATGATGCCATCATCTTTAAGTCAAATAGACAAATCAGTGTTACAACAACTCCCTGAAGAAATACGAGTTGACTTAGTTGACCAACTTCCTGCACACAGGAACCCAGAACCAGTTGACCATGGGTCATGGTCAACTAACCACCTTTGGGTTGGGAACCCACCACAGTGGGTTCAAAACTTCAAATCCAGTAATTCACACATACTGAGATTTTTTACAGATGCGTATAGTCGGTTACACTCAAATTGTAATTTATCTACATTATTATTAAAAAGTGTTTCTGCAAATGAAATATTATCTGTTGGTACTGAAAATGGTGATGATGATATTAGTTGCTTGTGTGAGGTTTTGAATCAGTATATACAATTGAAAATAGATTCAGATCTTGAAGAGATACATACGTGTTTTCGTCTACTGAAAAGGTGCATTTTTATTATACAGTTACATTTTTATTAATTATTTATTTCTTATTTTTTAAAAATATCAGGTTGAGTGGCAAGTCTGAACTTTTCTTACAAGTGTACAACGCAACGCTTCCACACCTTCAGGTACTTGTTTCTCTTACAAGTAACTTTGAAATTTATTTTATATTATTTATTTATTAATTTATTTATTTTCGTGAATTGATGAATAGATGTCTGTAAATGAAAAATATGGTGGAAATTTGCATATTTAAGCTGATGTTTGAGCTTTAAAAAGTGTGCTTAGACAATGCACAACATGATGATGCAACAGATGGTGGTGAGTTATTATTGTGTATAGAATAATGTTTTACATGTGTAATGTTGCTTATAGAACAAGTGAGATATAGAATTGAATAATAGATAAAAAGTTCACACGTACATAATTTTGTAAATTGTTTATAATGTTATTTGTAAATCCTTTATAATAGATAACTTTTTTTTTTCAAAAAAATGGAATTCTTAGTCTAGAGCTTTGGCATTGCCATCAACCCATCCTAAGGAACCGATAATATATACTGATATTACAAATTACAAAGTTACAATTCATACTAACAACATTCGTCCTATCCTAACAAACACAAAAACAAACCACCATTACAACTTGTTTCTAATATTCATCTTAACCTCCTAGTCTACAGCTATTCGACCAACATGCCTGGAATCTTTAACCTGTAAGCTCGAAAACTGGAGCTTTATACTATCCTTAATACGATTTAGGATAACATCTTCCTTCTCTACTCTATTCATGAATAATCTAGTGGTAAGAACGTTTGAAATTATTTCCTAAAGTCATAGTAAATTAATTTATGAAATTTTCGAAAGTGTAAGTAACTCTAAATTAAAGTTGATTCATTACATTTTGTGGCTATAAATTAAGGTCTTTTCCAACTAATTGGTTTTGGTGCCACGTTTTGGTCGGCCAACACCCAACATGAAAAACAAAATAAAACAAAAAGAGGCATCGACATTCTTCAAGTAGGTTGACAGGTAACCCAATCGAGGTACTCATGTTTTTGTCACAAATATTTCCAGACATAAAATGGAGATTCTTCTAGAAGCAGTTTCTCTACCCTCAGATAGGGGAGAGATTGATTACAATATCACTCCCCATAGTCTGACTTTGTCGAAATTAGGTATCCCGTATCTCTTATTGTTGTTTGTGTTTGAATTCTAAAATGAAAGAACAAAAAGTGAATACTAAAGATCTGGGAACTGAGTTCCATCTCTTTTTCATTTCCATTCAAGAGTTCTTATATGTTTCTACACTCCTTTGAGACCCCGAAAAATGGACAAACTCCTTTTCTTAGGAACACATACAGGAGTCGGCACTACAAAAAGGATACGAAAAGGATAATGGTTAGAGCATTAGCTGTGGTCACACCAAGTCGGATGCCACCTATGCGCCACATCTGCGCCACATCACCATTTCACATTTCACATTCAAAACCCCAAATACACCCCTCTACCATCACTTAAGCCATTTGGGCCCCACCCCCTTTTTTCTTTTTCTTTTTTTTAAAAACATAATACTTCATTAAAATAAAAATTACATAATAAAAATAAAAATACCTAAAAAATAAAATAAAAAATCCGAAAAAAGAAAAAATTACTGTTTGAAAGAGAGTAAAACAACCCGAAATCCCAGGAGCTAATCCAAAATCGGATGATTCTATTCCGTCTTCTACACTGGTTCCTCCTGCTCAGCAGCTTGGCACGTTGTCGGAATAGGCTGTGATGCCAGATAGTGAAGTTCGAAGGGCCTTTCTTTATCACCGTAAGTAGCAATAGACAGCCCCAATTCATATTTCAGCTTGGCTGCCGGAAGCAAGCGAGCTAGGGCGAGCGATTGATTTTCTCTGGGGTCACGGTTCCAAGCTCGAAGTGAAGCCCCACAAAGAAAAAAAATACAGAAAAAAACTAAAAAAAAACTACTCATCATCATCTTCAAGGTCAAGTTCATCTTGCTCTGACTTCCTCGCAGCACATCCTATCCCCGATGATTCACCTCTGGCAACAGACTTACTAGGTATTTTTCGCGGATTGCCTTTTTTTGCTTGATGATTCTCGCCTTATCCGCGCGCCCCAACCCGTCGGTGCTAGTGCCGAGGAATCTCAATTCTTCCAACCTAATGAAAACGGCATCCCGCGCCTTTGACTTTTCGTATGCGGATTGAGCGGCTTCACTTTTCCACCTAAACTCGGCCATCATGGTCTCGCCAAGGTCCGGCAGTGCGGCACTTTCGGCGGTGCCGGATGAAGTTTCCGACCTACGTTTTTTGCCTTACTAGACTTTTTCGCCGGACGTGGTCTCGTATCTTCCCCGAGAAGTTCTTCGTTATCGGAGAGTGAAATGAGCTCGGGGGCGTCCCATTTCGGACATTTTCGCAAAACTTCTCACGCACCTTCGTTATTAAATTGTTATTTTGACGCCGACTCGTCACGGAACGCTTGTCGGACATGGGCCAAAAAGTCAACCTCATTTTCACCGCTTCTACTTGTACGTTGTAAACGTTTGTAGATTTCGTTGAAACGTTGACAATTACCGTTTAAAGTCGTCCACTTCCCCATCAACATGTCTTTGGTACGCGGCATATCAACATCCTTGTTGAACTCAACAAGGATTTTGTTCCAAAAACAATCATCGGATTGGTCGGCGCCCTTTTCGGCATCCTCGGAAACGCTAACCCAACACTCGGCCAATAACACTTCTTATGCTTGGTCCCACCGCATAACCGTCCGACTTAAGTTGGTTGCAACTTTCCCCCCTTTTTCTAGCATTTTCAACGGCCGCCGCAACTTGAGCTTGTGATGGTTGAGGTTGTGATGATTGTGGTTGTGACCATTGGGGTTGTGACCAAACTTGAGGGGGATTTTGTTGAAGGTTTTGAAATTGTTGTTGAAGTACAAATTGTTGATATTGCTCTTGGGAAAATGTCGGCATGACAAATTGGGTACCATACGGATTGGACTCGGCATTTCGGTATTTTGGGTGGACGATACCGATTGTTGGGACGAAGGTGTTGACGGATTGGACGTGGGTGAGCCGACACTTCCCCATCCAAGAATACCGCTCATCCAATCGGGATGTTGTTGAGACATTTTTGTGAGTTTTTGGAAGTGAAAGTGTATGAAATTGTAGAGAGTGTAGAAGGTTGTGTGAAAAAAGGTTATGGTTGAAAGGGGTATTTAATTATTTATAATAGGTTTTATTTATAAAAAAATAAAAAATTAAATTCGGTCAAACTAGCCGTTTGCAACGGCTAGTACACGTGTCCTGCTCCCATTCGCTCGCTGCTCTCGTCGACCTTCCCACGAACCACCTCACTCACGCAGCGCCCGATGTGGTGGCGAGGCTGGCGAGCTGAGATGGCTTCCGGCGCCTCCTCCCTCTTGTTACTACACCCCTTGCTCTTATTATTGTTTGTGTTTGAATTCTAAAATGAAATAACAAAAAGTGAATATCTAAAAGTCATATGTAGACTTCTTTTTAATGAATGTAGGCAGGAGTTAAAGACCAAGTATCATCCCATATAGAAGATCAACCCATTGCATCATCACAAGCAAATTCCTCCATCAAAGACTTGCCCACCAAACTCTTCTACTAACTGTTTTTGTTTGACTTTTTACTTTCAAACCTTTGGTTCCTAATCTCACAACTTAGCCTATAGATTTCAAACCTCTTTGTCACTGTTTGAACAAAAGTCAAACCTATCATATACCTTTCTTCAATAATATACATCTACTATATATAATAAGAAGCAATTGTAGCAATGGATGTATATCTTCCTTCACTTTCACTTTCACTTTCACTTTCACATAAGAGCTCATGTCAAACTAGTGATGATGAAAACCCGATATTTTGCATTTGTTTCGAATGTGGTTTTCATTATCTTCTACATATTATTAGCCTCAAATTCTATTCACGCAGATGGTGTTCGACTTATTAAAGAAAATCGACCTCCTCCTTCAGAACTGGTCCCGATCTTATATGAACTTTACTCAGGGCCAAGTCGTCGTGGGCCTGGTCATTAAAGAGTCGAGGAATCTTAGATTTTTGACAAAAAAAAAATAATATTTGATCATTTATATTATAGGTTTGTGTGTGTACGTAGAAATAAAACATTTCTTGATAGTTTTTGGATTAATTGGTGAAGATGGTAGACAAGGGAGGAATTGAAGTACAATGGATGAACCAAGTCTCTTGCTCCTTGATCTGTTTGAGTTAACGACTTGTTAATTCGTTGTCTTATTTTGTGTATAAGATGTCTATAATTAAAGTAAAACTATATATGCCCTTTATTATTTCTTTAGTTTCTTTCCATTTTCCTTAAACCTCCCAAAAAAAACATCATCTTATTATTTCTACTTTCTTAATAACACAAGATGGGCTCTGAATAACGACCTAGAATAAACTGGGAGGGATCCATGAACCGCTAATTTACTGAGTGCTATTAGTATTTGGCATTGCTAATAACCTAAGGTTATGAGTTCAAGTTGAGTTGCTGGATAAAATTGAGGTAGATTTAGAAATCATTTAAGAAAATAAAAACTACCTCATAACTTGAGAATTTTCGATAAGTGTTCTGATAATCAGAAGTCCTAGATAAATAAATGATATTTTCTTTTTTATTCATGGGGACATTGTAAACTCCCATACTAGCCACTTCATTTGGGTCCACACCAACATCGTAGAATCTACTCTTCTATATTTATTTTCAAATGGGAAGCATCTTGAAAGGTTTTTAAAATGAGAGAGTGTGTTGGTATATACTTACTTATCAAAATTCAAAATAAATATTAAAATTAAAGGATAATATGAAGAAAGAGAATTAATGAAGAAAGAGAATTAATGAATTATATATGTCATTTTTTAGTGAACACAAATAATAAGTATCAATATAATTCCTCTTTTAAAATATATGTGAGATTCCGAGGATTAGTTTTTTACAATTCTCCAAAGAATAAAGTGTAATCCACAAATAAGAGAGGAGGAATATGGTGGCCTTATCTCCTAACAACCAAACTGTGTATATACTTTTCTAAAAAAAAAGAATTTATAACACTTCCGCCATAACTAAATATAAGTGGGCATGGAGTCATCTTGTCTCAAACCCCTGTTTAGACGGCAAGCCATTCAACAAAACTGAAATAAAAGCCGAGCTAAGGCAAGTGTAGATCCAATGGCACCGTTTGATTTCAAGCCTATTTGTTGCATAGTATCTAATAGAGGTGGTACCTAGAAAAATTTTAAAGGTGGACAAATTTTTGGAATGTAAGTTAGGTCCTTGGTAAGTTTGTTTTGTAGATCATTTCGTAAAAAAAATAAAACCAATTTTAGTTTAAAGAAATTGTAATCGTAAACCAAATCAATCAAAATCTAAATCCATGCTTTTATTTATCTCAATAATAAAAGTTCTGAAATATAAGAATGTAAAAGTAAAATACACATTTTTATCGTATTAGATTTCGTATATAAAGTTTGTATTATTAATTCATATTTATATTCATTTTTATCATAAAGTTTAAATAATTACTTTAAAGATTCATATATAAATTATGTTTTAGACATGTAGGTAGTTACAATATATAAATTTTGTCTGTATTATTCTTACATGTACTTAGGTAATGGGTTATTAGACAAGCCCTACATTTTATTGCAAATAAATTACTTCCTCCATTTCAAAAAATGATGCATTTGGGGTTTTATGCTTTTGAGTAAAAGATTTTAATGAATGTTATATTAGATTAAATTGGATAGTTAGGGGATGATTCACACTTTTTTTTATTAAAGTGAGTTTAATGATGTTTAAAAATAAAAATAAGGGTAAATAAGTTATTTACTATATTAAATTAGATAGTTAATGAGTATATGTCCTACTACTTCTCACCAAATAAAGTAAAATTTTGTAGTGTGTCACTTATTTTAAAATGCCTAAAAATAGAAGGTGTACCACATAGAGGAAGTATAAGTATTGGTATATGACAATATGTGTATGTTTATATGCCTACAATTTGATTTGGTCAAATGAAAAATTGGTTGGCTAATATAAGAAGAAGAAAAATTAGTAAAATGAAAAATTACTTGGCTAATATAAGAAGAAAATTAGTATATTATACATACTTCGTATTATATTTATGTTGGATAACCCATTTGTTTGTAACTTTGGTTGACTTCAATATATTTGATTGTTCTAAATAATATGTTATATTTATGCAAGTAAACGTATAAAATAAGTAAAATAGACATATTTAGCAATTTTTTTAATTACAATTTGTGCATAAAATACAAAAGGAAGGTGTTTCGGATGCATTGTGACTTGTGAGTTGGTAGAAAACTTCCTTTTTATATTGTAAAGACTAAAGAGCACTCAAATATAATGGTGGTGGGTTACTTGCACTAGACGTGGTCGTTTACCTACAACACCTATGACCCACCATTTATATATAATTTTGAAATTCAAAATAATAAAAAATACCAAAACATTACAAAATTATTTACGAAGATAATGAAAAGTACGGTATACTTCTTTATAACCAAGTGAAAGTTTCGTTGAAGATACATTGGTACGAGGAGAGGACACCTATCATAAACAAAAAAATCATTTACATAAATAAAATCATATAATATCTCCAACGAAACTTGAACATATAACCTTTAGATTATCATCGGTTATCAAATTTTGATTTCTTACTCGGTCTCTCTTCACATGATGGATGTGTTGCAGGGGTGGACAGGCGGCAACGATACATTTGTGACACGCCATTATGCATAGTATAAGACCGCTAATGTGCAAGGCACACGAGGCAAATTGGATCTTTTACTATATAATTAATATATCTTATTTAAAATCATTTTACTTAAAAGACAAAACAAAAATAAAATAAAATAACTCTACGAAACCAAGTAGAAACTCTTGCCCTTGAAAAGAAGATCAAATTAGGCAAAATACTCTCCAAATACAACATCAAATTCTTTAATCTCTTTAATAGCATTTTAGACTATGTTTCATTTCCATCGTTTTTATTGGTCCCGATTTTTAATAGTGTTCTTGTACTTTTTAAATTCCTATTAAAGGTACTAAATGTATTTGCTTTTAAATTAAATTATCATTTTAGATTGATACTTGGTTGGGTGGTAATGACGGATGGTACGAACCATCGAGATGACGGACGCTCGGAAGTTCCGGACAACGAATAGACCCACGTGCTATCCATAGCAGAAGCGTAAGTCATCATTAGGTTACAAGTCCCAAGGATCTTGTCGAGGCGTGACCGGGCTTTAAGGAAAAGCCACTCTCGAGCCATGCTAGCATTTAATGAAGGTAAGGTTTGAAACATACCTCTGGCATTACCCAGCGGACGTAGGCTGATCACCGCTAAAAGACCGGAGGATAACAAAGGATACGGACCAAAGGTCGCATCCTGTTTTCCCGCCCCAAAGTCTTACTCTATTTTTCCCGCTCAATCGGCCTGTCCATAAATAGGGGGTAAGTCTCAACGAAGAAGGCATTGAATGCTCTCATCATTTATTACTCTTACTTACAACTTGTTATTATCGCTTACATAGACCTCACGTCGATCATATTAACTTACTTAAGCTTCAGAGTGTCCTCCCGGAAATCCCTTCCGGAGGACTTAAACCATGGTCGGCCAAAACCACGGTAACCGATAGTGTTTCGTATCCAACACCCGGGCAACTCCCTCCCCTTAACCATGCAACAAATACAGGTAAGGTCGGATACCCTATTAGTCGATACCCGATGCCCAGCGCACTGACTTCTCAAACCTCGGTCACCAAGTCAAACCGAGTTGTTGCTACCAATCAAGCAAAGTCTCTTCACATATGTGCACATAACCTATTTGACTCAATACCAGCAAATAGGTACTAAACTAGCAAGCTAGATACAAAATTCACATCGAAACATCATTGCAACTGAGTTCCCATCGCGAACTCGGAGTTCGCGTCGCTAACTCGTGTTCGCGTTCGGGAACTCAGTCGCGAAGTGTTCACGATCAACTCCATAATTCCCTGTCTCGAGTTCGCGTTTCGCGAACTCTAGTTCGCATCGCGAACTGCCCGAAGCTGGTACATTTCCTGCAATTTTACCAAGTATGCATATACCGAACCAATTGTAACCAAACACAAGTTGGAGGTTAAATCCACTCACCGAAACCTTCCACTTGCCGAACTCAGAGGTCTAATGTTTCTGAGTCCCGATCCCGATTCCTGTACACCAAAGGAATACCGAATTAGTATATAATTCCACCAAATTATAAACAATGTTAAATATACATTTAATACTAACACTTGCACTAACTAGATAACCAAACACTCAAATCATCATATGAACATGCCATGACCATTTACACTTACATAACAAGTCAACTAGTCATTTGCAAGTCTTACATTCAAACGGGTCAAACCGGATTATCAAACAATAATACATCCTACAACTGTAATCATATCATCAACTTACAGTTCACCAAATGTTACCAATAACATTTCTAATCACATAAACCTAACAAAATACTTACACTTTCACAATCAAAGTTATTTTAAGTCATTTTACCACTAAATGGCCCAACGGGTCAAAAGCCCGAACATGACTATAACACTTCCAATTTCCATCAATTAGCACAAATTCTCTATAACTAACAAGTCATAATCATGTAACAATTCATCAAGTTCCAAGTCACCAACAATCCATGTATTTTACTTCCAAATTACTAGTTAACCATTTTAACCAAAAACATCCAAACACTAGCTAGCATTTCAACAATCTCACTAATCTTGACATAATTCAAAACTAACATATCCAATCTATCATGTTAACATATCCAAGCAACAAAACCCGCAACACATCAATGCCATGTTTCCACCAACTACTCATTTAACACAATAATTGGTTCATAATTTCTACATAAACTTAAACAATTATTTTAACTAACAATCTCACCCAAAACAAGTCATAATCCACCAAAACATCCAATACTTGATTTCTCAACATCCCTAACTTACTAAACATGTTTTCTCAACCTAATGAACAATTCCAAGCATTCAAACCACAATATATCCAAGGTTTGACAAAACCCATACAACCTACTTTTACATAAACACACCAACTTGTACCCTTTGTTAAAAAGGTTGTACCTTGTGCTAAATTACTTGTACTCATGCAACAATACATGTCAAAACTTGCAAGAATACATAATATACCATCCACAACAATATTCACTAACAAAAACCCAAGAATCATAAACCCTAGTTAAATCAACTATCATGGAATCGAAAATAAACACCCATAGATTAAAGCTTACCTCAAGAGCTATCCAAAAACAGGTTTGGATTAATGATTGGACAAGAAACTAGCTCGTGGTCTTCATAAAACCTCAAGAACACTTGAAGATTTTAAAGGTTCTTGATTTATAAAAATCTAAAAGAAATTAAAAGAGAGAGAGGGAGAGAGAGAGAGAGATAGGGTAGAGAGAGATAGATATGGAGGAAATGATGAAAAAGGAAAGAAGAAGGGGTTGCCCCCTCCCCTTGCCTGCCGAACACTCAAACAAAGGGGGCCCACTTTTTTGATTTCTTTTATTTACTTTTAACAATACAATACAAAAGTCCCTTTCGTAGTTAATTTATTTAAAATACCAAACGGACTCTGTTTTCCAAGACGAATACATTTTTGGAAACAAAATTAAAAGGAGAATCCAAAAATATAAAAATCATACAATCATTTAAACATTTCAGAAACTGGATATTCTAATCCCTTGATTAAAATATCACAAAATGACAAAAGGTCAAACAATTAATTTAACATTTAGTCACTTTATTCCATTTAGGGTCAAATAGATATTTTTCCAAATATCAATATATACCTAAAACAACTAGGCCGGTTTTAGGATGTTACAACTTCGACACAACCTAGACCTGGTCGAAGAGCGTCGAGCAAACGCAGCAACTCGGCAGGCAGCGTACAAAGTATTAACGGAAAAGTACTACAACAAAAGAGTCCGAGGATTGCCGTGCAGGGTCGGAGATCTAGTGTTATGGAAGAACGAAGCAAGCTTGCAAATAAAGCCAGGCAAGCTGTGCCCAAACTGGGAAGGCCCGTATCGTCTCAAGGAAGCAAGGAGGGACGGGTCGTACGTACTGGAAACAATGGACGGAAACCCAGTCCCCCGAACGTGGAACATGAGGAACTTGCGAAGGTTCCATTTCTAGTTAAAGTAGTCGAACATGTTTAAAAGCCTCCCTACATTAGTAGGATCTTAAGGGGCACATTTTGTAAGAAACGAATCGAACGAACCTGCCAAGGGCAGGATATTTTGTCATAAAATGTTATCCGAACACATGACACAATCGATAAACGAATAAAACGATAAATAACGAAAACATATAGCAGAATCGCATGCATATGATCATAGCTATGAAAGAGTTGCATGGGCAACCGGAAGGTACCATGAATCCACGCCCAGACGAAAACCGGAACCATAATAAATAGCGAAGAGTTCACTCGTTTGTAACTTTCTTAATTAGGGACGCCTTTTTAAGTAAAGTAACAAAAAGAACTTGTGAAACGATGAATAACAAATAAACAAAATAGTAATAGACAGAAATACGAAACACACCTTAAAGGGAAATGAAACACGTTCCCATTACAAAAGAGAAATTACAAAACATATCTGGCCCTAAGGGCAAGCATATACAAAAAAAAGAGAGAGAAAATACATGCATTCGCCTAAGCCACAAAGAACAAACAAACACCCTTCATGAGGCACAAACTAGGAGGGGCGAGCGGAACTCTCCCCTACCCCTCTGCTCTGGTAGGGAGTTTAGCAATCAATGTATTCAGATCTTCTAAACTTACAACGCCTTCTTCAAAGGAACAAATGAGATCATAATCAGGCGCCACCAGATCTTCGAAAAGGCTCATTATCTTTGCCTGGGCTTGAGGGTGGTCATGAACAAGACTAAAGTTGCCAAGAAGCTCAGGGTAAGCTCTTTGGGTGTCCACACACCCTTGATAACGCCCATACTTCAAAATCTCTTCCTGAAGGGCAGTGTTCCGGTTCACGAACTTATCAGAAGAAAGGAGCGACTCAAAAGCTCCGGGGATCCCTTTCTGAAGAACCCAACGCATATCTTCACGACCCTCAGCTATCTCCCTTTTAAGCAGGTCAGAACCTGCTTCCG
Organism: Calendula officinalis; assembly: GCA_963853835.1. Lineage (NCBI taxonomy): Eukaryota > Viridiplantae > Streptophyta > Magnoliopsida > Asterales > Asteraceae > Calendula > Calendula officinalis. The sequence continues at coordinate 7,616,377 of OY970828.1, read as the reverse complement.
TCTCAACAAGCAGACGTTGGGTCTCCGATAATTGAAGGTCCTTCTCAACTAGAGAAGCTTCTAGTGCAGCGATACGGGCGGCAGAAGACTTAGCCTGGTTTTCCAGTTCCAATAGTTGCACATCTTTCGTCTTCAGGGAGCGGCTTAGGTTTTCATTTTCTACGGAAAGACGACTGACGGACCCGACAAGCTGGTTCTTTTCAATTTTTTCTCGTTCAAAGAGATCTTTGGCAGTCTTCATCAGTTCGGACAACCGGGTAAACTCAGCATAATAACTTTGAGAGGCTTGCTCCTATCGAGTCCTCTGGGCCTGGAGGTCGGTTAATAGATCAACGGTACTCAACAACCCTGCCTTAGCCCTGAGAATGGCGTCGTCAGGGGTAAGTGTCATAATTTCTTTCATGAACGGGGCCCCAGGCTCCGGAGCCTTTGATACAGCAGGAGCGGTCGTAAATCCGAAAGGAAGGGAAGTGGGGGTGGTTCGTGGACCTTGACTTTCCGGTTTTTCTTTCAACCCTTCCAAGGGTAAAGTGGTGACATCAACGGATGAAGAACCAGCAAAGGGAGCGAAACCTCCTGCGAAAATGTAAAAAAAACAAAAAACAAAACATAAGATCTAAAATACAAGTAAGAAGAAAACGGGTGTATATAAAAAAATATATATATGTTAGCCTTTACGTACCAGAGAAAGCAGGGTTAGGAATGTTCGATTGACTCCTAGCGGATTGTGGAGACAACGAGCCTTGCTCCGGAGCTGCATACTGAACATAAGAGCTAAACAAGCGACTGCTAAAACGGGCAACAGCGGAAGAGGTTGGACGAGCAGGAGGAATCCTACGCAAAATAATAGGCCCTCCGG